>CM060986.1:27644500-28966000 GCA_030765065.1 Deroplatys truncata
GTCTTATCGGCGGCCTTTCCTTTGGAACTTATTGCCTAAGTCAATGGTATTAACTCGTGTAACTCTTGTCGTTGGGTTTCTTTGGCTTTTAATCATTAGATCATACACACAATCACACTCACATTCATACTTCCAGACTCTGGGGAGGATAAGGAATAATCTTCCCACCCCAATCGGGAATCGAACCCGGGACCCCTAGCACAACAGGCAGGTGTTCTACCGACTAAGCCACGGGGCCAGCTTAATTTATAAAAGTAGATGAGTGAACTTAGGAGACGTGAATCTACATTCTGTAAACATTTCAGTCTGGTACTTTAAATAGTTCGTGAGATAACGGATCATTAGGTTTAGCAGATTTAGCATTGGCAGCATAGAGCTTTTAATCTCCGCTAAACATGGTGTGTCATTGGACAACTTATTCAGCCCGAACTTTTTTCTCATTCACAATTTCTTTCACTGTAACAACATTTCATTCTCATAGTATATCTTTACAACGTTCTGTTCCACTGTTTCTGCAGTTTCTTCTGGTTATCCATCCTCTTTAAGATAGCTTCTTTACTTATTTTGTCTGCTCTTCATTTTTATGCTTTTCTTTCCATGTTTCAAATACTTACTAACGTCTTTCGTCGCTTCGTTGCACGGAGAAGTTTCTGCTCTATACTGCTATACTTCACATAAAACTCTCCGCTAATTTCTCACTTAGTTTTTACTTTAAGGGACCATAGATTACAACGGACAAACGTTTGCCTCCGAAAAAAGTATGTCCAGGAACAGGGTTAGAAACGAAAGATGATTTCAGCGCTGTGGCCAAGGCTATTACTATTGCGTATACTAAACCTTCGGGAGAAAGGAATGAGGCGAGAGAGTACAAAGGGTGGCCAGATCTGAAGGTGGCAGGATCTGAGGATCCCTAGCGGTTAGAGGTTGAACTCTCCCGGCCGTACCTTCGATGTCCCACTATTCTTACGCAAAGGTTCAGGAGGATGGTTCCATGTCAGGGAAGAAACAGTCTCTATTTAAAGCACATCGCCGCATACCAAGCACATCACCAGCTACCGCGAAAGATGAAGAGGGAAATGAAATGAGGGCCAGTATATAATCCGCCCCAGCATTCACCTACCAACCTGGAAAACATTCGAAAGAAAATCAAAGTCAGGATGGCCGGTGCAACGGGAATCGAAATCGGGTCTCCGACGCTACCGCCTGAATCATCCCATTGGTAGTTAATAGTGAAAGCCAGTCCCATTCACTGACTGACGCAAGGGTTCACACTGAGGTCGTGGGTTCAAACCCGGCGGAGGACGATGGATTTTTTTCGGGCGTAAAAATCCTTGAAAAGGCTTTCTTCGGAAGGGAAGTAAAGCCGATGGTCCCGTACCGAGGTTCTTTTACCACATGTAAAAGAACCTCAAGCCTGATAAAGAGGCCTCTGAGCAAACTTTTCGGTCTTTCACGTCCAATATAGAATGTGACGCTAAGAACCATAGCAGTTGAAAAGCGTCCATAAATAAAACTCAATTTATTATTTCAGTCCCATTCAAAAATTCAAGCTTCACTTCACGAGGTTATTAAGGTATCCATGAAAGGTTTGTAAAGCATGCAAAATACTAACGTATTTTCCCAAAGGTAAAAGTCCTTAGCATGGCTTCCTTCGGAAGGGAAGTAAAGCCGGTGTTCCCGTGTCGTAGATTTACGGCACGTAAAAGAACCTCAAGCCTGATGAAGAGGCCTCTGAGCAAAATTACCGGTCGTTCACGCCCAATATAGAATGTGACGCTAGGACCACAGCAGTTAAAGAGCGTCCGTAAATAAAACTCAATTTTAACAATCAAATATTCTGTAACGTCACTTGGTTTATTTGGTATCCGCTCATAAAAGCTCCATTCTTGATTTGAGTCTGGTTTCGTTAGTAAAATTATTCCTCGTTTCTTAATTTCATATCTATCTTCTTTAGGGTTGAGTAGCTTTTGCAACTGCAGTTTGCACCTCTCACAGTCTGAACAGAAGTGAACCAAATACACAAACATACAGAGACTTAATCATGCCGCTCGGATAGCTCATTGCAGCACATTACAGTGAGGCACGACAGTCAAAACGAGCAAGCTAACTTGCTGCGGAATAGCTAGGGCAAGCAAACTTGAAGTGGACATTCTGTTTAGTGCTAGTTGCCCATATATTATTACTCGCGCAAAACTTCTGGACTCGTGACCTTGATTGCTACCCCAGCTGCCGAGCCTAGGAATGGTTTATGTTTAGCTTTATCAACGAAAGCGATATAACACCTTTGCTTATTCACAGTGCGTAACACATACAGTCTGCATAGAAAGTGTCTGCATCTGGTTGTAATTTTAAAGAGAGCTGCAGTATCTAAATAGTACTTACTTTATATTTGTTATATTTATAACCATGGCTCCTATGTTTTCAAAGTTAAGTGGTAAGGTGTTACATAGTCAAAGTAGGGAAATAATTGCAAATGTCATCGACTTCATGAAGCAAGAAGCAGAGATGAAGGAAGAAATTATATCCGAGTTCCACAAAAGCCTTAAGAGAGTGAAAGAAAGAGTAGTCAAAGCAACTGGTGTTTCACCGAGTTCCGTTTCCAGAGTTCTCAAAGATAAGAGAAAAAAATATATGGATGAAAGAGTACCATTTGACACACCTGGGAAGAAACATAAGGTTCCTAAACGTATTACAGAAATAGACGATTTCGAATGCGTCATTCGGCGCACGATTCACAATTCCTATGTGGAAGAAAAAACTGTGCTAACAATAAGCAGATTGCTCATCCAGCTGAAAGATAGCAGAAACTTTCAAGGTGCTGCTACATATCTCAGAAAAATTATTAAAGATTTAGGGTTCAAATGGAAGAAACCGAAATCAAATAGAAGAGTTCTAACAGAAAAGCAAAATAAATAAATAAAATAAAAAATAATAATAATAAAATAAAAAAATAAAAATAAAAAGTAAATGTTGCTATGATACCTTAGTCGGTTAGAGCAACGGCACGGAAAGCCTAAGATCCGTGGTTCAAATCCCGGCTATGGCATTGAATTTTTCAGTCTGATTCTACCTTTCCAAATGACTATAATTTTATATGTACTTATATCAGCATCAATTTTCTAGGTGGTGCTACAAATTTCAGAAAAATACTATAATGTATGAAGATGAGTCATACATACACAGCAGTCATACAGCATCTAAAAGTGGGAGTGATGATAGCGAATTAGGTTTGCAGGTACCTGTTGCCAAAGGGCAAATACTTATTATCGTTCGTGCTGTTGGAAAGATCGGCTTCGTTCCAAATGCCCTTCTTTTACAAGTCGCAACAAACAACAGGAGATTTTCATCAAGAAATGAATACAGAAAATTACATGAAGTGAATCAACGCCATGTTGATACCTAATATGCCTGCTGGGTCTGTTCTGGTCATCGACAATGCTTCACAATGCGTCAACACTCAAATTCACAAACCACCTACCTCAACTTCCTTGAAAGAAGAAATGAGAGCTTGGTTACTTAGACATAAAGCTTTAGATGAAAGCATGAGTAAAACAAAGCTATATAACTTAATTAAAGCCAACAAACAGCTTCAGACGTCATACATACTTGACCAGATAGTAATACATCGCCATAATGTACTTAGACTGTCATCGTATCGCCCAGATCTAAACCCAATCGAATTAATCTGGGCTGATATCAAAAAATGGGTGGCATGCAGAAATATCACTTTTAAATT
This sequence comes from Deroplatys truncata, assembly GCA_030765065.1. Lineage (NCBI taxonomy): Eukaryota > Metazoa > Arthropoda > Insecta > Mantodea > Mantidae > Deroplatys > Deroplatys truncata. The sequence goes on from CM060986.1 coordinate 27,648,237, forward strand.
AAAATATGTGGAGCAGTTATAACGCTAGCAATTTGCTGAAATTGGAAGGCCAGAATGGGAAAATGTATGGCGACATGCTGAATAAATTAAGAATCATTATTCCGAAAAATACGGAATTGCAGAAAATCAAATAGAAATAATTCTCATCCAGGATAATGGTGCAGAAAGTAGTGACAGCAGTGATGACGGCAATAATGTGAGTGATTCCGCAGAGGAAGGATTGTTAGATGTGGAAGAATTGGAGGCAATGATTGACAGCGTTTTTTATATTAAGCGCTTTTTACAGCGTGGATTTTAATATACTGTATATAACTAAGTTTATCAGCGCAACACAGTGCATAACCGTTGTGGATATTTGACGATGACTGTCCCACGCCCTCCTGCAGCATTCAGACGACCGGTCACCACCTTATCTGGTAAGCAACTCGCATCATAGCTCTCATTAAGATTTTCACGTGTCTAGAACTGTTGCGCCGATTCTACCCTCAGTGAGTGACCAGTGGAGATATAGACAGTGGACCAGGGTTGTGCGGATCGATTTATGGAACTGGTCGATCCAGTATGTCCATATCGTTAGCCCCGGCTTTACAGTTCACGTGTTTTCAAGTGAACACATGGTAATAGAGATGGAGATGGGTCAGGGCTATAAGTGTGGATCGATTTATGGAACTGGTCGATCCACTATGTCCATATCGTTAGCCCCGGCTTTACAGTTCACGTGTTTTCAAGTGAACACATGGTAATAGAGATGGAGATGGGTCAGGGCTATAAGTGTGGATCGATTTATGGAACTGGTCGATCCACTATGTCCATATCGTTAGCCCCGGCTTTACAGTTCACGTGTTTTCAAGTGAACACATGGTAATAGAGATGGAGATGGGTCAGGGCTATAAGTGTGGATCGATTTATGGAACTGGTCGATCCACTATGTCCATATCGTTAGCCCCGGCTTTACAGTTCACGTGTTTTCAAGTGAACACATGGGAATAGAGATGGAGATGGGTCAGGGCTATAAGTGTGGATCGATTTATGGAACTGGTCGATCCACTATGTCCATATCGTTAGCCCCGGCTTTACAGTTCACGTGTTTTCAAGTGAACACATGGTAATAGAGATGGAGATGGGTCAGGGCTATAAGTGTGGATCGATTTATGGAATTGGTCGATCCACTATGTCCATATCGTTAGCCCCGGCTTTACAGTTCACGTGTTTTCAAGTGAACACATGGGAATAGAGATGGAGATGGGTCAGGGCTATAAGTGTGGATCGATTTATGGAACTGGTCGATCCACTATGTCCATATCGTTAGCCCCGGCTTTACAGTTCACGTGTTTTCAAGTGAACACATGGTAATAGAGATGGAGATGGGTCAGGGCTATAAGTGTGGAATGATTTATGGAACTGGTCGATCCACTATGTCCATATCGTTAGCCCCGGCTTTACAGTTCACGTGTTTTCAAGTGAACACATGGGAATAGAGATGGAGATGGGTCAGGGCTATAAGTGTGGATCGATTTATGAAACTGGTCGATCCACTATGTCCATATCGTTAGCCCCGGCTTTACAGTTCACGTGTTTTCAAGTGAACACATGGGAATAGAGATGGAGATGGGTCAGGGCTATAAGTGTGGATCGATTTATGGAACTGGTCGATCCACTATGTCCATATCGTTAGCCCCGGCTTTACAGTTCACGTGTTTTCAAGTGAACACATGGGAATAGAGATGGAGATGGGTCAGGGCTATAAGTGTGGATCGATTTATGGAACTGGTCGATCCACTATGTCCATATCGTTAGCCCCGGCTTTACAGTTCACGTGTTTTCAAGTGAACACATGGGAATAGAGATGTAGATGGGTCAGGGCTATAAGTGTGGATCGATTTATGGAACTGGTCGATCCACTATGTCCATATCGTTAGCCCCGGCTTTACAGTTCACGTGTTTTCAAGTGAACACATGGTAATAGAGATGGAGATGGGTCAGGGCTATAAGTGTGGATCGATTTATGGAACTGGTCGATCCACTATGTCCATATCGTTAGCCCCGGCTTTACAGTTCACGTGTTTTCAAGTGAACACATGGGAATAGAGATGGAGATGGGTCAGGGCTATAAGTGTGGATCGATTTATGGAACTGGTCGATCCACTATGTCCATATCGTTAGCCCCGGCTTTACAGTTCACGTGTTTTCAAGTGAACACATGGTAATAGAGATGGAGATGGGTCAGGGCTATAAGTGTGGATCGATTTATGGAATTGGTCGATCCACTATGTCCATATCGTTAGCCCCGGCTTTACAGTTCACGTGTTTTCAAGTGAACACATGGGAATAGAGATGGAGATGGGTCAGGGCTATAAGTGTGGATCGATTTATGGAACTGGTCGATCCACTATGTCCATATCGTTAGCCCCGGCTTTACAGTTCACGTGTTTTCAAGTGAACACATGGTAATAGAGATGGAGATGGGTCAGGGCTATAAGTGTGGAATGATTTATGGAACTGGTCGATCCACTATGTCCATATCGTTAGCCCCGGCTTTACAGTTCACGTGTTTTCAAGTGAACACATGGGAATAGAGATGGAGATGGGTCAGGGCTATAAGTGTGGATCGATTTATGAAACTGGTCGATCCACTATGTCCATATCGTTAGCCCCGGCTTTACAGTTCACGTGTTTTCAAGTGAACACATGGGAATAGAGATGGAGATGGGTCAGGGCTATAAGTGTGGATCGATTTATGGAACTGGTCGATCCACTATGTCCATATCGTTAGCCCCGGCTTTACAGTTCACGTGTTTTCAAGTGAACACATGGGAATAGAGATGGAGATGGGTCAGGGCTATAAGTGTGGATCGATTTATGGAACTGGTCGATCCACTATGTCCATATCGTTAGCCCCGGCTTTACAGTTCACGTGTTTTCAAGTGAACACATGGGAATAGAGATGTAGATGGGTCAGGGCGATAAGTGTGGATCGATTTATGGAACTGGTCGATCCACTATGTCCATATCGTTAGCTCCGGCTTTACAGTTCACGTGTTTTCAAGTGAACACATGGGAATAGAGATGGAGATGGGTCAGGGCTGTAAGTGTGGATTCATTTGTGGAACTGGTTGATCAACTATGTTCATATCGTCACCTTCAGGTTGCAGTCCACATGTTTTCGTGTGACCACGTGAGAATAGAGCCGGAGATGGGTCAGGGCTAGAAGTGTGGATAGATTTGTGGAACTGGTCGATCAACCATGTCCATATCGTCCCCCTCAGCGCTGCAGTCCACGTGCTTTCGTGTGACCACGTGAGAATAGAGCCGGAGATGGGTCAGGGCTATAAGTGTGGATCGATTTGTGGAACTGGTCGATCAACTATGTTCATATCGTCCCCCTCAGTGCTGCAGTCCACGTGTTTTCATGTGACCACGTGAGAATAGAGCCGGAGATGGGTCAGGGCTATAAGTGTGGATTGATTTGTGGAACTGGTCGATCAACTATGTTCATATCGTCCCCCTCAGTGCTGCAGTCCACGTGCTTTCATGTGACTACGTGAGAGTAGAGCCGGAGATGGGTCAGGGTTGTAAGTGTGGATCGATATGTGGAACTGGTTGATCAACTATGTCCGTATGGTCACCTCAGTGTCACAGTCCACGTGCTGTTAAGTGACCACGTGGACATGCGGTTAGAACTGAGATGGGTCAGGGCTATAAGTGTGGATCAATTTGTGGAACTGGTCGACCCAGTTCGTGACTCACCATCAAGATAAGCAACACGCGAGTAGCACAAGACACTGTTGCACTGGACCTCAACCTTACTGTTTCTGTTGGAGGGGCGGATGTTCTTGACCAGCAGTGTGTAATCGATCAACTAGCGCAATGTTCCCCGCCAAGTTTGAAATCTTCAGTAATCCTCGGTGTAAAGGATGGGCTCTATTTCGTTTCAATAACAACTGACAGCCAATAAGTTCATTTGAAAGAATTATAAGTATAGCTTCTTGCTCTTTCAAAAGTAATTTATCCTCTAAAGCATGATAAATCTATTCATGTCTATATGAACTTAATAAAGAAAGAAAATGTGTGTGTCTGTATATACGATAATCTCTGAAACCACTCAACCGATTTTAATAATTCTCTCACAATTGAAAAGCAATTTTCTTCTTAACGGACATAGGTTGTAAACAGTTTCCCAACATTTTAAAGCTCAGGGGATTTTAATACTCATGTCACGAAACTAAAATCTTGTTTGTTTGAAAATAAATACCACAGGACACTTTCTGGCACTTTATTGCGAATATACTTTAAATGATTTCCATCTCAAAGGCAAGAGGAGGTTTAAGACATTTAAAGTTGAGTTACTGGAGGGGAAGGAGTTACATATCGTGTTTATATCACCCAAGTTGCCTATAATTTCAATGAACTTTGTTATCAAGGTGTATTTTTGATGAGTTTGACAAAACTTGATGTACTTGGGTTTCAAATTCTGGTAAAAACAATAAGCTACTCTACTCCTACAACTTTGAAAACTTCCGCAGCTCTTATTTTCAACCCCTAACACACAAATCAACATTCTGGTCTTTCTATAGGCTACCTTGCAACTCTCAGAAACTACCCTAACATATTTAACCCCTTATGTAGAAATCTGTACTCTTTAGCCCATCTGTCAAAATAGTTTAGAATTATAGCAAAATATCTGGCAAAAATCATGGATTTGTAACTCCCCAAACCTTATTACCAACCATATAGTGCGTCGAAATTCTTAAAAACCTTACGCTTTATTTTCGCCCTTTTATGGGCAAAACTACACTGCTTTGCCATTCAGGATACAACATTTTGCACTTGCACTATAGGACTTGACGACAATTACAGAGTGCCTTAAAACTTCAAAAGAATACACCCACTCACATTTTCAACCAATTTGAACCATTTGACCAATAAGGGCAAAACTCTGAACACTTCTTTAAGAGTGAAAATTGGGGAACCCTTTCTGCACCACAACCACTTGGGTAAAACAGTATACTGTGTAAGGATTAATGACTTTTTCTTTTCATAGGTTGGTGGCGGGTAAGTAGAAACTTACGGAATCAATGTGTTGGTATGAACTTCTTAACCGAATTGATAAATCTGTGATTATTTTGGTATACCTTTTCTCACTTTACGATCACAATAATATGTGGATCATAATCCAGACCGTGGACTGCAAGTAATCCAGCATACATTGTTGTAATTAAACAAATTAAATTTAGTTTTTTTTATGAACGATCTTTAACTACTGTGGTCCTTAGCGTCCCATTCTATATTGGGAGGAAAGACCGGCAATTTTGCTCAGAGGCCTATTTATCAGGCTTGAGGTTCGTTTACGTGCCGTAAGTCTACCTCACGGGACCACCGGCTTTACTTCCCTTCCGAAGGAAGCCATGCTAAGGGTTTTTACGCCCGAAGAAATCCATCGCCCTCCACCGGGGTTGAACCCGCGAGCTAAGGAACTAGAGGCTAGCATGGTAACCATTACACCACGGAGGACGAGTACTGTTGTAATTGTCAAAACCTGTTTTCCGTAGATTTTATTATTGCACTGCGCCTCTTTGTTAGAGTATGTATTTATGTCCGTCAACAATTAACAAATGTTTGCCTGGGTTGGTCCCTTCATTCATGAGCTCCATGGTTAAGACTGGTAAGAGGGCATCTCTGATCATCATTACAACAGTTACCAATATTCAGATTGTTTACCTAAAAATCTTTTGCGTTACATTCACATGATTTTCATTTATTACTTTCTCCACCACGTGCATAGCAGGTGGAGAAGGTATTGCATTCCACCCAAAAATTCCTATAGCGATATTTCACCGGAAATACATCATTTTAGGCCCCTGAATAAAAACAGTTTTACGTTCTCTGCTGCGTATAGTAAGTAGGGGAAGTATTGCACTCTACCCCATCTTATAAAACACCAAACTTAAAAACAAGGAAATAATATCTCCTTCATGTTAATCGAGATAAAAATGTTTGCAAATATAGTTTCATTATACATTTCGTTATGGGTACAAGAGGGATAGAGGAAACGAATGAATAATCAGATGCTTAAAAGCATCTCGAATGGCTTTAAATTCCATGACTTCACGAGAAACAAGTGAATAGCGACGAGAGTTTAAAAAAGCTACAAAGTATTGAAACCAACATTAAAGGATATCTTGCAAATGGCCGATGCTACAATAAAGAATATTTGAAATACATTTTGTTTTTAAAGAGGACTAGATTTTTTGTGTAGCACGTTTTTATCCAGCTCTTAAAGTCCACCAGTTATACAAAATTATACAAAATTCCTTCCGAATAAAGTGAACTTTACAGAATATTCCCAGAAAATTAAAAATAAACATTTTATTTGTCATTTAAATTTCTTAAATACATATGTGGTATTCAATCAAAATCATGTCATTTTTGAGAAAATCGAAAATTTCAAAAAAGTTCCATCTAAACGATAGTTTTTGGTGGGGTGATTCACTGGAAATCTTCGTGCTGTATCTTTGGAAAGTATTGCACTTAAATAGTTAACTTTGTTATTTATCCGACTGTTCATTTTTGAGTTATGCTGTTGACACACACAACATACGGACCTTTCAGGAAGCTCCAAAACCTCGATACCAAAATTTTGGGTGGAATGCAATACCTTCTCTATCTACTAGGTACGTGGTAGGAAAAGTAAAAATCACACTAGATGGCGCAAAATCAACTGGTGGAAAATGATACCCCGTGAAAATATTAGGCTAAATCCTTATTTTAACCCCCTACTTCATAGAACGCAGCCGTGCAATGCTGGCTAATAAAATTATAAGCGAAGTTCTTCTGGCAATTTCCGACTTTGGATGAAGAATTTCTACTAACGGCCTAACTTGAAACAGAAATCACATTTATGTATTTATTTGTTGTGTGTGTATGTGCGCATGTGTTACGTTTTGACGCAAGAATGGCCTAACCGATTGTTATGACACTTGTTATATGGTATACCTTAACTCCCACTTAGATAAATGGGCTATATACCGCCTTAAATTATACTAACATGGATACCCGACGTTATTAAGGCACGGCCTCGTGAACCGGAGTTCTGGGGCTTTCCGCAGTCCTCATAACTGGCAAATGGCGGGGAGGTACCCAAAACTTAGCCCTGTAGCGTTTCCTTTCCCAATTATCATTCCGTTTCGTTAATCAGCAGTATCGCCGTCTGTGATGCCTTCTGAAGCAAGAATGGGCGCTACCTCAAATTACTTTACCAAAGGGGTGAGGAGGAGGGGGACTAATGGGCCAAAAAAATCGAAAGAAAACTCTCGCTTACTACGGAGTTGTTCCTTCTTTTGAAAAAATACTGTGTAGCAAGAGTTTTTAAGATTTAATGCGTGTAACACGTTTTGAAGTGACAACAATTTTTCGTTACTATTATTCGTGTACGTAAACCAGGTACCATGAGAAATACACGGTCGTATTGCAAGCTAGAGGTCTGCACGGCCGAAATTCTTAATGGTCTAATTTTGTTTTATATAAAATTCTTATTCTCAATAACCTCTTCCTCATAGGATTTACAAGTCAATACCTTGGATCAGTAGCCCGTCGAGGGGCAAGCAAACTCTGGATCATAGCATATCCAGGATGAGTGATCTGCCCGATGTCTGGTATGGCAGTGAAGAAGAAGGAAATAAAGTATAGCGATGAAAGGGATGATAACTTCGGTCAGATTGGTCGGGCCGGTTTGAACCAAGGACCTCCCGAATGCAGGCCACAGACGTTACCGCCTGAGCCATTCCGCTCGGTGTTTTAGAGAGAATTATTTGCAGTTATTATTATTAGTCCACGAAGCTCTGCTGCCTGCGGTGTATAGGGACTCAGGTTCGATTTCCGATACCGACATGGGAGTTTTTCCGCTGGAGGCATGGTAAGGGACACACTGTGAACCACTTTATACAAATGGCAGGGACTGAGGACCTAGAATCGCATGTAGTAGCGGCATGTTCGACGGCATACTGCCTTATTGACCACTTGCCATTTCTATTATTACACTCCGTGGTGAGGATGGACGCAGGGAGGCGGAGTTTGAAGCTGCCGTGCTGTAACGTTATTCGCAACTGACCGAAGTGAGCATTTATTTACTATCCATTACTACTGTTGCGATGGATCTGTGTATGCTGCGATAATTGTGCTATCCCGGGCATCGTAACACCGAAGACCAAAAAATGTAATAATTGTTTTTTTCAACTTTAGTTTTCCTTTACATGCAAAAATTTTTGCTATTTTTTATTTTCTCAAAAATACTGCTAAAGATTTAGATTAAGGTACAATAACTTTTAAGATATTTATACGACAAATAAAATGCTATTTTGAATGTGATAAATCAATTTTTCTTCGTCTTTATTTTCAGGCCCGAACCTGACAAACGTGTTTTAAATTAAGCCCGCCGTGGGTCGGGTAGGTCTGGGCCCGAGCCCGTGCAGGCATAAGAAACAGCCATGACTTTGTGTACTGTTAAACCATTTGCTGGAAACAATTAAATTGAGTTTTATTTATGGACGCTCTTTAACTGACTGGTTCTTAGCGTCCATTCTATATTGGACATGAAAGACTGGTAATTTTGCTCAGAGGCCTCTTTATCAGGCTTGAGGTACTTTTATGTGCCGTAAATCTATGACAAGGGACCACCAGCTTTACTTCCTTTCCGAAGGAAGCCATGTTAAGAATTTTTACGCCCGAAAAAATCCAATGCCCTCCGCCGGGTTTGGATTCGGGAACTAGAGGCTAGCATTGTACCCCTAGACCACCTAGGACGACACCTTTTGCAGGTGTTTTAATGTTTATCACCTCCGAAAAGCAGTTTTCAAAACATCGATACATGTAAATTGCTAAAAGAGGAGAGAGAGGTGTAAAGGCGATGGAGGGGGAAGAGAATGAAAAGAGACATAGAGAAACAGGACAGTGAGGGAGAGAGAAACAGAGATCGCTAAGAATATTCGCATTTAATGCAACAACGGGAGCAGAGCTGCAGGTTATGCTAATTTAATGTGATTTGTAAACAATTTAAACCCTATTTCTAGATTTTAGAAAAAAATATTTCTTTACTTAATAGACAAATAATTACAAAGTAACCTAAACTGTCTTGTCTGCAATGTGGAAAAATGTAAAATTGACATTATTTATTTTATCTTAACAATAAAAGTAGTTAAAAGTTGCATATTATATCGTGCTTCTTGGTAATTAAAGTGTGCAAAAGTATGGGGCTATTAGTTTTTAAATGAACAAAACTGAAGTAGATTGTAATAGTTTAATTTCCGATTCTTTGAGTTCTGGATTTAATAACAGGGAAAGATGTGAATAATGAACGTTTATCTACATACAGCTATTAATGTATTAATTCATACCATGTTGCAGTTCTTTTTATCTAAATAAAATAATTTGCATTTTAAATTAACGTATTAAACTATGTAAAAAAACTAATAAACTGCAATCAAATTTCATTACACGTTTCACACTTTTTCCCCCTTTTGGTTTTTTAAGTTCGTTTGTAATTAGTTAACGGATGTGCATTATAACTACCAAAATACTGCATTGTAGTTTATGAATATTCATTTGTGTTGGTGTTACATCGACATTGTAATAAAACAAGTGTTATTTTCATGTATGGTTCATCTATATTGTAGGATTTCACAAAGCTTCACGAGAGAGTTTGTCTAGGGAAGTTTAAAATCAGGTGTACACTTATCAACACTAATACTTGAATAATATATAAGGAATTGTGGAAGAATAAGAATAACATCTAGATGTACTTGCTTGTAATGGAACTTCTGTTGCTTTATAAACAATGTCGCTACGTCATAGTGACACCAACGTACATAACCTAAAAATTAAAGAAACTATGATTATGTTTACTTTCTCTGCTGCCTTAGAGTGATTAAAACTATTATAGAACCTCCTTTGCTCTGTCCTTGTAATTTGTTCACATGGAGAAATACTCAGATAAAGTAGGCACCATAAAGTGCACTCCTTAATTGCTAAGGCTCTCACAGGAAATATACAGGATTATTCAAAAAGAAGGAACGGATTTTAAATATTCATTTTTAATAAATGACAATAGATAACGACACATACGACACACCATTCAATAGAGGAAAGTTCAAAGTTTTGAGCTCCACCTATTAGTCCATTCAATACCTACAGCGGAGCTGTGTTTCTTTACGAGAAAATGGCGACGCCACGGGAAAAGTTGTTTTGTGTGCTGCATTATGCAAAGGGTGAATCCATTGTTTCATTGCAGGGTGCATTTCGTTGTAAGTTCAACAACGAATCGCCTCATCATAAAAAAATTTACAATTGATACAATAAATTCGTAGAAGATGGTTACGTATGCAAACGGAAAAGCACTGGTCGCCCTCGCATACCAAATGATGCTCATTTTGAACACATAAAATAAAATTTTTAACTTTTTTCTATTCAGTGATGTATCGCATGTGTCGCCATTTATTGTCGTTCGTTAGAAATAAACATTTAAAGTGTGTTCCTTCTTTTTGAATAACCCTGTATATCAGGCCTATGAAGAGGAATATGGTGTGTCAGAAAACGGGTCTCTTTTAAAGAGTAGATATAATAGCCATAAAGCCTGACTCATCCATGGTACTACGTGGCTAATGAGCTAATACTATCGAATGGGAAATAAATGAAGATCAACCGGCAGAAGTGTACAAGGAAAAATCTGAAGTGTTGCACTCACATGATCTTCTCTACTCTTGTGCAAACTATTTTTACAAACGCTTATTCTCCATCTACTTCATGTTAATCGAGATAAACATTTCGCATCTTATTGATAATTTTCTTGTAGGTGCAAGGGGAATATGGTAGGCTTTAAGCGATAGTCAAATCTTTTAAGAGCTGGTTGACGTTACGTCTTCACTGTGAATGGGACCTTATTCTCTGAAAAATACGTTATGTTAATGCTACGTCTTTACTGTGAATGGGGCTTTATTCTCTGAAAAATACGTTATGTTAATGTTACGTCTTTACTGTGAATGGGGCTTTATTCTCTGAAAAATACGTTATGTTAATGTTACGTCTTCACTGTGAATGGGGCTTTATTCTCTGAAAAATACGTTATGTTAATGTTACGTCTTTACTGTGAATGGGATCTTATTCTCTGAAAAATACGTTATGTTAATGTTACCTCTTCACTGTGAATGGGGCTTTATTCTCTGAAAAATACGTTATGTTAATGTTACGTCTTTACTGTGAATGGGATCTTATTCTCTGAAAAATACGTTATGTTAATGTTACGTCTTCACCGTGAATGGGGCTTTATTCTGTGAAAAATACGTTATGTTAATGTTACCTCTTCACTGTGAATGGGGCTTTATTCTCTGAAAACTACGTTATCTTAATGTTACGTCTTCACTGTGAATGGGACCTTATTATCTGAAAAATACGTTATGTTAATGTTACGTCTTCACTGTGAATGGGACCTTATTTTCTGAAAAATACCTTATGTTAATGTTACGGCTTCACTGTGAATATGCCTTATTATCTCAACAATACGTTATGTTAATGTTACGTCTTCACTGTGAATGGGACCTTATTCTCTGAAAAATACGTTATGTTAATGTTACGTCTTCACTGTGAATGGGACCTTATTATCTGAAAAATACGTTATGTTAATGTTACGTCGTCACTGTGAATGGGACCTTATTCTCTGAAAACTACGTTATGTTAATGTTACGTCTTCACTGTGAATGGGACCTTATTATCTGAAAAATACGTTATGTTAATGTTACGTCTTCACTGTGAATGGGACCTTATTCTCTGAAAAATACCTTATGTTAATGTTACGTCTTCACTGTGAATGGGACCTTATTCTCTGAAAAATACGTTATGTTAATGTTACGTCTTCACCGTGAATGGGGCTTTATTCTCTGATAAATACGTTATGTTAATGTTACGACTTCACCGTGAATGGGGCTTTATTCTCTGATAAATACGTTATGTTAATGTTACGACTTCACTGTGAATGGGGCTTTATTCTCTGAAAAATACGTTATGTTAATGTTACGTCTTCACCATGAATGGGGCTTTATTCTGTGAAAAATACGTTATGTTAATGTTACCTCTTCACTGTGAATGGGGCTTTATTCTCTGAAAACTACGTTATGTTAATGTTACGTCTTCACTGTGAATGGGACCTTATTCTCTGAAAAATACGTTATGTTAATGTTACGTTTTCACTGTGAATGGGGCCTTATTCTCTGAAAAATACGTTATGTTAATGTTACGTCTTCACTGTGAATGGGACCTTATTATCTGAAAAATACGTTATGTTAATGTTACGTCGTCACTGTGAATGGGACCTTATTCTCTGAAAAATACCTTATGTTAATGTTACGTCTTCACTGTGAATGGGACCTTATTATCTGAAAAATACGTTATGTTAATGTTACGTCGTCACTGTGAATGGGACCTTATTCTCTGAAAAATACCTTATGTTAATGTTACGTCTTCACTGTGAATGGGACCTTATTATCTGAAAAATACGTTATGTTAATGTTACGTCTTCACTGTGAATGGGACCTTATTCTCTGAAAAATACCTTATGTTAATGTTACGTCTTCACTGTGAATGGGACCTTATTCTCTGAAAAATACGTTATGCTAATGTTACGTTTTCACTGTGAATGGGACCTTATTCTCTGAAAAATACGTTATGTTAATGTTACGTCTTCACTGTGAATATGGCCTTATTATCTCAACAATACGTTATGTTAATGTTACGTCTTCACTGTGAATGGGACCTTATTCTCTGAAAAATACGTTATGTTAATGTTACGTCTTCACTGTGAATGGGACCTTATTCTCTGAAAAATACGTTATGTTAATGTTACGTCTTCACCGTGAATGGGGCTTTATTCTCTGATAAATACGTTATGTTAATGTTACGACTTCACCGTGAATGGGGCTTTATTCTCTGATAAATACGTTATGTTAATGTTACGACTTCACTGTGAATGGGGCTTTATTCTCTGAAAAATACGTTATGTTAATGTTACGTCTTCACCATGAATGGGGCTTTATTCTGTGAAAAATACGTTATGTTAATGTTACCTCTTCACTGTGAATGGGGCTTTATTCTCTGAAAACTACGTTATGTTAATGTTACGTCTTCACTGTGAATGGGACCTTATTCTCTGAAAAATACGTTATGTTAATGTTACGTTTTCACTGTGAATGGGGCCTTATTCTCTGAAAAATACGTTATGTTAATGTTACGTCTTCACTGTGAATGGGACCTTATTATCTGAAAAATACGTTATGTTAATGTTACGTCGTCACTGTGAATGGGACCTTATTCTCTGAAAAATACCTTATGTTAATGTTACGTCTTCACTGTGAATGGGACCTTATTATCTGAAAAATACGTTATGTTAATGTTACGTCTTCACTGTGAATGGGACCTTATTCTCTGAAAAATACCTTATGTTAATGTTACGTCTTCACTGTGAATGGGACCTTATTCTCTGAAAAATACGTTATGCTAATGTTACGTGTTCACTGTGAATGGGACCTTATTCTCTGAAAAATACGTTATGTTAATGTTACGTCTTCACTGTGAATATGGCCTTATTATCTCAACAATACGTTATGTTAATGTTACGTCTTCACTGTGAATGGGACCTTATTCTCTGAAAAATACGTTATGTTAATGTTACGTCTTCACTGTGAATGGGACCTTATTCTCTGAAAAATACGTTATGTTAATGTTACGACTTCACCGTGAATGGGGCTTTATTCTCTGATAAATACGTTATGTTAATGTTACGACTTCACCGTGAATGGGGCTTTATTCTCTGATAAATACGTTATGTTAATGTTACGACTTCACTGTGAATGGGGCTTTATTCTCTGAAAAATACGTTATGTTAATGTTACGTCTTCACCATGAATGGGGCTTTATTCTCTGAAAACTACGTTATGTTAATGTTACGTCTTCACTGTGAATGGGACCTTATTCTCTGAAAAATACGTTATGTTAATGTTACGTTTTCACTGTGAATGGGGCCTTATTCTCTGAAAAATACGTTATGTTAATGTTACGTCTTCACTGTGAATATGGCCTTATTATCTCAACATTACGTTATGTTAATGTTACGTCTTCACTGTGAATGGGACCTTATTCTCTGAAAAATACGTTATGTTAATGTTACGTCTTCACTGTGAATGGGACCTTATTATCTGAAAAATACGTTATGTTAATGTTACGTCTTCACTGTGAATGGGACCTTATTTTCTGAAAAATACCTTATGTTAATGTTACGTCTTCACTGTGAATGGGACCTTATTCTCTGAAAAATACGTTATGTTAATGTTACGTCTTCACTGTGAATGGGACCTTATTATCTGAATAATACGTTATGTTAATGTTACGTCTTCACTGTGAATGGGACCTTATTCTCTGAAAAATACCTTATGTTAATGTTACGTCTTCACTGTGAATGGGACCTTATTATCCGAAAAATACGTTATGTTAGTGTTACGTCTTCACTGTGAATGGGACCTTATTCTCTGAAAAATACCTTATGTAAATTTTACGTCTTCACTGTGAATGGGACCTTATTCTCTGAAAAATACGTTATGTTAATGTTACGTTTCCACTGTGAATGGGACCTTATTCTCTGAAAAATACGTTATGTTAATGTTACGTCTTCACTGTGAATATGGCCTTATTATCTCAACAATACGTTATGTTAATGTTACGTCTTCACTGTGAATGGGACCTTATTCTCTGAAAAATACGTTATGTTAATGTTACGTCTTCACTGTGAATGGGACCTTATTCTCTGAAAAATACGTTATGTTAATGTTACGTCTTCACTGTGAATGGGGCTTTATTCTCTGAAAAATACGTTATGTTAATGTTACGTCTTCACTGTGAATGGGGCTTTATTCTCTGAAAAATACGTTATGTTAATGTTACGTCTTTACTGTGAATGGGATCTTATTCTCTGAAAAATACGTTATGTTACTGTTACGTCTTCACTGTGAATATGGCCTTATTATCTCAACAATACGTTATGTTAATGTTACGTCTTCACTGTGAATGGGACCTTATTCTCTGAAAAATAAGTTATGTTAATGTTACGTCTTCACTGTGAATGGGACCTTATTCTCTGAAAATTACGTTATGTTAATGTTACGTCTTCACTGTGAATGGGGCTTTATTCTCTGAAAACTACGTTATGTTAATGTTACGTCTTCACTGTGAATGGGGCTTTATTCTCTGAAAAATACGTTATGTTAATGTTACGTCTTCACCGTGAATGGGGCTTTATTCTCTGATAAATACGTTATGTTAATGTTACGACTTCACCGTGAATGGGGCTTTATTCTCTGATAAATACGTTATGTTAATGTTACGACTTCACTGTGAATGGGGCTTTATTCTCTGAAAAATACGTTATGTTAATGTTACGTCTTCACCATGAATGGGGCTTTATTCTGTGAAAAATACGTTATGTTAATGTTACCTCTTCACTGTGAATGGGGCTTTATTCTCTGAAAACTACGTTATGTTAATGTTACGTCTTCACTGTGAATGGGACCTTATTCTCTGAAAAATACGTTATGTTAATGTTACGTTTTCACTGTGAATGGGACCTTATTCTCTGAAAAATACCTTATGTTAATGTTACGTCTTCACTGTGAATGGGACCTTATTATCCGAAAAATACGTTATGTTAATGTTATGTCTTCACTGTGAATGGGACCTTATTCTCTGAAAAATACGTTATGTTAATGTTACGTCTTCACTGTGAATGGGACCTTATTCTCTGAAAAATACGTTATGTTAATGTTACGTTTCCACTGTGAATGGGACCTTATTCTCTGAAAAATACGTTATGTTAATGTTACGTCTTCACTGTGAATATGGCCTTATTATCTCAACAATACGTTATGTTAATGTTACGTCTTCACTGTGAATGGGACCTTATTCTCTGAAAAATACGTTATGTTAATGTTACGTCTTCACTGTGAATGGGACCTTATTCTCTGAAAAATACGTTATGTTAATGTTACGTCTTCACTGTGAATGGGGCTTTATTCTCTGAAAAATACGTTATGTTAATGTTACGTCTTCACTGTGAATGGGGCTTTATTCTCTGAAAAATACGTTATGTTAATGTTACGTCTTTACTGTGAATGGGATCTTATTCTCTGAAAAATACGTTATGTTACTGTTACGTCTTCACTGTGAATATGGCCTTATTATCTCAACAATACGTTATGTTAATGTTACGTCTTCACTGTGAATGGGACCTTATTCTCTGAAAAATAAGTTATGTTAATGTTACGTCTTCACTGTGAATGGGACCTTATTCTCTGAAAATTACGTTATGTTAATGTTACGTCTTCACTGTGAATGGGGCTTTATTCTCTGAAAACTACGTTATGTTAATGTTACGTCTTCACTGTGAATGGGGCTTTATTCTCTGAAAAATACGTTATGTTAATGTTACGTCTTCACTGTGAATGGGACCTTTTTCTCTGAAAAATACGTTATGTTAATGTTACGTCTTCACTGTGAATGGGGTTTTATCCTCTGAAAAATACGTTATGTTAATGCTACGTCTTCACTTTGAATGTGGCCTTATTCACTCAGAAATAGTTATGACGATTTTGATTAAAGCATCGTGTTTTTTGAAATATTGGTGATGATGATGATGATATGCGGTTTAAGGGCGCTAAACTGCTATGGTCATCAGCGCCCTTACAGTGTATAAAAGATAAGGTCAAAATATAAAACAGGTAAAAGAACCGCATATTTAAAAACGGGACCCAAACCCGCGATGATCAAAAAGCTAAAACTAACAATATAACAATAACAAATATAACAATAACAATAATAACAATAACAACAATAACAATAAAAACAATAATAACAATAACAACAATAATAAGAACAAGACAAATATCTGAAAAACAACACACTAAAAGCATAGGCAGTAAAGGATTAAAACGTGTCAGGAACTGTAGAATGCGAGGGACATGAGCGCCATATGTCCACTGGGGATAAGAGTTCCCATAAAAAATCGACAGGATAAAAGTACGAAGCTAACAGACGCCCAACGCATTAAATGCGCAGATTAAAATCACTATCATGAATAAAACGTAAAACACATTCCACAGCATGCGTGTCGTCTGCCAAAACGTTGGCTAGGCCAACAGGCAGACCCACACGAGCACGCAATGCAGCTAAAACCTGACACTCTGTTAAAATGTGACGCACCGTTAAGGGCACGTCACACTGCCCACAGAGTGGCGCGGGGTCACCACTTAGCAAATACTTATGACTAAAAATGCAATGTCCGATACGAAGGCGTGTTAAAATTACCTCTTCCCGACGAGAAGCACGGGAAGAGGTAGCCCAGAATAACGGGAGAGGCTTAACCTCCCGCAACTTGTTCCCCCGGAGGGCCGTCCACTTTGAAATATTGGCATGACGTATAAAACGCATATACTGAATATATAACAGCAAACAATCTGATGTGTTACATTCACATGACCTTCTCTTCTACAAACTATTTTTACAAAATATTATAAACGAAATAAACGTTTGGTTTCATTACACATTTGTTTATAGGTAAGTTCCAGAAGGATAAGGAGGATCAGATCCTTAAAAAGCGGGTCACTATATGCTGCCTTTGAAATGTCATGCTCTTTGCGTGACATCACGAGAAACAATATACACTGGTAACTTGACATTCCAAAAAATTAAAAAGTATTTCAAACCAGTAACCACAAATTTTCAGAAATGGATAATGCCACAAAAAAGTTGTTTGACAAGTTGCATGTCATAACGAGATCTGCAGGGATTGTGCAGTAAGCCTTTGTGGTTTATCAGTAATACAAAATTGTACAGATGCATTCGGAATGCACAAGACTTCAAAGGCTGTACACAGAAAACTCAAGATATATATTTTATTCCTCAAGCAAATATCTTAAATATACACTAGCATTTTAATCAAAATGTTAGCTATTCTTTAGAAAATATAAAAATGGAATTGTTGTATTGATATGACTTTCTCTACTCACTCTTCTACACACTATTCTTACAAAAGCTTATTCTTCTACTTCTTGTTTATCAAGATAAACTTTCATTATGCATGTGACGCATCCGTGGTGCCATTAACTAGCGTCACTTAAAGGATGGGGATGGTTTCCATAGGGTTACCGCTTACGGTAGCAAGGGTGGTAAATGGGTAACCTTTAATGACACATGTAAGTTCGGTTCCCAATCTTTCTAAACTTTTAATTTAACTAATTAAACTAAACTATACTTCCAAAAGAAAAAGAAGAAAGAAATGGATACATGATGAATTTACCTGAGCGGCAGAGGAGATCAGGTGGTTCGTCGTCGGCAGCCTAGCTTCTGCGTCGCGAATGTAAATTAAAAACAAATTTCGGGACTAACCGGCAGAGATTCCTGCTAGGCACGTGATTGGTCAAGAAGAGACTAAAAAACCAGTAAGTTTAAATACTAACCGAGTATCGCATTGTTCCCATACTAAAAAGACTAGCAAGAAATCTAAAGACAATTTCCTGTAGTTACGTAAACCACGTTTGTCCTGAACATTTCAAACTGTATCAACCACGGATCTCTCGGACGGAGACCGGGAGATCCGTGGTTCAAATCCCGGTTATGGCATTGAATTTTTCAGTCATCTGATTCTACCTTTCCAACCCTGTCCAACACACGGCTTGTGTGAAAGAACAATTAATTTCATTAACTGTATCAACTTATATATATCAAAAATCTATTAAAATAAAATTATAACCGCCACACACATTTCGTTATACCTATCGAAGAATACAGTAGGCTAAAGTGACAGTGAAACTTTTAAAAAGCAGATCGCTATGTGATGGCTTTGAAATTCCATGTTTTATGCATGACCACGAGAAAAAATGAATACAGACTTAGATACCACTTGAAAAAAAGTGTAAGGGTTTGAAAATTCAAACCAATAACAAAAAATATTTTGGAAATGTTAACACTGGAAAACATTTTATGTAACATAAATTGAAGTACGATTCTGTATACCTCTTACGGTTTGCAAATTACACAAAAGTCATTCAGAACGAAGATTTCATAGGCTATTCCCAGAAACTTTAAGATAGGCATGTTATTTGTCATACAAATAACTTAAACATGTGGTATTTTAATCAAAATCGCTAATCATTTTTATCGAATACAAAATAACCAAAATGTTTCCATGTAAAGGGTAGTTTGGAGTAGGAGGACTTTCTCAAGAATTTTTGTGTGGCATCCTTGGAAGATGCTGAATTTAAATACCAAGTTTGATATTTAACCAACTATTCGCTTTTGAGTTATGCTGTTTACAGAGTCATGAACACACTGATCTTTTTATATTCTTTTCCTTTTATTCAGAGAATCTCCAAATGTATTTGCACTGAAAGCCTCATATAGAATTTTTGGGTGGAATGCAATACTTCCTCTACTTACAATACGTTTACTTTTAAAGGAGAGTTTGTATGGGGAGGGAGGGGATTTTCTTGAAAATCACACACATACACACAGACACGCAAGGGGTTTAGAAGACCTCTAGCGTATTTTTCCGGTGGCCTCGATCTAGTTTTTTTTTTGGGGGGGGGAGATTACAATACTTCCTCTACTGTAAGTAGTAGAGAAAGTAATATTTGTTTAAAATTTGTAGAAATTAGAACATTGAGTGTAGGTTGCCCATAAACTAGAGGATTGTAAATAACTATATTCAGGTCTTGATTCTACGTCGTGACCTTGAAACCTTCTGGCTGCACGTCACTGCAAGGTTTGTTTTTGCACGTGGGGTGGCACACTTTAGAACCCTTCCTTCTCCTTGCAATGTAAACTTTCTTGGCAGACTGGACGAATATTATTTGCAGTGACCTTCACCCCTATCACGTGATACACCCTGCTGATCACGCAGCTTATTGGCTGGCCATTTAACGGGCTCGTCTCTAAGGTCATTCACGTCCTTGAATTTCTCTACTGCCACCAAATCGATTTTCTACCTAGTTATGTTAAAATATTGTAATTAATGCATAACGGCTTTTCGGATATCTCTTAGAAGTGTCAGTTTTACGGTTGGTTTGACTGAGAGTTTTCTTTTTAACCCGAAGGGAAAATTCTCATTCACTTTTGCTATTAATAAATTTTACCTATTTATACAAGTGGCAAAAAATTGCTTTTGGCTCGCTTGTATCGAGTAATATTCTTTTAAAAATTAAATATTCTAAACTCACAGGACTTTCTCTACCCAATGATGCTTCTATTCGTGTTATTTACCGATGATAATGTTTGATTGCAACTGATTTCAAATTGAGCTAAAGGGGCTGAGTTGCAGGCAACATACGGAAACAGCACTCAATTGTTTGTATCACAAGTCGCAGTAACGAGGAAGGAAAAGAACAGCAAATGTTCAAAAACGTTCCTTGAAATGAGTCAATCCTACTTGAGAAAATGTAAACATATATCAATGATATTTCGGAAAAGGCTACCGCAACGAAAGAAAATATATATTTGATACAAAGGGCATGTTTTAATGAGGTCTAGTTAGCGGTATATAATTGTCTGTCTTTGAAAAACGTTGTCTATACATATCAAATTTGCTTGAAATCAATACAGCTGATTATTTCCGAACCGGAACTGCGGTAGAATTTAAATAACATGAGACTTCTGACACTTCTTGGAGGGGTAGTTTCCGTGGCAACGCCCCCTCTGCTGTTGCTCTCGCAAGTAGGGTGCCACCTTCCTCCTCTACCTTCGCCTACAAGCTGAACTTTGAGGGGTAACACGTTGCTATGTTAGCGTGGCTCACTACTGCTCACTAGCGTTACGTCCCAGCGAGCTATTTGCTATTCGGCGCGCTGTTAAAAGCTGACATATGCACTAATACAACGTGGCAACGCAGCTTTTCCACTTCTCCGCTTAGATTAAAATCACAACAGTCTCAAGTTGTTTAAATGGCACTGTAAGGGCTTTGAATCTGTTCTAGCTAAAAGAAATACTGGAATGAAATATATACGTAATTGACTGCAAACGGATGGCAGGAAATAAATACGGTGTTTTTTATCACCTTCTCCAGCACCTATAATAAGTAGAGGAAGTATTGCATTCCATCCAAAAATCCAATATAAAGATTTCACTGGAAACACATCTTTTAATGTTGCCTGGATAAAAATAATAATTTTTAGAAAATCTATCTGTCTGTGTGTCCGTGTCCGAGTGCGTCTATGAACAGCATGACTATAAAAAATAAACTTAGCATTTAAGTTCAGAATTTTCCAAGGATACGACAAGAAGATTTTCAAGAAATTCCCCCACCCCAAACTACCCTTCACTGGAATATTATTTTTATTTTTTATTTTCTCAAAAACACTAATGATTTTGATTAAAATAAAATATATTTGCAAGACAAATGAAAAGTATATCTTGAATTTTACAGGAATAAAACGTGTGAAGTCCTCTTTATTTTGAACGACTTTTGTATAACTGTAAATCGTAAGAGATAGGCAAAATCTTACTACACAAAAATGTAAATCTCGTCGAAGCACACATTTTAGGTCAAAAAAAGTTTTTGTGGCGTAAACTATTTCCGAGATATTCTTTTTTATTGGTTTGAATGTTCAAATACATATACTTTTTTGAAGTGGATAGTCGCTATTCGTTTCTTCTCGTGATCATGCAAAGAGAATGGAATTTCAAAGACTTTACATAGCAATCCACTTTTAAAAATCTCTATCACTTAGCCTACAGCATTCTTCTTATATGAGGAATAGTAGAGAGATAAATTTATGTGAATGCAACACAGGATACTTTTTGTTTAATGTTTATTTCCATTAGAAGCGCAATATAGCTTTAATGGAATCCACGGCAGTGGCCGAAACGCTGTTAACATGTTTATAGACTCGTGTTTCATATAGATTCTGTATGGACTAATGATTTGTGCTCTTGTCACGGGGAAGTCCATGGTTCGATTCCAGTTTGGATATTAAGGCTTTAACCTACCTTATTAAGTCCTAAATGGGTTATACGCGCGTTTAATTATCTTTAGCTCGACTGAAGGATGTAACTACGCTTTTTATTTTAACTGTACTGATGTAAATTTAGAGTTTTTAAATCATCGGGTACATCGGTTGGAAATGTCACGTTTACCTGGGCATTACTTAATACGCTTTTGCACATTCAAACAACACAAGATCTACTATAAAACTTAAATAAAACATTGGGGAATCTCTTAGGTTTACAGAACATCCTATAACACAATGTAACGCTAAACTTCACTGATGTAGGTAGACTTGCAAAATGCAAACTGTACACTGAGAACAAGTGAGGGTGTTAAATAAAGAACGTAAATAAGTGATAAGCGAATATTCATGGATGTAATTGTTTGAAATCTATGGAAATTTAAGGGTAGTTCATATGGAGAGTCTGCTAAGACGTAACTTTTACTTCCGGTAAAACCTCGATACCTCATTTTAGGTGGAATACAAAACCATCTCCAACTACGAATCTATAGATAAGCAGAATATAAAGTAAAAATGCTTATATTTTAGTAATAAATTAATCCATAAATGCTCATATTACTTTCTTCACTATGTATAGAGGCATTTTATTTCACCCAAAAACTCGATATCGAGATTTCACCGGAAAAATATGTTTTGGGGCTCCCTGAACCCCAAAAAAGCATTTTTAGAAAAAGGGTCGTGTGTGTGTGTGCTGTGTACAGCATAACTCAAAATGAAAAGTCGGATAAATACCAAACTTCGTATTTAGGTTCAGTACCCACCAAATATGCTACGGGAAGATTTTCAAGAAAATTTCCCCACCCCAAACTATCCTTTACATGGAATATTTTTTCGAATTGTTTTATTTTCCGGAAAATGGTTCTAAAGCTTTTGATTAAAATACCACATATTAACGATAGTTACATGACAATCTATTTTTAATTTTCTCGAAAAGCTTGTGAAGTCCTCTTCATTCGGAAGGAATATTATATAATCTTGTACAACTGGTAAACGTTAAGCGATAGACGAAAACACACTATTCAAAAAATGCAGGTCTCTTTAAAACCACAATTTATTTCAAATAACTTTTTGTAGCATCAGCTGTTTCCAAGATATCCGTTATTAATGGTTCGATTTGTTCATAGCCATTCTTTTTAAGTCACGTCGATTTTCAGTTGTTTCTCCCGATCTCGTGACATTTTAAGGCCAGCATATTGCGTCCAGTCTTAAACATTTGACTATCGCTGTTCTCTTTGTATTCTAACGAAGTGTGTAATGTAATAGCTATTTCTGCAAAGTTTTATCTCAATTAAAATTAAGTAAATAAAAAAATAAACTTTGGTAAGAATTTATTTGTATACCCACTAATAAATGATAGAGGGTAGAGAAAGTCATGTGAATGTAACGCACCAGATTTGTTTAAATAACGAGAGAATAAATGAAGGTGTTAAGCAAATAACGTAAACAAGGGCTAGGCGAATATTCATGGATATAATTCTTTGAAACCTGTGAAAATGTAAGGATAATTCATGTGGGGAGTCTGCTAAAAATGTAATTTTTATTTCCGGTAAAAACTCGATACCTTATTTTTGGGTGGAATAAAAAGTTGAAATATCTCTACCTATTATAGATAATCAGGTTATGAACTAAAATGCTTACATTTTAGTAATAAATTAATTCATAAAAGCCCTTTTATATTTTTAGTTTTTGAACGTTTCATTCATATTTGTGAGATCAAAACTGAGGGTTTTTGCCGCCTTGCTTACGTTATTTTCAGATTTTTATTATATGCAATTGTAATTGGAAAGGAAAACTGAAGCGAAAGGTTACGTGTTATACGGAGCATTGGAGAACATCCAGGAAACTAGACGGTTCCCCGTGCAGGTATGGTTATCTCCAAACAACTATGTCAACAGAAATTGCATAACCACTAGGCGCACGTTGCACACGCTACATCAATAAAATTATCCGCAGTGCTTTGAAGATTGTACCAAACTCGCTTCAACAATTACGATATCATGTTGATGTCATTATCACATGAAACCACAGATTCTGATGCATCGCATGTCCAAAACATGTGTGTTTGGTGTAAACATTAATTTAATTTTCGGATGGAGTATAATACTTCTAACTTTAGAGACGAGGACCGAAAGCAAAAAACATTATGTTCCACCAAAGTGATTTTAATTTAACCAGACCTTCAAAAACTAAAGCTCTTAAAAGAACGTGAAAATACTCATTTATTACTCGTTTTACACGAAACTAAGCATTAACTAAGATGTAAGCTTAGCTACACTTGTGCTGGGGACTTATTGTTTTCAAGGTACAGGAATGTCTTACTCTCTAATTTCCTTGAGCCTTAATGAAGATTGATTTTTACTTTCTCTACTACGTATAGTAAGTAGGGGAAGTATTGTATTCCACCCAAAAATTCGATACAGAGATTTCACCGGAAATACATGTTTTGAGACCCCCTGAATCCAAAAAAAGCATTTTTGGAAACATGTCCGTGTGTGTGTCTGTCTGTGTGTCTATCTGTGAACAGCATAACTCAGAAACGAACAGTCGGATAAACACCAAACTCGGTATTTAGGTTCGGTATCTTCCGGAGATGCGACACGAAGGTTTTCAAGAAAATCCCCCCACCCCAGAGTACCCTTTACATCGAACATTTTTCGAAAATTTTAATTTTCTCAAAAATGACTCTAACGATTTTCATTAAAATATCATATGTTTAAGATTATTTTTATGACAAATAAAATGTATATCTTGAATTTCCTGGGAATGTCTCCAAAAGTATTCTCCATTGTGAACGACTTTTGCGTAACTGGTAAACCATAAGAGATAGACAAAATTTTGCTGCACAAAAATGTAGATCGCGTTAAAATACACAATTTTTGTCATATACATTTTTTTTGTTGAGTGAACCATTTTCGAGATATTGCTTGTTATTCCCTTAAATTTTTCAATACTTATTTTCTCAAATGGGAATTCGTTATTCATTTTTTGTCTTGGATATGCAAAGAGTATTAATCTGTGGCAAAAGGGAATGGTGCTGCACCTAGCAACCAGCTATTTAGAGATATGTATGTGCTTAAAGCCTACTGTTTTTCTATATTGTCCTTGCAAATATATATATTCCCCTTACATCTACAAGAAAATTAGCGATAAGATAGAGTCTGCAAATGTTTATCTCGATTAACATGAAGCATATGGAGAATAAGCGTTTGTAAAAATAGTTTGTACAAGAGTAGAGAAAGTCATGTGAGTGTAACACATAAGATTATTTTAGATTAATAACACAATTAAAATATATTTCGTTTCCACTGAACATAGGTATTTATTTCTATGATGTGATTACCATTTTTTTGTTTTTGGCTTTTTTTAACTATTATTTTTTCCTGTTCAATAATTAAACAACTCTATTTTTTCATTGAAATTCTTAACTTTTTTTGAGGTTTTTAACTTAAATATTTTGTTCTTAATTTTAAATAATATTATGATAAATATTCGTTCTTCAGTTTGCTAATCGCAGCAATTTCGACGCATAAGTATAATAATATTTCTAAAATTTGATCCTGTATACAAGTTCCTTAGAAATGTGAGACAGTGTAGTTACCAAACGTAAAAAAAAATCTCATTAAAGGTCAGTACGTATGAACTGTCTAAACACTTGGTTTTGACAAATCTTGCATTTAATTGAACATTTTTAAAATATCCGGCCATAGGAAGTGCAATCGGTGTCCCCCCTACCGTACACAGTGTTTTAGAGATAAAATTGTAAGCAATACGTCATATTTACTTCGAAATATCCATCTATCGAAATAAACATTTCTTATTCTATACTGAATCCTAAATGCGATCATCATTTGACATTCCTTAAATACTGTACCCATAATTAATACACAATCACCAAGTAGACAGAAATAAAACTTAAACGAAATATACAATCTGCATTCTAATTTCTGTCACTGTATACAACCAAAGTGGAAGCTTATTTTATTCATGTTAGGTACTACTCTGGAAGTGTTATCTAAAATAAAATGACTTAATTGCATATTCCAGCATTATGAAATACTAAAAATTCACTATACAAATAGTAACCTTTACAAAGCAATCAATAAATCTTATTGGTTAGGACATTTTAAGGTCTTATTTACCAAACTTGGTTTCTCAGACATAAGTTCTTGATCGTCTTGTGTTTATATTACCCCCTGTAAAAACCTTATGTCCGTCTTGGTTATGCCCAGTACTGCGTGTTGGTGTCGTGTTTTTTAGTTATAAATTAACGTAATAAATGCTCTTATTTGAGGCAAAACTTTGTTAAATCAAAACTGCAGCATGTTTCCTTGAATAAATCTGTGCTGTTAATTAGCGCAGAGAGCACATTGCACGTTAAAACTTAGTTGGAAATGTTTTTGCGTGCCAGTGCCCTGCTTGGAGTTACATTAAGTGTGATATGGCGTGATATTTAATGTTACCGGCCGCAGTTCCTCCCTCTGGCGTCACAATGCCAAACCTTAAGTATATACCGGCTACAACGCCATTGCGGGCTTGCCAACTTTAGTCGACAGGAAGAGTTGCTTGGTATGAGAACAACTGCAAGCGAGTCCACCGTCCCAGGTCTGTATTTACAATAGCACATTTTTCATTTGCTTTCTGTGTGTAATAGTGGCACAAGTGGCGTCCATGTAAACAAACACTGTCGAAAAAAAACCAAGTAGTTGCCATCAACGTTAATGTATACAGGTGACAAACGATGCATGGCCATAGAGCAATAAGTGAAGTAGAAAACGACGCTATATAAGCATAATAAAATAAAATTCGTATGCTTGTGGCTATATTGTTTATTCTTCAACCTGCAATTAAAGGAAATGTTGCAATCAATCTAAAAATGCCATATCGAAATTTCATCAGAAACATGCTATGTGATAGTTTTTTGAATGAAATACAAACAACGACTATAACAAAAACTAAATGTATACGAACCAAATTTGGAATTCAAGTCAAGCAACCTTCGGGAATGAAAGGTGAACATTTTCAAGGAATTTCCGTCGCCCCAACTACACATTTACTCGGAGAAAAAGTGTGCTATTTTTTTAGTTTCTCGAAACTGTTCTGAGCGTGATAATTTTGCTTGTATCATACGTAGAGGCAACCAAAATATAAAATTTCATATTCTAAACTATGCTTGCTATCATTTTGAGAACAAGAATTTTTACGTTTTGCAAAGTGTATAATTCAATGCACGTGACAAAAATGTGATATTCCATAATATTTTGGAAAATCCTCATCTTTAAAAACAAAACCTTCATATTTCTTCATATTTTGTAAGATTTACGATGTTTCACTTTTAAAATAATTTTGTTACAGTGAATCGGGATTTCTAGATATCTATTGAGGCAGTTTTCTGCGAAACACGTTTAGAAAACCCAACCCACGCTCTCCAGGAAACCGTCTGGAAAAACCCGCACCGCTCTTTCCAACAATCAGGTACAGTTGAGAAAACGTAGCATTTTCTCTGTGATGTCAGTGCGAAATTAAACGTCCTCTATTCTTGAAGAGTTTATATTTTCGTGAACCGATGCTTTTAGTGGCATATTGTGATTAATGTAAAGCATGGACAAAGCAACCAATAACTTCTTTTTTTCTAAGTTTAAGGGGTTCACAGTGATTACAATCTATAAACTCCACTTTTACATATTTCATTTGAGATTCTATTCTTAAATGTAGTCAAAGGCTAGTTTGTTAAATCTACGAAGTCTAATGAAGTATAAGATGTATTGGCCTTAATAAATAAATATATATATATATATATATATATATATTGGGGGGATTTATCGTCATATTTTCAATTTTGGCAAATTTTCCTACGTATTTTGCCTGTCTCTACTCATAAGTTTGGGAAAATGGCATGATAAATGTGGAACGTGCCTATGTTGAATTTGTTTTAAAAGTGTTGTTCATGTAATTCTTGAAAAATTCAATTTAGCTGGGAAGCAGTAAAACATCGATTAAACACCTTCAATTTTGTTTTCGGTATTAACCATTTCTGAAACGCCCGTTTTGTACAATTTGCACACCGTGCGTTTTCTTACAGAGGTGCAAGTGAATTTTACAAATTCTTTAAAAAAAACTTGAGTTGATCCAATTGCGTAACATGTAACTAAATTCACTGCCTTCTGTATAACTGACTGTCACGACAACCGGAACAACTCCGCTCAGTTTAATCTGTTTTACTATAACTTTGACAATGGACTGTTTTCGTTAGTCAGCTGTTCCCATTAAACTAGTTTTAATTTTCATATAGGTTATATTTTAAAAATACGGCAATGCAAAAACCAATGTATAATACATATTTGTGGAGTGCTTTGCTAGGTTATCTAAGATACAAACAATTCCTCCGATTCCGTAAAATTTACTTTTCAATCTTGAGTGCCATACATTGTTAATTTACTTTTCAGATTTAGCCAGGATATTTTGAAATAGTGTACCTCCATTCTTTTATTTCTCATTAATCGCTAGCTAACCGTACTAAGGCTAACACGTTTTTTCTAGCCCTTTCCATAACCGTTATTTTCTTTATCTGAGACAGTTCCTAAACTAGCTTCCTGAAAACTCTCCCAAAATTCTCGTTAATTCCAACATCTTTATAATTTAAAGAGGTTTTGGTTTGTACAAATGCTACGAAACGAGTCACATTCATACTTTCTCTGCCACCTATTCTATAGCAGATAAAAGGAAGTACCGTATTCCATCCAAAAATTCGATATCGAGGTTTTACCCGAAACGCATCTTTTAAGGCCCCGTGAATCCAAAAGAGCCATTTTTAGAAAAATGTATGTGGGTGAGAGACAGAACAGTAAAAATGAGACGTTAACTTTATGTTTATTTATTGAGCCCCACGTTTGGGAGCCAATTTGCGATGGTAAATTTATAATGTTATTTGTGTATGTGTTTACTCAACATGGTGAAGCCATTTTGTGACGTGATTCATTTGTTAGGTTTGTTAGCTCCATCTGGTGTTAGCAATTTGCGGCAGTATTAGTTTTTGTTTGAAAGAATGCTACTGTTATTTTATTTAATTTTGGTTCTCTGTCCTCCGGCTAGCTATTATCCTTTTGGTTGAGCACTTCTCTTTATACAGGTTGTGTAAACGGAAAGGAATCTTTTATCCAAAGATAACACCGATGAAAGAATTTCTTTTATACTTTTATTGTCGAACACTGTCACTATCACATTTACACATTGATCTTGACACTCGCCAAACTGAAACTGTTATAATAACTTCATTACTGATCACTCTTAATTCGCGTACTTCAACTTTTTGTATAATTAACTTTACAACACTTTAGATTTTTCATAATTCTGCTACGCGTAACTTGTGAATCGATAGCCGACGTGTAATATTTCTGCTGGACTGAAGGCGACGTGTATCATACAAATATTTTCGACGAACTGACGGACCGAAGGCGACGTGTAGTGTACAAAGAATTTTGATGAACTGGAGGCGATCTACAACAACAACAAATGCGTAATTTAATCTACCTCTGACTTGGCACTTTTATACTCATACACCCCGATATGCCTAAAGATTATAACTGAGCTGCAATTGGCTAATAAAACGCGCCAACATTAGCGTCTATTTTATATCCAATGAAAATTATGAATACATATGCTCTAGGGAAATGTTCCAGAAGATTCTAAAGGAAAACGCGCCAACATTACGTAACTTCCTCGTTTCCAATAATGATAAACAGCTCACCCCCTCGCTGCATTATTGCACGCTATTGTTGTCAGTTTCAGTAAGGCAGTATAAACTTACTTCCCAACAATAATTACAATCAACAAACATCTCAAATCAATGTCACATAATAATGCATATTCATACTATAATCACTCTTTACATTTAAATAATTTGTGATACAAATTACTGCATCAAAAATCAAAGAGAAAAATTGGGATAAATCCAAACTTGGTAATTTCAAGTCAGTATCTTCCCTAAGATGCGACACGAACATATTTTAGAAAATTCCTACACCCTAGGCTACTGTTTACATGGAATATTTCTCGAAATGTTTTGAGTTTCTCAAAATTGCCTCTAAGGATTTTGATTAAAATACCATATATTTAAGATATCGTGAAAATCAAATAAATAGCGACAGCACTTTAAAAATGACAAATGTATTGAAAAATTCAAACCAATAATGATGGATATTTTGGAAATGGCTGATGACACAAAAAATGTTTGAAAAATTGTGCGTTTTAAAGAGTTCTACACTTTTGTAGTACTTTTTCGTCTGTCTCTTATGGTTTACCCGTTATACAAAATGTTACAAAATTTCTTCCGCATAAAGGCATATTCACAGTCTATTCCAAGAAAATTCAAGATATGCATTGTTATTTGCCATGCAAACATCTTAATATATGATATTTTAATCAAAATCGTACATCAAAACATGTAATTCTGGTGAAATCTAGACTCAAAATTCTGGGTGGAATATAATACTTCTTCTACCTACTAAGTACGTGCTAGAAAAAGTAAAAATACAATTACAAAACAGTATTTGTTGTTTTATTATTATTTATGGACGCTCTTTAACTCCTATGGTTCTTAGCTCCCATTCTGTATTGGACGTGAAAGAGCGGAAATTTTACTCAGAGGCCTCTTTATAAGGCTTGAGGTTCTTTTACGACACGGGACCACCGGCTTTACTTTCTTTCGAAGGAAGCCATGTAAGGATTTTTATACTGAAAAAAAATCCATCGCCCTCCGCCGTGTTTGAACCCGCGACCTCGGGAACTAGAACAGCATTTGGGCACACTACATAGCACATTTTTTATATATACGTAAACAAGAAATTTACCCGAGAAATTTTCGTTTCACTGTTTAACCTTAATTCTCAAAGCCTTCTAAACTCATCTCCCAATAAGCAAAACATCGCCTGTTAGGGGGAGTTACCCGGATAAGGTTTTTTCCTGGAGATTTCCCTTATCCTGAAAATACGAAAGTGGTAACTTTAAGCTCTCCGACCCCCGGGCTCATTTCACTAATGAGCCCAGTTCAATTTTCCCCGTCACTTCACTTTTCTGACTGCACGTAGCGGTGTACCTAATGAAACGCGCGAAGCAATCTTTTCTTCATTCCACTTTACCCACTGGGACGTCGAACGCAAGACCTCACAGTCTCTCGCAGTAGCAGCACTCACAATTATCCTCGCAACCTCACGCACTGAATAACCAGCACTTTCATTCGCACCAAGAACACCTTACTCGTGAGCACGTTTGCTTATACAGGCGCTGGAGTTTTTCAGAGAGTCCTAGAATGTTCGGGAGGCGGGGAGAAAGACGGCTCCAGAACAATCCTGTTATCTCCCGATAGCACTTCTGGTGTTTACGCGGGTGAAACCACTGTCGGTCGGCGCCTATTATGCGATAACCAAGGTCCATAGCTGCGTCACAACATTATCAACACAATTTCCAAAATATAATCATAATACAGTCAACTCTCGATAATTCGCAGGATCATCAATATGTATTTTATTTCACTAAAGTTACGCCCTCTCAAACCTCCTGCGGACAGCGCGCAGACAAAGCAAGATACCTATGTATCCCTATATGAGGTAATTTACAGCCAAGACCGGAGACGTTCGCTAGCCTTCTTGTTTACAGCAGCAGGTGAAAACGTGAATTGAGAGTGTTGATATCTATACGTTGTTTCCTCTTGAAATTCGCGTACTTTATTAATGTATATAGTTCGACTTTCGAATTGTGATACAGGGTATTTTCAAAATTAGTGGCCATAAGATTATAAAAAGACTAACTGTCGGGAAAAAAATCAAATATCATTGAAAGATTGGAGAAAGGTAAATCAACATCTAAGCTGTTCATGGAGTTCGGTGTGCGGGAGACTAAAGTGAGAGGCATACGAAAACAAAAGAAAGTGTTGGTAAAATTTTCTGGTAAGTGTGATCGTTTATTCCAGAAAATCTATGAAAACTTCAACTACGAAAACCTGGATGAACCCATATACGGTGGTTTAACCAAAAACGAGACTGAATGTATTCCTGTATTTGGTCCAATATGTGCTGCACAAGCAGAACGTTTTCACGCTGCGTTTGATTTGGAAGGGGATTTCAAAGCATCCTCTGGCTGGCTTACACGATTTAAGAATCGTTATGTAATAAGCGAAATTGGAGTTCACGGAGAACGAGTTAGTGCCGATAAAGAAGCTGCCGAAACTTGCGCTCAAAAATTAAAACTGTTTGTTGAAAGCGAAAATCTGGATTATAGGACATTTTATTGCAGATGAAACCAGGCTGTACTGGAAGTGCTTACCATTCGTACACTTGTGATGGAGAAAGAAAAGCACTCCAGGTCGTAAAACATCGAAAGAAAGACTAACCATTATGGTGTGTGCTAATGCAGCGGGTGATCATAAATAAAAATTGCTGGCGATAGTAAAATCCAAAACCCCGCTTGTTTTAAGAACAAGAATGTCCCATTACATAATCACCATCAAAAATCAAGCTGGATGGAATGCGACATATTCAAGGACTGGTTTCACAACAATGTAGTTAAAGAGGTTACTGCCTATTTAACTGAACAGTCTGTTCCAATCAAAGCTGTACTGCTACCAGACAACGCGCCTTCCCACCCCCACGAAAGTGGACTTAAAAGTGGGGATATTTACATTAGATTCCTTCCTCCAAACGTAACGTCTGTCCTCCAACCTATGGACCAAGGCGTGATAACTGCACTAAAAAAGAAGTACAGATCATCATTTCCCCACAAACTTGTTGAAGATGCTGAAAGTGAAACTTTTTGGAAGCAATTCAGTTTGCTAGACGCCTGTACATTATCGACAAATCATGGGACTGTTTAACATCAGTTACGCTCGCGCGGTCACGGAAGCCCATTTTACCTGATGTTCAGGACAACGTTAGATTCCAAGAAGAAGACATTTTAGATGCTCAGTCTTCAGTTGCCACAATGGCGCCCTATTACGGAAAATAGGAGGATGGTCTAACATTTGAATTTATATCACGCAGAAAATATTTTTACTTTCTCTACTACGTATAGTAAGTAGGGGAAGTATTATATTCCACCCAAAAATTCGATACCGAGATTTCACCGGAAATACATGTTTTGAGACCCCCTGAATCCAAAAAAGGCATTTTTGGAAACATGTCCGTGTGTGTGACTGTGAACAGCATAACTCAGAAACGAACAGCCGGATAAACACCAAACTTGGTATTTAGGTTCAGTATCTTCCAGAGATGCGACACGAAGGTTTTCAAGAAAATCCCCGCACCCCAGATTACACTTTACATGGAACATTTTTCGAAAATGTTAATTTTCTCAAAAATGGCTCTAACGATTTTGATTAAAATATCATTAATATATCATATTTTCATGACAAATGAAATGTATATCTAGAATTTTCTGGGAATGTCTCCAAAAGTGTTCTTCATTCTGAACGACTTTTGCATAACTGGTAAACCATAAGAGATAGACAAAATTTTACTACACCA
This sequence comes from Deroplatys truncata, assembly GCA_030765065.1. Classification (NCBI taxonomy): domain Eukaryota; kingdom Metazoa; phylum Arthropoda; class Insecta; order Mantodea; family Mantidae; genus Deroplatys; species Deroplatys truncata. The sequence goes on from CM060986.1 coordinate 27,681,835, forward strand.
AAAATGTAGATCGCGTTAAAATACACCATTTATGTCATATCCATTCCCTTAAATTTTTCAACACTTATTTTCTCAAATGGGAATTCGTTATTCATTTTTTTTTGTCTTGGATATGCAAAGAGTATTAATCTGTGGCAAAGAGAATGGTGCTGCACCTAGCAACCAGCTATTAAGAGATATGTCTATGCTTAAAGGTTACTGTATTTCTATATTGTCCTTGCAAATACAAAATAAGGGGACCATAGTACGCCTTAAGCGATAGTCAAGTATTTTTAGAACTGGTCGCTATGTGTAAAATGTAATTCTCTTTGCATGTCAAAAGATCGTTTCTGCAAATGTTTATCTCGATTAATATGAAATAGATGGAGCATAAGAGTTTGTAAAAATAGTTTTACAAGAGTAGAGAAAGTCATGTGAGTGTAACACATCAGATTTTTTTAATATTACACCATTGCTTTCGAAACCTTGGAACAACCTTCGCAGTTTGAATAATTTTATTCACATTAAACGGGCCAACCCGTGAAATTTGGAAATTCTGTATTTCTTAAGTAATTTATTTCAGTTTTTAAATATATATGTTTCATAACAAAAGGTCCACATTTTCAGACCAATCCGGAGTAGTTCCTGAGAGGGTAACAATCTTTGTTTCTTTTATGTCTAAAATTTTTTTTTGCGATGCAGTTTTCAGAATTTTGGAATAAAATTTCAAATTTGGTTTCCAAACATGTTTCTTACAAACGTATCACATGACTTGTCAACAAAGCAAAAATTATTTTATAAAAGAAAATAAAAACCATATATTCAGTAAAATGTAGTTTCCGAGCTGGATTAACGCCGGCCGTGAAAACTTAGACATGTAAAAACTATATAGTTATTACTTTTTATGTCTCTGGGTTTATAAAAATAATTTCTAATACGTCATTAATTTTATTTTCATAAAACTTGCAGCGACAACTTTTACTTGTTATCATTTTAAGGGCATCTAGTGAGAATTTCTAAGTAATTGGTAAACATTCCCAACGAAAGGAGCAATAAACCCTGAAATTACTTTTAAGGATAGACGAGAGGTGAACTTTAGAACTGCGCTTCCGTGTACGCTACGTTAACGATTTCAGTGCTTGCACTATTACGAATTCTTTTGCCGGACCTTGTAGTCGTGGCCGCTGGAGTGTATAGCTTCGGCGCTCCGCCAAGCTGAGGTTCGCGGGTTCGAGTTCCGCTATGGGCATGGGTGTTTGTGTAATTGCGGTAATAAGTGGTAAAGAATACAGTAAAAATACACAGTAATAATAAACTGGGTAAACAAAGCAACTTTAAAAAAATCCTCAAAGAAGCGCTAATAGTTTTTTTACGCTTATATCCCACTACTTGCATACAATCTTATCCGCGACCATGGCTACTTATCTGCGTTCATGTTACAATTGTTGATTTGCATCATTCTGTAAACATTGCGATCCTCTGTAATTCAATGTAAACCAAAGACTAGTTAATATTGTTCCGTTGATGATAGTAAAGTTGGTCTAAAAACAGAACTATGTAACCATATTTATGTGTTTACGATAACAATAGAATGATTGTCTGGAATCATGAAAAATGTTGTGAATAATGAGTGATTCTGAACAAGGTATTCCTTCATATCGAAGTAGTAGCTTCGATAGTTGTTACATCGCTTTTGTCAAGTGAATCGAGGGTAAAGAACGCTAAGTGAAATGGTGTGAAAGGAGTTTAGAACATTTTGTGTGTGTGTGTGTGTGTATGTGTGTGTGTGTAATGGACGCTCTTTAACTACTATGCTTCTTAGCGTTCCATTCTATATTGGACGTGAAAGACCGGTAATTTTGCTCAGAGGCCTCTTTATCAGACTTGAAGTTCTTTTACGTGCCGTAAATCCACGACACGGGACCACCGGCTTTACTTCCCTTCCGAAGGAAGCCATGCTAAGGATTTTTACGCCCGAAAAAATACATCGCCCTCACATCGCCCTTAGGTGTGAAAAGAGAGTAATATGGTACATGGGAAAGCTTTGCTTGCATATTTTGATCTTTTATCACAAACCTTTGTCTCTGTGAACATATTCTTTGCATGTAAGCATATCAATTCACTGTCGCACTCAGTGCGGTGTACCATTACCTTGGGGATATGACGATGAATAAGAAGTCATTATAATATGCTCGCGGATAAACTTTATTAACGTACAAATTCATATTTTTTCGGAATGTTTGACAATTTTTACAGGTTGTTTCCCTTAATCGCCATAAAATGGCTTCTATTTCATTATCAATGAATGTTCTTCGAACCAGACGTCTTACAAAAAGCATTTTATTTAGTGACGACGTTAAATTGCGTCTCACAGGCAAAGAGCAATCAACTATTTTTCAACACATCCAGCTTTTTTATTATCTGAGATTATAACTGGTATTGCAGCTGGCTGTGAATAAGAAGCAAATTGTTCCGATTGGCACCTGGAAGTAGTTCATTTATCATTTTGTGAACACTTCCTTTGTCTTTGTTGCTGTGATCATGCAACAGACAAAAGAGGTTATCATTTAATTTCACTTCAATGTTCCTTTGATTTTCCTGCAAAATAGCTTTCGTTTCCAATCCCTTAAAAGCAGCGCAAAGTCACGCTAATACAATTAACATTTTCTGCAGTAACAAGTACAAATATCAACATTAATCATGGTCGTGCTGAAAGCAATTGTTGCAAAGCTTTTACATTACTTGAAAGAACTGCAGAGGCACAAAAAGAGCAAGAAACCGCCTTAAGGCGGAAATCACTTCCCTCTTTGAGGTTAGCTACGGGGCCCCGCCCTTTTGTGTCGATATATTTAACAAAAAAAACAGGCAAGGAAGGATCAATGCAGCTTGGTGGGGTTTCAGGGCGGCCTTGCCGGAGCCTAACACCGGAGGGTCGACGTCCACACAGCCGCCACCGGAGCCCGTCAAGCAGAAGGGAGGGATACTGGCTCGACTGTGTCTCAGAGACGCTGGTGGCATGAAGGAGTGCTGCCGGAGATGTTGCTGTTGTTGCTGCCGAAAAGGTAGCAATGCGGCGGCAGCAGCTGCTGGTGACCGCAGAAAGAGCAATGCCACAACTACCACCTCCAAGAAACAGAGTCGTTCCAGCAGCACTGCTGTCGAGGTGAGTGCTGTAATGACTTTCATTTCGAGACAAATTCTCATTTACGCACTGTTAGGTAAATCCACACGATGCATTGAGATTATCGAATAAGAGTTGGAGTGTATAACACGAGACAACTTATCTGATTAAACTTAAAACATCGAGTATTATTTATTATGATCACTCCAATAAAATAGGGATAAATATTATTATTATTATTGTTATTATTATTATTAGGGATCGGAAGTTGATCTATAAATTACCTAAAAAGAGCTACAAAATATCTAAAAAGGACATAATAACTGATTAAAATGTGATATAAGCTAATTAAATTCGTTATTAATTTTAGTTTTAATTGCACGTTTAAATAATGAATATCATACGTGACATCAGGTATCAACATCTTTACATCAGCCATTGCTAAAAGGATTTTCCCCCAAATTATGTTATATATGGACTCTTTGACGTAAAAACATTAACACGTACATACTTCAGTGAGGGATTGATGCACTTAATTTATTATGTAACACCCAAATGTTATTCTTTGAACTTGAGTTTAGCATTTTTGTTTAACTTTGGCTCTGGTAGTATGAAACATATCCAAACATATTGTTAAAAGATCTTAACCACCAAAGCACAAATTTTTCAGGAGAGACAAAATACTATTTTTATCCTCGTCCATCTGTTATATAAATTTGAAATTGGGAATGAAGTATTTTTAGAAATATAAAATAGATTCGCCATATATTACACATGAAATATGCACAATTTTCTTAGTATGGTTCTTAAGATTTTTATTGGACAGGACATGTCTTGCTATTTTATCTCGTTAGATAGGAGAGACTCGTTGATCACAAGAAAACAAATTGTTGTAAAGCTTTTTTCAGTTTTTATGATTCCGTTATATTTAAGCAGAATTACACTATAATTATTATCCACCACAATGTAATTAATTACAAAATCCTGTATTGAACAGTAGTAAAAAGGTTGATTATTTTATGTCCCATTGCTAAAAATAGGAACCAAAATAAATACCTTACTACTATCATTTTTTTCAAAATTGTTTCTTAAGAGCCACTTAGAAACAAAAAGTACGACAATAAGTTGAGAGCTGGACAAGTGTTAAGATAACTTCTTGGTCACTAAACTAATATTTTAAACCGTTAAGATAAAGTGTAAACACTGTTTTCTCGATGAACATTAAAAGGTCGCATACGATGTTTTGCCAGGATGTGTATTTAGGTTTTCTGTGTCCATTACCATAAAAAAACCGCATGTCACAAAAAATGCCGGGTAAGCTGTTCTGCCATCGATATAGTGCGAAAAACGTCATGAATACTTCCTCTTTAGTAATACTTTTTATATTGTGTTAATCGGTATAAATCATTGTTGTCTGTTCGAATTGAGAAAGATCAGTAAAAATGTAGTCCAAATAAGGTGAAGTTACAGAACAAGCCGTTAAGACCTAAAAAAAGGCGAAAAATAACCAATAGCAAAACAAAAATTGTTACATTCACATGACTTTCTCTACCTGCTATCGATTATAAGTGGGAACACAAATTACTCTTACGAAAGCTTATTTTTCTATCCACTTCATTTTAATCCAGATAAACATTTGCAGAAATAACTACATTGCATATTTCGTTATAGATATAAAGGGAATAGCAATAGTCAAATGTATAAGAACTTGACGCTATACGCTGGTCTTATAATTCCACTGTTTCCATGAAATTGCGAAAAACATCCGAATGTTGATAGGACTTCAACAGAACGACCAAATAACGAACAATTCAAACCATTAATAACGGATATCTCGGAAGTGGCTTGTGCCACAAAAAAGTTATTGGAAATAAAGTGTGTTTTAAAGAGAACTACAGTTTTGTGTAGTACGTTTTCGTCTATCACTTAACGTTTACCAGTTATACAAGGTTATACACAACTCCTTGCGAATGAAGAAGACTTCAAAGGCTATTCCCAGGAAACTCAAGATATACATTTTATTTGTTAAATGTCTTTAGTATAGGTTGTTTTAATCAAAATCGTTAGAGCTATTTGTTTAGAAAACCAAACATTTCAAAAAATGTTTAGGTAGGGGGATTTTCTTGAAAATCTTTGTGTTACGTCTTTGGAAGGTAATTTATTTGTTTATTTATTTGAGCCTTTAAGTATAAAATACAATTGGCTAAGTCATAAAACTTTAATAAAACATACAATACTCATAAATTGGAAACTGCCATTAGAACTTAGAAATAGTATTAAGACATTCTTGCATATTGTAAAATGGTTAACTTTTAGTCTTGCACTGACATAATTCTTGAAATGTTTTAATTTTAAAATTCTTACCCTCTCAGGAGGCATATTTTATATATATATATATAATATTGATTGCATTAAATGCATGAGAGTTATGTATTTTACTTAATCTAGAGAATGGCATATGTACATTGGAATTGTACCTTGTATTATGAGTATGGAAATTGCTTCTGAGATCATAGCTTGCAATATTTTTCTTTAAAAACATTAATATATCAAGAACATATAAATTATACACAGTTAGAATTCCTTCACTTATAAACGTAGGCATCAGGAAAACTTCTAGTTATTATTCTTAATGCTTTTTTTTTTGTAATAGTAGTACATCCTTTAAGCCAGCACTATTACCATGCAATATAAGACCATACCTAATAATACTTTCAAAATAGGCGAAATACGCCTGTTATATAATGTTCGGATATCTTATTTATAATATTCCTTAATAAATATATATCTAAGTTTTACAAATATTACTGTAATAATACATTTAGGTACTGAACCTAAATACCAAGTTTGGTATTTATCTGATTTTTCGTTTTTGAGGTATGCTTTTTACAGACACACACACACGCACGGACCTTTTTCTAAAAACGCTTTTCTTGCGGGTTCAGGGTGTCTCAAAACATATTTCTCATGAAAGGCTATCTCGACATCCAAATTTTTGGGTGGAATGCAATACTTCTCCTTGTTACTATATCATGTTCTTTGCATGGCCAGAAGAAAAAATGAATAACGACTTCCCATTTGAAAAAAAGTGTAAATATTTGAAAATTCAAACCAATAACAAGGAAAATCCCGGAAATGGTTAACTCCACAGGAAAAAGATGTATTTGACATAAATTGGAAGCTTTAAGGAATCTACATTTTGTATGAGGTAAGATTTTGTCAATTCCTTACAGTTTACCAAATGAACAAAAGTCATTCAGAATAAAGAGGATTTCGCAGGCTATTCGCAGAAAATTCAATATATGCAATTTTGTCATGCAAATAGCTGAAACTATGGTATTTTAATCAAAAACGTTAGAGCCATTTTTAGGGGAATTTTCTTGAAAATCTTCGTGTCGCATCCTTGGAACACGCTGAACTTAATTACCAAGTTTGTTATTTAACCGACTTTCATTTTTTAGTTACGCTGTTCACAGACACACACATGCGCGCACGCATACATGCGCATGGTCTTTTTCCATAGAAACTGTTCTTCTATGCATTCAAGGCGTCTCAATATATATATTTCTGATGAAATTTCGATATAGAATTTAAATGAAATACTTCCTCTACTTACTATAGGTAAGAAGCAGAGAAAGTAATATAAACCATAAAAGTATTTTCGTTACCATCTGTTGTAAAACCAAACAAACAACACACATCACATTGCAGCATACTGTACCATTTACCAACCATTGAATTATTAAACAATGTCTAACCTCAAACCAATAGAAAAATGTAACAGGAACAGGGTAAAAATGCCAGCTCTCAGGAGAAAATAGTTATTTACTTACTGTTCAGGAAAATGAGCTTTTCAGGGCGAGTAAGATATCGAAACAAGTTCTTAAAAAAACACACTTTCCTGTACAATATTTTGTTTCATACTGTTTCGAAATACATTATACAATGGCTAAATACTTTACTGCATATTATGTTGGACATGGATGCAGTCATATGTTTCACATGCCCATTGCAGGGCCAGTGTATTCATATATTGGCGTTGGAGTACGGGAAGCAACTGAACGGAAAAGTTCAATTTGAGGTAATGATTTGCAGACGGAAAAGGAAGACATTCCAGATAGTATCAAACAAAACATTTATTATTAAAACGCTTCGCCAAATCTTAAGGTGCCATTTAGTTTTGTAACTTTCATCATATTAAACAAACGACGGGCGATACTCCCTGCATATACGTGCATCGTACGATGCGATAATTGCCTTGCAATTAAGCGGGGATTGCTTGATATCCAAGGAGTTCTTAAACACTACTTGTCCATATGGTGTTTACGTCATATGAATGGAGTGATTTAAATTGCAGTCGTAGCTTCCTGCACTACCTCATTCGTATACAACATTTTTACTTTATCTGCCGTTTATCTATGGTAGATATAGGAAGAAGTTATGACAGAAGAAATAACCTGTACATTTTGAATTTTCTGTGGATAGCCTGTGAAGTCCCTTTGATTCTAATTTAATTTTGTATAATTTCGCATAACTAGAGACAGATAAACCTTACTGCAGGTAAAATGTAAAGTATATTAAGATAAACATACAATATATATATATATATATATATATATATATAGTTTCTTTCTTTTTTTTTTTAAATTGCAAAAGCTTGTTACCACCAATAAACATTTGAGTGCTGTTTCGCCACATTGAAACATCATTCTTGTTTAGTTTGAAACTATTCTCAGGCAAAAATATATCGTTACGTAATACGGATAGAATAACTTTTATATGATTATTATAATACACAGCCACTATATTGAATTTGCTATTCGTAGGAAACGTCGTGTGAATGTATCACATCAGATTTTTACTTTCATTACCGCGTACGTATTAGGTGGAGGTTTTACATTCCACTAAAAAATTCGATACAAAAATTTCACCGGAAATACATGTTTTGAAGACCCCTGAATAAAAAACTAGAAAAACGTCCGTGTGTGTGTCTGTGAACAGTATAACTGAAAAACGAAGAGTCGGATAAATACCAAACTTGATATTTAAGTTCAGCATTTTCCAACGATGCGGCACGAAGATTTTCAAAAAGTTCCCCACCCCAACTACCCTTTACATGGAGATGTTCGAAATTTTTTATTTTCTCAAAACTGGCTCTAACAATTTTGATTAAAATACCATATATTAAATATATTTACATGACAAATAAAGCGCATATCTTGAATTTTCTGGGTATAGCCTGTGAAGTCCTCTTCATTCGTAAGGAATTTCATATAATCTTGTATAATTGGTAAATGTTAAGCGATAGATGTAAACATACTACAAAAAATCTGATGTGTTACACTCACATGACTTTCTCTACTCTTGTACAAACTATTTTTACAAACGCTTATTCTCCATATGCTTCATGTTAATGGAGATATCGAGATGTGAATCTTATTGATAATTTTCTTGTAGATGCAAGGGGAGTATGGTAGGTTTTAAGCGATAGTCAAATATTTTAACGCTGGTTGCTATGTGGCGCATTCCATTCTCTTTGCATGTCCAGGACATAAAAAAAATGAATAACGAATTTGAGAAGTATTGGAAAATTTAAGGGAATAACAAGCAATATCTCGCAAACGGTTCACTCAACAAAAGAAATGTATATGACATAAATTGTGTATTTTAACGCGATCTACATTTTTTGTGTAGTAAAATTTTGTCTATCTCTTATGGTTTACCAATTATGAAAAAGTCGTTCATAATGAAGAATACTTTTGGAGACATTCCCAGAAAATTCGAGATATACATTTTATTTGTCATGACAATATCTTAAACATATGATATTTTAATCAAAATCGTTAGAGCCGTTTTTGAGAAAATTAAAATTTTCAAAAAATGTTCCATGTAAAGGGTAATCTGGGGTGGGGGGATTTTCTTGAAAACCTTCGTGTCGCATCTCTGAAAGATACTGAACCTAAATACCAAGTTTGGTGTTTATCCGACTCTTCGTTTTTGAGTTATGCTGTTCACAGACACACAGACACACACACGGACATGTTTCCAAAATTGCTTTTTTTTGGATTCAGTGAGTCTCAAAACATATATTTCCGGTGAAATCTCGGTATCGAAATTTTGGGTGGAATACAATACTTCCCCTACTTACTATACGTAGTAGAGAAAGTAAAAAGTAGATCTCTTTAAAAAATACAATTTATTTAAAATATTTTTTTGGAATAAGCCGTTTCCAGTATATCTGTTACTAATTGTTCAAATTGTTCAATACTCTTTCATTCTGAAAAGTCCTGTCAAAATTCAGCTGTTTCTCGTGATTGCATGGAAACAGTACGGAATTTTAAGGCCAGCATATAGCGTCCAGTTCTTAAACATTTAACTACCGCTGTTTTCTTTGTATCTATAACGAAGTGTGTAATGTAGCTATTTCTGCACAGGTTTATCTATGTTAAAATGAAGTAGATAGACAAATAGGCTTTTATAAGAATAATTTGTATACCCATTAATAAACGATAGAGAAAGTCCGTGAATGTAACACATATTTTAATGAAACATTATGCATGTAAATCTAGGCATGCAACCTAAGCAGTTCGTATTAGTAGGCAACAGAAAGGGACAAACACGCGCGGTAATATCAGTGGAAATGAATAAACGATTTTTATGTATTACTGTTACAAATGTACCCAATCAGTTGATCGTGTCCAGGCAACAAAAAGTAATCATTATAACGCTTGTCTTCAAAGCGTGTTTTGTTCCCTGGAAATGACGAATCAATAGACTGGCTGAAATTCTGAACATTTATGTATAGGAGACACATCATTTGACGAAATCGCATGTTTTACTACGAAACGTATAAAATATTGCAGTACACACGTTACAAAATACCGTTGGTGTTAAAATATTTCCTTCAGTCGTGTATTAAATTGATCGCACTTCTTACTAAAGCTTAATTTTTTTAAACTTGTATCCTAAATAACTATAGCAAACATCTGCTCAGATGACTGCAAATAACATTTAGGGATTTATTAATTCAGAGATAAAAACTGTACGGACCTTACACAAGATCGAAAAGATAAACTGTAGATAGCTCCCCCACCCCTCATTTATTTGGCATTTGGTTGTTAACCATACAGACAACATAAATAGTAGATAGCTTGGAATAGTAGAAACAGTTTACAATAGTGTAAAAGGTATTTTTAACGCCGAACAAAACTGTGTAGTAGTCAGAGTTCCGGTTTCTCAACGCAGAAATGGGGCGGGAGAATTTAACTAGAATCATGCCCTACCCTTCGCAGAGTCTGAGTTTATTTCATGGTAAACATAAATAAATCCAACGTTAAAACTACAGTTCGACGACTAATAACATCATCAAACGAAACAAAAACTCTTTATGCATGTCAAATACTTTAAACTCAGAATGCAAGGGTTTCGAGGGATAACCCGGAAGTTTATTGAGCCATATTTTTCTTATTATTTTTGCAGAAGTATTAAAGGTTCGAGCGAAATACTAAACCCACAGGAGTACAGATCCCGGAGGGGCCCCCGAAATTGGTACAGAGCACCGCAAGCACGCCAGAAGGGCTCTTTTTTACTTCTAACATGACCCTAGGAGGAAGGGATGAGGGAGAGACCCGAAGGGCGACCAGATACGGATGCTAATGTGCGCAAGCATGGACGGGGTCTCTAACGGTTCCAGATAGAACGCATCCGGACGCTGGCCAGCTCTGCTTACAAGCCCCAAGCTTCCGGGAGCCCTTAAGCCATATTCCCATAAAGCGGGTCCGTCAGCAGTCCAATCAGAAGCCCGGGAGAAACCCTTCTAAGGCGCACATCCTTCACCCAACCGAACGCCGTCGCCTGAACCTACAACCCTGAAACAGATGATAGGAAATTCGCGGTAGAAGGGGAACCAACCCAGCATTCGCTTACCGATCCGGGGAAACCACGAAAAACCGTTCAGAGTGGCCGGTTTGAAGGTATCGAACCCGGGATATCCCGAATGCGAGCCTCACGCGTTACCGCGGAGCCATCTTGCTCGGTAACCCTAACCTGTAATGTCTAGGTAAACAAATCATGGGATAGGAAAGTATTTCGAATGATAAAATAGTGTATAAGTTTCCATAATCTCATGCAAAGTAACAGAACAAGTTTATCCCAACGAAAAAGTTGGTCAATATTAATCCCAGATACTTAACTTCGGGATATTGGTTAGAATGGGACAGTTGCTAGACGAAGACCCTGGTATATGACTTTTTAAATGCAAAAGGTCAGATTTCACACCATAAAATATATTCATGAACTTGGAACAAATGAAAATGATACCTACAGTTTAAAAGAATAAAGTTGATAATTATCAAACCATTTTAATATGCGTGATGTCATTATTTGCATGCTGGATGTTATACCAAGTCTTACCTGCAAAATCAATAACGTACCATCTGCACATGAATGCATACTTCTCCATTAAATGTTGCTAAGTTCATTCCTAGTATGCCATTAATATATATACCTATTAGAAACAAAGCTCCTCATAATATTAGCATATAAATCGTAGGCATGTTTCTGCTTTGATTGTAGGTACAGCGCACAGCATTTCGGAGTCAGGTGGTTGGTTTAAAAAAAATGAAACCACGATTTGGTTCCCCCTCCCATTATTTAAAGCAGTTCACAATGTAGACTTTACTGTTAATAAAGACATAAGCGCATGGTATTAATACAAGAAAGCTAAATGATTTATTAGCGAAACGCGGAAATAAAGGAAAATTATTGTGCGATTTACTTACCTTTGTATGAACGGTAATTCGCCATCCTAGCAGGGATATAATAGGGAGCATTTCATTTGTTTTCGTACCACGATGCCGTTTTGTTTTTATCTTCAAGAATTTTCCATAAAGTTTGAATTGCTAGACATACGCAGGTGGATACGCACCCACTGGTGGCAAAATTAGAAAACATCACACATTAAACAACTGCTATTATAAAGATCGGTACACTAAAACTTTATTGCACACCTGGTTCAAGTACCTACCAATATGATGTATTTCCTTAACGTCTAGATATTTAATGCCGATTGTAATTGAGACATGATTGTTTTTGCTACAGAGTAAAACAAATGCTTCTATCCCCCTCCCACTTTGACAAAAGCAAATCGATGTTCTAAATTACAGTAGCGTTGTCTAGTCCTCTTATATTACATGCTCTTTGGAACATGTTTATTACTTTCTCTATAATGCGTATTCGATATCGTTGTTTCACCTGAAATACACGCTTTTATGTCCTATAATTAAAAAATAATAAAAAAAACTATACAAAACAAATACACGCCTTTCTCTGCCCATACGTTATTCACGATATATTTCTTACAAGAAATTCCCTCAAATTAACCTACATACCTACAATAGGCAGAAACAACGTTCGAATGTTGAGTTGTATTTTTCCTGTGGCAAGTTGTGGTCGATCTCTTATGGTTTCCCAGTTATACAATATAGAATGAAGTAGATTTCAAAGGCTATTTACAAAAGATTAAAAATATGTATTTTATTCATGTCTGTATCTCGTATATACGATATTTCAATCAAAATGGCTTGTGCTGTGTTTCAGAAAATAAAAAAAAGAACGAAATGTTTCCGGTTTGCTGTTTTGGGTTGGGGAAATATCGTAAAAATCTCCGTGTTGCCCTTGAATGGTGCTGAACTTACATACGACAGAAAAATAGGCTTTGTAAGAATAGTTAATAGAGGACGTAATAAGCGATAGTGGGTAAAGAAAGTTTTGTGAATGTAACATATCAGTTTTTTTTCTTTCTTTTCTTATATAGCCCTCTTTAACTTTTATGGCCATATGGGGGGGGGCGGAGCACTCTGACTTGAGAAACAACTACATATATACTTCCAGACTCTGCATGCTTTTAATTAAAGAGTAATTCCCCGGCACAGACAGAAATCAAACCCAGGATACGTGGGTTGAGAAGCCAGAACGCTGATCACTGGACCACAGAGGCAACCTTTTGGCTTTTTACATATTTATTTTATTTTTTACTTATGGACGCTCTTTAACCCCTTCTATATTGGGCGTGAAAGACCAATATAGATCCGTGACCTCGGGAACTAGAGGCTAGCATGGTACCCCTAGACCACGGAGGACATTTTTGCATCTGCATTTTTAGTAGATAAAGTATTCTAATAAAGAAACAGCTATCAAGATTTCAATCTGAATCCAAAAAGTAAAGGAGAAAAGTATCCCTGAGAGACAGAGAGAGCAGCATAACCTAAAAACGAAAAGTTAGATAAATATTAAATTTATATTTAAGTCAGCATCTTTCAAGGCTGCAAAACAATCCCCCACCTCAAACAATCCTTTAAACATAAAAAATGTAATTTGTTTCCTTAAAAATTCCTCAAACAATTTGGGTTAAACTTCCATATGCTTGAGATGCTGACAAATAAAATGTTACGTTATCTGTTAATAGCCTGGGAAGTCTTCATTCTGACTGAAATGTATATAACTGGAAAAATATAATAGATGGCCTGTAAGTTACTATAAGGGGGGGGGGGGGGACCCCACTAACGCATTACACTCACATAACTTTCTCCACCCACTCTAATATATTTTTAATTAGCTTCTACAAACAATTCTTAAGAAAACTTATTTTTCTCCCTACTTTATATTAATCAAGATAAACATTTACAAAAATAATTTCATTACACTTTTGTGGTAGGAGAGGAAACCAAATTGATAGATGTTTAAAATCAAGTGGCTATATGCTGAAATGAAATTTTATACTCTGTTCATGATATTACAAAAAACAATGAATACCACAGCATCTTAAAAGATGACAAAGTACTCAAAAATTCAAACCAATAATAACAGATATTTCAGAAATAGCTGCTACCACAAAAAAGTTATTTGAAATAAATTGTATGTTTTTGTTTATCTCATAACGTTTATCAGTTACACAAAATTATACAAGATTCCTTCTGAATGAACAGGACTTCGCAGGCTATTCCCATAAAATTAAGATACATATTTTATTTGTTATGTAAATATCCTAAACATATGGTATTTTAATAAAAATTGTTAGAGCCATTTTTGAGAAAATAGAAAAAAAAACACACACACACACCCTACTTTTTCTAAAAATGGTTCTTTTTGAATTCAGAGGCCTAGAAACATGTATTTCTGGAACTTTTAATATCAAATGTTTTAGTGGAATGCAGTACCTTCTCTACCTGCTAAGGTTTGTGGTAGAGAAAGTACAAATGTGGAACTACTAAAACATGCAGTTTGTGAAAAATAAAAGTTTTTGTAGCATTGGCTATTTCATCTAGTTCATGTGAGTTTCTGAAATGTTTTAACTCTACCTTTGTTTTTCACCAGCCCATATCAAGGCTTGCATATTTCATTTGATTTTTAACAGCAAATTGTCCCCTTTATGTGCATGCATCCTTTAACAACACACTGCAATGATTTCTAGCAAATGTGTAAGATGATTAATCAGAGGTACGTAGAATAATTAGTTTTTGTATAAAGAATCTGTGGAATAGCTATAAAATAAGTGATATAACTTCTAGAGAAAACTGTGTGATTGCTATACATATGATATTTTGTAATTGTAATCTTCAAATAGAGCTTCTGCCATTAGCCTAACAGATTAAACATTCACAATATAGTAGGTCCATATGGTATGTTACCTTACTATGCGACTTACAAAATTTCACATATTATGTATTTTAATAATGTGCAAGAAATAAATGATATAAAATGTGTGTGTGTATTGCAGCCAGACACCAGGCCGAAGCTTGATCCATCTTTAATGGAACATGGCTCGCTAATACGAAGTGCAATACCAGTGCTGCCATTACCTCTTGCATGGATCTGCCTAATTTTTAATATTCTCATACCTGGTTTTGGTAAGTATTACAAATAAAGCACTTCTAACTAATTTAAATTAACAAGTAACACATGTGTTAGAATAGGACTAGAAGTGAAGTGGGACTTAGCACCTCAACATACACAGATCTGTTGTACCTAGGCCCCTGATGGGGCACCCCCAGGAGAGAGGACCAGGAGGCACGACAGGCAGAGGGCAGGGACATAATGTGATAATAAAATGTCTTTATGTACTCAACCTGTAGCTTGATATATTGTATGGTTTGGCTAATGCAGAGAAAATAGTGCATAGTTTATGAGCTGTATCTTTTGCTGTTCACACCCCTTTGCATGCAACTTGAAATTTAATTTGAGGTTTTAATCAGAAACATTAAACCTTTGGTTAAAGAGAGAGTTTTATTATGCACAATGTAAATGGTGCTTTGTTCTTTTGATAGTGGATTTACTTTTAAAACATAGTGTATGCAGCACATCAGATGGAACAGCCAATTCATTGCTGACAAGCTGAACATGCATCCTGTACAGGACTCTCCATAGTGTTTCATAGTTATCCATGTAACAAAGCGCAAAGTGAAATAAGTTGAAATGAAAAAGAGAAAGAGGAGGCATATAATTAATAACAAAGTGCAGAAGCATTGCATGGCTAGTGTTGCAAAACTGTGTCTCCATATGTAGGAAAATAAATGACATGTTGCAACGTTGTTGCCATATGACATGTATGCTTTTCTCAATGTTGGGCACATCATCTATATACTTATACAGGGTTATTCAAAATGAAGGAACAGACTTTAAATATTTATTTCTAATGAATGGCAATAGATGGTAACACATGCGATACATCACTGAATAGAGAAAAGTTCAAAATTTTATTTTATGTGTTCAAAATGAGCACTATTTATTATGCGAGGATGACCAGTCCTTTTCCGTTTGGATATGCAACCATCTTCTACGAAGTTATTGTATCAATTGTAAATTGTTTATGATGAGGCGGCTTGTTGTTGAACTTACGATATGCACACTGCAATGAAACAATGGATTCACTCTTTGCATCATGCAGCATACAGCATGACTTTTCCTGTGGCGTCACCATTTTCTCATAAACAAACACAGCACCGCTGGAGGCACTGAATGGAACTAATAGGTGGGGCTTAAAACTTTGAACTTTCCTCTATTCAATGATGTGTTGTATGTGTCGCTATCTATTGTCGTTCATTAAAAATTAATATTTAAAATCTGTTCCTTCTTTTTGAATAATCCTGTATTACAAGTGAGAAAATTGTGTGTGTGTGTGTGTGTGTGTGGTAATCTCATAACCCACTCAACCGATTTTGATAATTCTTTCGCTCTTGAAAAGCCCTACTCTTTCTGATAGATATGAGCTATAAAACAACTTCTAATTTCAGGGGCTTCAAAACATGTTTTTCTGGTGAAATCTTGATATCAAATTTTTGAGTGGAATGCAATACTGCTCTACTTACTACAGGTAAGTAAAAAAAGTAAAAATGCCTTAACTAGCTGGGTTGATAGCTCCCAAAGGTAGATTTAATTTCACTCACACCTGCCATACCCTTTATGAAATGTTTGTGCAGTGACCCGAATCTTCACCTTTACCCATTAGCAGTGTAATTTTATATTTGTAATAAAAGATTTGGCAGCGCCATGGCCAAATGGTTAGACCTCTCACCTAGGTAGTCCAGGTTCAATCCCAAGAACCATATGTGGGATTTGTGGTACACAAAGTGATGTCTGGGTGGGTTTTCCAGTTTCCCCCGCCATTCATTCCACCAATTCCTCCATCATCACCTTTCCTGTTGTTTATCTCACCGACACTTCATATCATCTCCTTCCTCACTTTCATTCCAGGGTCCGGGCTAATCACCCATCCTGGTTGTTCTCTCTGATCCATAGTCTGTCTGCTTCCCAACAGGTGTTTGACCCCAGGCACTCACTTGCAAGTCCTGGGGAGTGTAGATCTAACAACAGGTAAGCTAAACAGCAAAAGAAGAAGTAATAAAGGATTAAAAATTCCTTAATGTTCATGGAAACAGGAATGAAATATCAGCAGATATTGTATTTTTTATTACCTTTACCTCCCCCATCCCCAACAGTTTCTCAAATTCTGGAAATTTTGTATAACATATAAGTATCTTTTAGCAATTAAAGCTTTCTGCAAATAATTGAATAAGTTTTAGAAAAGCACAGTAGATAAAATTTTAAACTTCTGTAAATTCTCTGTGTTCCCCTAATTATTTAACAGCACAAAGCCTACACCATTTTCTGAATTCATGATGCTGTGACATGTTAAGAGAAATTAGGGTAAAACTAGCAGGTATGTTTGCTTAGAGAGTAACTAGGATGGGGTTTTGGGGGGTTGAAACCTCCCCCTGATAAAAATGTAAAAACAGAAAAAACAGCTTTATTAAGTATTACTATCTTTCTAGGTTGGTAGGAACAAGATAGTTCCTAATCGTATTACTGTAGTACTATATTTATGCCGTATGCCTTAGACAACATTGCCAAAGGTGGTAGCAAGAGAAACTGTACTTTAGATGGTGTGGATACAACCATGTTAAGATATTGGTGGCATGTTTTCGTTCCGGTGCTAAATTTGAGTGGTTTCCAAAAGTGTGCAGTATCTCCCAGTTTATAACATAACTAGAAACCCTATTTTTGAATTAAAATGGCCTACAACAGTAATATAAAATATTTTACAATGGTCATTAATTCTCAGGTCACAACAAATTTTCCCTCTTAGAATATGCAAAACATCCTATCCTAATTTTAATTCCAATTGCTGCACCTTAATAAGCAAATATAAAATTGATGTATTTAAATATTTCAACTCAGGATAAATTTATATTTATTATTTGAATTGATACAAATTGTTTAAAAAATGGATCCCTATAGGTAACCACCACCCCCTTAATATTTTTCTGGCTATGCTCCTGGGTTTGCTATCCTCTAAACCACCAATTTAAAAAACTTTGGAGATCTTGTTACAACTGAGAAATATAATCTTCCCAGTTGTAGTTGGCTCAGGAGTTTCTTAAATTGAGTTTTATTTATGGACACTCTTTAATTACTGTGGTTCTCAACATCCCATTCTATCCCATTCTATACTGTGATTGAAAGACTAGAAATTTTGCTCAGAGGCTTCTTTATCAAGCTTGAGGTTCTTTTATGTGCCGTAAATCTATGGCACGGGACCACAAGCTTTGCTTCCATTCCGAAGGAAGCCATGCTAAGGATTTTTATGCCCAAAAAAATCCAATGCCCTCCAGTGGGTTTGAACCCGCAAAATCAGGAACCATGGTACCCCTAGACCATGGAGGACTGAGAAGTTCCTGATATTAAGCTAGGCACAATCCTGAGTTTTTACAAAAAAAATTACATTCATAATGGCTATGAAAGATTTTGATACCGGAACTTCATTATATACCTCTGTAGAATAATTCTAATTATTTCAATAAACACTATTCACTATTTGACACTTGACTTCACTGTACACATCTGGAGTGTTTGTTTTCAAACCTTGTTCCTGTATGTCTTGCAGCCATCTCTGAATTTAGTTCGGAATTAAATACAGGGTGTACATAAAGTCCCTGACTGATTTCATTCATTCATAATTACAAAACTATTAAAGATACTGGCCTGCTTTCTGCATTGCAGTTGTGAACTCAAAAAGATTCATTCATTTATGCATTGTTTCTATGGGAACATGTGTTTAGTTTGAGTTCAGTAAAATGGAGTTACAACACAAAATTCAGTGTATAGTTTGTGAAGTAAATATACAGAGTGATTTATGAAGAACTGGCACATTTATTTCTTTAATTGTTTCAAAACAAGTTATACTGAAATGCAGAGGAATTTTGGGATATTATTTACCTCTATAGCAAATGTTGAAAATGTTCTCCATCCTGCATAAGGCACAACTCAACACAGTGTTTCATGTTACTGGCCACTCGTTGGAGGACTCTGTTGTCAATAGCTTGAATCTCCTCTGTAATGTTATACTTCAGATCATCCAATGTCTGGGGACGTGTGGCATAAACCCTGTCTTTTAAGTAACCCCATAGAAACAAGTCTGGCGATGTCAAATCCAGAGATCTCAGTGGCCACAGGTTCTTGGAAATTATCCGGTTTCAAAGATACTTACAATTAGTGCCATGGATTCATTGATGTATGGCATGTAGCGCCATCCTGCTGAAAATATGCTTGACTCAGCTCTACATCGTCTAGTTGCTCAGCAAACTCCATGAAAATCTGCCGGTACTCTGCAGTGTTCACATTGTTTTAAAAAAAAATTGATCCCACTATTCTCTTTGTGGATATTGTGCACCAAACTCAGATTTTAACTGGGTGCATAGGTACCTCATGAATAACACGTGGATTTTCGCTGGCCCAATAGCATGAGTTATTTGAGTTCACATAGCCAGAAAAATGGAACCATGCTTAATCTGTGAACCAAGTGATGAACAATATGGCAGGATTTTGCACAATGAATGCCCGAAATCAACAATAATAATTCAGTCATCTATCCTTATCTGGTTCCTGTAACTGATGGACAACCGTAATTCTGTATGGCTTTAGGCCTGCACTTTTCACAGCTCTCTGACACATTGAGTAACTGTACTCTGTCTCCTGCGACAAACGTCTTAACGATTTTTTGGGTGACTGATCAGTCATGCTCTTATGTCAACAACAACCGTGGGAAGCCTAGATGAACGAGTTTTGTCTTTTTCACTCACCAAGAGATCCAGTTGTATCCAATTTGTTTACCAGTCCCAATATTGTGTTTCTTTGGGGAGGATTCTGAACACCAAATTCTTTCTGGTATGCCCTTCGAGTAGCTGTAATTGAATTCATAATCCAGTATTGCTTTACAAGGAAGAATCGCTCATTTAATGTGTACTCCATTTTCATGTTGACTAGAACAAAATCTCAAAAGCAGTTGCCAACAATAAAACTAACAATTACGAATAAAACATCAATATCTGCGCATCTAGTGACAGGCAATCGAAACTCCAGAACATTCTGCTTAATTTGGTACTAAAATTGGGGCACTGAGTAAATTTCAAACAGAATAATTAAAGAAATGTGTCAGTTCTTCATAAATCACCCTGTATTACTTATGATTTTATGTACTCACCAAATATTGTATATCACTGGCTATGTTTATCATGGATTTTTGTTAATTAATGTCATTTCTTATATTTTCTTACTCATTATGGATGATGTATTCTTTAATGTACATATTTGCTGAGTTGGAAATGAGATAGGTTAAGTTAATGAAGAATTGATTAATGATTATTAACACTTCACTATGGAGACAGTAACAAAATAATATATAGTTGAGAAACATTTTTGTCTTAGTAACTACTCATCTCAGAAATTATATAATGGGTAGATGCTAAATTCTGGAATATAGAAGTAAATCACTGTATTGTAGATAAAGTGTAGAAGTATGCAGTGCAGAAACTTATTACATTAAAATAAAATGTGATAAATAAAATAGTTTTTTATGAGAAAAAAGAAACTATTTAAAAACCAAAACACCTTTACCCATATCATGACCTGAGGAAGGAAGAACACAAAAGATCTCATAGCTCATGCAATGAAACTACAAAGATTAAAGAAACCGATGCAATGAATAAAACTGCCCCATTTGGAATTAATAATCCAAACACAAAAGAAACTAGAACAATGTACAAGCAGGACCCAACATCACCAAACAGCATTATGGCTTGATACAACAAGTTTATGGAAACTGGTAGTGTTCTTGAGAAGAAGAGAAGATGACCAGGGATAAGTGGTGAAGAGTTTGCATAACATTTCAGCGAGGACAACAGAAGTTGATTCGAAGAGCATCATATAGTTACATATATCACCAGCTCTAGTTCATGAAGCGATACCATCTTCAGCTCTGCTCATATAAACTTCAGTTGCTGTAACATTTGAAACTTGATGATAAGCACCAAATACATTTCATTTTGTTGTTGACTTGTTGTGCAATATTGAAGAGGGAGCACATTATTTGGATCACATTGTTTTCATAGATGAGTCAACTTTTCATTTGTCTGGAATGGTTAATAGAAACAATGTCTGGATATGGAGATGTGAGAATCCTTACCTGGTTTGTGAAATGAAAGACAGTCTGAAGGTGAATTTGTGGAGTGCCATGATGTATAATCAGGTCACTGGACCATTCTTTTTTCAGGAGACTACTATTAATGTATCAAATTATCTTGACACACAGAACATTTATATCCAAATATAATTTTCCAGCAAGACGGTTCACCATGCCAGTGGACCTACAGTGTTTGGTGGATTGGTCATGATGCACCCATGCTCCGGCCTCCTTGCTAGCCCTATTATTATACCATTAAATTTCTTGAAGTGATGTTACATTAAGGATAAAGTGTACACAAAGACAAAGTTCAAGAATTGAAGTGAAGGATCAGAGAGGCAGTGTAGAGTATCACTCCCAACATGATATGGAACACATGGAGAGAACTTACCATCTAGAAATCCTACAAATAAGGATAGGAGACCATGTTGAAATGATCACAAATGAATAAAAATTTGGATTCACAATTTTGTAATTATTAATGAATGAAATCTTCAGGCACTTTATGTAGACCCTGTATAATGAACTTTCATCTTATGCATGGTCACTGTGCAGTAACGGCTTGAAAAGTTAAAACCATCCTAATATTGAGTGAAAAGTATAAGTATAATCTATTAACTCTAGAGTGTTTCTATTCCAATGGCCAGGCTCTACATAATCTTTTTGTCTTTTACGAGTAAATTAATTATATATTTTAAATTATTTGGACGCACTAGAACATAACAGTAGTAGCAATAATAATAATAATAATAATAATAATAATAATAATAATAATAATAATAATAATAATAATAATAACAACAACAATAACAACAACATTTAATCGTCATTTAGTAATTACATAAATTACAATAGACTTTGTCAAGATAACAAAATAAGATAAAAATAACTGATTAGAAATTTACAAAATACCTACACAAATACAAGTTTACAGCTTACCCTTATCTTGTTCATAAAATTCCTGTAAACAACAAAAAGAATTTTCTACTAACCATTTATATATGCTGTTCTTAAACATTTGAATTTTCAAGTTCATTATTTCTTGAGGAAGTGCATTAAAAAGCTTTATTCCAGTTACTTTATAATATTTAAATGTTTTTTGCAGACTGTGGTATGGCATATCAATTATAATTATATTCCTTGTTTGGTGTTCATGTATTATACTCCTTGAATTATAATTATGTAGATTATCTTTCATATTGACTTAAGCATCATGAGTATACAAATTTACTACTGTAGGTATCCCCAAAGTAACAAATAATGGTTTACATTGTTCAGTTTAGTGTGAGTTTATCAATATTCTAACAACCTTTCTCTGAATTTTCAACATTTCTGCTATCCTTGGGCTACTAGCCCATAGTATTAATACCTATCTAAAAAAAACTCTGAAAGAATGAAATATAAGCCATTAAAACAAAGTCTTTTGATACATTTTTTAACTTTGCTAACAAAAAAAAACAAAAAAAAAACTATTAATGTATGGATTCCAGGATAGTTGTTTTTTATTATTATACCAAGGAGTTTAACTGTTTCACTTGTATTATCGGTAGATTAATTGTTTTTTAAGGTAAGAAGAATATTCCATGTTTTACTTTCATTCCCGCAAAAACCATTAATTTTAAACCCACAGTTGAGATTTTCAACTTTTTTTTGTTGCTAATTGTGACAACACTTAAGATCTTTGTGCATATTAAGAAAAGTTGTATCATCTGCATAGACAACTGTATAAGATGAAAAACATTTTAATAAGTCATTAATCATTATTAAGAAAAGCAGGAGTCTGAGAACGGATCCCTGCGGAACTCCTGTTGTTACTTTTAATATTTGAAATTCTTTCCCACCAACCGATATTATTTGCTGGCAATTTTCTAGATAAGATTTAAAAATATGTACATTATGGTTTCTTACTCCATATATTTCTAATTTCTTTAATATTATATCATGTTTTACACAATCAAAAGCTTTACTTATGTCGCAATGTGTAGCATGTGCAAAATAACCATCCTCAAAATCTTGATGAATTTTTTCTACCAATGAATCCACTGCAAGTATCGTTGACTTTCCTTGCTATATCCAAAATGACTGTTAGAGAACAAATTTTGTGTTTCAAAATAATTCTGTACTTGGTTTTTTAGAAGAATTTCAAATATTTTTGCTAACGTGGGAATTACTGATATGGGCTTATAGCTACCAGGTTTCCCCTTATCTCCTTTTTTATATATTGGGGTAACTTTTGAATATTTTAAATGTTTTGGAAAAATGCCTTCTTCAAAGCACTTATTGACACAGAAGGACAAAGGAGTTTAAAAAAAAAAAATTACTATGAAATGCTGTTGTTCACCAATGGCACTGGGGATTAATTGATCTGCATCATTTTCCCTCTGCCTTCCCAATATAAAGTCTGTAAGTTATCACTTTTAAGGCCTTTGCATTTGACGAGATGCTCTTTGTTCAGGATGACATCTTCTTCACAGAGAGTGCACTTGGGTATAGGTAGGCATCGTATCTTGTAGAGGTGTTCTGTGAGGCAATCGTGGCCAGTTGTCATCCTAAATAAGGCCACTGCAGTTTTCCTTGGCATTTTTTGTATTTCAACTCTATCTTTAATATTCTTATAAACTTTATCTTTTATCTTCTTCATCAGGTCTCTGATGTCTTTTGAAATGTTGTTCAATGTTATTTATTTCAATTTGTCCTACAGGTTTTATTTGTTGTATTGCACCTTTCTTTGCTAATTGATTCACATGTTTATTGCCCAAAAGTTCAACATGAGCTGGGATCCATTGTAGAGTAACATGGTTTCTTATTTCTTTAATATTTCTCGTTGTTTTATTATTTTAATTTACTATCCCATCTATGGCTGATTTTGAGTCTGATAAGATACTATTTTTTGTTTTATGTATGGTCTATATAAAATGTTCTGTAATGCTGCTTTTATAGCTGTCAATTCTCCATCATAGTGGTTTGACGTTTCATCTAATGTTAGTATGAAATGCATAGGTGCAGATTTTGAATTTTAAGTAAAACAATAATAGTTTGCAGGCTATGAAAATAAAATGGTAATGCAGAGAGAAAGCTATGATGGTTATACATCAGCTGTTTTTATTGTTGATTATTCAGGTCTGGGTTACAAAAGGCAACAATAATCATTACTTTCTCTGCTACTTACCTGTAGTAAGAAGTAGTATTGCATTCCAACAAAAATGTGATAAGAAGATTTCACTGAAATAAACATTTTGAGGAAATCCACAAAAAGCATTTTTAGAAAAAGGCTGTGTGAGTGAGTGTGTGTGTGTGTCTCTGGGAACAAAAGCTCAAAAATGAAAAGTTAGTTAAACAACAAACTTGATATTTAAGTTCTCTGTCTCCCAAAGATGTGATACTAACATTTTCAAGAAATTTTCATCCCCACAAACTACCCTTACATGGAAAAAATTTTGTTATTTTTGGTTTTCTCAAAAATTCCTTTTAGCTTTAATGATTCTAATTAAAGTATAATATGCTAAAGAAATTTGCATGACAAATAAAACGTATAGATATCTTGAATTTTCTGAGGATAGCATATGAAGACTTCTTCATCCTGTATGACTTTTGTGTAATTGGTAAACTGTAAACAATAGACAAAATCTCACTGCACAAAAATGTAATCTTCTTAAAGCATATACTTTATGTCAAATAAAACTTGTGTGGCATTAACCATTTCTGAGATATTCTTTGCTATGGGTTTGAATTTTCAAATATTTATACTTTTCTCAAGTGATAAGTTTCTATTTGCTTCCTCTTGTGGTCATTTAAACAGCATGGAACTTCAAAAACATCACACAGCGATCTACTTTTTAAAACCTGACCATCGCTTTAACCTACTGTATCCTCCTTATATCTACAACAAAATGTGCAAATGTGTGATGAATGTTATCTCGATTAACATAAAGCAGATAGAAGAATAAGCTTTTTAGGAATAGTTTAAAGAAGAGTGAGTAGAGAAAGTCATATGAATGCAACACTTTTTTTTTAATCAAAATAATTTGTACTCTTAGACTGTGATTAGTAAAGTTAATGTTTAATGTTATTTCCAAAATGAGAAATGTCTCTTATTTCAGGTACAATTAGCAGTGGATTGTTCTGCCTATGTTTTGGCAAACCTCGTCTTACGCAGCGAGATGATCCTCAAGGCCGCATCAGCACTTTCATCTTGAACATTTTTGTGTCAGCATTGCAGCTGTTCACTGTGGTATTTTGTTTTGTGGGTTGGGGTTGGAGCATATGGTGGGGAATCATCATGCTGAAAATTTCAAGTATGTACCTTTCTTACTTCAGCTTTACATTTATAATTTGATCTGCTTATTCACACAAAGGATAAATTAATAAATCCTAATGAAAGTGTTGTCAATTATATATAATTTGAAAATAATATCTATAGGTTATATTTATAAAGGAATGCTCTCCGAGATTGTTTTCCAGAAATTCTGATTTGTGAGGAATATAGGTAAGAGTTCAGTACACTAATAACTAGAGCTGGGATGTTAGGCAAACTTCCTTTCTTACTGCTTGGTAAGAAATCAAAAGTTGTGTACAGGGTGACACACAAGTCTCCATATAGGTAATTTATACTTTTATGATTATTTATTACAAAACATGCAATTATTATTGACCTGTACATAACATACAGACTTGAATTAAGGCTGCTTTTAAAGAATTTGTTCGATGTAACCCTGTCACACATCATGCACAGATTAATCCGATCCATTCATCATCCTGCACTTTTTGGAGGGTGTCCCCAGTGATGGCATGACATGCCACTTAGATGCACTGTATGAGATGACCTAAGTTCCTGATTTTCTCTTCATACAGCTTGGATTTGATGTGACCCCACGGATAAAAGTCCACAGGGGTCAGATTAGGTGAACGTAGTGGTCACTCGATAGGACATCTACTAATCCACTGTTCCAAGAAGTTAGTGTCAAGCCACTTTCACACATCAATCTTAAAGTGTGTAGTGGCCCCACCCTGCTGGAAGAAGCTAACGGACATTTCCATTAAGTTTGGCTACCAAGGGTATTACAGAATCTTCCATGCCCTTGTACCTTCCGGCGTTCAGTTTTCCATGGATGAATATTGGTCCGATGATGTTCATGTCCCAAATTCTGCACCACACCATTGCCTTTTCACTACCTGTTGCCTTAATGTCTATGCTGCAATGAGGACTATCCTGACTCCAATATTGCATGTTTTGCCTATTGACCTCTCCACTAACATAAAACACGGCCTCATCTAAGAAGAGAGCTGTTCTTGTAAAACCTGGGTTTTGTACCTGCATTCCAACAACTCCTCACAGAACTGAAGTCTACATCTGAATGGAGACTTATGCACCACCCTGTAGATAAATCATGTTTTGAGGTATTTGGAAGGAATATAACCAGTTTTTGAGGTCTAGCTGCCTATTTGAATTATAAATGCCAATTTTTGCCTTTTTAAAATTAACTTAAAACTTTTTCAATGTTTCTATTACATTTAGAGAATGGACACCATTTGGATATCCTTTATGTTGGAAAGTAATCATATCTTGTATTTAAATGTTTGCTTTCTGTTAAGGGTTCAGCATTTCTCTTTGAAAGTGAGTTTCCCAGTATCAGGAAATATTGTAGGAAAAATATGTTGACAAACAGTGATGGCCAGTTACTGTCATGTGAAAGCAGATATAACATTATTTAGTTCTTCTTCTTCCTCTGGCCCTACAGTCCTTAGAGTTTGACCCTGGCCTCCCTAATGATATGCCACCATTCTATGTTCTCCCCCCCCCCACTAATCTCAAATCATCTTCCATATCATCTATGCATCTCAGTTTTGAGCATCCATTCTCCTCTTAAATTAAAATTAAATTGAGTTTTATTTATGGGCGCTCTTTAACTGCTGTGGTCCTTAGTGTCCCATTCTATATTGGGTGTGAAAGACCAGGAATTTTGCTCAGAGGCCTCTTTATCAGGTTTGAGGTTCTTTTACGTACTGTAAATCTATGACACAGGACCACTGGCTTTACTTCCCTTCCAAAGAAAGCCATGTTAAGGATTTTAATGCCCAAAAAAAATCCATCGCCCTCCACCGGGTTCGAACCCACGACCTCAGGAACTAGAGGCTAGCATGGTAACCACTATACCACAGAGGACAACAATTCTGCTCTTATTATCCAGTCTTGCCTCTAATGTGATTTTTAGGAATCCTTGCATCTTCCATTCTTAAGATGGCCCAGCCATTGAAGTCTTCTAATTTTTATATATTTCACTATATCCATATCTTTATATTGTTCTGCTATTTCATTATTTGTTCTAATATGCCAAGTTCCATCATCACATACTGGTCCATGGATCTTTTTTAATACCTTCCTTTCCCATGTTGCAAGTATTATTTTAACTCACTCTGTTAACACCCAAGTTCCACTTCCATATGTCACAATAGGTTTAATTATCACCTTATACAGGCTTAGTTCTTCCCAATACATCTAGCTTTCATTAAGTAGTTTGAGAGCATGGAGACATCAGTTACCTTTTGTTATTCTCTCTCCAATTACCTTCAGTACATCATTATCATTATTTATTGATCCGAAGTAATTAAATTAATTAACTTTTCGCTTACTCTCCATATGCTTCATGTTAATCGAGATGTTAATCTTATTGCTAATTTTCTTGCAGATGCAAGGAGAATATGGTAAACTTTAAGTGATAGTCAAATCTTTTAAGAGCTGGTTGCTATGTGGTGCATTCCATTCTCTTTGCATGTCCAGGACATAAAAAAAAACGAATAACGAATTCCCATTTGAGAAAAACTATAAGTATTGGAAAATTTAAAGGAATAACAAGCAATATCTCGAAAATGGTTCACTCAACAAAAAAAATGTATATGACATAAATTGTGTATTTTAATGTGATCTACATTTTTTGTGTAGGAACATTCTGTCTATCTCTTATGGTTAAGCAGTTATGCAAAAGTCGTTCACAATGAAGAATACTTTTGGAGACTTTCCCAGAAAATTCGAGATATACATTTCATTTGTCATAAAAATATCTTAAACATATGATATTTTAATCAAAATCGTTAGTCATTTTTGAGAAAATTCAAATTTTCGAAAAATGGGATTTTCACTGGGGTGGGGGGGGATTTTCTTGAAAACCTTCGTGTCGCATCTCTGGAAGATACTGAATCTAAATACCAAGTTTGGTGTTTATCCGACTGTTCGTTTCTGAGTTAAGCTGTTCACAGAGACACACACTCACATGGATATGTTTCCAAAAATGCTTTTTTTGTATTCAGGGGGTCACAAAACATGTATTTCCGGTGAAATCTCGGTATCAAATTTTTGGGTGGAATACAATACTTCCCCTACTTACTATATGTAGTAGAGTTAGTAATAAGCTTTAGTAAGACTAGTCTGTATACCCACTAATAAACAACAGAGGACAGAGAAAGTCATATGAATGTATCACATGAGAATTTTTTTACTATCTCTAGAGGAAATATTCCATTCAACCAAAATATTGGATACCAAGATTTCACCTGAAATAAATGCTTTGAGCTCCCCTGAACCCTTAGAAAATAAGAAAAAGGACTGTCTGTGTGTCTATGAACAGCATAACTCAAAAATACCAAGTTTGGATAAATACCAAACTTAGTATTTAAGTTCCTTATCTTCCAAAGATACCACACAAAGATTTCAAGAAAATTCCCCCCATCCCAAATTACCCTTTTCATGGAAAATATTTTGAAACCTTTTATTTTCTCAAAGGAATTTTACATAACACAAAGCGTATATCATGAATTTTCTGGGAAGGGCCTGTGAAGTGGTCTTCATTTTGGAAAGAATTTTGTATAACTGGTAAATGTTAAGAGATAGACAAAAACATGCAAGACCAAAAAAAAAAAAAAAACTATATTTTACATAATTTTTTTTGAGGCATCAGCCATTTCTAAGGTATCCGTTATTATTGATCTGAATTTTATAACACTTTATCGTTTTCTTAAAGTGCTGTGATCATTCAGTTACTTCTCGGAATGTCATTGAAAGAGTATAGAAATTCCAAGGCTAGCATATAATGACTAGCTTTTAAACACATGATTATGACTCAGTTTCCTCGATCCCACAATGAATAGTGAAACTATTTCTGCAAAGGTTTATTTCAACTAACATAAAATAGAAAGGAAAAAAAAAAGCTTTCAATGGAACAGTCTGTAGAAGCGACATAAAAATAAACTATAGTGGATGGAGAAAGTGCTGGAATCTAATACATCAGTCTTTTAAATTCACAGTGCCTTTTCTTATGTTTATTGCCTCTTTTGCCTACCCTTTTTTATTTTTATAAATGTTTAAACATCTGGGCTCTAATTATAACCATTTAAAATGCAAAGTAAAGAATTTCATGATGTACGATCCCAGTGCATGTTCTTTTCAAAGCTCCTGATCTACAGCGTGAGCCAAAAGACTCCAAACCGACTGCACAGTGTTTTTCCTGTCCTTGTCCTTGGCGCTCGTTGCCATCTGCCACTATCATAGAAAGGCACGGATGAAACCATACAACATTTTTAAAACTACTTTTAAACTTTACGAAAGGAGATGCTGAAACTGGCCACCATCGTTGTCCATACATTTTTTGCACCTCTTTAAGAAACTATCCATCACTCGCCGTAGTTCACATTGAGAAATTTCCTGGCGGATATTTTGTTTTAATTCTTCCAGGGTGTGTGGGTTTGTCTTGTGCACTTCATGATTTAAGTTACCCCGGAGGGGTATTTTATGAACAATATTACCGGCTGCGCTGTGTTTTCCCACTGGGTGTGTGGAAATATGATAAAAACATGATAACGCACTGCTGCTATAAACACAGTTTAATTTATACACAGCATGTATTTATTTATTTATTTATTTATGATTCATATGTATTAACTCGGTCAGTTCGCAAAGTGAAAGTACGATTTGCAGAAAGATTTCCAGTGTAAAAGTTCCAGGCCGTACAACAATCCATGAACTTTACAGTAAATTTCAGGTCACAGGAAGTGCTCAGGCTAAGAAATCTAAAAGACGGCATTCAGTTCTTACCGAAGAAACATTATACGACATCAGTCATGATGGATAGTTTCCTAAAGAGGTGCCAAAAATGTATGACAACAAAGGTGGCCAGTTTCAGCATCTCCTTTCATAAAGTTGGTAAGTAAAGCTTTTAAAAGTAGTTTTAAAAATGTTGTATGGTTTCATCCACGCCTTTCTATGATAGCGGCAGACGGCGACGAGGACGCAGACAGGAAAAACACTGCGCAGCCGGTTCGGAGTCTTCTGGCTCACTCTGTATATCGGCATCTAAACATCATTTTGAGATTACAACTCTCTCAGATTGTACCTAGGAACCAAATTTTTACTTTCTCTACAGCTTATCTACTGTAGGTAGAAGAAAGTATCAGATTCCACCTAAAAATTTTATATAAAGATATCACTAGTAATATAAAGCTTGAGATGTCTAATAGCGTAACCCAAAAATGAAGAGAAGATAAATGTCAAACTTTGTATGTAGGTTCAGCATCTTCCAAGGATGCAACAGAAAGATTTTCAAGAAAATCCCCCAATCCTAAACTACCTTTTATGAAAATATGTTGTTACTTTTTATTTTTTCAAAAATGGCTGTAATGATTTGATTAAAATACCATATGTTTTAAGCACCTTGTACATGATCAAATTTTTGTCATATTCAGTACTTTACAAGAGTTGTTACAACTTCACAGCTTTTGTTGTCAAATTGTTTCCAGTACTTTTAAATCTTGGAAGCGCATGATCTAAACAGTCAAAGGTTTGACAATAATTTGATGGCTTTTGCCAATGAAATGCGAGTATATACAGTGCGTCACGAAATCTGCAACATGGCTGAGAGTGAAGAAATGGCTACCTGGTCAGGAATGTTGTATGCAAGTTTAGGGTGGAGGGATTTTCTTGAAAATGTTCCATGTCACATCCTCAGAAGATGCTGAATTTAAATACCACGTTTGGTATTTCCCCATTTTGTTTTTGAGTTATGTTTCACACACAAATGCATGCTCACTTTTTCCAAAAATGCCTTTTTTGTATTCAAGAACCTCTATTTCCTTTATATACCATAGGCAAGTGCTAGAGAAGGTACTAAATGACTAACAGACAAATGTGAGACTACCTCTGTGGTCTGGTGTTAGCGTGCTAGCTTCCAACTCAACAGTTTTGGGTTTGATTTCCGACTGCAGAATGGGAATTTTACTTTACCCAGCACCCTCCCTAGAATCTGGAAGTATGAGTGAGTGTAAATGTGTGTGTGAATTTAATGTTTAGAAGAAAACCCAAAGATATACAACAGTAAACCAGTGAACATCTTGCCAATGAGCAACTGTTCCAAAGGCTAAGCCATCGATGTGATCTTAGATGTTAAAATGGCATATAAATGGGAGAGAAAAAAATAAAGAAAGAAAAAAGTGCACTGTACTTTGAAGTAATCCACAGGCATACAAGCATTAACAAATATTAGTTTGTGACTTGAAATTTTGTTTTTAAAAGTTGAATTGGTTTTGCTTTCCAAAATATTGGTTTGTTTACAAACAGCTACACTATAACAGTATGCGTATAATGTGTTGAATTCTAGATAGTTGGCTGTAACATCTTCAGCATATCAGCCATTAGCAACTGCTGTTCACTGCACAATGTGGCTTCCTCACATACTGACAACTGCGTAATGTGGATAGATCTTTACCATCACCATAACCTATTGAAACACTGACCAATTATCTTTCTCACTTTCAGGGAAGTACCGCAAGTTAAAAAGAGCAGAAGCAGCAAGTCAACGAGTTGAAAACCAACTTGCAACTCCAGCAACTGTGCAACAAAACCATGATCCAGAAAGAGGTGTACCGTAGCACATCATTCTTTATCTACAAGCATTTTCATCATTTTCAGCTATTTTTGTACTTACTCTTACTATATATATTATATACCAACCGCACACGCACAATAAAGTCTTTTGGAAAATGTTTTCTTATTATTTAAATGTTTGTTTTTGGCCTTTTAATGAATAGCAGTCCATTTCTAGGCCATATTTTTGTTGAATTCTTTCATGCATTGTTATTTGTTCTCTTTTCCAATGCTCTTCTATAGTCAATTATCTTCAGGGAACCTTGTCGCACCAAGCAAAGATCCATTTATTAGTTGGAGGCATCCAGTGGGCAGTGTCTGTTATCTCCATTGCTGAGATGGCAACCAACAGCTTATATTGTGGACTGCGAACCTAGGCTTCAAATTAGCAGGTAAGAAAGAAGTGGAGGCCTGGATAGGACAACTTAAATTTGCCATCCCATAGTGGGAATCAAAAAAATCAATACAAGAGCCACAAACAAAACTGCTAGGCTACCCTGGCATTGTCATTTTATACAGCATGCAGGAAAATAATGTGCAGAAAACTGTAGCGCAGAAAACACTACCAAAATATGCATTAAGAGAAAGGAACAAGGGGTTGCAGAAACTTTTCTATGGCACTACACACGTCAATATTAAATCCGCCAGTCTGTGTTTGTAGAGTGTCAGATATGAAGACTACTGGATGGTATGGTAATACTGTCTTACTCAGTACAGTACATATACACACTTGTCATGAGTTACATTTCATTTTGAAGATGTTTCAAAGTCATATTTCAATTATGTTCATGCAGCGCTCCTGTTATACTACTTCTGTGGTAGCATGCTCCTAACCTCAAAATGTTTAGTCTGGTATTCCTTTCTACTCTACAATTTTCTGCAACCTATATGCTATTTAGCATAACAATTGGATATTTATCTTTAACACTTTGGGAGTCATTATTAACTTGCAACATGCAAAATGCTTGGAGGAATGCATCTGTCAATGCACAGATGCAGACAGTTACCTGTGCAGATAGTAACAGTTTGTCAGACATCTCCATTGATCACAACCCCTGCTTCACTTTAAAAGCTATTAGTTTTGGCTTAAATAGGACGTTTTCATTACCCCTATTAGTTATAAGGTTCATTACAATGGACATTTATTTAAGAATCAGCTAGTGGCAAAACAAAATAAACTGCAAGAAACTTCACTTTGCAAAATCCTCTTATCTTCACTGTCACATTTCATTATGTTTATATTAGGTTTGGTTAAACAAAATATATTAAGTATTTAATTTTAAAAACCTTTGGTGTCACATTCACATGATTTTTTTCTACTTCATGCTAATCGACAAACATTTGCAGAAATAGTTTCCCATTATTCATTTTGTTATAGGGACCAAGAGGGATATAGGAGGCTGAAGCCATATGTTGGCTTTGAAGTCCCTTACTCTTTGCGCCACATTGTGAGAAACAAATGAATGCAATTTAGCATATAAAAAAATGTAAAGTTTATACAGAATTCATTCAGAATGAAGACGACTTAACACACTATTCACAGAGGGAATTCAGGATATACATTTTATTGGTCAAGCAAATATCTTAAACATATGGTATTTTAATCACAATAGGTACAGTTGTTTTGAGAAATTCAATAGGTAAAGAAATATTTTCCATGTAAAAGGAGTTTAGGGTGGGGGATTTTCTTGAAAATCTCTTTGGAAAACCCTGAACCAAGTTTGATATTTACCACTTTTAATTTTAAGTTATGCTGTTTGAGAGCACTTACTTACACATATACATCTGTTTCTAAAATTTTTTTTTTTAAATTAATTATTCAGGGGGCATCAAAACATGTATTTTTGGTGAAATCTTGAAATCAAATTTTTGGGTGGAATTCAATACTTCCTCTATCATTTTTCACCACTGTACTTCTTGTCTTATCAACACCCATGCATGCCAATCACATTTACTTCACAGGTGCCCTCACCATCCTTGTTAGCACTGCAATGAGGATCTAAACTTAGCTATAGTGAGCTTTACACCTTATAAAACATGACGTCTTATGGGTTTTTATTTTTTGTATACACACTCCCTATTATAAGGCAAGGGTTTGCCTAAATTTAATCTGAGTTGTATGTTATGTAGGAATAATATAATTCTGATAAAATGTATTTACAATAGCCACTAAATGAACAAATTTCTTCTATTTTATTGCTTTCACTTAAGCAGTGGGGTTTAATCATAATTGTTGGAACCCTCCATGGTTGTTGTATCTTCACTTACATACTGTACAATTTTATCGTAAGGATTTACTTTGTCATAAGTTACTCAGATATTTGAACCCCATATGTTATTCACTTCAATATTTTACAGAGATATACACTAAATTTTCCAGGCACTGATTTTATCCACTGATATTTAGCCCAATTATGTTTTTCGGTTATGGGTTTTCTCATTAATGCATTGCATTTTTCTATTTTTTTCTTTTTATTTACAGACGCTCTTTAACTGCTATTGTCCTTAGCGTCCCATTCTATATTGGGCGTCAAAGACCGGTAATTTTGCCCAGAGGCCTCTATCAGGCTTGAGGTTCTTTTATGTGCTGTAAATTTACGACACGGACCACCGGCTTTACTTCCCTTCCAAAGGAAGTCATGCTAAGGATTTTTACGATCGAAAAAATCCATTGCCCTCTGCCAGGTTTGAACCTGCGACCTTGGGGACTAGAGGCTAGCATGGTAACCACTACACCACAGAGAAGGACGCATTTTTCTAGTCCCTATATACGAAGTATATTACTTAACATAAACATGAATTATAAATGAGTAAGTAAAGATATATTCTGCATTTTTTCTGTATACTGTATCCTTGCTGTCACAGCACAAAACAATAGGCATGTTAAACATTAATATTTTGAACACATTTTTGCTATGCACAATAAACAGGCAAGGTCATTCTTCCCCAGGTTACATCTGATGGTGACGGTGATGAAGTAGGCCTCAGTAATGAGTGTTCTCAGTGTGCATGAAGTAATTCAAGCTCTAGAAATTAATTTCTATCATTGCAAAGCCTAAATGATAACATTTCTGTGATTAATGCATATAATCAACTAGTGTACGACTGTGTGGGAAAATCATAGCAGCAACGAAAAACTGACAAATTTTTTAAACCAGTGTAAAGCACCAGTACTCTGAATTTGTATTTTTTTTTAGTTTGAATTAAAAATAGCCATACTGTCATGCATGTAAGCACTCTAAATATTGTGTGTTTATTATTTATGTGTTTCATTTCTTTCTTTCTTGTATTAAATAATACATCATTAGAGCAATAATCTAATTAGTTTGTTCCATATAAAATTCACTTTTACGTTTTCTCATTTATATGTTATTTTAGCAGTCTTCCTTTGAAAATGTATAATTGAGGTTACACTGTATACATTTTGTGATAACGCTTTACTACCTAGTGGCAACAGTCTTAACAATTCAAATAAACAATGAGTAAACAAGAAAAGATAATGATGCAATCAAGTGACTGCAAAACATGTTAATTTTAATTCTATTTTAAAAATAAATGAAGCATTGTCACAAAATACGTTTAAGTAATTTATAATAATTTTTACTTATACTTAGTCGTGTGCCACTATGTTCATGATGCTTGAGTACTATAGGGTTTATGAAGGCATTGGTGGTGCAGTTTGTTTTTGCAACTTCTTAAGTTAGAATGCCAAATGGATAAAAAGTGTATAGGCTGATTTTTTCATTCTGAACCTGCTTATCTGTATGTGCAGTAGCTGGACAACTCCATTATCTTCCGGGAGGGGTGTTGGCTCAGTAGTAAGAGTAGCAGGCATGTATACACAATGCAAGATAAGATGACATTACCAAGCATTCCAAGTGTTTGTAGTACAATCACATGCATAATTATTGGATTACTATGTAGCTAAAAAGTAAATTGGGTGGAAGTAAAGTTCTGATTCTCAGACACAGGAAGTGATATAGAATGTGTATAATTACTTTAAGAAGAACCTAAATCAAGGACAGTCACTTTACAAAGCAGTTTAATCTACTGGTGTATATGCGAGCAGGACAACTTTTGACAGTATTATACAATTTACATTTGTGCTTCGGTTGCAAACCTTATACTTTCAAGTTGTTCCACACAAGGGGAATACTGCCAGCGTTCTCCCCCCACCCTAGACTACCTTCTCCTCCTCTGCATTTCTGAAGGGTCAGGTTGCAAAAAGTCAACCTATACAGGTTCATACTGGATTTTTATCGTCAATCCTATTCCATTCAGTATTTCATTTTTAAAATGTTTACTTCATATATACTGGTTGCCCTAAAATTAGACCAACAAACTTTAGGAGCTGATGGATAACATTATTTGGAATACTTTTAGGTACATGTTTTGCTGCGGTACTTCATTAAAGTGCTAGATGAGTTAATGTCATTACTGCCTCCCACCCAGTTTGTTTAAATATGACAAAATGAACAACGCAGATTACAGTATTGTATTTATCTCAGTAAGGTACATAATCTTAGTCCAAGGTGTAAAAACAGAACACCTGGTGTTTACAGCACACCACAGCTTTCCCCATTCGAAGTGAATGTTGTTAACATACGTCCATTGCGGTGAACACAAACAGTGCATTGGCAAGCCATATTCTGCCATACTCTCACAAAGACACCACCATTTTGCAATTTGCGCAGGCTTTGCATACCACAAGTTCCTCTTCAGATTCAACAACAGGCATGTTATACACTAGAGACTTCATGTATCCCCACAAAAAGAAGTCAAGTGGGGTAAGGTCAGGGAACATGTACGTTCCATTTGTAACTAAGCTAAGGCCTGGCTGAGAATATGTAGTATGCAGCATGCATTCCAGAAAACAATTTCAAGGAAACTAACATTGAGCTCAGGGAAAAAAAAGGATAAACCAAGTGAAGCATGTGTTTTGTTTCTTTCATGTGTTCTGTTTTTGTTCCTTGGACTAAGATAATGTACCTTACTGAGATACACACAGTACTGTAATTTGGTATTTAAATAAGCAGGGTGGGAGGCAGTAATGACATGAACTCATCTAGCACTCAAAACGAAGTACTGCAACAAAAAACGTGCCTTAACAAGTGTTCCAGATAATGTTATCTATCAGCTTCCAAAGTATGTTGGTCTAATTTTGGAACATTCTGTATAATAAAACTGTAACCAAAATTGTTGTTAATGTTTTATTTTTAATTGTTTAAGATATACTGCTTACAAGCCAGTTTAAAAACTCCATTACCAAAGTTTATAAGCATAATGCTTATAACAGTTTTATTTTCAAAATTTTGTTAGAATGAATATTTGCAGTAACAGAAATCCCCAATTACTTATTACTCGTGTGTGTAAACTAGTTACCACAATACAGTATAGCTGTAGTGACATAAGCATACGTACTGTTAAACCAAATGTTCATTAACAAATCAGAAAATGCTGTGTAATCCCTGCTTTTCAAAACATCACTTGGCATGTAGGTTGCACACAAAAGTGGAGATTGTGAAAACAGGTAGGGATGGAGGGGG
The DNA here is from genome assembly GCA_030765065.1 of Deroplatys truncata. Classification (NCBI taxonomy): domain Eukaryota; kingdom Metazoa; phylum Arthropoda; class Insecta; order Mantodea; family Mantidae; genus Deroplatys; species Deroplatys truncata. The sequence goes on from CM060986.1 coordinate 27,719,403, forward strand.
AGAGAAGAGCTGCAGGTTCTGCTTGTCATACATAAATTTAGTTTACAAATAAACAATTTTCCTGGCAGTTTGATGACTTTAGATTCCCTTGGGCTTCCAGCGAGGTAAACTTTCCTAATATTTCAAACTCCTCTCCATTGGCAACTAATAGCCCTCTGAGAGCTCGGAACACTTCCAAGGCTGCACCATGAATACAGGACTGAATTTCCACAAACATTACCCATAAAGCAAATTATACATTTAATTGCACCATGAAATGCATTTCAATTGTCTTCAATTTTAAATTTATCTTCAGCAATCATTTAACTTGTTAGAAAATATTAAAGATTTCTCTCCATTAGGATATAAAACTTTTTGATCAATCATTGTACAGACTGTTTAAGTAATGCAGTTATATATGGTTGCCAATTTAGCAGGTTTCCTGCCAGATCTAGAGGTTTTGCCTTTTAGTCTTGCAGCAGAAAATATTTTGTCCTCCCTAGCAGCAATTCTAGAGATTTTAAACTAATACATAATAAAAGCAGTATTTTATCAAGTACCTGTAGTACAAAAACTTATGATTATCATATTTTCATTAATTGCATTAGGTTAAATTGTTGAAGAAAATACAAATAAATGGATCTCTCACTTCAGAATAATGAATGATTTGCAAAGTAAGTGTTAAAATTATAGATCATGGAAAGAGTTTCAGTTAGACCAAAAATGAAATGGTCTGACCAAATTGGAATTGGAAGACGTTTATTGAAACCTTATTTGTGAAACTGTACAATTGTGATTCTGAATCTTAAAACATTCCAGGTTAATTTAATAAAAAACAACCGTATACAGAATAGTTTGTGATTTTGTGTAGAAGATCCAAATTCTGCTTTATAAAATCGAAGGCAATAATATTGGCATTGTATATATACAGGGTGATTTATGAAGAACTGACACATTTATTTCTTTAATTGTTTCAAAACAAGTTATGCCAGCAACAACTTATTATACCTGAAATGCAGAGGAATTTTGGGAGATTATTTACCTCTATAGCAAATGTTGAAAATGTCCTCCATCTTGCATAAGGTACAACTCAACACATTGTTCCATGTTACTGGCTACTCATTGGAGGACTCTGTTATCAACAGCTTGAATCTCCTGTGTAATGTTGTGCTTCAGATCATCCAATGTCTGGGGACGGGTGGCATAAACCCTGTCTTTTTAAGAAATCACTTAGAAAGAAGTCTGCGATGTCAAATCCGGAGATCTCGGTGGCCACAGGTTCTTGGAAATTATCCAGTCGTCAAAGAAATTGCAATTAGTGTCATGGATTCATTTGATGTATGGCATGTAGCGCCATTCTGCTGAAAATATCCTTCACTCAGCTCTAGTTGCTCAGCAAACGCCATGAAAATCGGTTGGTACTCTGCAGTGTTCACATTGTTTTAAAAAACAATTCGTCCCACTATTCTCAGTGCAGATATGCACCAAACTCCGATTTTAACTGGGTGCATAGGTGGTTCATGAATATCACGTGGATTTTTGCTGGCCCAATAGCATGAGTTATTTGAGTTCACATAGCCGGATAAATGGAACCATGCTTCCTCTTTGAACAATGTGATAGACAATATGGCGGATTTTGCACAATGAACGCCTGAAACCAACAACAATAATTCAGTCGTCTATCCTTATCTGGTTCCTGAACTGATGGACAACCGTAATCCTATACGGCTTTAAGCCTGCACTTTTCGCAGCTCTCTGACACATTGAGTAGCTGTACCCTGTCTCCTGCGACAAATGTCTTAATGATTTTTTGGGTGACCGATCCAGTCATGCTCTTATGTCAACAACCTTGGGAAGCCTACATGAACGAGTTTTGTCGAGATCCAGTTGTTTCCCAGTCCCAGTATTGAGTTTCTTTGGGGAGGATTCTGAACAAATTCTCTCTGGTATGCCCTTTAAGTAGCTGTAATTGAATTCGTAATCCAGTATTACTTTACAAGGAAGAATTGTTTATTTAATGTGTATTCCATTTTCACGCTGACTAGACCTGATGTGATACATTCACACGACTTTCTCTACCCTATATCGTTTATTAGTGGGTACACAAACTATTCTTACTAAAGCTTATTACTTTCTCTACTATGTATAGTAAGTAGGGGAAGTATTGTATTCCACCCAAAAATTCGATACCGAGATTTCACTGGAAATACATGTTTTGAGACCCCCTGAATCAAAAAAAGCATTTTTAGAAACATGTCCGTGTGTGTGTGTGTGTGTCTGTCTGTGTGTGAACAGCATAACTCAGAAATGAAGTCGGATAAACACCAAACATGGTATTTAGGTTCAGTATCTTCCAGAGATGCGACACGAAGGTTTTCAAGAAAATCCCCCCACCCCAGATTACCCCTTACATGGAACATTTTTCGAAAGTTTTAATTTTCTCAAAAATGGCTAACAATTTTGATTAAAATCTCATATGTTTAAGATATATTCATGACAAATGAAATGTATATCTCGAATTTTCTGGGAATGTCTCCAAAAGTATTCTTCATTGTGAACGACTTTTGCATAACCGGTAAACCATAAGAGATAAACAAAATTTTACTACACAAAAAATGTAGATTGCGTTAAAATACACAATTTATGTCATATACATTTTTGTTGTTGAGTGAACCATTTTTGAGATATTGCTTGTTATTTCCTGAAATTTTCCAATACTTATTCTTTTTCTCAAATTCGTTATTCATTTTTTTTTTTTTTTTATGTCCTGGACATGCAAAGAGAATGGAATGCGCCACATGGCAACCAGCGCTTAAAAGATTTGACTATCATTTATAACCTACCATATTTCCCTTGCATCTACAAGAAAATTAGCAATAAGATTGACATCTCGATTAACATGAAGAATATGGAGAATAAGCGTTTGTAAAAATAGTTTGTACAAGAGTAGAGAAAGTCATATGAGTGTAACATATCAGATTTTTTTTCTATCTACTACATTCTAATCCAAATAAACCTTTGCTGAAATAGCTACATTACCCATTTAATTATACATGCAATGGGAAAAGTAACATTCAAATGTTTAAGAACTGGTCGCTATACTCTAGCATTAAAATTCGATACAGTTTCCCTACAATCATGAGAAAGGGTAGAGCAATAAAAATTAAAACTGCGGCCGGAAGTACTGTTCAAAGAATTTCTAAATATTGACTGTCTGTTACATGTCAATCAATAAGTTTATTTGTTATTAAAGACATAATTATATAACCAAATGAATGTTGACAGGACTTAAGAGAATGACCAAGAAATGAACAATTCAAACCATTAATAATAAATATCTCAGAAATGGCTTATGTCAGTAAAAAACTTGTTCAAAATAAATTGTTTTAAAGTGATCTACTTTTTTTGTGCATTTGTGCATTGTACATTTTCGTCTATTGCTTAACATTTACCAGTTACACAAAATTTCTTCCACATGAAGTGGACTTCACAGGCTATTCCCAGAAAATTCAAGAGTGTAATCTAAATATCTTTAATATGTTCTTTTATTCAAAATTGCCTCTTTTTAGAAAATAAAACATGTCAAAAAAGCTTTCATGTAAAGAGTAGTCTGGGGTAGGGAGGATTTTCTTGAAAATCCTTCTGCCGCATCTTTGGAAGGTACTGAACCTAAATGCCATGTTTGGTATTCATATGACTTTTTGTTTTTAAGTTATACTGTTCAGACATGCAGACCATTTCCTAAAAGGGCTTTTTTTTGGACTCAAGAGGTCTAAAAACATGTATTTCCGATGAAATCTTGATAATAGAATTTTTGGATGGAATACAATACTTCCTCTACTTACTATACATAGTAGAGAAAGTAAACATTCATATAAAATCAACCAATATAATTTCCTGAAATGTTGCATACTGATGCTGGAAGCTTTGACTCTCTAATTTTAATGGCCTAATGTGATTGTGGGTGTGGTCGATCTTAAAACAGTTCTGCAGATGAAGGGCAACACAACACTTTTACCTTTGCCAAGCACTTTTGCTATTTTGCTCCATACTGTAGCATACAACACATCTTTTTCTTCCATTTTTTACTTTCTCTACTACTTAAGGAAAGAAAAGTTTGGAACTATATAGACAATTAAAGGTGGACTGGGGAAGGGAGAAGTATATGGATGTAGGTAATAGGTTAGTGAGAGAAGGGGGGCCTGGTCTAGATTAAGTGCATATAGCCTAAGGGGGAGATAGGAAGGGAGCGAATTTGAATAGGTGTCCTCTTTGTGGAGAGGCAGATAATGATTTACATTATATAACTGAATGTGAAGAAACTAAGATGTGGAGAGATCAGTTTTTACGTAAAGCATGGCAGAATGTTAACAAAGAAGTATTAAAAGTTAGGATAATGAAAATACAAAAGGAGAGGAATATAAAAAGAATGGGAGAATATATGGGGAGAGTAAGAGAAAAATGGTTTAGAAAAATAAAGCAATATGAATTTGTTACGACCCACCATGCATAAATAAACACGGTGTTAAAATGCATGATGGACTAAAGAAAGAAAAAAATAGCAACTCAAAGTAATTTATTAAAATTTGTAAGAATTTTGTATAGCATTATGGGAATAAATAAATATATATACACTTACCTGTAGTAAGTAGAGGAAGTATTGCACTGAGCCCAAAATATCAATGTAGAGATTTCTCCAGAAATATACATTTTGAGGCCCCTGAACCCCCCCTCCCCCCCAAAAGAAGGTAATTTTAGAAAAAAAGGTCCATGTGGTGTCTATGAACACCATAACTCAATATTGAAAACTCAAATACCAAACTTGGTATTTAAGTTCAGCATCTTCCAAGGATGTAACAAAACAGAATTCCCCCAGCCCAAACTACCTTTTACAAGGAACATTTTTCATTATTTCTTTCTCTAAAATGGCTCAAACAATTTTTATTAAAGTGTCATTTATTTAAGAAATTTACATGTCAAATGAAATGTATATCTGGATTTTCTGGGCATAACCCATGAAGACTTCATTCAGTAGTAGTTCTGTATAATTCTGTACAACAGGCAAACCATAAGAAATAGAAAAAAAATGTACTACACAAAAAATGTAGATCTCATTAAAAAATAATTTATTTCAAATAACTTTTTCTGTGGCAAAAGCAGTTTCGGAGATTTCCATTATTATTGATTTTAGTTTTTCAATACTAATGTCAATTTTTTCAAAGTACTGTCATTCAGTTGTTTCTTGCAATGTCATAGAAATAGTATGAATTTGAAGGCCAATATAATATAGCAACATTTAACTATCAATTGCTTTCTGTATGTGCCTTGTACCTACAAAAAAATGTTAATTTAGATTAATAGGAAGTAGATAGAAAAACCAAGTGTTTGTAGCAAATAATCCAGTGGGAAGAGAAGGTCATGTAAATGTAAACACACAAGGGTTTTTTTTCCCTTGTAGTCTCAATGGGGTATCTCCAGCTGATGGTCGCTCTAACATTGAACTCTGGTGTATCACAGTTTGAAGTTGCTGAGTGGCATCACTTCTTAAGTCCGTGTAGTTTGTCTACTTATCTATCATCTTGAGAAACATAATAAAACAATTGAATATGCACAAGTCTAGCACAAAGAAAAATATTTTCCTGCAACCTTTAGCTGTGCATCGCATTATAGCAGACATGGGCATTTCAAGAGACGCGCCTTGCTACTCAGACTGCAGCAACCAACAACACTTGATGATGTCTGATGCAGTGGTGGATCGCTTGAAGGGTTGAAATTTAAGGATCTTAGTGATGAAAATATGACAAACATTCACAGGTTGCTGTATTTAATGTTTGTCAGCAACAAGAATACAAAAATTAAGTTTCCCAACTAAACTAGATTTACAAACAACTACAATGTTCCAACTCTTTATTGATCAGTTTAAAGTACAAAAAAACTAAATATATTAATAACATTCCAAGCGATTGTAACAAAATTTTATCCTTCTTCATTGATACCATTGGCTAGTTTTTTCAAAATATGGAATAATGTTAGACATTGCAATTATTACCTTAGGGAATAAATTCTCATCTGTAATTCATGCTCTAGCTTTGTACTTTGCAATGGTCAATCGAGAAAAAAATTGTTCACAGATATAAGTTAAGCCAAACATTGGGGAAATTTAAATGCAAATCTTTGGAGGCATGGAAACTTTAACCCACAGAGCTGTTTAAATATACCTATACCAACCACACTTCCGCATTTGCATTTGGTAAATGTGTCGTTCTGAAGATCAACTTCTACAAGATCTAACCTTACACACTGTATGCCAATAGTGAAAGGGTTGGCAAATAACAAAAAGTCAGTGAATGTTTTCTGTAAATTCTTTTATCAGATTTTCTATTACTTGACTGAAGTGACTAGTGTTGATATTAAGTGTCAGGTTAAGTGATTTTAAGCAAGGAAAGTGAAGATATTCCCTCTGTTCTAAATGTATCACAAATAGAAGCAGCTGTGACACAAACTGTTTTAATTCATTGCATATATGTAATATAGTCATATCTATGCCTTGCAGTCATTCATACAGCTGATTATATTGCATAGAAATGCTTAAACCAGTGATCCAAACATAATCAGTCAGTTCAGCTATTGTTGCATCGTAAAAAAAATCAGATGAACTATTTATCAATTATTATGTTTGGCTTTTAAATTCTCTTACTGTACCCCATTTTTTAATTAACTGCATACAGCTTTCCTCAAATTAAATAATGTCTTCAGCATTTTCACAAAACTGAGCCAACATACTTCTGTGTAATGCCGAGTCTTCATATCCACCATCCATCTGTGTTGAATTGTCTATACTCAAGTGAATTTGATTTAATTTCATTAATAATTTGTAGTGCAACGCCCATTACAGGTTTTAAATTTGCTATTCTTGTGCTTAAAACCTCCTGGTGTCTTACCTATACAGTGGAAATTATAAGAGGTGTCACATCTCCCTTTTTCCACAAGTAAAGATTTTAATCTACAACAAATCCTTTTCTCTCACCAGCCATGGATGGTGCTCCATTAGTTGTGACAGATACTAATTCTGACCAATATAAATTTTTTACTTTCTCTATGTATAGTAAGTAGGGGAAGTATTTTATTCCACCCAAAAATTTGATACCGAGATTTCACCGGAAATATATGTTTTGAGGCCCCCTGAATCCAAAAAAGCATTTTTGGAAACATGTCAGTGTGTGTGTCTGTGAACAGCATAACTCAGAAACGAACAATTGGATAAACATCAAACTTGGTATTTAGTTTGTTTTCAAGAAAATCCCCTCACCCCAGATTACCCTTTACATGGAACTATTTTCGAAAACTTCAATTTTCTCAAAAATGGCTCTAACGATTTTTATTAAAACATATATTTAACATACTTTCATGACAAAATGTATATCCTGAATTTTCTGGGAATGTCCCAAAAGTATTCTTCATTGTGAATGACTTTTGCATAACTGGTAAACCATAAGAGATAGACAAAATTTTGCTACACAAAAAATGTAGATCGCATTAAAATACACAATTTATGTCATATACATTTTTTTGTTGAGTGAACCATTTTCGAGATATTGTCTGTTATTCCCTTAAATTTTCCAATACTTATACTTTTTCAAATTCGTTATTCATTTTTTTTTGTCCTGGTAATGCAAAGAGAATGGAAAACTCCACATAGCAACCAGCTCTTAAAATATTTGACTATCGCTTAAAGCCTAACAATTCCCCTTGCATCTACAAGAAAATTAGCAATAAGATTAACATTGCGATATCTCGATTAACATGAAGCATATGGAGAATAAGCGTTTGTAAAAATAGTTTGTACAAGAGTAGAGAAAGATGTGAGTGTAACACATCAATAGAATAAGTCCAATAGGTATTCATTAATAATGAAATTTGCATCCATCCCTTAGATGAATAAAACCAACTATGGCATGTCTGTGCTCTCATCTAACGCAACTAAATATGCCATAAAATGCACCACTTTACATTTAAGTTGTTCTTGAACATAAGAAACAATCTAGTTACTGTTCGGCAGGAAAAGTTTTTTTCAAATTAATTTTTATCTGGTCAAATGATTCCAATTACTTCAGTCAAGACAAGTTTTTATTAATTTCTCTTCTGCACAAGTTTTTTTGGCTTTAGCAATCTCCCAAGCAATTTGATAACTCGCCTGAAGAATAAGCTTGTTGGATATGTCTCTGCTGCTTGGTATAGGCCTACTGCTTTCACTTGTTCACATAAATAATTTCATTCTGGCTGCATGTCTTACACAATCAAAATCTTAACGCACACACACACACACACCAAAAAAAAAAAAAAGGACAAAAGTCTACTATCTGCTATTTCAATTACTAATTTTATGTTTTAAAAATTATACAAATGTGTAAATGACAAACAGTATTACACATATGCACATACCTTTAACTTCTCTGCGTTCATTATAACAACTGTCATAATCTAGCTTAACGTTGTTCTTCACTGCAAGCAATTCTTTATGGCACAGCAAACATCTAATCCCATTCCCTTCTTGGCAGCAAACAGCTTCCTCCTTCCATTACCACGTGGAAGTTATATAGCTTTCTCCTTTTTGCTTCAGGAAATTCCATAGTGACATTTTGCAATGTGATCCACCTCTAAGAGTACCCCCACCCCATCGGAACTATCAGCACGGGGGGAGGGGAGGGGGGAGAGAGAGAGAGAAGGGCCATGCGATTGCATTTTACTCCAATTTGTGCTACCGATGCCCACACCTGCCATCATAGGAAACAAACCTGATCTTACAAATTAACACATTCCATTCCGTTCTGGTACTTAAGGTCACACTTTTGTTTCTTTTACCTCCTTTCTGGGTGTTTGACCTTTCAAGCTTTCCTACAGCTTGCCTGTTGCTGTAATGTCTGCAGCTTCAGGTTTCCTCAATAGAAAATAAACATCTTTGCTATCCTTCCATTTATAGACAGCATATTCATTGTAGATCCCGATTCATACTCGCCACATTTCACTTTATGAATGATATCAGACAACATATCCTTTTATTTGCTGTCATGATACCAATGCATTAGTTTTTTCTGTTCATTAGTCTTATAGAGAGATATGGAGATCCTTTGAATATCACCTGTTAGTTAAAAATCCAAATATATGTAGTTTTATTAGCCAGCCAAAACTTAGGAACTGCACACGTTATGTGATTTAAATGCCATTACTAACTTATGCGAGTACAGGAGTTATTCTACGAGTCCTAATGCAATTATAATGTATAAAAAAAATCTGATGTGTTACACTCACATGACTCTCTACTCTAGTAGAAACTATTTTTACAAACTCTTATTCTCCATCTATTTCATATTAATCGAGATAAAACATTTGCAGAAATGATCTTTTGACATGCAAAGAGAATTACATTTCACACATAGCGACCAGTTCTAAAAATATTTGACTATCGCTTAAGGCCTACTATGTTCCCCTTGTTTTGTATTTGCAAGGGCAATATAGAAATAAAGTAGCTTTTAAGCACATACATATCTCTTACTAGCTGGTTGCTAGGTGCAGCACCATTCCCTTTGCCACAGATCAATACTCTTTGCATATCCAAGATGAAAAAATGAATAATGAATTCCCATTTGAGAAAATAAGTATTGAACAATTTAAGGGAATAACAAGCAATATCTTGAAAATGGTTCACTCAACAAAAAAAATGTATGACATAAACTGAGTATTTTAACGCGATCTACATTTTTTGTGTAGTAAAATTTTGTCTATCTCTTATGGTTTACCAGTTATGCAAAAGTCGTTCGCAATGAAGAATACTTTTGGAGACATTCCCAGAAAATTCAAGATATACATTTTATTTGTCATAAAAATATCTTAAACATATGATATTTTAATCAAATTCGTTAAGAGCCATTTTCGGAAAATGTTCCATGTAAAGGGTAATCTGGGGTGGGGGGATTTTCTTGAAAACCTTTGTGTCGCATCTCTCGAAGATACTGAACCTAAATACCAAGTTTGGTGTTTATCCGAGTGTTCGTTTCTGAGTTATGCTGTTCACAGACACACACAGATGGACATGTTTCCAAAAATGCTTTTTTTTTTTTTGGATTCAGAGGGTCTCAAAACATATATTTCCAGTCAAATCTCGGTACCAAATTTTTGGGCGGAATACAATACTTCCCCTACCTACTATACATAGTAAGAGAAAGTAATAATAATAATAAATAAATAATAATAATAATAAAAAAAAAAAAAAAAAAGGCTTTGACCAAACTAAAATGCTTCTGAACGCATTCTGATGCATTTTTAGCGGACAACTAGTTACATTCATGGACAATTGCCATGTGATTTTCCTGACAGGTTAGAATTATGTCAACTGAAAAATCTAGGTGCAGAGGAACTAACTACACAACTGGTTATGAAGTATGCAGGAATTACTGGATGTAAATAAAAAACAGACCAGCTTATATTAAAGGAGAAGGATGCAGCCTGGTAGAAAATCCACAAGGAATTTAATTGCAGTGCATGCATTTCCCTCAGTCAAAAAAAAAAAAAAAAAAATACAGTACCAAAAAGGCCAGGTGCAAAGAGTTTTAAACTCAAGTGTTATCACTGCCTGAGGATCAAGCAAAGCCAAACATAGCTTTGTAAAATTCCAACTTATTACGTATCATTATATGAAATAAAACATTGCATAAAATCTCAACATAATGGACATTTGTAGCATAAGAGAAAAAGGCGTGTTTTATGTTAATAGTATTCTAACCTCTCTCATATTTATTCTACAAATCTGCTGACGACGCTTTGGACAGATTGTTATCGCTTTAAAACTTCCTCCTCTTGTAGTTTTCAAAATAATTACGATAAATGGCTCTTCTTCAGTTAGGAATGGCTTTAAAATATGCCAAATACAGCAACTCCACATCAACAGCTTGATTTGCAGTAGCCATTTTTTACTTGCTCTACCATGTACATAATACGCAGCATAGGTATTGCATTTCACCCAAAAAAGTTTTTATCGAGATTTCACCGGAAACACATTTTTGAAGCCATCTGAATAAAACAAACAACAATTTTTAGAAAAAAGGGAAAAGTTGGATAAACACCAAGCTTGGTATTTAGATTCAGTAACTTCAAAAGATGCAAATCAAAGGTTTTCAAGAAAATCCCTCCCCTCAACTACCCTATACATGGAACATTTTTCGAAATTTTTTACTTTCTAAAAATGGCTAAAGATTTTTATTAAAATACCATATATTAAAGGTATTTACATGACAAATAAAATGTACATCTTGAAGTTTCTGTGAATAGCCTGTGCAGTCCTCTTCATTTGGAAGGAATTTTGTACAATCTTGTATATCTGGTAAACGTTAAGCAATTGACAAAAGCGTACTACACAAAAAAATGCAGATCTCTTTAAAATAACACTTTATTTCAAGTAAGTTTTTTTGTTGCATAAACCATTTTGAGATATCCCTTATTAATGGTTTGAATTGTTCAATACTTTTAATTCTGTTAAAGTCTCATCGATTTACAGTTGTTTCTGGCAATTGCATGGAAACAGTATGGAATTTTAAGACCAGCATACAGTGTCCAGTTCTTAAATATTTGAGTGTCGCTGTTCTCTTTGTAACTATAACAAAAATTATATTGTAATTATTTCTACAAAGGTTTATTTAGATTAAAATGTAGTAGATAGGAAAATAAGCTTTAGTAAGAATAGTGTGTATATATGAATAAGTGATAGAGGGTAGAGAAAGTCATGTGACTGTATCACATCAGATTTTTCAACTTCTAACATTTGTTAAATGCCTTAAGACAAGGGTATGGCAATGTTAATTTAATACAAAGTTAAACACATTGTTATAGCTAATACTGTTCCATGAAACATGTCAAACCGAGCCCAATATTTTATACCTGTCCGTCTCAAAGAGGTATGAGCATGCAGGTAGGAGGCAATAGGTAAATTTCTGCTTAAGGCATGAACGCTCAGGTCTGAGATGGTTGATAATAGGGGAGGTGTGAAGAGAGCTAAATGCATCTTGCTGCACGCTATTTAATGTCATTCAGGTATTGTTACTGTGTTGTATTTACCTTTCTTTAATGTTCTTTAGATAATATTATAGGACACAATAATGCATTCTTCTATTTTTCATTTCATGTTTTGGTTTTGTCCTTATTGAAGTGGTGTTTTACTGTATTAGGTTTTCTCTTTCTTTCTTTTTTTCCACTTTCTTTATTATCCTGTGTATTATACAATGTGATCTTTAAGTCCCTCCAATGTACCGCTTTCAGTAGCAAGATATTGCAAGGATTGTGAATGATGAGTGTCCGGCTCTAGAAGTGCATAAGTAGTTTTTACTTAAGTTGAAATGGCTTGAACAGTGTGTATTTTTATTGCAGAATATTTTTACAGACGGTTGTAAATATTACAGAAAAAGTGAAACAGAACAGTTTCTGAATTCCAGATTACTGTTTAATAAATAAATAAAGTGAAACTGGTTCTGTTATGATGCTGCAAGAATCGGTAGATCCCAATTATGTGGGATGTTGCAAAGTCAACAATGTATAAACATAATTCGAAAACAATAAATTAACTGAAATTGGCAAAAAAAAATTACAGTAATTCAGTGCATTTATCAGTTTGTGCACATGAATTTGTGCCGTCAACAGAATGAGCAACATTTTCAATATCTTCTGTGAATGGACAAACTAATTATGACATTTGCTTTCTTTTTCTATTGTTTTCTACAAATTCCATCTAGTTCACCAATATAGGATCACAAAGACATGGCGTCCAGGTTTCCACCTCTGTGGAGGGACTTAAAGATTGCACTGTAAAAGCATGAACAAAGTATCTGACCTGTGCAATACTTAGGGATCAATGCCCATTTACTTAAGTTTAAATAAATATACTCATTCATTCAAGTAGTGAACGGTAGCTGAAGGTATGAAAAACTCTTTGCAGAAGACATGCTGCCTGTGTTAAAATATAAGATAGGTTACTAGTCTAATATACAGAGAGAGCCAAAATACTACAAACCGGCTGCACAGTGTTTTTCCTGTCCACGTCCTCGGCGCTTGTTGCCATCTGCCGCTATCATGGAAAGGTGCGGATTAAACCATACAACATTTTTAAAACTACTTTTAAAAGCTTTACTTACCAACTTTATGAAAGGAGATGCTGAAACTGGACACTGTCGTCCATACCATACATTTTTGGCACCTCTTTAGGGAACTATCCATCACTCGCCGTAGTTCACGTTAAGAAATGTTGGCAATTTCCTGGCAGATATTTTGTTTAATTCTTCCAGGGTGTGTGGGTTTATCTTGTACAGTTTGTTTTAAGTTATCCCAGATATAGAAATCGCAGGAGCTTAGGTCGGGGGACCCAGAGGGCCACATATCTCTACTAACAATTCTGTCCTCAAACGTACTTTCAATGGTTTTCATCAAAATATTGGCCGTATAAGCTGTTGCAGTCTTGTTGAAAAAATGGCAAAATCACGCTCCCTGTATGTAAATTCTCTAAAAAAAGGGGAGGGCAAAAGTGTATTCACATATGTATGGGCGTCAACTGTTGATTCAAAAAGAAATTGGCCCTATAACTCTTTCGCCGCTCATGGCACACCATACACCAAATCTTTCGTGATGAAGGGGTCCTTCACGAACAATATTACCAGTTGCGCAGTGTTTTGCTACTGGGCATGTGGAAACATAACGCATGCTGCTAGAAACAAAGTGACGCTGTTGACGTGGTTTTGCTCTGCAGTGTGAAGTGCAGCACTGAGTTGATGGTGATGAGATGTAGTTCAGTTATTACAAGTTATTTATTATTTTGTACTGTACTTAGTCAAAAATTACATAGCTCAATATATGTTTTCTACTGCACAGTGTATTTATCTATGATTTGTACGTGTGAACTCAGTCAACTCGGCAAGTGAAAGTACAATTTGCAGAAAGATTTTCAGATGTAAAAGTTCCAGGCCGTACAACAATTCATGAACTTTACAATAAATTTTAGGCCACAGGAAACGTTCAGGCTAAGAAATCTAAAAGACAGTGAAAGAGTTATAAGGTCAATTTTTTTCTTGAGTCAATAGTTGAAGCAGGTGCATATGTGAATACAATTTTGCACCATTTTTAGAGAATTAACAGACAGGTAGTGTGATTTTGCCTTTTTTGAACAAGACTCTGCAACAGCTCATACGGTCAATATTTTGATGAGAACAATTGAAAGTGCGTTTGAGGACAGAATTATTAGTAGAGATTTGTGGCTCCCTTGGTCCGCTGACCTAACCCCCTGTGATTTCTATCTCTGGAGTACTTAAAACAAAGTGTACAACACAAACCCACAAACCCTGGAAGAATTAAAACAAAATATCTGCCAGAAAATTGCCAACATTTCTCAACATGAACGAGTGATGGATAGTTTCCTAAGAGGTGCCAAAAATGTATGAATGACGGTGGCCAGCTTCAGCATCTGCTTTCATAAAGTTGGTAATTAAAACCTTTAGTTTTTAAAATGTTGTATGGTTTCATCCGCACCTTCTATGATAGCGGCAGATGCAATGAGCACCCAGGAGTCGGAAAGGAAAAACACTGTGCAGCTGGTTCATAATTTTTTGGCTCTCCCCGTTCTTTAGATATTTAGGGAAAGGTTTGTAATAGCATTGAAATGTACACAAAGGTATTGTAATCAGTATTATTTTAGAACTGCTTTGTGTGGGGGCTGCAGGAGCACAGCAACCACCACACCATCTATTGTAACACAACAGTTGATTCAGGAATAAGAATAATAGTAATTATAATAAGACAGAAGTAGTACAACTGGCTCTCTTGATTTTATCTTTGTAATGTATGGCAGCATAGAAAAACACGACAACAATTCACCTTCCTCAAAGACATTCAATTTGTTTTGTTTTTTAATTGACTTTGTGTGGCTTTGTTTCAACTTACAATCTAAGGAGTTGTTTTTTGTATTTTCTATACGTCAGTTTTGCATTATAACTAAGTATTCACTAAAACTAGAACTAATTTCTAAAATTGCTACCTGCACAGAAATGGTTAGGTATGCATCAACACACGTACAGAAGGTGTCTTGTTTTCTTTTTATAAAAGTAATTCAGGATGGTTAACAAAGTAAGCCACCAACGTAACATTCTACCCTAGTTCCAGTAAAGATAACACACTCATTCACACAAATGAAAAGTTAAAAATGTATGTATCTAGTTTCATTATACTACACCTTCTAGCTAGATTCTGCTAGCAAACAGCTATACAGACTGTGGTAGGTCTTTTATTTTTTTTAAATCACTAAAATAAAGCGAAAGCTCTACAATCCCCTAGATTCACTAATGCTCCCCATAACTGTCAGGGGTATTCTTTTTAATACAAAAAACAAGGTTAAGAGGAGACGTGTTAGTTATGACCTGGGAGATACATTCTGTACGTGCAAACTATCTACATAGTACATCAGCTCTGCTTAAACCATTTCAATGCAACAATGACAAACTCTGCCTGGGACTGCTGCGCCCCACCTACATTACACAATTATAGTATTACATTAGGAGTGGAGCTATAACAGCAAATTAATACCTCTTCAGTCACATCTTATACAAAATACTTTACAGCATGTGCTTGCTATGCAATGACTATAATGCCATGGATGGTTAGGGAGAAGTGCGCTTGCAACATCAGGCCTCCCTTGCAGCAAAACAAATATCAAAACACTTTGAGACATAATTATGCAGTGCATACCTTTTATTTCCAGACAAGTATTAACCACAATTCCAACGCTGTTACTTTTCAATTGTACCAACAACAAACACTCCACTTGTTTGAAACTGTTAGGTTGCAAGCTTAGCTTGATAAGGTTGTGGCCTTTGTTCTCAGAAATTCAAACATTTGTAACTCAAAGTGAAATTTAAGGCTGTTTTCAAGCCTTAAAATTTGAGCCTTTGGCCCTTGTTTGGTACATGGAATGAAAGTAATAATAGAAACCAGCAACATCCAAGTTGAATGCACCGACCAAAACTGTCTTAAATATCACTTTGAGCCAAAACCATCTAAACCTCCGAGAAGTAAACCAGTTAACCTTGCAGCCTGAATGAATTCACATTTTGAAACAGTCGAGTGTTCCTTGAAAGAAAAATATAAGCTTGCTTTTCTCAAACTGCTGAAAAAAAATCACTGGCTTTGAAGAGAAAAGACTGGAAGAAAAGATATCTATGAAAAATAAAGATTAAAATTGTTAATGAAAAGTGTCAATATAGATAATTCTATACTTCATATAAATTGCTTGTACTTGTTCAGATTTTTATTAGTAAAATGAAAACCAGAGTCAAGAGCAAGAGGGGAGGAGGGGGGGCAATGTTTAAAAGGGGGAGTTCTTGTTCTTTTTTTTAATAGAATAATAATTTGTAACCATACATTTTGACCAAGTATTATTAAAAGCATAGTTAAGAGCAATATAAGAGGGGAGGGGGGGAAGCATATGTAGGCTATCTTAAAAGGTGGGAAGTTTTTTTTTTTTTTTTAAAATAGAATAATAATTTGTAACCATACATTTTGACCAAGTTTTACAGCACTATAATGCTTTTAAGTATCTAACTACATCACATTCAAATACCTCTTAAAATAATTTGAGGGTGCTAAAATTTTCATGTTTGGAACCTGAAATTCTTATTACATGTCCTGAGCACCATAGTTTAAATCACTACAGAGCACTATTTCGGATAAGGTAAGCATTATCAGAATTTGAAGTGAAATTTGCCATCTGAATGCTAAAAATTTTCATATCCAATGGATTGGTTGCATTTCCAGATCTTTCATACATTCAAGTCTAAAAACTGCAACATTGCGACTAAAAACCTTTTTCTTAAAAATAACTTCCAATAATTAAAAAACTATTAAACTGACACCAACGAAACAAAGGGTGTTATAACCAACAATAAGAGGTTCCGGTATGCAAAAATAGCATCTCACCCATGATCCGCCTCAAGTGATTACATATAAATTAAAATATTTAAATGGGCAATGACCATATACGATTTATAGAACACATGTATTGTGTATGATAACGATTTGTACCATTTGCAATAGATGACAATATTGCACATCTAGTAGCAGTAACCATGACAGCATCAAATGTCAACTGACAATGTTAGAAAACTTCTAAAACCACAACTGCTGCTCAGAGTGAAGATACAGTAGAAACCTTATTTTTACGTTGCTGTTATTTACACCTTTTGGTCACTGTCCTTTAGATTTCATATTTAAGTTAATGTATTTTCTACATTTTATATAAGCTTTTAGAGTAATTGAAACTGAAATAATAAAACCTTTTAGGGCACACAGAAGTGTGATGTCTAGACATGGTTACTTGTAGCATTTATGTGGCTATCTAAAAGTATGCCCGGGGTGCATGAAATATTAGCTAACGTGCACTGTCAAATCCACAGTCATGGGTGGGTTATATGTAGTTAACTTCAGAAACAAGCAATATGTTTTCATTTACTTGCCCTTAAAAGCTTCACATGAACATAGTCAGATTTTTAATAACTACTAATTGAAATTTGTGTTCGTATTCATTAATTTACACAAGTAAAGCAAAGCATATATAGCATCTTTTATTCTATGTATATGCATATCAAAATGTCACATGGCCAAAGAAAGCATTTCCTTCACGAATTTACAGAATCCTTTTGCTTTAACTCTGGAAGGTATAAAAGAAGGGCTCAACTGTGTAAAGAATGAACTTCTGTTCTCCAATTTTTCTTTTGGACTTAAGTTCTGTATTTGAAATGGTGAAATAATTAAACATGAGATGTTGTGAAGGGGAAAAATATAAACTACAAGGAGAACATCCATACTCGCTCTTCTCAGAGCTTGTTTCCATATGTAAGAAGAACTAAAATGCCGAAGTAGTATCTTACCAGTATTTAAGCACATGAAATATAGTAAATATTTTCCTACAGGAGGAGGTAATTTTATGAAAATTGCTTATTAGCTTGAAGCTGATTTTATCATTATGGCCTCCTCAAACATCTATGACAATAGACCAATGAATATCATACCGTAGATTGTCTACATCACCAAGGATTGAGAAATCTTTCAAGAACCAGTTGAAAGGATTATCCCAATTGTCCAAGAACAAAGGTAGTTTTGAATTTATGCTCTAAGTGGCCTGAAAGAATTAAAGAGGCCTGTAGCACAACGCAATGCCCCCGCTTCAGTCATAGCTGGCAGGATCGTGAAAACTGGTGTTGCAGCTCTAAATGTAACAATATAGCACAGAGGGAGAATGAATGGGTGAGGGATGCCTCTAGACTAAATGAAAAACATGTCCATGCTTCTTAAAGCAAAACAAGGTGATCTGCACTAGCTTTTAATGCTCAACTTAATCCTCTTCTGAGATCAGAGAAAATACAAAAATGATCTGAAAGATTTAAAGAACATATATGACTAGCTATTCTTAATGCATGCAGTTTATAAAATTGGTGTTTTTAAATGCTGGTATACTCAAAAAATATATTGCATAACCCATTTAATAAGAAGACTGCCAGTGCAGAACGCCATGCTTCGGCTCTAACTATATTTAAACAACAAAGCTTCCACTGGACATCAAAACTTGGGGAACATAATGTGGAGAAGGGAAAGCTGAGAGAGTGATATTAAAGAGAGAGAGAGAGAGAGAGAGACAGAGAGAGAGGAACCCTAATATTTTAACTAACAAGCTCCAGCAATAAGACACTCAGCACATATTCACTACAAAACATAACACAATGACACCAGGAAGAAGGAAACAGAAAACACAGAACTATACAGCACTGCAACTGCTCTGAACTCTCTTCTCACAAGACGACGACCACTGTTATGATGGAACTTCTACATAGTATTTAAAATGCTCCAAGGGAGACCTTTTATCAAATATAAAATCATTTAAAATGGTATCTGTTAATTGCAATAATATTGCTTGAAAGAAAAGAAAGGAAAGGGGATATATATATATATAAAAAAAAAATATTGGGAAGGAGTTAATAATCATGTTGGTATAGAAGTCTCGATTTCATTGCACCCAGTAGGCAAATAATTTTAACAGATAATATTTCCAGCCTGTCCCATGGGAACAAAATGCATATGAGCTAGTGGCATTCTGTCTTGCTGAATTTTGCTGCAACACTATTTGTACAATGTGATCTTTTGGTCCCTCCACAATACCTCAGGTCAATAATCTTCAGTACACACTCTTAAATGGTTGGTAGCAACTATTGTTTAATGCCTGTCAAGAGTACAGCAATTGCATTCTGTGCCAAAGGGTCACTTCTAACTCTTGTAACAAGAGTTGTCAATGTCAGACACTCTGAAAATGTACAAGTGTGTTTTCATTTAAGTGGAAGATGTCTTTGATTGAACAGTGTTAGTAGAAAAGGTGGTAGATATACAGAAAAAGTGAAAAATTACCATTTGGAATACTCTTTATGACTTAATAAATTTCATGAGACTAGTTCTGTTCATGATGCTGCAATTAGTAGTAGACCTGATTGTTTTATTTTAAGTGCTGCAAAGTCAACAGTGTATTTAAAAAAAAAAAAAAAAAACTGAAATTGGCAATAAATTATGCTAATTCAGTGACAAAAGAAACTTTAATCAGTGTTTAACAATCAAATTTTGAACATTTTATCTGTGCCTTCAACAGAATGGGGGACATTTTCAATATCTTCTGCAAAAGGGTAAGATAATGATGATTTTTATTTATTTATTTTCTCTTTCCACTGCTTTCTCCAAATTCATTCCAACCATCCACCACTCTAGCATCACAAATTCATAGTCAGGGTTACCACCCCTGTGGAGGAACTTTAAGATCACACTGTATTGCGGACAGGGAAGGTAAGAAGCAACCACTAAGTGCAAGGCATGCATGGGAAGAAAACAGCTGTAATTAAGGATGCAACCTTAATATCATTGTTACTTTGTGGTATTAAAATATGTCTAATAATTTGAAATAAACCTTTCATACTTTAAATTTCTATTCTGAATACCATTATTGGCAGATTGTTGCATATGAGTTTATGCTCATCAAGGATGGAAAGACTCAAATGAAGAAGGGATTTCACATTGCTGCATCTGCAAGTACAAACAGTGCATAATGGTATAAAGCTGTAACCTGTAAACATGTCGTTTTATGTTTCAGGAATGTTAAAACATGTTTGTTCATACTTTTGAGTTTGCAGAATAAAGAAGTATGCTACTGCTAGCATTTATTTATAACAGAAAGTTTTCAACTTGATATACAACAATGTAAAAACGGAAATAAGAATGTAATATTACTATTACTGTTACCCTAAACCGAAAGTAACTGATAGGTAATCTGTAGCTTTATTAAAATGAATAAAATTGAGAATTTAAACGGCAACAGCTTTAGAACTGTATGCAATACACAACTTGTTTTAATTTTTAAACACTAACAAGGATGCCATATCTACTGAAGAAGCTAATACCTTCAGATATTTTTACAAACTAAGTATCAACTATTGCTCTTAAAAAATACTTTTTGAGTATCAAAATAATAGTGAAAATTTTCATTCCTAGTTATGTGGGCAAAAGATTTGTTTTATTATTACACTAAGGAAGGTATGACAGAAGTAATCACTTCATTAAGATCCAGCATTGCCAACTTCAACAGACTTACACCAATCTTAGATGGATGAATTTATTTTCTTGGAGGACTGTAATTTTCACACACACACTGAAAATGTTCACCAATACAAAATAACTTTTTGATACATATGTTACATTTTAGATAATTTACATGACAATTGGAGGAAGCATATGTACCTTACACAGAGGTCAGAAAGAAAAATGCAGCAGAAATATATTTTATATTACCATAGCAAAATTTAATAAGAGAAATGAAAAATTTGTTTTATCTTAAGAGACAGATTATATTTGTAAACCGTACATGAATCAATGTGCAATTCAGATCACACAGTTGGCAATGCTGTGTAGGGCTAGATTCAGTGAAAAAACACGGGGAACGTTTATCTCAAAGATCTGCTTTGAGAGCAGGAGACCCTGGTAGTGCAAATGGGTATCATGAAAGCGAAACGACCATACTTTCAATAATTTAACTGCCTTACAGAACTGAAACATTTATTACAGTTGTCAACAGATTCACTACATTTGTTTGAAAACAGAGCAGGTACAGTGCTATCCTCATCACAACACTATCACTTATTTCTACTGTCTTTAGAAGCTCTGATTCCTTGTAATAAGCATCTAAACTTACTTTACTAAACGTAACGTTAAATTCTACTATAAAGAAAACCAAGTTGAAGCAATGCCCATCCAGTAACCAGATGTCAACTTCAGGATGTGAAGCTGAGAGCTGATACAACAGATGTGACTTGTAGGGGGAAACTTTCGGCAGCAACAAGGAAGACCAACTAGTGCAGAATCAAAAGTAAATTTTTACCAAGATCAAGAGACACGGCACACTGAACACGTAAAAAACACCGATTACACTTTTTAAAAATTTTCGGAATGATACTTTGAAAATAGTATTCCTTCCATTATTTTTAAATATATAAGCACTATATTGATATGTTTTAGATTCACCTCATGTTTTTGCACGAGGATTTTTGTTATGGTAGTTTGATGTTCTTGTTGAGAGTGAAAATTTTTTCAATCCGCTTTAACTGCAGGATTATTGGCCTTCCATAATCTGTCCTTTTTGGGCTTGCATTGCAACGATTGGTATCAACTTGGCAACTTGCCAACACAATGAATTCCTGAGAGCGGGAGGGGGTTCAGTCCTCCTTGACAGCTGTAAACCTCTCCCCCGTTACAGCGATTTTGTCTTTATCAGCAGATGTCCATCTCTCTTCCACTTATCAGGTAAATGGCTTCAAAAAAAAAAAAATTAACATGAACAAATGAAGGAGAGAATGCGATATTGGAAATTCCTGTGGCACATCCGTAGCTACAGCAAAACAAGTGACTACGTATGCTAGCTTAGGCCCAATGCTCAGTATATTCATGCTTGTCACAGAGAAAGCAATGAAAGAGAACAAATGCATGGCCCAGGAGGCCTGCCTCTGCTACATTCCTCCCTCTCCTGCGTTAACGCTCATCTCATGCTTCGCACCTTTCATGCAAACTTAACGGATATTGGTTGCTTGGCAGATGGAACACTTACCATTTAGTCTAGAGTGTACACTTTGTTCAAATCAGTCATTGAAAATGAGACAGACAGAGATTATGTTTTCTGTGCAATGTGGAGAATTCAATTCACCAAAAGAACACTTAAATTTGTATATATGTTATGCTAGCAGAGGGAAAATGAAGTAAATCTTCACAATTGCTCGCAATTGTTAACGTTTTACTTATCACTTGGTAAATGTAGGCAACAGAAGCTTATCTTCACTGTAAATTGTTCTCAATTATTGGAAAATGCATCATTATAAACATTGCAAACTGAGTTGAATCAATACTTCACTCCAATTTCAGGGCTGCCATTCTAAACACAATTATGGTATGCTTACCAAATATGACCAATATCCAAGTTCGATTACAACTTGCTTGAAAAGACAAACCATAAATGATAGTGATCGTGCGGTACTCAAGTAGCAATAAATAATTGTCTTGCATGGTATGAAACCAAAAGAAAATGTTATGGAAATAGAAAACTTGAAGTATAATACATACCTATTTTACTTTAATACAATTTCCAAACTTTTAATTACCGAAATGCCTAAAAGTATTTGTATCAAGAAATGTATTTATAAAAAAATATAATGGTAATAGAATTTGCATATGATTGAAAGAGTTGGGTCATGCAGATATAAAATTATTGTTATTTGTACTGTCCAGGTTGTTCGGACACGTCAGCTTGCATAACAAAACACTTTCAACTTTTACAACAGTAATTGAGAACATTTACCTGAAAAGCAATAAGCTGAAAATATATCCAACATTTACCAGTATCTGCTCACAATAACTGCTTTTCTACTTTGACCTCAACATATACACTGAATTTTGTTTGGTTGCATTCTGTACCATCTTTGTTTATGGTAAAGTTAAATGTTGTCATACAAGCATTAACCCGTGCTTCCAATGTACACGATAATTTTCAATTAAAATACTCCATTTAATCTTTATTATGTTTACCATTCTAATCTAAGTGATTAAAAAACTAAACATGCAACTTTCCTTATCTTTCCTTCATTACACTATTTAATCTATTTCACTAATGCTTTAGTGAATTATAAGTTTGGTTACTTCTGAGCCAAATATGCATGAACTGTTAGATACAACAGAATATGGAACTTAAATCAGAATGCAGAGAGTTATGTAAATAAAAGTGTCTGTGTCTGGTTTTTAAAACGTAAATTAACCAAAAGTTACATTTAACTTGCAATGCAAAGGTGATTTTTTTTATTTTTATAAGTGCTAGCTTATAAATTTGGATTGTGGACTGAAAAGTGTCAGTCCCTTTTCTTTATAGCAGAACCAATCATTTCAAGATCAGCCAATGATGGAAATGCCAGTCTTGGGTTTAAATGCAGAAACAGAGAATATTTTTAATCATTTTATTATTTTGAATGTTTATAACCACTGCATACAAACAGAATGAGGTTAGCACAAACTTCCTGCTTTTCTACTTAATAGATACAAATGTGAAGTATCCAAAATAGTTTTATGCAGCAGTAATGAAGAATATATGTTGTGTCTTTTTGGATTAAACATGGCATCAATATTAAAATATGCAGTGCATTGTATTTGGTAGGACACCTATCCAAGACCACAGAAAATATCTGTGCTAGTGCTCTTAGCATTTTCTTGATCAAGATTTGTATCTCTAACGCTGTAACTAAATTTTTAAATGAGGAACCAATCCTAAAAGTGTTAAGAGAGTTTATGTTTCACATTTCATGTTAAAATCCAAGTGTGTGTGTGTAGGTAAAATGTAGTTTTGTATATGCCTTCAGTTGAATGTTCATCTGTTGGAGCATGGTGAGTTGATAGCAGACATTGTTAACAACATCATACAATGTGAATTTTCTTTTGCTACAACAAGAATCTTCATGTTTGATTTTGGTGAGACAGTGATTTAGAGACATAACCTTGTGGACAGATTTAGGGAATTGGTTTTCTTCTTGGTAATAAAATACAATAAAAAATTGCAATTAACTTTTAAGAAAATAATAAATCATAGGAAATGTTTCTTGAATTACTAATTCACATCATCTATTCTTTAATGAGAATACCATAGTAAAGAAACAATAATATGAATAATAATTCAGACATGTTCTTTGAATAATTATTTTTAGAGTGAAGATTCATTTGCTATGAACAATAAGCTTTGTTTCATGCCCTTAAGGATGAACATACATTTGAAGACAATGTAGTTTTAATAATAAACCCGTGTCAATTTTATTTATAGAATCAGTTCTACAGGTCACATTATCTACTTCAACTCCAAATACTGTGTATGACAAGTTGGTTCTACAAATTAAAATGCAGAAGTGCCCTTGTAGTGTTTTTACAGCCTCTGCAAGTCTACACCTGACGACTGATTACCCTCAAACATTCAAATGAGTAAAAAATAACAAAAATTACTAGTTACTGCATTGTCTAATAAAGTAGAAGTGCTACTACCTATAGACAGAAATCATGCCAGAGCAGGGAGCCAGGGGCCTGAGCCCCTAGCCACAAAAGCTTCAACATGTACAATAAATACATGCTAACCAGGAACACAAATACACAGAGGGAACAGGAGAGGTTTGTACCTGCACGCATATATACACACATATATGTACGTTGCAGGAAGGGAAGGAGAATGTAGTGTCGGCAGACAGACTGGGCGTTCAGCTACTCCTAGATCCACCACAGGAAATATGGAAATATTCTCTCCATGAAGAGGGTTCAGTGAAGTATTAGTGCGCAGTGAATCAGAAAGGTGGCGTGCAACTCCCTTCCACGTTACCACATTTCCCATTCACGTCTGTCTCTTGTACCAGTCTACTTCTATATAAATAGTCCATAGTCCCACTTCACAAGGAGGCTGAGCCTCTTCACGAAGAGCGTGATGTTAAGATTAGCTTCTTTATTCTGTATTATCATCCTGCATATCTTGCTGTTGCTCATCATTGTTGCCATTTCCTCCACCACCACCACCACCACCATTGTTGCTGTTATTGTTGTTGCCCCCACCACCTCCACCTCTGAGGGAGTTTGGAATTTGCCGAGATGAGGAAAAGCACAGCTTCATGATATATGGAAACTTGCCATCTGAAAACAAACCAAAAGTTCACTTATTATAAACACTTACACATTGCTATAGGGTTCATCTATTTTTGTTCTAAAATAAAAATCAATTAAATAGCTAAACAACCTTCCAATAGATTGCAAAGCTTGAGAAATCAAGTTTATTCGTAACCTTGAGCTTAATTGCAATGTATGTTTGACTCCCCTGCAAAAGCCAGTACATCCTTTACAAAATCAGTATCTAAATGTTAGGCCACATATATAACATGACTATGGTTTTTAAAAGCGCTTTTTAAGCTAAAAAAAGTAATATTTTAGCCAATACAGTAATTTAATTTTGTTGTTCTCGATCTCGTGAATACTGGGCAATGTGATGCTGTGGCTGGGGCATTTAAATGGCTGCGGAGGAGTTAAATATTTGAAGCCATTACTCACTTGGATTCTGAATTGGAGCATGATTGCACAACATTAGAGCATCAAGTGCATCTCCAATATCTTCAAATTCAAGCAGTCCTGAAGAGCTTCTGTCAGCTGTAAAACATAAAATTACATTTTCAACATTAAATTCATATCACTCAATTGCTAATATAAGATTGTGTTTGTATTTCATAAATACAAATATAGGAACGAAACTTACACTTACTTTTCAGCGGAAATAGCTTGATGGTCTTGGGTCGAGGTGCCTGGTTCTCTTCAAACACTTTGGCAAGCATATCATCTGTCATATTTGGTGGTGTATTGAAGAAATGAAGAATCTGCATCAAAAACAAAATTTCAGACAAATGCTTTTCCTACTCTTATACTAGATTTTCATTTCTCCCCCTAAGTTCTGAACCACAAGGTGAAAACATCAATTATTTTGCTAAACAAATCTTTCTTCCAAGAGGTCCTGGATTGATTTACTGGCCAGGATAGAGGAATTTTCTTAAAAAATGATACGCATAAATTATGGAAAATTAATTGATGTTAAGCACTCATATTGCACCACCTTTTAGTTCACACTTCATTGCAAGTGCTTAACATTGATTCATTTTTCATATGCTAAGTTTCAATGATTTTAAATTTAAATAAAAATATGATTCTTTTTCTGTAGAGAACATTCCTTTGTATCTGCAACTAAATAGCACAAATTGTTAAATGTTGCACTAATGTAAAGAACATAAAAATCTTACAATTTAACAATTTCTCTATATAATCTACTCTTAAAAGTTAATCAATTTCAAAACAATTACTTCTGGAACACTCACTTTACCAGTTTCACTTGTTTTCTAGTCGTTTAAAAATATCCAAATAATGAGTCATTTCATTATTTACTTCAGTGTGCTGATTGCAAATCCATCCACATGAATGGGTTTTTACCTTAACATACCAGATAAAGCTTGTCTCAATGTTAAAAGACAGTATGGAGGTAAATGGGATATCTCTGCCTCTATCCAATGCATACATGTTGCCATTAGCTTCGTTCTTTTCTACTCTGACGCTGTCATCCAAGTTGCTAATAACATGGTGTAAATATTCAGTTGTTATAAATCTCAGCTTTGAACACATTATCCTATGAAGAATATTTTTCTCTATTAGATGATATCATTTTTAAAGCCTTTATAGATTTCTGTGGGCACAAATTTTGAAAGAAAACTACTTTTTCAGTAAAGATCCAATATCTGCAGTTTCTATGCTTATCACACAGTAGCTAATAAACTACAGGGTAGAATACAACAATATTTTTTACTTAGCTTATACCCCCGCTGTTGAAACATTACACTTGACAGCTAGTGATTAAGTTGGTACACCCGCAAAAAAACGGGTAAAAAACTTTAGCCGTTAAGCTTCCTAAACCAATCACAAGGCAGCATTTCGGGTGGTGTATGACAAAGCGGAAGTGGCTCTGTTGCCGGATCTATTTCCAACCACGTGTTTCAGTTTGTGAATCTCCAGCACATGCAACGAGTTGTTCTTTGCAAGCTAATATTGTTCATTGTTATTGATATTGTTGGTGTTCGTTTACGCAAGCACACACACACATATATAAATCATTCATATTATTTATACAAGATCTGAAGTGCGACATGTCTCAAAAATGACGCTGATCAAGTGAAAATCCTTTGCGTCAAGATGTGCCACTTAATAATCACGACATCAGAACTGTTAAGAAGGACCGGGAATTCTTTGAACACGAGGAGTATATGGTTCATGGGCATCCCTCTATTCCTGCTGATAAAGCCATACAACGAACTTGCAGCAGCTCTTGAACTAAGCACGAGAACTGTTATTTACAAGGGACTGAAACTCCAAGAGAAAGAGGACAAAATTCCTCAACCATCTGGAATGCAGCGCGAGTGAAAATAATTAGCATAGCCTATAATTTGTTTTATTTCTCCTCATTGTAGAAGGCACGTTTGCATTATTCTGTTCCTGTATTTTCAGAAGTTATTTCTACATACGTTGCAGTGTTTATGCCGAGTTATTTCCAATTAATAATAATACGTAATAGTTATTATTCTTGACGTTCGCTACTTACGTACACTGTTTGTATGCGGCTTAGACGTGACTGAAAGGAGAAAAATCAGCTGCTGTTGTTAACTAACTACTGTGGCAACGTTGCAACCACAATATAGCCAACGTTATGCAAAGCCACACGAAGTGCAAAGATTTAACGGAGGGGGTATAGTGTGCTGATACCTATCCAGTTTGAATTCTCTACCTTTAATAAGATGAATTATAATAATTTTTTAAATTAAATATTTTTGGACAACTCTATATCTATGCAGTAGAAAAGTCAGCCAGCTAGAAACTTTCTTGTTATTGGGTTTACAAAATAGGACTAAGTGAGAGAAAATGTTCAAGATGGTTAGAATCAGTTTTTAGAAGAAACCAGAATCCTGCGGCTTGCATTCATTGTGTACAACAAATAAAGTCACCCATCTATTCAGCTAACAGGGCAGATGCGACATAGAACCCAGTAAAGGTTAACATCAGTTGTAAGGAAATAGGGTACATTTATAGTGTGAAAGTTTTTTATTCAACATTTTACGTAAATATTTATGGTTATGGATGAAGAAGCTAGGAAGAGACGAACTGTTGGTAAACTAAGAAATAATGAATGTGTTACATTCCACTTGCCTTGTATATGATTTTCTTAAGGGTAAATAGTAATGAATTGGGTTTTTTACTTATGGATGCTCTTTTAACTACTATGGTTCTTAGCATACCATTCTATATCGGGCGTGAAAGATCAGAAATTTTGCTTAGAGGCCTCTCTGCCAGGCTTAGGTTCTTTTATGTGCTGTAAATCTGCAACACGGGACCACTGGCTTTACTTTCCGTCCGAAGGAAGCTGCTAAGGATTTTTACGCCTGATAAAAATCCATCACCCTCCGCCAGGTTTGAACTGACGACCTTGGGAACTAGAGGCTGGCATGGTACCCCTAGACCACAGAGAATGACAGCAAATAGTGATGATACCCTACCAAATTGCAGCTTTTATCAATTTATATTGTAATATTTTTTTGATAATATATATTTTTATGCCTGTAAAATTGTATTTCAAAGTACTAAAAATACAAAGAGGAGATTAATGTGCAGCTGAAAATTAAATGTCTTACAATTGCCTTTAATAGCAGTGCAGAAATTTGTCTATTTGGTGATATATCACTACAAGATGACATTAAATTGGCAGACTGATCATAGCTGGTTGCCAAAGTAAAAGCGTACATGTGGCAACAGTCCACCCTATTTAACCCGTACTGTCTTTTAAGCACGAGACGCGATATAGAAGCATTTCTGTGTACATGCTGATGGATCTGAGATATTTTATAAGTCAATTCTTGCAATAAATTAAAAACATGCTTAAGTAAACCATTTAAGACTTAATGAGGTACAAAAACATATAACCCTGAGGGGAATAGAACCCCATCTTCCACATGACATATAACAAACCATTACACTATGAAAATACGGAGTCTATAAATGTTGTTTCAAAATTCAGGGAAACCTATTCCATCAAGCAATGACTCGATCCATTTACTAACTAGAGGCAAGCAGCTGGCAGTGTCGGTTATCTCCAATGGTAGGCTGATAATGAGGATGGCAATAGAATGAGACAATCTAAAGTCTTACTGACTCTGAACCATGTCGAGCCTTTGGGATATTTCACACGAGCTAGTCAAAGGTGAAGTCCTGGACTTAAATCACCACCACAGAGCAGGAAATCAAACCATGACTGGCAGCACAAGAGCTGAAACCACACCACTGAGCTATCCTGGTGCCTGTGATAACACTGAATTGCATCATGGTTGCATTTTACTTCTAGTGACAATAAAAATTAAATAAAAGAGAGTACTGCTCCTGTAGAGTTTCAGTCTATTATGTATATGAGGTGTGGCTATAAAATAGCAGGACTGATTTTGTTTCCAACTCCCCGTGGTCTTGGCAATGACAGTCAAGTGGAACATGTTTCCTCCTCCATTCATCCTCAACTCACGGTGACATGAAGCCAACAGTCTTGTTGCAGCAGCTATTCTAAGAACCTTAGTACCCGAGTTTGCTCAGAAAGATTAGTATGAATGCAAAATTTGTCATAAAACTTGGAAAATCCACTATAGAAACTTTCAATTTTTATGCAAAGTTAATGGTGATCAGTGTGTATGCTGCACTCAAGTTTTTGACTGGTTCAAAAAGTTCAAAGGTAGAGAATTGAGTGAAGATGACCCATTACCCAGCCATCCTTGAACATCAAGGACGGACAAAAGCACAACAAAAGTTCAAGAAATTATCAGCAAAGATCATTACTTGAGCATTCAAGCTAGGCCAAGGGTGTTTTAGAAAAACCCTCCATGAGCGGGTCAGATGGAAAACACCTGAAATGTGGAAGAATCACTCCTGGATCCTGCAACAAAACAATGTACTTTCTGGCGAAGCACAAGATCCCTGTGTTGGAACATTAACCATACTCTCCTTGTCTGGCCGCATTGTGACTATTTTTTTTCCCTTAAAATCAAGTCTGTATTGAAGGAAAAAAAAAATTGAGTTTTATTTATGGACGCTCTTTAACTACTATGGTCCTTAGTGTCCCATCCTATGTTGGGCGTGAAAGAACAAGAATTTTACTCAGGGACCTCTTTATCAGGCTTGAGGTTCTTTTACATGCCATAAATCTACGACACGGGACCACAGGCTTTACTTCCCTTCCAAAGGAAGCCATGCCAAGGATTTTTACGCCCGAAAAAAATCCATCGCTCTCCACTGGGTTTGAACCCCCAACCTTGGGAACTAGAGGCTAGCATGGTACCACTAGTCCACGGAGGACGACATGCATTGAAGGGAACCTGCTTCAAGTCCCAGAAGCAGTAGCAAAGGTGACAAACCTGAAGAACAGCATTGCAGACCAACAGCATTGCTTCCAATAGTGGGAAATATGCATGCAGCAATATTTGGGACCGGGAAGGAGACTATTTTGAAGTGGGATAATATTTCCAATGTATCATTTTTTCAATAAAGATTTTCAAGCTCCAGTCCAATTATTTTATAGCCACACCTCACACATTTGAGTGCAGTATTTCTTTTAGTAGGTAAGGCAAACTGTTTCACTTTGCACCTATGAACACGTACTTTGGACAAAGAAAGCAAAGAAATTGTTTCACTAAGTTAACCGCAGTTAGCAATCCCTGAGAGGCTTCCAAGAAGCAAAAGCAGCAAACAGGATAATACCTGGTGAGAAATGAAGATGAAGGGATCTAAGCTAAATAGGTATTGATCCTAATCATGAATCTGATGGTAGTCTGGGAGTAAACCCCCAGACTACGCTGACCTTTATGAATTAAGAAAATACAAACCTTTGAGGGAGGTTGTATCCTATTCTTGCTTGCCATTGTAGGATTGATGAAACGGTTGTTCTTGTTACCCATGAAGTCCTTGAAGGATGGAGTTTTATCTGGCAATGTATGCGGGTTCTGGACATCACTTAGGAATGCTTGTTTGGAAAATCTGAAACAAATAATATGTAGCATTATATATCAGACACAAATAGCACTAAAGTAAATTTGTAATTCAACTGACACATTATTCATGCCAATATAAGGCTCAATGGTTTTCAGAATGAACACAATAACATTTAAAAATAGAGATTTTTATAGAATCTTTTCAAATTACGCTACATTACATTCTATACAACGTCCCATCCATTCAAAAATTATTGCTAATGGTTTCTATTACTTTGGGGAATAGAAAAAAGTTGCATGGGATGGGACCGGACTAGACCAGACCAGACCAGACCAGAACAATAGGGGAGATGATGCAAACATTTGACTCCTGACACCAACAGAAATTCAGTTGTTTCCTGAGCAGTGTGGGCAAAGGTGTGGTGGTGCAATGGCATTCCATACAGATTGGTCTTAGGATGCTTCATTTTCAGTAAGTTGAGACTTGCGCATACATTCCATAGTGTACTATCAAGCAGTGACATTTGTCCCACTGGTTTGGAAGTGTTACAATATGGCCACTAGTTGAGAAGAAGGAACTTATCTTCTTTCCAACACATTTTGATAGCCTCACTTTTGTTGGGTATTTGTCTACTGGGAAGACTCAAGATTGTTTTGTTTCTGGATCATACTGTTATACCCAGCTTTCACCACCAGTTAGGATGTCAAATGCTTTTAGATCATAATATTGCCATTCTTGCCCACTTCCTAAGATTGACTCCTGTAGAACTTTCCCTCGCCCAGCAAACTGTTATACTTTTGCAATGGTAAGACATTTAAAGGGCATAAAATGCTTAGCACTGTATATACACAAAAATTAATGTAAACAAAATGGGATTCTGTTTAATAAGAACCCTTGAAGATCTGCTTCTTTCAGTCACACATGCTGAAATTCTTCCTGGTACCACAATAAACAAGTATTTAAGCAAAGACCAGCACTTCCTAGGCTATACACAGATTTCTGGTCCATATTTTATGCTTCATAATATGAACTATAAAAGAAAACTGTCACAAAAATTGGGCCAAAGAACATAAAATAACCAATTTACATGAATGAGTTGACTTTACAATTTACATCATCCATTACTGAATGTTTGTACTCATTTAATATTGGTTACTAGAGGTCACTAATCTGCATGCTATGCTTTTTGTTGCAGCCCAGTGAAGATTGACCATGATCGTGATAAGGATACACACACAGATACGCTCTGGCCTATCATAGCTATGCGGTACATTCAGCCTGTAATCTTAAATTACAATTGTAACCATTTGTAGCATTTTACATGATTTGTTGGTGGCAATGGAATATTGTTATTTAGTATTGCTTGAGTCATAATTCTCTATTATATCTTCAGGGCATGGTATCGGGAGAGCAATAATAACTTAGTTTAAGTATGGCTTCTAAATAATTTATTAATCCCTTCATGAAGAATTCAATATCAATGGTATATTACAGGGAACAAATTTTGCTAAATGTGTTTGCAAACAAACCCACTACTGTTTATGACATAATTAAGTCTCCTCTGATGTAACTTTATCTTGTGTGCCACATTACATCTGCTTCCGACGAAATCCTTGGGAGAAGTGGTGAAAATGTTCTCTATTGATTCCTTGCTATGCATAGCACACAGTTATTATGCGTTTATTCTCCATGAAGGAGTAACAAAGCATGTGCATTCCGTAGCACATTGCTTATACAGTGCCTTATTTTCAACTCCTGGCCGGCAGCTTGGCGGATGTAGCTGCGCGTGCACAGTGCTTCTAATCGGTTCTGGCTACCACTGTTCTCCTTCCACTCTGTGCCAGTGCATGTGTGACCGTTGCTAGCGCAAGTTTGTGTTTTGTTCTTTGTGGATAAAGTGCGATAGGCCTGTTATAATGCCATCCTGGCCGGCTGCGCGTGCACAGTGCTTCTAATCGGTTCTGGCTACCACTGTTCTCCTTCCACTCTGTGCCAGTGCATGTGTGACCGTTGCTAGCGCAAGTTTGTGTTTTGTTCTTTGTGGATAAAGTGCGATAGGCCTGTTATAATGCCATCCTGGCCGGCAGCTTGGCGGATGTAGCTGCGCGTGACCAGTGCTTCTAATCGGTTCTGGCTACCACTGTTCTCCTTCCACTCTGTGCCAGTGCATGTGTGACCATTGCTAGCGCAAGTTTGTGTTTTGTTCTTTGTGGATAAAGTGCAATAGGCCTGTTATAATGCCATCCTGGCCGGCAGCTTGGCGGATGTAGCTGCGTGTGCACAGTGCTTCTAATCGGTTCTGGCTACCACTGTTCTCCTTCCACTCTGTGCCAGTGCATGTGTGACCGTTGCTAGCACAAGTTTGTGTTTTGTGCTTTGTGGATAAAGTGCGATAGGCCCGTTATAATGCCAAGAAGTGCCTTTACTTTAGAACACTGCATGTATGACTCCTACATGCAAACAGAATCTTGTAGACAAGTGACACGGCTATTTATAGACGATTCCCTGGAATCCGTGTGCCTCACAGAGAGATAGTTCATAGTCTTGTAAACCGATTTAAAGAAATGGGCTCTATTCTTGATAAGAAACCCAAAGTAACTCTCTGTGTTCTTACAGAGGAAAAACTCAAAATAGGACAAAGGTTGGAATAAAGTCCAAAAAACTCTCTGAGTAGGTTATCACAAGAAACAGGAGTTTCACAATTCTTGGCTTAGAAAGCCACTAAACTTTTAAAATTAAAACCTTATAACTGTAGTTCAGGAACCGCAACCATATTATACTGTGAGTAGAGTAAATTTCTGCAATTGGGTGTCGGGTAAAGTTAACCCATGGCCTAGCGTTGCCATATGGTAGCGCCCATAACATATTCTTAAAGTTGTTATAGTGCTCTCAAAATTATGCTGGAGGTTTGGTACCACGGCTAATCACTCTGTAAAGGAACCGCATTTACAACAATATAGTACAATAATAACATACAGATTGTTCGAAAACTGCTATCACTGAATGTGGAATAGAAATGGACATCCGTTTCGAGTAAGTGTATTCTTATATGATTAAGAGTTATTATGTAGATTATTTCTTGGTAGTATATTTCCTTGTATAGTGCAATATATATCTCTAGGAGTTACAAGGTGATTCAGAAAAAAACAGGTGAAATTATGGCTTCCTAATTCCAATGTTACCATATGGCAATGCAAGGCGGATACACTCAATAAGATGTTTATTTCATTATGTTGTTTCAGGAAAGGTCTTTCATTTGCTGAAGCACTGGAGATAATTTACAGTGATGATATTGACGGTGATGTGTTTACTGAGCCATCAGTATCAAATGTAGACACAGTTGAGGATTCTGGAAATAAGGATGAAGGCAGATTATCTGACAACCTGACATCTCACTAATTACCGGCTAAAGCTGAAATAAGGTTACCAAACAATGAAAGAATAGGTGTTGACCAAAACGAGTACAATCTATCGATACAGCCACCAACACTAGAGGCAGGTGCACCTGAAATTGTATCTACTAAGATATCCGAAAATGTTATCAAATGGGCGGCTGAGAGAGAAACAATTGAAAAACAATGGGAGAAAGGAGCCGATTTTAACATAGATAAATTTACTGAATTCCCCACTCCAAATTATTCAAGATATGAACACAGGTCACTAATTGAAATGTTCAAATTGTTTCTTGACCAAGAGTTCATCAAATATTTGGTAGAGGAAACCAGATGCTATGTATTATTTTTAAATTTTCAGGACCCAAAGATAACAGCAGAAGAAATGTGCTGCTTCATTGCCATTCTATATGTTGCGACTGTGGTAACTTGCAAACTAAAAGGCACTTTTGAAATTCAGATGATGCCATTTGTGCAATAAAGTCGCAAAACAAAGAATACCTCAGCTGGATTTCAAAAGAGAAATGGCTACTATCTATCTCAAGAGATACCAGACTGTACCAAAAGGAGTTGGATGACCAGCAGACTCACGAATATCTCTTAGCGGTCGCATATCAGATTCTGTAGGATTTAACAGAACTGACCACCTTATCCAGCCAAAGGGAGGAGGAAAAAGGAAAAGATTTGCTAATGACAACTGTAAATCAAGTGTGAGAACAATGTGCTGGAAGTGCAGTAGATTTTGTGTGATTTTACAAATGCAGAAAATACTGATGTGTGTATACCACAAGTGCATTTTTGTGGAATCACACAATATGTTTTCGTACTTAGTTCAAATTGTTAAATTTTTGGGGTAGACAGTATTACCTTTAATAATGATGTAGAATAGTTGCCTGCTGAAGATTTAGAATACAATTTCTTAATGGAAATCATACACCACAAAACTAGGTAGTGGAAGTGCATAGCGTTACCATATGGTAACGGCGAACATTTTCAAAACTGAATAATGAATACTTATTTTTGTATTTTATTTAATATTGTGTTACTTAGACATAATAAACTAGAAAACCAATAAAAATTAACAAACAAATAATTTAGGCGTTAATGATGACTCTATGGACCCAAAGTTAATTTTTTTCACAGACAAAGCATTGTTTTCTTTAAATGGCGTTGTATTGACACAAAACAACAGATATTGGAATGCGAAAATACCTGATATTGTACACGAAATGCCATTGCATGACCAGATAGTTGGGGTTTGGTGTGCTATGAATGCGTACCAAATTAGGGCTTATATTCTTTGTGGATACAGTTAATGGACAGAGGTGCAAGGATACAATAATCAAACCATTCCTGGAATATTTGTGTGACATTGAATGCACACAGGCATATTTTCAACAAGACTTTGCTAAAGCACATACAGCTGATCTCTTGTTGAAATTAATTGCAGAAATTTTTTAAGATAGCGTCATCAGTAAAGGACTATGGCCACCTTGACCTTACGGTATGTAACTTTTATTTAAGGGGGAACTTAAAATATAAAGTGTATCAGAACAACCCGCATACGTTGGAAGAAATGAAAGACAATATCAGAAGAGAAATTACTGCAATTTCAGAAGAATGAATGTGTGAGAGATGCATGGCAGCACAAGGACATCATTTCCAACCCCTTCTGTGATAAAGATATGTGGTTATTGTATGCATGTAAATCGATGCGCTCGAGTTCAGAGTCTGTGAATATTCAACTCAGCCGACAGCAGTGGGCTGCGAAGCAGCTGGCCAGGAGTCAGAAATAAGGCACTGTATATTAGTAACATGGTGCTAACACAAAAGCAATTCACAATATATACAATTAATAACAATAACACACAATTAATAGCAATTACATAAATTTATAAATGTCAATGTGAAACAACATGAAAATCATTTGGATTCATAATATAATGCAATAGAATTTATGCTTTGTCAAGTCCGGGTGAAAACCTGTAACACTTGGAATCTGCCCACAAAGCTGTAAAAATGCCCTCATGGATTTTACAGCATAAGCATAAAAGCTGGCAAGATGTAACTATATTTGGACTTCCTCCTATGATGAATGGCAGATCCTCTGGTTTTTATTTGTATTTTACATGTGGCTAGTTGCTGATTTTTGGTAGTAAGTGAAAGAAGATATTTTTGTCACACAAAGCTCAGAATGGTACCCACCCTAACTGCAGCTTTGCTCCTAGGAGAGGTACATTGTTGAGGTTTTGTACACAACGTTCCACAGCTAGACCATCACCCATCTGAATCATTGCACACCCCTCCTTTGTCTTCAGAAACTTGATCTGGAACAGAGAGCACACAGCTATCAATTAATATGCACATAACGCATATGTACCATACATAACATGTGCAATAGACCCCACTCACAATGAATATTAAGAATAAGCGTATGTTAACTTAAAAGCTAGATGATATGTACTGTAATGGAACTGTTCACAATGAATTGCGCAAAGATAAAAATAAACATTCAATTAAACAAACTACCAATCAGGGAGCAATTCTCATCATGTGATTATTCTGCCATCTCACATCAGATTTTCTGTTGCCACATGTTGGCTAGCTAACTGCCTTTCTGTCCAAGATCATGGGCCAGAAATCATTGGGATATCCATAAAAATTGTGGCAAAACAAACTGTGATGGTAGATGGTGTTCTTTTATGAGTTTAACGCCTTTAACCGGGAAGCTAGCTCTTGTTCATTTTGATACATATATATAACTCTTTTGTCATGTGTGGTGTCCATAGCAGCTTTGCAGGCAGCCATATTAGTTCCACTGTTTCATGCTCTCTTGCAACTGGCTGCTGTTTGCATTTCCATTTGCTATTGTGAATGACAACATATTGCGTTTACTTTTTGCTTAATTTTCTACTGTGATTGAACCTTTAGTCAGCAACTTTATTAACATACTGCTATCACTTAATTTACGTGGAGAGCAGAGCTTGCCAACATTTCAATACATAACGTTGCTAAACATTTCATGGCGCACATGACTCTCTTTCACAATCTTGTATATGTGAACTTTAGAATCATGTTTTCATCTGCACAATATCAGTGCTATTATTATTACCAGCAGCCATAATTCTTTTACTTTCTCTATTTCTTATCTACAAAGTATTGTATACCACCCTCCCTAAAAAGGACAAAAAGCTTAAAATACAGTTGAATCTCGTTAGTACGCTTTTGCAGCGACCTAACGATTTGGACGTCATAGGCGGGAAAATGTGTTAATGAAAATGCAAAATCTGTAATTTAAGAACATAGCTTTGTAATAAAATCTAATAATTACTACGTCTTCATGGGCAATTGAAATTGATTTTGAGTACAATTTCATACTGTTTCCATGTTAAATTCTAATGTGTGTTCAAATGGTTTTGGATACACAAAGCCTGAGAATAAATAGTTCAAGCT
Organism: Deroplatys truncata; assembly: GCA_030765065.1. Taxonomy (NCBI): domain Eukaryota; kingdom Metazoa; phylum Arthropoda; class Insecta; order Mantodea; family Mantidae; genus Deroplatys; species Deroplatys truncata. Next base: position 27,757,448 of record CM060986.1, read on the forward strand.
TTATGTTGGTCAATGGTTATGTTGTTGGATTTTTGAGGTTATCAATGTTTTTGAGAAAATAAATTGCGAATTATGGAAGCGACAACAGTGGCTTTGCTGTGGTTTTATTACACATGTGATAATTTCCGTTAAAAAAGAAAACAAAATTATGAGCGTGCATCGTGTTACAAGTACAATAGACGAATGTATCTTTGGTCTATTCAATACGATTTGAATACGGTAGGAGTTTCCATGCAACAAATTTCGTTCTGATCTGATTTTCCAAGAGGAAAGTTTTATTTTTAGCATTTTTCCCTTCTTTGAAAGCAGTTTCAATCAATTTAGGTTTGCTAAAAATTGTGTTTAAGGTTGATGGAGAAATGTTTGACTTCTGCACTATATCCACATATTTTCATATTTGGATCGTGACCTACTTTAAGGATTTTCAGTTTTTCACTGTTGGATATTTACTACTACACTTTCTTATTTTTCATTGCAAATGAAAAGTTAAAATACAATCTATGTGTGTTTGGTCAACAATCAACAGTAGAAACTATCATTGGCATTTACCACGCCAAGGTAAAGCATTCTCTATCCCGCCCACACAAATTGTGTCGCACAAATATTTACATACATTCATGCGATTGGCTGCCGGTATCCACCCCATACTGAGGATTGACCAAAGTAGCAAATGAGGACATCAAACTTTGAACATGTTAAGCGCCTACTCCCATTGGACTGACCAAGGATTGGCCAAAACAGCGAACGAGGACGTCAAACTTCAAACGTAGTAAGCGGGACAGGGAAAACGCACTAAGCAAGCGTTATTTATTACATTTGGCGATTTGGTACTGGGACTTTTATAATTCAACGTAATACATGGGAAAACGTGTTAATGAGGAACGAGCTAATGAGATTTCACTGTATTTGAATACAGAAACCTCACCAATATAGAAAAATATTGAGGATCATGTCACTTCTGTCTTGAACAGGTTTCACTGTAAATCCTTAAATCACCTAAAGCCTGTGGACATGCTGTTAAGATGGCCATCCTCAAGGTATTTAGTCATCAGTCAAGCCAATAAAATTTTTTTTTAGGTAACACTAGGGCATAAGGGCATTTGCCATATATATATAAAAGCAGCTATTTAGGGGAGAGATCATCTTTGTGCGCCATTCCTATGGTTACGTGAGAGTAGCCAAACTAAACAACTTGGGAAGATGAACACTCAGAACTGACATTGATATAGTTGTAGCTGTAAAATACTATGTTAATAATGAAATTGCCAACAAAATCTCAAGACTACTAAAATATACAACTTGGATAGAAATCATGACATAAAAGAACATCCACAGTTCTTCACAGACTTTCACAGAAAATTCAAGACACATTTTATTTGTCATGTAAAAATTTTCCATGTAAAGGGTAGTTTAGGGTGGAAGGATTTTCTTGAAAACTTTTGTGTTGCATCTTTGGAAAGTACTAAACTTAAATACCATATGGTATTTATCCAACATTTCATTTTTGAGCTAAACTGTTTAGACTCATACATACTCTTTTCCCAATTTTCTTTTCTGGTAGCCTCAAAACATGTATTTATGGTGAAGCATCAACACTGCATTTTTGGGTGGAACACAATACCTTCTCTACCTACTAGGTGATAGAGAAAGTAAAAAACAAGAGATCCCATCTGCTAAGGGCATTACATAAGTTCCATTCATTTGTAACATCAAGAGTTGCAATTGGCTTTTGAAACTTGTTAGGCTTTCCTGCCTGTTTAAGTTTATGTTTGTCTTCGGTGGTGTGGAGAATGTCATACCATTTAATTAGTGCACGCAAACTGTGTGAGCGAATGCTGAGGCTTATAAAAAACCATATAGGTGGCATCGCAAGTCGGTAGTTGCCATAGCACCATACCAATACATCAGTTTATGAAATGGCACAGAAAGGATGTTTTGACTATACAGTAAAACGTTTTAAGTTGCTTTGTTGTTCGTGGAAATAAAGAGTGTCAGAGTTTTTGTGCTCACTTTGGTACAGGATGGTTTATTAACTGCCAACAAATTAAATGTGCCGCTCTGGTGTCCATACTCTTGAAAATGTTGAGGCGTTTGCATGCCCTAACTCAAAGTACCAGCAAATCAAAAAGATGGGCTACTGTTGAGTTGGGAATCTCTCGTCAGACAATTCAAAGAATTCTGCACTCAGATCCAACTTGTTGCCACACAAAATGAACATAATGCGCAGATAAGGAGCAGGGACCACAGTATGCATTACGGGCAGTGGAAGAAGAGGCTGTATCTACAATATTATTGTCAGTCCACTTTTCTTTGATGAAGCTGTGAACAAAGACCAATGTAAAGCCATGTTAGAAAACAGTTCTTTCTCTCATCTCTTGCAATAGGTCTCCCAGTGGTTTGCATAGGATGTGGGATGGAGCCTGCCCACACACTGCAAAACATTTTCTTGATTTCTGATGCGGGAGGTTTGATCTTCACGTATGTCGCATTGGTTTCCTTAAAGTCATGAGGGTTGCAAATTGTGGCTGCCTCATAAGCCTGTATATTAATCCATGCAATTTCTTTTTATGGGGATTCTTAATAATGCAGATTAAAGCCCACATCACAGAGATGTGTCATGCACAATCTGAAAATTTGTACAATAAAATGGTGACAAATGCAAGGATTCAGTTACAAGGGGTTGTGAGGCAATGGTGATCATACTGACCATGGTTATTAACTAGGGACGCTTCTTCAGACTATAATAAGTAATTCTGTACCATTCCTGTATTACTTTAATACAAATAAATGTGCACAATGTGTAAAACAAATAGTATGACATTTGCTGCACCACCCCATAGATACTGCAAATTAGCCAACAATCAATCATCAGAAAGTCTCTAAGGAGGTAACTTGAGTTTGCAGACTGGAAGGCAAGTAAATACCTGCATAGTTACAGTTTTTCATAATAAGGTCAAATGGACTTACTCTGAGTACATTGCCATACAGGCAGAAGATGTTGAAGAGTTTGTCAGCATTCACTTTCTCCAAATTGAGCCCATACACCATCATGACAGAGCCCTGTTGTGGAACAGACCCGCTGGGGCCTCCTGGAGCTTGTGGTATGGCTGGAGGACCATATCCTGGCCTTGGAGGAGTAGGATGCAATGGTTCTCGTCCATAATCTGGCTTAAGTCCATATCTACAATTAAAATACACATTTTATTAAATTGCTTTTAGTGCACTGGGCCCAAAACAAATACTGCAATGCCCTGTTAACCCAACAGTTCTGAATACTTAGGTTAAAACTTTCTGTAATTTTATTTATTGCTAGATGATTTCTAGCACCACCTCTGAATGAGAAAATCTTGTTTGGGGGAGAGAGGATTCCTCACAAATAGACATACATAGTATCAAATATATAATTTGCAATATTAACACAATCTATAAAAGCAGACTACAAGCATTGTCTTATAATATGCACTTGTGCATTATTTTTATATGAGTAGGGGCAAAATAAGGTTGATCTGCACATAATCCTGCAAGCAACATCCAAATTGCATGTATACCTTGGCTACCTATAATCTTAACCACTTATAGCCTGATGTACCATATTTGATGCACAGGTGCTTTTTTTTTTTAAATGGCCTTTTTTCTGACTTCATATTATACTATCCTTCAACAATAAAATATAGGTATTTACAGGTGTTTTATGCAGTAAAAACATTAATTTTTTTCAATAAAACTGTAGTGGTTTTCTTAAATAACAAGAAGCAAAATCCATGCAACTGCAGTCAAATATAACTATGTCGGCATCCAAGTGTGCATTTCCATTTCATCTCACGATCATGATTATTCGAATTGCTTTGGGATGGTCCCAGTGAATGGGATGTGAAAGTCGGTTTAGGAATTAAAAGGAAGAGCGGCATACGTAGCAAAATAATTCTGGCAACAGAGGTTTAAGGCTGGTCTATACGGTTCAATATTTAACTTCAACAATCAACAAAATTCAGCATTAACAAAATGTTTGTTCAACATCTTAAATGTAAATAACTGTATTCAACATGTTTTAACTTTTGACATTCTATCCACACTGGTCGGGCTGGGACAGCAAAAACTCTGAACTAAAAACAAAATGGACTCTGATGAGAATTTTGCTAGTGCTATTTCTATCCCTACTTAGTATGCTATGAGAAAGAAGAAGAATGTGGGCAAAGCCGTAGCTGGTTAATTGGCACAGGAAAGAAAACTTTTTGAATAAGCTTAAAATTGAGGATAGGTTTGGCTCGAAAATTTTTTTGAGGATGAGCGAAAGTGACTTCAACTTTGTTTTGAGCAATGTAAAACATATAATCCACAAAAAAGAACACACATTTGAGAGCAGCCACTCCAGCATAATTTAAGGCTTGGAATATATCTGTGATTGTCGCAAAACTTAACCACACAAGCTACAGCACAGATGGACATTCACCAAAATGGTGACTAGTGAGTAAGTGAAGAAGAAACAGCTGAACACATGGACATTCCCAAACTACCACAGAGACAGACCAACAATATCAAGTTTTCCAGCAGACTGAGAAAACAGTTTTGGGCACAACACTGACATTGCAACATGTTATGTCAATCAAGGCTGTTCAATTGCTTTCTGAATTGACTTAACATATTAATATTAACAGGTTAAATTCAACATTTTCATGCCAAATGTAGTGTGGACCCGGCTTTATAGGATACGCAAAACATTTCTGGAAAATATGATAATTATTTACGATAAAACAAGAAATAACTTTCACAAAAATAGTTTCCTTTAAGGGCTTCTCATTTCAACTAAGTTTAACAGTACTGTTAGTTGCACCAGTAGAAAATGCTGCTCTAGCCTAAACCATAACCAAAGTATAACAAGAATCTTTGAGGTAAAAATTTCTCTCTTGCCATTGTAAAGTCGTTTCTACCATCCTGTCTCCCCACTTCTTGAATCTTAGATCCTTAGAATTGTTCACAAAAGTAAAAAACTGTTAATGCTGATTCTTGAACAATGGTAGTGGTCTTTCGCAATTGCTTAGATAATTATAGTTGTCTGTTAGTTAGGAATTGTGGTCTCTTCTTCAGCAGAACTTATTGTTTGAGAAATAAAGTATCTTTCTCCCTCACATAATAGGTATTACACAAAAAGTATCTGAAATTATTTGCAATATTAATGCTGTGCAAATACCTTCCAACCTACCATGCAATCTGGACTCCTAAAGATGCTCACCAGTGTCAGTGATAAAACATCCAGTTCACATGCTTTTATTCAATACGGCATCTTAGCCATGATCATTTGCGTATTCTTTCACCACTAAATGATACTTGCAGGATATACAACATTTCCAGAGTTTGCAATATTGTTGTGGAGAGGTTGATCAGAAATACGTCATTTGTCAATATTTCACAGCCCCTTTCTCTCACAGGGTTTTGATATATGATTACGAATATCTTAGGAAACTGCAAAACTACAATTCTAAGAGATAAAAAGAATAAGACACAATAATTTCATACAGTACGAAAAGGTGTAAATGAGCTCAAATTGTTATTCAAGGCTTAAAAGACATCAGATATGCCATCTAATCGTCTATATTTGCTATGACATGGTCTCAAAAACCTTTACAGAAGGAATTATACCTGTATGCATATATACTCTCTAACACAACATTGGAATTCATGTCCACCAATACCAACACATTCCAAGCATTTGACTTGACCATATGTGTTCTGGCAGTTACAGAAGTTAAAAAGGTTACTGAAATTGTTTCCATTTTTATTTTGTCTTTTAACATTCCATCTGCATAGTAGCCTGATAATCGACCAGGTAGTATATGCTGTATATATGGTTGTACCATTCCTTCCGATACATTATGCTTTCTCTAACATGGAATGATTTAAGAACTTCCTCAAAAACAAAATCTTTTTCAGATGCAATAAAACGTTTACAATTCAGGTAACATAGCTAAGGTAAGTATGCCGTCTGTTACTTGCCTGCTATTTATTTGCAGTTTGGATGGTGTGTGCAACAACTGTTCCACAGACCTGTATTGGCCTTTGACTTGCTGTATAATAGAAGGGCAAACTGATGCACTTGAACTTCCTATCTGTGCATCATTACGCCACCTGTAGTGGGTGTCATGTTCAACAAGAATGCACAATGCATTTCTGTGCCCTTGGTTGGTAAGGAAGCTGCTTGTTTCCAATTGGTGCTGTAATTAGCTCCACCCTCAATTTCCAGAGCTCTTTACATCAATCGCTAACCTACTAAAATGTTCCAATAGTAATCTAAGCTCTAGGGATTACTTGGTATGTCAGCATAGAGCCCTAAAAACAATGCACAAATATGAAATTGAAGACATACCTGTCAACTGGCTGGTATCTGTCACCATAGTGGTCTGAATATGAACCCGGACCAGGAGGGCCATTCTGGTAGCCATCTTCATATCTATCTGGAGGTCCACCCACATAAGAGGGCATCACACCACCACCACCACCTCCTCTCATCATGCCTTCACCTCCTGCATAACATTAATTTAGTATTAGCAATTCTGTATGACTGTAAAAACATATTACTTAATAAGGAGAAATAACATAAAATATATATGAGTAGTAAATTCTTGCATATTCATTACTGTAAATACATACTGATGATGAAATGCTACCCAAATATCACTGCCGCATGATTAAAGGTTAAAGAACGAAAGAAACATATCATAAATGTATGCATGTTAAATTTTAGATCCACTGATTTTCTAGAAGAAAAAAACATGGTAGCATTGGTAAAACGTATTACTAAAACTATTTTGGGACTACTTCTCAAAACAGTTTTTAGGAAACTCTTTACATGAAGGATCCTTAATTCTACACGATATGAATTTAATCTGAAATATGTTGATAAATTTTCTTTAAACTCTTTTACATATAAAATTTAAGCTTACTATATGTTGCAGTTTATTACATCATTTTATACATACACAGAGGTGAGAGAAAACACCACCACTCAGACAAGAATATTACAAGTGATTAGAACTAAAATACAGGATATGGCAGAAATAATAAATAGGTTTTAACATGAAATTTTAATTTCTAATAATTATTTACATTTCTTTAATAGTACAGTTTTTGTAGATTGGAGAAATCATTTTGATTCGCCTCACACTTTGATCCAATATGTATAAAGCAATGACACGTTCCCTTGCCGACCAGTACGGACTACATTGTAGAGATGCCTGTATGTACAGAACTAAGTTGACCAGATAATGATTTGTTTATCACGCTACCTTCTTGATTCCATTATTGCACTCAACATTGTTGTATCATGTCGATTCAGTTTCTGCCAAAATGCCTTTTGGTTTTCCATGACGGAACTGGTTCTGACGTATGGCACAAAGCTGCTCTCACTGTCCAGTGCTACATAACTAGCACATTGGAGACTGTACAAACTGGTAAACCCATTTCCAAGGTTGACTCTACAGTCCTGCCATATATTTGCAAAACAAGAAGATTCATAATACATATTAACTCAAATCCACTTATTGTTTCTGCCACACTCTGTATAATATATTTGCCTGAAGATTCTAGAACATTGTATCAAAATTTAACTTTAAGTACAAGTACTTATCCATCCGTATCCAAATTCTACCCCAAAAATAAACATGTATTGGAAATTGACCACATTCTGCTGTATATTAACTTAGTACACAAGACTATGTGTTATTTTGTGCTTGATATATGTTAAAAAAGCAATCACTCTTTTATTATGGAATAGATGAGGACTTAAATAAGGGAACTTTGTCATTATAAGACCAATCATATTAAAGAAAAGTAAATTAATTCCAAGAAACAGAATCTAGACTTTCAAAGCTACTAAAATTATTTGTTGCTTGCCAATAACTTGGCAATATTACTGTCATTTAAAACACCATTATCAACATACAAACCACCCAGCCACTTGAATCAGGATTGTTTATTCTATTGTTTTATTCTTAAACTTATGGCACTTTGTCAACTTCTAAGGATGAAGGTTTTTAACACCATCTTTGGATTTTTTTTCCTTTCTTTTATTGTCAAGTACGGGAATGGACAAAAATAAATAGTTAAGTAACAAGTTCATTTGCTCACATTTCAGGTTAGTTCATATCAGTCATCAAGAATATGATATGGATATGTTTCAATCGCCCTTGCCTACTTATGAATTGTGAAACTGCAAGTTTAAATTTGTCATTTTCTTGGGAACACATTGTTAAAAAGGTATGCTAATAATTTTCTTTACTTTCAAATGTTCAGTTTTAACAGGAAATGAAGCAGAAACACAAAAAAGGTGCTGCAAATATGCTGTATACAGTAGACATGTACATACTGTGACACAAATTAATGTTTAAGTCACCACGAGTGGAATCGAGTTGGTGACAGTTACCCAATATTTGTTACGATAATAGAAAACCCCAAACAAGCAATTCCCCCAACTGAGAGGTTTGCATCAGTTTTTAGACAGCAAGGCCTAAAGTAGAACTTCTAACACAGTGCACATGAACTAAAAGCTTTAGAAATGGTACTCACATTATCTATTCACAATACAAATTGTCATACTTCAATTTATCGCAATTCGTTGTAAAGTTAATCTATACACTATGTTGTCAGCTTCCTTTGGTCTAAAATGCACTTTTTTATCTAATCTACATAAGGATTAAATGGCAGAAATTATAAAAACCCACTTTTACCCCTTGTATCATATTCTACTATTGTCTACTTTTCTTCTTTATTTTTTATTCCCCTTAGAGCAAGATAAAGATTAAGTGAAGAATGCATATAAGTTAGAACTGATGCATGTTTTTAAATTTTTCAACTGATTTAGTATTCTTGAAGAATCTATGGTCCTTCCCACTTCAAGGTGCTGGATAACCTTGCCCAGTGAGCGGCGGTTCCTTCTGGTCCAAAGGGTAGCAATCTGAAAGTGTGGGGGTAGTCAGGACTCCTAAGCCACATAGAAAGCAACCTGATTACAAATCCTGATCCTTCAAGTTAGAGATTTATCACTGGGCTGGTAACCCTATATAGGCAAAACCCAGATACTCAATATCTTCACAAAATTCGGGAATGATTTAACAGATATACACAGGATGAATCCGAAATCCACTGACAAGTTTTCAAAGGATGTTTAGGGTTGTTTACCGAGTGTTTTGATATAAGAAACCCATAGTCTCTGATGGCTCATTACCGACAATTTCATTGCTTTCATTTTAACTCAACTACCTTTGTATCTGTCTACTCAGAATATGATTGTTTTCAATCAAAACTACCTTTCACTGCTGCAGTAAAGTGCATTTTCAGTGGGTCCAACACCAGGCTTCATCTCCTTTGTTCTGTCTCTTATATTACGTTGTAGTACATTGTTAGTGATACGGTATGGATAACACTAAGTTACATATGAAAGCTCTTTTTCTGCGGTACAATTAAAAATAGGTGAATTTTACTAATTTTGGTGCGCAGAGTTCAAAAATGCATTCCATTTTTCCGTAGCACTTCTCATTTTGGCAATATGACAATGAAAATATAATTGTAAACTTTGCAAAAATATTACGCATTCATATAAACTTTTAAAGAAAATAAAGAAGAATAGTAGCATGAAAGTATATCTGACTTTGAGAATGCAAGTTAATTATCTTGTGTACCCATTTCTCTTTTCCAATGGAACTTCAGTGTACATGGTTTTCTCTAAGTGTTCTCTGGTAGGTTCGTCACCTGCAAGACACTGGTATAATCGGCCATCATGTGTACATCCCAATGTCCCTGATAACATCATTCAACACCACTCAATTCCTGTCGAAACCTTTCACTTTGCTTTTCACTGACAGCTCCTAAATTCAACGGAAAGTAGTCAAGATGTGACTCGAGAAAATTAAGCTTCAAATGCATGTTACAGCTGAGCAGCCTGAAATTTTCCAGCATACTTCTGACAATTTGTTTGTATCCAGGGTCTTTCACATTGGCCAGAAGTTTCTTAACAACCTCATTCCATACATCTTTTTCAATTTCACTCATAGAGCTGGTAAAATTAACATCTTTCATCAATTTCCTTATCTGTGGTCCATCAAATACTCCCTCTGATTTTAGCCTGTGGCAATGATGGAAACTTTGTGCATAAATACTGTAAGCAAGGGCAACTTTTGTGAAGTGCTTTCATGAATTGTTTCATCACGCCAAGTTTTATGTGTAATGGAGGGAGTAGAATTTTCTGACGATCAACAAGAGGCACATTGATAACATTTTTTGATCCAGGTTCTAGTTGCTGCCTCTCAGACTACTGGTCAATTTTCCAATGTTTATCCCTTGCCCTGCTATCCCATTCACAAAGAAAACAAGGGCATTTTGTGTATCCTCCCTGTTGTCCTAATAACAGACCAATGACCTTCAAGTTGCCATATATTTGCCACTCATGGTCTTGGTAGTTAGTTTTCTCAAGAAGACACTTCACAGTTTCATAGAATGTGCAAACGGTATTGAAGCTAACTTGTTGCCATTATGAAGTGACACTGCCTTAAGCTTTGTTTGGAAGAATCAATAAAAATACGCCAGTTACTTGGCTCATATGCTTCCTTGCCCAACTGCTGAAGAAGATTACACATCCACACAAAACTCAAGTTGATCTTCTCTCTAGTACTTGTGCAACTGTATTTTCTGATTCCTATACCTCGAAAATGTAATGCAAGGTGATAAATTCTTCTCCTGTAGCCTTGAGCCCAGCAATTCACTTTTTCGTTTTAGGAGGCCCAAATCCCTCACTAAATCATTTAACTCAAATTGATCAAACTGTTGTGGTGAATTGTCAAATTCTTCTGGATCAGAAACCAACTCATTGCTGGAAGTCACAGAGATGCTTTCAGATTCACTAAAATTGAGGTCTGTTGGTGGTGGTGCAGTAGGAAAGGTAGAATCAGACAAATGAAAAATACAATGCCATAACCGGGATTTGAACCACCGGCTATGGCATTGTATTTTTCAGTTGTCTGATTCTACGTTTCCAATCTTGTCCAATACACGGCTTGTGTCAAGAACAATTAATTCCACCATAGGTATAGGTAGTTTGGTCCATGAGGAATAGGCTGTGTAGCTGAGGTCAGATTTTGATACTTAATTCCTGCCCTATATTTTCGTTGTAGCCAGCAACTTTGCACATGCAAAAGTAACAATCGCCATGGTGATTCTACTGCTCTCTCCATATAATTGGTTTGGCAAATAGCATTGCCTTCTGTTTTTCTTCATGGTAATAATGCAATTCAACACAACCGTTACATGCAATATGAGGTGCAAACGATTTATCCTTAATCACCAACTTTCTCTCTGAAATATGAGTAACATAGTTTCTTTGTTTGTGAGTCTATTCTACATACCTTCCCGTCAAATATGTAACACCCACAAATGTAACAAAACTTCTGACACTGTCTCCTGCGTAATTTTGATGTAGAAGTCACACCACTAACTTTTATTTTAACTACACATAAGTACTGAGAATATAAATAAACATTTGGGTGATAAGGGAGGATGGAAGAGAGCCTATTAGGAAGAAAATCAACAACAGATTTAGAATAACAAAGAAAAGTAGCAGTAAGTTGTATAAGCTGATTGAATTTAGCATCATAGACATACATACATACAGCATAAACGCTAGATGTGATAGCCAAAAATGGACTTCATTTTTTGAAATCAGGAGATTGATTTCCATTAAAGTTGCATTTTTCCTTTTTACCACAGTATCAATGTTGACCAGTGTAACTTACTGATGCAAAATTAGCCATTAAGCACCTAGTCTATAGTTTCATTCAATGCAATGGAAGAGCAGCACAATGCTATGCAGAGCTGTTCTGGCAGTGATGGTAAAGTCATCACCAGGGTTAGGATTTTTAGGTGCAAACTTCAGATGAAAAAAGGAAGGGAAAAGGTGCTCAAATAAGGTGAAAAAAGGGACAATAAGGTGCTGGTTTATTTAAGAGGATGCACAACTGAAATTGCTATTTTCTAAACTATCCATTCAATTGGGCTGAAATTTTAACCACATGTCAGTCTTCTTTAGATATAATTGTTTTGTGAATTTTAATCCAAAATCTTAATAAGTTTTCCAGTTATTAATTTTTAAAATGTAAAATTATGGGTATATGGAAAATGCAATACATGATGCAATTTAAAAAAAAAAATCTTATTTTGCTTCTATGTCAAGGAACTACAAATCTGTTATATAATTTTTTTTCTACCATTCTTTGTTTAAAAGAAAAAAACGTTTTGCAGTTCTGTATTTGTATTTTATTTTTCATTTTTTTGTATTCATTGCTATCTTCAAAAATTAGTAGCGCAAAAACTATTCATTACACAGAAAAATTATATGACAGTTTTATTTAATTGGGTTTTTGAAATAATTATAAAAAATGTCAATATGAATGGATGAAAATTACATTGTGTAGAACATTGAATATGCAAAAATGCTGAAAATAAGAAACGCCTTAAAATGAAGTTTTAAAAATATAAACAGCTAGCAATCAAATGAGCAAGGGTACTTAAAAAGTCTCGTAATGATCCTGAAGCATTCAGTAGGTCAAAAACAAAATAGGATTCTAAAACTAAAAGCAATGAATAATGTTCACATATATATATATATATTGAGATTTTGGGTTAATTTCAGTTGTGCATTCCCTTAACTAATTCAACGATTTCTCCCTCTATTCTAATTTATTGAACTACAAACAAGTACACCAAATTATCACTCATCAAAAGAAGGAAAAAACATGAAGCTGTTGTACTTCAAGATATTAAGCATCTCCACATTTTTAAAAGTAAGTCTGTTTCTATTAGGAGATAGAATGTCTTTGTAGATGCTAAAGCTTCTTTCAACATCCACAGAAACCAGTGGGGCAAACCTTGTATTCACTAAGAATGGCAACTCTACAGATGTGGCAAATTCCTCAATGCCTGAATTCTTCTGAAGACTAGATTCTTCAAGTTTGTCTTTGGAAAAGCCATGTAACTGCTCCCTCACGGAGGTAAAAATAGCCCTTGTTCTTCCTTTTCCAGACCTTGTTCTTCCAATCATTTAATAGCTGCAGGCAGGTACTTGTAACTATGGTCACAATATGATTCTGTCTGCAAATTATGCATTTTCTCAGGTAAAAGAAGTTGCTGTGCCTTGGAAATTGCACCTGCGTCGGATGGATCCAAACAAAGCACAAGCTCTTTAATTTTGTCAAAATTCTCACACAACATAGCAGCACACTCAATCCAAGATCCCCAGGAAGTAATGGCTGGGAAATTTGAAAGGGGCAGGCCAGTGATTTCCCTGTATAAAACACGCCTTGGAGCTTTCAGTAGAATCTTCTTCAGGGCAGAGATGAATTGATTTGCGATGTCATATACATTCCTTATGGATTCACAAACCCTGTGAAGGGCATGAGCCAAGCATGTCACATGCTTCAAGTTAGGAAATAAGGGTTTCAATTGGTTAAGAGCTGAAACCATGTATGGAGCCTGGTCCGTAACCACAAGAAATTTTTCAAACTCGATACCAGTAGGCCAGAGTTTTTGGCAGAAGTCCACAATAGATTGTATTACTGTACTGGCATTGGCTTTCTGCAACTCGTACATTTTTAACAACATAGGCTTAACTTTCTCCCCTGCTAAGGGAAAAACTAAAATGTTCAAAACATATCATTCCATTGAGTCTATGGTTCATCCACAAGATTCCCACATCGCAATCAAGACACTTCCTCCTTGATTCTTTCTATAGTTTCTTGGTAAACATGCTCCATGCAATCTTTTCTTAAAGTACTCTCATTAGGCATTGACATCTTTGTGTATTTTTCAAGAAATCCCTTGAAGGCTGGATGGTTCACCTTATTGGGTGGAATTCCTGCTTGTGTAAGAGCTACACACAAATTAATGTTTAATTCCTTGAAATTTTGGCTTTTTGAAGAACTCTGTTGAAATGCATTTCGTAATAGAGGTTGCCGTGAATTGTTTGCTTGAAGAGACTTATTTATTTGATGCTTAGAGCTGGAAATGTGTTGTCTGATACGATCTTGCTGGCATTTTTCACCTAACAAAATTCCTGAATCACAAATAGTACATGCATAACCGTTCCATCAGTGTCTATGAAATCTTGTTTGAATTCCTCAGCCAGAACAATAAATCGAGAACTGGACACCTTTGGCATGGTACAATCTAGTACTAGTACACTCGTTTGGAGAGCTAACACTAGTTCACTTGCTAACACAATGCGACTGTCACACAACTCAGTCTTGCACCCATTCCCTGTTCACATTCTCTTATAACACCATGACAAATACCAGTATGTTCTCATTCATGCTGGAACTTCAGTCTCAGCGATTTCTAGTAGTTTCGAGTAGAACCCAGTCTTAATAATTCTCGGAACTGCGTGGGTGAGGTTACTGCCGTCTCTGCGTGCCCAGCCTTTGCCTCCACGCAAACAGATGACGTCTCTCACAGTAACAAACTCACATTCATGAACAGCAGACTACTGATTCTGGTGGGATAGAATCACTCATTGTCAATTGCATTATTGCGGGCTACTTTATAGTGGTAAAGCGAGAGAAAGAGGTTTTGGTCGAACGCACAATTATTTTCCATTGTTGCAGATGTGCTTTCAATTCCCACGCGGCATTTACTGAAAGAGGTAGGCTTACTATTCGCACGTACACAGCAAGCTGAGGAGACGTTAATTGAAAGATTATGGGCCTGGTTGGGGGAAAATGGGATAAAGGTGCCAAAAAGGGGTAAAGGTCCCAAAAAAGGGAAAAAGGTGCGAGAAAAAATGCTTCTTTTTGCAACTAGAAACAAAATTTCACACTGTGATATCCTTCCCACAGCTTTAACTTACCCTAAGAAAAAAGGTGCGCACCTAAAAATCCTAACCCTGCTCATCACACATTTGCAGTTTTACACAGGCAACTGCAAGAAATAAGATTCCTTCACTGTTAGTATGCAAGATACTGTCCATGGGAGGAATGTCAGAACACCCAATCTTAAAGAGGATGTTTTCAACCAAAGGACTTACCACGTCGAGTGCAGTTTGCTAATTGGATCTTAGAGCTGTGTGCTGGCAACCAACATTTCCTTACTATGTTATTGTACACATACGAGGCAATGCTTACAACAAATAGCAGTCTGAATAGCCACATCTGGGAGTATGGAAATCCACATGCTATAGTAAATCGAGCCTACCAACAGAATATGTGGGCTAGTATCACTAATGATTCTGGGATTGGGCCTTATGTATTACCCAACAGACAGAATGGAGTCTACAAAAAGTTCCTTCCATATATCCTCTTGACATTTTCTGGAAGATGTATCGCTGATAATTTGCAGGTGTATTGGCTTAACATGATGGGGTTCCAGCACATTTTGCAGTAGATGTTAAGAATACCTTGATTAACAGTTCAAACAAAGAATTGGACATGGTGATCCTGTCCCATCTGGTCACCAGATCTGACACCCATAGAACTTTTTTTTATTCTGGGGCCACGTGAAGAACCTTGTTTGTGCAGTTTCTGCCAAAACTAATATGGACCTGGTTGCTAGGATTGTAGCAGCTGCTGACAATGTGCACCAATGTTGAACGCTAGAGCATATATGACAGTCCATGAGGCGTCACTGTGAAGTTTGTTGTGATCATGGTGGTTGACATTTTGAACAATTGCTTTAAACAGTGGAATTTGAGTTGTTTTTTGTAATGTTTGGTTATCTATCCCTAAAAATAACTAATTGCAATTGTCAGAAGGTGATGAGTATTGGATTAACTGGTGACAGACCATAATGTAAACACACTCTACACCAGTCAAAGGTTGTGTTTTGTTTGGAAAAATCATATTCCGAGTAAACAGATATAAAGGTGGTCGAGTTATTACAAAATGTAAACAACGAAATTACTGGGTAATAGCGGGGACCATGGACTCCTTATATCAAAACACTCAGAAAACATCCCTGAACAACTTGTGAAAGTTTCTCAGTTGAGTCTGGATACATTTTGTATAGTGAAGATGGCACAGGCATAGCTGCCTAATCCTTGTAGAGGAAGTAGTTTGAAGTAAAAAATATAACCATTCACGTAAAGCAATTTATTTTGTGTATATTCTAATGTAATTACCGCACCAGACAAAAGATATCAGTATGATTCTTGCAGGTTTTCTTCTGTATCACAGTTCTCACATTTTATCTACATATTCCTTGAAAAGAAGTTTATTATACTTTCTGCAAGAAAAGAGCCTTATGACTAGTGGATCTTTATTTATTAAACCCACATTTGTGCTCTCTTTGCTCTTGGGTATTAAGATCAGAGTTTTAGGAGCAGTAATTTCCACAGGTTATTCCTACAATATGACAATTTCACAACTCTTCCAAGCATTGCATTTTCATTTTCTTAATTTCCGCAAAAAAAGTTATCTGCACATTGATTCCTACATATTCACTAAGAAGAAAGTATGACGGCATACCTCTCTTACAAAACAATTGTAGTGAACAAAGCTGATCAACAGTATAAATGCCACTTTAATTGCCCAAGTCATTTTCAAACAAACATTCTCATGTCCGAGACCCCTTTTAAGCAGATTCACATCAAGAGCTCTTATACATTGCTTTACAGCTTCATAGGATATTATTTTAAAACTCTGATGCATTAGAATCACATGACTGCTCCAAACACCATCAATTATTTTATATAGCTTCTACAAACTATTCTTTTGAAAGTTTATATTTCTTACTCCATATTAATCAAGATAAAATGCTTACACATTTTGTTGTAGTTACAAAAGGGATACAGAAAACAAAAGTGACAGTTAAATGTTTCTATATGCTGGCTTTGAAATTCCACTCTCTTTCCAATACATTGTGAGAAACAATTGAATGTGACCGAATTTCGAAATACGATAAAGTAATAAAAAATTAAAACCAATGACAACATAAATCTAAGAAATGGCCGGACACAAACACTTTTTTAAAATAAGCGATATATTTATTTATTTTTTGATGTAGTAAGCTTTTGTCTATAGGCATTGGGAATTTCTCTAGAGGAGTTCACAGGCTACTTCCAAAAACTCCACGGTATGTTTTATTTGTCGGTAAGCATCTTAAATATGTGGTATTTTTATCAAATTTGTTTACAGCCATTTTTGAAAATTCAATAAAAAAATTTCCACCTAAAATAGCTTGCGGTGAGGGGATTTTCTTGAAAATGTTTGTGTTACAGCTTTGGATGATGTTGAACTTAAATATTTATCAAGTTTAGTATTTAGCCAACATTTTGTTTTTGAGTTAATACTGTTCACAGACACACACCTTTTTTCTAAAAACTGTCGTTTTTGGATTCAAGGGGTCTCTAAAACATGCATTTCCATTGAAATCTCAATATCAAATTTTTGAGTGAAATGCAATTCCTCCTCTACCTACTCGATAAGTGGTAGAGAAAGTAAAATAAATGTAGTTGCTGTTGTGGGATCAGTATGAAAAAAACTGATATTACTGCAGATAATGCAGCTCCATTACATACAAGCTGAGCCATTCTTGATTCATTGTAGCCAACTTCATTTTTATCAACAAACAAATTTGTTGTATTTGGGGGTCATATTTACCCCTTACAACTAGTCCAGGATCAATTAACAATTTTTGGATATTCAAGTAGTGTATAGAGATTCAGTTAACTTGTGAAATGTATTTCAACAGCCCCAAACAGCACGGCAATTCCTAAGGCATACAAGAGGACTGAACACACACATAGGGAAAGCTATTTAAACTTGTGTACTGTGTTAATGATGCAGAGAGCCGTTTGTTGCTCTTGGGTACTTGCTAGTGAAGGATGCATTTCTGCATCTTTTGTTATATTATTCTCTCCAATATGGGGCATATGTAGTATATGTATGTAATTGAATTTATGGTTTTTAAGAAAGGAATAAAAGTGATCTATACAAGAAAATAATAATAATAATAATAATAATAATAATAATAATAATAATAATAATAATAATAATACTTTATTGTCCATAGACCTGTATACAAGTTTCAGACATTGTCAAGTCTCATATTTTTACAACACAGTAAACCTATTTACAACTCATCCAGAGTTAGAAATTTACGTACTTGGGAAAGAGGTTTAGCAGCCTAGGGCAGTGGATAAAATAAAAAAAGAGGTTTACATTAGCAAAAGGGAAATCAGCATTGTTATATATAAGGAAATGCCTATATTTCTCCACCAAAATGAAAGTATCTTGGTGTGAAAGAGTTTACAGTGCTCTAGTACAATTGAGGTGGAGGACAGTTGCAAACAGATGGATAAGATATTTAATATGTCAGGTAAAATTATGTTAGGCATTCCACAAAATGCGGCTATTGCTTGTGCCATGTTAGTTAAGTGACAGGATGGGTGATTAGGAAAGTATCAAATTATTAGTTTAGAGTGCAACAGATGCGCATATTTTAAAGAATCTATGAAAACCTCAGGAATCCAATTTAAGAGAACTGAGTTGGGTAGGGAAAATTCACTACGAACTGCTTCAGAATGGAACAAGGTAGGATAAAGACAACTTGCTAGGAGATTTTGGAAGATGATTAGAACTAGATTTGAGGACAGAGGTCAAATTTGTTTGCTGCCAAAAAAACTGAAGAAAAGTTCCTTGTTAGCATATAAAGAATTAAGAGATGGTATAAAGAGGGTTACACAATGGTAGATGTAACAAGAAAGAAAGAGGGCTCAGTATACATTAGGAATATGGAACTTAAAGTGAACGGGAAGAATCTGTAGCAGAGCTATCTCTAGTGTGTACTTATAATGAAAATGCAATCCATATCCTTTTTGAATGTCCAGGTACAAGAGACTGATGGAGTCACACTCACATGACTTTCTCTACTCCCTCACTTATTACTGGGTATACAAACCTATCTTACTACAGCTTATTTTTCTATCTACTACATTTTAAACCAAATAAATCATTGCAGAAATAGCTACACTACGCATTTCGTTAAAGATACCAAGAGCACAGCGATAGCCAAATGTTTAAGAACTAGACACTGTATGCTAGCCTTAAAATTCCATATTATTTCTAAGCAATCATGAGAAACAACTGAATGTTGACAGGACTTTAAAGGAATGACTGAGTAATGAACAATTCGAACCATTAATAACAGATGTCTAAGAAAATAACCATGAAAAAGCTTATTTGACATAAAGTGTGTGTGTGTGTGTGTGTTTTAAAGAGATTTACAATTTTTGTGTAGTACATTCTCGTATATCAATTGAAGTTTCGCAGTTGTACAAGAAGATACAAAATTCCTTCTGAATGAAGGACTTCATAGGCTATTCCAAGAAAATTCAAGATATACATTTTATTTGTCACGTAAATATGTTTAATATATGCTATTTTAATCAAAATCATTAGCCATTTGTTTTAGAAAATAACAAATTGGGGGGAAAAAAAAAACCTCCCTGTAAAGGGAAATTTGGGGTGGGGGATTTTCTCGAAAATCTTTGTGCCGCATCTTGGAAGGCGCTGAACCTAAATAACAGTTGGTGTTTATCTAACTTTTCATTTTTGAGTTATGGTGTTCATGCAAGCACGCACACATGGACCTTTTTCTAAAATGCTTTTGTTTTATTCAGGGTGTCTCCAAACATGTATTTCCGGTGAAATCTCAGTATTTAATTTTTGGGTGGAATGCAATACCTTCTCTACCTACTAGGTACGTGGCAGAGAAAGCAAAAATAGGTTTGGTTAATCTTTGGCATTATTAATTCAGAATTATCACACGGAGTTCTTTGAATTAGTAATAATCAGGAATATTGTATTAATGAGTGTACTATCGTAAGGTGTTAATCCTTGTTATCAGGGTGGACTTTCATGGCCTGGGAAAGAGCCAGGGCTGAAACCAAGCCATAAACACTGTAATTTTGTAACAACTTAGTACTTGTATTAACACATGTACAGAAAACTCAAGATATACATTTTGTCATTAAACACCTAAAATATATGGTATTTTAATCAGAACCATTGAGACATTTTTGAGAATACCAAGTGTTTCAAAAAATATTCTTGTAAAGGGTAGTTTGAGGTAGGGGGATTTTCTTGAAAATCTGTATGTTGTATCTTTGGAAGATCTTGAACTTAAGGCAGTGCATCTATGAAAATCCAAAAATCTAAAGCTTTCTTCCGATTACTTCAACGTTTTTACCATATACTTGGAACATAAAACATATGGTGCACACAAAATTTTAACGTGCTATGTCAAACCATTGTTAAAATATTAATTTATTTATTCATCACTTTTTGATATGCTAATATGAAATGCTCCCTAGACACTATGGTTCATTATATCACTCCCAAAATTTTAATTAGAGCTCATAATTTTTTTTTCTTAAAACATACATGTTATTGAATTCTTCAACTTTTTCAATCTGAGTCATGGAAAATAATTAATTTCAACAATTACTTAACACTTTTTAAATAATGCATTACAATTTTTAAATCTGTAATTTCTGAAGCTCTCTTGAAAATTTCAAGCTAATGAATTATAAACTGCGGTCCAAGAGCATCTTGAATAGTGAAAATGTGGTGGGGGGGGGGGGGGAAGAAGTAGTGAGAAAAGCAGATTTGGAAATTCAATGTGGTGCTTTACCTGAAAGTTACAGGACTAATTAAATATCCCTTTGTTGCTTTATAATTGCTGATATTAAAAAATCTGATGCGTTACACTCACATGACTTTCTCTACTCTTGTACAAACTATTTTTACAAATGCTTATTCTCCATCTACTTCATGTTAATCGAGATAAACATTTGCAGACTCTATCTTATTGCTAAGTTTCTTGTAAATGTAAGGGGAATATATATTTACAAGGGCAATATAGAAATACAGTAGCCTTTAAGCATAGACATATCTCTTAATAGCTGGTTGCTAGGTGCAGCACCATTCTCTTTGCCACAGATTAATACTCTTTGCATATCCAAGACAAAAAAATGAATAACGAATTCCTATTTGAGAAAATAAGTATTGAAAAATTTAAGGGAATAACAAGCAATATCTCGAAAATGGTTGACTCAACAAAAAAAAATGTATAGGACATAAATTGTGTATTTTAACGTGATCTACATTTTTTGTGTAGTAAAATTTTGTCTCTCTCTTATGGTTTGCCAGTTATGCAAAAGTCGTTCACAATGAAGAATACTTTTGGAGACATTCCCAGAAAATTCAAGATATACATTTTATTGGTCATGAAAATATCTTAAACATATGATATTTTAATCAAAATCGTTAGCCATTTTTGAGAAAATTAAAATTTTCGAAAAATGTTCCATGTAAAGGGTAATCTGGGGTGGGGGGATTTTCTTGTAAACCTTTGTGTCGCATCTCTGGAAGATACTGAACCTAAATACCAAGTTTGATGTTTATCCAACTGTTCGTTTCTGAGTTATGCTGTTCACAGACAGTCAGACACACACACACACACACACACACACACACACACACACACACACACACACACACACACACGTTTCCAAAAATGCTTTTTTTGGATTCAGGGGGTCTCAAAACATATATTTCTGGTGAAATCTTGGTATCAAATTTTGGGTGGAATACAATACTTCCCCTACTTACTATACACAGTAGAGAAAGTAAAAAACCAACTGCATAGCATGGAAGTACAAGTAGTAAGTATAATAAAAATGTAAAGAGGAAATTTTCACATTTTTTTAATCAAATTTTACTGGTACATTTTCTTAAATGGTATTTATCAGACATTTTGTATAGAGTTATGCTGTTCACAGAAAGATGCATTTTTTTCTAAAAACATGTTTAGACCTTTTTTTTTCTTTCTAAAAATGCTTTCTTTTCGATACAGGAGGCCTCAAAACATGCTATTTCTGCTTAAATCTCTTATGAAAGTTTTGGGTGGAATGCCATACGTTCTCTTACCTACTAAGTACATGGTAGAGAAAGTAACAAAAAATAGAAGGCACAGGGTAGAGCCTACCATATGACTAACAAATTAATGTTACTGTAGCCCTATTAAGGACTTTTGACTTAGATATTGATTTAAAGTAGTGAGTTGTTAAAAATTAAGTTTTGAGTATTTAATAAGTTAAAAATGTTTTCCCATAAGAGAAAAAAAACCACATACCTCAGTGACATTCTCCTATTTCATGGAGTACTTTAGGCATGTCAGCAACTGTAAACTTGTGAATCATTATGGAAGGGAAGATTTATTTCTGCATACACACAAACCTTGGATTTGTGCCAAAACAAGAGTTTACTGTAACCGAGAAAGCCAAGGGACTACTTGTGGCATGGACACTTGTATCAACAGGACTATTTCTTGTCACATTGGACACCTTCCTATGAAATACTGCCTCCAATGATGCCTTTTAGTAGGTCATTCTGACACTAACAAGCTAAGACTTACATAATACTGCAGTGTAAGGCACCAGGATTTAAGGTTCAACTCTTTTTGACAGCAGATGATGAATGTTCTTCCTGCAGAAAATGACATTGCTTGACACTATGCCAAATGTTTGCTTCAAGAAACTACAAACTGGCTTTTTTCCATTCACTCAACAGAAGATGTTCACGGTTAGAACCAATACAATCAAAAACAAATTTAAAACCATGTTAAGAATACAGTTATGGCATTATGCTGCATTCTTGGCAAAGAGGTTTTTGGCAGTGTTTTTAATAGATCTTAACCCAACAAATTCTTTCTAGCATATATTGGAAATCTGCCCAAATGTTAAAACATTTCATTGCATGAAAATACCCAATATCAGAGATATCAAAGTTTTCTTTTTCTCACATGCTAAGGCTTAAACAACCACAGCATTACTAACATTTGTTGATAAAAATATTTTGAGATGCTCTGCATTTGACACAGCAGTTTATAAGGAAACAGATTTAAAAATGCTGTAGCTCAACAAGGGAAAAGCTGGAACAAAATTAAGGACTCAGAAGCATAGAATCTTAACAAAGCATGCCACCAAGCTGTTTTATTTGCTAAGACCACCACTTCATATAATAAACTACCCTTAATTTTCAAATGAGATTGAATGCAACACATACTCAAACTCTTATACGTACAGTGAAACCTGCCCAAATTGGACTTTTAATAAGCCAGAATCCTGTCTATTTCAGAAAAAAAGGTTTTGGTTCTGTTGGAAATCATATGCTTTATGGACAATTCTTCCTAAATAATACAGAAAATGATCAGCATGGGAATGGAAACAGCCTGCAATTGCTTAAAACAAAAATATGCTGAATTAAAATGCATTGTTCTGGAATATGCTGTGCTTCCAAGGAAACTGCAAATGTAGCCCATTAAGGTAAATGAACTTTCTTTTAAATGTATAGCTACATAACTGAGCAGAGATCTCGACAAGGAGTTACAAATGTGTGTGGTGAAGGAATGCTTAGATAAGAGTGCTAGTGAGTGGAATATAAGGCACTTGAAGCTGACAGATGTATAGAGCTCAAAGGAAAATAACATGTGAAAGGACAAAAAATAACTCAGACATGCCTATAGTGTTAAGATTCCTAATTTAGTGTTGTGGGCACACAGCTTTAGTGCAAGGACACTGTAATACTGAAGTAAATTTTATTATTTAAACAACTTATTTTAATTTATTAAACAGTACTCATATACGGAGTGTATAAAAATTACTTTCACGCATATACAGGGTAGGTTTCTCACTACAAAACAAGATGGTGATGTGTGACATGGGGACTTGTTTATATTTGTCATTTGTGCACATTTTTGGTTAGTCATCTTCTCTTATGTTAAGTACAAATACTACAGTTAAATTTTAGTCACATGGTTAGACCTGCACAGACTCTTACCTACGACAAATGAGTAAGAAAGAAAGGATCTACTAAATGAATGTGTTATGGAATGCTAAACAATGCTACCAACAGTGGAAATGAGAAAATCATTAACCTTAAAGTAAGCTTGAACCACAATACAATAAAGACATGTTTTTTCAAGGACATAATTTATTTGGAAATTAGCACTACACATTTGAATGTGCATTGACTCAAAATACAGCTGGATGACAGCCTATTAACCACTGCATACTGATAACATTACGGTTCAGTACTGAACTTGTTTTATCCGATAAAATCACATCTTTGCAAGCATATTAAAAGATAAACAACTGTGATTGATTGATATCCAAGGCACTGTTAAATATTAGTGTTCAATATGAAATAAACCACTGCATACTGATAACATTACGGTTCAGTACTGAACTTGTTTTATCCAATAAAATCACATCTTTGCAAGCATATTAAAAGATAAACAACTGTGATTGATTGATATCCAAGGCACTGTTAAATATTAGTGTTCAATATGAAATAAATGGCATATTAATGAAATAGTCTTGCAAAATATTCTTTCAATAATAACTAAAAAACAAAGCATTTCTGAACATGCTTGCACATTATTTTTCCCCGCTTTTGGTGCTACGAATCTGGCTCCAACATCTTTCCAAGTGTTATTGATAAGCCCTATATATTTCATACCCTGCCTTAACTATATTCTCTGTCCTAAGCACTGGAAACCTATTCAATGTATCACAACAGAGAACCGAATTGGTGGGAGGAGGGCAACTGGTGATACAAACCTCGCTCAACCCAAGTGGGTGAAAATGAGAATTTTGCGCATTATTTTAATCTGCATTTTAGACTAAAGAGAATATATGGTGTACACAAAGCAATTGAAGAAAACTCATATTCCTCAGTCACGGAGTGCATCTAATGAAAAAATGGATGCAAATCTAAAATCATTCCATGCAAACATCCACTTAGGTAACCAAATATTTTAGAATGTAGGAAGGTTAAGGGCACATTGTCCTACGTACAAGATTAGACGACAATCACCAAGTAGCTGTCAGTTCTGCAAGATCCTTCTAAGCTATTATAGCTCACTTGATGCCGAAAACTTCAAGAGATACTTTATATCATAAAAGTAAAATGAGCGTACTATTCAGCTTGGCAATCCACAGAGCTAAAGCTACAGGATATACATCCCAAGGACTGAAGAAAATTGGGTTAAAACTAATCCAACCAGGACACAAAATCAGGCTCTGATATTTCTTTTCAATTACTGCATGGCTAACAGTTTATAGGGAGTCAACGTATACCCAGTACATTTATATGCTGTAATTGTCATCGATATTAATTCAGAACAAATTTGCAAGCACTCTCCTGACTTTTGGAATCTTCCATCAGAAATATGAGAATTTTGATATACTCACTATAGGGCTGAGGTCCAGCACCAAAGCGTGGCTCTTGGAGTAGTGGGGCAGGGCGTCCTGAAGCTGGAGCCTCTGTCTTTACACCTGCCAACAAATTTAAATGACTAGTTTAGTGGTTTTCTCTTCCAATTGAAGTTACTGGTTGAATGCTAAAATATCTACAGGTTTTACAACAACATAATGCAATAAATAGCCCACAGAGTGTATCACAACAGCATTTGCAATGTTAATATCTTGTAGTTTGGTGCTGTTTCATGCCTCAGCTGTGAAGGTGAATGTGTTTTTACCACTATGGTCACTAGCTGTTAAGAAAGATGCTAGAATGGGTTTCAGCAATTCTTAATTTTTTTTTTTTGAATTTGTCAATTATAGATAAGTAATGATATACAAATTTCCCAGTGCAAGCCATTACAAGACACCCCGCCCCCTAAATAAGTTGAAATGACTAGGGTAGGCCCTTTCAAAAGCCAGATCTTTACAACAAAGTGAACAACAACGTTTAATATTATTTTGGTGAATGAAGGCCATATGGCAATAAATTAAATTTTAGTCAAACATTTCTTTAAAAAAAGTTTACATGTTACATTCAGATGACTTTCTCTACTCACTCCTCTACAAATTAATCTCATAAATGTTAATTTTGTTGCAAGTACAAGCAGGATACAACAGGTTAGTAGGCTATAGTGAGTCAAGATTTTTTAAAAGTGCATTGCCATGTGATGGCTTTGAAACTCCTTGCATGACCACGAGAAAAAATGAATAGTGACTTACCATTTGAAGGAAAAATATAAGTATTTGAAAATTCAAACCAATAACGAAGAATATCTTGAAAATGGTTAACACCATAAAAATGTTTGGCATAAATTGTCTATTTTAATGAAATCTACATTTTTTGTCTCTTATTGTTTACAAGTTATACAAAATTCTCTCAGAATTTCTCTCTTTCCTTGACTTGTACCTTGTTTCCGGCTAACAATTGATTGAGAAGTCTTGGCAGAATACACATAAATCTCTCATGAAGGTAGAAACATGGCACTCTAACCTGCTCTTAATTTCCTGAGTTAAGCTCTCAACATGCCACTACTCAAAACTCTGGTCTTCTACAGATGGATGTGACAAATTTCCTATTATAAATTAAATATTAGTAATTTGGCAAACTTCATGGCTAAGCTCTTGTGTAACACTGGACTTGTAACAGGGTGGAATCTTCCCCTTGCAGTGTGGATGAACTGCAGGTGCATGTACTGAATTTCCAAACCTGATTTGCAATCCATTTCATAATCTGGTGTTATAAAAGATCGTAATAGCCCATACATCGTTCAGCACATCATAAAACTGATTGTTCCTATAATTTCATTATACACGTTTCCACGCCCTTTTTTAATCTTATTTGCACTTAAAGCAGTTTCTAGCTTATTATGTTCAGAGAAGTATAATAAACATTTATGTTGTTTGAGTAATAACATGTCTCATGTTTGGTACAAATGTGACAACTGAAAAGCGTTTACTCAAAATCAGTATTGTTTCCAAATTGCAAACTGTTTTATATAATAAACAGCAGAGAGATAACTATAGATAATTACACCAGTTCCTTTCTGCCAATCAACAAGCTTGGTTTTGGTGGGCTAAACAGCACTCCGCTTAAAAACTAAAAATAGATAATATTGTTTCTGATACATTCTTTTATTTTATTCCCACCTCTGATTTGATTACAAAGCGAGAAAATGTTCTTTTGTCTGTATTGGCAGATAATGAACTTCTATTACTGCTGTAGTTTAAGTTCTGCATATTTTTGTTACGATGTATGAAACATCTAAGCCATATGTGATGATGATACGTAAGAACAAGGCAAAAATGGTTATTAATCCATTGAATACAGCTTGTAAAAGTGAACTTTCTCTTTGGTAATTTTATTTGACTTTTAACCTCATGTTTGTTGTCAATTACTTCAACCTTTGGTCTTGAAATAATCACGAAACAAACATTCATTATGCTCCAAATTACTGGAAAATTATCAGCACTCATTGAAGATAATGTGTACCTGTGTGGCTCAGTAATAAAAAGAAACATCATTTAGAATTTAAATTCATTCTATACAAAAACGTCACAGATTCTCATTCATAAAAAAAATGGTTGCAAAATACTAAATATTGACAATGCCCCAGCTCGTAACAATAATTTGAGAACATACATATAAAATTGGTTATTGCAGATGACATCACTACAGCAAACCAACTATACTGTGTTGTATTACAAAAGAGGATCCCAAATCGATACTAAATATTCATGAGCATCATACAGGTGCGTCATCATGTGACCATGGAATGGTGAGGTGCAACCACCTCATTTTTAAATTACTTTTGAAATGCTGTTACTGGCAATGGCCGCTATAAATTACGGGGCTCGATTGACATTTATTTTGCTACCTCGGCGTAGCGGAGGGTTTTGGTACAGATGGCGCATCTCAAATACCTTTCAATTACTACGTTTCCATGGGGAATTTAAATCGAGTTGAGTACACTTTCCGTATTGAATACTGCATGGAAACGCGGATCCTCTTAGAAAGTAGGATCGGATCGAAATTTGTTGCATGGAAACACCTACTGTCGCCAAAGATACTATACTCGTAACACGCTGCACGCTCGTCATTTTGTTTTTATTAGCGGAAATCGTTAATCACGTGTGCAATAAAATACAGCAAAGCCATTTTTATCGCTTCCATAATTCCAATTTATTCTTCTCAAAAACATTCACTTATCTCAAAACCCACTTAAAATATGCATTAAAACAAATTAACATATGTTTATCAGGTTCGGCAACATAAATCTCTGTTGATCAACATAAATGCTTGAATTATTTTATTCTCGAACTTTGTGTATCCAAATCGATCTCAATACGTATTGAATTTAACATGGAAATCCGGATCGTATTCAGTATGGAATTGAACTCGAATCAATTTCAATTCCACATGGAAACGTAGTGAATGCCTAGAGACTGAATTTTAGGCTTATAAAAATGGCAATTTGGGCGTTAAAGTATGTTAAGATACGCTTGTTTCACAATTATTATAGCCTATTATTGGAATATGATAAAACTATTCTTTTCGCGGTCCATAAAGGTTTCATTGCAATTTCCCCATTTATAACGAGTTAATTTTATTAATAAACGCTCCCGAGAATAAACACCCATGTATACTTTTCTATATCCAAAAACAAAAAGTATATTTATAAGCTTTTGGGTTATATTTATGAACCAAATTTCTTTAAGCTTTATGAATGAAATAATCAGTAACTTTTCATGGTTTCGTTAACAGTCGATCACTACGAGCAATATCAGCAGGTAGTGGTTGATAAGGTTGGTGTGTTAATTGAGCTTATCAAATCATTCCGTTTTGTTTCCTACCAACCTGCATTGAGAAGGCAACACGAACATAACCTCAAATTTGCATTTTCGCTTTTGGAGTTTAAAAATTCTGTTTTCTTTGTTTTACAGATTTCAATAGTGATTAAATACATCTGCTCTTCTGACACAAACCACTTCAATACCTAACTTGAAAAGCTGCTGAATTAAAAGTTCAGAAACGTGTTCCTAAACATAATCCCGCAGCCCATTACACAAATGTATATTTCTGGCCCTGCCCATTACAATCCCACAAAGCAGCATGTTTTTTCCGTGTTAACAGAATGTTCCAGTTGTTAACTTTGGTGTGAACTCCTTATTTTAAGACAGATGCATCTGTTACTTTCTTTCAGCAGATACAACTTTTGTGCTGAAAAACTGTAACACAGATATTTACTTACGTGCTTTCGACAGGCCTAAACCATATATTCTTCCGGTGCTAGTGAAGCTAATCTCTCCCCCATTCCACTGCTGTATCACACTAGCTCTTGAATATCTCCTAATGAAAGCTTTTGGCATGATGAAAATATTGTTATAAACTGCACAGTGTGCTGCCCACCACCTCACTTATAACTGAGAAGCGACGATAAACAAACCCCTCTAACCTCTAGAAGTGAAAGTTGCTTTTCCGGTAGCGTTAGGTAGTGATACTACCTTATTCCACCCCTACAGTGAACCACATTCCTTCTTACAGTCAAATCTGACCCTGAATAATAGGAATTGCTGGATTATTTGGGTAACATGCTTCGTTCTGGTGAAAATAATATACTTGGTTGTTATTTTTTCTGAAGAATTTGGAAACTTTCAACGTTCAACAGGAAAATTGCTTAAAACGAAAAAATACTAAACTTGTCCTGGTGTATGATGGTTTTGGAACATGTTACATTTCCAAGGAAGCTGCAAATTTGGGTCAGTGAACGTAACTTGGAGAGTAACTGAAAGGGACTAAAGATTTATTGCCTTGAATTGAGTTTTTATTTATGGACCCTCTTTAGCTACTATGATCCTAAGCGGCCCATTTTATATTGGGCGTGAAAGACCGGAAAGTTTGCTCAGAGGCCTCTTTTCAGGCTTAAGGTTATATATCAGGGGCGTCTGGTGATTCTGAACTTTGGTGGTTCCAAAGTTATAGGTAGCGGCAATTTCATTTTGCTAAAGCAACGAACACTGCACCGTCAATTTTGTTTTATAAATATTAGTTATTAACAGTTACTTCCAAATGTCATCAGAATGTTCATTATAAATTTATCTGTAACTGCTATTATAAGCCAAGCTTTTTGGGGGAAGTCTTAAGATTCTACAAATCATTCAACCATGTTTTATCCATGGTTTCTCAACACCGAATAAAACTCAAGGAAAGGAAAATAGGACGTTTTAACATCCCAACCAGTTATATTCTCACATAAATCGCTATTATTCAAATTCCCGTTAAAACAACAGCCGAGTGATTTATAGATTTGGTATAGGTCTACTCTCTACCAATACGTTTGATTTCCATTCCGTTTCAAATTTAATTTTGAAACATCTGATGTGATACATTCACATGACTTTCTCCACCCTCTATCTTTATTAGTGCGTATAAAAACTACTCTTACTAATGCTTGTTTTTCTATCTACTACATTTAATCCAAATAAACCTTTAGAAACGGCTTATGCCACAAAAAACTTTATCTACATTTTGTGCGGTACGTTTTCGTCTATCGCTTAATGTTTACAACTTATACAAGATTATACAATTTTCTTTCCGAATGAAGAGGACTTCCTAGGCTATTCTCAAAAAATTAAAGATATACACTATATCTGTCATGCAAATATCTTTCATATGTGGCATTTTAATCAAAATCGTTAGAACCATTTTTATAAAATCAAAATTTTCAAAAAAGTTCCATGTAAAGGATAATTTGGGGTGGGTGATTTTCTTTGAAATCCTGGCGTCGCATCCCCGGAAAATACTGAACTAAAATACCAAGTTTGGTACTTATCCGACTTTTCGTTTTTGAGTTATGCTGTTCACAGACGGACACAGAAGACAAGACTCACCTGCAGATGTTTCCAAAATGCTTTATTTGGATTCAGGGGGGCTCAAAACATGTATTTCCGGTGAAATCTCGGTATCGAATTTTTGGGTGGAATGCAATGTTCTCCCTACGTAGCAGAGAAAGTAAAAAGGTAGTACTAAATTAGACCGAACGGAATTCATTGTTTTCCGTATATCACTCTAATTCACCAACTGAAACATAGCACAACCACTGCAACGCAAGGTTCAATATATGGATGACCGGAAGTGAGAAAAAACATTTACTATAAAACCAACAGATGGCGCTGATTTATGCGACGAAAATCAAAGCGATTATTCTATTCCATGCTCTCTGACAACATAGAGCCTTATGTGTCGCACTTCCCCACCACACACTCTTTGCTCCGTTGGTTCGTCTTGCCCTCTACTAGCCATTATATGACTGGCTTGCAACCAGGAGTGCACTATTTGGGCACCTGCAAACAATATACCGCTTGCTGAAGTCCACTACACAAGATCAGGTCAGAATGAACCCGGAATATAAATATTTTACATTAAAGGGAAACCAGGATTATGGTTGTAGCATAAACGTACCATTATATATAGAGCAGCTTTTTAATATGGTAGCACCTTATATACACACACTCAAACGCACAGACCCTGCTATATTCCTTCTATAAGGCCAGTGCGTTGTAGTGGGTTGGAGCGTGTACTCCAGTTCCCAGCCACGGAATGCGCGTGGGTTCGAACCCATATATAAGACCGTGCTTCGGATGCATTTGAGGAGCTACGGTTGGTAGCGCTGAGTAGGTCACGAAAGCCAACATTCTGGCAGGCGGAAGTATCAAGCTGACCGTTTAGGCTGAATGATCGTCCACCTCTGCCTTACGTATGTGGGCGTGAGGTCGACAATCGGGTTGGAAGGCCAAGGACTGCAGTGCCACAGATTTAACTTTGTTGCTGTCGCTAACGTCAAGCGAAAAGTAGTGCGAGAATTGAATAAGGTAGCAATGGTGATTTCAACAATTAAAAGTAAAGTTATGGCTTTTATAGGTAAAGAAAGTACAAGATCGAGAATCGCTATAGTAAATAATATAATAGAACAAGTGGGCAAATATATATTTTTCGGATGTCCTATAAAA
The DNA here is from genome assembly GCA_030765065.1 of Deroplatys truncata. Taxonomy (NCBI): domain Eukaryota; kingdom Metazoa; phylum Arthropoda; class Insecta; order Mantodea; family Mantidae; genus Deroplatys; species Deroplatys truncata. The sequence continues at coordinate 27,789,291 of CM060986.1, forward strand.
CTAGCACCTATCAAGCTAAGGCAAATAGAAATACTGAATTATATGAAGGAATTTTAAAGAATAAAAATAGAGCAAGTCGAGAGACAGTAGTAAAATAAAGTAATGTCAGTGCCAAAATAATTATATGATAGCAAAATTTGGATTATAGCCAAAAAATAATAAAATCAGCTTCCAAGCAAGGGAAATTAAACTCCAAAGGAGTTATTGCAGGATAATGAAAAATCGACCATAAAAGAAATGAAGAAATGAGAGGAATCAGGCGTATGTAACCTGAATGCCACAGCAAAAGAATACAAGACAACGTGGATAATCCATGTACAAGAATGACACTTGAAAGATCAATTACCTTATGAATTATAAACCAAGAGGAAAGATTAAGTATGGGAAGACCTACTTAAAAGATGGTTTGAACAAGATTGCAACAGAGAAGTGTCTAAAGCATAAAGGAAGGAGCAAAAAGAAGAAGAAAATGTTTTTTTAATATGAATAGGCCTTATGTTTTAAGCATTCCATCCAAAAGTTGTATATTTAGATTTCATCGGAAATACACGTTTTGGGAACACTGAATCCCAAACGAAAGAAAACAAAAATCCACGTGTGCGTCTGCCTGTGAGCAGCTAACTCTAAAGGAAAGTTGGATGAATACAAATTTCATACTCGAGTCAAGCGAACACTTTCAAGAAAAGCTCCCCACTTCAAACTACCCTTTAGTTAGTGAAAAATAAATTCATTTATTTTATTTTCTAAAAAGGGCCCTGATGGCTTATTCAAATACCAATCCGTTGAAGATATCTTGTATTTTCTCTGAATAGTCTCGTGAACGCACAGACACATTCACATTAGAATTAACACAAACTCCCCCTTCTCATTCCACTAATGTCTGGCTTACTCCACTTCCGCGAAGGTACGCTGGAATACTGGCATTATGTTAGTAACATTATTAATCTGTTTATATTCTCAAAATTACTAACCCTGTTAACTCCATATACTGGTTATAATTAGGCTTCGGGTATTTAGGTTTTTACCTATTGTTTTCCTTTTACACATAATTGGCCTAAAAAGGTAGTAATCAACTTTTATAGTGCCTAGCACCTATTTCAGCATAAATGCCAATAAATGCCTTTTTTTTTAAAATTCCAATGAATTTATTCACCACGCTGTTATATTCAATAAATAATTATTTAATCAACAACAAACCTTTCCTTGACTAGATACTTATTTGATTTCTGTTTGATAAAATGCGGCGTAGTGTTGTTTTTAAAAGGCTTAGCGCAACAATTAGTGAAATCTTAAGGTGCCGCATGCGAAATCGGAACTTCGGCAATGGAATACAATACCAACAATTGGGCCACGTCTGGTTCTCAGAAACGTTATTTGAAAATAAGGCAAAGTGTCGGTTCGTGTTCACAATATAACTATATTAAAGTCTTTGGTTGCTGTGATCCATGTATGTTAACTACCGCGATTAACTGTACCGTATGACTTTTTCTTCTACCTGAAAAAAATCTCAAATTTGTTTGATGCATTTTATTAAGACCAATACTGGGGTCTAACAGTACAACAGATCAAGAACAATACTAATTTTTAAAAGACAAGTTTTTTTAATTTATACTAATTTTTATGTAAATTATATTGGTTATTCATTTAAAATTTTAATTATTTTAACAAAATATGATTTACCGACATTAAATATATTTATAAATATATTCTTCTACTTAAGGTTCTGCCAAAAAAAGGAGTCATCCGGAAATGCTTGTTATTTACTGTGGACAAAACTACGGCCAAAAGTGAAACTGAACAACCTGTCATTTAAAAAAAATAACAATGTTGCATTAACTTTTTAAGTTCATGTAAGGCATAATTCTATCCTTTATATTTTAATTAACTGACAGTGACGCATATTTTTTACAGAATGATTGTTCAAATACTATATTATCTATCCTACTGTATTTAAGTGCGTTTTGAAATAAAGCATTAATCACTGTTTTGCATGACGTGATGCATAAAATTTGTTTATTTATTGTGCCTATTAAATACCTAATTCCCTACTTTTTAGGACGTTTTTAGGCGCCTAAAATCCCATTTTTAGGACCTAAAGATCCGAATCCAGTTATAATGATTAGTACTCGAATCTTAAAAGTTACTTTATGGACTTAAGACTGAAGACAAGCAATCATTTCTGAAGCTCATTAGCATATATTTTGATGACAGTGAACTGGCGTATAAGGAAGGCTAGGAGGTGGAGCCCTTGAATATTTCATCTATCTTACACGCAGAAGGCACATTGTAGTCAAATCGCAAATGGACCCAAAATATACATAAAACGTGTGAATAACGAAGACTATCAGAGAAAGTAAATATCTATGAAAGTAAAATGCTTTTAAACTTTTTCAATGAACTCAAGATGTTTCTAATTTAAAGGGCGACATCTACTCCTACCACACGATATACTTACTCCGTATACGCAGTGGTTCGCGAGTTGTTTGCGTACAGATAGACGGACGGAGGTGCTCTGCAGCCGCAAACGCATGCGAGGACATTTGCCGAAAAAGTATGTTTGAGCACTGGCTCGAATCTCCGACATGGACATCTCATGATTTAATATAGCAACCGGAAATACTTCCGTTGTGTGACCGTGAATACACGCAATAGTCGGTCCATTTGTTTATATAAACCCGATACGGTGAAACTACAAAAAACCACGTTCAAGGCATAAAGCTTCTCCGGTCTCATCCCAGTGTTTCGCCAAACATCCGAAAAAAGGATCATGGAGCTGAATGAAAAGTTTCACTACCACATTCATCGTAGAGATATTTACGAGAGACAATTTGAAGTCAAGGCTATAAGATGGGCGGTTTAAAGCCTGCCTCCCAGCAATATGCTAACAATCCTAAATTACCTGCCAACCCGTGACATTTACTTCTTCAGATGTCTCATCAACTTTGAGAGCACTCCTTTACAGTCAGAATTATTTTCGGACGGCATCTAACAGTTGTGAAGCAGTGAGACGCGACTTTTCCCTTAGCGTCATGTTAATTTTATTATGTTTCGAAAGAATTTCTGTTGAATGGCATATTGTACCACAGGTTATAAAATCGATGCAATCGATTAGGTTTGTTTTGCGTTAATTTCTGCCCAAATTACGCTTTTTGCCCATTCAAAGCTGTATATTGTAGCGTATGTCTGCACTGTTGCGTCGGACACATTATTGCTGTGTAAATGATATTGCTAAACTAATTATTTCGTTTGTGAGCTGAATTCTTGTCCGGCGCGGCATATTTCCCTCCAATTCCTAGTTGAGGGGGGTGAAAGCAAGTTGAGGGAAGAGCCTCTTTGTCTGAGAGCGTGGCGTCACCAGTAGAGTCAGTCTAGTGGATATCTTCCGAGTGTGTGGATGTATGTAGCGTACGTGGTCCGTGAGAGTGTGGGGTATCTACCCCAGTGTTTGTCTGTAACCTTTTGGAAATTATGTAGGAGCACCAAGATAATTTTATAATAAACCAGAGTTAAATCTGAATTTATATGTATTATTTACAAATATCCCACGCCCGCTTTAGTTTTGTGCAGCAAGTTCCTGGTATCTCTTGTTTGCCTCTGTACGAGGGGCACTTTTTATATTTTGAGCCTTGGCAACCCTAAATGTTGTAGGTGCCATCTGACGTTTCCAATGGAAAGTTTGACATTTTTGACCATAATCTACTTCAAGCATTTTGTCAATAGAGCGTCATTTGTTTTGTTTACACTAACTTTAAAATTGCGTGTCAACAAAAACATGGAATTAACTCGTGAAAATGTTCGTGCAATGATTTATTACGACTTTCGACGTGGATTATCAAGACAAGAGTGCATCGATCAACTAACTTCCACATTTAGCACGAAGCTCCATCCTTTGCCACTGTGAAACGCTGGTATAACGAATTTAATCGTGGCCGCCGTTCGCTCAATGATGAAGTTCTTGAAGGTCGTCCAAAATCAGTTGCTGTGCCAGAAAACATTGCTGCTGTGCAAAAACTAATTATGAAAGATCGTCATGCGACATACAGTGAGATTGAAGCAACCCTAGGCATTAGTTACACCAGCATATATAAAATATTGCATGATTATTTAGCCGTGAAAAAGGTTTGCTCTCGTTGGATCCCACATAATTTGACGCAATCTCAAACAGATGCTCGTGTAGATTGGTATACAAAAATGCTCAAGAAATACAATGGCGGTGCCTCAAAAGACTTATAAAAGATTGTAACAGGTGACGAATCATGGATCTATGCGTATGAGCCGGAACGTAAACAGCAGTCGAATGTATGGGTATTTCAAGATGAAGCAAATCCAACAAAAGTTGTTCGCACTCGAAGCACTTCGAAGAAATGGTCGCCTGCTTTTTCAGCAAAACTGGCCATGTGGCAACACTGCCTTTGGAGGAACGTAAAACGGTCAATGCCGAATGGTACACAACCATTTGTTTGCCGGAAGTCTTCGGTGAAGTAAGGAAAACCAACAAGAACCGTAGGATCGTTCATCAAGACAATGCGAGCGCACACACATCTCGTCTAACAACAGAATATTCGAAGGTTCAAAAAATCGAATTTATGGGTCATCCGCCATACAGTCCTGATTTGGCATCCAATGACATCTTTTTGTTCCCGAACATCACGAATAAATTGTGTGGACAACGATTTTCGTTGGCAGAAGCCGTTGATGCCTTCAAAAACCATGTTTTGGAGGTGTCTCAGGATGACTGGAATAAATGCTTTGACAAATGGTTCAAACTGACGCAAAAGTGTATTGATCATAAAGAGAATATTTTTAAAAACAATAAAGCAGTTTTCAATCAGAAATTACTTTGTTTTAATTATTAGGCTCAAAATATAAATAGTGCCCCTCGTAGCTACGACTCCCCAATGTTTATGCCGGGGTAACTAAATTTAATATTTAGCTGCAAACCTTTCGGCCTCACCCCGGTGTATAACAATATGTAGGCAATCAACAATAGAAGAACGTCAACAGCATTCAGTCCTGCTTCAACCACGCAGACTACAAGGAAATAAAGAGTTTGAGATGGGTACCATCATAGCAGAACCCGCTACGCCACTCACATTATTGCATCAATTCCGCAGGTTCTTCCCCCCCCCCACTCTCTCTGTAACATATAATGTTTTCAAAAGACATAATGAAACTGCTATTTCCGAGATGTTCGTACAAACTAAAATATCAGTAACAGGTTTTGTTATTACGCTAACATGTGGTGGCCCACCCTTTATGCTTGAACACCCCACGCTAACCAGAAGGAAATAGTAAAGTTGTGTATTTTTGGGCAATTTTAACATCCTTTAAACGAATAGGTCATATGGGATGGTGAATGAATACATGAATAGATTGCACAGATAACTCGCACTAACCGAGATTCGATCTTGGCCCCTCGTAGATATATTATCCCATAAAATGAGCTAATACACATCTGTAAAATGGCTAAATTAGTTTATGAAAACAAATAATACCAAAGGCAAATTGTAGTGACTAAATGTTCATCCTATCGGAATTTTATACATAAAATTAATATGTACTAACATAACAGCTTATAATTTATCCTCAGAGAATCTGGAGTAGAATACAGTGATTAAGATCAAATAATACAGCAATAAAACGTGCTTGCACTGATGAATGTCCAGTCCGGCATTTCAATTTCCACAAACAGATTATGCAAGTCGAAATTAAAACGATATATGGGAAGCACAGTTGGCGACGCCAAGAAAAACAAATGCACGTCGATAGACAGCTGTGGGTAGTCCTCAAAGCAGTTCTATTCCAGATTAGTCAATTCATACATTAATCAAAAAGCAAAATACTGCTTGTATATTTAACTAACGCATATTTCGAGGATTTTGACTTTGTGTCCTATTATGGGTCATTTATCCAGAATAGAAAATTATCACAAACATTTGTTATCGCAAAGCACTTTTTGGATTTAAATATATGTTGCACTCGCATTACTTTATCTACTCATTCTTCTGCTAAATATTCTTACAAAAGTTTATTCCTCTGTCTACTTCTTGTTAATCCGTATAACCTTCATTACACATTTACTGAAGATATAAGGGTACAGTAGGCTAAAGCGACAGTCAAAGTTTTTATAAAGCGGATATTTGTGTGGTGGCTTTGAGTTCCATGTTCCTTGCATGATCCGGAGAAAAGACCAATACAAGTATTTCACAACTGAAACCAGTAAAGCAATTTCTCGGAAATGGTTAGTCAAAAACAGAAAAAAAGACAATTGTGTGCTTTAACGACATCTAGTTTCCCCACAGGTATTCTATTTGTCATGCAAATATATTCAACATGCATTTTCATCAAACTCGTTAAGAGCCAGTTTTTACCCCAAAAAAACTAATAATAAAATTGTTCCATATAAAAGGTCGTTTGTGGTGATGGATTTTCTTAAAATTCTTCGTGCCGCATCCATACGAATTTTGGTATTTATCCGAGATTTCGTTTTATGCTGTTCACAGACACAAAGAGTTTTTTTCTATTTGCTTTTTAATTCACGGAGTGTAACAACGAGTATTTCGGTATCTGGAATACAATACTTCCTCTATTTCCATATAATAGGTAATAGATGAAGTAGTAAAAAAACGGTTTAAGGACAGCTTTTAGTGCCTCTACCTTCTCCCCCGTTGATAAGCAACTAGCGACTTCGAAAACCAGATGCAAGGAAGAAAGAAAAAAAAGTATTTAATGTTACCATAAACACAGCCTATGCGTTTAAACTGACCGTGAAATAACGCCTGATCATATATTGAAAGCGAACAAGCACTAAGCTAGATGAACAGCCTAACCTATTTTCGCCGTATGGCTATATTTAGGTCTTGCTTTAGGAGGAAACCGGGCGCAGGGGGAGGATAGCTATTATTTCTGTTGTTGGCTGCGCTTTAAAGCATTCACAACATTACAAAACTGAGTGCACAATTCTAGATGAGTGGTTGCTTTAGGAATGAAGTGCATTGTTCCACTCACAAGAGATGGGAGGGGGTGGTACTGTAAACACAAACTGAAAAGAAAGCAACAAAATGTCGGGGTAACAAAACAGTAAACTACATCTTCAATACCCGTGATTCGTGGAACCATCCTCAATTCCATTTGATCTTTAGTACACATTAAGGGGACGTTACAATGAAAAAATTACCAAAAATTTCACCAGTTTTCTGTTTTAACAGTCTATTCTTCTTTTTTTCCGTGAGCGGTTTTTAAATCCTTTCTAAATACCCTATCACATATGTGCTTTTATTGCATTTGATTATTTTTGCGTTCTGTTGTCTCCAAAATCTCCAGACGATGCATTTTTTGTTAATTTTTCTTCATTATTTTCAAAAGAAATTCAGAAATAATAAAAACAATGATTTTCCTAAAATGTTCATATTAATCCAGATTCAGGTTATACGGTTTTAAGAAAAATTATTTATAATAGTTTCATTTCTCAGTCTTAAAACGTGTTGTTTTCATTTTATAAAATATATATCTGCATCGTGTGGCATATTTTAACTAACGAAACTTCGGCATTTTTCTGTTAGTGCAGTCAAGGGGTAACCTTTAAAAACTCTGATCCCATTGAAAATTGTAGGATTTCGGAATTTCACTAATGCTTGCCCTTAAGGGCCTGTATTATAATCTCCGGTTACGTTCAGACGTTTGCATTATACAGGATGAGGAAAACGTAATGTGCAGAAAATTCTACAACCAACCATGTTTAGGTTAGATGCATGTTGTTGCAGATGCAATATAACAGGAACACTGCATGAACGTAACTCAAATCTGACTTTATAAAACATTCACATGACTTTCTCTACCCTACAAATTATTCTTACGAAAATTTCTTTTTCTATACGCATTTTAATTCAAATAAACCTTTACAGAAATAGATACATTGCACATTTCGTTATAGATACAAAGTGAATAACGGACGCTATATGCTGGCCTTAAACCCCCATACTGTTTCCATGCAATTGCGAGAAACAACTGAATGTTGAAAGGACTTTAAGAGAATGACCAAGAAATGAACAAATCGAACCTTTAATAGCGGACATCTCAGCCACATAAAAACTTAATTTAAATAAATTTGTGTGTTTTAAAGAGATCTACACTTTATGTGTAGTACGTTTTCGTCTATTGCCTAGAGTTTACCAGTTATACAAAATCCCCTCCGAATAAAAGGGACTTCATAAGCTATTCCCGAAAATTCAAGATGTACATTTCATTTCTCATGTAAATATATTTAATATATAGCATTTTAATCAAACCTTTTAAAGCTATTTTTTTTTAGAATATCAAAAATTTCGAAAAAAGTTTTATATCAAGGCTAGTTTCGGGTGGGGGAATTTGTTGAATATGTTTGTGTCGCATCTTTGGAAGATATTGAACCTAAATACCAAGTTTGATATTTATCAGACTTTTCGTTTTTGAGTTATGCTGTTCACAAAGGACATGTTTCCAAAAAATGTTTTATTTAGATTCAGGGGTCTCAAAACATGTATTTTCGGTACAATCTCGGTATCGAATTTTTGGGTGGAATGTAATACTTCCCCTACTTACTATACGCAGTAGAAAATATGCAACTCACATGTGTACGTACTGTCTCGACTAATGAGTAATTAAAACAAGACGGTAATGTACCATCCAATAGGCTTCAACATCAGACACCTACTGGCAGTGACTAGTACTATACAAGGCCGAGCGAGGTGACGTGCGCGACACATTCGGGAGGTCCCGGGTTCCATCCCCAGCGACAGCACATTTTGACCCCTGGCGAATGCTGGGGTGGTTCAGTTTCTACACGACTCTCCTGCCCTCCATTTCCTATAACCATCATCTTCCTTGTCACTTGTTTCAGGGTTGCGGCTGGGTGGTGGCATTGGAGGCGTTCATTCTGGGACCCCGTCTGTGCTTGCGCCCTGGTCATCCGGATCTGGTCGCGGAGTCACGACAGAAGCACAAGGGAGCGACTGGCCTGCGTGCGGTGCTTTGCCCCGGTTTCGGGGCGCCTCTCCGTTCCTGGGTACCTTTACCGTTACCAGATACTATACAAGAATGCCTTTTGTTTACACCTGGCACGCCACAAACAGACTCTAACATGACGAGTTTAATGTTGAAGCATGTAGCACAGTAAAAAGCTTATTTTGTTACTGCCTTTCTACTCTACAATTTTCTGCACATTGTTTTTCCGCAACTAGTATATGACCTTCCGTTAAAGAAGCCAGTGTTAACCAAACAACAAACCCCGTTAAGAACTACCAAGTATAAAGTTGCAGATTTTACTGCAACCGAATTTTCTAACAATATTTGATGTTTCATTCTTAACTGATACTGGCGCGTACGTTTACACGCAAGAATAAACGATCGCCATTAAACTCATGAAATTACATATCTTGAAATCGAATTTACAATTCAGTTGTTGCATGACATTTTAATTTCGCAAAGGGGGAGGGGGTTCTAATGGGATGCAAAATTAAGAGATCGAAATATCTCAATTGTGTTTTTTTTAACAAAATTTCGATAAGCTGGCCCCGTAGCGCAGTCGGTAGAGCGCCTGCTGTGAGAGGGGTGCTGGGTTAGATTCCCGGCTGGGCGTGGGAATTTTTCTCTGGCCAAGATGCGTGGGAATTTTTCTCTGGCCAAGATTATTCCCTATCCTCCCGAGTCTGGAAGTATGAATGGGATTGTCAATGTGTGTGTGTGTGTGTGTGTGTGTGATCTAATTAAAAAGCATTAAAAAGTGCAAGAAACCCAACGACAAGAGAATACGAGTTAACACCATTGCCACTGGCAAGATTTCCAAAAGAAAATGCCACGTGTAAGACCAATGTAGTTAAAGGCGAGATATAAATGGAACTAAAACAAAACAAAACAAAATATCGATATGATGAATATGAAATTTTTCGTGTACTTAAATAAATTAGCACGAAAAACTGTTTTTAAAACATCACACTACATCTTGGTTAACACGGGGAGGTGAGGAAGATGAAGGGGTGGAAGTGGGAGAGAAAGAAGGTGCAGAGACTAACGCGAGCAAAGCTGGGGGTTCTGCTAGTAAATATGCACGAATGCAAAAAGGTAGCTTAAGCGCTTCAAACAACATTTCGAAACGAGAAATAAAATGATTAACAAATAAAAGGGTGGTGCCCACCTCCGTGGTGTGGGGTAGCGTATCTGACTCATATTCAGGAGGTCCTCAGTTGGAATCCTGGTTAGAGAAGTTTTGCTTTATCCTCAAAAGATGAATATCGGGAAACTTTAAGCTCTATGGACGCCGGCTCGTTCATAAATTCATTCATTCATAGTGCGATATGACCTGCCCAGTTAAATGACGTTAAAACTAAAAGTGCGGCGTAGCATGTAATAAAGGAATACTAAAAAAATAACTCGTCTGACTAGAACCAAGGAAACGAGCACACATAAAAGAATTTCGTGTACAAATCACTAAAACGTGTGTTAAGATAAAATACAAATAAAGATATGATTTTCGTACCCTCTTGCGATATCATATTCAGTTTTTATGTTTCTTATAATTTTATAACTAATTTAAAGAATAAGATACGTCTTATCAAGAATATTATTTTAAGGACACAAACGAGAGATAATTATTAAAGGTTTTGCATGTTACACATATTGACGACCAATTACAACTTAAGTGTTCTCTCCTGTACAGATCGAGACATTTTTTGAGTGTTTTAACGCCCGTTCTTACTGCATGCGGATGACAGGCGTTACGCACATGATAAATGAGATGAAAAGAACAATTGGGAAAGTAACGTCCTGGTCTGTCTAAGTTTAGGATACCTCCAATTATGAGGACATGGAGGGGAGGGGGAACAACTCCGTCAGGGAGGACGGGTCTGGCGGGGTTGAACCGCGGACCTCCAGTATGTGCCTTAACGACCACGGTTACAGTTAAGAGGAAATTAGAATGGGATCTAGTTGAATAACGCAATGGGTTTAATAAGTCACTGTTTCTATACATAAAGCTTTGTCACGCAGACCATGCCAAAACAGGGCTTTAAACATTATAATCTGTTTACGTGCTAGGATTGCAATAAACTGATTTTTTCTTAGTGTTTATGCAAATTTCACCACTTCTTTGAATACTATGCAGATTTGGGATGATTATATCAGCATCTCTTTCATCAGCTTGAGACAAATTAACAGTGATTTCTGACTCATTTACGTTTGCCCAGGGTAGCATCATAACGCGCTCGCTCGCTCTCTCTCACTCACAGCATCCAAAATTCCCAAGCTGGAAGAAAGAAGACGATGTTTTAACTCCGAGCAGAAGCGGGCGTCTGCTAGAATCGTTTTGCTATTAAGCCGGTCCACAATATGTAGTGGTCTATTCTTCTTTTGAGAAGGACAACATCGATCTGGCGTGAAGTGGGGAAAGCACGCCAGCTCCCACTTCTTCAAGGGGATGTTGCCCCCGCCCCCAGATCGATAGAGTCCGTCCCTCACGGCACCGCCTCGACAATCATATTCTTCCTGTGGCCGGCCTGTTGCCTTCAGGTCGATATCGTCACAACTTCACCACAGATGCCGAATCTGCGAAACAATCTCCATTCTTCTATTGTAGCTTTCTCTTGCAGAAATATTCTGTCGTTATAACCGTGGTATTTATTACTTACTACTCTTGCTGAAATGAAACGGTCAGACACCATGACACTGACCAACATCCATTCATTTCTTGTCATCGACGCTTATTTTATCTCCAGTGTGCTTCAACTCCGCAGGACACTATGACCTGTTCTGTTATATTCTCAATTGTTTGGTGAAAAACGAAAAGTAAGGGCACAATATTCTTCGTGGAGCATCTGTGATTTAAAACAAACCAACTGCGTTTCCCTTTTAATGAAATTCTCATAAACCCTTCAGGACAATATTTCCATAATCATGTGAATTTCTAAACAATTTGTGACCACAGTTTTAAACTAAAAATCTGCTCGAAAAACTCGAAAGTTCTTCACACAACCTTTTGAAAATATCAATGCATGCATACATTTCGAAAACATTTGATCGACTACGCGAACTGGAATCTTAAGAACTTATCCAACTCTAGTTGTTCATCCAGATGTCCTGTATACTGCAATTTGAAAATCCGTGATTCATAGGACTGTATGATTGAACGAGACGTTAAGTCTAGACTTTGTCAGCCAACTTGTGTTTGTTTTCCAAATTCTTCCATAATCCAATGACAATTGGTTGAAACTGTGATTACAAACACCAAAAAGCCCATCAGCAACAGTCTGGTCAAAAATACTAATATCATTGCCGCAGTCGTTATTTACTTTGTCTTCATTCAGGAGCTGACGAAGAAATTAAATTAAACCGAGTTTTATTTATGGACCCAGTTTTGGTCCTTAATGCCCCATTCTATATTGGGCGTGAAAGACCAGTAATGTTGCTCAGAGGCCTCTTTATCAAGCTTGAGGTTCTTCTACGTGCCGTCAATATATGACACGGGGGTCACTGACCCACGACGAAAATGTCAATTTATGGCAACCCAGTGAATTTCGTCGCTTCCGCAGTTCATCATCGCTAGACACGCTGAGAGGTCAGCTGCATAAAAAAACTGGCTTGTTTAGTGCTTCTGAAGTCAAGAATCCATCCTGGGTGAATTACTTCATGCACTTGCTTCTCGAACGTTCTTCGGGTAACTGAGTGTAGAACATACACCGTTCACATGTTTTATTTTTTGGACGACTTAGCATAATGTACTCACCCATCAAGCAACAAAACCACGAGTTATCCTCCAAACAGCTACCTGTTAAGCACAGAAAGGTATGGGGAAAACAGCAAGATTGAGAGGAAAAGTAGTTCTGCTCTTATTAAGCCATACTAATGATTGATTATAATCTCACCAACACAACCGCTGAGGCAGGCACCACTACGCAAACCGTTTGCTTGCACTTAAAGAGTCACCTGCAAGCAACACATCATCATGCAGTCACCAATTTACCTGCAGAGGGCGGCTCTCATCTGTCACACTGTCTCTCTCTGTCCGGATGCTTGGAGGCAGAGCAGGGTCCCAGGTCCAGGCCCTCCTTCAGGCTCCTGCACACAGACAAACATTCACAATGGTCAGCCTCCGGCTTCCGCACCAGTTTCTCTGTGTCTGGTACATGTAGATGAGGCCTCTGGCTCATGTCTGTCTTTCTCGTGTTTGCAAGTGTTGTTTTTTTTTTCCTCTCCTCTGCTCTGTATTATTTTTGTCTTGAATGGAGCTTGCTGTGTTTTCTTGTGTTGGTGACTGTGCAATGTCTTGACAACCAATGTGGTGCCTGCATCTTGATGTGTTATGTTGTACAGCCCCCAATTCTTTTCCTCTCAACTCAAAGTAAAGCACCTGGAAAGAGGCTTCATATTGACATAAAAAAACTGAAGCAAAGGATTATTTCACAATGTATAAGGGTAGTTTTAAGTGTAACTGAGTAGTGTTGGTGCTAACATTGTTCCTAAATGTGTTGGTGATGAACATTCTTACCATCTGTGTGTGTTTGAGGTCAGCTCACTCTGCGATGATGATGCTAAAACACAACTACAACAAATGTTATTTACTATAAATAAATATCTTAAAATAAAGGGGCATTACAACTAATTCACATCTTATCATTCATGAATGATTGATAACTTCGAAAGGCTTGTGATAATCAAGTAACTAGGAATACTCTTGAGAATTCTTGGTACGGCTAGGTGCAGATTACGATGTCAAAAATACCCTAACGAGTCTGTTTAATATCGCGTTACAACTCTTGCGTTTCATCAGTTTCCACAAAAATGTGACTAACATGCTGTTAACGTCCCGAGCAATGCGATCGACAGAGCAGTATCGCTATCTAATGCGGAAAGGAATAGAATGTGCTCTCTGACCCAGCATTCGTCAGCACTGATACACTGGACACTTATTTCAGGGTGCAATTACAGCATTACGCACACTTTCTCATACGGTGTACATTGCATCCAAAACCTATATTACTAGTTTCCTAAAAATGTTGTACTCTCACGTGTTGATCCCAGTCACACCATTACACATGATTTGAAGATTACAAACTTAAGATTCCACTTTTCATACAGAAAAATAACAGTTGAAGTAGATATGCCCCACTTATGGGTGCGAACTTGAAGTATGTGTTTTGTTTACGTAATTTATTTATGTAAATTATTAGCCTCACGTATGGGAACCAACTTGAAGAAATATTGTTCTTGGAATTTTTAGTTGTTTAAGAAGTTTGCACCACGTATGGACGTTAATTTGAAGATTATTACGTAATAGTTACTGTTGTTACGTAATATGCTGCTACGTATGTAAAGCTGATTTGAAGATGTATTTTTGTTGTTATATGCTTCAAGTTTAAAAATATTATATTAGCTTTGTTATTAAACTGCTTCTAAAGGTATTATTTGCTTGTTTCTGCCTCGGCTGCGTCAGTCTTGTTTTAGAGTCATGTATCTCTTAGACAGGGCGTGGTACGACAAGAATGTAGGCTTACACAGATTTTAAGTTTAAATTCACTTCTTTTTATTAATCCTTGGCACAAATTAAATAGCACTACTGATATTAAGAGCTGTGAGATTCTTTAATTTAAAACTTGCAATTTGTTAACGCGTATACTTAATTTTCGTTAAACACGAATACGTAATATTTCTTTAGAGAACACATCTTCCATCCGGTCACTACCAAGGTCTGCAGGCAACTGAACATATTTCCACCGTCCAAACCCATAAGCTTTTGTATTTCAAGTCTCTGATTGGCTAATCCTAACCAATAGAATATCTGCATTTTACTAAAGCTTTTTCTAGCTGTTGATTGGCTAGTTTTTAAACTGTCACAAAATTTACATTATCGTTGCTCTAATAATGACTAGTAGCATTCAAACTCTCAAACTCATTATTGCCTCAAGGTTACCTCATTGTTAGCAACGTTAAACTTATTATTCTCACAGATCTTGCATTTGAAGTATGTAATGCATTCACATAACATTATTAAACATGTTTACAATAATATAAGCATATGCAATGATTGTTACATACATTTATTTTTACAAATTATTACATACATACTGCTTCAAGGCGGGCTGTTATTATATAATGTAATTGAAATTATTCAAGTATTAAAATACTGCCTCACAGTTGATGATACAAGTTTGCATTTTGTACTACTTCCTAAGCTCAATTTCATAAACTAGCTGACTGCAAATTCATTGAGTGTGTGCCTGTTTATTTATTAGGGAGGAAGTTTCAAAGTTGCAAACTTGGTAATTCACCTGAAACTTCATCTCTGGCAGCCATCTTCTAATTTTTAAAGCAGCTCAACGAAACTCTAACACACTGGTGAAAATAGGCTTGAAAGTGGTTACAATGCTAGCTGAGGCTCGAGTTCGGATGTCCACTGGAACGAATTGTCCATTCCTGCTTCCGGTTGTTACAATCTACGTGCAGGTGCGCTTTTTCCCCATACTTTTTGTTTAAACCTACTAGTTATACGTTTAGTCGTACTCCAACCGCAATATATATGATAAATGTTGGTTACATAGCAAAGGAAACTAATGTTACATTTTATTTCTAAACCACAATAACATTTTTTTTTCAAAAGCCTTTAAGAAATATGGGGGAGGGGAAAGTACTGCAAGGAAATCGAACCTCAAATTATTCATTTCATGGACAACAATTCAAGAGTTTCTTGCAAAAAACGGATGCTTTTCACGAAATCAAGAAATTAATTTTTTAAACATGCTGAGATATGTAGCAAAAGGATTAAATACTTTCGGCTAGAATTACAACATAAAAAACAACTGTTGACAATAAACCCACCTAAATGAACACAAATCAATTATACTTTGGTCAGAGTCTTTTGAGACAGTGGAAGGGGGAGATAAAGGCGTCACGTGGCCACATCGACAGCTATCGCAAAGTGCCGCCACATGTAACAGACCTGGACACGAGCAATCTGTTTTCTACCCTTCCCTTCTTTCAGGGAAGTTATGTAAACCTTTCGCAGGTCAGTATAATTCAGGCATGAAAACTAAATCCGCCATGGTCTTAGATGTATACTGTCGTGGTCGTCATTTTAACCTGTCACTCACTCCAAAGATTTCTATGGCAATATCACATATATGGACTAAATATCACAAAATAAGTTGCAATTCTCTTGTAGCTGAGCTACAAAAGGCATAGGGCTGTCTTTCTGAACAAAGCAGTGGAGTTTGGTTGCTCATATGAAAGCAAACACTACGATTAAAGAAGGATGCCGGTATTGCATCGCATCGTTCTGCCACTACGCTCTTTCTCACAGAGTAATCTGGAGTGACGAGGAGGTATTTCGATCCGGTCAAGGGACCCAATGACTCTACAGACCATGGGGAACAAGATACGCGCCTCAGCACGTCGTTCGAGCAGAACATTCGTGAAGAATTGCAGCACATTTCTGGGCCTATATGACAGCATCAGGTCCAAGGAAGTTAATTCAAATGCCAGAAAGAATGACGAGTGCGTCTATGCAGATATTCTGGAAAGCACTTAGTTGCCATTCCTTTGTGCTAGGTTCCCAGAACAAGAAGAGCATGTATTTATGTACAATAGTGGTGTGCATACCTCAAACATCACCCAGGATTGGTCTACAAGATCTCCTGACCTGAACCCCATCGAGCATGTATGGGCCTTCATGGTAAAGCAATGGGAAGAATGTCGACCAGACAGGGTGCGAGTGAATCTGGTTGCTCACGTGATGCGAGCTATCAGCTGAACCCAAACCGGGTTGCACGAAAGAATAAACGATGTTATCGGAGCTGGTGGCGATTACACCGGGTTTTAAAACACAATATTTCATTTTTCCTTTCCATTCTTTGTTTCCAAATGCTACTTGTTACAGGAGAAATAAATTTTCTATAAATCTGAAATGTGTCTGAAATTAAGTTCTTAATATATGATGTGGCTTCAGCTATGAAATAACAGTTGTTTAGTTTGCTTTTTAAGCACCATTATCCTTGCCTATCGTCTTCTTTGTGTTAGTTTTAATACATGGAGTAACTATACTGTAAATAGCAATTGCACAGAATATACCTTTTCAGTTTTATACATTATATTCCACTGCATTACACATAATTATATTTGTAGCTGTAAGTTTGTTTTTCGCAAGATTCTTATTTTATGTATTAAATTATTGTTACGATACGATGGATTGTATGCAGCATTTAGAGGTTGGCTCCATTAAAATTAGCATTCAGCCTCCTGGCATTCTCTTCGAAATCATGAACTAATAGCTTAGCTGCAAGAGAACTGTAATTTGGTTCGTTATGCGCCTTACAAAATAAAAATGTTGGAATAAAAAGTATGAGCATATTCGAATCCTCGGCACACTTAAAACAGCGTGCATTTTATCACTGAGCTACAACAGCAGATGTTAACGCGTGGGTTATATGATGTTGGTTCTATTAAAATCATCATTTCATGTGTTTACCGTTTTCTTGCATATTCTCCAATGCCACGTAATTAATAGCTCAGCTGCAAGAGAATTGAAACTGTTTTGTGATACTTACTCCTTATTTCGCCATACTGGTTAATATAGCCACAAAAATCTTCCAAGTGGGCGACAGGTTAAAATGGCGACCACGACAGTAGGTATATATCTACGACTACGGCCGATTTAGTTTTCATACCCCCTACTCACGAAACGCCTGAATGATACTGATTTCTCGAGAAGTGTACATAAACTTTCCTGAAAGATAATACATTTACAATATGAAACAGGATACAAACACTGAGTTCACGATTACCTATATAATATATGTGGGAAAACACTTTTAACATTTTGTGAGAAGCCTGAGTAAATCTAGCGCACCGAGATGGGTCAGGACCAACAGATCCTTTATTTCTGCTATTTTGTTATCCAGTGAGCTGCCCCTTATATACCCTCCCACCCTTTGTTCTGTGTAATAGCACTATATTCCTTCAGAAGAGAAGACGTTTTAAATACTTCTAATCTGAATACATCGAACCAGTAGGTAGATTTAAATTATTACTACATGACTGAGACAGGCTTTATATTTATGAGAACGACTTATTTTTTATATGAGAGATTTTTGCAAGAAACTCCTGTTTCTTTATTTTTAATTTTATCAGGCATACTGCTTCCTATTAAGAAAGCCTAAGAATGGGTATGCTTCCCGTAGAGGCCATCATCTTGAACATCGCTTACAAACCTCATTCCGACACGCCGGTTTGTACAATTGACCTTCGATTCCCAAATGCTGACTTACCAACTGTTTATATCGACTTTGAGTAGTTAAGAGCCCATGTGGCCTAACCCACAAGAACTCTCAATTTATCTTAAGATGTTGCGAGATTCACAGAACTGTGGTCTCCAAGACAATCTCATAACCAGGCATAGGAATTCTTAAGCAGTTGGCTTCAAGTTATCTACACTCAAATAATAGGTCAATACAAGAATGTAAACAACAGCGGCCACCGACGGCAGATAAACACGGTCTGGTGATGCTGTCTGCAAACACCAACAGACTGTACGAGGAATGTGGAGTGGGGGGGGGGTTGTTACGGCGTCCCTACCGCAAGTCCAGAACAGTTCAACTTGATTTCCTTCTCGTCCTGGCTCTAATGCTTAGAAATTCCTATACTTGCTCATAATACCGTATTTTTGGATGGAGTTACTTCTGCTCTCAACTACTTATCGGTGTTACCATCACAAACTCAGGTCGTCCTCCGTGCTCTGGGGGTTCCATGCTAGCCTCTGGTTACCGGGGTCACGGATTCAAATCCGCCGGAGGGCGTAAAAATCTTTCTGGGCGTAAACATCCTTAGCATGGCTTCCTTCGGAAGGGAAGTAAAGCCTGAGGTCCCGTGTCGTAGATTTACGGCACGTAAAAGAACCACAAAACAGTCTGATAAAGAGACTCTGAACAAAATTTGCGGTCTTTTATGCCCAATATAGAATGGGACGCTAAGAAGCATACCAGTTAAAGAGAAACCACAAATAAAATTCAATTAATTTTAGTTTCAAACTCGGATATGGTGTACATATCTTTGTAGAATACCAAACGTCTTCCGTGCGAACTCAAAACAGAAATGTACAGGCCCTTCCTTTCCGTTCATATGTTCCTGGATATGCAATACTCTTACTCCCAGGCCGGGAACCCTGCGAGGGGAAGAACGAGGAGAAATAAAGTTGTTACTTTTGTATAACTCCATAATCCTTCCTTGCGGGCTCACGACTCCACAATTATGGCTATTTCCAAAACTACAAAAGGACCGTGGCAATTTCATATCCCAACAAGATTAGGTCCGCCTTACTAGCAGGCGCATTAACGACTAAACAAACAATTCTCACCCCTGCACTGATCTAAGTGCTGAGGAAGACTTGGAGCCGCTCAAATTTCTCCAGAACTTACGGTTTCTTATGATTTACGTATTCCTTTAGAGGCATGTTAAAGATATTGCCAACACTAAATGTCCTCTGCTGCTTTCAATGAGATAAAACCATACAAATTTAGAATAACCTTGTTGCCTTTCAGTATGTGAAAGGATACCTTTCAGTGACTAGCTGCCTTGGGTAAAGTATTGATGCTACACAGCGAATATTTACCAGGGTTTAATTAATACCCTGGCGTAACTCCTGCATCATTTATCATGTTTGTTCAACACCAGGACACATGACACGGATCTCCCGTCAAAGCGTTGTGCCAAGACAAAACATATAACCTAAAGATGCATGGTTCATGGGGAGGCGTAGGCCGATATAACACTTATCCTTTTGGGTTATACGTTCCACTGATGTTCAGGAATCTATTTTTGCAGTTTTCTGGTATTCAGGTCACAAATGCCACCAACAAACACTGCTTTAGCTCAAATCTTATGCCTCTATCGAAAAAACAAATGCTATTATCATAAATACGTCAGCTATAAAGAGGCCTAGAAACGGTTAATTCTCCAAGTTTTCTACAGATACGCAATATTAAAGCGTTTTTGTTTACACAAAATTATCACCAAGTTCTTAACGCGGAATAAGAATTACAGAAAAGGCTTCTAGTTACCATTCTACTATTTTCACTTATTGCGCTACACATGTCTAGTTCGTACTCTCTCAAAACTTTGAAATGTCCTAGGTAACTAAAATAAACCAGAGTCGTTTCGTTTTCCACAATAAGGGAAAACTCGGGGGGAAACTTCCTTACTGCACAAGGTTTGTAGCGCCGATCAAAATTCGTCCCCTCTGTTAGGTCTACAGGCCGAACATCATGAACAAACAGATAGAGCGTCGCTGGTGTAGTAGGCAGTTACCCGAAGGTCGTCAAAAGTGTTCATGATGAAGAGCGCAGTGGGATACGTCCCTCATCAATGAAGACATTGTTGAGCTGGTGCGGCAGCGCATCGTGGAGAAGCGCCGCTTCACGATTACGGAGCTCCAGCCATTTTCCGCAAATATCGCGATCCTTGTTGCATGAAATTGTCACTAAACACCTGCTGTTCAGGAAATTGTGTGCCAAGGGGTGCCGAAAAACCTGGCACCCGAGCACAAAACGAAACGCTTAGGAGCAGCGCTGACATTTCTGCAGCGGTGTCATGATGACGGCTACGAGTTCCTCGACAGGATCGTCACGGGCGGTAAGACGTCACTTTACCGGGGAAACCAAGAGCAGTCAATCCACTGGCGTCACAGTGGATCTCCGGTCAAGACGAAATTCAAACAGACTGTGTCGGGCATAAAGTGATGTGCACGGTGTTCTGGGACAGGAAGGGCATTCTACTCATTGACTCCCTGCCCAGAGGTGAAAAAGCGGACGCTGACCGTTACAGTGAAACACTGCGGAAACTGCGACATGTCATTCAAAACAAGAGGCGTGGAATGCTTACTGCAGATGTTGCGCTTCTCCAAGACAATGCTCGTCCACATACGACTTGGCGCACAGCAACTGTTCTGCAGGAATTCGGCTGGGAGCTGTTTGATCATCCACCTTACAGTCCTGACCTTGTTCCCAGCTTATTTCACCTAAAAAAAACTCAAAAAAATTGTTTTCCGCTCAGCGTTTTGACAGCGACGAAGAGCTGAAGACGACTGTCACACGCTGGTTCCATTCACAGGAGGCAGATTTCTACGACACAGGAATACAAAAGTTGATGCCATGATATGACAAGTGTCTCAATTCTTGTGGTGACTATGTACCTGTTGTCAATTAAGTTTTTCATGTATTTTCTTTGATTTAAAACAAACAGGTAAACTTACTTTCTGGATGCGCCTCGTATGTTCTCTCAGTTAAAAGTTATTCGATTACAAAGGCAGCCAACTTCTGAACCTGGTGTTGCAGAGGGAGTTTACGCAATGAAGTCAACGTTAATCAGAACTATGCGCTTCAACAAACCCACTGAATACAGTACGAGATGTTTGTGAATACAATGAACAGCCCTCTATGTGCACGAAGTCGTCCTCCGTGGTCTAGGGTTGCCATGCTAGCCTCTGGTTCCCGAGGTCGCGGGTTCAAACTCGGCGGAGGGCGGTGGAATTTTTTCAGGCGTAAAGATCCTTCGGAGGGAAAGTAAAGCCGGTGGTCCCGGTTGTAGATTTACGACACGTAAAAGAACACCAAGCCTGATAAAGAGGCTTCTGAACAACATTTCTGGTCTCGCACCCAATATAGAATGGGACGCTAAGAACCACAGCAGTTACGCGGTTTAATTTAATTTTTTGGTGCACGAAACGGTAGCTCAGTGGTTAAAAGTTCGTCATGGAAACAAATCTGCTGTGTTGTATTCCCGTGACTTTCTCTACTCACTCTTCTAAAAACTATTCGAAGCTTATTCCTCTATCGACTTCTTGCTAAGTGAGATAGACTTTGATTACGCATTTAGTTGCAAGTATAAAAAAATTCAGTAAGCCAAAGCGATAGTCAGATTTTTAAAAAGCTGGTCGCTATGTAATGGCTTTGAAATTCCATGGTCTTTGTATGTCCACGAAGAAAAAACAAAAAACAAATAAAAACAACGAATAGCTACTTACCACTTGAAAGAAGTACAAGTAGTTGAAAATTCAAACCAATAACAAAGAATTCCTCGGAAATGGTTAACGCCACAAGAGTTTTATTTGGACAAAAACTGTATGCTTTAAGGTGATCTACATTTTTGGTGCAGTAAGATTTCATCTCTCTCTTATGGTTTACCAGTTATGCAAAACCATTCAGAAGGACTTCAGAGGCTATTCCCAAAAAAGTTCAAGATATACTTTTTTTCGTCCAATTTATACACCGCCTTTGGCATCTCGGGTTATATCGGCGACTTTTATCTTAGGAACAATTACTTAGCGGCAATGATGTTCACTCGCTTTACAGTGGTTTCCATCTTTGGATTTTTACACACATACATTCATACTGAGGGAGGATAAATAATAATCCTAGATAAGAAAAATTACCACTTTTCAGCCGGGAAACGATCTCGGGAACTCCGGATTTGGAGGTTACAAGGGCATATAGATATATTTAACACATGGTATTTCAATCGCATTCTTTAAGAGCCGTTTTTAAGAAAATAAGCAATTAAAATTTTTCATGTAAAGGTAGTTTGGGATGGAGGGAGTTTCCTAAATATATCCATGCCCTCAACCTTGGAAGACGCTGAATTTAAATACCAAATTTCAAGTCTGACCTTACTTCTCATTTTGAGTTAAGACTGCCCCACCTTCGTCTAAAACTGATATTTTTAAGGCAGCCTAAAAACGCATATTTATAATGAAATCTAATATCGAATCTATTGGTGGAACGCAATGCTTCCTACTAAAAACAGTGATTTTACTTAATGTTATCCAATTCAGTAAGCTTCCCTCAAATCAGCATTTCAACTTCGTTAACACACCAATCGTCCTCCGTGGTGTATGGTTACCATGCTAGCCTCTAGTTCCCGAGGGCACGGGTTCAAACCCGGCGGAGGGCGATGCATTTTTTTCGGGCGTAAAAATCCTTAGCATGGCTTCCTTCGGAAGGGAAGTAAAGCAGGTGGTCCCGTGTCTTAGATTTACGGCACGTAAAAGAACTTCAAGTCTGATAGAGGCCTCTGAGCAAAATTACTGGTCTTTCACGCTTAATCTAGAAAAGGGACGCTAAGAACCACAGCAGTTAAAGAGCGTCCATAAATACATAAAAAAAACTTAACACCTCTAAAAATGAACTATTATACTGGCATATAAAATGTCAGGTTCAGATATGATGAGAAGGTTCTCTGTAATTTATTTTGTAATCACAATTGTCCCATCTCGACGGCAAACAAAGACGTACGGTGCTAATTGTTAGTAAGGCAGGGCTGTGTTGAGAGGCACTAGAGTTGTTTGCTTCTTTCTCTACTGATGAATATTTCATGGCCCTGTCGAAACGAACGTCTGCCGCCAATTAAAACCATAACATGGGTGCCGTCTCATTAGTGGGCGACAAAAAACAATCGTCTGGAGCGGCGCGTAAATACAACAAACATCTCAAATGCTCGTCAACTTTACAATAAATCTCTTTCAGCACGCTCCAGGTGTTTATACAATTACGTATTGCTTGAAAGCGATTCATTGCGCAGAACGTATGTCACTCCTTTGCAAAACAAAACATTTACAATATAACTATGCCAAACTTCTACCCACACTATCTCAAAACTCCTTCAAAACTAATTAATTTCACTACTCTGACAGGCGATAGTTTACAATTTGTTCAGCATTACCCATAATTATTTTCAAGTTCTACTTTTAGTGTTGTGGACTGTTTCTACTCTCTCTGCCACTCAGCAGTACGTAGATAGAGGAGATTACACCCGATGATATTTTTTCAAAAACTTCTCTAATGATTTTGATTCAAATACCACACATTCAAGATATTTGCATGACAAATAAAATGCACCTCTTGAATTTTCTACGGATAGACTGCGAAGGCCTCTCCATTCGGAAAGAATTTTGTATAATTGGTAAGCCATAAGAAATAAGATAAAAGGTACTAAACAATAACGTGGATATCTTTGAAACATACAATTTATTTAAAATAATTTTATTTATGGAGGGGGGGCACCAGCCATTTGAGACATCAGTTGGTAATGACTTGAATTTTGAAACACTTTTACTATTTTTGAAGCGGTCATCATTCAATCTCGCGACTTCGCGGAAAGCTGGAATTTCAAGGTCAGCATATAGTGATCGACTTTTAAAACATTCGACTATCGATTCGGTTTCCTACATCCTTTTTGCACCTACAACGAAATGTATAATAAACCATTTCTGGAAGCGATTACCTCGATTAGTTGATAGAAAAATAACCTTTGGTAAGAAATATATATATATATATATATATATATATATATATATATAAATAAACGATAGTGGACAGAGAAAGTCATGTGTATGCAACGCATACGACATTTTTTTTATACGAATTGTTTTCAATTTTTTTTTCTTCTTTCGGCGTTTTAGCCTGCAATTTTTTGAGGGAGGTGTACATACATACAGCATACTGGAATATTCAATTATCCCATTTCAATGCAATTCCTCTTACCAACGGCTAATATCCCCCTTTTACCATTATTAGATTCACTTACTTTAAAATTAAAGAATATGAAATACTTGAAAGGTGCTGATTCGATTTTGTTCTGCATACTGAAGATTTATACTAAATTTGAAAATATTGAAAAAAAAAATTAAATTACGCGATAAATTATTCTCTTTTTTAAACATTTCTGGTAATTACGTTCTTATTCTCAAGCTACATTTCAACTTTAAAGTAATCACTTGTGGAAAACAAACCTTGCAATTTTAAGAACATGCATAAAACATTATTTTGATACCTTTTTTGTGATGGAAAATGCATGCAAAATATATCCGAGAAAAAGAGCTCTAAAACTGGAACTAACCTGCATTAAAGTGGCTGCCCAATGAGAAGTTAAAGAGTGGAAAAGGACTTTATGAGCATGCCATTCAACAATTTAGAGCTAAAATAAAATGTCCAACTCGGACACTTCCTTATCCCAACCAAAACTGTCGCTAATTCCGATTCAAGTGACAAGAGGCGAAATCTGGATTCCTTTGGGAGCGACTAACATATTTTGAAACATACCTTACCAATGAGCAAAATGCAGGCAGCAACAGAGGGAACCATTTTCAAACATCTTATAAGCGTTCCACGGATTATCCTTTGGACGCAAAGAATAATTTGAATCGAGATGATTTATTAAACACAATGTCTTTTAGACGTAATAATTAAGTAGTTTGATTACTCAGTTTTGCTGTAATTCTCATTGTTCGAGAGCTTAATTCTTATTCAAAAGTTATTTAATAGTAAATGTAAAACATATTTGATTTGGCACCTTTTTTTATTTTTTATTTTCTCTACCATGTAGGTAGAGAAGGTATTGCATTCCACCCAAAAATTCCTTACTGAGATTTCACCGGCATTACACGTTTTGAGGCAGGCTTAAATAAAAAAAAAAACCATTTTTAGGAAATGATCCATGTACGTGTATGTGAACAGCATAACTAAAAATAGGATAAATACCAAACTAGGTATTTAGGTTCAGTACATTCCCCCCAACCAACTATCCTTTACATGGCACATTGTTCAATTTTTTTATTTTCTAAAACGGGTTTTATGATTTTGAATACCATCCATATATTAAAGATATTTACATAACAAAATGTATAACTGCATTTTCTTGGAATAGCCTGTAAAGTCCACTTCATTCGGAAGGAATTTTCTAAAACCTTTAAACTTTACGCGATAGACGAAAACATACTGTACACGCGCGCGCGCGCGCGCACACACACACACAAACCGTAGATCTCTTTAAAGCACACAATTTACTTCAAATAACGTTTTTGTGGCATCAGCCATTATACGTTATTAATTGTTCGAATTGTTCAATACTTTTGTCATTCTTTTCAAGTTCTTTCGATATCAGTGTTTCTTGCGATTGCACGCAAAGAGTATGGAATTGTAAGGCCAACATATAGCATCTAGTTCTAAAAGTTGGCTATCGCTATTCCCTTTGTATCTATAACGAAGCGTATGATGCAGCTATTTCGTAAAGGTTTAGCTGGATTAAAATGAAGTAGATAGAAAAATAACATTTCTTAAGAATAATTTGTATACTCATTAATAAACGAGAGGGGGTAGATAAAGGCGTAATATAAGACATCAGATTTTTTCTTACTTTCTCTTTTCGAGTTAGTCGAAGATATTTTGAGATGCAGTCCACCGCTATGATAAATTCAGTCCTTGAGTTTGAACGAAAGGATAGTTTATCTGGTTCAAGTAACTAAAATATAAATAAAAGTTGGTTTTGATTTTACCAAAGCAAACCAACAGCAAAAAAAAGTCTTTGTTTTTTGAGAGATCTGTACTGAGATACTGATGTTTATAGCTAAACGCCACGTTTCTTGCCTACTTTAGTTTGGGATATTAAATATACCATTACTTTCCTGAATCACACTGCCGCAGTGATGCTTTATTTGGTCGAGGTGATACAACGGATATCTTTCCGTGTCCTTAATGGGACACGTGCTCATGTGAATTATGACCTCGTTACATATAACTTTTCATTTTTAGGTAGTTTTGCTAGGAATATCAGACATCACCTTGCGGTCACAAGACGCATAAGCTGTACCTGTAGAGGAAGCTTGTCACTCCACTAACGTGACAAACACGTTAACAAAACAAAGTTTTAACCGTTGGCATTATTTCCACATTTAGTTCCTCTTACAGAGTATAAATAATACGAGACGAAAAAACAACAACCAACAACCACCCTCTCTCTGCAGTGACCCGAGTTGTGTTAGCGGAAGTAGGTAAACATATGGTTGTTTACCAAAATTCTTAACATGTCCAAAGTAACTTCCTAATTTAAAATATCTGAATCGTGATTTTGTTTTGTAAAAGCAATTCATGTTACATTTGCAAACCATGTGATGTTTCTTCAGAACACAAAATTGAAACGATTTCAAAATTTTGAAAACTGCAACGCAAGATTTTCCTGTGAAGCGTTAAAAAGCAGACTTTTTTTTACCTCAATACTCGAGGTATTGATCTGAAAATTCATAAGTTTTAAATATGACAAACATTCTAAAAAAATATGAAAACTAATTGCTTAAGAAATGCAGAATTTCCAAATTTCACTGGGTGGTCTCTCGTGTGTGTACAATAAGTAAACGCTTGAGTCAAAAATTTACTTTTCGTTGTCCCATTTTACATTCAACAAGTGAATTTCGGTTTTAAAGAAATGCCTTAATGACTTACTATCACTAGCAAAGTTTAACATCTCCCGCAACCAGTAATTGACAACCAATGCAGAGCGGCATCGGAGAGAGAGCGCGCGCGCATTCTACTTTGCGGCGGTCCTGACCTTACACGTCAAGTGTGATTTTTCCACCGAAAAGAGCGCTGTCTCCTCTGTATTTTAAAGCATAAAACAAGCTCATAGAACTTTAAAATGTATTCATTGCGATCTATTTCTGGTTTAAGGGAACAAGGTAGTCTGAACTCGTGGAAATTACACCTTAAGGTGTTAAATTAGCACTGCGCTTAAAGTTCTCAATAGTTTTCCTGAAATTTTTATGAGTTATTCTATAAATCATGAAAATTATTTCGAGTGGTTGTTTGCATTGATAGCTTACGTAGTTCAGTCCGTATAAATTATTTCATTCAGCACAAAAATAATAAAATTTACGTTTAAAACATATGAATTAATGTACCTTTTGCTGTGATACTACTTGAAATACAGAATCACCTTTTGCCTGCTTGTTCTTAGCATAATCAGCTATCTTCTGAACCTCAATTATTTAGTTATGTATATCAGTTCACTAGAAATTGAAAAAAATATTATTTGCAAAGTAAAAACAAAATAAAAATGTAGAAAATTTGCAGTGTTGTTACTTTCTTAATATCACTAATATACATTATAAAATTATGATTGTGATTCAGAAAGTTTGTGTGTTGTATACATGTACTGAAAATTTCAGCTTTCTGAGAAAAAGGTACATAAGTATCCAAAAATGTTTTGAGAAAACTGAACTTAAAGTTTGAACATTAAAATGCTGACACACTTCAGTACATTCCAGGGTCATAATCATCTGCACTTTCATTCCTGGATTACTGCAACTTTTCTGATTGCCTTCTCTTGGTCCTGATCTCTTTTGTTAATTACTGAACTGCTCGCTGGGCATGATGTAGCCGTTCATTGTTGAGAGATATAAAAATGTTCTAAAAGCACGACAGCTTTAAAGGAATGCAGACTAGCATTTAAATGGTATTTAAATGTATTAAAAACCTCTTAACCCTCCAAAAGTATATATTTTCTGAAACTGGAAATAATAGAGATTTTATTAGTGCCTAAAACAAAAAATGTGATTTTTGACCATTTCAGAGTACCTTGTCCCATTAAAGGATGCTGTATACCCTTTCCACCTGGTAGAGAGTGCATATTTTGATATACTCTGACCAAAAAGAGTACAAAATACCGTAATCATGTCGAAACATCCCTTCACTCCATTACTTCCCTCAAACGTATGGTCATACTAGCCTCTAGTTCTCGAGGTAGCGGGTTCAAACCCGGCGGAGGGCAATGGATTTTTTTGGGCGTAAAAATCCTTACATGGCTTCCTTCGAAAGGGAAGTAAAGTCGGGGGTCCCGTGTCGTAGATTCACGGCACGTAAAATAACCTCAAGCCTGATAAAGAGGCGGCACCCGAGCAAAATTTCCTGTCTTTTACGCCTAATATAGAATGGGACGCTAAGAACCATGGCAGTTAAAGAGCGTCTATAAATAAGAACTCAGTTTAATTTCAAACAAATGGTGGTGTAATCTACTTTTTGAAGACGGTAAAATGATAAAGACAGGAAACAGTCACGGCATGTTTCTAATCCCTACCGACTAAACTGTGTCGCTGTCAAATGTTCTTGTCAAATTTCTGTTTGTAGTAATGTTGATGACTAGGCACAAAAACCATTCAAAAGAAAAGTCGTTTGATATTGGCTTCAGGCCCAGCTAACCCATGACAGTAACATGAAAATTATATGCGATATGTCACATAATGGGAAAAAACAGAGGTAGACAAAATCCAGTTAAGGCAATGCACTTGTGTAAAACCTACAAATCCACAATTTTCATTTCAGCGACATGGAACTTTTATCAGTATACGATGATATAGTTAAAAGACCTACGCAACATATCGGTGTTATGTTAATTCAAATGTCGCAGTGTCAAATAGTTTGTTACGTCATTTTCGGAATTCTTACGGTACCCCACGTTGGAGTTTTATGAAAATCTAAATGATTATGCCAAAAAAAAAGATAACCACTTTGCATTTTTTAAAATTTATTTTACGAATAATAAGTAATCTCTTAAAGTAGAAGTTTTGTTAAAAATTAGAGGTTAATCGGTAAAAAATTGACATATTTTTATGTCTAATTTTGACATTTTAAGTATCTAATGAAAAATGC
Organism: Deroplatys truncata; assembly: GCA_030765065.1. Lineage (NCBI taxonomy): Eukaryota > Metazoa > Arthropoda > Insecta > Mantodea > Mantidae > Deroplatys > Deroplatys truncata. The sequence continues at coordinate 27,818,777 of CM060986.1, forward strand.
CCAGAAAAAAAGTTTTGCAGCACTGTGTTCAGGAGAATTAAAAAGGCCGCAGAAAGCTTTAAATGTTACTAATACTAGTAAATTAAAGGCGCCAAATTGAAGTATGGTGTGTAAACATAATCAAAAGAAAACACATTATTTTACTTCCCCTCCAAATTTTCACCCAATTTCATAATGCACTGCCTTACGTGGATAATCCCCTTTTCATTGTTTTCAGGCTATGAACTAGTTTCATGAAGTGTTCCAGTGGCAGCACTTGTTAACAGCGTTGGAAAATTAACTAGGTATTTTAATGTGTTATATATCTACTGGTAGTATACACATATGTTCCAATTTTCTGCTCTTTAATAAAATATAATAGCTGTAGTCAATCAAATTTATTACATTCTTATTTTCTGCTGTTTTGCTAGACAATTCTTTGGTCATTTTTTAATTCAAGGGAAGTGGGAAGTTTATCTGGGCTGCAATGAACCATGAAAACGAACATGCACACAACTGTTTTTCTGAAATTTCGTGTTCATGTGTGTTGTAGCCACGGAGAAAAATAATAAAAACGTTGGCGTTGTTTTAGTTCCCACGAAGCAGAGAGTTCGGAATATTACTGCACTTTAAGGAAAGACTTAATGATGAAATTTCTCAAACAATTACATTCTTTGTCTTGAAGTACTCTTATTAATAATTGTAATTTCCTCTTTAATTTGATATGTTTTAATATTGCAGGCACAATTCTCCAAAATCATTTACATTCAAACTGATTTCACTCTTTAGCGTACGTATGTTCAAAAGAACGGAGCCGTACTTTTAATAATCCCCTAAAATAGCGTTTTCCGCTGTTTTCTTTTACTCAAGATTGGATTTTATCTCGTTGATAACCATGTTTTGCCTTCTTGAGTTATTCTTTTTATATGAACAGGTAAACAACGCCCATCTTTTAGGGTAAGTTTTGCTCTACAAATTGGTACTAATGTTTAATATGGCATCTTCCGTGTGCTTAAAGTTACGTGTTTTTTTTTTTCCTTTGCAAATACATTGGAGTTTGTTTTCTCCTTTGGTTTGAACAGCTTTTTCTATGAACGAAATTTTGTGTTCTAAATGACCTATTTGCTCAGAAATTATTAGAACAGATAAATGTTTAGGATAGTAAAACAACCCTTAGGTGTTATAGTGGACCTACCTTGATGTACAATGATCATTTTTTAAAAAATTGTGATATATGATCATAAAAATGGTATAATTGAGAAAAGAATCTCATCATTCCTAATTTATTGAATTAAAAAACTAAATGTCTGCTGTTATCAATTATCTATGGGTTTTGAGGTCGTGTCTTTATGTTAAGCCTACACTTTTATTCTATTTCACACAAAGTATAATCTCGATGGGAATAGGGTGTTTCTGGGGTCAGGATCCATGGTTCCGGAGGTATTTATTGCTCAAAAGCGTATTATACCATGTATTAGCAGCATTGATCGCAGAGAATACATTATGAGGAATATTTTATTAGTTTTAATATATTGACTATATACGGATTGTACGTATATGTTTAAATTATTGGAATTTATATATAACAGAGATTACTTTCTTAGAAATGTTGATTTCCATATTATGATAGCCGTTTGAGGCATAATTTTAACGTTCCTACGGATCACACTGTGAAATTTAATGGAACTCATATGATCTTGGGTTGAAATTGTTCAATTCTTGCCTCATTATATTAAATCTACTACTAATTTTAAATATTTTAAAAGTAATCTTAAACGGTAATTTAAGAAAAGTGTGTTCTTATGATTTGCATGGTTAATTTTAAGTTGTAATTTTATATGACATTTTATGGCTTGTAAGCTTGAAAATAAAAAATATCTATCTATTGGATAAAAATATATCAGTGAACTTAGAAGGCATTTATCTATATGCTGTAAAATTTCAGTCCGGTAGCGAAATATTTTAAATAATAGGTCATAAATTTAGTGGAAATAACATAGGGGAGAAAGAGCTTTTTAATCTCCCCTAAGACACCTATTCATGCCACTAAAGTAAATCTCCGTCAGGAATGCAGGTGGTTACGCACTAGCAAAAAACTCTGCGACGTCATAGCCACGTGTTTCCTAGCCAATTACGTAGTCAGAGAGAGAGAGAGAGAGAGAGAGAGAGAGAGAGAGAGAGTGAACTTGCTTGCTGATTAGCACTGAAATTTTATAAGTTCCAGCTATAAATCGATTTCATTATACGGACATCTTTGAGATTCTGAATCTGAAGGAGAATTCAGCAAGAAAGAATAAGAGAAGACATGTAGTGCATTAACATTTGACAACAAAACGTGTCGCCGGTTTGCGGTGAACCGTCAAGTGCTAGGGAGCACTCCTCTTTTCACTCTTGGCAACTGTCATTTACGCCCTCGTTCGTGATGGAGACTATAAAAGAAATGAACGGTTAATATTTACATATTACACTACATTATGATGAAACTGAACTGAAATTTGCAAATTTTAAATATTTTAAAATTTACCATGCTCCTAAATATAACTAGTCTAGTGCGTGTAACATTAAGTTATTTAGATGTGGAAAGTTTCAGTTTTACAGCGTTTATAGTTTCTGAGAAAAGCGCACATAAGTTTATGAAATAGTTATTTACTTAACTGTATAGGACAGCTCGTTTTTTCAGAACGAATAAGAAGTTTACGCTGAGGTCGGAATATCGAAAGAAGTCTTGAAAATACCACTTTCCTGCGGTTATGAACAATATTTATTTCATTCTATGTCGAAATACTGTATATATTGTTTGGTATTGTACTGCGTATTATTTTGGGCATGGACGCAGTCATATGCTCACTGCAGGGCGAATGTATTCATATGTTAGTGGAGTACGAAAAAGTTCAATTTCACATACTAGTGGAGACGGAAAAACATGTAATTCCAGATAGTAAGAAACAAGTGTAGTTTTAAGATTATCTTAATTGTAACTTAGCTTAGGACTTAGTATTATAAATTACTCATTAGCTGCATTTGTTATCTCATCGACTAACAAGTGCCTTACAAGTTGGAAACCAGAGAGAATAATTAAATATAGCTTCTAAGTTTCCTAATCCTCGAGTTCCAATTAAACGAGTTATGGTACAGCACACTTTAAAAGGCAGTCATTTCATTTAATTGACTTTTATAAAGGTGTAAATGCTTTAGGCTACCAATATTCATATACTCTTGAATGAGGAATAAGCACATACTTTCAACAGAGTTAACTAAAATTGTTAATTTCAGATACACATAAATTTATATTGTTAGCTTACAATGTATAGGTATTTAAATACTCAAATGTAATGTAATTTTCACTGTGTTCAATGTACTCCTAATGTACTTCTGCAGATTATTTGATATGTTCATCATTTATATGCGAGTATAAGGAATAATAACTTGAGGTTCTTTTTCAATGAGATGATGTCAGTCCTTCAGCGCCACAAGACCGTCAACCAATGAGAGTCTTGCGATGACATATTGTGTTCCAGTGAAAACCACATGTTTTTAGCTCAAATAATTTTCATAATGCAAATGAATAAACATGCCCATATATTCAATCAATCACGTAGGCACAGAAATGACCACGATTTACGTATATGTACATATATCTATATTTTAACTACATAGCGCTGTAATGCAAACTATTGCCAGGATGGTATTAAAAGAATTACTTGAACAAGCACCGGAAATTTGTTTCCTCTCTTGTTCACGATGATAACCAACAGTCATTTAGCCTACTAAGCAGAATGCTGCATCTGGAGAACGTCAGCGGTGACATGTTTATGACGCGTAAGCGAGCCTCATGTTTACACTTCAGCGTTCAAATATTTGATAACATTAATCAGTTGTTACCTGCTTTAAGTAGCAATGGAACAGGCGTGAATTCGCACAATGGCCTTATGCGGTGAGTTTAGTGGCTAATCAAAGAGGCAGAGAAGCTCCAAATATTATATTAGGGTATACACATTTTTTTTAAAGATGCGACAACAAGAAGATAGAAATCAACTAACTCTATTTAAAATGCTCAGCAACTTACCGCTAAAGTGCGTGGTGTAGACAAAGCAAGTGTGTCTCGCGAGGTACTTACAATACCTTGCGTTAGACAGTGTGCGAGAGAGGGAAATATGAAAAGAGTGGGTGTAAGAAATGGCAATGCATAGTTGATAAAAGCGTTTCATTCGCTGGAGAAAGAAACTTTTGAAAGCTACTTCCTAGGTATAATGTTTATGGATGTTGTAATTTATAGTATGTACCTGTATCTTTAGTATCGGTAATGTACCTGTGTATCACAAATTATTACGTTATGTATGATTGTATCATTTAATGTGAGGCCACTATAAGGCCTAAAAGTTATGCGACCTATAATAATAATAATAATAATAATAATAATAATAATAAATCACAGATTTAGTCTCATAAAATTTGATCACTTTTATACCTCCCAGTCCCTTAATAAGAATGGAACCACACATTAAGCTAAATCTTTGAATACTGTGTCTAGATGGGGCCGTTTTATCAATGACTAGCTCCGGTTATTGGAAGTCATATGCCGCATTACCAACAAACACACCTTATCACGAAACAGGCATGTAAACGGGGAGTATTACATGCTAATTGTATACATTTCTATTATATGCAAATAAGATTATATCATATGCTTATTGCTGAATTGGAATATTATGGTTGTGACGTATTTCACTTCCAAATCTTCCTACTAATCTATATTGTCCGCCTCTGTAACTTCGCTACATCTGAATTTAACGCTGTGCGTAAATCTAGTGATGCTCTCGTCTCTTTCCTATTCAAACATTTAGTAGCCATTCAGCTGCCTGAAATAATGCTCCACAAAGCCAAATATGCAAATTCACTTGAGGTCATAAAAATAAACTGCGGTCAAATTGAAAAGAATACGGAAACAGTTAAGATACAAAACAAAGACACAGGGCCATAAAAATAATGAAACAAAGGAAAACCACAGTGCGATGATGTATGGGAGAAGTTTCCAAGCTTTTGTTTTCTTACGTATAGTCTGTTAATAATTCACGTAAACTGAGGCTAGATATGCGTACAGATGTGGTATTTAAAAACAAGAGGGGAAGTTTCCATTCACTTGCGGTACGTCAAGAATGTTTTTGTTCTGTTGCAAACTTTATGAAAATGTATGAGATTTCATGCCTCCCCCTTCAGAAAAAAGGCATCAGATTTGAATTAAGCAACTACCGCAACTAAATCCAGAGATATACTTTTACCTGTTCCACTGACTCAAACTCCCATTTGTTTGCCACATACCTAAGGTATGCGCAGTATACAATTCCACCTAAAATTCCACTTCGCGATTTCAACGGAAATACGCGCTTTGAGGCTCTCAGTTAAAAAAAACGATGCATTTGACACGCACACATTAAATATACGGGAACTGTGCGCATTACAATATCCTGGGAATAGAACAGAGTTTGCTATACCATGTGGCCCCCAAAAAGACGTCCTTTGCAGTTTTATGTTTCCCGCATACATAGGTGCAAAAAGTTGCCGCATCACTGTTGTTCGAAGGGGCAGTGCAGGTACGTAGCGAAACGTCACTTATGTAATGCTGATGTCTGCATTTGTTTACTTGGTAGTTTCGTGCTGATAAGCGTTTTTCAGACGCGGCATGTCTTCTGCGTACTTTTTGTTTTTTAAGACGTACAGAAATAATACTAAGAAATGATGAATCATTCCAGGTAGAGCGTGGGCGTGAAAGGCTCTTACATCAATCCATCCACCAAGGCGGGCATGTTTTTGTACATGCTTATTATGAATAATGTACTAACAGTAAATAATTTAATTCTAACGCATCTTTAAGGGTACATAAGTATAATAAAATAGAATTTTGTTGATCTTGTTAACTTTGCGGCACCAATTGGCACCATATAGTTGAACTGATTGTAGATTACCTGTCATAGATCTGATAAGAGCACGGTAGAGCGCTCTGTCGTGCCAGATAGTGGAACCGCTCAACTTAAGCCCACGGCTAGCTTTAGATATGGACTTTCGTGGGCTCCGCTGAAACACTCTTGGATTCTCCCGACGTTTTCCTCTGAAGTTTGCGGTCGGTCAGGCCTTTATCCCGTACACAAACTTCAATTCAAGAACACACAACGCTTTTTGCTGAGGTGTTGCCATTTTGAGACTCACGCGGCAAAATGCCTACCTTGGACAAATGCAATGAACAGTAGGTCGGGAGGAGGGGGCGCGCACTATCGGCAACTATACGCTCCTTATAATGGCATGCGACTCGTTCTGCTGCGTTGCTTGCGTATGCGAAATAAAGCTTCGAAATCGGTTCATTCTATTTAAAAGGCGCTATGTCACTTTCAGAACCCAATATTGTCCATAAGAATTTAGAGCCCAGCGTAATAATACCACAATTTATAATGGATTACTATATTATACAGGGTTATTACAAAAAAGTAGACAAGTTTGAAGTCCTATGAAACAAAAACTAAATGGGATATAAACATAAATTTTGCGGTGCTATGTTGGGAAACTCTGGAAGTTTGCATTGGTAGTTTTGTAGTTGGTTATCATGTAAGTCATTGTTGTTGAAGATGCAAAAATGGCGAATGTAGAAAAAGCGTATTGTGCGCTAGAACTTGCTAAAACAAATTCTGTAACTGTCTTTCGGAACACGTTTCCGGAAACCACCACCGACTAGATAATCGAGCTATGATTGGCACAGAAAGTTTGAGACAACAGGCTTTGTGTGCAAAGGAAAGAGCCCAGGAAGACCACGCGTATCACTAGAGAACACGTTCGTGGTGTTTTCCCAAGAAGTCCACAGAAATCGACAACAAGGGCAAAAGTTACAAATTCCAAACCAACTGTATGGAAAATTTTGCGGAAGCGACTAGAACTGACTCCTTACAGCAGCTACATGAAGACGAGAAAGCCAAACATCAAGATTTCTGCGGAGGAATGTTGCGACGTAATGAAGAAGACGATGGCCTCCGTGAACGAATACTTTTAAGTGATGAGTCAACTTTCCACTTGAGTGGAAAGCGAATAAACGAAATGTTCGAATATGGGGAAGTGAAAAACAAAGGGCTGTGGTGGAACATGTGCGGGACTCTCACAAAATTAATGTGTTTTATGCGGTATGCCACACCAAGATGTATGGCTCTCCTTTTTTGCAGAAAAAAAATAACAGTTGGTTGATGCCCCAACTGTATGAGGAAATGGTAACCTTTATTTTCCAAACAAGATGGAGCACCGCCTCACTGGTACACAGATGTTAGACTTTAGTTGGATAAAATTCTACCACAGCGTTAGATTGGCCGTGCTGTAGATGACAATAACGCTTTGCTACGTTGGCCACCGAGGAGTCCCGATCTCACGCCGTGCGACTCTTTCCTTTGGGGATTTCTCAAAGACAAAGTTTACGTTCCTCCACTTCCACGCGATTAGATGACATGAAGGAACGTGGCAGTGTCGATGCAGATGTGTTACATCGTGTTTGGAATGAACTTGATTATCGTCTTGATGTTTGTCGTGTGACGCAGGGATCACATTTACAAACTAAACTTCAACACTTCCTCTACACGACACTGCAGACAGATTCATTATATCATTAATAGTTATGGATTTATAACACATTGGAAGTGTGTATTTCTTTTGTAATAACCCTATATTATCATCACGAATTAGACCGTCTGGCCTGTTCCAAGATGTTGAAACTAGTCCTGCCATCTGGGTAACGGCCTTCCGTCACTCTACGCTCTTGGCTGCTAGGAAAATAGAACCGTTGTTAATCTGGTATCTACTTATTATTATATGATTACTGGTCTGGCTCTAGTAGTCGAATAGCACCATTAAATGAACTATTATTGTTAGCTTTGTTAATATTATCATAATTAGCAATACTTTTTCTGCCATTTATTAAGTAAGCAGAACTATTCCACCCAAAAATTGCACGCCGAGATTTCACCATAAATACGTTTTGAGACCCCCTGAACTAACAAAATCTTATAGAAAACGTCCTGTGTGCGAAATGCACCAATACTAAATAAGTTCCATCTTCCAAAGATGCAACACGATTTTCAAGAAAATTCCCACACTCTAAAACTCTACAACTGGTACACTTTAAAAGATAGTCAAAAATCACTAAAAATAAAGAAAGAATCCTTTAAAATAAACAATTTATTTCAAATAACTTTTTTTTTGGGGGGGGCATCAGCCATGTCCATGATATCAGTTGTTTGTTTGCTTGTTTGAATTTGTGATACTGGAGCATTTTTTGAGGTGCTGTTACACTCAGTTGTTTGTCGCGATGTCATGGGAAGAGCACGATAACATCTGATCTGACTGTCGATTCGGCTTCCTCCAGCTCCCTTAAGCAAATGTGTGAATGTAACACGCCGGAACAGCTCATTATTACCAGTGTTAGACTGGGGCTGGACGGTGCTACACATTGCAATACCAACTTAAATCCTTGTTTCTATATGGGCCACGTTTTCTATTCCCAAGCATATATTTTTAAGCTGTGTCTGGCACATTTTTCCTGAACTGTTGTCTGTTAGGTACAGATATCGCGTGTTTTATCCCAGGAACATATTGACTACATATCCAGCAACTTTTTGAAAACGTGTTTTATCGGTTTACAGGGAAAGGTGCCATATCATTTATTCCAGAGCATTTTCGTCTCTCCCGGGCCAGCGCTGTTTTCCATATTACATGTGCAAAACTGAAATTGCCGTTCTCCAGCGCTGAATTTTACACCTGTTGGTGCAGCTTTTACACCGCCAAATGCCACAATTAGCAGCCTGCGTTTTTATTTCTGGCCATTCAATGTGATTTGTTTATCTTCCGAAGAATGCGTTACATTTTCGCTAACCACAAGTTATTTTGAGGGAGGAAGGAAGGTGAATCGTGAGTATAAAATAAACAGTGACAATGTTATCAGTTTTAAACCAACGGCAAACATAAGTTTTCAGACAAATGTGTACTTAGTCCACACATTGGCACATGCGAAATAATTGCAGATGTTTACGAATCAGAAAAAAATCAAAACCTATGTGCACTTTATAGCGCATCACATGCCCTAAAAGGGTGGCTGACACTGCAGTTATGCTGTTTTTTTTTTTGTTTTGTTAGAACTGTCGAAAGAAGCCATTTCAACGACAATGTATTTCATATTTTATTTCGGAACTATGTATGATTTGTTTTTTTCTTTAATTTACTACATTCTGATACAGAATTTGAGAAAAATCTTGTTACAATCACATGACACTCTCTACTCTTCTACAAACTATTCTTGCAAAAGCTTATTCTATTATCTACTTCTTGTTGATCGACATAAACTTTCATTAACACCTGCATATTTCATTGTAGGAATTAGAGTAGGTTAAAAGAAAATCAGATTTTTAAAAAGCCCATCACTATATGATGGTTTTAAAATTCCATTCTCTTTGACTGACCGTGAAAAAAAGGAAAGAAAGAAAGAAAACCGCTTAGCGACTTACCACTTCAAAAAATTCAAACGAATAACAAAGAATATCTCGGAAATAGTTAACGCCATAAACATTTTTATTTAACAAACTGTGTACTTTAACGAGACTTACATTTTTTGTGGCGTAATACTTTGCCTATCTGTTAGGTTTACCAGTTATGCAAAAGTCCTTCAGAATGAGGAAGTCTTAACAGACTTCACAGAAAATTAATGATATACATTTTCTCATGCAAACGTATTAAAACATATGATATTTAATCAAAATCATTAAAGCCGTTTTTGAGAAAATCAAAACGGAATTTTTTCCACGGGCCTTTTTTTCCCTGGACTTAGAGGACCTCAAAACATACATTTCCGCTGAAATCTCCGCATCGAATGTTTTAGTGGAATGTCATATCTCCTCTATTTACTACAGTACGCAATAGAAAAAGTAAAAACATAGTTGCACATTTTAAAAAGTAATCAACAGTGAGTGATATGTTTAATGTCTGCAAGGAAGTAGTCTAAATGGTTATAGCAAGATGGTGCCACAGCGCACACTGCAAGAATTCCCATGGCAGCCTGTGTATTTTTTTTGTGAACAGTAGTCATATCTCGTAAAATGGAGACATTTTATGGCATCCAAGATCCTCAGGTTTCTCTGTGTCTTCTTTCTTGGGGATAGTGATGTCCATAAATCCTAGCAGACATTAAAGATATGTATATTCAGAGAGAAATTGAATGCTATTCCGGCTGAAATGTTCAGCGGAAAGTAAAGTGGAGGGGGGGAAAAGATGTTTGTCACCCACTATACACTTACAGGCATTCTCTATAATTAAATTATACTGTTTCATAAACAAAGTGTTTCAATAATTGTACATTACTCGTATGACATAGCTGCCCAGAAATGATTCCATATTACACAATACGTATATTCTTTCCCAAAAGGAACCTTAAACCTATAACAACTTAAACAAATAGAACTGAATATTTTAGAACTAACGCTGCGAAAAAGTTACGACACAAATTGAGTTCTATAATTACATTTTTCCTGTAGCAGTTTTCGTACATCATGGTTTATGTAATTATGGAATCTTTCAATATATATTTTCATCAAAATCGTTAGCCATTTTAGAAAATAAAACGACAGGATATGTTCCATTTAAAGGACAGTTAAACACGAGGGAGCATTCTTAAAAGTACCAGACTAAAACAAAACACAATGTACTTTTTAAATTTTCGCTTTTGAGTATTGCTGTTCACAGACACAAGAACTTTTTACTTACTCAACTGCTTACCTATTGTAGGTATAGGAAGTGTTGCACTCCGCCTAAAACTTCTATATAAGATTTCATCGGAAATAGGCGTTTAGTGGCTCACTGAACCCAAAAAGAAATGCTGTTCTAGAAAAAGGTGTGTTCGTGAACAGCATGAAGTCCGTTAAGTACCAAACTTGGTATTTAAGTTCAGCATTTTCCAAGGATGCGACACGAAGATATTAAAAAAGATCCCCCTTTATATGGAACAATTTTCGTTTTACTCGTTTTCTCAGAAATGGCTGCAACGATTTTGTTTAAAATCCACATGTTTTAACTTATTTTCATGACAAATAAAATGTTATCTTGAACTTTCAGTGAATGGCCTATAAATTACTCTTCATTCTGAATGCCTTTGTATAACAGGTAAACAGTAAGACAGACAAAAATTTGACTGCAAAAAAGTTGCAGATTCGTTAAATCAGTTTTATTTTGTGACGTTAACTACTTCCGATATATTATTTGTTATTGGTTTGAATCTTCAAATACTTATATTTTTCTCGCTATTCGTTTTTTCTCGTGGTCATGCAAAAAATGTCGTTTCAAAGCCATCACACTGAGATTCGCTTTTTAAAAATCTGACTCGTACCTTCTCTATCATACAACAAAATGTGTAAATGTCAATTAAAAGTTTATCTGGATTAACAAGTAGAAAGAATAATACGCTTTTTTTTAAAGAATAGTTTGTAGAAGAGCGAGAAGAAAAAGTAATGTGAATGTAACAAATGAGTACGCTTTTATCAGGGGTTTCAGGGCACTTCAAAACATTTCCTGTGAAATCCGGATATCAAGCCTGTGGTTGGCAAGATGAAATGAAAGAAGTCGTGCAGGAGCAAATGAATTGATTAATCACAGCATGGTGGATGGTCAACAACAAGCAGCAGATAGTCCCCTAGTGACGAGGGGGAGCTGGGAGCTGTCCGGGTCGGGTGGGTCGTGCTCGCTGGATCGATCTCGAGCCCAGCCGCGGGCACATGCACGCAGCTCATTTCCAAACCCGCCGCTATACTTAATCTGTATCTTAACCTGGCAGTGAAACCTTCTTGGCTTTCAAACTAGAGGTTAATAAACCGTTGCAACTTACCACTAACAACAGAGATCAATTATGCACTGTATCTTATATTTAAAAATCGGATGTGTTACATTCATATGACTTTCTCTATCTACTATTCTTTATTTTTATATCTCTTCTACAATCTATTCTTATAAAAGGTTACTTTTCTATCCACTTAATTTTAACCCAGATAAAATGTTTGCAGAAACGGTTTCGTTTGGTACAAGAGTGATCCAGCAGACTGAAGCGGCATTCAGATTTTTAAAAAGAAGTTCACTAAATAGTGGCGCTAAAATTCCATTTCCTTTGAGTGACCACGAGAAACAAGCGAATGGCGACTCGGCACTTAAAAAAGTATAAATATTTGAAAAGTCAAGCCAATAACAAATATTTCAGAAATGGTTAACGCCACAACAAATTTTGACATAAATAATGTGTTTTAACGAGATATTAATTCTTGTCCATCTTTTACAGTTTACTAGTTATACGAAGTTATATCGGAATTCACAGGCTTTCACAGAAAATTCAAGATATACATTTTTTCGTGTAAATATCTTATACGTATGCTATTTTAATCCAAATCGTTAGCACTTTATTATTATTATTATTATTATTATTATTATTATTATTATTTAGAAAGTAAAAATTAACAAAACATGTTCTATGTAAAGGGTAACTTGGGGTGTAGTATTTTATTGGAAATCTACGTGTCGCATCCTTGGAAGAAATGAACTTAAATATACAGTTTGGTATTTATCCGATATTTCGTTATGCTCCTCTCTCTCTCTCTCTCTCTCTCTCTCTCTCTCTGACACACAGCACAAGCGCGCGCGCGCGCACACACACACACACACACACACACACACACACAACATAGTTTCCCTAAAAATGCTCTTCTTTCCATCCAGAGATCCTCAAAACGAGTTTTTTCGGCGAAATCTCGATACCGAACCTTTTGGGTGAAATTCAAATGTCCTTCTAATTACACGAGGTAAGTGGTAGAGAAAGTAAAGTAACTGCTTCAGGTTCAAGTAGGAGTGCTAAAGGTTAAAAGGAAATGCTTATCAGCTCATATAACGTCAACCCAGACTTTATAAAGGTATGCCGGAGTTGCATACACCAGTTACGTTAAACAGCGTACGCATTTCACTGAGAGCAAACCCTAATATCTTAAGAGGATTAGGTACTTTTGGAAGCTGGCTCCAGGGTTTATACGTGTTGACGAGTTCGTCCTCATACGAGTGATTACGCACAGATGACTTCAGCTGCATAGGGGCCTTCCTGTACTGTCAATTTTATTTCTATTTCTTTATTCTGTGAGTGAAATTTTGGGTGGTGGTACTCAATACAACTCGTACTACGAGTAAGAATGAAAGGCACACGGGATTTGAAACAGCAGCCTCTCGGGTGCGAGTCACATAAGGTAACGCCATGCCCAGACACTTTCACATCCATTAAAGCAATGCCGTAACATATGAAGTACATGGTTTACTTAGAAATAACACAAAACGCTTTAAACCAACAAGCGACAATATATCCATTTTGGGGTAAAAAAGGTACAAAGGCACATACATTCGTGGGCATGGAAGGGTCGCGTGTTGGCCACAAATATAATTAGCACGAAGTTGACAAGTCATAATTACACTTCGGTATGATATATTTGCTATTTGGCTTCCGCGATGCTTACCTCTCCTTGTTCTCTCCGCCACAGGACAATTTTCATTAAAACTTCATTTGCCGCTTTGTTTTATATTTCATGGGGAAGTTGTGTTTCACATTTTAAGAGAAGAGTTGGACACGTAAGATGGGTGTCCCGACTTGATTCCGGATCAAAAGCTATCAGAGTGCTTTCTCTGAGCAAATATTGAGTCCTTTTCAGAGAAAACCTACTAACATGCGTCGATTTGTAACAAATGTTCATTACTGAACACTTGAAACAAAACAGCAGTCTAAGCAATGGAAGCATCAAGATTCTCCACCACGTAAGTGTGTGAAATCGGCCGGGAAGATAATGGTGTCGTATTTTCGGGGATGCCAAGAGTGTGCTGCTAATTGATCATCTCCCGCCTGGAAAGAGTATCACCAGAGCGTATTATGCTAAACTTCTGGACCAACTAAAGATCAAAATAGACGATAAAACCCGAGTTTGACAAAAAAGTCATTCTCCATCTAGGCAATGCTCGCCCTCACACGTGTTGTTGCAATGGCGAAATCAATGAAGTGGGGTATGATTTCCTGTCACATCCATCTTATTTCCTTGACTTAGCTACATCAGACTTTTGAATAACAAGAACAATTTCAAAACTGGCATCATTTTGTGCTTCATTCCGAGGACTTTTCATGTGATCCTCTTATTATGAAGCAAATAACAGGTAATGAAACCGAACTATGGCGGCAAGCTCTCACTAGAGAATTAAATGCTACTGTCCTCCACAGCGGGTAAGGGTTGTCTTCAACAGACGATCAGCAATACTAAGTATATATTTACTTGTGGAACCAAGTCCTGCATGGCAGAACCCTTGAGGGGATAAAGGCAACTCATTATGGAAACAAAAGTGTCGCCAAGCAGCCGCCCAGCTATCAAAAGCCAGGTCTCACCCTCTTACCCTCTTCTTACATGAAGGGAACAGATTCCACCTCGGGCAACATTCTCTGCAAGCTTATACAAGTACAGCACTGGGAGAATTCACTAACTAGAGTGAAGTATTCCACGCTGCTGAGGAACACGAGGCTTCAGGACTAGCTACGCGTATACAATATACAACTTTAAAATGTCCTACACGCGAGACACAATCCAGTATCTTATATTATTCTGCACTAGAAAAACGAAGCTCTACGGCAATTCTTTCTCTCTCTCTCTCTCTCTCTCTCTCTCTCTCTCTCTCTCTCTCTCTCTCTCTCTCTCTCTCTCTGCGCGCGCGCAACTACCATGTCTTGCAATGCTTTCAAAACCGACACTAAAACTGCTTTTTATGGGGTATTAATACAGGGCAATCCATATAAAATCGACCACTCTTGCAGTCTAATAATTTCCCTCTGGAAATAATACAAACTAAAATGTTTATTTTGTTTTTTAAAATTGAGTTTTATGTCACTCGCTCTGGGAGATTATATATTAGCTTTTTTATGTGATAAATGATGCTCAAATGAGCCGGGGTCCATAGAGCTTAAAGTTACTCGACATTCGCCTTCTCAGGATGAGGAAAACCCGGAAAAAAAACTTATACGGGCAACTCGCCCTAACCATGAACTCGGGATCTCTTGAATGTGAGACAGACACGCTACCCCCTACCACAGGGCAATATTGGTATTCATGTCGGAAACCCTACCATCCATTATTGCCCTATGACTGTTATTAGTTTTTACTCCCTAGTTGCAGTCATAAACGAACACGCATTTCTCAATTCGACAGCGCGTTTTTACTTGTGGAAACATATTTTCTTTTTCCCGTCCATCGCAAGAGGTTTATTGTCGAACAAACATTTGAATGTTGTTTCCTCATGTTATAATCAAGCACTTCTTGCTTAATTTGAAATCACTGTGACGTAGAATCAGTATCTATATGAACAGTATAACATGTGAATTTGTCATTGGTAGAGCAAGCCTTGTGAATGTATAACATCAGATTTTTCTTTCTTTCAAGTGCAATTAACAGTCTTAGTGAACATGTTACGTCAGGCCTGTCTCTCACTGTGAGCTACCGTGTCCTCCTCCCCAGAAACAGCCACATTCAAGTGTACACAAGCTGCACACATTAATAACCATGAATTGTAAGGATCGATCGCATAAGGAGTTGTGCTGTCGAAGTCTTTGTGAAGATAAAGTGGCCGAAAATCAAGAGAATAGGTCAGCGCTTCTACTGCGACGTGCGTGGCTAAGGGCCTTAACCTGCGGCAATCCTACTCCACCTCTTCTTCACCAGATCTGGCGAGCTTTGTTCTCAGTCTGTTCCAAACAATACCACAGGGGACGCTGAGGAGCTCCTTGGCTGGGGGAGAGGCGACCCTTGCACATCAAATTTACAACTGCAGCAAATAAAACAGTATCAAATTTACGCTGGCCCACGAAATAAGAAAAGTTTAGAAGACCAGCAATTCCCTTTATTTTAGGATTGGTTTCAGTAAGAAAGAATATAAAGACGTTAAGTATACCGACTTATGATAAAAGCAATGTTAACATTAATCATAGTATCTTAATACCCGAGCTAAAACACTTAAACGTTTCAATTAACTGAATAGGAACCTCTTAAAGTGACACTCTACTATGGAAGGAATTTTGTATAACAGAGCAGACAAAGCTTAACTAGACAACAAATTATTTCAAATACTTTTTCCATTTCTTTTTTTCCCTTTCCTCTTTTTCCCCACAGTAATCGCATCAGCCATATCCGCTGTTATTGGCTTGTTTAAGTTTTTCCATATTTGTCGCTGTTCAGCTGTTGCTCATGTCATACAAACAGGTATTTAAAAGCGGGTCGCTATATGCTGGCTTTAAGAAAGTCCACACTATCATTTCATCCTTTCGTATCCCTCTTGTACCTATAACGAAAAGCTTGATTAAACTATTTTTACAAACGTTTATCTCGATTAATATTAAGTAGATGGAGAAATAAGCCTTTGTAAGAACAGTTTGTATGAGCTATATAGAAATAAAGATAGTGGGTAGAAATTGTCACGTGAATGTAACACTCAGATTTGTGTAATATCCACAGAAACTGAGAATACTTAACTATGAGGGGAGTTTCTAAAAGTTCTCGGCCAGACTCAGAGATGTCGTGAAAATGGCAAAACTGCTATAATCCTTTAGTTGGCGCGCTGTAAAATTTCAGACGCGTAAATGCAGTCACTCACCTATGGCGATGGTGTAAACAAACTGTTAACATTTATTGTAGTACGAGATGTATTAAAGCAGATCGTTTTGTAGGGTTTAATACCAAAGAAGCTAGATTCGACATTTAAGAATTCTTCCTCTTCGTTTTTGACGAAGGCTGACATTGTCAATACCTCTTTAGGACGTGTCCACTACATTTTACAAGTTTTGTGTATGAGAAAGGATATTGAAACGTTGGAAAGTCGTGGGAGTGAATGTGTTTATTTGCAAGATGACTATTGCCAGGCTTCTTGTAGCTATGTGCAAGATGCGGCAGAAAGAACTGGTGGGTGCTTTGTTGCGAATATGTGGCAGAATTTTAGAGTAACTTGGATATCAATTTGCCAGTTTGTATTCTCGCTCCGGGTTTGAGTCTATAACACAACCAGTTCCATCACAGAAACCCAAAATGCATTTCGACGGGAACTGAATAGACAAGATGCTATTCACTGTTGGATGCAACAATGGAATCAAGAAGGTAGCATGACAAATCAGAGCTCGTTTTGTACGCACAGAATAAATCGTGGTGCAAGTCCCCGCCGGTCGGCAGAGAAGCATGTCAATGTTGTACACATCGGATTGAAGCATGAGGAAATCTTAAAAATATAAAAAATGTTCCCCAATCCCCAAGACTGCAATAGAAATATAATTATCCCGAATAAAAATGTTTTTCACCTTAAAGCTCGCTTATTGCACTTTGCAGTAAAACTGGTCAAACAATTGAGTTTGATTTTGGCGATCAGCCGACAGTAGCGAGCAAGCACACAGCGTATCCGCAATCACTAATTGCCTTCTTTGTGTTCCGTGTAAAAAACACACACTTGTATATATTATACCTGTGTACATAATAAGCCATTGCCAACTGCGAGGCAAGTGTATCCTGCTAACGTGTATTGTTCTTTTAATGATCGAATGACACGCCTGCTATCCCTCACCAAAGCAACAACCGAGGCATAAAGTGCGACTAAACGTTCTGATATATGTACACAGCTTTAGGGCAAAATTTAATATCATTAGCAAATTCTACATAGCTGTATTTACCGAATTTAAAACGTTGAACATTATATCGCTATATATAAAACCTGCTGGCCTACCCGACGTCTTACATTTGGGAGGGGGGACAAGCAACCAGAGCAATGAAACATTGATATGCCAATCGCAATTACCGGTTTGCTGTAAAAGCTAATTAAGACGATAAAGGACTGAATGTTCTTAACAACGGCACGTCCCAATCGTTTATCCCGGAGACTCCCGTTCTATTTCCGTCTACATTCTTGCGAGACAAAGATCTATGGATCACTGCATACTTGTGCTATTTTCGTTTCGTTTTTCAAAGTTCCACTCGTGCTTCTGCCAAATGTCGCTTATTTATTTTCTTCTTTTCGGCGAACCTAAACACCAGACGGTTACGTTAGCCAATATGGGTAAAAAGGTAGAGGGAGTACTGCATTCGATACAAAAATCTAGATGGTGATTTCATCATCATTAGAGGTTTTGGCAACTCAAGACGTCAGCAAGATATAAGATGTTAGACGAGACTCTGTGGGGGGGGGGGGAGCGATATTCACATCATTTCCCTACTCGCTTCTATCTACTTCATATTAATAGAGATAAACTTGCATTAATACACATTCGTTGTAGGTACAAACAGCACCAAAGGAAATCTTCGGTGGATTTTGTATCGTTTTCTCGGGTCTTTTGAGGCGTGTCCTTCACCTTACCTATCGCAGAGCGTGGTGGCTTGATAACATAACAATAAGGGGAAAAGAGGGGAGGTTGATGCCTTTGCTGCTTATTGAAACGAAAACATGTTTATTGTCTCAGAACCAGTCATGCCGTATACTAGCGAAATTACTCGTGGACGTATCGTGGGTATGTGGGAGGCTGGTCGTACTGTTACAGCAATTGCAGCGGCAGTGCATGAGTGTTTTTATTGTAAATTACTGGATAAAAACATTCCAGGAAAGTGGGGAAGACTGTCTACATACTCGTCAGAAAGTGGGCACCCCCCTAAAACATCCGCAGATGATGGTATTCGTTTCGTAAATGCAAATTACTCTTGTGTTATAATTGACTAATCATGTTTAGAAACTAGAGATAAATATGTGTATGTATATGGTTTACCTAATATGACCTACATATTATGGCTATAAAATTGGGTTATATTTTTGTCTATAATTCTGTTATATTCCTATGATCAGCAATATGTTAGTAAAGGTATATTAAACAATTATAGTTATATTTGCTTCTATGCAGCAACAAGCATTGACATCACTGTGAGAATACAGTTCTGTTTATTTATTTTTTTTATATAAAGTTCTGCCATGCTATGTATTTAATGAATACCATTCAAGCTTTCATTTGCACCCCCTGAAAAATCTTCTCACTCTACACATTCTACATTTCGCTAACCTGGGCGTTCATCAAATTTTCCCCTTAGTTTTTAACCCTTTCCAAGGCGTGTCCTGCACTAGCCGATAAGGTATGGACTACCAATCACGATAAGCGGTGATAGATGAGCATGGATTCAGGTCGCCTCAAAACATGTATTTCCGGTGAAATCCCGACATCAAATTTTTGGGTGGAATACAATACTTCCCCTGCTTACTATACGTAGTGGAGAAAGTAAAAATGCTCTTTAATTTAGGAGGCCTCAAAACTATTTTCGTTGAAATCTCGGTATCGAATTTTTGGGTGCAGTGCAATACCTTATCTACTTATTATGTACGTGGAAGAGAAAGTAGAAAGTTAAAGTTGTGCCATTAAAGTCGAGACACTTTACGGTACAAAAACCGTCCAGTTATTTGAGATACATGCTGAGATTGCGAGTTTACGAGACGCAAGTGAAAGAAGTTTCAAATGTAAATACTGGAAAAGTCCCACTTCACTAAGGTGACTTCGAAACTGTTGTCATCCACCCCTTCCACTCATTTTTCGCTAGTCCTCTGCTACAGGGACTCGTGATAAAATCGCTTTCAAGTATTGGCGTCATGCACAGAAAACTGACTGCCGGCAACGGCCGAATAAATCTGAAGACTCCGTATAATGAATATTATGTGAATGTATCACACCAGATTTTTATAACATATTTTAGACAGCCGAAGGTAAAAGAAGCGCTTATAAATGTAGATGATATTAATTAAAAGGAGAAAATGATGCCACTGTATGGTATAAAATATAACACTCCAGGGTTACCAACTTTGATTTCCTGGCAGATGTTAGAATTATTATCCAAGAGGCTTGTATTGTTGATGTAATGACGGATACTTTAAATGCAGTGGTTATGGAATCTGAAGAACAAGACGAAGCAGCGGAGGGTAACATTGGAAAGTCAAAGAAACAGTCGAAATATCGTATAACAGGTTTCGGCAATGCTGCAAGGTAAGAAACGGACAAACTAATTCTAATGAAATGTTTTGTTAGCATATTTTGAGATAAAGCCAAATATGGATATCTTCAACATTGTGGGCAAATTACTCTATGATCAAACTGTGCCTCAATGTCAAGGTCAACAAAGACAATAGTAAATACTACACACTAATAGCATTCTTAAAACAGATGTCTGAAGGTTAGAAGCCGCATTATTCTCACAGCCTTCTTTATGTGCAATGCCCCCCCCCAAAAACAAAAGCTCATCATGTTAGAACTGATGCTAAAAAGAAACAAGTGACCGCCTGAGGATCACAGATACCAAATAGGTAAAAACAACCCAATTTATAACCTATAGCTTGTAGATAAATATTGACGACTGTCTAAAAATTAGTGAACACAAGTTCAAGACTATTTTGTTCTCCTCGCTACGCTCCTTTCAATGAAATCGAGCTTTATTTATGGACGCTCTTTAACTGCTGTGGTCCTTAGCGTCCCATTCTATATTGGGGGTGAAAGACCGGTAATTTTGCTTAGAGGCCTCTTTATCAGGCTTGAGGTTCTTTTACGTGCCGTAAATCTACGACACGGGACCACCGGCTTTACTTCCCTTCCGAAGGAAGCCATGCTAAGGATTTTTACGTCCGAAAAACATCCATCGCCCTACGCCGGGTTTGAACCCGCGACCTCGGGAACTAGAGTCTAGCATTGTAACCACTACACCACAGAGGACGATATGCTCCTTTCGTAATCATTTCTACTCGCAGAGTAAAGTCTCGCTTTTAACTCGTGTGGCATAAATAACGTATGATTCTCAAACCCATTATTTAAATAATTATCCTTATCATCACCACCACCATCACATCATCAAGAGCATAATCAACACACATCACCATTTATCCACCTCGATCACTAAAAAGCGTTTTGAAACAAAATCCTAAATTCTTTTCCTTCTTTGTTTAGTAACTGCATGTTTTTTGTTGGGTCAATCAACGCCTTGCAACACACATTATACAGCAGTGGCGTTCAGATAAGAGTGAAATGTGTACTCGACTCATTAAGTGTGTAATTACATTCTCTAACAAAAAACAAGTGACAAAAGTGTGATATAAAATGTGATAATCAAATGATTCCATCTGCTGCGTTATTAACAAAAATGTACTCTAAGCTTTCACCAAAACAAGTGCGCCACGCATTTCAACTGTCAGCGGTAATTAATGATTATCTTATTGCCGCTAGCAGCGAAAAATAAGAGGGAAAGTACAATAAAATGGTCATAAAATTATCATTACATACGTATAAGCTCTGAATTAAATCACCATAAACCTAAAACATAATTTATGTAGACGTCTGCGGGGAAAATTAAAGAGTATACTTGCTCCCGGATAACACTAAGGTATAGTTTTGACCAAATGATCATTTGTTAGTTTTATCACAACAAAGTTTGATCGTTACACAAGCATTTTCATATTTCGCATGCGTTTTCACCTTTAATCATATTTTAACGTGTGTGTTTTCCTGTAAGTTGTTTTAAGTAAGACATTCTGCTCAATAGAAAACATAGAAGTTCGACAAGTAGACAACAGTTATATTTCTGTTCATATTGTCATGGTGGAAAGTTGAATTTCCTGCATTCAGTACCTGCCATTTTTGTCTATTTTACTGCACGTAAACCCTTTTGATGTGTACATTATTGCAGACATAATGTAATCATATCTGACAGCTTAGAAAAACAACTTCAGAAATAGTTTTACCTCAAATAAGACGAAAACAATTGCAAGTTTAAATCGCATTGTTTATTTCACCTAAAAATTGATAAGATTAAACCCCAGTCTCACAGAATGTATTTTAGGTAGAAAAAAGTTACCATCTTTAATTTTGAACCAGTTCCTGTTCCTACAGGAGATCTATCTTTGATTGCAGTGCTAAGTCCTCGTTTCTAATCCTTATTCCTTTCGGAAAACTATTTCCTTTCACTTTTGTTCAATATTTCCCATCTACTCACAATTATTTCACTGTCTCTGGTCAAGTTCAGCGAGCAAGGTCCCGGGTTCGATTTCCGGACATGGGGGTGGGAATTTTTCTTTAATTAGGATTACTCCCTATCCTCCATAGTCTGGAAGTATGGATGTTAGAATGAACGTAAACGTGAAAATAAGTTAAAAACCACGAAAACCTACAGTAACCTAACCTAAATAATAAAAAAAAAAAAAAAAATGAAAACATGGAATGTGGCTTGTGTAAGGCAAATTGAAAAGGAATTAGAATGGGATTCGATTTATTACGTTATGTTGCCGGTAACACTTAAATACAGCGCCAGTTATGCACGATTTTAACCAGCATAAGAATGCAGTTTCTGTCATGATGCCACGACACGCGATTCAATCTTAAATCCTATACTTGCTACCATAACAACTCACCATTAAAAAGCAAAATATTTCATATAAGGTGATGCTGACATCCATGAATTATGGAACTGTGCAATACTAACATTTGGGTACACAAACACACTCCACCCCAACACTTGAGGATGTACTAAAAATTTTTTTAAACGCCGTGAAAAATTATTCACCGTTCTGTTTTTGACATTAATTATTCCTTGGTGTATTAGAATTACGATACGTCTTTTAAAGCTTTCTAACCTTCTAAGACTTAATTAAGCATCTAGTTTTGTACCATTATCGATACAACAAATGTTAACAACAGCACGCAGGAAAGACTGTCTGGTGAGTGCTGTCTGAAAACCCCAATAGACTGCACGAGGGATGGGTGATGGTGTATAACCTGCGACGTCACTGCGTTAAGTCCAGTAGCAGTTCAACTTCATTTCCTTTTTCCTCGCTTTAATGCTTAGAAATTCCCAAGTCACCTAATGACCTAAAGAACATGCAGTAAAACAGTCACACAACTTTCTGTACCCATTACAAATTCACATGCGTACCTTACAGCATTCATTAAAAATTCTTCTTCTACCCAAAACATATTATTGTGATACATCTTATCTAGATATGGTTTCAAATTAAACAATAAGTATTTCTCTATGTATTGTTACAAAAGCTTGTTTTCTATGTACTTCTTGTTATCAAGATAGCAGTCTGCAGGAATGATTTCATTACACATTTTGTTGAAGGTACCTACAACAGGAAGACAGCTTAAACAGCGGATTACTATATGCAGGCTTTCAAATTCCATATTCTTTCCACGACATCAAGAAAATCAATAACAAATAATATTTGGAAAATGTCACAAAAATATTTCACATGTGTCGTGTGCTTTAGCGAGGTCTACGTCATTTGTGTACTTTTTATTTTAACTATTCCCTTACGGTTTATTACTTATACAAAATTACTTAAAAATAATAAATAGGTAAAAAACTCCTTGTGAAGGGGATAAAATTTAAGATATACATTTGAGTCATGCAATTAAATCAAATAATCGTTAGGCATTTTTTGAGAAACTCGAATAACAATTTTCCATATAAAGGGTAGTTTGGGTTTTTTCTCACTCCTGCTCCGAGTCTACGGCAGCTACACCAAACGCAAGGCGTGCATATGATTTAATAACTGGGCACGCTGCGATATGCGTTTTAAAACGGGGGATGCTTCACTTTTAATTAGACGCGAGTGTCTGTCTCTCTCTCTCTCTCTCTCTCTCTCTCAGCGTGTGACGTTAATTATACAGCAGTAACAGTGTGTCCAATTAGAGTGGGGGCACATGGGAGCATGCGCAGTGTTACATTTTTAAACGGGCGCGCCCTGTCATTTGGAACGGGAACCACTCCGCACTGTTGACCCTGTTATGACGACGCATGTTTGCGAATCACTGAAACGAGATAACGAACGTGGGTTACTGCCCCAAAGTGCGTTAACCAGATACAGGTCTTGCTTTCTTTCCATCCGCATGATATCCCTCATTGTTCATATAAAACAAAACAAGAGCGAGGTTTGCCTAGAAATTATCTCAAACTACAGTATATTGCAATATAAGGGTGGCGAGTAATTTATATGAGAGAGTACTCGACGAAATGATAGTGCATCGCAATATAAGGGTGCTAAGTGATTTAGGTTGGCTGCAATGAATGTGGGGAAAACCGACTTCCCCGGTATGCCACAAGTTCAATAAAAAATTCCATCGCCTAAAAAGCATACAGACTACATGAAATCTCATTAGAATGAAAAGAACTTGGTTAGTTAAGTTTAATATACAAACCATTACCTCAAATGTGAATTATCGCCATTTCCAATCAAAATCGTCGCGGTCTTTTGGAGAGAAATAACTAGGTAACCCCCCCCCCCCCAGTATGGGAATAATTACGCCCTCGACACTACGATGATTCTGATTTTAAATATTCAAGTTCCTGCTCATACACACTTTAACTTAACTGACAGAGGAAAGTACAAATTGTTAATGTTAGCAACTGCCAGCCGCGCCATTGTGCCGGAATTTAGTACCACAGGTCTTTTATACGACACCAAATCCACTGAATTTTGAACCTGTGGGACTTACGCACACTTAGAGCGGATATGTAAATATGTTTTGATAAAAATAGTTCTGCACAAAAGTCAACAAGCTTTCGCTTGCATTCAAATACTGTTTTGTGGTATCACAATTTGCATTTAGTTTTAGATAATTTTAAAATAAATTTCTTCTACTATAAAGAAACCAAATTTCGCAAACTTTATAACAAACTCATCTCCGACAAATTAATTGTTCGTATACATGTGAACACTTCTGAAACAGAATTGCCAAATTTTGTTTAATTTTAAAACATCTGAAATTATATTTGTAGTTTTTTTCTTCAGATTTCACTTATAGGCTTTTAAAATCAGATATATTTATACTTCACTCAATCTGCTTTACAATATCCTGTTTTGTTTGCATTATTTTGGTATATAAATGAACCTCCCATGTTGAGTTTTGCTACACCACTAATGGTTTTGAATATTATTAAATGTAGGCATTTATTCAGCACAAAAGATGGCGAATTAAACTGTATAGCTTCCAGTCCGACCCCAAGCCGCTGTAAATACTAAAATATACACCAGATTCGGATAAATGATACAAGATTTGAAAGAAACGTGTTAATTGTGCAAAAGATCAAATAATGAAATGCTTGACAAAAAAAGGTACTTTAGTATGTAAGGTGTGTCCTGGGTCTGGAGGGAGGAAGTAAAATAATCTAAACCGGTGTCTCGAACGCGATATAATGCGAAGTGACGAACTTGTTGAAATCAATATCAAAAGAAAAGAAGGCAATGTGAAACAAAATATTTTTATTCGAAATCAAAACAGAATATACAGAATCAAAGAGAGGGGTTTTTAATTAAACTTTTGCCGCCGCATGTAGAGAAGACACGTGAATAAACGACTCCCATGAGGCCTCGCGTTTTTTTTAAAGCCATTCCCAGAGAACTGCGACAGTCATATGGCTTTAGGAAACGGGCGTGTTTTGTTTTCAACGACATTTAAGAGGCTTTTATTAAAACCTTCAAAATGGTCTCTGTAACTGACGCGAGTAAGTTAAAGAATCAAACAATTTTGTCTCCTAACCTTATTTGGAGCACAATGTATTAGCGGCTCTTTGTACACCTACATGCAAAAGATTTTCTACATATACCAACGCAGCAGTTTCAGATGATATTGTCTAATGGCTCCTCCCTTTTCCAGTGGCAACTTTAGTGCCTGGCTTTAGTCGACATTTCACACTCGGAGAAGACGCTGGTGACATTTAAGTAACTCTGAGGGCGCCACGCTGTTAAGATTTTTGATCGAGATTGCACATATTTCACGTATCTGCTCCTGGGTTAGCTTTAAGGGTACTCTAAATGGTGTATTTATTACTTTCTTATATTAATAGACAATTTTATTAGCTTGAGTGATCTAATAAAATAGTTCAGTTCCATAAGAAAATTCAATTTTATGTTTTCTCACTTATACGCCATTTTAACCGTCTCCCTCTGAAAACGTATAACTAATGTTGTACAGTGTATCTTTATTGGTGTCATATATTTGGGGGATGTGTTCCTGACATCAACAGTAAAACAAGTTCACATGTGCATGGATCTGAACATCAACAGTTTCGTTGTAATAGGTCAAAGAAGATGTGTTCCATGGGTGAATAGACGGATATGCACTACGAGCACGTGAACTTACGCAGAAATGTACCCTGACAGGCCGTTACCGTGTGCAAGAACATTCGCACGAATTCACACTTGAGAGAGAATGGCGCATTTGAGGAGTATTAGCGATGTTGGGAGACCAACAGCGGTACGAGGCATTGATCTCGAAGAACGAGTTCTTCGTGAAGACCTATCACAAAGTGCAAGACGTATGGCTGTAAGGGAAAGAGTTAGTCATATGACTATCTGGAGAGTTCTGCATGAAAATCTTCTGTACTCGTATCACCTTCAACATGTGCAAGGATTAAATGAGGCGGACTTTGAGCCAAGAAGACGTTTCTGTCAACGCATGTTACAGCAGTGCGCTGTGTTCATCAATTTCCTATCCCGTATCTTATTCACGGATGAGGCTGGTTTTACTCGCGACGGCATCTTCAATTTTCAAAACACTCATAACTGGGCATTTGAAAATCTTAATGAAGTACGACAGGACAATCATCAACAGAGGTTCTCTCTTAACGTTTGGGGGTGGAATCATTCGTGATCACCTCATTGGTCCCTACTTCTTCCCTCCGCGTCTGAATGGACAAACGTATCTCCAGTTTCTCGGAATTGAGTTGCATCACTTAACTGATAAAGTGCCTCTGGACATCATCCAACGAATGTGGGTTTTACACGATGGTGCTCCAGCTCATTTCAGTATGACAGTTCGTAAGTTTTTGAATGATCGATTTCCGCAAAAATGGATTGGTCGAGGGGGGTCCCATTGCATGGCCTACTCGATCGCCTGATTTGAATCCAATGGATTTCTTCGTCTGGGGACATTTGAAGTGCTTGGTTTATGCGACTCTTGTACCTCATGTTGACATTTTGAGAGGTATCCAAACTGGATTTGACCAAATACGAAACACACCAAGAATTTTCAACAGAGTATGCCAGAGCATAGAACGCAGGCTTATTGCATGCATCGAAGCAAGCGGAAGCCACATCGAGCAATTTTTGTAACTTTGGATTTTGTGTTGTAACTCTGAAATAAATGATTTTCAGACCCATGTTCATATGAACTTTTTCTACTGTTTTGATGTCAGGAACACATCACCCAAATATATGACATTAATAAAAGATACATCCTGTATTGTACTGTAACGACTACAATCGTAATCTTACACAAGTTGAGTGCAATATTCGACCTTGTTGATTCACTCCGGTTACGCGCGCACTCGTCATGGCGTAGATACGACTCAACAGTGACGGTTGCTAGGTTCTGGCAATCAGCCGATTGATGAACACTCGCATACACCAGAAGGCGAGTTTCTGTTTTTTCATTTCGCAGCTTGTGAACAGCGCTTTATTTCCATCACAACTCGGCTAATAAATCGCACGCCAATGTTCCTTTTCCAAACGCAAGAAAAAGGGCCTCATTTCGTCATCATTAACTCGTTTCATTCAGCAGCCGTGCTGTGACAGCCGTGAAGAGAAAGCTGTTAAAAGCTTTAGAAGGGAGTGAGTGGGAGGCTGACTCCATTAGTGTAAATCCAACCAAAACTGTCATCTCCTCTAATTTTACCTTTCTCTTTCCATTTCTGTCTACGTGTTATTACAGATACCACCTGGGTTTTATGGGATGTAAATTCCAGGTATTGAAGAGGTTCGAGGAAAAATGAGCTAACCCTCACTTTTAATAAAACTACGATGAGTGAGATTTCGTAATCTATACCAAGTGTCCACTTGTTACAGGTGGTGTTTTGTGTCTTTTCAAATGACTTGTGGCTAACTCATGAGAATTTAAATTCAGGTTCTCACAAAAACCCTCGAGCTCAATTTATAGGGCTGCCAGATTGGTTTGCGTTCTATAAACACGGATTTGTATGATCATAAGGTTCATTTCCAAAATGTGTTAAGACCACTAAGAATCTTAATTTATAATTTAAACAAATTATGGAGCAATCTGATTTGTAGAACCAAAGTTATGAAACGGATCACACAATTTAAAAGGTAAATACTTTGCAAAGTAAAGTAGCAGTTCACATTCTAAAGCATTTTCACTTTCTCTAGCGCATACCTATGGTAGATGCAGTGGGGAAGGTTTGTATTTCACCCAAATATTCGATATCGAGTTTTGTGTGCGCCTATGAACAGCACGATTAAAAAGGAAATGTTAAGAGAGATACTTGGTACAGATGGACCACCAGAAGGTGAGCAAAAGAAATATGCTGCGTAAACATGTTCTACCGTCATCAAGTGTATGCACAGTATTAGCACATAAAATAGTGTCGTCAGATAACTCACTCATGGCTTCACTGTGACAGTTTGTCCCTTCTTTCGAGCTGTAGCCATATGTAAAGAATAAAAACGAAAAAAACAATAAAGTATTACACAAGTTGTATCATATACCATTGTGTGTGTTAACAGCGAGAATCCACTAATTGCGTATTACTCGCGCAAAACTTCTGGACTCGTGACCTTGATTGCCAACCCAGCTGCCGAGCCTAGGAATGGTTTATGTTTAGCTTTATCAACGAAAGCGATATAATACCTTTGCTTACTCACAGTGCGTAACACATACAATCTGCATAGAAAGTGTCTGCATCTGGTTGTAATTTTAAAGAGAGCTGCAGTATCTAAATAGTACTTATTTCATATTTGTTATATTTATAACCATGGCTCCTATGTTTTCAAACTTAAGTGGTAAGGTGTTACATAGTCAAAGTAGGGAAATAATTGCAAATGTCCTCGACTTCATGAAGCAAGAAGCAGAGATGAAGGAAGAAATTATATGTTCACCCGATTTCCACAAAAGCCTTAAGAGAATGAAAGAAAGAGTAGTCAAAGCAACTGGTGTTTCACCGAGTTCCGATTCCAGAGTTCTCAAAGATAAGAGAAAAAAAAACATATGGATGAAAGAGTACCATTTGACACACCTGGGAAGAAACATAAGGTCCCTAAACGTATTACAGAAATAGACGATTTCGAATGCGTCATTCGGCGCACGATTCACAATTCCTATGTGGAAGAAAAAACTGTGCTAACAATAAGCAGATTGCTCATCCAGCTGAAACACAGCAGAAACTTACAAGGTTGTGCTACAAATCTCAGAAAAATTATTAAAGATTTAGGGTTCAAGTGGAAGAAACCGAAATCAAATAGAACTCTAACAGAAAAGCAAAATAAATAAATAAAATAAAAAATAATAAAATAAAAAAAATAAAAAGTAAATGTCGCCATGATAGCTTAGTCGGTTAGACCAACGGCACGGAAAGCCTAAGATCCGTGGTTCAAATCCCGGCTATGGCATTGAATTTTTCAGTCTGATTCTACCTTTCCAAATGAGTATAATTTTATATGTACTTATATCAGCATTAATTTTTAAGGTGGTGCTACAAATTTCAGAAAAATACTATAGTGTATGAAGACGAGTCATACATACACAGCAGTCGTACAACATCTAAAAGTTGGAGTGACGATGGCGAATTAGGTTGCAGGTTCTTGTTGCTAAAGGGCAAATACTTATTATCGTTCATGCTGTTGGAGAGATCGGCTTCGTTCCAAATGCCCTTCTTTTACAAGTTGCAAAAACAACAGGAGATTTTCATCAAGAAATTAATACAGAAAAGTACATGAAGTGAATCAACGCCATGTTGAGACCTAATATGCCTGCTGGGTCTGTTCTGGTCATCCGACAATGCTTCACAATGCGTCAACACTCAATTGACAAACCACCTACCTCAAATTCATTGAAAGAAGAAATGAGAGCTTGGTTACTTAGACATAATATAGCTTTTGATGAAAGCATGAGTAAAACAAAGCTATATAACTTAATTAAAACCAACAAACAGCTTCAGTCGTCATACATACTTGACCAGATAGTAATACAACATCGCCATAATGTAGTTAGACTGCCATCATATCGCCCAGATCTAAACCCAATCGAATTAATCTGGGCTGATATCAAAAAATGGGTGGCATGCAGCAATATCACTTTTAAATTAAAATATGTGGAGCAGTTATAACGCCAGCAATTTGCTGAAATTGGAAGGCCAGAATGGGAAAATGTATGTCGACATGTTGAATAAATTAAGAATCATTATTTCGAAAAATACGGAATTGCAGAGAATCAAATAGAAAGACATCTCATCCAAGATAATGGTGCAGAAAGTGGCAACAGCAGCGGTGACGGCTATAATGTGAGTGATTCCGCAGAAGAGGAAGGGTTGTTAGGTGTGGAAGAATTGGAGGCAATGATTGACAGCGTTTTTTATATTAAGCGCTTTTTACAGCGTGGATTTTAATATACTGTATATAACTAAGTTTATCAGCGCAACACAGTGCATAACCGTTGTGGATATTTGACGATGACTGCCCTACGCACTCCTGCAGCATGCAGTCCACCGGTCACCACCTGATCTGGTAAGCAACTCTCATCACAGCTCTCATTAAGATTTTCACATGTCTAGAACTGTTGCGCCGAATACCCATCCCGGCATTTACATTCAAGTATTATTCACATACACACATTTCAAAGTAAACAAAACGACTACGTGAGCAGATAAACTGTTCAAGCCTTCCTTCGCACCTCACGCCTCTCTCGCCTTCTTCTAGTGGTCCAGCAGCACATATTTTCGATTACTATCTTCCAAAGATATGACACCAATATTTTAAAAATGATCCTCCCATCCCAAATTACGTTTTACACGGAAATATGTTCTTTATTCTTTTAAATATGCATTTTATTATACTGTTATTATGTATTTAACTAATTACTATATTTTCGTTTGACTGGTAGAGGTTACCAAAACGCTACATTTAATTGAATTTTATTTATGGACTTTCTTTAACTACTATGGCTCTTAGCGTCCCATTCTATACTGGGCGTGAAAGACCAGACATTTTGCTCATAGACCTCTTTATGAGGTTTGAGGTTCTTTTACATGCCGTATATCTACGACACGGGACCACCGGCTTTACTTCCCTTCCGAAGGAAGCCATGCTAAGGATTTTTACGCCCGAAAAAAATTCTTCGCCCTTCGCCGGGCTTGAAGCCGCGATCTCGGGAACTAGAGGTTAGGATGGTACCCCTAGACTACGGAGGACGACACTAAAATGCTATACAACACACGTACACTATGCGATTAAAAGTATTCGGACATCCCCACAAACATACGTTTTTCATCTTGGGTGCATTGTGCTGCCACCTACTGCCCGGTACTCATCCGCGACCTCAGTAGTCATTAGACATCGTGAAACAGCAGAATGGGACGCTCCATGGAACTCACGGACTTCGAACGTGGTGAGGTGATTGGGTGTCACTTGTGTCAGAAGTCTGTACGCGAGATTTCCACACTCCTAAACATCCCTAGGTCCGCTGTTTCTGATGTAATAGTGAAGTGGAAACGTGAAGGGACATGTACAGCACAAAAGCGTACAGGTCGACCTCGTCTGTAATCTATCCAGACCATCACACAGGAATTCCAAACTGCATCAGGATCCACTCCAAGTACTATGACAGGCGAGGTGAGAAACCTTGGATTCCATGGTCGAGCGGCTGCTCATAAGCCACACATCACGCAGGAAAATGCCAAACGACGCCTTGCTTGGTGTAAGAAGCGTCAACATTACACGATTGAACAGTGGCAAAACGTGTGGAATGACGAATCACGGTACACAATGTGGCGATCCGTTGGCAGGGTGTGAGTACGGCGAATGCCCGGTAAACGTCATCTGCCAGCGTGTATAGTGCCAACAGTGAAATTCGGAGGTGGTGGTGTTATGGTGTGGTCGTGTTTTTCCTGTTGTTTTGCGTAGCACGATCACAGCGAAGACCTACATTGATATTTTAAGCACCTTCTTGCTTCCGACTGTTGAAGAACAATTCGGGGATGGCGATTGCATCTTTCAACACGATCGAGCACCTGCTCATACTGCACGGGCTGTGGCGGAGTGGTTACACAATAACATCCCTGTAATGGATTGGCCTGCACAGAGTCCTGACTTGAATCCTATAGAACATATTTGGGATGTTTTGGAACGCCGACTTCGTGCCAGACCTCACCGACCTACATCGATACCTCTCCTCAGTTCCGCACTCCGTGAAGAATGGGCTGCCATTCCCCAAGAAAACTTCCAGCACCTGATTGAAAGTATGCCTGCGAGAGTGAACGCTGTCATCAAGGCTAAGAGTGGGCCAACACCATATTGACTTCCAGCATTACCGATGGAGGGCGTCACGAACTTGTACGTCATTTTCAGCCAGGTGTCAGAATATTTTTGAACACGTAGTGTACATACAATAGAAGTCAGCTGATTCTATAAAACTTACTAAAGGACATAACTTTAATTTACTCAGCACTGTTTAAACGAATCATGCGTGTCTTAATTACCACGTTATCAGCATAAGGCGCGTCAAGGTGAGAACTGTCCAGGGCATGCGTTTTAATACCTATGAGCAGAAAAAGTGTCCATTTAGGAACGAGGGGAGTTAAGTTGCTACTAAAATGTATAGCTCCGTCCTCTACAAGCGTCACCTCACTACCTCCCCTCTAACATAATTCCAGCATCTTCACTGAGAAGTTGCTTGCGTCGTCATCAAGAGACGGGTGGATAACATTGCCAATCAGCTGCCGATGTCCTTGCTGGTTGATTGCCGTTTAAATTAATAAAGATAATATTACCAAAGCTGACAATAACTGTCTATATAACATTGTGATGAGTACTAGAGCCACATCAGTGTAAAATAATAATAATAAATGACAATATTCTATTTTCCTACCAGCCAAGTGGATAGTGACAGAGCAAGACTCTTATCCAGATGACACAATCAGTCAATATCTTGGAAGTCAGATCACGGCCGACATACTAATCTTTGTTTAATAAATTGCAAGGGCATAGTATACACATTTATTACGCTAAATTATTATTAAAGTACCTAAATATTTATAGACCGATGTAATTATTAGATTGGTAAATACATTTTCCCTCCACAAGGTAATCATGTAACATTGGACTAACGGCTCTACTTTTTTGCACGATTAAGAGTAAAAGTCATTGAGAGACTATTTCTGAACCCTCTTGCGTTTCACACCGAGTATAACATCGCTCATTGATTCGTGTTTATTTCTTGGGATTCGTTTCAAACCAGTCTTAGAAATACGTGGTAAGGGCTGTTTGAAAACTAGTGTTGGTTAGATACCTATATGTGGAAACATTACGGAAGAAATTTAGACCTAGCTATTCTTGCCCTAAGCAGCTGTACCGAGTTACAGATGTGATACTTAACACTTATGAAGAGAAATAAGTCTGGTTTGGTCTATTTTCTTGGGCAAAGCATTCGATAAAGTATGGCACGCTGGCTTCTTGCACAAAATAAAACCTCCTGTTAGTGATACTACACTCATATTAATTAAACATTATCTGAAAGAACGTTCTCTGTAAAATGCAATTATGCACTATCTTCACCTCAGAAAATACAAACAGGAGTCCCCCAAATTGGAGTAGTTGCTCCATTCTTACACCTGGTCTTTAGCTCTGATTAGCTCAAAAAATAACAACCTGCTAATTTCACAGTTCGCAGACGGTGTAACGATCCTTAGTAAAGGCCCAGATATCACAGCAGCTGAACTACAAGCTTACACATAGTTGAAGAGTAGTGCAAAAATTGGAGAGTGAAAATTAATCCTAAGAAATCGCAACTAGTGATAAGTCATTTATAAAAGAAATACTAGCAATTATGCAATAAGATTTGGTAATCAAACAGCGCCACAACGTAAAACAGCGAAATGCCTTGTATTAACTCTTGATCAAAATAAACATAGATCTGATCTCGTCAAGACAATTAAGACAGAAAATTTATCAATTGAAATTCCTGATATCGGATACTTCACCTTTAGCATTATCTTCAAAAAGGCCGATCTACTTCTCGCTAAATGTTTCAATCTGGGGGTCTGTATCCAATACAGAATACAAACTATATACAGAATCGGTCCTTCGCCTAATAGCGAATGCACCTTGGTACACTAGCAACTCAACACTTCAAAAAGATCTACCAATACTGCTACACACGCCTCTTCACTTCCTTCAGTGAACATGAAAATAAAACACTAACACAGATACCTGCACATGTCACGGGAGTGAGCACGAAGAGGACAAACGAAAACGACATACAGGCCTTCTAATATGAAATTTCATCTCACACTATGGATCTAGTGAGGACAGTCGGGCTTCAACCTCTCACCACATGTTTGCGATTTCTTGCGAATAACTGTAAATCTATGAGCAAAACTAACAATACTGCAATGTATAGAAAGTTTTCAATAAATAAATTGAAAAAAAGGGGGAAAAAGCACTATTGCGATCTAGGTGAATGGGCCACATTTTCTGCTCCCAAAAGTGCAATGTTTGTTTAGCTGAGGGAAGACAAGATTCTATAGAAATTTAAGAAGCGAAGCCAGGGTACAGGCGCGGCCAGCTGTGGCACGTGCAGCTGCCGAGAGGTAACATTTCTCAAAGCGGTTAAGACATATTCTGGAAGGCCAGCAGTTTTGCAAACGCGTAAAGCAGAAGGTACAATTTTCACCTCTGGTCACTTGAAATATTCCAAAAATATCGCGGGATCTGCAGCTTATAGCCTGGGATTTGTATACAAAGCAGTTGTCAGGTACATGAACGAGATATGATGCGCCCTGGGCAATGAGATAAAGCGAAAACGGTCCTCTACAAAGCGAAAATTGAAACGTTTGTACAAGGACACATTACCGACTCCGCCACAGTGCACATGATTAAACGCGCTATGCTTTGGAGTAGGTTTGTGTTACTGGATTACACTTCACAGAACGTTCGATATAACTTTAGCTTGATATCGCAGTATATTTCATACAGCCTTACTATTCTGACACGTTGCCTGCTGTTTTATACCTTTAGTGGTTGGTATAAGGCACGCTTCCACAATTTTAGATAGCGTCGGCGGCATTCGATAAAGCTGGATTCATAATGGGGCAAATATCGTGTGGTCACACTCGTTAGTAGCCAGTAACGCTTTCTTGCTGTTACAGTAAGAACTGCGTGCTTTAAGCTTTTATTTTCTTTTATTCGCGTTTTTCTATTAGACATAGACAATTATGCAGTCACTCCCGTGCTTATTCGCCTTCTCTTGTCGCGTGCCAATGGGTCAACAATCGGCTCAAGTGCGCTCTGTATAGATTTCGAATGTTCAAGATAGAACTAGAACTAAATTATGTGTTACATTCACATGACTCTCTTTATCCACTCTTGTACAAACTAATCTTACAAAACTTTTCTTCTATCTGCTTCATGTTAATCGAGATGAACGTTTGCAGCAATTGTTTCATTACATATTTCGTTACAGGTACAAGAGAGAGATAGGAGACTGAAGCGATATAGGAATCTTTAAAAAGTCGAGTGCTACGCTGGCTTTGCAATTCCTGCTTTGAATGACCACCAAAAACTAACGATGAGTTGAGCGCTTAAAAAAGAAAAGAAAGAAAAAGAACTATAAAGTATTTGAAGATTCAAAACCATAATAAGGAATATCTCGGAAAATGGTATATGCTACAAACAGAATAAAAAATAAACTTCTCCATGTGAAGGGTAGTTTGCGATGGTGGGGGATTTTCTTGAAAATCTTGTGTTGCATTCTTGGAAGATGTTGAACTAGAATAAGTTTGGTATTTATTCAACTTATCGTTTTTACTTTCTCTACTACGTATAGTAAGTAGGGGAAGTGTTGTATTCCACCCAAAAATTCGATACCGAGATTTCACCGGAAATACATGTTTTGAGACCCCCTGAATAAAAAAAAACATTTTTGAAAACATGTCCGTGTGTGTGTGTGTCTGTGAACAACATAACTCAGAAACGAACAGTCAGATAAACACCAAACTTGGTATTTAGGTTTAGTTATCTTCTAGAGATACGACACAAAGGTTTTCAAGAAAATTCCCCCACCCTAGATTACCCTTTACATGGAACATTTTTCGAAAATTTTAATTTTCTCAAAAATGGCTAACGATTTTGATTAAAATATCATATGTTTAAGATATTTTCATGACAAATGAAATGTATATCTCGAATTTTCTGGGAATGTCCCAAAAGTATTCTTCATTGTGAACGACTTTTGCATAACTGGTAAACCATAAGAGATAGACCAAGTTTTACTACACAAAAAATGTAGATAGCGTTAAAATACACAATTTATGTCATACATTTTTTGTTGTTGGGTGAACCATTTTCGAGATATTGCTTGTTATTCCCTTAAATTTTTCAATACTGATACGTTTTCTCACATTCGTTATTCATTGTTTTTGTCCTGGTAATGCAAAGAGAATGCAATACTCCATATAGCAACCAGCTCTTAATAGATTTGACTATCGCTTAAAGCCTAGCAATTCCCCTTGGATCTACAAGAAAATTAGCAATAAGATTAACATCTCGATATCTCGATTAGCATGAAGCATAGGAGAATAAGCGTTTGTAAAAATAGTTTGTACAAGAGTAGAGAAAGTCATGTGAGTGTAACACATCAGATTTTAAGTTATGTTGTTCACGCATAGGCATACAGAGTCTTTCAAAACAGAACCTATGGTGAAATACCTATTTCGAATTTTTGGGTAGAATACAATATTTCCTCTCCAGTTATACAGCTCCAAAATAACATTCTCCAACTTTCGATGCGAGATATTGGAACTGCCCCTGCTTTAGCTCTTCCA
Source organism: Deroplatys truncata (assembly GCA_030765065.1). Classification (NCBI taxonomy): domain Eukaryota; kingdom Metazoa; phylum Arthropoda; class Insecta; order Mantodea; family Mantidae; genus Deroplatys; species Deroplatys truncata. The sequence continues at coordinate 27,855,694 of CM060986.1, forward strand.
AGTTTCAATGCAGGTTAACTCCTACCAAAAGCTTTCGGCCAAAAAGATTTCATTATCTTGCGAGTTATTGCGTTACAGTACGAGATGCCGTTTTGGAGCATGTAACCATTAAGTTGAGCTCAGCTGAAACTGACATTTAAGCAACACTTAAGCGGAGGGTTGGCTGTTATTTAGAAAATTAGACAATCACTGTAAACATTAATGCAGTAAAGGTATTTGTTGTTATGTGAAGCACAGTTTGTGTGATACTCGGAACGTTTGTAGTCATTTTGTTCGATAAAACTTTCCCCCCTTTGCTGCACCATTGCGTTAGTAAAAATGTACAGGGCATGTGTGGAAAGAAAAGAGAATCTATTATTTTCAGTAGACAAAATCTCCGAGAGAAAAGAATGTGTCGTACCTTAAACGTAAACAATGAGCAACAGTAAAAAAGAAACATCCCCTTAAAGAGAATTTAAAGTGAAGTATTTTATAAATAGGAGACCGAGCTCTTTGCCATTAGAGGAGAAGTTAAAAACTGTGTCAAGCTTGTCTGTAATTCACGTCTGTTTAAGTCATTCAGCCGAAAGGATTCTAATTGAATAGCATGCGAAGTACACAAATGATGGTGTTAGTTGATAAAACTCTGGAGTTATCATTGTTATGAAGCCCTCTCTGGGTACTGTTCAACGCGCGAATAATGACTGTGACAATGCTGGTGTGGCATCATGAATAATGGAATATTTTTAAACCAAGTGAATAAAAACTGTTAGCCATATACAAATCTCCGATTTTACAATCTGGAACAACGAAATGTTACATAATGTAAAATCTGGGTTGTATGGAGGGTGTGGCAGGAACATGATCAAGCCTTGAGTAAACACAAAGCCAAATGATATGGTGGTGAACGCGGCAGTTCAAGGCGTTATGCTAACATATTGATTATTATTTACGCTACCGCTAACACATACCTATGGGAGCTAAAGCAAGTATCCCAAACAAAAATTCCTCTCTCTCTCGCTCTCTCCTTTTTTTAAGTAGTGTTTAGCACCCGTTCTTACTACATACGGCATCACAGGCGGTGGACACTGATGATACAAGTACATCAAATCATACTTGGAAAGGGGGATCGAAAAGGAAACTTTCAGGCGTTAGTTTACGGTACCTCTCCGGTATTTGCCAGTTATAAAGACAAAGGAAAACCTGGGAAAAAACCTCAGCCAAGGAGGACGATCATGGCGATTTGAACCACGGACCTCCGCAAGTACAAATTTTGAGGTACCGTATACTCGTATTTTTTTTTTTAGTTTATATATCTGTAATAGCACAGTTTATATATCTGTAATAGCACAACAGAAAACGAAATGCCGGATAAATACCAAGCTTGGTATTAAGTTTAGCATTTTTTGAGGGCCCGATTTGAAATTTTTTCAAGAAAATCCTCCCATCCCAATTATCCTTTTAACGGAACATTTTTCATTATTTTTTATTTACTCAAAATGGCTCAAACGAACTTGACTAAAAATTCCATAAGTTTAAGATATTTGCATGACAATAAAATGTGTACCTTGAATTGTCTGTGAACAGCCCCCGAGTCCTACTCATTATGAATGATTTTTGTGTGATCTAACTTAAAGCCCACAAAACAGATAAAAGCTTGCTGCACGAATATTTTTTTATCACCACTGTTTTGTTACTCGTGGTGTCATGAGAGGAGTATGGTATTTAAAGGCAGCACACAGGGACCCACTTTTAAAAGATTTAACTATCACTTCAACCTACTGTATCTCTCTTGTACCTTGTATAATGAAATCCCTTTAGATGGAAAATGTTTCGAAGGTTTTGATTTTCTCAAAATTGCTTTAACTATTTCGATTAAAACACACCAAATATTTCCGAAAATTTCATGACAAATAAAATGTAAGTGTGGGATTTTGTGGCAATATCCTGTATAGTTCTCTCACTTTATAGCTGAAGAACCCTAAGACATGGACAAAATCGTATTAGACAAGAAATGTAGATCTCGCTAAAGAGACAATTAGCGTCAAATAACATTTTTGTGTATTACACATTTTTGCTTTATTCTTTGTTATAGGTTTGAATTTTCAAATCCTTATACTTTTCTCAAATGGGAAGTCGCTACTCGCTTTTTCTCGCGGTTATGCAAAGAGCATGGAATTTCAAATAGCGATCCCTTTGTAAAAATCTGATTATCGCTTTAGCCTATGCATCCTTATAGCTACACCGAAATGTGTAACCAAACTTATTCTCCATTAACAAGCAGATGGAAGCATACGCTTTGGAAAGGATCGTTTGTGGAAGAGTGAGTCGAGAAAGTCATGAGAGTGGAGTAATTCCGATTGTTCCCTTCGTATATGTTATCGTAAGTCTTGATATGCACTTTAATTTTTTTTCAAGTAAATACAGGCGTACTTGGAAAGATAAACATTAATACATTTGTATAGGTAGGTTTCTCGAGGAAACAACCATCGGAGCCTTGCCAAATGTATATGCACCCCGCTGGTTCTATTTGTTTGCTTTCCCCCGACATTGGCCCTCAAAGACGCACTGATCCACGGGAGTCCATCCACAGTCGGCTAATTCCTAGTCAGAATAAACAAATGCTAATAGAGGTCGCTTCAGCTTCGTTTTCCTGTACTTAACACGCTTTTATTGCGATGCTCCTAATCAGCAAACATGTAATGTAACACCAAAGTAGCGCAACAAACTGCAGTACATGCTATTTGTGAGAATAAAATCGCGCTTCTTATGGATAAGTAGTCCAGCTAGGTTACTCTGTTGGAGGTACAGCATTTTGTTGCTATAGACGCATTCATTAGTATTCATGTCCTTGGAAACTTAGGGCCCCTCCAAGTGAGATGGCTCCGCGAAATGTGTGGGCTCGCATTCGAGAGGTCCCGGGTTCGATTCCCGTCGGGCCGGCCACTCTGACCGTGGTTTCCCCTGGTTGAAGGGCGAATGCTGGGATGGATTATACAATGCCGCGAACTCTCCTGTCCCCCCATTCCCTTATCATGTTTCAAGGCCAAAGGATCAGGCGGACGGATAGCGGTGGTGTTTGTTTTGTGGAGCAGTCCACCCTGGCGTCGGGTGTATGCCAGGCTCTCAGAGGAACCTCTCCGTGGTGAGAAGGCCTGTAGAGGATCCCGCCCATGTCCGAGGCTGCTGCCGCGAATCTGTTCGCCCTGTCTCCTCGCTTCACCCGTTCCTCCTATTCCTAAAGCACAATAGCTGAATTCCCCTTAGCTTACTCTTAACTACACAGCAATATTTTGGTATACAAAAAATGGTGTTTTACTTATGGACGCTCTTTAACTACTATGGTCCTTAACGTCCCATTCTATACTGGGCGTGAAAAGTTTGCTCAGAGGCCCCTGTATCAGGTTTGAGGATCTTTTACGTGCCGTAAATCTACGACAGGGGACCACCGGCTTTACTTCCCTTCCGAAGGACGCCATGCTAAGGATTTTTACTCCCGAAAAAACCCATCGCTCTCCACCGGGTTTGTATTTTGGTATACAGTGACAGTAAACCATTCCCAGTAAAAACAAACTATATCTAAACAGGCGATTTCTTCCGCGCTGAGTATTTTTACTTTCTGTAGCACCTAACTTACAGTAGAGGGGGTATTGTATTCTACCAAAAAATTCGATAACGTGATTTCACAAAAAATACACGTTTTGAGTGCCCATGAATAAACAAATTAGAAAAGGGTCCCTGTGTGCACGTGAACAGCCAAAGTCGATAAATACCAAACTTGAATGAAGTTCAGTATCCTCCAAAGGTGCAACACGAAGATTTCCAAGTAAATTCCCCATCCTAAACTACACTTTACGTGGAGAATCCCAATTTTTTTACTTGCTAAAGAGAGAGAGAGAGAGAGAGAGAGAGAGGGAGAGAGAGAGAGAGAAACCTAACGATTTCGATCAACAAAGCATATATTAAGTGTATTTACATATTTACATGGCAATAAAATGTTTATTATGAATTTTATGGGAAAACAGCTTGTGATCCTCTTCATTAGAAGGATTTTTGTTTTTAAATATAATTTTGAATAACTACCAACGTTAAGAGATAGACAAAACTTACTAAGCAAAAAATGTAGAAGTAAAACAGAATTTCTTTCAAATATTTTATATCAGCCATTTTCGAGATATCCATTGTTATTGGTTTGAATTTTCCAACACTCTAGCAATGTTTTAAAATGATGTCGATATTCAGTTGTTTCTCGCAATGTCATGGAAATAGTATGTAATCTCAAGGATGTAACACACATTTTTATAATGCCGTACCGATGGCAACTGTCTGCAGGAAGTCAAAATAAAAATCGGCGATCTAATGTGTGTTTGAAAGCTTGTCGCTCTGTTACCAGTGTATCTCGTGTTGAATAGGCCGCAACACAACCCCAGTGTTTAGTCGGCTGTGCTGTAAACAGTTGTGGCTACAGCGTCATTGTTTGTGAAGCTTGTCAATGCTGTTGGTAAATACAAACCTCTAGTGAAGGTATTTCAACTCTTGTTTTAGGCCTTCCTTGTGAATGCTGCTTCATGCAAATGATAATATTATAAAAAGTATGTTATAGGGTTAAGCCCTTGTCCATCTCTATGTACAAACATTTATGTTAGTGACTAACTGAATTCCGGTTCCTGTATCCTACACAAAATGCTCACGAATTCCCATACCTATTCCACAGACAATTTGGAATCAAAGGTTTTATGGCAATTTCTCAAGTTATGGCAGTAAAATGTTAGGAAACGAAGAGCAGCATTATTACATCAAGGGTTTGTACTACACCCTTGCGAGCTGGTCCGGATACCTGACTAACGGACAACTTGCCACTGTTCTCTCCACCCCTCTAGCCTTGCATTCACCACAACAGCACAGGCGAGTCAAGTAACCGGGCTAGACCGCATGGATATCAGCAGCAGGCTGTTGGGGGGGGGGGGTTAGACAAACATTTCACTGTGATACTGTTACACGGAAACGTTTCTGAAGAATCAGTCCTAATAGAAAGCTAAAACCAAAAGAAACAAGAAAGAAAAAAGAAAGAAAAAAAACAACTAAAATCTACTTTTAAATAATTTTTGCACAGCTTTCACGGTACCCTGAGGGTACTCGATACCGAAATTACGTCAAAATGCCGAAAAAAAACAGAATTTTAAAACTTTTCATAGAAAAACTCATGTGTTAGGATCCGGTTACGTTTCACCTTCTGGTCGTTTAAATATCCAAACACTAGGTTTGACTGCACGTGGAAGGTGTGGAAATATGGCGTGAAATTTAGAACTTTACTTTCTCCTAATGTTTTTCCTATCTAACTTAAATTAGTCCTCGTGACAATTACTTTAAATGTTCCTTTAACTTTTCAGCAGACGTTCTATGAAGGCGGATGAAGAGAGGAAGAGCCTTTGTGAATATCGCGCATACTTTTTACTTTCTCTACTAAGTACATAGTAGGTAGAGAAGGTATGCATTCCACCCAAAAATTAGATACCGAGATTTCACCGGGAATACATGTTTTGACGCCCTCTGAATAAAAAAATAGAAAAAGGTCCGCGCGCGCGCGTGCGTGTGTGTGTGTGTGTGTGTAAGAGAACAGCATAACTCAAAAACGAAAAGTCTGATAAACACCAAACTTGGTATTTAGGTTCAGCACCTTCCAAAGTTGCGACACGAAGATTTTCAAGAAAATCTCCCACCATAAGCTACCCTTTACATAGAACATTTTTCGAAAATCTTGACTTTTTTCAAAAATGGCTTTAACGATTTGGATTAAAATACCATAATACGTGTAAGTTATTTTCATGAGAAATGAAATGCAAATCTTGAATTTTCTGGGAATGTCTTCAGAAGTCCTCTTCATTCTGAATGACTCTTGCATAATTGGTAAACCGTAAGGGATAGGCAAAATTTTACTACACAAAAAATTTAGATCTAGTTGAAAACCACACACTTTATGCCATATACATTTTTTTTTTGTCCAGTGAACCATTTCCGAGACATTCCTTGCCATTTGATTGAATTTTCCAATGCTTTTTTTGAAATGGGAATTAGTTATCCTTTTTTTTAAATTCCTTAATGACCTGAACATGCAAAGAGAGGACTGAACTATCGCTCAAAGCCTACTGTATTCCTATATTCCCCTTAAATCTACAAGAAAATTAGCACAAGAAGATAATTTTGCAAATGTTTATCTGGATTAAAATGAAGTAGATGGGGGAACAAGCGTTTGTAAAAATAATTTTACAAGAGTAGAGAAAGTCATGTGAGTGCAACACATCAGATTTTTATTTTGGGTGTTAATAAGATAATGCAGAATACATTTTTAGAAAATTGAAAGTGTTATATAGCGTTTTTTTTTCAGGAATGTAATTTTATCAAAATAACGTTTGACTGTAAGGAACTAAATTCGATAAGTATGCAATATTTAAAAATCTTAAACCTTTTCGAATTTTCATTGCATGTGATATTTCACATTTGAATCGATTTCATTTTTAATTTCTCTAGAATCCACCAAAAATCGATGTCGAGATCTCATCGGAAATACATATTTTGACACCCCTGGATTAAAAGGTCTCTGTGTGTTTGTTATAACATATAAAATGTTTTCTGTTAATAGCCCGTGAAGTATTCTTCATTCACATGCCCAAAACACGTAGGTTCGAAAACAAAATATGTGAATGTTTTGTGGCATGACACTTCCGCGATGTTTGTTATTGGTTTAAATTTCCAAATACTTAACATCCTTTTGGAAATGCTTGTCGTTCTATTGTTTCTTGTGACCATGCAAAGAGTGGAAATTTCAAAGCCAGATAAAGCTAACAGCTTTTTAAACATTTGACTATCCCGGTGGTACACTCGCTTCCATATATGACGTCACCGCAGCTTCAGGCGTCATTCTACTGATCTTCACAGGTGGACAGTGTATTGCAAGGTGAAGGTGTGTTCATCGCATGCAGTGGCGTTCTATTTTACGTACACAATTCTTCATTATTCGCATATGAATATTTAACTTTGAGCAATGGCTTTACTTATCACTTATAACAACCTTGTTTAAATATATAACTAAAACCGTGTTTTGCACAGTATCTCCATGAAAAAATATTTTTATGGCAACGTAATGTAAAACTACAATACGTTATACTTTTTACTCTCACATATTTACTAGACATTATTGGAATCATCTATCCAATCTTAATGTACAACTAAACAAATCACTGTTTTGTACAATTTCTCCATGAAAAAGTATTTTTAATGACTATAGTGTAAAACTGAAGTAAATTATACGTTTTACTCTCAAAAGGGATACATTTACTAGACATTAATTTAGTAGTCCATGCGAATGTTACATGATACTGCCCTAGGTCTTCAAATGGCAAATTGGCTTCCCACATACCAACAATTCTTCCCGATGCACCTCCGAAATATCTGCACACATCACGTGAGCTATAGAACACGCACCACTGCTTGGTTGAACAACAGGCAGAACTCTCCAGACACACCTCTCGCTACTATGTACGCGCCCGCTGAAAAGGCTGGTAAAATGCCTCCCGAAGCTGCGGTAGCGGCATAAATGGAAACGAGTGTACAACGAAATGCGAAATTGGGAAGAAAAAGAAAGGCTTATTTCGATTACCATAAAGTAGATAACAGAGTAAGTTTTTGCAGAATAGTTTGTAGAAGACGGGGTAGAGAAAGTAATATGAATAAAACATAATACTCTTGAAAATTATTTTCTCGGAAAGTTAGGTAAATAGGACCACGAAAAAGTAATTATTTGATATGCTTATGTTGGAAACATTTACCTGAATTGGAATTTCTAAAAATATGATGTACTGCATTGGCATGACTTTCTCTACTCACTCTTCTACAAAGCATTCTTACAAAAGCTTTTACTTATATCTGCTCCGTGTAAATTAAAACACACGTTCATTACACACACGTTTCTTAGGTTATAAAGAGAATACAGTGGGCTAAAGCGATTTTTAAAACGAGATCGCTATGCGAGATCTTTGAAATTGCTCTTTGCATGACCAAGAGAAAAAATTAATAGCGACTTGCCACTTGAAAAAAGTATAAGTTGAAAATTCAATACCGAGAAGGTAAGGTCCTTGAATAAAACAAAGTATTTTTAAAAAAAGGGCCGTGTGTGTCCGTGAAGAGCATAATTCAAAAAGGAAAAGTTGGATAAATACTAAACTTGATATTTAGGTTCAGTACTTTCACGAAGATTTTCAAAAAAATCTTCCCACCCCACCCTACCCTTTACATGGGACATTTTTCGATATTTCTGATTTTCTAAAACATGGTTCTAACGATTCTCATTAAAATGCTACACCTTACAGAAATTTGCATGACAAATAAAATATATATCTTGAATTTTCTGTGAATAGCCTGTAAAGTTCTCTTCATTCGGAAGGAATTTTGTATAATTTTGTTTAACTGATAAACGTTAAGCGATAGACGAAAACGTACTGCACAAAAAATGTATGTCTCTTTAAAATATGCAATTTATTTCAAATAAAATCTTTTGTGACATAAGCCATTTCCGAAATATTCGTTATTAATGGTTCGAATTGTTCATTTCTTGGTCATTCTTAAAGTCCTGTCAACATTCAGTTGTTTCTCACGATATCATGGGAAACGTATGGAATTTCAAGGCTAGCATATAAGGTCCAGTTCTTAAAACATTTGACTTCCCTTTGTATCAATAATGAAATGTGTAATGTAATATTTCTGCGAAGGTTTATTTGAATTAAAATGTAGTAGATAGAAGAAATGTAGTAAGAATAGTTTGTATACCCAGTAATAAACGATAAGAGGGCAGAGAAAGCCATGTGAATGTGGGTGGAATGCAATACTTGCTCTACTTACTATAGGGAAGCAGTAAGTAGAGAGAATCACAATTAACCTTTACCTCCAATTATACCCAGAGATACTAATGTTTCCTTGCGTAAATGCATGTGAATTATGTGAGCCTTAAAGCTAGATGCCATGATAACTGACATCTCTGGCCTATGGCGCTGGAAATGATAAACGAATGCGAGGCCTGGAATGAGATCTGCCCGCATCAAACTTCTCTGACGTTCTTGGCGAGTTACACAATCCTACAAAAATGTTGCCAAGGAAAAGAACTCTGGAAAAATTGCGAGAAACCAGATCTGACACGAAATGATAAAAAACAGGGGAAATAAAGCAAAAGAAACAACTGAAAGTCCACCTGGAAATGAAACATTTGAGCAAAAGTTTAGATGGAGTTGACTATAGAAGATGAACTATTTGAAGTAGATCCGAAACAACTTTTGCTTTACAGTGACTTGACTGTGGACCTTCTGCTATTCGTTTTGGGTAACCGTGATTTACTACTACTGTAGCAACCCTTCAACTGGCTGCTGCCATGGAGATTCTATTCAGTATCTTGCAATCTTAGAGAACATTGTAAGACATGGCAGTGCCTGTGTGACGAATATGCATTCCTCTCACTACTCCTTTCCTCACTTGGCCTATACTTCTCAGTAAGTACCGCTCACTCTGCCGGTAGCAAGGGGAACGTGTTCTCTGAGTTACGAAACTAGAGTAGCAGAATGGGATGTTTAACCGGCCTACGTTCGAACATAGTCGCGTAAAATTTATGCGGGCGCCGAAGTGTTTTCCCAAAAAGTGACCACAGGAGAAAAGTTACCGATTCCAATTTAAAATATACTCACACTCGAATTATTCATCGTACGCTCTAATTACATTTCTGTGTTTTGCGTTATTTAAACGCAGGGCTTACATAATTTATTACCTCAAGAAGTTAGTAATAACAAAACAAACAAACCGGAGCTTCAGTATATGTATCAAATAATCCACACTTAGTCTCACACATTACAATAAAATATCAATATAAACTTAGCATAAAATAATTATAAACTTAAAACTTTTATCAGCCTCAAACATTTATCAACTGAACAAAGTTTGCTTGCATGCTTAAGTGTTACCGCGCTGCACGAGCACCACGTTTGCTAATATTCAATCTCTTCTAATCGTTTTCGACTTACATTTACCTCCTCCCAAAATTTGTCTCCTCGTAATATTGATTTTTAAAACGGGCAACCTGTCACAGTTGTTTGTTCGAGTGCAGCAGTAACCTAGTGTGCAGTGTCGGCTTGTGAATTATGGGAATGGCAACTTCTCATTCCTTACCTCTAACCCTTGCCCATCATCCTCATATACTTTTCTCTCTGTTTGGGAAGAACGGTATCTGTTTATAGACATAAGTGGTGCAACGAAATGCTTAGTGGGTGGTAAGGTTGTTCAAACAATTAAAAAGTATAACTTACAACTACACAACGCTACTCATACCAATGAATACGGCGGTTATAAGTGTAACGTTATATAATTATAGAGAAGCTCAAGGACACCATGATTGCTGAAAATTATCTGCGCCATAAAGTCAGAGTCAGCTGATAAGAGTGAAATGAAGGAATCCTTTCTTCAGTAAACAAACCTGTCCGATTTTTATCTAGTTTCCTCAGCCCAAATATCCACGACTATACAGACACTACTCACACATGTTTTGACCTACTTACCTGTGAGAAGCAGTAATAAAACACCGTAAACCTGGTCACAGTCTGACAACAGCTTGAGAAATGCAGTCTTCGGTTTTGTACAACAAAGACAATTAGAGGGAAAGGGTACAAAAAGCTCGACGTATGAATCAGGAAGGAATACAGTTGTAAATATTAAATGTCGTACCGTTATATAAGTGGAAGATGAGGTAAGAAACGGAATGTTAATTCGCTCTATTAAACACCCAGATGAATGTAATAGGAAATATTACTTTTATTTCTTTTTGTATACACAGTCAATACTGTCAATGAAAGTTCAAACCTTCTGATATTGCAAATCGCACAATTGAGCCGCCACTGCCTTCCTTTCTACCCGCTTCTAGATGCACAGGCACCGGGACTAAAAGGTGCGACGTCGCAGTGCACTGAGTTAGGGTCCTGGTCAGCGGCATGAAAGGCAGATCCAACAAGCCAAGAGCAATGCTCTTATATTCTTCCATTATTTGTATAATTGTCTGTTGTTAAACATTTAGAATAACCGAGATAATGTTGCAGATTCCGGCAAACGTTTCTAATCGCCTGTTATATAGGGAATATTACCTAGGGTACCTCTGGCATCATAACATCGAACTTAAAAAAGGCCAAAAGAAGTCATTATTTCTCTCTCTCTGATGACGTGAGGTGGAAATCTCGCAGCAATTTTTACACGCGTTATTAGCGATACACAGGTAATCCTCAATATTCCTTTTAACATTTAACACCACAGTATGCAGCAACAGAACATAAGATAATCGTCGCGTAATCAAACGTTAATGAGTTGCGAAGCATCACCACCCAGCAGACAATAACGTTTATCTCTCGCCAGTGGCACCAACTTTTACAACCAGCCAGATTTCCCGCACTTTGCTGATGGAACAATTTGATCAACGATATTGGATACAGCATCCCTCTAGCACTATTTCATTCCGCGAGAAAACAACAAAATCCAAAAACCACCAACCCACTTGTATCAGTCCATAAGCAAAATTAATGTGCCACCACTGTCCATATGAAACGGTAAATAACCGGAAATCAGAGCATCGGAAGTTTTAGAAGCTTCATTATTCTATGCCATGTAATGAATGAAACTAGGGGCCAATCTAGCCTGTGTGGCGCCTGGGGGCGTTCGCATTTTCGTCTGGACCAAATGATGCCAATTTCTTTATGAAAAAGGAAGTAACATATTCCTGTTTATTTGAACGAGTTAATCTTGAGATGTACCGAATGTTTTGGAAAACGGCACATATTACACGGAGAACCAACTGATTTGTAATAAATGCACTTGTGTTAAGAAGATATCCTAATGCCTTATTTCGATGACGACACAACCTTATTCATTAATTTAACCTTGCATTAAGCTTGCAGCGTGTTCGTAATGTACGCACCAGATTCATCCGCAACACTCAAATTTGGTCACGTATCGCCACTCCCCAACATTGCTTTAATGGATTCGCCTGAGAGAGCAAAGTAGCATATGTTTTCTATTGCTTACTAAATGCATAGAAACGTTCCTCGGTCTGTCAGTCAAACAACAAATTGCAAATAAATAGCAAAAAAAACTTGGAACTTCAAAATTTTGGCATTTACGAGTCCTTTACATGGTAAACATGTTCTCAGAATTAAGGTTGCAAAAACGCAGAAACATGTTATCAGTTTTTAAATAAAAAATCCGATGTGATAACTTCACATGACTTTCTCTACCCTCTATCTTTATTAATGTGTACACAAACTATTCTTATTTTTCTATCCACTACATTTTAATCCAAATAAACCTTTGCAAAAATAGCTACATTATACATTTTGTTATATGGAGAACAGCGATAGTCAATTTTTTAAGAACTGGGCACTTTATGCCGGCCTTAAATTCCATACTGCTTGCAATCGCGAGAAACAACTAAAAATCGACGAGACTAAAAGAATGACAAGAATAACGGATAGCTCAGAAACGGTTTATGCCACAAAAAAACTTATTTGGAGTAAACTGTGTATTTTAAAGAGATCTACATTGTTGTATAGTACGTTTTTATCTATCGCTTAACGTTTACAAGCTTATAAAAAAATCCCTTCCGAATGAAGACTTAACAGGCTATTTCCAGAAAATTCAAGATATAGATTTTATTTGTCATGTAAATATCTTTAATATAGGATATTTTAATCAAAATCATTAGCCACTTTTTAAAAAATAAAAAATGTTCGAAAAATGTTCCATGTAAAGGGTAGTTAAGGTGGAGGGATTTTCTCTAACTATTCATCTCGCATCTTTGGAAGGTGTGGTATTTATCAGACTTTTCGGTTTTGAGTTATGCTGTTCACAGATACATATACGCACGTTTTTCTAAAAATGTTTTGTTGGATTCAGGGTACCTCAAAACACGTATTTCCGGTGAAATCTCGGTATCGAATTTTTGGGTGGAACGCAATACCTTCTCCACCTACATGTACGTGATAGAGAAAGTAAAATTTACAAGGGCAACACTGAAGATTTTTTTTTAGAAAATTACAGGAGGATTAGTTTTAAAAGATTTTATTGTTATTCAAAGTATTTCCCTTTAGATTAATTTTGAGTAAGATCAAATCGCCCTCAAAACATGATGCCACTCTTCCCGAGGTATTTCAGAAACCAGGCTTTTATAATGTTCCACTGCTTCATCTGATGACGAAATGGTCGTTCCACACATTTTATCTTTAATTTTTTGAAACAAAAAGAAACCACAAGCTGATAGACCAGGGCTGTATGGCGGAGGGTCCATGTTGCTAACCTGTAGGCCATCCGGATACTCAGTTGTTAGTTTTGCTGCATGCACGATGCGTTGTCATGATGTAACATTATTTTTCCTTTTGTGCGTTTTTGATGAACTTTTACAAATATGCGGTAAACAGATATTTGCGTACCCATCGGCAGTAAGGTACGTCTATCTTCTAATGCTATATAGCAATACGACGCGTTTTAGAAAACAAACTAGCAACCATCTTACCAGTACTGCGAATTCGTCGCACTTTTGTAGGTTAGGTTCTGTTCGAAAGACCCATTGAGCCAATTGACTTTTCTTTTCAGGATCATAACAATAAATCTAGATTCATCACCAGCAACGATATACCAAACCAACTTTAAAGTGTCGCCTTGGAATTTTTCCAGAGTTTTTCTGCACCAATCAATGCGTTTTTGTTTTTGATCGAAAGTCAGTTTATGTGTTGATATAAAATGTTTTGGATTTGACTCGTACCAATGTCCAATGTCGCCCGAATAAATTCACAAGATTTCCGTCGATCTTCAAGCATTGATCAAGCAACGGCAATATTTTCATCAGCAACAGCGGTTCTTGGACGTTCTTAACGAAATTCATCACTATGAAAAAAACCGATGTTTTGAATTCACTGTACCAATTACAAATTTTGCCTTAGATGAGGCTTCTTCACCAAATGGATTTCTAAGCCGATCTTCACTTTGTTTAGGCGTTAGTGGCGATTTAAAATCGTAAAAAATCATAGTCTCGAAACTGTTCTTTAGTCAAATTCATTTGAATGAACACAGAAGCTTTAAATGATAATAATCAACAGACTATTAGAGCAAATCGAACAAATTTCACGGCAATTCACTCACAAAACATCTAAAGTAGCTGTCAAATATAACCAAATTTCATTTGTTTTTAGAAACATGACATTCTAAACATTTGCAGTATCGCCCTCGTACATGCTTGGATCTACTGTAGGAACTGTAATGCATTCTCTCTGAGTTGTCCCAACATTAAGGAAATCTGTGTGACGAGATAAAAGGCTAAGACCTATCGACCTGCTCCATCTTCCTATTGGTCTTGTTCCTTGTGGGATACAGTTGCATATAGCTTTTGTAATTGCTGAATCTGGCTTACGTCGTATATGTTCTTTCCATATATTTTGGAATTCTTTATCTCCAAAATGCATTGTATTTTTAATTCTGTTCCAATATTTTCATTTCTTTTCTTGCCTAGCAGCATATATCCTACTACAAGTCTCAAATATCTCCTTTTAGCTGCTGCATGTCTTCTTTCATTCTCCTACCTTAGTACGCAATTTTCGCTGGCGTATAGTAAGGCTAACAGCGTACAGTAATCGGAAGAACGTTGGAGGATTCAGAGACCCTCGCAACTCGACCATTAAAAGTCTTATGTGCTGTCCCCTACACCCAGTATGGGAACACACAGACACAAATACTTATGCCCATGGCGGAATTCGAGCCCGCGACCCTTTGCGCCACAGAGTGCCGAAGTCAGATGCTCCAGCGACCGCGGCTACCGTAAGGCCATGACTTTCTAAATAGCTTCTAATTTTAAGACAGTTTACTGAAAACATGACGGTTTTGTTATAGCAAAATTAGGCTGACTTGACACAGACCAGAAGCGCAGATGGTGTAACTGTGTAAGGTATGTTAGAATCTATGGGGGACTTGTTTTATTGGCATTTGCAAAGGTTGCCTTTTCTCTGTTCTGATAAAAATGATTGTTAGCTCGTTTCTGCGAGCACCCATTTAATTTTACCCTTAAGGGACAAAACACAAATATAGTGCATTCTAAGGTGGGTTCCTGCCTATGAAATATTTTGATCAGAAAAATGAACTAGAATCACAATTAGATGAGAATAAAAGAGTGCGCTACAATAGGTTCACAAATATACAATATACATTGTGTTTGGTACGGATTATGGTCGCAACCCCTCAAAAATTATCATCACATATAACCAACCCCGTTGCCCACTAAACCCATTTAAATGCATTGAATTGGATTTTGTTCCACAATAATTTATTATTTAAACTGAACAATTCGATCATCAATTATCCCACACAACTCCCACCGGGCGAAAGTTCCGCGAGAGACGAGGCTAAAAAGCACCAGGTCAAATTCATACAATTGCAATCAAAATTAATGCGTTCTTTATTTCCTTCCGGGTAAAATGAGTCTTGAAAACTCTGGATTTGCCTCTATCTGATACAACACGGTAATGAAATATTAAATAAAGTACACGAAGTATGGCGGCACCTTACATCTGAAATTTGCAGTTTCTAGCTCTTGTATGTGCTGGTTCAATAAGGATGCACCCTTTGCTCTCACTTCTGACAAGCCGACAAGTCGAAGATCTCGTACGTGTTCTACATAGTAACTTCCTTGGTTCACAAGATCGTTCAAGGTTGCTTCTTCCCGGTAAAACACCCACCTTCCGCGCTGTAAGTGCCTTTGCACCAAGAACTCTCTTCTTGTTCGGTCCAGCACTGAAACTCCATTTCTTATTCACAGCTATACACTTTCGTATCGCACGAAGCAGTATTAAAATGAACGCGAAAATTCCATTACACTGTTTGGAGATTCCTTTCTACCCCACCTCTCCTTAAAAATCATATTTCAACCATGAATTTTTGAAGCAATAATTTGTAAAAATAAAAAATAATAAAAAAATTATCTGAGTTACATCCACACGACTTTTTCTGCCCACTTATTTTACGAGCGGGGTCCAAAAGTAACACGTTTTGAAATAAAAAAATTAACAAAATGAAAAAAACCAAAGTTTATTATATACATTTGAAAGGTACACTCTTAAATTATTTTTCCACATAATCGTCATTCAAATTAAGGCACTTATCATACCGTGGCACAAGATTTTCAATAGGTACCATCTCTGTAGAAATCTGCAGCCTATGATTTCAACCGCTGCAGTTCGGCGTCAGTGTCAAAGCGTTGTATAGCGAGCCGTTTCTTCACCGCTGGGAAGTTGCTCTGCGCCAAATCCGGGCTTTATGGTGGCTGATCGAAACCTCCCATCCAAAACCGTGCAGGATCCCTCGGGTACGATTGGCCGTGTGTGGACATGCGTTGTCGTGAAAAAAACAACACATCACAAAGTTGCCAACAAAAACCTAATCACAGACCGCACCTCACAAGTGGCGGGATTTTCTACTGCAGCGCACAGAGAGCAAAGTAAGGGAGGCACAATCCCCAGCTGGATGCGTGAGTGGAGGAACCTTCTGACACCAAGACTTTAGCTTCGTCCACCGCCGCAACAGGTCAAAATATCTGTTGCTTTCTGGATGGCCCTCGTATAGCTTCTACAAATTACACTTAAAGAAATCTGCAGAAATAGATACCGAGGGGTTGTTGGAGTTTCGTCGACCTCCCGCACGTCAGCCTAAAAGGCTTATTGGAAAGGATACCTTCATCGTTTCACAAGTTGCAGTATCCTGATTTAAATGTCCGCAACCTTTCCTAGATCTTCCCTGGTTATAGAACGAGTAACACTCACTCTTACCAGGAATGGGCTATGCAGAAATAAGCTTCTTTACATATTTCGTTTTAGTCACAAGAGGGATAGCGAGTCAGATATTTAAAAGCGAGTCGGTATATACTGGCCTTAAAATTTCACTCGCTTTCCATAGTGATAGCACTACAAACAATTATGAAGCAATGAAAAATAAATTTAAAAAAACAATGGATAACTCAAATGGCTGAAAATGGTTCAAACAACACTGCTTGTGTTTTTTTGGAGGGGGGTAGCATGTTTTTGTCAATGTCTTACGGTTTTACTGGTTAAATTAATTGTTTTTATTTATGGACGCTCTTTAACTGCTGTGGTCCTTAGCGTCCCATTCTATATTGGGCTTGAAAGACCGGTAATTTTGCTCAGATGCCTCTTTATCAGGCTTGAGGTTCTTTTACGTGCCGTAAATCTATGACACGGGACCACCAGCTTTACTTCCCTTCCTAAGGAAGCCATGCTAAGGATTTTTACGCCCGAAAAAAATCCATCGCCCTCCGCCAGGTTTGAACCCGTGACCTTAGAGGCTAATATGGTAACCATTGCACCACGGAAGACATTTTACTGGTTATACAAAAATTCCAAATAAGTAAAGGGGAGCTTCATAAACTATTTCCATAAAATTCAAGATATCGATTTTATTTGTCATGCAAATATCTTAAATTTGTGGTATTTTAATACAAATCGAGTCACCCTTGAGAAAAATAAAAAAGAAAAGATTGCCATGTAAAGGGTAGCTTAGGGTGGAGGATTTTCTTGAACTTATCCGTGCCCATCTTTGGATGCCAGTGAACTCAAATATGAAGTTTGGTATTTATGTGACATTTCGTTTTTGGTTGCGCTGTTCTCTCTCTCTCTCTCTCTCTCTCTCTCTCTCTCTCTCACCCCTCTATTTTTTATTCGGGGGCCTCAAAACATGGATTTTTATGAAATCTCAGTATCAATTTGTTTTGAGTGGATGCAATGCTTCCTCTACCTAATGGGTAGAGGAAGTAAAAATAAAATGTGTTAACATTCACATGATTTTATCTATTCACCCTTCTACAAACTACTCTTAGAAAAAACGTATTCGTCTACCTACTTCTCGATAATCGAGATAAACCTTTACAGAAATGGCATCATACCACACAATTTTTTATGTTCCATTTATATGCCGCATTTAACGTCTAAGGTCATGTAGGTGGCTTCCCCCCCCACCTTTGGAACAAATGCTAATCTGCAATTTTCTCTCTCACTTACTTCCAGACTCTAGGGAGGGTGGGAATAATCCCGGCCAAAGAAAAATGTCCACACTCCAGCCGGGAATCGAACCCGAGACCTCTGGGTTTGGAGGTTACATGCTAACCATCAAACCACAGATGGCTGAAGCGATAGTCAAGTCTTTAAAAAGTGTGTCGCTATACGACGACTGAAATTTCACTTTGCACGATCTGAGATAGCAACAAATTTGTTTTTTGTAGCACCACGTATGGGAGCCAATTTGAGATAGTTCTTGTGTGTTGTTGAGCTCCACACATGGTGGATAATGTTTCTCACGTAATGTTGCTTACCTCACGCGTGCAGCCATATTGTGTGACGTCATTCGTCGGTCGCCTGCTAACCCATCTGGCATAGCAATCTATATGAATTAGTTTTAAGGTTATGTATATTTTCTTCCGGCCAGCTATTTAGGTAGGCATTTAATTCTTGCAGGGTGTGAAGCGGAAAAGGAATCTTTTATCCAAAAATTACTAGTGAAGAAATGTTTTTATACTGTTTTATTGTCGAACACGTGCACTAACACTTTCACAAATTTATCTTGATAATCGCCATACTGAAACTGTTTCTAATAACTTCTCATTTTTAACTCACGTACTTCAATTTTTGTATATAAGTGACTTTGTAATATTTTAGATCTTTAATGATTTTCACTACGTGTAATTTAACGAACTGAACGGCCAACGTGTAATGTGCGGACGAAGTGTAATGCTTCGTAAATCCTTCCGAACTGGAGACGATGTGTACTGTGTCGAGAATCTTGCCGAACTGGAGAACGATGTGAATGCTTCGAGAATCTTGCTGAACTGGAGAACGCTCTCTTTGATTCTACACTATTTATAGACTTACCCCAAGCTACACCTAAAGATTATAAATGAATTACCATTGGCCAACAAAACGCGCCAACATTAGCGTCTATTTTACTATCCAATGAAAACCATTAATACATATTACTTTTATAGAATATTCTGGAAGCTTTTTTACTGAAAAGGCGCGAAACATGACGTAACTTCCTGGTTCCCGGTAACGATAAACAACTCACCCCCTTGCTAAAGTATTGTGTTATTGTTAACAGTTTCAGTAGAGCCGTAAATTATTATTTACCAATAATAATTACAATTATTAAACCCCTGAAATCAATGTTACATAAAAATACATATTCATATTATTATCGTTAACCACATCTGAGTAATTTGTGATACAAATTACCGTCACATATGCCCCACTAGAAATATAATTATAAACATTTATAACCTGTTTAGAAATTTTATAATTTTGTTTTTAGTCTCCTAAATCTTGTAACACACGCTATTCACTTTCACTTAACACTTCACACGTATTTAACACAAGACATATGTTTTATCTCGCCACTACTTACTGGCTCTGGTTTGATTTGTTTTGACATTAATCTGACGTTACAAACAAAATTTTTTTTTTTATAGCATATACTTTACCCTAAATTATTTAACTAGTGTTACAAAAAATGGTTTACTTTCTTATATTGTTACCAAAAATCTATCATTCAAGAATTTTTGTAATTTTAAACATTTACCAAAAATATTTACCCTGTACACAAATATTTACATCTCTTAAATCTAGACAATGTTTCACCTTTTCTGTTTGCTACATAAGTATTTGTTTCAATTATTTTTAATTATATTTACCAATTTTTTTGTTATTTTGTACTTTGCAAATATATTTAAATCTCTTAAATCTTGACAATGTTTCACCTTTTCTGTTTGCTACATAAGTATTTGTTTTATTTATTTTTACCAATTTTTGTTATTCTGAATTTTATTTTAACAATACTCTTTGAATTGTATTTACGTACTTTTGATTTAATATCATATGAAGTTTAATCTTTGCATTCTCAATTTTTAAATCTTGGAATTGTGTTTACGTACTTTTACTTTAATATCATATTAAGTTTCAATTTTTGCATTCTTAATTTTCAAATCTTGGAATGGTATTTACGTACTTTTACTTTCATATCATATTAAGTTTCAATCATTGCATTCTTAATTTTTAAATGTTGTTACAGTTACAAAAATTTTAATTTATTTATTTATTTTTTTAAACATTTCTCTATTTTTTTTTTTTTGATAATTTATTTCTCTTTTCAAATAACGTATATATTTAGTTAACCCTCTTACGTTCCAATACATGTCTCTGCGAGTCGTCTTTAACTATCCAGCATTTACTTTACATCACATTGCTATTTACCCTCCTGGATCAAATTGTGTGTGGCTAAACATTACTCGTAGCCGTAACCTAACCTTCAAATTTTTGTTCCTGAATAACCTCTTGTATTCATTTGACATTTCGTTCCCTGATAACATTTGAAAACAATCTACAGTTTCTTGAACTACACATCTTTTAACAACTTTCATTTTCAATTCTTCTATCATTTTAATCTGAGAATACTCTGACAAATCTGTACTAAACTGTACTGGACTGGAGTTTTCATTTTGAACATCTTGTTACAATTTATTTCTTTGCATTACTGTCTCATTCTGTATTTCTAATATCTCCGCTCTGAAATTAACTTGCGCCTCATTTACATCTACATTCATAACCTCATTTATCTCTCTTAGCTCACTTGAAATACTACTCATTTGACTTCCTAACTCTGTACATTCTACATTAACCTCACTTTTAGTATTAACCTCACTTTCTTTGTTACTTATTTCCATACTCATGTCTAGCATTTTCTTTGAAATTTCTCCTATCTCACTTGCTATTACTTCATTTTCATCTCTAATTTCTGGCATACTACTATCTAGCTTCATAACTTTCTTTTCAGTTTCTTCCTTGCTTTGATCTACTTTTTGCTCTAATATCTCACTACTCCTACCAATACTTTCCATTAATTTCCTATTATTCCTGTCCATAGCTTCCCCTAATTTCTCAAAACTCTTTTGCATATCTTCCCTTTCTTGATCTAATTTCTTACTAAGATATTCCCCGTTTTGATCTATTTTCTTACTAATATTTCTCAGCAATTCCATCATTTCCTTCATCATACCAGCATCAATAGTAATATTTCCTGCTATTCTATTCTTATTTTCTGCACTAACATTTTCTCCCTCCAATACTACATTGTTTGAGCCTTTTTTTGGTATTGACTTACAGTTAATTGTTACACTATCCCCTTCCATCATTGTTTCTTGTTTTACACTTTTTTTTTTTTTTAGAATTAAAATCACACTTTTCTAACCTTTCTGATGCAATCTGCTGATGTTGCTTAGATGTCTAGCTGTCTGCCCCATTCTCCTAGGTTAGTATGTCGCTTCTGCGTTGTATCGTGATGAATCTACGTCGTTTCGATGTTTTCTTGTAGCTGAATTACCCTTCTGTCTCGGAATCTGCGTCTATAGGTCGTTTCACTGCTGCTTTCGCCTCTCTGGTTATTCTTGTTCCTTTCCTAGTCGTCTAGCCTTCCTTTCCTAGTTGTCGCTCCACGTTGATGCGCCAATTTGCGATAGCACATTGCAAATTTTGTGTTTACTTCACTTTAACTGCCCCACGTTGGGCGCCAATTTGAGATAGCAACAAATTTGTTTTTGTAGCACCACGTATGGGAGCCAATTTGAGATAGTTCTTGTGTGTTGTTGAGCTCCACACATGGTGGCAAATTTTGTGTTTACTTCACTTTAACTGCCCCACGTATGGGAGCCAATTTGAGATAGTTCTTAGCACAAATTTGTATATATGCTTCAGAGCACCACGTGGTGGATAATGTTTCTCACGTAATGTTGCTTACCTCACGCGTGCAGCCATATTGTGTGACGTCATTCGTCGGTCGCCTGCTAACCCATCTGGCATAGCAATCTATATGAATTAGTTTTAAGGTTATGTATATTTTCTTCCGGCCAGCTATTTAGGTAGGCATTTAATTCTTGCAGGGTGTGAAGCGGAAAAGGAATCTTTTATCCAAAAATTACTAGTGAAGAAATGTTTTTATACTGTTTTATTGTCGAACACGTGCACTAACACTTTCACAAATTTATCTTGATAATCGCCATACTGAAACTGTTTCTAATAACTTCTCATTTTTAACTCACGTACTTCAATTTTTGTATATAAGTGACTTTGTAATATTTTAGATCTTTAATGATTTTCACTACGTGTAATTTAACGAACTGAACGGCCAACGTGTAATGTGCGGACGAAGTGTAATGCTTCGTAAATCCTTCCGAACTGGAGACGATGTGTACTGTGTCGAGAATCTTGCCGAACTGGAGAACGATGTGAATGCTTCGAGAATCTTGCTGAACTGGAGAACGCTCTCTTTGATTCTACACTATTTATAGACTTACCCCAAGCTACACCTAAAGATTATAAATGAATTACCATTGG
Source organism: Deroplatys truncata (assembly GCA_030765065.1). Taxonomy (NCBI): domain Eukaryota; kingdom Metazoa; phylum Arthropoda; class Insecta; order Mantodea; family Mantidae; genus Deroplatys; species Deroplatys truncata. The sequence goes on from CM060986.1 coordinate 27,878,178, forward strand.
CCAACAAAACGCGCCAACATTAGCGTCTATTTTACTATCCAATGAAAACCATTAATACATATTACTTTTATAGAATATTCTGGAAGCTTTTTTACTGAAAAGGCGCGAAACATGACGTAACTTCCTGGTTCCCGGTAACGATAAACAACTCACCCCCTTGCTAAAGTATTGTGTTATTGTTAACAGTTTCAGTAGAGCCGTAAATTATTATTTACCAATAATAATTACAATTATTAAACCCCTGAAATCAATGTTACATAAAAATACATATTCATATTATTATCGTTAACCACATCTGAGTAATTTGTGATACAAATTACCGTCACAGATCACAAGAAGGAATTTAGAATTTGAAGAGTATAAAGATTTGAACATTCAAACCAATAATAAAGAACATCTCGCAAATGGTGAAAGGCACAATAAAGGTAACCGACATAAATTATATGCTTTAACCAGATCTACCCTGAAGAAGGTGTTTTGTTGTAGTTTTTTATTTATTTAGCTGCACATATGGAAAAGCCGATTTGAAGTAGCATTTGTTAAGTCATTTACACCACGCTTTGGGCGTCAATTTGAAGTAGTTAGTTGCTGCTACGTATTGAAAGTCAGTTTGTAGATGCTGTATTATATTTCAACTGTTGGGGAGCCGAACACTTGACGTAGTTGCAACCACACGTATAGTAAACAGTTCCGGTAGCCTTCGCCACAAATGTATTTTCAGTTGGTCTTTGCCCCAAGTTTAAAAATTATAGCTTTGTAATTTAACTGTTTCTTTAAATATTATATATTTATGTTTGCCTCGGCTGCGTCAGTATTATTTTAGAGACATGGATATCTTGGCAGGGCGTGATGCGACAAGAATGTAGGCTTACACAGATTTTAAGTTTTAATTCACTCCTTTTTATTAATCCTTGACACAAATTAAATAGCACTTCACTGATATCGAGAGCTGAGAGATTCTTTTAATTAATACTTGCACTTTTTAATACGTATACTATTTTCGTCTCACACGAATACGAGTACGTATTATTTCTCGAGGACAACTGAATAGATTTCAACCGTCTAAACTTGTACATTTCTGTATTTCAATTCCCTGATTGTCTAATCCTACTCCAATAGAATACCTGCATTTAACTAAAGCTTTTTCCGGTTGTTGATTGGCTATTTTATAAATTGTCACTAAAATTACGTTATTGTTACTCCAAGAATCACAAGTAGTACTGTTACACTTCCTTACTCATAATTGACTCAAGGTTACCTCATTGTTAGCAACTTCTGACCTATTTCTCAGAGCTCCTACATAATTAAATTACGTAATACATTCATATAACATTATTGAACACGTTTACAATAATATAAGCATATGCAATGACTGTTACATACATTTTACAAATTATTACATACACATATTGCTTCAAGGCGGGCTGTTATTGAATTTACATATTATATAATTTGACTAAAATCATTTAAGTGTTAAAAACACTGCCTCAACCTAGTTTTTTGTGTGCAAATTTTTTCGAATATAGTTTACCACATAAGTAGACAAAATTTATTCCGAATAAGCCTATTCGTAGAACATTTGAGATATACATTTTATTTGCCATGCGAACATCTCAAATACATATCAAATTCGTTACAGCAATTTTTGAGAAAATCAAAACGACCAAACATTTTCCATGTAAACTGTAGTTTGATTTTCTTGAAAATCTTCGTGTCATACTGAACACCAAGTTTGGTAATTATCGGACTTTTCGGTTTTGAGTTAAGCTGTTCACAATCGTGCACATGCGCCTTTATTAGAAGGCTTTTTATGGATTCAGGGATCTCAAAACGTGCATTTCAGGTTAAATCTCGATATCAACATTTTGAGTGGAATGAGTACTTCCTCTGAGTAGGTGCTAGAGAAAGTAAAACCAATTAATGCACATGTGGGTAGCATTCGAGTTAAATACCTGGTTATAACTGCTCGGCCATTAGCGTACTCGATAAAAGCTAAATACTCGCGTGCAGAATCGCAAGTGTGAATCGACAACGGAGCCGAGCCAACTAGACACATTTATGCTTCTTATGAGCCTGCTCATTTTTCTACGATGTATCTAAACAAAACGTTTACTGGAAGCACTCCTTCCTATTAGTTATGATTAGAGTCCGGAAGTTAGAAAAAATTCTTTTTCTACTCGGATGGATATAATAGAGTGTTAAACAGAGATATATTTCCGTACATTTAGGGACGGTAGGGCCAGTTTATTTTGCCTTTCTTGCCCATTTTGACATCTGTTGCCTATTTAAGGTGTAAAAACTTTTCTGCCTGTTGTGGATCGTTCTGGCTTTTTGCTGTGATCATTTACCTGCACACTTAAAAAGCACTTAAAGAATTTCAATGTATGAATGTGAAAAAATCTACACAAATAATAAAATGACACTTTCATGTCACAAAAACCATTTGTTAAAGGCCTTGTTGCCTATAAATGCCTTATTTGTTTTCAAGCAGTCGAAAACTTGCCACCTCAGCTCTTTAAATAACAGAACCTATGGAACGAATGCAGGCACCTTACATGAAACAGGCAGTTAAAGCCTTGAAAGTTCTCTTCCAAAAAATGCTCTCTCTCGCCTGTCTAGTCCATGGGTTGCACAGAATTGCCAAAGAAGTATGAAGTTTGTATCCTCTTGCGGTTAAGTTGGTTTCCAACACCGTCTTCCTAAAATCACCCTCCCGAATGTGAGATTTTAAGGACATGCCACCAAGCTCGTAACTCCACAGTCAGTTCCCACCAGATGGGGAACTTGGATCTCTGCAGCTATACATTAAAGCAATAATTTGGACAAGATAGTTGTATGTGAGGTGTTTGATGCTCTATCAGAAGACGAAGCTGCTTCAGTTTGCGAGGCAAAGAAGTTGTTAAATGAAGAACTCAGCAACGATCTGGGGTTTATAGCAGCACATTATACTGTGCTATCGGAAGCAATCTTTAACTTGGGGAAAAATGGTAAAATAAAAATAAATTGAGTTTTATTTATGGATGCTCTTTAACTACTAATGGCTCTTGGCGTCCCATTCCATATTGGAGCGAAAGACACGAAATTTTGCTCAGAGGCCGCTTTATCAGGCTTGAGGTTATGTTACATGCCGTAAATCTACGACACGGGACCACCGGCTTTACTTCCCTTCCGAAGGAAGCCATGCTAATAGTTTTTTACGCCCGAAAAAAATCCATCGGCCTCAGCAGGATTTGAACCCACGACCTCGGGATCTAAGAGGCTAGCACTGTACTGGAGAAAAAGTGAGATTTGCTAGTGTCACCCATGGCGATCATTGAAGATGGAATAAATCACTGCTGCAAGTATCTGGGGAGAAAAGAAATTGTTAGTGAAAAGTGTAAACGAGAAATGAGTGCTACTATGAACCCAGAAAGACTTAAGAAGATTTGTGATGTCCTGAAAGGTGAAAGTTCTGAGATGATAATATGATTCCGTTCGAAATATCTGTTTTTAAATATGCTCCAGTCACTTCATTGGAAATAGAACGTTCTTTTTCCATGATGAAAACGTTCTCTCTGGCAAGCGGCTAATTATTACAGTTGACACCTTGTAAAACATGTTTTGTTGCTTGTTATCAAGAAAAGTAAGAGCAAGTTTATGCGATAAATAAATTCTTAGATAGCTATTTACTCCGTTTTCACTTTTAATAAATGTCTATTCTAATTATATTACTATCTATTTTCGGTATTTTAAGTGTCCTTTTGCCTGCCTATTTTAAACAAAATACATGCCTGATCATAGAAGGGGGGGAACGTAATTTGAAAATGAGAACCCCACTTATAATAAGAAATAATGGTAATGCTTAGAGAATGTCGAGTGATTGTTCTCTAGTAAATCTACGCTCATTTGGGCCAGCATTCATTCTGCTGACAATCAGCATCGCGTTAAACGACATCCCCCCTCCAAAAGGGATCAATATGTCCGCTCTTAATAACTGCAATAAAAACCCCAACCCGTTGAGTTATTTTCATCAGACAAGAGTAATTTGTTTATCGGTACAGACGGATATTGCTCCACGATTTCCAGTTGGACAAATCCTCGTCGGGAAGCTATAAACAGACAAACAAAAGCACCTGGGCGGCATTTTGTCCGTGTCAAAACTGACAGCCAGGAGATAACAGCAACCCACAATGCAACTGCAACTGTGTATATTGCTAATTTCAAACAGAAATACATCATACATATATGTATTCTGAATATCATAGCTCCCCTTTTCCAGTTACTCCACGTGGAAAACTAGCTATACCGCATTTTTAAAACTAAATCTCCACACAACGTAACGAGTGTAGAGAGCTTTTAATAAAGGCAAATACACAAGCAGTAATACAACAGTGTTAAGAAGAGTCCAGCATTACATCTTTAGCTTTACATAAAATTGCACTGCATCCGTTATTTTGTAGTTACACAAAAGAAAATAGTAATTGGAGTACAGAGATAAACCTTAGACAATCTTTTCAAATTGGTACTAATGTTGAAGTACGGCAGCTCCTGTATGACTAAGCCATGCGCTTGTTTTCTTTCTTTGCAAATATACGCTAGTTTGTTTTCTTAGGTTTTGCTTTCAACTCTTCTATGAATAACATTTTCCTGTTTTCACATAAAGAAAAATTGAAGATAGCTAAACTAAATTTTAGGATGATAAAACAACTTCTATGTGCTGTTGTTTGATGTTAATAACATGGTCGCTGTTCTTTTTTCTTTTAAAAAAAATTGCTGATAAATTTAATTTTTTGCACAGGCATTACTAGCAATTAAAGAGTGTCTGTACAAAATGTATTTCAATATATAATTGCATTCTTGAGATTCAATTAATTTATATTAATTATGTTATCTAAGTTCTAATCAGAATCTATCTTCTCCGACAGATATTAGAGGTGTCAGTTTTTAAAATTGCATTCCTTGATACCTTTGTAACAAATTGTTCTATGAAAATTTGCATAGAGTGGATGGTTTTTTTAAATGATATATTTTTTAAAACTTATTTTAGATCGCATGAACAATAAGATCACACGCGACATAAAACAGTATGTGATTATGCTAATTGTTTTTTAAAAATAAACTATGACTGATATTAACATCCCAATCGAAAATTTTATTAATATTCTAAGTGTATTAAGGACAATTTTCAGACTTCCACAAATACTTTTGTGGAAGAAGGTAGGTATTAAATACGGAAAAATAACAAAAACCTTAACTTCCAAAAATGACGCATCGTTTATCCGGACAGTCATTTAAATGGCGCAGCGCTTTAAAAATGACACACACACACACACACACACACACACACACACACACACACACACACACAGAGATATATATAGCAGATATGTAATTTTAAGAATGGTGAATGGTTTGCATCAAAAATAGATTTCTTTTACCAAAATAATTAAAATATCACTTTCTCCCCCGTCACACGAAATGACAGTAGAATTGAAATCAAAATAAAAGCAAATCAGTGAACTTACCGCACATACATCCTGTAGAAATTGTAGCCTGATATCTTAAATGGTTTGAGATAAGGGACATGAGTTTAGCAGATTTAATATTCGTGGAATAGGACGTTTAATCTCCCCTTAAACTTGATCACCAAAGCTAACACAATCTTGTTCAGAAGCTTTTGTTTTAGTGTAGCATCATGTTGGGGAGTTAAGCTAAAATAATATAAGATCAATACTAGATCCCGGTGTAAACTTTCTGCAACCTACCAAAAACAAGGGAGACAAAGCGAGCGTAGACATACTTCAAGGGGCTTTACAGCTGAAAACGTATCCATACTTCACCGTTTTAGGGTAATATATACTTGATTACTGCTCCACTGTGGCACTGACAGTAAGTAGTAAAATGCGATGTACACTTCCGCGCACGTGTAGTTGCGAGATGGCGCAGTAATTTTGTAGGTGCTGTTTATGTTAAAGCGATAAGTGGGTACACGAACATTCTGAAATCAATTTTCCTTTTAACAATTTTAAAAATAATTCGCCACGCACTTGTTTTCTGAACATTTACAAAGGTGGTGAAAGAAGCCAGTTGCAGTATCCGATCGCAGATGGTTTACTTGATTTTCTTTTCTTTAGATGGAGTTACTCGTGACTTTGCACCCGGAAAATCTAGCGGTAAACCATTAAAAAAACACTATAGATAATAGATTTGTCTCCTGAAGCTCTGTGTTTTATTTTAACTGTAAAAAAAACCACAAACTCAAATGTTGATAAGGATCCAATATGCAATCAACTGCTAAGTATACTCGCAACCGATAAGCATATAATCTGCTGGATTTTAGTACAGTTTCCAGTGCCAAAGGTACAAAGTGAAGAGAGAGTTAATGACAGATAAACAGAAATGGCAACTCACCGACATTGGGGTTAGTATAGTCCCAACTCTCCGAGTCATTCTTGTACACATTCAACTTGGTGGGCTGCAACAGATAGATAAAAAAAATCATTTCATTAGTAAATTACTTATGTACCTGGCCACACAACACAAGAAGAAAAAACACTGATGCTGCGTTCATTTGGAGAGTTAAAACGCATCATTCAGGAAACATAGCTTTAAATAGATAGTTTTGTTTCATACACTCCAGAAAGTATAATACACAGAATACTTCATAGTGTAAATGGTTTAAGAAGGGGGGGGAGAAGTAACCAACTAAGTTTTCAAAACGGGCAAAGTTACCTAAGTTAATCACACATAAAAAATCACAATTCAAAACTTAGATGCGGAGAAAACCAACAATTTCCTGAAAAATCTGATGGGTTACATTCACATTACTTTCTCAAGCCACCATCGTTAATATTTATACATCTTCTCCAACCCATTTTTGCAAAACTTGTTTTTTCTATCTACATAATATGAAAAGTTGAGGAAATAGTTTAAGACATTTGGTTATAGGTACAAGGAGGATAGAGGTGGCTGACGCGATATTAAAAATGTTTAAAAAACGTGTCATATGCTGGCTTTGAAATTCCATATCGAAACAATCAAACGGTGACAGCCCTTCATAAAATGACGAAGTTTTGAAAGATTCAAACTAGTAACAATGAAAAAACCACGTGGATTGAGCACAAGGAAGCACTTAACTTCCCCTATAAAAATGGGCTAAAGTTTTCCAAAGTGTTTAGGATGTGCGATTTTTTTCTTCTGTGAAGTGGTGCAGAATTCACAGTAAAAATGGCATAAGCAGTAATATTTTTAAAAATGTGTTGACAAAATAGATATTATATCTATAAATATAATATATATTTAAGTATATATAAAACGTTATATCTTATTTTATGTTTTTTTTAAATATATAGAACCAAATTAAAGAGAAAATTCCAGTTTATAAGACTGCACAGAAAGCTAGTGCAATGTTTCCATTTAGTCTCCTGGATAGAGATCGCAAAGCAAACGTTTCTACCTGCGCGCCCTACACACTGGATACATTTCTTATAGCGAGTATGTGAGAGGTATTGTGTTTGTTTTTGAAGAGAGAGACAAGAGTACAATTTGGATAAAACCGCTCGGTCTTGTGCACACGTCGCGGTCCCAGGTCGCCCCAGGCGCTTCAGTCGAGATCTGTAAGGACCCAAGCTGCTCGGTTGGCTTTTATACGCTTCGATTTCCCTCAGATGAGAGCTGTCTACATTCTGAATACGCAATTCTACTCCTTTGCATTTAGAAACAGAGAAATGCAGAGCCGTTGTATATTTCATGACTATTTAAATACATGCATATGAAGTCTTCAGTTGTAATTATTACTATTACAATCTTGTAATCTTATATTGCCTCAGACTTAGTTTATGTAGTTCCAGATTTGCAATTCCTTTAAATACAGCTTAGAAAACAATCTGATCTGAAACATTCACATGACTTTCTCTACCCTCTATCGCTTATTAGCGAGTATGCAAACTATTCTTAATGAAGCTATTTTTCTATCTACTGTAGAAATAGCTACATCACACATTTCGTTAGGGTAAAAAGAGAACAGCGACAGTCAAATGTTTAAGAAGTGGGCACTACATGCTGGTCTTAAAATGCCATCCTGTTTCCACGGCATCCTGAGAAACAACTGAATATTGACATGATTCTAAAGAATGATCAAGAAATGAACAATTAGAACCATTAATAACGGATATCTCAGAAATGGCTAATGGCACACCAACACTTATTTGAAATAGATTGTGTTTTTAGGACATCTACATTCCTTTGTGTAGTGCGTTTTCGTCTATCACTTAACCGACTTAACGTTTGCCAGCTATGCAAGATTATACAAATTTGCTTCTGAATGAAAAGGACTTCAAAGGCTATTCCCACAAAATTCAATATATACATTTCATTTGTCATGTAAATATCCTTAGTACATGGTATTTTAATCAAAATCGTTAGCCATTTTTTAGATCAAAATGTTCCATGTAATTCGGGGCGAAGGATTTTATTGAAAATCGTCGGTGTGGCATCCTTGGAAGATACTGAACTTAAATACCAAATTAGGTACTTACCCGACTTTTCGTTTTCGAGTTATGCTGTTCACAGACACACGCATAGGGACACTTGCCAAAAACGCTTTATTTAGACTCAGGGCGTCTCAAACCATATATTTCTGGTGAAATCTCGGTATAGAATTTTTGGGTGGAATGCAATACTTTCCCTACTTACTATACGTAGTAGAGAAAGTAAAAATATCCCAGAAGCATCCATTTTCAGTTCCACTTAGCCCAGAGCAAGCCAAAATTAAAACTGTTGCATTAACCGGACTCTCTTTACCCACTATACTTTATTTTTATATAGCGTCTACAAATTATTCTTATTTTTCTATGTTAATCGAGAAAAACCTTTGCAGAAATACATTCATTACACATTTTCTGTTAGGTTCAAAAACGAAACAAGAGACAAATATAGTCAAATGTTTAAAAGCAGGTGGTTATATGCTGGCCTTGAAATTCCATACTCTTTTCATAACTTCGTGAGAAATAACTAAATGACTACAATGCTTCCAAAAATGACAAAAAGCTTTGAAAAGTTGAAAGAAAAACGGATCCCTCGGAAATGGCTCATGCCACAAAAAAATAAATGAAATACGTTGTGCTTTGAAGAAGAATTTTTGGTGCAGTAGGTTTGGTCATCTCTTACGGTTTAGAATTTATACAAAATTAAACAAAATGCATTCCCAATAAAAAGGATTCACAAGTTAATCCCAGAAAATTCAAGATATACAGTTTGTTAGTAAATATCTTAAATATGTGACACTTTAATTATAGTCCTTGGGCTATTTTTGGGAAAATACTGAAAATTTTTCCATGCAGAGGGTAGGATTTTCTTGAAAATCTCCGTGCTCTTCCGAAGACACCAAAGGTTGCTATTTATCCAATATCTCGCTTTTGAGTTATGCTACTCTCTCTCTCTCTCGTACACCATTTGCTAAAATAAAATGTTTCTTTTTATTCAGGGAGTCTCAAAGCACGATTTCCGGTAAAATCTGGATTACAAATTTGTGGGTGGAATGTAGGTAGATAATACTTCCTCTACAGGAAGCAAAAATGTGTATCTCACCATGTTTTATAATTTTAGTGACATAAACGCTCATCGGCTGTACAACCGTATCCAGTATGCGTAAGCACAGATATGCTAAGAACGAAACACTGTGCCACCGACGTAACCCGAAGTTGGACGCAACTTTCAAATCAAAGCTATTCCTTTTTCGGTGAGCACGTCAAAAACACGAAATGCATGCACTTATTTCGTGCGTATTCACACCGATAATTAGGCCAGGGCGTGCGCCGAATGAATTGAAAAAATAAAATACAGACGTAAAAAAAGGGAGAGGAAGGAATCGGATCAATCATTCATCGCCAACTGCTGGGCCAGTCACGTACAGCAGGAATCAAATTACTGCTACGCTCCCTTTGAACTCGTGCAGCATCCATTTCTTCCCATGGGGAAGGACGCACAGGGAATGAATACAAAGTGGCCCTTATGTAGGATCTGCTTTCCTTTGTCCACCATGTTTTCTCACTTCCAAAACTACTGTTTAAAATCCATCCTATTATTATCAAAACCATGGAGCATATGCACTACATCCTTCCAAAGGAGATAGATGATGGTTTTACCCCTCACAATTACACATGAGATATCCTTTATTCTGAGAGAATATTGAGGCATTAGCATAAATGAAGCCATCAGAGGCGAGAATGCCCGAGTTGGTCGAGTCTGAAATACAAAATGCCTGGCAGCAGCGAATGGCCTTTAAGCCACGCCTGATGTATAAACACCATGACCATACGTTAGCTCGAACATGGCATATATGAAAACCTTAAAATTCTCGTGTTTTCGTTTTAACTTGTAATATTGATATCAGTATACGGTAATACCCTTTAATATAATAAAGGCAATATATAAAACTTCAATGAGCGAAGTTCACTCATTTAGTTTTTTGTTTACTTGTAGACTATCATTAAAATGCCTGCTCAACATTTTACTTTAATATTAAGGGCAGACTGTGTTCAAATTTGGCAAAAATTATCGATTTTGAATGTGTTTATTTTAATTATAGTTTGAATCTATGTTTTCAGAATTTTGAACTGTTCAGTATCTTCCTCTAAATATCCTTAAAGTTAAATCATGATATAGAACTAGCAACCCCTCCCCCATTACAGTTGTTCAACTCTTCTATACATGTACATTTTTCTCGTTAGTAATGTACCAAGTTAAACAGGCTTTATAGTTTAACGTTTTAATCATATTGATTTTATTATGCACTTAGTTCTAAACCACATGGATTTATTGGTTAGCATTTATTTCAGAAATATATAATAAGTTTCGCCTGATGGATATATTTCATTATACATTTGCACTCTTGTTATCTTTAGTAACATTCGTAATTCTGGTGGTGTGGAACAAAAAGCCTGATTACCTTTAACTCTACCAGAAATAACAAAATAAGTATTGCACTTAACATTTATACCTGGCAGCCTACAGTTCAGCTTCAATGAACCGAAGTTTAACACTTTGGCCTGAATTTTTTAAACAGCGAGGGAAGAAAATTGTATGCAAAATATCGGCTTCCCTTCTTATACATTATATATATATGTGTGTGTGTATATATATATACACACACACACACACATAGTTTAAATCTGGCGAATTTAGCATAAGGACTACAGCCTTCCTTTCAAAGATCATAACATGAAAATTCTGAAAGTATGTTAGGAAAAAAGTTTGTTTAATATTTCTTACATTTTATGAGCACACCTAATAAAACTGAGATAATGAAGCACTTTTTAAAATGTATATGCCTGAACAGGAATAAAGGAGAGAACTTTAAAAAAGGTCATGATAGAAATGTTAATGGAATATTATGGGTTATACGCATTTTTAAAACAAAAAGATATATATATATATATATATATATATATATATATATATAACTAGTTGGGTTCTGATCACTTATGGACTAAGAGCATTGGGTATCGAATTCAAGAGCAAGATCTCAACTATAATCCACAGAAATGCATTTTCTCAGAAGATCTCTTCAGTGTATAAAATTAGAAATGAAATTACAAGAATGATGGATTAACAAACTTCAATAATTAATTTCATTTGTCAGCAATTGGTATGGACATGTTTGAAGGAGGAGGATGAAATACTACAACGAGGAATGAGATCAAGGGTTACAAGGATGGAAGAAATGCGAAGGGAGACGGGAAACACGGAGGAGAGTGATCTGGGCACAGCAAGGTGCATCAATATTGTAAACTGCTCGAAATAATTATAAAACGTATATGAGAGGTTCTTTACACGTCATTCCTCAAGATCTACCGAAATTGCTAAGCTAACAGGTTTAAAAATTATGGCACACGAGGAATTAAAAAAAATGCTTAAAAACACTATTAGAGAGAAAGGGCATTAGAAACGCCAATAATCAATGGTGTAATGCTCACAAGCATTTAACTACCTGCATAATAAAGCTCTAAAAATCCAAATTTCATTCAGCTGTCCCACTTTTAATCTGATTTCGCAAGAAATGCATATCTGCTTTCGTAGGATACACATGCAATACCTTACAATTCAAAAGCTTAGCAAAAGGAAGAATTGGCCCATACGCCCACCCACTACACGAATATCACTGTTAAGTGGATACAAATAAAGGAAGTAACGGTGCACTCAGGCCTACGTCTAGTGTTGATGCGAAACAGAACTTCGACTTGGCATAGGACCAGAAATTTTTAAAACACGTCCATTAGTGCAGACTAGAGTTACAAAAACATGAATCGTTGTTAAAAGCTAACAGCGGGTAACAAATAATGGCTTCATATTAGTAGACTTTAAAACTAATTGCAAAGTAAGTCCAGCTTATTCATAATATTACTGTATATACATTTCAATATTACCTTTTGCTGGTGTATTTAAAAAAAAACTGTTGTAGAGAAAGTAATAAAAAGAGTAAAAATGACACTTTTACAGTAAAACTACTTTATTGGTTTCACAGTCGTACACAATTCCAAAAGAGCTATAAGAACACGATTTTTACAGAAGGTTCAAATATTGCGCCTTTTCAGGTCATTATCTCAAATGTCTATAGACATGGAATTCTTGGATAGATTGCAATATTTTCTCCAGCCGAATGTGGGTTAAAGAAGATAAAATTAATAGCAGAAAATGTCAAATGTACCTTCATTTAACGTATGAATTATTACTTGAACAGGTAGTATTTCCTCCTAATACATGAAATATCGATAGAATTTGAATATTCCACCACAGCTTTTCTTAGGACCAGCCTACAGAAACATAAAAGACAACCAAAGGTAATATTTTAACAAGAATTGCTTGATTATCGCTGTTAAACCCTCTACTGTAAAATAATTACGTAGTACTTTATTGTATGACAATGTTTAAGAAGCGAATCAAAGAAAGATTGTAACAGAGTAATCCTGTTGCATTAGCTGTTTTCGTACCAACATCACTAAATTATTTGTATGTCCTCCACCGCGGGTGATGCTCCGATTCCCAGCCCATATTGTACAGGGCTAGCGGGACGCATTTGAGGAACTACAATAGATAGCAGTCCGCAAGTAACAAAAAAACCAACATTCTGGCTGGGAGAAGCTTTGTGCTGACCACATCATCTCCCCGTATTGGCTGAATGCCATGTGTACGTGGGTGCGAGTCGGCAGTGGGGTTGGTCGGCCCAGGACCGGAACGTCAGAGCTGCCGTGTCACAGATTATCATTAGGTAAATTACTTCTATTTCTTGCAGAATGACAAATGGATTATGGCGAAGAACATAAGTTGCTGACTGCCTCATTGGTCGAGTGGCCAGTTTCTAACTTCTTAAACCTGAAGTCTCAGCTGGGATAGGGGAATTTTTATTTAATTACATCATTGCAGAATCTGTAGTATGAATATGGGAGCGAACAAGTGTTTTATATAAAAAAAGATGCATGCAATCAACTTTAAAACATACCGCACCATATAAATGAAAGGGAAAGCAAAAAAAACTTTCAGTCTATAAATCTACCGATTTCGATCTATCGACTAAGATGCGTTTCTTTAGGTTTAATATATAGTTAGTAGAAAATGATGATTTACCAGAAAAAACTTTGAATGAACAAGAAAATCACGGAATAGAACCCTAACCGAGATTCGATCTCGAATTTATTCTCTAGCATGGTTATAGTAGGTAAAGGAAACATTGCATCCCATTCAAAAAAGCGATATCGAGATTTCACTCAGAAGACATGTTTTGAGTTGAGCAGCATAACTCAAAAACCAAACAGCATAAATGCCCTCCTTGGTATATTTAAGTTCAGCATCTTCTAGGGATGTGGCACGTAAATTTTCGAGAAAGTCTTCCCACTATCATCTACCCCATACATGTAAAAATGTCAGCTATTTTTTATTTTCCCAAAACCATTTTCACAATAACTTTGATTAGGATATTTACAGGACAAAATGTATATCTTCAATTTTCTCGGTAAGGCTTGAGAAATTCTCCTACACGAAAAGTTAATTATCCATTTCTCAGATATTCATTGTTACGGATTTGAATTTTTATTAGACCGTAAACCTAATTTATCAACAAAATTAGGAATTCATAAAATCAGTTCATGAAATGGGTGTTAAGAAGAAAATATCGTGGATTATGATGACTTAGTAAACGAATAAATTGATGCAGAAGAGGAGATTAAAAAAAGAAGGAATAGAAGAGGAGGCGGAGGAATTGGATTTTCATAGGAAGACGCGTAGAATTTTTAAGCGAGTTAATGTCAAGAGTGACACGTATTTTATATATTTTAAACAAAAATGAAATTACGAGGTTAATGAAGTGTGAAACTTAATTGCGAATTTTAGTATTCATTTTGGTGTTAAGAAGTTAGGGTAAAAGTGTGAATGGTTACAAATTAAAACTCAAGTAATTAGAGTATAGAACTATATAAACACGATAAAAATAAAAGAGAAAATAAACTTAAAATACTTCATAAATAGTTAAAGTAGTTAATTATAACACGTTTGCAACGGTAAATGTATGATTTTACATTGTTTCTTATAGTATTAGTTTAGTAATGGAGATGCTGGATTTGAAATTCCACTCTTTGCACGGCCACGGGAAAGACGAATGATTACTCAGCAATTTAAAACATTTTTCCTGGTTTTCTATAACTGTAGTTGTCAAATAGTCTTCGGCAAGTTCCTTATCTTCTGTCTGTGTTTCCTTCATCTACGTTATTAATAATAGTTTTTAATTTTAATTTATTCGCTATAATTCTTTTAAGGTTTCTGGAACATTTCTTTTTGAATTCCTTCTTAATTTATCCATTTTCTGCTAATCCAAAATGTGTCCTGGCAATGACTCTTTCCCACATCAGTTTACAGGTGGTACAATATTATCTCCACATTTCTTGTTTCGTCTACTGCATGCAACGCAAGTAGGTTGCTGTTCCTTTTTGGACCAATCCTGGCGCTCGTGCTCTTCCTCCCCACAATGTTCCAGAAATCATCTTTATTGAAAAATCTCGCAACATGTCCGTAATATACAACATTTCAAGCATTTTGCCTTAGCACTGACGGATTGGAAGTCGTTTGAAATGATATTTCTCAATTTAGAGCACACCTTCAGCACATGGTGAACGGTTGCCCTGTTTCTGGGTCCGGCTTTACATCTCAAATTGAATTCTCTCCTAAACTCTTCTCTATGCAACACTTCTTCGTTAACAAATCATACATTATCGTAAGAGGATTGCTCTTCTTGAGCGGTTCAATTCTTAAGTCTTTCCCTTTAAGGTTGTTGCTATTTATGACCTTAAGGTCTTCTATCCCGGCTGTACTGAGACTACCCCCTGTGTTGGTTTAAGGTATTGTGTTACGATTTTCTGTAACTCTCTGACCTACATAACTTTATTTGATGATATAAACACAGTGTGCCCTTTCATCTGTGCTATGTGTTGAAGCTGCAACACTTTTTTGTTTCCCCGCCCCCCATTGGTGCAGGTGCGGCTGTCACTTGGAAAAAGCTTCTTATCAGTTTCTGAAGGATTCTTATAAAAAAGAATTTTGCCACGGCTTTTGATTTCTCTGCTTCAATCTTGGCGTGCTCATGAATTCTTTATAATTTTACTGATTACAACAATAAGCTTCTTTTCTCTTGTCAAATACAATTTTTTCTTTGCTTATAAGTGCATTAAATTCTATTCTGTATTCAAATGATTCCAATGTCTCCATTGCAATATTTTCTTCTTCCTCTTTTTTCAACTGATTTTCCATTACCTCCCTCTCTACACTCCCTTTCCAAATAAAGGTTTAATAACTTTCACCACTTCAATACGCTACTTAAAAAAAAACACTTATGACGTCGGCGGCCGTAAGATGTTATTCAGCACAACTGTCCAAATGACTGGCAGGCGCGTGCAGCTTACGTCACAACTTACTTTCCACGTTCTTCGGTAATGTTTCTTACAGATAATTTATTCAAGACTATAAAACTACTAATCTTGGCATATAATAGTTACAGACTACTTCCATTTGATATCTCACATTTTATATAAACGCACAATTTCCTTCACTGAAACAAAACACGTACGGTAACCAGAGCAGGAATCGAAGCTACAAGGAGATCTCTCTCCTGAACGTTGCTGGATACTCTCATGCTGCAAGAACACTTGAAGTACCTAAATTAAAATTAAATTGAGTTTTATTTATGGACGCTCTTTAACTGCTGAGGTCCTTAGCATTCCATTCTATATTGGGCGTGAAAGACCTGTAATTTTGCTCAGAGGCCTCTATCACGCTTGAGGTTCTTTTACGTGCCGTAAATCTACGACACGAGACCACCGGCTTTACTCCCCTTTCGAGGGAAGCCGTGCTAAGGATTTTTACGCCTCCACTGGGTTGCAATCCGCGACTAGCATGGTAACCACGGTATGGTTATCCAGGGAAGGGTTTGTTTGTCGTCGACCTGTCCACTCCACAGACAGCATGCGTCTACAGTTAGAAGTATTTCTAATTTCCCTGGGACGAACCGCTAGCCGGGCTCTTTGCTCGATCGGCAGCGTCTTACAGTCACAAGTTATGATGCCTCGCATTTGCACAAGAAAATGTCGACCATAACTAGAATAGGGTTATATTCACAGATGAGGGACATTTTCCATCTACAAATAGGGGGGGGGGGTAATTGTCTACCGCCCCAGAGAAAAACGTTACGACGCCAAAACAATGGCACAAATGGATCATCAAGGTCGCAAATCTACGTTGTGTTGGGGCTGGATGTTGGGAGATGGTCTAGGTGTGTTGTGGCAGCTTGATGGCATATTAAATAGCCAGCAGTATCAAGACATTCTCGAAAACATCATGGTTACTTCTGTAAGGACTAGCTATCTAGATGGAATGATTGAATTCCAGCAGGATAACCACCTTGTCCACACAGATCAGCAGGTTTCAATCTGGTTCTCGCAAGACAAAATATCACAATTATTGATTGGCTTCCTGCCTCACCAGATTTGAATCCCATTGAAAATGTGTGGGCAGAGGCGAAGAAAGTTTTGGAATTAAGTTGGCCTGCAAGACAAAAGAGGTTTTGTGGGATCAAATACAGGATGCTTGGAGGAAGTAACCTCTGATGAAAATTTGACTAGGCATTTGATATCTCCATGCCACGTAGAAAGAGTGCAAAATAGAAGCAGAGGATTTACACACCCGATATTAAGTTAACTTCTATTTTTGTTTCCTTTTTCATTTAGTAATATAATATTTCATTATTTCATATTTAGTTTTAAAAGCAAAATGAGAGTTTCAGTTTTTGTGTGTCATTATAAATGACTTGAAATCAAATAAGCCTTAGCAAATGGATATTATAATACGCGCTTTCCTACACAAAAAATGCTCGGGATACGAACCTCTGGTCTCATTCCTACGTTCTTGCTTATAACCGCTGCTCGGCTGTCAGGGCATATTCAGTAGCTGGAACTCAAAATGGAAGGTGACAACAGAACGAAGCTAAAGGCACGCGTACCGTGACACCATTGTGAACCGGTCGTGGAAACGATTTGGACTTTGACAAATATATGCATCAAGAGTGTGCTTTTGGAGGGGGGAGGGAAATAGGGTGTACGTACAACAAATGTGGAATGCAACTATTTCTGCAAACATTTATCTCGATTGACATTAAGTAGATAGAAAAACAAGTTTTCATAAGATTAGTGTGTACAAAAGAGTAGAGAATATGATATGAATGTAGGATAAGTGTTTGGATAGCGTTTTATACGGCTTGGGTACTTGCTTCTAAAACCAATGAACTGACGTATGTATTAATGCAAAACGTAGAAACATGGTTTACAACAACGTAGTTACTGCATTGCCACAAAATACAACGGAAGCAATGCTGCACAAAGAAAGCAGGTTTATGGGGCTGTTAAGTGAGCGAATGAAAAGAAAAGGGATGTAAATAAAGCGCTACGTACAAAGAAAGAAGTGAACTTTGTGACACAGTTGTCAGAGGTCGACATGGCATCCTGGAGAGAACAAAACCTCGCAATGGACTTGATCTTTTTTTATCACATAGAGGACGAGATCCGTCAGGAGGATGGACGAATGGGGTCGGGCCGAGCAACTTTTCTGTCGCCAGATCCTTGTTCCTTTTTCTCTTCAACTTTCAACAGAACGATGTTACATGGCGACGTCTTTCTTCAGGTTCGGCGAGGGCAAAAATCCATGACAATCCATCCAGGCAATTTCCCGGGGCTGGAACATTCCAAACGGCCTTAATACATCAGGATGACGATGCAATTTGCTGATGGATCCAGAGCCGAACTGAACTAGTACGAGTAAATGATAAAAAAATAACAGACGTTTTCCTTCCTTTGTGCCACTCACTCATTTAAACTTTATTTTCCGCTGGCAGTACTTAAAAACTTGTAGTTGTAAATCCTACAAGAGCGTTCGGCACTTTGTCTACTTTGCAGATACCATACCTTAGACTCCACTTAGAAAATAGGCTGCAGGCATCTTGGTTACTTACCCCAAAGGAGGTTCTAATGCAGGTATACAAAATGTCTTGTGTAGACCCTTATTAATGCATTGTCAATTGTTCTTCGATCTCTCCCGAATACGCACTGAAATGAAGATTTAATTTCTCTCAGTACATTCATTTACAAACGTTTCTATTAATACTGCAGTGGAAATATTTCCGAGGTTTAAACAGAAATGATATGCCTTTTAATTATCGGGTTCTCCGACATATCCTTGTCCTTATAAATCGGATGAATGTAGTTTGGGGTGGGGGATTTTTCTTGAAAATCTTGTGTCGCATCTTTGGAAGATGCTTAACTTATAAACAAACAGACACACTTCGTTGCTTTTTATTCAGGGAGTCTCTAAATAACAATATTTTGGGTGGAATGCAATACTTCTACTTACTATAGGTAAGTAGTAGAGAAGGTAAAAATCTAAATATCTCCCTTACTACTCGTAAAAGTTTAGATGCATGATGCTTCTGTCAAGTGATGGTATTTAAAAATATCGTGTTTAAAGTACAAAGAGGCACAAGTTTGTATACTGTTAAATCTAACTTTTTTATGCGTATTAATAATCCACAAAAATCGGTTATAACTACGAGTTTTCAAAAACATAAATTACATCGATGTTGCACGGAGTGTAGAGAAAGGGGGAGAGTGGTGGAAATGGAAAGAGAAATTGAGAGAGGTGAGCAAAAGGAAGGGAGGGATCGACAGAGGAAGCAGAGCGAAGGGTGAAAGAGATGCAGAGTGAAAGGGAGAAACAAAAGAAGAATCTCCAAATTAAACAAATTAACGCGAGTGGCTCCGAGAATTCTACTTTCACAAAATAAATATTAGAAAAATACGTATGACGTGAGTTCATCGATTCTTTACGTCAAAGACATCGTTTTACACACTTTTAAGAGAGGTGATTAGTTGCGAAATGCATGTATACCAATTTAGGGGCTATGTGACTAGGACTTTGCTGGGCAACAGCTTGCTTCCTTGCCGAACTTTTGTGACACACAACAGAAATAATGGCACTGCAGAATATTTATCAATCGGTCAGATGGGAAGGCCTAGTGCGTATGCACAAACGACAATTGTCAAATAGTTTCTCTCCAAGGCTTGTGTATAAAAATAGTCCATTTTTATATATCTAGTTTTCTGGTCTACTATATTCACTAGTTTTGTGAGGTTTAAATCAGCTTATTGGTAGCTATTTAAATATGGTCTTGCAAGTAGGCATTTAAACTCGTCACGGTCAGTTTCTCTATCTTACAAACGGAATTGATCGTATCCCAAAAATTGAAAAGTCTTTGTATCCTAGACTTCAAAACGTTAAAACTCAAAATGTATTACATCTGCAGTGGAGCCGCTTATTACCCGCCGCATGATGGGGATAGGTTGATCGGTCAACCGAAAAAAATGGTATAACCCATAGCTAGAATTTTTCAAAAATTAAATACTATTGCTTACAATTTCGTAATTTGAAGTTCCTGTCGTGCTGCTACGTACGCTCCACAGTATTATACTGGTTACAAGCGTAAAAACAAACAACAAAGCTTTATATACGCTTTTTACTTTCTCTACTACGTATAGTAAGTAGGGGAAGTATTGTATTCCACCCAAAAATTCCATACCGAGATTTCATCGGAAATATGTGTTTTGAGGCCCCCTGAATAAAAACAAAAAGCATTTTTGGAAACATGTCCGTCTGTGTGTGTGTGTGTGCCTGTCAACAGCATAACTCAGAAACGAACAGTCGGATAAACACCAAACTTGGCATTTAGGTTCAGTGTCTTCCAGAGATGCGACACAAAGGTTTTCAAGAAAATCCCCCACCCCAGATTACCCTTTACATGGAACATTTTTCGAAAATTTTAATTTTCTCAAAAATGGCTCTAACGATTTTGATTAAAATATCGTATGTTCAAGATATTTTCATGAAAAATAAAATGTATATCTTGAATTTTCTGGGAATGTCTCCAAAAGTATTCTTCATTGTGAACGACTTTTGCATAACTGGTAAACTATAAGAGATAAACAAAATTTTACTACACAAAAAATGTGATCGCGTTAAAATACACAATTTATGTCATATACATTTCTTTTTGTTGAGTGAACCATTTTCGAGATATTGCTTGCTATTCCCTTAAATTTTTCAATAATTTTCTCAAATTGGAATTCGTTATTCATTTTTTTGTCTTGGATATGCAGAGTATTAATCTGTAGCAAAGAGAATGGTGCTGCACCTAGCAACCAGCTATTAAGAGATATGTATGTGCTTAAAGGCTACTATATTTCTATATTGCCCTTGCAAATACAAAACAAGGGGAACATAGTAGGCCTTGAGTGATAGTCAAATATTTGTAGAACTGGTGGCTATGTGTAAAACGTAATTCTTTTTGCATGTTAAAAAAGATCGTTTATGCAAATGTTTATCTCGATTAATATGAAATAGATGGAGAATGAGAGTTTGTAAAAATAGTTTGTACAAGAGTAGAGAAAGGCATGTGAGTAACACATCGGATTTTTTATACATACACTCTACATAATGTTACAACACCTCTGCTGTGAAGGAAAATATTTTTTTTAACTTTAGATTTGTTTAATTTTGTGTTTATATTCATTCTCATTTTTCTAATTGTGAGGATATCGGGAAATAGGGTGTCATCTTCCTGTTCCAGAAATTCTAGTAACGTTTCTGCTTATTGAAGAGCTACTTGTGGCGGTACTTTCTCCTCGTCTTGCTTATCAGAATCGGAGTTATTTCCAAGTTCTCGCATTCTTCTGGCAACGATCTCATCATTAGCTTTTGGTCCGTATCCTGGAATCCAGTGTCAACACAGCCATTGTTGCACGTTGGTTTTCATCTACATCATTGTATTCAATCACAAACCGGACTCTGCATCTTTGATGACCATCATTTAGATACAATTTCCTCAAAGAGCATACATGTGATTTGAAATCATGCTCCACGCCTTAGCTGCTAAGTATATAGCCTTCTTTAAATTAAACAAATTCTCCCAGAACTCCATCATTGACGCATCTTCTGTAAGCAACAGACTCAAACGTTCCTTCCTATAGTGACGTTTCATTGCTTCAATCGCGCCTTGATCCATTGGCTGGAGAAGTGAAACGTGATTCCAATCCCGTCTAACTGGGATGGGAGGGGTTGCTGTCAATAAAAATAACAGCTTTTACCGGCAAATCCTGCAGATTTCAAATAAGCACGAACTTGGAATGAAACCAGCAAGTAAGAATGTCGTGCGTCATCAATGCTGATTTACTGCGGTAGTAATCAACAGGAATATGTTTAAATTCCGCAACTTTAAAAGGCCGGGGTGTTTTGCCTTCCACATACACAACTTCATTTTCTGATTTCGCAACACATTAACGTCATCAGTTCTTCACTAGTCCAAGGGCCGTCTTTCCCCCCCCCCCAAAAAAAAGGCTTGCTTGGAAGACATTTCCGATAAGTCCGGTTTTCATCCGCGTTGTAAATCTGATGTGGTGTTTATCAATAGCCGTTCAAAATCCGTTTTAAACTGTTCTACAGCATCTGTATCAGCACTAAGCTTTTCTCCTACTAGAGAAAATTCACAAATGCCATGACGAGATTTAAACAGTGCCAACCATCGATTTGACAAACCCAATTTTTCATGAAAGATCTGCGCCTGCTTAATTAAAATTGGCCCACTAATTGGAACACCTTCAGCTCTCTTTTGCCGGAATCACTTGGAAACAGTTTTGTCTAAATGTTTGAACGTGGATTCTTTTATAGTTTTACGATTCTTTAACCCACTAATGCTGTCCGACGAAGATGCAAATTGTAGCACATTGCCTAAAGGTTCCTTATTAAATCGCGCACAACTGTTACACGGATCTCGTATTCTGATGCAAGATTAGATAGTTTCACAAGTCGCTTAATTGTCTGTACTTTCGTTTATATATTCAGCACGACACGTTTTCTTTCCATACCAGTGGAAGACATTTTCTACAGAAGGTACGGCCACCCAAACAGTAAAACTCGAACTGACTGATGTATGTGCATATACGTAAAGCACTGATATGTTGTTTTTTGTGCCTCACTTGTTCATTAGAATAAAAAAAAATCAACAAGAATTAAGAGTCGGATAATCTGCCGATCGGTTAATGGAGTGACGGAAAATCAGGGTTCTACTATACAGATATGACATTTATGCAGTATATTCCAGACATATAGCAAACTCTTCCAGAGCAAATTTCCATAAATGCATTAATTCAGCAGAAAATTATTTTGGTCGAAACTTTGCCAAAAAAATTAAAAGAAAGGCATAACACTTTAAATTTGGACTAATGAATTAAAACGATTGAATTGGAACAATTGCAGAGGAAAAAAGCTTTTTTCTAAGTCCTCATTTTACAAATATAAGTTATTCGTTCTGAATGTAGAAGTGCATTTTGTGCTTTTATAAACAATAGTATTCAAATAACTAGGCATTTAGATTACGTAATATTGCATATAAAACTTTTTTCAATACACTCTACGTTGTTTTCAATATGTAATCAGCCAACCCTAATTGTTTCACACATTATCAGGCGCAGAAGGTTATGAGTGGTGGAACATGAAGTCACTGGTCAATATCAAATGTCTGGCAAATGAACCAAATAGTAAATGTGCACGATCTTGTGACCTTCAGCAGTGAATGTGAAAATCACTCTCGAAGCACGGTGCGCGTTGCTACCTTGTTTTTATTTAGGAAGCACCTCGTGTTGGCATTTTATTAAAGCTGTCTTGCCCAAGGGAAATAACATCCAGAGCTTCATTCACCTCTCATTCCATAGTTTCCTGCACAACACAACTGAAATATGAATCTCTTCCTTTCATCAAAGATATATCCACAACCTTTATTACGCAGCCAAGTTGTGCATTCTTCTGGTCTCCGAATAGAGGCAATTCGCGTTTGAGAAATGCTAATACTGCCTACAGGGTGAACAGTAAATGCCGTCTTTCTAGAGCCGCGTCTTTCAAGGGAATATAGTAGAGATGATACAATACACAGAAAAGACAGGGGGGAGACAGTTATATCAAGTTAAATTAAGTGTTCATTATGTAATTGGAGTTGAGTGTCGAGAAAACACCAACGGTTGCGACATTTACACCTGGAAGTACGCACACAAAAAAGGATTGTTATTTTTCTTCTGTAAAACGAATCCCAAGAAACAAACATGAACCAATGAGCGATGTTATACTCAGCGTGAAATGAAGGAGGGTTCAGAAAACAACTTCTACTCTGATCTCCACAACAGCCAACTGTATGTTCATTTTATTTTGGTCCGTTGTCTAGCATGTTGGACAAGATGATGTCACAGCTGACTCAGAATCCTTTAGTCTTCAAATATTAATGAATCTGTAATCCAGATGGCAGCAACTGTTACATAAATACGTTATAGGATGCACGGAAAAAAGTACCGAACTGGGGATCCATTATAGTATATTAAAATATTTTGGGTTGTTTTGAAGCATTCTTTTCTTTAATTGAAGAATGAGAGGTTGAGAACATAACAAAATAAATCCTTGTACCTGTTTTAATAGTTAATTTAACTTTTTTTTGTAAGAAACATAAAAATACCCTCAATTCGAAAACATTCTCCAACCATTAACATAGCAAAACTTTAAACAAAACTTTCATTCCGTTGTAAGTATATCCTCAATCTCTTGACCAAGCTATGGAAGACAAGTCTCATGCATTGCGGGTGTGACATCTCATTATACCTTGGAGTGCGAAATTCAGCAGCTGGTTTCAGATTTTCTAGCAAAGACTTCAGATAGCCCCAGAGAAAAATATTAGTGTCAAATCTGGGGATTTCGGAGGCCAATGAGGGATGCTCATAATACGTCGATTACAACATTACATTAACTTTCACATCTTAAGTTAACGGTCCGCATCTTTTACAACACACCGTCTGTCAGATAGCCTTGCCGTCTTACATACTTTTGTGGCCACACATATCGTGTTTATCGTAAGCGAACAATGCACCTATCGTAAACATATCAGAGAAAATACAATAAGTAGAAATATAACAAATTATTTCTAATAAACAATGTTGCAGAGATCTCTCCTCCTCCGTGTACAAGGACATAAGAGATGAACCAACTCACCTAGCTGTCCTCTTCAGGTTTTATCGAGGCATCCGTTGAAACTGGGGATATTTCTCTGCAATATGAATTACACATTGGTCGATATCGTATCAATGAGAACCCCTTTTCTGAAGTAGGATTCAATAATAAAGATTCGCTGTTCTTACGTTAAAGGCATCCCAATGTAGGTGCTGATAAACAGACTAACAATCTGCTGTGATACAAGATTCGAAATTGACAGCAAACAGTACCCCAACCCTCCGTTAGTACGGTACTCCCTGTAGAGGACTGAACTCGGTTGTTTGATCGACAGAGAGCGTCATAGCCATGCGTGTCGCTATAGGACTTTTAATACGGCGTAGGAACTACGCAACTTCTTCCACGCAAACAACCTCTGAGGAGGTGAAACTATCAAAGCAGTGACGTAATTTAGAGTAAGGGTGAACTACGCAAGAACCAATGTAAAATGAACAGCCAGTAGCTATGTGCAGCCCCAAGAATTTTTCAAACATCAAGGCCAGTACGAAAGGAAATTAGGTTGTATTGTTACCGGACTTTACACTGTGAAGTCGCAGATAACAAACCACTCCATCCCTAGTACAGACTGTTGGCGTGTACAGGCCAATCACGAGACAGCCAGTGTCTCATGGTCGCTGCTGTGTACGTCTTATGTATTGATGATGGTTTGAGTGTAGCTAACTTGAAGCCAACTGCTTAAGAATTTCTATGCCCGATTATTTGAAACATTACTTCTGAAATAGGCATAGAAACATCGTGTAAAATATTTGCCTTCAAGAGATACTATTTGGATGTAGCTTTGATTTCAATAATTATCCCGATCCATAAACATTTACGTAACGACGTAATTTATTTATATACCTACATAATTATAATGCTAACGCACATTTCTGTTACTTAAGTTTTATTATTCTTCTCCATTCCATTCCTCCTTCTCGTCCAGTCCTTTTGTTTTTATCTTTGTTATTTCCTATACCAGTATTTCTGGGTGTGCCACTTCCTCTTCTCCCAGATGGACACAATTCCCAAACTTTACTAGACATTATTTACTCCCGCATTATGATGTAATAATAATAATAATAATAATAATAATAATAATAATGGAGGGGCAGAAAGTTGACGCTTGGAGGGCGAACAACTCGCCGTTCCGATATGGGCCAATTCCATGAAAATCTCGAGATTATGCCTTCAGTAGATAGGTAGCAATAACTACGAGGGAAATAATTATATTAATGGATGTTAGTAGGTATAATATAGCGACTCTGGCGCACAGAGAGATGCCGAAAAACTGATAAGCTTCTTTGTTCTATGCCGACAAGCCCCGCCCCCTCTTTGTGCGCTACTATTTGCCGCCCTGGTCGCGTGCCGCTAGCCCCGCCCCCTCCCTTTGTGCGCTTACCTAATGCCGCCCGGGTCTGTGCCGACAGGTCCTCCCCCCTCCCCATGGTGCCTGGTCACGTGCCGGTGGCCCGCCCCCTCCCTCCCCCATACGCTGGGTGCGTACCCTCCCTCCCCTTTGTGTTCTGGTTGGTTCCTTGTGGATAGGTGGGAGAGTGTGTATTGTTCCTATACGGTGGTTACATTCCCACCCCTCATTGTGATTTGTCTAAATCTCTGCCGTGTGATTGGTTCCCCTGCGGATATGTGGGAGAGTGTGTATTGTTAGTATACGCTGGCGACGTCACCCTGCTCTCATAGCGTCCTGTCTAAATCCCGCCCCTGATGATGGGGGAATGTGATTCTCGATGCCTGCCGCACAACGGCAAATCGTTTGAGTACATAATTGTGTCAATCAATTAGATAATGTTCGTCCATGCATAAAACATTATTGAAAAAAAAGAATCATATTACTACTAATGCAATTAAAAGCTGCTCGTCAATCAATTAAGTATTTTTGATTGATTAATTGTATATGAATTGACTTGCGCACCTGCTTCTAAACCCCCATTTTTACATCTACTAATGTCCACAAATTACACTTCTAATGAAACGCGGCTAGTCGGTCGATGAAAACAATTAAGTATTTTTGATTGATTAATGTAATTGACTCGCGCGCAACTGTTCGTCATCGTATATGTGTGGTAGCATGTGTATAATTATTACGAGTAATAACATTTATTTAATTCTACTTTTGAGGGAAAATATATTTTGGATTTATAAGAATATTACAACACTTAGATGAATCCATAGCTGAAAGGACAGAGTTGCCGTGACAGTCGTTATCGTGTGATAATTTCGCTGAAAACCCGCGCGCAACCATTCCTCAACGAAGCACATCACTCGAGTGAGCGGTCGTTTCAAGAACAGTGGAGAGCTAGCAATCACTTCCCCCTCCCTCGTTGTACAGAGCGCCTCTTGCAGACCGCGTGCCCCCTAGGTGAGAGAGCGGTAAGCTGCCTCTTCCGGTGGATGACGAAGATGCCGGAAGTAGACATTTTTAAAAAGTTTAACGAATGCACTGTGGCGGCCATGTTCTCGCCAAGGAAAGCTAGCATAAATCATTTGTTTATATTACAAAATCAGACTGATATAATATTCAAAAAACATTCCAATCATTGAAGATTACCTACGCCAAGAAAAAAAGTTTGCGTGTGATGAGATAATTGTGCCAATCAATTAGGTAATGCGATATTGAAAAAAAGAAAGAAAAAAAAGAAACAATGTTTATATACTGCTAATGTCAGGCCATCATGCCTCTAAAGGAGTGAAGTTATTAAAACGCTGATCGATGAATACAATTAAATATTTTTTTTAATTAATGTAATTGACTTGCGCACCTAGAGCTATCACCCATTATTCACCTACCATGGATATCTCACTTCTAATGAAACGACGCAGTCTATCGATTAAAAACAATTAAGTTTTTTTATTAATTGTATATGAATTGACTCGCGCACCTGGTTGTTCTCGTATATGCATGATTATTACGCGTGTATAACTATTACGGCTAATAACGTTTGTTTAATTCTTCTTTTGAATGGAGGGTTTATAAAAAATATTACATTGCTTAGATGAATTAAAAAGCAACTGAAACGATATTGCAAATAGCTAGTATGAGACGTTAACACGAGAACCCTTTACGAAAAAACAAGACGCATGCGACCGCTGTGCATCGTCTAATACAATGAAGCTTAAGAAGCGGTTAAACCAGGACGCCTGGGTATTCCCCCCGGTACCTGCTCTTAATGGCTAGGGGTATCCATCACATCGGGGTACGCTCCAACTGATGTTAAAAATATAAGACCGCTATGCCTCTTCTCGCTCGAGAGAAGTAATAATTACCCTTCAAAACAGGCATACCTTTCTTAGTAGATATAAAAGTAACACGCCCGAAGACACTAAATATAAATTTTATATTCGTTTTTAAATGTCCTTTCTAAAGACGTAGCGAACTTTGAGAAATTCAACGAATTATTCACTTGCGTACCCTGCTTGAAAGAAATATGCTGTACAACCCTGAAGAACGCATATGGCTTTCTCGGAAGAAATGCCTATAAAGACACACAGCGGACAATGACAGACGTTTCCCCTTCATTAAACATCCTAAGTGCTCTGAAAAACCACAGACCCTCTGGGTAAATAACTATTAGCGATACAATAGAATTTCTTAATGGCTTCCTCTGTGCAGAAATTCCATCACAAACCGTGGAAAACCAAGTCGTCATGTTTTAAGCTTACCACAAAAAAAGTTTTCCCCGATAATTAATATAAATTCTACATGAAAATTATTAATGATTAAGTTTCATACCTCTTATTTCTTTCAATAAAATATTGAATATGACTCAAACGTTAGGAATATGAAACGTGAGAAGCACTATTATAATTATAATTAAACGTATACTGTATAGATTCTGTACTTAAGCATTCGATTGTATCTTTGTCATTATTTAAATACTCACATACAAGAATTGCATGCATGATATCAAAAATTAAACTGATTTTTTCGGTATGTTAAACAAAGAAATATGATTTGGCGAGAGAAATATGAAGAATAAAAAGTATTCAGAACGGTGAATATTATATACGTTATTAAAAATAAATAAGGCTCCCGGTGATCGATGAAAACAATTAAATATTTTTTATTAATTAATTGTATATGAATTGACTTGCGCATTTGCTTGCTGTCGTATATGTGTGATTATTACGCGTGTATAACTATTACGACTAATAGCATTTGTTTAATTCTAAATAAATAATGAAATATGGAGCCTAGCCTAAACAATCCTCGTTACTCTTAATTTATTCCATTTAAAAAGATTGGATTATTCTCTTAGTAAACATAGGATGAGAACGATTTTAAATACCTCATCCATTCGAGAGATATTTTTTGAATATTCCAGCATGTTAAATATAAACTTAATACACACACACAAAAATTCATTTCAAGTAATATTTTTGCGACATTAAGTATTTGCGAATGAGTTTTTACTTTCTCTAATACGTATAGTAAGTAGAGGAAGTGTTGTATTCCACCCAAAAAAATCGATACCGAGATTTCACCGGAAATACATGTTTTGAGACCCTCTGAATCCGAAACAAAGCATGGCTGTCTGCGAGTGTGCCTGTGAAGCATAACTCAGAAACGAAGAGACGGATAAAACACCAAACTTGGTATTTAGGTTCAGTATCTTCCAGAGATGCGACACGAAGGTTTTAAGAAACTGCCTCACACCAGACTATCCTTTACATGGAACATTTTTTCGAAGATTTTAATTTTCTCAAAAAAAATGACTAACGATATTGAATAAAATATTATATGTTTAAGATATTGTAATGAGAAATGAAATGTATATCTCGAATTTTCTGGGCCACCGGCTGCAGGATCGCTCATCAAATACCGTAATGATTCAGGCACCCGAACACCCGAATGGTAAGCATTCTTCAGAGTTTTTAAATAAGTAATGTAACAATTCATATTAACTTCTTGTTCATATTCTTTATTATTATTATTATTATTATTTCCAGGAAGTGGATTTTATTTTGGTATCGGCCATCCATCGAGCGCTGCACCGGCACCACCGGGCTTCCAAGCCTTCATGGGGCCGAATCATCATGGAGGTGGCTCTGTCCCGTATATGCAGCAACACTCGTACGGTAAGAATTTACAGACTGGTGTTTGAGCAATTGTAACTAAAAATTACTTAATAGTAGACATACAATGCCGATTCTAGCACACAAAGACCTACCTACGACAGCATAGAGTTCTGGATTGTACAAGGAGAAAAGGATATATTTAGGTAAGCGCACAAAGGGAGGGGGCGGGGCTAGCGGCACGCGACCAGGGCGGCAAATAGTAGCGCACAAAGAGGGGGCGGGGCTTGTCGGCATAGAACAAAGAAGGTTATCAGTTTTTCGGCATCTCTCTGTGCGCCAGAGTCGCTATATTATACCTACTGATGTTACTTCCTTGGTGTTGTGCAGCAGTGGCAATTGTAAGTTGTGGTTGGAAAACTGCATTGGAGAGGCCCTTCATCACATCCAGTGACAAGCAGCCGGTTTTCAAAGCGTGTTGAACTGTCATCCTAGCAAACTTGCGTGCGTGGAGCTTGGAAGTTGAGATGTTTGATGAGGACACAGCGGGCTTAAATTCGAGCATACAGAAGCGTTACATACTGATACATTACTTGCCCAATTTGGCATTAATCTTGATCTGGTCCTCCAAGATGGCATTTAGTATTAACTCTGTATAACAATAAATCGTTTCACTATCTTAAATACACTTCAAAATGGCGTTCAAACACATTTTTCCTTTTCTGCTCCTTAGACATACAAGAGGAAACAACGTAGTCCAGCCACATTCTCCTCACACATATTGGGTACAGTTTATTCACACATTAGACTTTCATTTTCTTTACAGTTTACTCAAAGTATCGGAGGTAATGAATCTGACGGACAAAGTCGAAGCTGGGAGTGCTCTATAACTTCACGTTTAGAAGTCCCTGAACACAAATAAAAAAAGAAACGAGACCGAGAGAGAGAGAGAGAGAAGAAAACACTTTGGGTGTGCATTGTGCGCGTGCGAGCATTCTGACGCTTGCATCGGTCAAGAACGAAAATTCAGAAGAACATTAAATTTCATTTCTAATTCCGGCTACATTTTAAGGGTCCCAGGTGAAGGCTTTGTGATCCCTGACCCAAACAACCCTTTAAACTGGACATATTTTCGTTTAAACACCACAAGTTGATAAATCGTTGAAACCCATCTCAATCCCATTTTCTACTTTCGAATCCTATATAGGCCCCGTCTTCCAAAATGTAAGCAACTTAACTACTAATCTCCATCTAATTCATAATGGATAATTTGCCTTCTAAGGTTTAATGATTTAGGACTTCCAGCAAACCTATAGTGACTGCAAAACGATGTTGCAGTTTCATGTTTCATCAAAACAGATTTTAACCGCAAAATCAGTTGCATTATTCAAAAAATTATAATTCTAATCAAATGGAAGATTTTAAAAACTGACAAAATACGTATTCTGTAATAACGTTTGCTCTTTTGTGAAGAGCTAGCAGCAATGTCGCGGTCACAACCAACTACTTGGGCTCAGTGCCAATATCGATTTTTTGTAACAGGGATTCCACACCACCTTACATTTCACTCTACTCAAGAGTATTATTTATTAGGTTTCCGTAATATATGCTAAGGGACCGAGTTGGATTTTTGATAAGTGTATGCTACGGGACCGAGTTGCATTTTTGATAAGTGTATGCTACGGGACCGAGTTGGATTTTTGATAAGTGTATGCTACGGGACCGAGTTGGATTTTTGATAAGTGTATGCTACGGGACTGGGTTGGGTTTTTGATAAGTGTATGCTACGGGACTGGGTTGGGTTTTTGATAAGTGTATGCTACGGGACCGGGTTGGGTTTTTGATAAGTTTATGCTACGGGACCGAGTTGGGTTTTTGATAGGTGTATGCTACGGGACCGAGTTGGGTTTTTGATAGGTGTATGCTACGGGACCGAGTTGGGTTTTTGATAAGTGTATGCTACGGGACCGAGTTGGGTTTTTGATAAGTGTATGCTACGGGACCGAGTTGGGTTTTTGATAAGTGTATGCTACGGGACTGAGTTGGGTTTTTGATAAGTGTATGCTACGAGACTGGGTTGGGTTTTTGATAAGTGTATGCTACGGGACCGAGTTGGGTTTTTGATAAGTGTATGCTACGGGACCGAGTTGGGTTTTTGATAAGTATATGCTACGGGACCGAGTTGGTTTTTTTCGATAGTGTATGCTACGGTACCGAGTTGGTTTTTTTTCGATAGTGTATGCTACGGGACCGAGTTGGTTTTTTTCGATAGTGTATGCTACGGGACCGAGTTGGGTTTTTGATAGTGTATGCTAAGGGACCGAGTTGGGTTTTTGATAGTGTATGCTAAGGGACCGAGTTGGGTTTTTGATAGTGTATGCTACGGGACGAGTTGGGTTTTTGATAGTGTATGTTACGGGACCGAGTTGGGTTTTTGATAGTGTATGCTACGGGACCCAGTTGGGTTTTGATAGTGTATGCTACGGGACCGAGTTGGGTTTTTGATAGTGTATGCTACGGGACCGAGTTGGGTTTTTGATAGTGTATGCTACGGGACCGAGTTAAGAGTTTTGATAGTGTATGCTACGGCACCGAGTTAGATTTTTGATAGTGTATGCTACGGGACGGAGTTTGGTTGTTGACGCTATATGATACGGGAGCGAGTTAGGATGCGTTCGATACAATGGCATGACGAATAAAAAGTACACTCCCTCGAAAAAGTATTGGTCTGCACTTCTTTCATGCATAGAGCTTTTGTTATTGTTGCATACATTCACATTCTTTCATCGACATGTGACAAACTGGTAGAGAAATAAATTCGTGAAGTTGTAAAAAGTGAGCCGAATATTAGTATTAAAGCAAAAACGCTGAAAGTTGCCAACTATGACATTTTATTCCTCCGTCAAATAAAATTCTATTTTCGCACAAATTCAAATAATGCACAAAAATTGCTCTACTCTGCATTTAAGATAACTTTGCAACGCTTTTGTACGTGATGTTTTCAATTTATAAAACCGATAAAATGAACGATCTGAAAAACCGCCAAATCACGTAAATTGTATTCCCATTTGATCTTTATGTTCATAACAGATTAGATTTTCCCCTACATTAATTTGGCTGCTAGAAGTTTAAGTGCAGACGAATACTTTCTTAAGGGGATGTATCTTGAATTTGTTATTAAATCGAAGTTCTTTTCGTTCTTATTGACTTTACATAAAACAGACAGAAGCTTATTACAAGAACGCAGAATTCATAACTATGTTTAGTATTTTTTTGAGGGGGAGGCAACCGATTTTAGAAATATTCCTCATTGATGTTTAAATTGTCTCACATCGGCGAACATTTGAAAATCAAAGATTCGCTTTCTACTTTTCGCGGAGGAATTACTTCACCCAAAACTTAGGTATGGCAGTTCATCGAAAATACACGATTTGAGATCCATTGAAACCAGAGAAGAAACCTCTTTAAAAAGGTTTCCTGTGTGCGCCTCTCTCTGATTTTTGATGCAGTAATTTGTATCACAAATTATTTAAATGTAAAGAGTGATTATAGTATGAATATGCATTTTTATGTGACATTAATTTGAGATATTTGTTTATTGTAATTATTGTTGAGAAGTTTATACTGCCTTACTGAAACTGACAATAATAGCGTGCAATAATGCAGCGAGGGGGGTGAGCTGTTTATCATTATTGGAAACGAGGAAGTTACGTAATGTTGGCGCGTTTTTCCTTTAGAATCTTCTGGAACATTTCCCTAGAGCATATGTATTCATAATTTTTATTGGATATAAAAATAGACGCTGTTGGCGCGTTTTATTAGCCAATTGCAGTTCAGTTATAATCTTTAGGCATATCTGGGTGAATGAGTATAAAAAGAGTAGGTTAGAGGTAGACCCCGTCAGTTCATCAAAATTCTTTGTACACTACACGTCGCATTCCCGTCAGTTCGTCGAAAGTATTTGTACGGCACACTTCGGATATCAATTTGTAGGTTACGCATAACAGAGTTACGAAAAATCTCAAGTGTTATAAAGTTAATTATACAAAAGGTTGAAGTACGTGGATTAAAAGTGATCAGTAAGAAGTTATTATAACAGTTTCAGTTTGGCGAGTGTCAAGATCAATGTGTAAATGTGATAGT
The DNA here is from genome assembly GCA_030765065.1 of Deroplatys truncata. NCBI lineage: Eukaryota > Metazoa > Arthropoda > Insecta > Mantodea > Mantidae > Deroplatys > Deroplatys truncata. The sequence continues at coordinate 27,911,997 of CM060986.1, forward strand.
TAACGTGTTCGACAATAAAAGTGTACAACAAAATTTCTTTCATCAGTGTTATCTTTGGATAAAAGATTCCTTTCCGTTTACACAACCTGTATAAAGAGAAGTGCTCGACCCAAGAAAAAGATAATAGCTAGCCGGAGGACAGAGAACCAAATTTAAATAAAATAACAGTAGCATTCTTTCAAACGAACATTAATATTGCCGCAAATTGCTAACACCAGATGGAGCTAACAAGCCTAACAAATGAATCACGTCACAAGATGGCTTCAACACGTTGAGTAAACACACATACACAAACAACGTGGGTTATACAAATAACATTATAAATTTACCATCGCAAATTGGCTCCCAAACGTGGGGCTTAATAAATATAAATAAAACCTTTGCATTTTACAGCACAACTCGACGGCATTTCATGAATCGCAATGTTTATCCATGCAATAAAATGATTTAAGAAAATTCTTTTGTTATGAACATAGCTTAAACATATGGCATTTTAATCAAAATGTAAATACGCATTTTTGAGAAAATCAAAAAGAAAGAAAACTTTTCCATGCAAAGCGTAGTTTGGAGTGAGGGGGGGGGGAGTTCCTTGAAAAGCTTCGAGTCGCATCCTTGGAAGGTCCCGAACTTACACCAAGTTTGGTATTTAACCGAGTTTTCGTTTTTGAGTTATGCTGTTGCCAAACACACACTCTCAACTTTATATTTCTGATGAAATCTCCACATCGATATTTTCGGTGGAATACACCACCACCACCACCACCACCACCACCACCACCACCACCACCACCACTAGCGAAAGTAAGAATGCCTATTAAACTGCAAAAGCGTTAATTTGAAACCTTACTAAACAGATATTTATCGTGATTGACAAATACTATAGGATAATAAATATTGGCATAATATGGATAACCTTTTACTTCCTGACAGGGAGGGAAAACAAATCAGTCCACGTCAAGACAGCCCCAGAATGAAACCAATGGAGGGAGCTAAACGATCAATACCGGATAGACAGAACATCCTAAATGGAACAAAGACTGGGACAATACGCCAAGGAAGTCCTCAGATAGCGTCTGGCACAAAAGAAGAATGGTTGAGTTGATGTTCTAAACGGCAGCTCGTTTGTGAACCTGTGGAAGGAGATTATGGCCCATCTACGGATGTCATTTCCTGGAACGGGCGATAGCGACTTCATGTCTAATATTTCCTCACAGCTAATCTATCCTAATATAAACAGAGAGCATTTCTGCGAATGTACGTACCGGAAAACGCACTGTTCTTCTCGACGGACACAAGCTATAAGGCTCCTAATTTATCTCTTAAAAGACAAACGGATTTACAAAGCTTGTATACTAAGAGTACGGAAATTTTTAAGTCCATGCTTGTGCAGAATGTTTTGACTTTTCGTTGAGAACGCTATGGACTAATGAATAGTAGATAGTTGCTCTAAGTGTAAAAACAAGAAAAAACAGGACATATTTCATTCCAAGTAACCCGGCCCAGACCGATGGTTTTTAAGTGTGCTTAAACACAACACAACAAAAGACAAAACGAATCAGCTATAAGTATGCGACACTCATTTACATTTTGTTCAGCTACTGCAGAAGTGAGAATTAAAACATCTCGGTAACCTTTGTTCTAATTCTAAGGACAACATAGTACAATATCTGGAAGCCAAAATCTTTTAATGCCACTTATGTATTTCCTCTCTGTGTCCAGTGTATGACAAATCATTGCATAATGGGAGTAAATTATGTCGAGCGGAACGTACAACATACTCAACGGATATTTATAATTAACAGCCGAGTGGGTGCGGACTATGTGCCATTTCGAAATTGCTCAAGTTAGTGTCCCGTGGGTGGAGTAACTTCTATTCATCAGTCCTCCAGGGGGTTTTCTGTATTAGGAAGGTCGGGTATGACCGGACACTTCGGAGTTTGTACGCTTTTGGATTTATGATTGTTAAAAGAAATTAACAAAACTTCATTAAACCCATTTAAGACAACAAAGCACTGCAGATGAGACAAAACAAAATGCCATGCAATTAATGATCAGAATCAAAGTTTAAAAACCCGACATTTTTCAGGTTACTTGAAAGCTGGCAGGTAGTACCGGAAAGTCCAACAAATTTGAAGTCTTTTGCTTTATCTGTTCCAAAGGTTTTCTTAGACTGAAATGCACTTGTCACTCATAATATAACACAGTATTTTCCAAATTAGCACGTTTTCATACGCCCAACCCTTACACTTTTGACATTGAATCCCGTCTCTTCAAAACTTTTCCCACACAAAAAGCAGAGTTTTTGGAAAAACACATCCACCTTAGGCTTGTTCAAACCCACTGCGCGCATTATGCTGGTAGATTCTGGTTTTCTGAGGGATATTTCAGGGTGTTTCTTTAAAAGGCATAATAAAAATGCTTGCCGACTAATTCTTTATTCCTGTTAAAACTCTGTGGTAACCCTAATGCTTCTGTTAAATCAAAATCCAGTTTCAAGAATTCGTTTTTCGACAAGGGCATAAACCATATCATCTGTTTAACATGCTTCAAAACATTTTCTTCATAGTTATCAGTGAATGTGGGCTCAAATTTACCTAATTGTGCGGACACTAAGTTCTTCTCCCTTCTTTACTTTGGTAAATCTATCGTGTAAAGAACTTTCTGGAAAGCTATACAATCTTACCGCCCTCACTGACGCTTATGTTTTCCAATTAAAGTCATTTAGAGCAAGTTTCATATTATCTTCAGTCCAGCAGCCCTTTATTTTTCCTTTACCTTTAAATTTTGCGACGATCCTCCATGATCAGATCTGCAACAAGAAAAATGCTTCCCGAAAGAGCATTTGTCCGGTCTTTACCCGAAAAACCTGAAGATGGAGTAATTCCCGTCGATGATACAACACTTTCAATTTTAAATTGAGATTCGGTAATTATTTTTGTTACACCAAAATGTAGAGGCAATTGTAGAACATAAGAGTAAATGACTCACCTGGTTGTAAACAACAATGTGTTAAATAATACTGGAAGCGCTTGCTCAAGCAAAGAAAACTACAAACAATAATCACAGCCTGACCTTCAGGAGTTACACGCTCGCTATTTGGTTGAACAGAGGAAGCCTTCAAAACACATGTAAGGAATTACTTCCATCTTGCGAAGTTTTGCAGAACTATACACTGTCCGGACATAGCCGCCGTCCGGTAATACACGATTCTCCTCTATGTGGAGACGGTGTAGCCTATGTTCAGATAACTACGGGGCCAAATGGAAGGTGCAGAAGTTTACAATTTCCATCTACTGTGACTTAGCTACAATTTACCCTACCATCCGGATAATCCTTTCACTTACAGGGTACATACGATTTCTAGAACTTGCAAGGATGCCGTGACAAGATTTAAAAATATATCACAAATGCAAAATCCGTCAATATCTAATGTATCTTTTTCATGATTCTTCGTCCTTATATTATCAGGAGACAACACGAGTTTACAGTTATAAAGAATAAAGAGGATTCAATGTAAAAATCTTCTATATCACTACAATATTTCACAAAGAATGCTGAGGATATAACTGAAATTAAATTCATCCTCATTCGAAGTTAAAGGCAATTATTATGCAAAAACAGGTTAGCCAGTTAATCATAATGCAACGACTACTTTTTAAAAGTACTGATAAATACGCGAGGACGTACTAGCGCGTGAACTTGTGTAAGGAAGTTGAAAATCACAAGCTGCATTTATTACGAATATTTCACAGATAAAATGCAATAATGCGTATTACTCAATACAAACTATATCGGCGCCAATCCAGAAGGTGATTGACAGTTACTAACCACGTGGCGTAAAGCTTTAAATGAATGGGAGGGGATGAATACGTCACAGTGGTCGTCATAGCAACCACTAGAAGGACCAATTAGAACTAAGACGTTTCCATAGCAACCATAGACGCAAATGCCTTGTTGCGATATCGTAACACGTGATTGGCGTGACGTGCCGGGCAAGCGACCGTTTCAGTAACATGAACTGCAGTCCTATCTTTTGCTGTCACTGCAGTTATAAACAATGCCCTCCTTTTAGCCTCAACTTGCTTATGTTTTTGTATCAGTTTAGAGATTGCCTGCGTACTGAAAAGTTATTTTGCATCGTCCTATTTGTGTTACGTGTGTTTGAGTCCGTGTACTTGTGCGTGCGTGTGTTGTGTGAGCATTTATAATTGTGTTAACACATTTAATGGATATTTAATAATGTCCAAAAATTGCGACAACAGCTAAACGAAAAACTGAGCGCACTCGGGAACCGAATAAAACTTTATTTGGTAAAGGTATCCCAGTTAAAGGACAGGCGCGGGAAATAATATTCTCTGTGAGAGAATATTTCGAAGAGGAGAAAATAATTCAGTGGTTTGTTCGCCGCAATATGCCGATGAAGGAGGGACTGAAGAAAAGTGAGCTACTGGAACTTGTGAAAGCAAACAAACCGCGGTTTCCAAGTTATGTAGGCGATGGCATTGCTGCAGAACATGGTCACAAAATAGTTAGGCTTACTCCTTATCATAGTCATTTTAACTCGATTGAATTAATTTGGGCCGAAATAAAGGGTTATATTGGGCGAAACAATAAAGGATTCACTGTGTCGTCAGTAATAAAGCTTACAGAAGAGGCACTAACAGCAGTAAAAGGTGAAAACTGAAAAAAAAAGCGGTGACTCATACAAAGGGCGTAATAAGTGCAGCTTGGGAAAATGAAGGAGTTTTAGAAGAAACTATAGAACAGCTTGACGTTTCCATGGGGAATTCTGGCAGCTCTTCAGATAATGATGACGATGACAGCATTGTCTATCAAATGAGCAGCAACAAAAGCAGCGATGCAAGCGATTCGGAAATCTGGATTTTTTTTCCGTTAGAATAATCATCAATATTTCACAGGTATGTCTCTTCTGTTAACGTAGATTTTTACACTGATATATTCTTGCATTTTCTATCCTCTGCACATAGATTATTTTACAATTTTCTTCGTATACAATGTAAGTAATACCCGCTCTACAATGCAGGCGCAACCCAGTCGCCTTCGAGACACCTAACACGCTTCCACGTGGTCGCGACGAGTGGCAACGCCGCCTCTCTCTCTCTCCCCGAAATGTCAATCACCTTCTTGATTGGCGCCGAGAATAAACAAGCAATAGAATACAAACTTTTTGCCGCCAATGTCTAACGCATGAAGGAAGAGGAGCAGTTTTGCCACTAAATGCAACTTTGTCCATTTAAACGCAGCTGCAAAAGAGATACTAGAGTTGAAGAAAGGAGGTTGCCAGAATCGCGGAAATTACCGCTTCCGAGAAAGTGATAATTCCAAAGCGATGCTTCAGTGAATCATGGTTCTGAGAGTATCTTGATGGCAGTCTCACTTATTGGAAGTGGCGCCCCTATCCTTGCTCGAACTCGTGAAGATGCGCAGTGGCACCCGTATCCTTGCTCGAACTCGTGAGGATGCGCAGTGGCACCCCTATCTTTGCTCGAACTCTTGAGGATGTGCAGTGGCACCCCTATCCTTGCTCGAACTCGTGAGGATGCGCAGTGGCGCCCGTATGCTAGCACGGGCTCGTAAGGATGCGCAGTAGCGCCCGTATGCTTGCTCGGGCTCGTAAGGATGCGCAGTAGCGCCCGTATGCTTGCTCGGGCTCGTAAGGATGCGCAGTAGCGCCCGTATGCTTGCTCGGGCTCGTAAGGATGCGCAATGGCACCCGTATGCTTGCTCGGGCTCGTAAGGATGCGCAGTAGCGCCCGTATGCTTGCTCGGGCTCGTAAGGATGCGCAGTAGCGCCCGTATGCTTGCTCGGGCTCGTAAGGATGCGCAGTGGCGCCCGTATGCTAGCTCGGGCTCGTAAGGATGCGCAGTGGCGCCCGTATGCTAGCTCGGGCTCGTAAGGATGCGCAGTGGCGCCCGTATGCTTGCTCGGGCTCGTAAGGATGCGCAGTAGCACCCGTATCGTTGCTCGGACTCGTCAGGATGCGCAGTGGCGCCCGTATGCTTGCTCGGGCTCGTAAGGATGCGCAGTGGCGCCCGTATGCTTGCTCGGGCTCGTAAGGATGCGCAGTGGCGCCCGTATGCTTGCTCGGGCTCGTAAGGATGCGCAGTGGCGCCCGTATGCTTGCTCGGGCTCGTAAGGATGCGCAGTAGCAGTAGCGCCCGTATGCTTGCTCGGGCTCGTAAGGATGCGCAATGGCGCCCGTATGCTTGCTCGGGCTCGTAAGGATGCGCAGTGGCGCCCGTATGCTTGCTCGGACTCGTCAGGATGCGCAGCAGCGCCTGAATGCTTTGTGGGACTCGCAAGGTACCAGCTCAGCGGCATACTTGAATCAGAGGAAGTTTAATGCGAGTAAAGGAATTCCGGTAAGAATATCGGCACGGAAAGCCGAAGATTTGTGGTTCAAGTCCATGCGGCGGTATTGAAGTTTACAACTGGTACCACTTTTCAACATCTTAGATATTTTTTAATGGAATGTAGAAGTGAAGTCGTGTCTCGTAGAACCTGTGACGTGATACGCGTAATTCCTTACATCGGCAGCAAAGCCCAGGGAACTTGCGGACTCTAGTCGCCTTGACAGCTTTTCTATCTGAAGTGAATAAATGCTATTTATGTAATGTTATTACATTTGGAGATAGATGAAAACGTCATTAATAAAACATGCGTATGGTTTCAAACGAGCAAAGGGGGAACCTTATTTCAATTACATCGATTTCACACACATGAACAGCTACGCACTATTGAAAACAAGTGCGATAATTTCATAGACAGTTGAGCATCAGGTGTGATAATCTCATTTCCAGAGCTTTACAGCGACAGACGGCCAGCCGTGATTGGCTGAAACTGAAGCCACTATTAGATTGCAGTTGTCAATATCGAATGCATGGCACATGAACGGAATGGTAATTTTTTTTATTTCGTGCTTGCAGCGGGAAAAAGAAATACCAATCTTTTCTGTAATATTAATTGTCTGTTGTATCTCGTTCCTGAAACATGGTGTCTCAAAGCTTTCCTACGTCAGTGAATATACAATAACTGCAGAAACCTAGCATGCAGTTATTGTGCTGCATTTACTGCATTTTCTAACCATGGATAAGATTCTGTATTTAATGAAAATGTCGAGAATGCCAGGACCTTTAGCGAGGTTACTGCAGCGTAACAAACAAGCACATCGTCGGAGTCCTGCCTGCAATCGTGGAAATAATGACAGTCATTTGGGACCTAACCCACTGGGTAAAGGGGCTGTTACGGGCTGAGAGCAGCGAGAGGGGAAAATGCCAGACAGTTTTCTCCTTTTCAAGTTCAGCAAACTCGCAACCACAGCATGGAAGTTTATGCTAATGTATAATTTTACTGACCACGATATAAAACTGCAATTATTTCCCGGAAAAGCAATTAGGGAGCAGAACTCCAGGGTTACCTCATAGACAATGCCTATATATGCATCATTTTAACATGCTCAGGAAACGGGAATCATCACCTTCCGAACGTCTTTCCTTAAAGAAAATATCCCTTTAAAACATGTGTTACGCACCTACATTCACACGACTTTCTCTAACCACTACAAACTACTCTAACAAAGGATAATTCTTCTGTCTGTTTTTCTTAATCTTTTACTACACATGTAGGTGTAGGTACAGAGTGATATAGTAGGCTAAAGCAATAGATAACATCTAAATTTTGGAGTATTAAAAGTTTTTGTCTGTCTTATCGATTACCAGTTATACAAAATTATTCCGAATGAATACTTCACCGGATTTCACAGAAAAGTCCAGACATACGTTTTATTGATTATGCTAATATCATAAAAATCAGATGTGTTGCACTCACATGACTTTCTCTACTCTTGTACAAACTATATTACAAACATTTTTTTGTTTAGTAAAATTTTGTCTATCTCTTATGGTTTACCAGTTATACGAAAGCCATTCAGAATGAAGAGGACTTTTGGGGACATGCCCAGAAAATTCAAGACATACATTTCATTTGCCACGAAAATATATTAAACATGACATTTTGATCAAACTCTTTTGAGCCATTTTTGAGAAAATCAAAACTTTCGAAAAATGATCCATGTAAACGGCAGTCTGGGGTGGGGGATTTTCTTGAAAATTTTGGGCGTCGCATCCTTGGAAGATATTAAACCCAAATATCAAGTTTGGTATTTACCCGACTTTTCGTTTTTGAGCTATGCTGTTCACACATACACACGGACATGTTTCCAAAAACGATTTATTTGGATTCGGGACACCTTAAAACATGTACTTTCGGTGAAATCTCGGTATCGAATGCAATACTTCCCCTACTTACTATACGTAGTAGAGAAAGTAAAAATGTGTTATTTTAATCAGAAGTTTTTCTTGTATAAAGGACAGTTTAGTGAGGGAGAATTTTCTTGAAAATCGTGTAGAATACTTGGAAGATGCTGAAAAATACGAAGAAATTTGCTATTTATCTGCCACTCCGTTTTTCAGTTATGCTGTTCACACATTATTTATTCATGCTTACTTCAAAACGAGCATTTCCAGTGAATTCCCGATATCGAATTTTGGGTGGGGTGCAATACTTGCTCTACCTACTGTAGGTAAAGGATAGTGAAAGTTAAAAAAAGGAGTTACTGCTCTGATTCTATACTGCAAGGAATCTTCAAAAGTTTCTAAAACGTTAGAAAATTTAAATTCTGGAAAGAAATCATATAAAAGTGAACATTGTATGAAAACACGTGTACAAATGTTTAACTCTATTTTAAAGCTACCGAAGTCGGAATTCGGTCTTAAATAGTACATTCTGTATTTATAACGACTTTTCGTTTTTTAATTATGATGATTGAAGATACGAACACACGTGCACTTCTTTAATGAATTCGGTAGAGCACTTTAAAGCCAGCATAATGCGACCTCATTGAACGCAATTTGGTGGGGCCAGTCGATACGCTGTAATAGCATGGTAATAGTCTCCTTGAGGCTCGAACTGGGATGTTAGTTTCGGGCGGAGAAGATCGTATTGCTCTCCAGCGTATGTTTTCAGACCCGTTGGGTCAGCAAGGACCGCGACAAGCACCCAAAGCGTATCGTGTTACAATGGTACTTATGGTGACCCGCGCCGCTTTGATTGGGACTAAGGAATCCTTGAGCGTTCTGTATATCTAGAGTACCGCAGTCACACACAGCTGAGTTTGGTGAGGACTAAACTGCCATTGTGCAAACCTCAATCATAAAGCATAAGGAACTGGGCCCAGATGTGAGCGACCAGGACAAACTGTGATGCATGGCACCCACATTAGCTGTGGACTGGAGACATCCAACAAAACCAATAAATCTGTTGCGAGACATTTACGTGAATTCCTCTGCCCACTACCGTTTACCTTTATATAGCTACTAAAGTGGGAAAACTTACTAAAGGAATAAAAGTTAAAAGAATTTTTAATTTAAGATCGAAGGAAGACATAAAAGAGACTGCAAAATACATCGGTAACCTAGGTAATACAAAAATGTGATGTTACTTTCACATGACTTTCTTTACTATCTATCGTTTATTAGTGGGTATGCACACTAGTCTTACTACAGCTTATTTTTATATCCACCTCATTTTAAGCCAAATAAACATTTGCAGAAATAGCTACATTACACATTTCCTTATAGATACAAAGGGAACATGTGAAGCTTCTCTATTCGAAATCTCTTATTCCCTTTGGTTGTAGGTGCTTTAAACATGACTTGGTTCCGTGTATCCCCATAAAAAGTAGTCCAAGGGTGTTATTTCTGGAATTACTTCTACAGCAGCAAGAATATTGATAGCATTTTCATCATTCACTTTTGATTTCACCTTCAAACGATTCTTGTTCTTCACACTTTAATTTCATAAGCGACATTTTCATCCCGTATTTCTCATTGATAATTTCTCCCGCATTCACCTAGTACTAAAATCATATCTATCTCTACATCAAAATCTGCCATCGTTTTAATTTTGAAGAGCCACAGTAAATAATCAACATAACTACATACAGTATTGTATTTTAAAGAGTTCAGTTGGCTTTGAAACCACAATAGCCATGTTCTTTCATTTGGTACTTTATTTCCTCCCCGAGTACATTAGGTGTAACAACTTCAACGAAAAACATCCTATAACAGTTCAACAATTATTTTAGAACAAAAATGTTTTAATAAAAGTTCTTAGTTTATTGAGGGGAACAAAGTATATATAATGACTTCATTTGAAATTCTGAGGTTGGGCTCCGTATGCCGCATGGAAATATTTTCCATATCACAATTTGGAAAGCCCCTTGCTGCTATAAGATTTGGAATTCTTGGCATTTGCTTTTTTCTATTCGTGTAAGAGATATTCACCTGTAATACTTTGTGGGCCACCCTGTGTTTTGGGCGTGAAAGACATGGCATTTTGCTCAGAGGCCTCTTTATCAGGCTTGAGGTTCTTTTACAGGCCATAAAACTAAGACACGGAACCACTGACTTTACTTTCCTTCCGAAGGAAGCCACGCTAAGGATTTTTATGCCCGAAAAAAATCCATGGCCCTCCGCCGGGTTTGAACCCACTATCCTCGGGAACCAGAGGCTAGCTTTGTATCCTTAGAGCACCGAGGACGACTTTCAAAGGTGTGAGAGATGTGTGGCGGGACAAGGACATAATTTCCAACATCTTTTATGAAGGTATATGGTTATTGTAGTTACAATTTGCATGATAAATAAGAAATCTATGCGCTTAAATTTAACGGTCTACGAATGTCCGACTCCGCCAGGAAAACCTCTTCCTGGTGCCGAGAGAATTCCCGTAGACGGCCACGCGTCCAAACGATGGCTCTGTACTCATTACTCTTTGATCAAAAGTGGACTGCCCGCTAGTTACCTGTTAAATTTGTGTTGGAACTCTTAATCACAGGTGATTTATAGCACTCACTTCGACGTCACTGACCTGAACAAAAGTTGAACGTTATGCCTTAGAGAACATATTTGATCACATGAGTGTTCTGGATCTATGCATTTTTGGAATAATATTAGTTGCATCCCAATAAACTAATAGATTTTCTGACCAACAACAAGTTCTTCACAGAAAACTTTACCCAGTGTTCCAGCCGATTACTTTTCCTGTTTCTGATCAATTTTAGCTTTCTTCTTTCTTTGCCCACTCCTTGCATATCTATGTTCAATTTGCGCCCTATAAAAAGCCGCATTTCACACATCCCTCCATTAATTCTCCATACCTGCAATTTCCGAACATTTTACTGTGAGCTTGCGCCTTGTTTTGGTGAACCATAAGTTATTTAGCTTTTAACAACGTAAAGCCCGAAAGTCTCTGAAAACGTTTTCTAGCCTTGCTATCCTTTTACGTTCCTTAATACAACTACGTTAGCACTCCCCTTCCTGTTTCTACCAATCACCGGCCTCATAATGAGGCCTGGAAAACTTTACGATACGCCAAAGCGAGCAAAACCTATAAGCTAGCACAATAATTACTTTCCCTTTATCAGCGAAATTCTTCCATCTAATCTTCTGTAGGGAACGTAGTTTGCGCAAAGTTTTAAGTTTCTGTGTGCGTGTCGTTATTTCTAACGACGTACTGGAGGCGAATACCCAGTAGGTTCTGCAACTTGTTAACGCGGAGCCATAACAACAATGCAATACAATGGTGCAGCGTGTGGTTCACGATGCGTGAAATCCTGTACTCACTGCCATTATCCCGCATCAGCGTGTACGCATTCTTGCATCAACGTTTCTTAATTAAGCAAACACAATGCAACTCGCCCTGTTAAGCGAATGCTTTTTCGCTTTCGTACTTATTCGTTTGCGGAATAAATATTAAGACTGGCAATTCTTTCACATAATTCAGCTGCATTAGCGCGTATGATTTAACGACATTTATCATAAAAATAATTGATAACATTTCAGAACCGAACTTGAGTACCCAAGTAAGCAGCCTTTATTAATGAACTGCTTGTCATTGTTCGTGATACATAGAACAGTTATGCATCGTCGGATTTTTACTTTCTCTACCGACTTGCTAAGACGCACGAAAGATTGCATTTCATAGAAAATTTTGAATCAAGATTTCAAGAAAATAAAGGTTTGGAGGCGCCCTGAATAAACAATGAAATTTAAAAGAAATCGCATGTACCTATGGGCGTGAGAAAGACAACATGCAAGCTGCAGCACCATTAAGGCCATTCTTGATTTTTCAATGTGTCCCTGTAGTGTGGTGACTAAAGAGTGTTGGACGTGGTTACAAGGGACCTAGGCGACTTTTCAGTGTTGGAAAACTTCCCTTCTGGGTACTAGCACGGTGTGTGTGATAAGCATTTCCATAGGTTGGTAATGGCAAACACCACAGATCACAAGATTGCTCAGTAGGCGCTTGCGCGACACCCACCGTTTGGTCAAGTTCTTGGACAGAACACCCACCTACCAATATCAGTTTGAAATGAGATAGTCTGTGCTAGTATTTCACATGAGTAAGGCTCTATTTAGCCTAGAGGGAGAACAAATAAATTAACTCTTATTTTGAACTGTTTCATCCTCGGAACAGTTTAAAAAAAATAACGTAGCTGCCTTATGTGGATCCAAAATAATCGTGTTAACTTTGCATTAACGCGATCGTTTGAGTATCTTTATAACTATTTCCAAAAGTAACGTTCTTCGTAGAGTACGTTAGGTTACAATGGAATAGTTACGAGTTGAAGATTTTGTCAAGCCGGATTCACAACTTACCAAGTTAATACCTACACACGGCTACTGAGAAGGAATTACTATCAAATAATGCTGCGGCCTTGGGACTGTCCCTGCTTCCAAGTTCCAACTGAGGGCAAATGCACTAAAACTCTTCCGGTCAATAAGATTTAATTGTGCTAGTGAGCTCTTGCGATACACAACGATCATAGAAACTGATACACGATCGTTACGAGGATGAACGCCAATTCCTTTAAAATTATTTAAGTCTATGTAAATTTCACCGAAAATGCAGGTTTTGGGTTCCCACTTTGCAATATTCAAGACGAAGAATCGCGAGTTGATGCGAAAGAACCCGAGTAAATACTTTGGAATGGTACCTAGCATTTTTTGGAACTGGGACATTCGTAATTGTTACTGAAAAATAGTAATTTTCCCTATTTTTCAATATTCAATACTACCCGCTGGAAGATGCTAGAGGACACTCCGAAAAGAGGAAGGCTTTGGTCCGATGCCAAAAGGCATCCTTCCAGCCACATAACGGGATCTAGAACGCTGTTTCAGCAGAACAGGTAAAACAGCTCATTGCAGTAGGAAACTGCTACTGCCACATTACGGACGTGATCCGTTACATATGCAGTCATTTCACACAGCGTGTGTTCAATCACTTTATATTCGACTGCGGTTTAGACGGCTAACACAACAAAATAAATCACACAATGTATCATTACATTCTTCGTTTTATGTTGTTGTGTTTAATGAATATAATTAATTTCACAGCACTCGTCCAGTTTACACTGTAGTTTCCAAGGATTTGAAAACGAAAACACGTCCAGTTATTGATTACAACTAATTTTGTATTATATCCCACTTTCTCTTTCAAAGCCCTGCGGTTTGCGTTCTATTTACTACAGGGCGTGCTTCAATAATGAACTGGCACAAGAGTTTAATTCCAGTGTTTCGTTGTGTTGACACAGGCCCTTTTGAGGATTCTTGTCAAATGTAGAGCAAGCTGTTGGTTAAACCAGGAGCAACATATTTTATTGGCGTCATTTCAGTTTCCGCTTGGGAGGGGGGCAAATTGCCTGAAGCAGTTGTCTGAATTTTCAGGTGAATTATAACGAAACGTTTAACCTAAGAGGAAATAATTTTATCTTTTAAATGTGAAATATTTGTATTAAAAGTACAGTTCTAGTAATTTTCTTTGTAGAGACATAATAACCAGTAGCATAAATTATTCTCAAAACTGGGGAGGGGGGTCAATCGACCCCCCCTACCATGAAATGACGCCCTTGGCAACAATTATTCATTGAATAGCGCACAAGACAAGTAATTTCACAAGCTGTATACACATTTAAATACATTAATTAGTTCAAAGTAAAAGTAAAGAAACCTTAATGTATCACTCCGCCGAGCACATGGAGGCATGACGGGAACCAAGTACCGGCGAGAGGAAATTGCTATATACAACAAGCGAATACGGCACACTGGAGATCATTAACTTTTTAACATTTTGTGTGTCTTTACATCCTAAACTTCTAACGTATAATACTAACAATGAACAAACCAAAGAGGTACCTAAATAGTTCACCAGCTTTAACTTACTATTTCACCTGAGATAAAAGATACTGAATTAACTGCTCTTTCGATTTTAGGTTTTAGAAGTCATTCATTTAATGAATGTATGTATACCACTATCGCTTTGAACGTTAATGAGTCAATTAGTTAAAATGAGCACTACAGGTTAGAAAATATGAGAAAACGAATGCTAACTTCAATTATTGCTAAACAGTTAATCTCATTCATTGTGGATTAAAGGTGGGCACTTCTCGCAGAACTTATTAAAAACATCAACACAATTTGTCTTCTCTCCATTTTTAACGGTTTTTCACAAATGCACTGACGGCTTGCCCGGAATTACAGCGCCTGCGCATTGCCTCGTAAACCACCTGCTATAACGGTTAGTTTCAGGTCAATCTGTACGAACACATTTTGTTTCATAAACTGAACTGTTACAACTAATTTCTCTGCACAAGAACGACAAAATATGACGATCCGAACCGAGCTGTTTTATGTAGAGAAAGGGATTATTGCTAAGCCCACCAGCCACTGTGGCGCTTCCCTATCACGTGGTTTCGTTTACAACTCCTTTGAACTTCGTCAGAGTTTTTAGAAACTCGGGCTTTACGATATCTCAATAACGAATTCTTTAGTAAAATACTTTTCCGCTACCTAGCATACGTATATGGCAGAGAAAGTAAAAATATCTCTATGGAAATTTCATTAGGCAAATAAATTTCATTCCGAAAGATTTCTGAAACTAAGGTGATTCATTCATGAAATAAGCAAGATTCTCATTGAATGCCGTAAATATTTCAATGCAGTAGTTTCAGAGTAGCGACATGGGAGTAGTTTTATTCCGCAAAGAATGCTTTATATGCTTCCCATAGAGCCAGATTAACTCGCACCCCTTTCAGCACAGATTATATTAAACTTGTTAATAACATTACCTTATCCCTCAAGGTCTTCTGTCGTCCTCCGTGGTGTAGTGGTTACCATGCTAGTCTCTAATTTCCAACGTCGTGGGTTCAAACCCGACGGAGGGCGATGGATTTTTTTCGGGCGTAAAAATCCTTCGAAAGGGAAGTAAAGCCGGTGGTCCCGTGTCGTAGATCTGCGGCACGTCAAAGAATCTCAAGCCTGATAGAGGCCTCTGAGCAAAATTACCGGTCTTTCACGCCCAATATAGAATCGGACGCTAAGAACCACAACAGTTAAAGAGCGTCCACAAATAAAAGCTCAATTTAATTTTCTTCAAGGTTTCCAAGCTGAAAGCGTACTCCAGGTTGTCTGATATTATGTATTACCAAATCTAAACTAAGAAATACTTGCCAGAACACGCACCCGTCTTGAAGTGTCGCCATCTAACATTTATGTTAAGCTGCTCAAAAGTAAGGGATTCGCATTTGATTGTGCGAAAGAAATGGTTTCAGTAACAATCCTGGTACCTTCCTCAACCATCTCGTTTCACAGCTGAAATCTGCTACTATTATTATGGGAAATAAACTTAGCCTTATTGAGATTTTGCTTTTGCCTTATTGAGAGTTTTTAAATTATGCAATACTTAAGGGAACAAAACCAGATGTTTAAATTTTAGAAAAGTATCTATCTGCATGCGCGCGCGTGTAAATAACATTTAAAAACAATTTGGTATTTAAGTTTAGCATCTTCCAAAGACGATACCAAGACTTCCAACAAAATTCCCCCACCCAGTATCCTTCAAGGTTTTCGTTGTTTTCTCAGAATAACCCGTCCTCAAAATTTTCCAGAATAACTCGGAGTCCCCTCATTCTGAATGAAGTTTGGATAAGTTGGTAAACCCTGACAGGCAAAACCTTTGTGCACACAAAATGTAGGTGTCATTAAAGCATAAAACTGGTTAATCTCCATTCTCTAGACAAACAGCTGATGAAAATATAGTAGCAAGTCACCGGGATGATATTCCAGAAATTAAAGTAGTAACTCTGAAAGAGCTCAAACAGGAAATAAATAATGTGAATACAAAAAAGCCCCAGGGTATGACCTAATTACAGGCCAGGTGCTTAAAGAGTTACCTAATAAAGCACTAGTGAAAATACTACAAATCATAAATGCTGTTATCCGACTGAGATACGTCCCCAGACAGTGGAAAGTGGCAGAAGTCATTATGATTCTACAGCCAGGGAAAGACCCTAATGATAAAAAATCATAGACCTATATCTCTGTTACCACAATTATCTAAAGTATTTGAAAGATTGCTGCTTAGCCGTTTAAAACCTATACTGCAAGATAAACGTTTAATTCCAAATCATCAGTTTGGATTTAGGAGCAAACATTCAACCATTGATCAAGTACATAGAATAACCCGAATAATAGAACAGTCACTGGAAGAAAACAAAATATGTTCCAGTATATTTCTTGATGTGACCCAAGCTTTAGATAAGGTATGGCATGCTGGGCTCAACTACAAGCTGCAACGTCATCTACCAAAGCAATACTGTGAAATATTACAATCGTATCTTTCAGATAGGTTGTTCCGCATTAAATATGGAAGTGAATATTCAGGCTTCAAGGAAATAAGTACGGGAGTCCCGCAAGGAAGTGTGCTTGGATCGATACTGTATCTGCTGTATACAAGTGATATTCCACAAAATCCGGAAACGATAATGGCCACCTTTGCTGATGATACTGTAATACTAGCTGTAGGAGAAACAGAAGAAGCAGCAATTAATAAGCTTCAATTTGCAGTAAATGAAGTTAACGCTTGGGCAAAAAAGTGGCGTAACCCATGTTAATTTTACAAATAGAAAGGGTAAAAATATCTACCTGTATTTATGAACAAACAAATAATCCCATATGCAAACCAGGCCAAGTATTTGGGTATGACACTGGATGCTAAGTTGAAATGGAAGGCACATGTTAAAAAGAAAAAAGAACAACTTGAGACAAAGAATAGAAAAATGTATTGGCTCTTAGGAAGATATTCTGAACTTAATATACAAAATAAATTGCTCTTGTATAAGCAGATATTAAAACCTGTATGGATGTATGGGTTGCAGATCTGGGGCTGCACCAAGAAATCAAATATTAAAATTATACAACTTTTCCAAAATAAAGTGCTACGTGGTATTGTTAATGCACCATGGTACATCAGGAATGACAACATCCATAGACTTAAAAATCTGATGTGTTACACTCACATGACTTTCTCTACTCTTGTACAAACTATTTTTGCAAACGCTTATTCTCCATATGCTTCATGTTAATCGAGATGTTAATCTTATTGGTAATTTTCATGTAGATTCAAGGGGAATATGCTAGGTTTTAAGCGATAGTCAAATATTTTAACGCTGGTTGCTATGTGGCGCATTCCATTCTCTTTGCATGTCCAGGACATAACAAAAATGAATAACGAATTTGAGAAAAAGTATAAGTATTGGAAAATTTAAGTGAATAACAAGCAATATCTCGAAAACGGTTCACTCAACATAAGAAATGTGTATGACATAAATTGTGTATTTTAACGCGATCTACATGTTTTGTGTAGTAAAATTTTGTCTATCTCTTATGGTTTACCAGTTATGCAAAAGTCGTTCACAATGAAGAATACTTTTGGAGACATTCCCAGAAAATTCGAGATATACATTTCATTTCGCATGACCATATCTTAAACATATGATATTTTAATCAAAATCGTTAGAGCCATTTTTTATAAAATTAAAATTTTCGAAAAATGTTCCATGTAAAGGGTAGTCTGCGGTGGGGGGATTTTCTTGAACACCTTCGTGTCGCATCTCTGGAAGATACTGAACCTAAATACCAAGTTTGGTGTTTATACGACTGTTCGTTTCTGAGTTATGCTGTTCACAGACACACAGACAGACACACACACGGACATGTTTCCAAAAAGGCTTTTTTTGGATTCAGTGAGTCTCAAAACATATATTTCCGGTGAAACCTCGGTATCGAATTTTTGGGTGGAATACAATACTTCCCCTACTTACTATACGTAGTAGAGAAAGTAAAAATGGACACTGTTAGTGAAGAAATAAGAACCATGGCAGTGAAGCATGAAAAACGACTTCACTACCATTCATGCTCTCTTGCTCTTCAGTTATTGGATACCAGTGCAGTACTAAGAAGATTAAAAAGGACAAAACCTGAAGACTTGGTGCAGTGATGTGTGTTATTGCGTGAAAAATGCAATTATTAGCAGAATATATTCATTGGAATACATTACTGCCAAACAGTGACACAATTATGATAGTGAAGCTACTAGATAAGTTCTTACACTTAGTTGTAGTATGAAATTTAAATAAATAAAACAAACTGGTTAATCTTTGAAATCTTTTCCGAGGTATTCGTTGCTTTTGGTTTTAATTTCAAATACTTTATCACTTTCTGAAAACTTTATGCACCATTAATTTGTTTCTGGCGATGTCATGCAGAGTATGATGGAATTTCAAAGCCAGCATATAGTGATCCGCTTTTTAAGCATTTGATTATTGCTTCAGCCTTCTGTATCCATCTTGCGCGAGGGCCACCGATCAAGTTTTTACAAAAATTATGAAAGAGAAACGTTGTATTGAACAAACTATTTTATTGCTTTACAAAATATTGGCGTTTAAATTAAGATTTGTACACTTTTGCGTCCGTTCAAAGTAACTCTCGAAACATTTTTTCTAGTCTGAAGTTGGTATCTCGAAAAGTAATTTTAAGGGACTTCAAGAGCTTCTTGAGGTTATGAAAATCGCTGTCTGCGCATTTGTATATATTCGGGAACAAAAAGAAGCACGTCGTTGGATGATAAATCAGTTGAATTTGGGCAATGAGGCATTAATTCGATGCTTTTATCTATCAAAATCAACTGTGACGTGGCCTTGTGAGAGATGGCATTGTAATGAATGATGCGACGTTTTCGGTAGTTTCTCCTGATTTCGTCGATGACTTCTGTCAAATGAACTGTGTATACCATTCAGCATTAACTGTTCCTATATCCTCTAAAGGAATGGTTGTGATGTGCAGTGCAACTGAATGAGCGATCATTTTCTTGGAAGTGCTTCGTGAACGAACAGCTTTTGTGGGATTCGGTTCATCTTGGAACACCCAAACAGTGGATTGTTGCTTAGTTTCCGATACGGATTATGCAGTCCCTCAGTGAACTTTATAGCTATCTCCTTACACCAATTAAGCTTCGACCAAAATATGCGGAATCCATTGGGAACAGTCTTTTTCAGTGTTAAAGTTCATGC
Organism: Deroplatys truncata; assembly: GCA_030765065.1. Classification (NCBI taxonomy): domain Eukaryota; kingdom Metazoa; phylum Arthropoda; class Insecta; order Mantodea; family Mantidae; genus Deroplatys; species Deroplatys truncata. Next base: position 27,931,484 of record CM060986.1, read on the forward strand.
AAAATAGCATGCACTACCTTCTTCCATATGCTTAAGGATGCTTCTGTCTCGCTGTAAGTTACATGCCGATCTTCAATCACGAACATCGATGGCCCCCTCCCCGCACGGCACAACGAAATTCTGCAAACCAATGGCAATGCTTCATTACCAGAAGTTGAACGAAGCGATTCTATGTATTGGTGTGAGTTAGGCCATTACTAAAATCCTAAAAGTTCACAACTAACGAAAACCTTGACGTGGAATTTCGCTTTTTCACATTTGCTTTACGCGCTCACTGTAAACAAACTATTCAGTCATTTTCTAAGCTGTTTCTGCTTTCACAACAATAGTAATGTTAATGAATTATCTCAATAGTGGTCGTCTGTAAAATCTTGGTCCTTGAACCAACAACAAACTGTGTAATGTAATAGTGTAGCAAACAGTGATCTCAATTAATACACAGCAAGGGGGGGGGGACTTTGTAAGAATAGTTTATAATGATAAAGAGAAAGCTATGTGAATGTAACACACCAGATTTATTTTCTCCCTCCCTCTTGCTTCTCGCTTTAGAACAGGTGCGAAGAATGTGACAAATGGTCGTGTACGTTCTAATTGTCTCAGAAACAACACAATAATTTTTATTGTTATTTATAGGACGGTGAATGTCATTAAGACATCTAGAGCGATTCAACGCTCGCGCAGTAATCGTTTTCATATTAGTACTCCATCAGGCCAAACTTGAACCACTGACCGTTTCTTCTTCAGGATGTAGGTTAAAGATCAACTCCAACGTATGTATATGGTACAAACTACTTTTCCTTTTTAATTTTTTTATGGAGAAGAACGTCTGCCAGTTAATGAGCCATCCGTTTTGGCAAGGAAACAACAAAGGAGGTCTTAATTAGCCATGTTATATCGTCCAGGTTGCCAACTGTTGTACTTGGTTGTCACATTCCTCAAATCCTGCTGGCGTTACAATCCAAGGTATCGAGTTGGATTTATTAATACATTGTATCTGCGGCCGAGACCAGCAATCTGACTGCGGCCCTAACATCACCAAATTTAGTCATATCACCATAAAGCAAAATTACATGTTTACATTCAAAATCTTTTATTTTATTCAAAAGCTTATTATTTTATTTACTTCCCGTTAATCGTTACACCTTTTATTGTAGGTATAACAAGAATACAGTAGAATAATTCGGAAACGGTTAACGTAACAAGCATTTTTATTCAATATACATTGTGTCCTTTAAAGACGCCTATATTTTTCGTGTAGTAAGATTTTGTCCATTTCTTACGGTTTACAGGCTATACAAGTCATTCAGCCTATTTCTCGAAAATTCAATATACATCTCATTTGCTATGTAAATATGTTACACACGTGGTACTTTAATCAAAATCGTTTCAGGCATTTCTAAGAAAATATATTTGAAGTGAAATCTCGGTATCAAAATAAGCGAATGGAAGAACACAGTCCGGCCCCAGTTAAAACATAATAAAAGCTTCACCTTCAACACACTCTTACATCCTGATGATAAAATAATTTATCCAAAATACGTTTTCCGGTGAAGTCACCATTACAGTATTTCTTGTATCTACCTTAGATAAGCGGCAGAGAAATAATAACATGCAGGGAAGTTGTACATATCGCAGTGTTCTTTGCGAATGGATGTTGGTTTCCCAAAGGAAGGGAGAAGATTTAGCTCATCAAACCGGTAAGCGACATTTTTAGAAGCAAGTACAGAGCCTCGTATGGGCACCTGGCCGCCCTAATGGTATTTTCTTGGCACCGCGAAGCACGCTCACAATCCCTTAAATTTAAACGCAGAGAGTTCTCGTGCAAACTATATCTACAACCACCACAAAGGAAGTTCGCATGAATACTTTTTAATTTCTCATTGTCATGTAAATAAAACCATGCTCCGTCCGTAAAAAGAAGAAAAAATTCAACAGAGCGATCATTAATATCATCCAACACCCCATTGCAGAAATTAACTCTACTCGCATCCTGTGGTTGCAATTTCTGAACTACAGTTATGTTATAGAGTTTTAATTTTAAACGCTTAGTGGCATTCCAAGTCGAGGTTTGCGAAATTCCTGTGCAAGCTTTCTCAAAGATTTCTTTGGACATCATTCTAACTTTTCTTCGCTGTCATCTGTAAGGACACGTCGATTTACTTTAAGTTTCTTATTGATCCCGTTTCCCTAAATCTATTCACAAGTTCACGAACCGCTTCTTTGTAAGGCGCACGAACAGCAGGGAATCTTGTCCATAAATCGCCGTCTCGCTTCTCTACAAGAGTTTATTGTCAAATAAAAAACTGTGTGCTTAAGTATACGGACTTTTTAAAATAACAGTACTAACGCACTAATAAACTGAAACATGTGGTTCCAAAAAGTATCAGAGACTTCGTGTCAACTGATGGCTGCGCCGGCACTCGGAGAAGGAACAGAACCGGTTATCACAGTGTACTGCAAGGCAAGCATTCCTCGTAATACGGCCACGCGTCCAAACGAATGTTGTGTACATCGAACACAACCAGACATGGTCTCTGCATTCAAATTAAAAGAACCTAGGTTCTACAAAAACACAAGTCGCAAGCTTATTTTCACTGATAAACACGAAGGGATCTTAATGAAGTTTCCGTGAAGACAACGCACCATGGACTATGTAGGCAAACATTTATTTTGTTGATTCGGCATCGGCCAACTTATGACAAATCATTCAATGGCGTAGGCTTTACGTTGAGTGGAGGTAACGTGCGGTTTCGACTAGAAAAGTTCCCTTCAGTATGGCATAGCTCAAACATGGGAATATACGAAGTTCCAGGGAGAAATTTCAATTTCGCTAGCGTATACGCTCGTGGCTTCAGCAGAAAGGCTACAAGTGTTTGTCTTTGTTATTACTCTGTCACGCTGGTTATAGAAAGGGTTATGCCATAGCAGAGCAAATACGTCGATAGGGAGTTTGTTTTATCAGTAATGGCCGCGGTGCTTCAGCGGATTATCGAGTAGGCTTTATTTCAGCGCTTTGGTCTACACTAGAGACCAATTAATTCTGCAGACCTTTCAGAAAACCACATGGCATTGTGGGATCGCTGGAATAGATGATGTTGAAAGGTGGACGCTAACCTAGCAATGATGTCCAGCAAGGTCAGTGAAGCTGTTTCACGATGGACACTTTGATGACCATAATTATGCCTTCAATAGGCAGTACAACATTGGCTAAACACCTGTTATTTATGGGGTTGCGGTTGCCCATTTCATAACATTTAATCCAGAATTTAAAAAGTGATTTACCGGTAAACAACTGGAACAGCAACAACGTCTACAATTATTACATAATCCTATCAGATGCCTCTTAAGCTTATGCAAAATAGCTGTTTTCAAAACGGCTGTACGAGAATGGAGGTTCAAATGTACGTTTGATTTTACATACAAAACTTCCAGTAGAACCTAAGTTCTGTGTGGATGGCGACACTTTACTTGCAGTAAGCAGAACAAGTATTGTACTCCATTCAAAAATTCTATGCTGAGATTTCACCGGAAATGCCCTGAACCCTTCCCCCCCCCAAAAAAAAATTTTTAGAAAAAGGTCCTTGTGTGTGAACAGCGGAACTCAAACGAAAAGTAGGTTTAATACGAAACTTGATATTTGAGTTCAGACCTTCCAAGGATACGAAACCCAAGATTTTGAAGTAAATTCTTTATCTCAAACTACCCTTTACATGGAAAAAGTTCCGTAATGTTTTTATTTTCTCAGATATTCATTATTATTGGATTGAATTTTCAGATACTTTTCTCAACTGCAATTAGCTTTTCTTGTTTCTTTCTTTTTCGTGTTCACGAAAAGAGAACACAGCGACCTGCTTTGAAAGAATCTGACTATTGCTTAAGTTTATTGTATTCTTCTTATACTTACAATGAAATGAATAAATTTAATGAAACCTTACCTGTATTAACAAGAAGTAGATAGAATAAGCCTTTGTAAGAATTTAAAGAAGAGTGAGCAGAGAAGGCCGTGTGAATGGAACACTCGATTTGTTTAGTAGTGTTTAATGCCCGTTCCTACTGCACACAGCACCACAGGCCGGTGGACTCTAATACATGATATGAAATAACGTTCCAGGTCTAAATTGAGGGTACCTCCCTGACATGTGCCAATTATGACTGGAAAAACCTGGATCAAAATCTGAGTTAGGGAAAACAGTCCAGGCGGGTCTTGAACAGCAGACCTCCCGTTCACAAGTGCGTGGGTTAATGACCTGACTACAAGTGTCTACTGAATTATATGTAAAATATAAACCTGAGTTTTATGCATATAAAGAAGATTAAAGATGTTCACTGATAAACGGCTAAGAAAACAAGGAGCAAAACAATTCTTAGCCACCTTTGGTGCAGCTGTAGCATTAATGTAAAACCAAGATCTGAGTGACACATTCACATGACTTTCTCCACCAAGGATAAACTTGAACATATGCTATATATTATAATATTCAGACAAAAGAAATTCTTCTATCCACATTACGTTACCAAATATATATTTTTGCTTAATAATTATTTAAAATTAAGAAGCGTTTATTTATATGTGGGAACAGCATTCAAATGTTTACGTGCAGTAACACGTTCATGCTAGGAAAGAAAGGGCAATATGCAAATTGCATTCACAATAGGAAAAAATATAAACTTGAAACATCGAATATTCGAAATCTAACACTACGGAACGCATTTGATACAAATTGTGTCTTTTAATAAGCTTCACCTGTTTCTGTATGTTTTTAGCTATCTCCTATTGATTCCCAATTATACAAATAAAGGGGGACAACAGAAAATTTAACTTGTACGTTTTATCATTCATGCAAATATCGGAAACAGTGCTTTCAAATCAAAATAGTCATGTTTTAGAACATTAAATAAAATAACATTTTTCCAAATAAAGGGCAGTTTCGACAGGGAGCATTTACTTTTATCCGGTAGGGTTAAGCGTGGTGGACGGTGATGTGCAGAGATGAGAACTGTTTCTTCCTACATATAACCTTCTGGCCGACACTGCCCATGATAGGAGGCATCTTCAAAGCGGCGCTCGGGGATATGTCCATATCTGGAAACGTTAGGGAAGCCGCATCGCTGCGCCTGTCATCACATCTAGTCGCCCTACTCCCTCATCTCTTCCTCCCGGAGGTTTAGTATCTTGGCCGCAGTTCTGAAATCTCCGTTTATTATCTCTATCCTCTATACACTAACTTAGTGGCTTCGGAGAACCCAAAACCTGCATTTTCGGTGAAATTTACATAGACTTTTTGGGTGCTATACAATACATCGTCACCTTCCACAAGTAAGCGGTAGAGAAAAGTGTAAGCATGTTACCACAATATTACACAGAGTAATGTATGATGCAAAAATACCATTTAAGCTATTGACATCTTTTATGCCTAATTTTCACTTATATTCATGTACACATAATTTTTGCGTATGTGCATCTGTATTATTCACAAAACGTACATGTTATATATAGGAAGTCACGGAATCCCATTAAATCTCATCTTTACTTTCTCGTGCCAGTTCAGCAATATTACTTGTAGCGAATCTTGAGAATTCTCACGCCGCGCGGCAGCACAGTTTACCACGCCCATAGCAATTACTTTATACAGCGAAGCAATGTCTCTCTCTTTTTCCAATATCCGCCATAGCAGCACTACGAAACATTATTTAATTTATGCACGGCTCTCAATTCCTATTCTCATGTCTGCCGAGCAACGAACAAAGCTCGCCTGTCATATTTGATTTTTTTTTAAATTTCCTCCGCATTTCAGACTATCTGAAATTTATTACTAAAACTAAAATTTATTACTTTATTTAACGTTGCTCTCCTTTACTGAAAATTATTAAAGAGAACTAAAACCAACTAAAAACGAGCAATTTCGTAAAGCTTTTTCTACCTCGCAAGAAAAATAATATGCAATTTACAATGAAGGGCTAAAATTTTATATTATGCTGAGCGACAACCAAAACAGCTATCTGGGGCGTGATCAGTTATTCAACCCCTGCTGCGACATCGTAACTCCAGCGTCAAGTTAGATACGATTTGTACAAAACTAAAATGCTGTACAGATAGCCTTTGTAGTATGCTAGCTTCCAAATCCAGAAGTACGGGTTAGACTCCCAGAAATGGGAATTTTTCTTCAGCCAAGATTGTTTCCCGTCCTTCCTGGAGTCTGGAAGTGTGTGTGTGTGTGTGTGTTTATAAACAAAACCTAACGTAAACAAACCCGAAGATTCACAATAGTAAACGAATGAACAATGTTCCAAAGGCAAAGCCGCCAATATGACCCTAGATGTTAAAGGCGGCATATAAAAGAAAGAAAGCTGAATTGTGGCAAAATAAGGCGCTAAAGGCTTTAATATACATTACACAAAATTTTTACTTTCTCTACAGTTTAACTTAAGTGAAGCAAGTACTGCATTTCACCCAAAAATTCGATACAAAGATTTCACTGGAAATACACGTTTTTGGGAACCCACGAATTCCCCAAAGAAACATTTTTAGAAAAATCTCCATGTGGGTGAATTGCGTGAGTCTTAAAGAATGTCCAACAAATACCAAACTTGGTATTTAGGTTCAGCGCTTTCCAAAGATGCGACATGAGGATTTGCAAGGGGGGGGGGCACGTAAATTATTCTTTATATTTGACTTTTTTTCTCGAAAATTTGGATTTTCTCAAAAAGCTTCTAACGATTTTGATTAAAATACATGTTTGAAATATTTACGTGAAAAAAGAAACTACCTATACCTTGAATTTTTTAGGAACAGCCTGTACAGTCCTCTTCATTCGGGAGGAATTTTGTATACCTGCTAAACCAGAAGATACAGAAAAGAAACAAAAATTGCAATCTCTTTAAATATACAGGACTTATTTGTGACATTAGGTATTTCCAAGATGCATATGCGTTATTACTGGATTGAGTTTTTCCAAATTTGTCATTTTTAAGCGCTTTCGCTATTAAGGTGTTTCTGGCGATGGCGTGGAAAGAGTATGGGGTTTCTAGGCCAGCATCTTTTTAAAAAGCTGACTATCGCTTTAGCCTACTCGTATTCTTCTTATAACCTTCAACGAAATGTGCAAGCGTGCATTGAAGTTTATCTCTATTAAGAAGTACTAGGTAGAAGAATAACTTTCTGTAAGAATAGTTTGTAGAGCAGTAGAAAAACAACACATCAGATTTCATAGTACATAGGATCACCGTTCAGTCCGATGAAGTCTCACAGCTCAATCCTGACTAATGTTGTTACTTATGAGGATATCTGTAGTGCTTTAGGAATGCCCTGTAGTCTACTGACGCTTTCAGCCAAGCTGCTATATATCGATTATGATGAAATATTCACCGAGCTAATTCTCGATGGACAGAAACAGTATTCGGCAAACAAATTGTTAACGCACCTGACCAACCAGTGGTTTATCCCCATCCCCTTCCACCTACTCGGTCCTTATTTATGTGTTATCCCTCTGTTCCACAACAGCGCTGGTGTTGCATTACTTGGTATGTTATACCGGGTGTTACAACACTCGGCGTTTTTATAGAGGTACGCTTAAAATATACAATTCGATATCGACACATCTCCTAGTCTGTTGCTTTTTGAGTTGTATTCATACCTGTAATACGTTAATAAAATATGTAGTAGTTTATCATCAAAACGGTATTTTACTCTTTCTTAGCTTATCTATGGCAGCGAAGTTTTGTATTCATCCAAAAATTGGATTATCAAGGTCTCACCGGAGAAACATTTCCTGAATGAATAGTTAATTTAAAAAATCTGATGTGTTGCATCCACACGACTTCCTCTATCCTCTCCTCTCTTACAAAATCCACTCTTCTAAATACTCCTTGCTAATCGGGTTCATTACACATTTATACCCATTTCGTTGTGGGTATAAGAAGAGTACAGTAGGCTTAAAGCGATAGTCAGATTTTTAAAAGGCTGGTCACTTTGAAATTCTTTGATCTTTGCATGACAACGAGAAAAGATGAATAGCGCCTTACCACTTGAAAAAGCATAAGTATTCGAAAATGCAATTCAATAACAATACGTATCTCGAAAATGTATTTCATACAAAGTGTGTGCTTTAAGGAGATAAACATTTTTGGTGCAGTAGAATTTTTCCTATCTCTTAGTTTACCAATTAGATATACGAATGTCTTTCAGAATGGAGTACTTCATAGCTTCTCCCAGAAAATTTCAGATATACATGTTACTTGTGATGGAAATGTCTTAAATATATGGCATTTTAATCAAAATCGTTAGCCATTTTTGAGAAAATAAAAAAATAACGAACAATGTCCCATGTAAAGGATAGGATGCGGGGTTTTTCTTGAAAATCGTGTCGCATCCGGGGGACGATGAACTTAAATACCAACTCTGATATTCAATCGATTTTTTGTTTTCGAATGTTACTCTTTGGGGATGCGCGACAGATCTGGATTAGTGTCTCCGCATGAGCGAAGGCGGTTAGTGACAGTTGCCAGGAGTGGAAAGAGGAATTGTTGCAAGCACGTGACGGTTTGTCACGAATATGACGACGCATTATTTTGTTATTAAAACGTTCATGCACTCATAATTTAATCTTCATTTATCCTTTGTCAGAGTCAGCATCACGAAAGTGTCCGCAAAGGAAGTCGATTTATGACTCGAAATTGTAAATTCCACTAAACAGCAAGCAGGTTCACACAAATATGTTCAACATTGCACGTGAATATGACGCCGCAGCACAACAGTTCTGTTTCGTGACGGAGACTTGCAGACGCAGGTCACCGAAAGAAGAGAGATCAGAAGAGTTCAAAAAAGAAGCCCAAGCTTTAAAATACAAATACAGGGGCATATTTTAATATGCTTTTTATACCCGAACATATCCAATCAACATTTACTAATCAGCAATACTCTTGTGGGTGTGGCTTGCGATCAGTGATCTACCCTGGGCCAATGACACTACAATCTTAATCCCGTCCTTAACTGCAATGGTCTTATCGGCGGCCATTCCTTTGGAACATACTGCCTATAGGCAATGATCTTAATTCGTATTCGCTTCTTGTTGGATTTCAGTCTCCGGGAGGATAGGGAATAATCTTCGTTTGAGAAAAATTGCCAACCACAGCCGGGAATCGACCCCTCAGACAGCAGGCAGCTGCTCTACCGACTGAGCTACTAGGCCAGCCACTACAATCTTTAATGTGTATCTAATCCATCGAGCTTACTAATGCTGCTTTTTTTTTTTTTAATTTTCATTTTATTTTTATGGACGCTCTTTAATTGCTATGGTCCTTAGCGGCCCCATTATCAGGCTTGAGGTTCTTTTACGTGCCGTAAATCGACGACACGGGACCACCGGCTTACTTCCCTTCCGAAGGAAGCCATGCTAAGGATTTTTACGCCCGCTGGGTTTGAACCCGCGACCTCGGGAACTAGAGGCCAGCATGGTAACCACTACACCACGGAGGACGACAAATGCTGCTTTCTTTGAAGGTTTATGAACGTCATGTTAATTCCTTTACTTCTCAGATATTTTCGATACAAGTCCGCCAGTATCGCACGCTTTATATTCTGTATGGCAAATAAAACCTATGTCTTGGATTTTCTATGAAAAGCCTGGGAAGTATTCTTCATTCTCGATTAACTTCACTTCATAGATCGTAAGAGTTAAGGAAAAAAACTATTACAGAAAAAAAAATGGAGTTCATTACGAGAACATTTTCTAATAAAATGAAATCAACAGCCGCTTTTGCAACATCCGTTGCATCCCAGGTTGATAATATACTACAATGTCTATGAAACATGCTTAAAAACATATGGAACTTTTTTTTGGGGCGTCATCTACTAGCAAAAGCTGGCGTAATTCCTAGGAAAATGTATATCGCTATTGACGTATACTAAATGCAAATTATTCACTTTAGGAATTTAACAATTGAGCAGCACAATGTGTAAGCAATACTGTTAATCTGATAATGACCTTAATTTGCCTTATAATATGAGGCAGCATATTAACTTCATTTGTTTGCAAGAAAGAAAATGGCATGTTCATTTCATGAACTGTTCTTTGTGCGGTTTGTTCGCTTCCCCTGAGATAGACTGGCAATAATAAGCTTTCAAGTGATTGGGATAGAGAAAGGGGAAATTAAAAAGCGAAGGGATGTCAACTTGGTTATAACTGCCGCCGAGGTGATTGCTTTTCGATAGCGAGGACGCTTTTATGATGTAGTAAATCAATGGATAAGACATCGTCTGCTTTTAGAGAAATGTCAATGTCCTTTGTTAGTTTCGAGGTCCAAGTTTTACCTTCAAATTATTATAGACAGTTATTTTCATTGTTCTTCATCTGTCAGAGAAGAGCTGGTGGATTCGAGCACAAACCAAGTTTGAGAGCAAGAGGAGTGCTTATCGGCTGAATCAGAAGCACATATGACGTCATTATGTCGGGGCTGCCATCCTAGGAAGACGTCATGTAAATGCACTCTTATCTGGTGAATGTATGGCTGGGATGCTATATAACAGTCGGGCTGCTGTTACATGCACTGTCCTATTTTATAGGAAAATTTCTGTGCAAACGGTAGCGTCTGAGACCCGCATTCGGGAAGTCCCGGGTTCAAGGCTACGGGACCCAACAATATGACCTTGAGTATTTTTTTTCGATTTCCCTCGGTCGCTAGGCGAATGCTGGGTTGGACAATTTGACCCGGATTTTTCCTATCATCCCTTTCATCACTGCATTTCATTTCCTTCTTCTTCACTGCCATACCAGGATATACTATGATTTTCGACAGGCTACTGAACGAGGAGGGTATCAGATGGAGCAAACGCCACAATTACACGATTACCGATGTTAATCAAGATATTACATTACCTATGTTCTGACGATATAGTTATAGGGAAAAGGATTACACAGCGTTACTATCACAGGGAATGCCTAAACCGTGTTTGTAGTTTCTAGGTGAATTGTCGATATAGAACCAATACATTTGTCTTTGCTAGAGAAAGCCGTGTGAGTGCACCAAATAAAATGTTTCTCTAAATTCAGTGTATTTCGTTTAAATGCATCAACCTTGGCTAATTAATAAGCGTAATATTATTATGTACTATCTAATTAAAATGTTGAAATATTTCCTTATAACAGTTCCCCCTAATCTGTTTCCATCTGAACTGTGAGCAGCAAAAGAGGAAACCTGGAATGGACAATGGAAGTGAAATTTTTATATGCACACATTATATAGAAGAGTGTAATATATATAGGCAAGATAATTAATGGCAACTCCGGGCCCACTGTGCTTCCTCAGCTCATAATTATAACCTGTGAATCTGCCACTCAAGGTGAAAAGGGTTGTCTCTTATTTGTGCTTATATGGTGGTTTTTCTCTACGGTGGACTAATGTGGAAACGAGGCTTAATGCGCTCTGCGTTAGGGACGTCAAACCTATGTTTGGTATGTACATAACTGTTCTTCGAGCCATGCAATTCACGACCTAAGAGACTTCATTTGCTCTTAGATCCATTTTCCGAGTTCAAGGGCTCTCAAAAAAATATACGAATAAGCGGGACGCCGTGCACAACTACTGGAACCCGGAGTGCCCTATATCGGAAATACTGAACTACTATATAAATATAAGGGGTATTTTCTTACAAACTATATATTTTTTGTTTCCCCCCCCCGTTCTTGGCCCACAGAAAGAAAAATGGGGCACTTGGTGGTTTCCGTTTAAAATAACCGATTTCTTTCAGACCGACCGTACAGAAAATTAGTCAAAACGGTGTGTGCTTGCAAACTTTTCTGGAAGGTGAGACCATTTTTACTTTATCGCATTGCATTCCACCTGAGAGTTCAATACTGAGATTTCACTGGAAATACGCGTTTTAGGACTCCCTGAATAAATACAGAAATTAAAAAACAAGTGTTTTTGAAAAAGGTGTGCCATGAGTGCGCGTTTGAATAGCGTAACCCCAAAACGAGGTCGGTTAAATACCAAACTTGGTATCTCTTCACGGCTTCCATGGATGTTACACTAACATTTTCAAGAAAATCCTCTACCCCAAATTATCCTTTGGGGTGGATTGTCCATTTTGTCATACTTTTGGTTTACTTAAAAACGGCCCTAACAATTAGTGTTAAGATACCATATGTTTAAGATATTTACATGACAAATAAAATGTATATCTTGAATTTTCATGTTTTTGAGTGATTAAGTCGCTATTAGTTTTTTCTCGTGTTCGTGCAAAGGGCATGAAATGTCAAAGCTTCACATTCAAAAGGTCCCGAGTTCGAATCCCAGTTAGGGCGAGTTGCCCATATGTTTTTTTTTCTCCCGGTTTTTCCCTTCCCCTGAGAAGACGAATGTCGGATAACTAAGGGACCTCGGGCCCATTTGAGCATCATTTCAATCATTTCGTTCATTCACCGTTCGATGACCTACCCGTTTAGAAGACGTTAACTAATGATCAAAGCAAGTAAGAAATACACATCCTAATGGCCTAAGGCCAAAAAAAAAAAAAAAAAAAAAAAAAAAAGAGAGAGAGAGAGAGAGAGAGAGCTAAAAAGTCTGACCTTCACTTTAGTCTACTGTGTTCTTCTTATACCTATAATGAAATGTGTAAATGTGTAATGAAAGTTTATCTCTATTAACAAGAAGCAGATAGATAAATAACTTTTTGCAAGACTAGTTTGTAGGACTGTGAGTAGAGAAAGTCAGTGAACGCAACACAACAAATTTTCCATTTAGGTTGGCTATAGATTTTCGATTTCATCTATTTTTGTTTGTTTTGCAGCACTATAACGTCCAAGAATTTGACAGTACTTGCACGAAATTGCATGTAATTCGTATGCAATATTAGCTGATGAGCTTTATGTATTCTCTCCCATCATAATTTGCGCACCTTCGCATCACAGTGTTATCAATTGTAATGTACATGCTCCCCAGTAGGGGCGTGCAGGGCTCGGGCTTGAAAAATAAAGACGAAACACAGAAAAGTATTTATCACATTCGACTTTGCATTTTATTTGTCATGTAAATATTCTAAACATACTCCTATGATATTCAATCAAGATCATTAGCGTCATTTTTTATAAAATAAAAAATAACCAAAACTCTTTCTATGTAAAGAGAAAATAACGACCAAAAATATTAATTTATCGCAATTTTTTTTTGAGAAACTCGGAATAGCACAATTATCATAGAATTCACACATCCATAGCAGTAGATAGTAATAATAAATAAATGTTCGCTTCGGCCAGTTGCGAATAACGTTATAACAGCACGGCAACAGCACACTCCGCCTCCCTCCGTTCACGCACATCCAGGACATCTGGGCAGAGTGCACTAAAACGGGCGATATGCGGCCAATTACACCAATTACACATGGAGGTTCCAGAACCTCAGCAGCCAATATTTCTGTAAAAAAAGCTCCTTAATTGGTCCCAAGGATCTAAGTGATCTCTTACCATGCCTCCAAGAAGTGGAAACATCCTTATGCTGGTACCAGAAATAGAACCGAGTCCCTTCGCACCGCAGCAAAAGCGTTTCGTGGAATAATAATAATAATAATAATAATAATAATAATAATAATAATAATAATAAAAATAAAATCGATAACTGGAAAATCACTTTCTTTAAAACAAAATGAGACAATCGGACCTATTGTCGGACCGGGCCTAAGAATTTCGGTCCCTGCAGACATCTACTCCGCAGCAGTGAACGTACCTAAAAACGGAACAGTTTTTCAGCTGGTTTTGATGCCGTATGCTCCTTTTAACCTTTGCGTTGCTTTACAATCAAAACAATACGTGGCTGAGAGTGATTTTTGTTTCAGTGAACAGGAAATAAAATGGCTGCAAGCAAAATGACCTCCATGATTCTAATTCGGTCTCTTGGGGCTGCGAAGCGGTAGCGACTTAATCCTAGGAATTACAAATTGTTAGAGAACAGTGGCTTCCACCATTTGACAGGCAACCCCAAGGATGTTATTTAATATTTAAATTTAAACTTAGTTTCCGCTACAGCTCCTCTCCCCAAGGGTTACAACTGTCACCGCTGCTAAACTTTTGCGGAGATTAAAATGTCACCTGGATCCATAAACAGCTTATCTAGCCAGCATCCACAACAAAAACTCACCGGATCCGACCCGTGGCAGCGTCAATAATAAAGCAAAGCTCACAATTCACAATCCTCCAAATGTGCACAGAGCTGACCAACCAACGTTATGGCTCGCATTCGGGAGGTTGCGGGTTCAAATTCGATGTACAGCTCAATACAGCTCCTGTTCGTTGTTCCGTTCAGCTGCCAGATATGGATATGCAGCATACGATCCAAAATCACATCCACAAAACAAAAGAAATGTACAGATGACAACTATGCAACTGTCAATCACATTGGATAAATATCTGTCTATGTCTGACCAATTACTTTTTCACCTGCTTGCAATTCAGCCAACATAAATTAAAAATACCAAAATTTTTAAAAGCACGCTTTTAATATTTCTGATATTCAACGCAGGTTTATACAAACTTGTGACAAGAGAGTTCTAGGGATGGTTTTACCTTAAAACAGCTATTCTCAATATGAGACCAATATGCCACACCAGGGATCGGGAGCGGAAAAGTAAGCTTCCCGTCAATTATGAATGCTCACATTGTAATGCACATGTTCTAACCTTGACATTCCGGTTCTGGATCCCCATTCAGTTCCTGGTTCCCTCATACGCCAGCACACTGAGGGCATCTGAACGCTGAAGATATTTCCACTTTTGTATCAGCGCTGCGGAACACGTTTTGAAACAGTAACGACAATTCACATGTGTATAAACGAACAGAATGCAAATTAATATATTTCAGCTGTAACTATTAACTCTATTTCTACCCTACACTATATGGGGTGTCTTTAATCGTACAGTTTAGGAGACACTGCGTAGTTATAAAGTAACCGTAAGGACAGTCTCTTAATTCTGAAGTGTGTTTTCGAACACTTGTCAAAAGCTCTGGTTAAAGCATGCAGATTAATTAATTTTTTTCCGAGATATTCACAACTATTCTGTAACTTCTGATTAATTTAACAACTTGTTAAACCGCTAACCAGTTGCTACGCGCCATTTGGTATTTTGTAATATCATAACATCTTGTTGAGAGGAAGACAATTTATGGCTAACGATACCAAGAGCCGAGGCCGTGTTAGCACTAGCAACACTATTACTACTACTGGCTGAAAATGGATGTACGTTTAGTGCTTCTTCATCTTAAAGAGTAACAGTAACAATCTTGAGCACAAAGTTACAGAATAGTCCTAATTCGTTACTCGTTTAACTTTCCAAATACTTATACTCCAAGTGGTAAATCGCTACTTTTCTACTTAATTTGGTATTCGGTTTATTAGTAAAGTGAGACATTCATTACTTTAAATATAATGCATGTGTGCTTATATTTTTAGGGAAAAATGTTATTTTAAACGTGATTTACTGAAAACTCAATTCTTTAATATGAATGATTCCTTTTCTTAGAAATTACCAAGTCTATCTGCATGAAATGTTGCCTTATAATTAAGACTACACTATGACGCGGAATTCCCTTTAATTTGTTATCGCAAAAACAAATTTATCTACTCATACCCAAAAGAAATTAAACATTGCGTATAAATATCGCATTTCTAGAGCTTATATGTTCCGAAATAACATTAATGCAAAAGACGTTTAATTTCCCTTAATTCTACATATTTCTTCACTTGATATACAGCATCTAAACTCTCTGCGTGTAGCGTTTCATGAGTTGTTTCATAACCACATTGCTGACATACTTTCCACCTTCCTGAAATTGAAACCCGTAAAATTTTCTCTCGTCCAACAAAGGATAATAATTTTGCGATTACCTGATATATACATTCAAATTCCGTTTTAGAAGAATCCTCTCAGATTAAGTATCTGGTACTACTGCCTCCTTCTGTCAGACATGCTGAATTCGTCCCAATATCACAAACATATTAAAGCACTTCACCGGCTATATATAGATTTGCTATAGTCCACAGCGTCATCCGTTTCTGAATGTTCGCGCCCATTTAAGCTGGTTACGTCACTGGTGAAATACAATTTTAAATCGCACGCTATACATTTTGTTACAGCCCAGTGAAGGGGGACCATGATCGTGGTGAAGGATAGACACACAGATAAGCTCTGGCCTATCATAGCACTGTACAACAATTAGCGCGGTACATTTAGTTGTATCTTAAGCTGCAATAGAATGCAATAGAATTTAATGTTATTTTTTTTATGTCCGTGGTGAAAATCTGCAGCATTTTTAATCTGCCCAGAACGCCGTAAAAGCGCCTTCTTTACCGTAAATACGTAAAAAGGCCTCCGCTTCCGTACATTTTATGAGCAAACCGTAAAAGTCGACAATTTTGAAGAATGGGAGCTACGCAATTACGAAAGCATCTGAAAACAATGCTTCTGAAACTTTAGAGATTAACTGCTCTGGAGGATCATTCTGCCTGCATATGGAGATCTGATCAGCAACATTCTTCCCTAGCGAAATGTTGGTTTCCTGACCTACAGACCGCTGTCTATCGCAGCTCATCAAATGCATCACGATGCCGAGTAATCACCGGTTCTATACAAGGGCCAAAACAACGTGGACACAGAATGGGCTCGAACCCACTCCATGGTTGGGAACTGGAGCTATAGCACAGCGCAGGACAATTATTTTATACAGGTACACTTGTACACCAGTAGACAATTAATTATACATGTGATAAAGGAGACCAAAATAGAGCTTTAGCAGCGAGAGAGCGAAGTTAGAACACGACCAGAGGAACTTGCCTAAGAGTTAGTAAAGCTAATTTTCAATGTCACCAATACACTGTTTTATATAATTTCGTCTATTTAACGAAAATTATGCTTCAAATACAGAAAAAGAGTTGCAGTTCATTTCACAAACATATACATGATCGCGTAATGGTTTCCTAGCAATTTTTGAGAAAGTCAAAAAGAATGAAACGTTGCCCATGTAAAGGGTAATTTAGGATGGGGGATTGACACATGTTTGTTTTTTGTCTCTCTCTCTCACTCAAAACAAATTTTCGGCAGTCTCGACATTCAGTTTTAGGGTGGAATTCAATGTCTCACTTACTATGGTATGTATTAGAACTTGCACTGCACAGCTGCATTTACAGTGATTGAACGCACACGCTAACTTATGCCATTTCTTCAAAAAGGCAACTGCTGGAAACTTGCTGGAATTTCTTACGTCTCTCAAGTAGAAGCCCCAAAATGTCTTCAAGATTACACCGAAAATACATGATTAGAAGCCCCCTGAATGAAATGAAAAATCATTTTTAGAAAAAAAAGTTTGCGCATGTGAGCAGCAAAACTGTAATGTTCGATAAATACCAAACTTGCTATTTAAGTTCGCCAACTTTCAAAGATGCGACACAAAGCTTTTCAAGAAAATCCCCCCCCGCTCCAACTACCCTTTACATAGAAAAAAATCTTGCTCTAAACCATTTTCATTATAAAGACCTATTCATTCTGAATGCCTTTTGACTAATTGATAAACCGTAAGAGAAAAAAATCTTACTACACAAAATGTGCAAATCTCTTTAAACACAATTCATTTCACACAACTTTTTACTTTCCCCAGCATGCCCATAGTAGGTAGAGAAGGTATTGCATTCCACCCAAAAATTCGATACCGAGATTTCATCGAAAATACACGTTTTGAGGAATCCAAATAAAGCATTTTAGAAACTTGTCCGTGTGTGTGTGTGTCTGTGGACAGCATAACTCAAAAACGAAAAGTCGGATAAGTACGAAACTGGTATTTAAGCTCAGTGTGTTCCAAGGATGCGACACGCAGATTTTCAACAAAATTCCCGCATACTAAACTACCCTTTACATAGAAGATTCTAACGATTTTGATTAAAATGCCATTTAAGAGATTTACATGACAAATAAAACGTATATCTTGAATTCAAAGCCCCCTTCATTCGGCAGGAATTTTGTATAATCTTGTATAACTGCAAACGTTAAGCGATTGGCGAAAACATATCACACAAGAAATGTAGATCTATTTACGACATAATTTATTTGAAATAATTTTTCTTGTGTCATCAGCCATTTCCGAGATATCCGTTATTAATTGTTCGAATTGTTCAATACTTGGTCATTCTTCTCAAGCCCTGTCATTTTCAGTGCGATGTTATGGAAAGAGTTTTAAGGCCAGTTCTAATACATTGACTATAGCTCCCTTTGTTTCTACAGTGTGTTTCAAGTCCACCGATAAACTTAAGGGGGCGATTCCTGACTAGAAATGCAACACAAAAGTTCATATCACCTTGTGTCCGAAAATGCATAGTTTCCACGGTAGATGGCACTGAAGAACATCAAACAAATAGCCCTGACACACAGTACGTGGCCTGAATCCCACCCATGTCACAACAGATGTTCAAAGTGGCCTCCATGGAATGCAATGCATGCGTTCACACGTCGCACGTTCGTATGTTTCGGGCTGTGTCCGAATATCGCCATAAGCTACGTGGACACGGTCTGAACATCAGGAACAGGCTCACCGTAGAAAATGCTCTTCAGATGCCTCCACAAGTAAAAATTCGGTGATCGAGCAGACCATGCAACAGGGCCTCCACACCTATCCAAAGTCTGGAGATGATGTTAAAGCTTCGGCGAACATTAAGGCGAAAGTGGGCTGACGCTCCATCGTGCTGCTATCGTATTGCCAAAGGCACATTCTCCAGCAATGGAAGCAGTGTGTTTTGCAAAAATTCAGATACGTTTCTCCGTCCAGGCGTTGTGGAAGAAGAACTGGTCCAAGTAGGCGGTCGCCAGTAATCCTTGCCCAAACATTGGGACCGTTGCTGATGAGACGCTTCGACCATTACGTGAGGATTTTCTGT
The DNA here is from genome assembly GCA_030765065.1 of Deroplatys truncata. Classification (NCBI taxonomy): domain Eukaryota; kingdom Metazoa; phylum Arthropoda; class Insecta; order Mantodea; family Mantidae; genus Deroplatys; species Deroplatys truncata. Next base: position 27,950,393 of record CM060986.1, read on the forward strand.
AACCCAAAGATGACGATTATGCTGATTAATGATGCCATCTCTACCAAAGGTCACTTCATCGGCGAAGAGGACTGAATACAGAAATCCCATAATGGTGATGGCCTGTTGCACAAACAAGCGACAGAATACCTGCACACATTGGACGTGATACCGGTATCGTGTAGGATACAGATAACCGTCCGTTGGCTCACACCATGTTGGCGGGCCAATTGCCTGGATCGTGTACCAGGGTTGTTCTCAATACCATGGAGACCATGTTCCTCCACATCTGGTGTACGCAGAGTCCGTAGCCGCCATGAACGTTCGTCCGTCTCAAAGGGCCCATGCTCACAAAAGCCGAAAAATGGCTCCAAATGTTGTGTGCTGTCCGTCAGGGTACGTGGTTCGGTATATCCGTGCTGCCTCTCGATGGTGTCCACCTGCTTAGCCATACACGAACACCATCTCGGCTTGTTCCTGGAATGAATACCGGACTATTGTGCTTCTACGTTCCTTAAATTATACTATCTGCAACACACTGCCAGTTATGAAAGAATGTCGTCAGTGCCATCTACCGTGAAAACTATGCATTCCCGACGTACTGATATGAACTTTTGTGCTCCATTCCTGACCAGGAATCACAGCGAAGTTTGTCGGTGGACTTAAAACTCACTTGTATAACGAAATGTGTAATGCAGCTACTTCCGAAAAGGCGATCTAGATTAAAATGAAGTATATCCACTAATAAGATATAGAGGTAGAGAAACTCATGAATGTAACACATCGGATAGTTTTTTTTATCAGACATATCCGTTATTGGTTTGATTTTTCAATAGTTCGTCAATTTTACATTCTCTACCACATACATAGTTCAAATCCACACAAAAATTCGATACCAAGATTTCATCGGAAATATATGTTTTGAGAGCTCTTGAATGCCCCATCAAAGCACTTTTAGAAAAAAGCTTGTGAACAGCACAACTCAAAAACGAAAGTCGGATAAATACCAAACTTGGTATTTAGGCTCAATACCTTCCAAAGATGCGACACGAAGATATTTAAGAAAATCCCCCACCCCAAACTACCCAATGGAACACCTTCCGAAATTTTTGATTTTCTACAAAATTTCTCTAAGATTATAATTAAAATACCATATATTAAAGATATTTACACGTCTTCGTCTAGATGTTTGCACATCTTTGTCTTTTTCTGTTTACCCCCCTCGTATTTGTAGGACTTAAAAGCGGGTGCTTGGGGTCAGAGGCCATTTTAGTTTACATGACATAAAACGTACATCTTGAGTTTTCTGGGAATAGCCTTTGAAGTCCTCTTCAATCGGAAGGAAATTTGTATAACTGGTAAACGTTAAGCGATAGAGGAAAACGTACTACATAAAAATGATCCCATTAAAACATAAAATTTATTTCAAATACATTTTTTGTGGCATCAGCCATTTCCCATATCCGTTATTAATGAATTTGGGCTCTTCAATACTTCGTCACTCTTTTTTAAGTTCCGTCGATTTTCAGCTGTTTCTCGTGATGTCATGGAAACAGTATGGAATTTTAAGGCCAGCATATAGCGTCCATTTGACTATCGCTGTTTCCTTTGTATCTATAATGAAATGTGTAATGTAGCTATTTCTGCAAAGGTTTATCTAGATTAAAATGCTGTAGATAGAAAATAAACAGAAAAATAACAAAAATAGAAATAGAAAAATAAACTTTCATAAGAATAATTTAAATAACCAACTAATGAGCGATAGAGGGTAGAGAAAATGACAAGTTTTTTTTGTTTTAACAAAGCTCTCGCTGTTTCTCGGACGCCATGGAAGGAGTATGCAGCAACCAGCATTTCAACTTTTGATTATCGCTATCCGCTTTGTACTTATAATGAAATGTGTAATACAACTATTTACGCAAACGCTTATCTCAACTGGAAGTAGACAGAGGAATAAGCTCTTGCAGGAAAGCGCTATGTGAAAATAAAGCATAGTGTGCAGAAAAATCATGTAAAATGTAACACAAGATTTTTCGTGCTGCAACCAAGAAAAACCAAATTGTGAAAAACATTCCTATAATTGCAGAAACACACTGCATTAATAACAAATCCTACGATTGGCAGCCTAGAAACACAACTTGCCCTTGTTAACAAAGACATGTATCTGGTTTTGTTGTAGCCTTTGCATCCAGAAGCTAACGAGACAGAATAATAAGGTGGGTACGCAACTGGGCAGTTTGCTTGCAGGTATACTGTAACAATGTTGTCTCCAATTTAAATTTGCATAAATGCCCTTCTCCCACATAAACCAGCGGTATATTCGCCACCGTAACATACAAAAGCCCCTAAACAAACATCTCGTTGTTAGCAAATTATAGGAGAACGGTTTCCAGAAGCTATGTCCACAGTCAACCCACGCATTAGCCTAGCTTCTCAAGTCTCTTCATCCACAGATTGATGGTGGTTAAAGAGGAACCCCTGGAAATACCACCATATCACAACTGGGGGACAAACCCAAGGTAAAGCATTTCTAGAAAAATCACCGCACCTATGTGGGTATTAGTATCAACACCACAATTAAAGATATTATGTGTTACATTCGCATGACCTTCACTAGCCACTATCTTGACTGAAGCTTGTTTTTCTATACATTTCATATTAATCGAGACAAACTACTGCAGAAATAGTTTCATTTCGTTGTAAGCACTAGAGCGTAGAGGTCTGTGCGAGCCGACCACAACCGAGATTAGGTTATATTGTTCCACCCTACCCGGCCTAACTGTCTAATTTTGTTTTAAGTACTTTATTTTACATTAATTTATTATTACTATTACTAGCAGCACCTCGGGAAGCGCTGCTGCCTAAGGGGGATGCCAGGGTTCGATGTCCAATACCGGCATGGGCATTTTTTCCCCTGCTGGGGGAGCTGGCAAGGAAAAAAAAAAGTAAATTGTGTTTTATTTATGGGCGCTCCTTAACTGCTGTGGTCCTTAGCGTCCCTTTCTATGCTGGGCGTGAAAGACCGGAATTTTGCTCGGAGGACTCAGGCTTGACGTTCATTTAGGTGTGTGAAACTATGACAAGGGACCACGGATTTACTTCCCTTACGAAGGAAGCCATGCTAAGGGTTTTTACGCTCGAAAATTTCCAACGCCCTCAGCCGGCTTTGATCCCGCGACCTCGGGAACTAGATGCTAGCAATACAATGAGGAGCCATTTACAGAAATAATTGCAGCTGAGGTCCTAGAATGCGCATGTAGTTATACTAACACATATTGCCCCTATTACTGCACTCTGCCCGGGATGACGAAGGAAGGCGGAGTTTGCAGCGAGGCTGCAATTACCCAAAGCGAGATTGATTTATTATAACTAGTATTAATAATGCTATGAATGTGTGCATGTTGCGATAAGTGTGCTACTGTGTGCATCTCAACATCGCGGACCCGAAAAAGCAAAGTGACAAATGAGCCTTTTTTGTCTTATTTTCCCTTTATATGGAAAGGTTTTCGTTATGCGTTTTCTAAAAAACAAAAACGGCACTATGATTTTGATTAAAATACCGTATGTTTAAATATATTTACATAACAATTGAAACGCATATGTTGAATGTATATAAATAATTTTTTTCTCGATATTATTTTCAAGCCCGGTTATAACAAACATTTTTTAAATTAAGTCTGAACCCGGGCGGGACTAGACCCGAGCCAGCGCAGGCCTCTACTAGGGGATGCAGGGGACTGAAGGACTAATTAAATCCTGAAAAAGCAGGCCCGTATGTGCTAGCTTTGAAATCCGTAATTATTTCCACGACATCGCGAGAAACAAAAGAATGGAGACCAAGCACCTTAAAAACGTATTGGAACTTACAATTTCGCAGCAACGAAAACTTAAGGCAATGCAGCTGTGTAACACTAAATTTGTCAATTTTCATCCTATCAAACTGACATTATAACCACAGTATGAATACATGCAGTATATACCCTGTACCAAGTTTGGTATACTTATGGTCCTTGGTTTGAAAGATAAAAATTTTTGTTTGAAAATTTGTAGGTAAGTTTCTATAAGTTTAAAATGCACCATGCGATGAACCGTTTGGAAAATTTCGATAAAACATAAATTCTGTATTAAAAGCAGCAGTATAAAGACATTAATGTATTTCTCATCCTTAAATTGAAAATAAATAAGTTTTTATATACAAGTTACAATTTTAATTTTCTGACAAGTTCCTATATATTTTCTTTTTTGTCTTCTTACTGACAATAAATATGCATAAAAGGTCCTTCTGGGTTTCTTTGTTATGTAGTTTTACACCAACTCTGAAAGTTTTAAACAATTTGGTTTTAAACTTCATCGCGTGGAACAGTTTGTATGGTAAAGAATACTGTAAAAATTGTTTTTGAGAAAATAAGCTTTTAACGTTTGGTCAGCTCTTTAATATGTTTCAAATTTTGCTCGGTAAAACTGCCCAGCTCCATACATTGGACCCTCAGCTGACATCTTCTTCTGTTCTGCTGAACATTTTGCCAGCTTTAGCCTCCTGCGAGCAGTTTTAGCACCCTTCTGTCTTACACTGCACACGACACTTGTCTCTCATCATGACAATGGTTTTTTTGCCAGCCTGTCAAACCAACACCAGTCACGTTTCCTTTTATTTTCTCTGTTGCCTCACATACCATATTAAAGATTTGTTGCTGAAGTAACTGCAAACTCCCAGCTTCTTCTTGGATACAAACGTACCCTTAGGGCATTTTGACCAAATCACAGAATGCAAGCATTCATTTGCATATTGGGTTTTACTTGAAATGCATCTTCTCAGCACTTCCTTTGTAAGTGTTGTTTTCATTGTTTTAGTGTCGTGCTTTAGCGTTTTCTCCACTTTAGCAAGAGTCCGATTAAAACAACACGAGTTCTCCCCGCCTGGACATTTAAGTGCATGCGGGTTTCCAGAATAGAAGTGTAGTCATATAAGGTTGCATAAAATGGCACTTTCATGTTGTCCACATTGTCTTCAATAGCTTTGCGGTAATAACTTCCTAGTTTCACTATTGTATCTTCCTTCAGGCTGCCAGTTTTCTTCCCTCCTAAAGTCATCCCATTTGTCCGCCATTCAGCTACATCTTTCAGCCCAGTGCGCAGTCGCTTTGCCACATGATTAATGCATTCTTCTGTCTCTACAGAAACTTCTAGCCCATAAACATTTGATGTCTTTGCATCCCCATCTGATAGTACAGTGGTGCACCGCATCCTACTTTTGTTTATGGACCACTTCTAAAGAATTTAAGCTGCCATTATCTCCATGGCATTAGAGAGTGAAATTATACTCACATTCACCGTCAGATTTATGCTTCTTTTGCCACTCTTCAAATTCTTTGGTTTTTCTATCGAGTGATTTACCCTTTTGTGTACATACTCCGGAGTGCTTTGAAAAAGTTTCAAAATCCAATACAATCCCTGTTAGCATGTTTGTAATAATCCCAATTCCATAGAGGGAAACATGGCCCCACTTTTGACATACTTATGTCAATAATACGTTGCTCCTCGAGCTCAGGGTTTACACCTATATAGGCCTGCCGTACTGTTTCACGTGCCTCACTTCCTCTCTTTATTATTTTGTTTTCCTCTACTAATTTACGTAGGTGAATGATGTTACTTGTACGCAAAACTAGCAAACCCCATGACAAGTGAAAATTGTTCCATGGCAGAATGGCCTTTACCTGCCACTAAAAACCATTTATCATACTCCGATTCACCTGGGAGGTCGAGAGGAAGAATCACATGGCACACGAGGGCTAATAAAAAAGGAAACCTCTTCCTTACAACTATTACATTTTCTTACAAGTTTTTCAGCATACCCCATTACTTGCTTGCTTGCTTTCTATTGACAGGTTGTCAGCTCCACATTCAGCAACATAGTCCTTTGAAAATTTCAGCCCACACACCTCGAGTACTATTGTAAATTCACTACCAACCTTTGATTCTGTAGCATGAATGTTAGTGAAGAAGGAAAGTTTGCTTTTACTAGTTGAAGATGAAGGTGGCTGAACTACTACTGTGTTTGAAGCAGAGGGTTGGGAATCTTCTGCAGCCAAAGTAGAGGGCCTGGGTTCATATTCTGGTGTTTGCAAAGAAGCACTGTCATATTTTAATTTTTTTCAAGTCTAAGTTGTGCCATACGTTTTGTAGCTCTCTTACGTTTAGCACGATTGTCATTTGTTCGCTGCATAGCTTATATTTATACTGTAACTTATACCTAAAATATTTACAAAAATATGTGCACAACCTTCACACTTTCCTATGCTGGATTATATTACTCACGCAGACAGTTATGCTCTCTAAAATACAAAAATATATATAATCACTGCTAAAATAACTCCTAAGCTAAATAAACAATGCGCCGTAGAAATATGTCATCGAGAATCACTCGCTTGTAACTTCAGTAACACAATAACCTGAGAGCACTGATGATAGCATTCCAATCCCTTATTTGGATTGGCGGAACAATCGCCTTCATCTGTTTATAGAGGTACCAACACAAACTTGGCGACTTTAAAATACACTATAAATAACTAGACGCTAAATTCAAACAGAAGTTTCAAATGATCGAAACCATAGCAAATAAACTTATGCCAAGGCATTTAAACAACCACGCACCCCTGCACGCGGACCTTTAAACAGTCACATAATCCGTTTAAAGAACCGTAACGAGAAAAATCAAAATGGAATATGATAGTTTAAACATTAAACTTTCTAAAACCAACAAAACCCGAAAAAGTGACATTTAACATTTTTGGTCAATTTTCACAGATGACCTTAATGCCACAAATAAATTTATTCGACATAACTTGCATTTAACAATGAAAGCCATATTTTTCCGTGTAGTAACCTTTTGTCTTTGTTTATATTTATACAAAATTCAAGAGATATATTTTATTAGTCATGCAAAGATCTTTTTAATCAAAATCGTTAGAATCACTTTAAGTAAATAAATAACAATAACTATTCCATGGAAACCATAATTTGAGGTGGAGGGATTTTCTTGAAAATCTTCGAGTCAGATCTTGGAAGAAACAATATATTTAAATGTTAAGTTGGTATGTGACATTTCATTTTTACTTTCTCTACTACGTATAGTAAGTAGGGGAAGTATTGTATTCCACTCAAAAATTCAATACCGAGATTTCAACGGAAATGTGTGTTTTGAGACCCCCTGAATCCAAAAAAAGCCTTTTTGGAAACATGTCCGTGAGTGTGTCTGAACAGCATAACTCAGAAACGAACAGTCGGATAAACACCAAACTTGGTATCTAGGTTCAGTATCTTCCAGAGATGCGACACGAAGGTTTTCAAGAAAATCCCCCACACAGATTACCCTTTACATGGAACATTTTTCGAAAATTTTAATTTTCTCAAAAATGGCTAATGATTTTGATTAAAATATGATATGTTTAAGATATTTTCATGATAAATGAAATTTTTTTAAACATGGTATACCAAGAACCGTCAGCAATTTATTTTACGGCCGAATACCGCAACAAGGAGGTACAATACCAAAGAGACCTCTGTCCACCAAAGCACAAAGTTTCACTAGAAGATGATGTATTTGCTGCACATAAAATCATTTATAAATATACAGATCACCACTGCTACGGAGGACGAACTGACCACGCCCACTGCGCAGCATGCACCGAGTCAACACAGTGCTGTATTCAAGCACATGCACCACGACAAGCAAGTTGGTTATGATAGATTAAGAGCAATGCAACATTGCAACAACTTATTCTCTGGGTAAAGAGAATAGATTATAAAATATTCATCTGTTATGAGTTTCTAGCTCAGCGGTTCCCTAACTTCTTGCACACACGGCCCCCTTTTCGATAATGAAATTATTGGCGACCCCTCCATTCACTTCGCATATAAAATTCTACATGTGCATTTACTGTGAAATTGTATATCTTGAATTTTCTGGAAATGTCTCCAAAAGTATTCTTCATTGTGAACGACTTTTGCATAGCTGGTAAACCATAAGAGATAGACAAAATTTTACTATAAAAATGTAAATCGCGTTAAAATACACAATTTATGTCCTATACATGTTCTTTGTTGAGTGAACCATTTTCGAGATATTGCTTGTTATTCCCTTAAATTGTTCAATACTTATTTTCTCAAATGTGAATCCGTTATTCATTTTTTTTTGTCTTGGATATGCAGAGTATTAATCTATGGCAAAGAGAATGGTGCTGCACATACCAACCAGCTATTAAGAGTAATGTCTATACGTAAAGGCTACTGTATTTCTATATTGCCCTTCTAAATATATATTCTCCTTACTTCTACAAGAAAATTAGTAATAAGATAAAAGTATGCAAATGTTTATCTCGATTAACACAAAGTAGATGGAGAATAAGCGTTTGTAAAAATAGTTTGTACAAGAGTAGAGAAAGTCATGTGAGTGTAACACATCAGACTTTTTAATGATGCTGCTCAACGACATCGTCCCGTTTCTAAGTTCCAACGGAGGCAACGCCCACTTAAAGCTTTCCGGCCAATCCAATTTCATGATGATATTCCGCTCTTGCGATTTTAAAGACATTTAAACCACTGACCCCTTGCCCAAAAGCGTACTCAGTCTGCGGGGATGTAATCTACGAGATACACTATGTGATCAAACATACGTTTTTCATCTTAGGTGCATTGTGCTACCACCTACTGCCCGGTACTCATCCGCGACCTCAGTAGTCATTAGACATCGTGAAACAGCAGAATGAGACGCTCCGTGGAACTTGAATTCTATAGAACACCTTTGGGATGTTTTGGAACGCCGATTTCGTGCCAGGCCTCACCGACCTACATAGATACCTCTCCTCAGTTCCGCACTCCGTGAAGAATGGGCTGCCATTCCCCAAGAAACCTTCCAGCACCTGATTGAAAGTATGCCTGCGAGAGTGAATGCTGTCATCAAGGCTAAGGTGGGCCAACACCATATTGACTTCCAGCATTACCGATGGAGGGCGCCACGAACTTGAACGCATTTTCAGCCAGGTATCCGGATACTTTTGATCACGTAGTGTATGTAAAACCTGTACTAGAGCTGATAAAATAAGAAATTAAACTAGCCATAAAATAAGGATTCGATATATTCTCAATTAAGAAAACGTTAAATGATGGTAAAATACATAAAATAGAAGAGTATATTGATAGCTTGCCATAGTGGACTACCCAACAAGACATGGCCTGGTGCCATATTGGAGGTCGGAACAGAAGATTTCACCTAATCCCCTAAGGAGAAAAAGAAGTCTTGCGAAGGCAATTACTCGAGACGCTGTTTTGGAACAAACAACAATTTGCATCACAAATCTGATATGACATTTAAAATGGATAGTGTGACGAGGCCGGGCCTTCGCTTCGTGGATAGCGACCCTGTCCTTCACCGCTAGCCTAGGCACGATTGGTTGGAGAAAATTCAAGACCCAACCTTTCCTCGGCGACATACTAAGTTTCTCGAAGCCCTTGCGGGTATAAAGGGAAGCGAATTCGCCGCTGTACATGGTAGTAGTTGTTGAGGTGACCCTGTGCTCGTCTACACTCCAGTGATCGACACAGAAGGAAGCCTATGTTCGACACTGAAGTGAGCGATCACGGAAGAGGAGTCCTCTGTTCGACACTCTAGTAAGTGACCGGAAGATAGAAGAGGCTGCTTCGTGAACGGTTTATAACAACTCTACGCGCAAAGAAATGAGTATGACTGGGGAAGAAATTCCTTTAACGTTGGGTTTAGTGAGCAGTATTCAGGTATATGTAACGTGTCATATTAGGTTATAATGCACATTGTTGTTACGACAATACTTTGAGAATTCACGCGTGTATGGCTGAATGTAGGAGCATCGTCTTGCCGCCAGGCAATATTCTTAACAGACGAAGAATCACGACTTGATGCGAAACAATTTTGAGTCAGTAAGATTGCACCAAAGAGTACATTGCTGTTACGGTTAAGCATAAAAACTCGTCGACGTAATTAACTGTTATTTTGGTAACGGATTTATGAACCTAGTACCTTTTGGAACTGTTACTGAATAATAACCATTTTCCCCACCTCTATGCAGCACAATTTGCTTCTTACTTATAGAATGCACTGTATCTATACAATATGCGTTGTGGACATGCCTACTGAAGAAAAACAAAATTGAGTTTTATTTCTGGACGCTCTTTAACTGCTGTGGCCCTTAGCGTCCCATTCTATACTGGGCGTGAAAGAGCGGTAACTTTGCTCAGAGGCCTCTGCATCAGGCTTGAGGTCCTTTTACGTGCTGTAAATCTACGACACGGGACCTCCGGCTTTACTTCCCTTCCGAAGGAAGCCATACTAAGGATTTTTGCGCCCGAAAAAAATCCATCGCCCACCGCCGGGTTTGAACCCGCGACCTCGGGAACTAGATGCTAGCATGGTAACCACGCTTACTGAAGTGTGATACAGAGGCTTATTCAACTCCGTTAACAATGTTTATTAGCTTTATTTATTAACTTCAACGAGGTTCTGAACCAGTATTCGTTTTTTTTTTTTTTTGGTTATAACTTAGCTTGCAGCTGCTTATCTGCCCCACAAGCATGACAGTTTCCATTAGCAACACAAGGAAATTAAACAATCAGCACCAGATGAAACAATGTGGTGGTACGGAAATTTGCTGAAGCGCTTCCATGATGAACCGAATCCGCTCTCAAAATCCCATTAGGCGTATAGGTACGTAACTCAATTAAGAGTCGGTGAACGTATGGATACACAGCTCCGGCAAATGCGTATACTGCGTCTCGGCTATAAACAGCACGATTGTCGTATTCAAACAGGTTATCGTAACTTCTCTCCGTCGTCCTCCGTGGTGTAGTTCCCGTGGTCGCGGGTTCAACTCGGGCGTAAAAATCCTTAGCATGGCTTCCTTCGGAAGGGAAGTAAAGCCGGTGGTCCCGTATTTACCGCACGTAAAAGAACCTCAAGCCTGATAAAGAGGCCCCTGAGCAAAATTACCAGTCTTTCACGCCCAATATAGAATTGGACGCTAAGGACAACAGCAGTTAAACAGCGTGCATAAATAAAAACTCAATTGTTTTTAAAACGTCTCTCCTTCTAAAAGTAATACGAATACCCTCTGATGTTAGAACCAAGAATTACAATTTTTTACATCTTGATTTCAAGACTGCTAATGCAGTCAGTGTCTATCCCCAAGCTTATCGAGACCGAAACCCTTAGTGTTTCACAAACACAAACGCATTTCATATCAAAATATTTGTTTTCCCCACATTTTGTTAATTGTAAGAATTGTTTTTTCAAAGTGGTTTCAATACATGTTTGTTGCAGCTACAAGGAAGTTATACAGGGCGTTAGTAAAATGAAGCTCGCTATCTCTTGATTTTTGAATACCCTTTGCATGGCCTAATGAGAAACAAAAGAAGGAACAAAACAATTCAAAAGTGCCTGGCTTGATATACTAGAAAATTCCGACCCACAAGAAGTATGCCATAAACTGTTAAAGCAAAGCAAAAAAGGAGCTGCATATTTTAGAAAGATCTAGATGTTTCTGAAGTACGTTTTTGTCTACTTTTGGTTTCAGCCCCACCCCACACACACAAAAGTCGGAATAACGCGGGCTTCACAGTTTATCGTAGAAACTTCAATAATGCAATTTATTCCGCATTTCAATACGTTATACATATATGTAATCGTGAAATTCTTTGTTAGTGTGTTTAAAATTTTGAGTGAAATGTAACACTTCCTCTATCACAGGTGGGCGGCGAGAAATTATCTAAGTCGTTCTAGTTATAGCAACTTACATCAATGGCGATAAAAAATTACGAGGACGATACTGAAATTTTTTAGAATGCCATGTTTTTTAAAACAAATTAAATTTGTTTGTATTTGATGGCTACTTTCTAATGCTTTACGAGTTGATTTCCGTGTAGTTTGTTCGATTTGCTCTAATAGTTCATAATTTAAAAATTTTGTGTTCACCCAAGAAAAGAACTTTACTAGAGAACATTTTCGGACTATTTTTTACGATTTTAAATTGTCATTAACGCTTCAACAATCGGCTTAAAAATGTATTTGGTGAAGGAGCCCTAAGACAACACTTTTATAATTGGTACAGCGAATTTAATCGAGATCGGTTTTTCTGAGATGAATTTCGTGAAGGATGCCCAAGAACTGCTGCTACTGATGAAAATACTGCCGCTGTTCCGAGCAATGCTTGAAGAAGATCGACGGACATGTTATGAATTTATTCGGGTGACATTAGATATTGGTATGAGTCAAATTCAAAAGACCTTACATCAAAAGTTAGACGTGAGAAAACTTTATTGTCGATGGATTCCACATAAACTGACTCATCAAAAACGAATCATTGATTGGTGCAGAAAAACAAAAATTCAAAGGCGTCACTTCAAATTTGGTTTGGAATATCGTTACTGCTGATGAATCTTCGATTTATTGTTATGATCCTGAAAAGAAAGGTCATTCCGCTCAATGGGTCTTTCGAACAGAACCAAAGACCACCAAAGTCCGACAAACTCGTAGTGCTGGTAAGAAGATGCTTGCTAGTTTATTTTTTTATTTTCCCCCCTTTTCTAAAACGGGCCATATTGGTATCATAGCATTAGAAGATAAGACGTACTGTTACTGCCGATTGGTACACAGATGTCTGTTTACAGCAAATTTTTCAAAAAGGACATGACAACGCATCGTTGCAAACAGCTAAACTAATAACTGAGTATCTGGATGAAAGGTCAGCACCATGCGATTTCTTTTTGTTTCCAGAAATTAAAGATAAAATGCGTGGAATCACGTTTTCGTCATCAAATGAAGCAGTGGAATATTAAAAAAACCTGGTTTCTGAAGTACTTCAGGAAGAGTGGCATCATTGCTTTAAGGGCTGGTTTCATCGAATGCAAAAATGTATTCATGTTAAAGGGAAATGTTTTGAAAAACAATAGAATAACTTAAATTTTTTAAAAGTAATCCTTGTTTAATTTTGTAAAAATGTTCAGTGTCGCCCTCGTATCTCCAACTTGGTCAGTCAGGCTTAGTTACATTTATTCCTCCGTGGTCAACACACAGCTATTTATGCTACCATGCTAGCCTCTAGTTCCCAAGGTCGCGGGTTCAAACCCGGTGGAGGGCGATGGATTTTTTCGGACGTAAAAATCCTTAGCAGGGCTTCCTTCGGAAGAGAAGTAAAGCAGGTGGTCCCGTGTCGTAGATTTACGGCACGTAAAAGAACAAGCCTGATAGAGGTCTCTGAGCAAAATTACCGGTCTTTCACGCCCAATATGGAATGGGACGCTAAGAACCACAATAGTTAAAGAGCGTCCATAAATTACATATATATATATATATATATATATATATATATATATATATAGAAAACAGGTATTTATATTGCTAGTAGGTTTTTCTTTGCCACGAGCGCATATGGAGGGAAAAGAGAGAGTAATTGCACGGTTTTTTTCATACATGGCGCCCAATACTGGCTTCATATTGAAGGTTTTGGAGATCAGACGTGTTCAGGTAGCCTATAGCTCGCTTTGATGTTAAGGACGTGTTCAATTATCAGCTTCCCTCCACGCGCAGAGCACAAGGGCGACAGCTGATACTACATTCTAGGCCGGGAAGTTTAGATTTCTGTGAAGAACATTCATCTCAGCCGGCTAGGTCAGCAGCCCTTTGTGAGAAGTTAAATAGGGTTGGCCAAAAGAACTATAATTGCATGCGCTGGGAAATGGCCTGTGCTTCCGGTAAACTGTTTACTTTCTAGTGACGCACGCATCTGTTTACCCTAATCACCAACAATAACCGTGCTGCTCAGTAATCAGTGCACCGAATTATCATAACATGCTTCAACAGCTAATTGGGCTCCGGCCAGCAACAACGACGCTCTCGTATTGGACAATTGTAGTACACAGGGTGCACATTTCTTTTTATTTTCCTTTCTTAGCCAAATACAGCAACTCGACGATAATAGTAATTTATGGCACAAGAGATTGAAATAATATTTTAATATTGAGTGAGAAACAACGTCCGAGACTTGTTGAGGGTTATAGTTTAAACGAAAGTTTATATATATTTTAATCTTGCATGCATTACATTTTTTATCCACAATTAAAACTTAAATCGTAGCAGTTATTTTCATTAAATACGTCGTTTTATCGTAGCTGGATGGTAACATGGTGGCAATAATAGGTATCTATAAAAAAAAACGTAAACTGAAATGTGTACGGAAAAAAGCATAAACTTTTATTCCTGAAGACGTTCTAATGGATGCTCAGAGTACAGTGATTCCATGGTCCGTAAAAACTTCTGGTTTTCTATATGATACACAACTACAAGTATTCTGAGAATGGAGAAAACGAAGGAACGTGAAGGGAGTTTTTGTTTTCTTTTTTTTCATTTATATGCCGCCTTTATCATCTAAAGCTATATCTGATGCTTTGCCTTTGGGACAATTGCTCATTGGCAATAGTGTTCACTCGTTTACTATTGTGTATTCTTTGGTTTGGTTTTCTTTCTAAACATTAAATTCTCTCTCTCTCTCTCTTATTCATACTTCCTGACTATGTGGAGGATGTGGAATAATCCTGACTAAAGAAAAATTCCCATCTTTCAGCCGAGAATGAAACCGGAGCCTTTGGATTTGGAAGCTAACCACCAGATCACAGAGGCAGTCTTAAAGGGAATTAACGAAGATATTCTTCCAGCATATCTTTGTGAAAAATTAAGTAAATGCAAACCACTGTTACTGTGGTCATATCACTCTTTGTTAAAGCAGACATCATGAGTTTTACATCTCTTAGGATTATTTCTTTAGTATTGCTGGAAGTCTGGTTTCAGAAATGAAATAAAAAGGTTGTAGCAACGGGTTAACACAATTAAATCCGCTACTCCGCTTAAAATCAGTATTTACTTGCTAGGAACAAAGAACAAACAGTAGCAAATAAAAACAATATGGGGTACATAGGGCTGAATTAATTTCTAATTACCTTATTCCAAAATCAGAAAATTGGAAATTATGTCCTGCACACATGTCATAACCTAAATGTTGTAACCTTCTCTAGCGTCTACCTAGAGTACGCAGAGGAAGTATTGTACTCCGTCCAAAAAGTTGACATTCATCTTTAAACGGAAATACATGAATAACAAACAAAACGTGTGGACTAACGTCAGATAAAATACTAACATGTATTTAAGACCAACATTTTACAAGAATACAACCGAGAATATTTAAGGAAATATCCCCACTCCAAAGCACAGTATGCACGAAAAATCGTCCGTTATATTTAATTCATTTAAACTGCTAACGATTTTTATTAAACTATACCACATATTTATGATAATTTCACGAACAATTAAGTACATGCCTTAAATTTTCTATGAATAGCATGTGAAGTCCTCTGGAGTTCGGAATGAATTACGCGTAATTCTGTAATTCGCAAAAAATGCACAACATTTTGGTGATTTTTTTTTGGGGGGGGAAGCAATCAACCATCCCCAGATATACGTTCTTCTTGCCTTGAATTTTTCAATAGTTATGCATGTTTTAGAGTGCTAAAACATCTTTTTTTAGGTTTCGTTTCTCGCGATGTCATGCTTTTTACAAATATGAAATGTTCGATGAAATCACTTCTGCAAACGCATTTTCTTCTTCCTCTCCCTTACCCGTGCCATGCGATGTGTTGAACACGACTAATAAAGTTGCATCTAAAATTGCAACACAAGTTAACAGGTTTGGCCGTAACGCTGCTTTAAAAGCATCACATGACCGAGAAGAATTTTCGAGTCTCACGTGTCACTAACGTTTTTGGTCAGTACAGGAGCGACTGTAATTCTGGATACAGAACAAAAATCGTACTTTGGCATCCATTTTGTTGAATGACGTGTGTTTCTCACAGTACAAGAGAACGAATTTTGTGTTGCCTAACCCCCACATCTAGTTGGCGCTACCAACTTTATTCCGCCGCTTATGAATCTGTTTGCATGCGTAACAGCAATAACAACAAATTCTCAACTCGCAAACAAATGCAATCCATTGTCATCCAGGAAGGTACTTGTTGCGGAAGTCATCCAAATCAAGCACTGGAAAGTTGCGTTCTGGCGACCTCTGAATGCAGTAACATCGACCGACGGTGGTGAAAAACCACCACTACATACCTCTTCTCTTCAAATAATTCACTGGTTGCTCTTAATTCGAAGTGTTAAGGGTAGCGTTAATCTCTGAGTGTTCACATGAATTTCTCTACCCATTACAACTTCACACAATCCTTCATACACTATTCATATAAAAAGCGATTCTTCTATCCTAGTTACGTTACAATATATTTCTACACAGGAACTGTTTCAACATGCGGAAACAGCATTCAAATGTTTATTCATGGTAACAAATCCTTGCTATGGGGGGGATATTTCGACACGGAATACTTCGAAAACCGCTAACGCCACGGAGAAAAAAGGGGGGGAGGATTTAACACAAATTGTTTATTTTAAGGAGCTCTGCATTTTCCCTTTTCTAAGTTTGTGTCTTTATGTTACGACTTCCATGTTCTACAAAATTCAACCAAGTAAAGGGAAGTCCATAGGATATTCACAAAGTATTCAAAAATGTACATTTTCTCATGACATTTTAATAAAAATCGTTAGAGCCACTTTTCAGAAAATAAACGACAAAACATTTTTCTTATTAAGAGTACTTTGGGTGGAACTGTATTTGAAAACCTTCGTATGGCATTCTAAAGGTTTGAACTCAAATAATGACTTTTGTATTTAACCGAGTTTTTGCAGTTTTGCAGTTCAGACACACGCAACCGGACTTTTTTCTATTTCTTTTTCTCGGGGAACCTCAAAAAGTGTTTTTGGTGGAATAGATACGTCCTTTAACTAAGAGAAAGTAAATTCTACACCAATGGAACCAAAATGATAGGTAGCGAAGATTTTGCTGACGCCATGCAGAGTACGTTGGTTGCGATTAGCTGTAAGGGCGCTGAGCTGGGGAGCAGGAAGCCCGGGGCCGCTGCCGGGGCTCCTGCACCCCCCTTCTCCCCCACCGCGCCTACTACAGCACCAAAATAAGGACTTCATTAGTAACGTTACATTTCCACGGCCCGTCGCCTACGTTAACACCACTCCAATATTAGACGTACCACGTGCTCTTCTTATTCCTTACCTATCTTACAATAGTGTAAATGGCTGAGTGCGAACCACGTCCAGGAAGATTGTGGCTCTGAACAGTTGCTAATGCCATTAAATAAACCTATACCAAATATCGTTCCTCTCTCGTTGACACTATTCTGTCTGCCTTTCTATTCATTTGTTCTCAGATTTTCCTGTGCGTGTTGGTCCTTAACTACCAATTTTCAACCCATACGAGAGGCTATTCTTGAAAATGTTAAAAGCATCTACTACTGAAGTTGTTGAACATTTGTTAATGAACTTCTACACGGCTTGCTGCGAGGTTACAGTGAAAGTAATTAAAACAGAAATAAAAGATTAAATGAGCTACACTCACATGTCTTTACAACCATTACCTTTGCTAGGAAGTAAAAAACTGTCACATTTCGATTTGATGGTTCCAGAGAGTGTACTTTGTCAGGAAATACATGCTTTGAGGGCTTCGGAATAAAAAATAGATGTCAAGGTCCTTATATATGTTGCTGAATAGCTTAGTCCTAAAACAAATGCTCAATACATACCAAAACCGGCATTTCAGTTCACCATCTTCAAAAGATGCGACACAATATTTTCAAGAAATTTCCGCTGCTCCAAATTACCCTTTACATGGGAAAAAATTGATATACTTACATTTTTTTTTATTTTCTCAAAAATGGATCTAATGACTTTAGTAAAAAAATAGCATACATTTAAGATATTTGCATAACAAATGTATATATTGAATTTTACGGGAAGAGCCTGTAAAGTCCTTTTCATTCGAAATTAAGTTTGTATAATTTTGTGAAACTGGTAAACCATAAGACAGAAACGCACTACAGAAAAAGGTGTATATCTCTTTAAGTCATACAATTTATTTCCAATAACCCTTTTGTGACATCAGCCATTTCCGAGATATCCGTTATTATTGGTTGAACATTTTCAATACTTGTTTCAAGTGCTGTCGCTATTCAGTTATTTCTCGCGTATCATGGAAAGAGTATGAAATTTCAAGGTCAGCATATAGCGCCCGTTTTAAACATTGGCCTATCGCATCTGTCTCCTGAAATAAATGTGTAATGGGACTATTTGGGCAAAGGTTTATCTCGATCAGATAGAAGAATGAACTTTTGTAAGAATATTTGTAGAAGTCACAAAAATAAATCGCAGTGGGTAGGGGAAAGCACGTGAATGTACACACATCAAAATTTTTTCCTTTCGAATTACTACTTTAGGCATCGGAAACAAAGCAGAACAAACAAGAGTTCAACTACTTTAACTTTGATAACTTATAAACTTGAATGAAAGCTCTGAAGAGCAGGCAAACCTTACAATGTGTTTATGCTACTGTAGTGGAATACGTAAGCGAAAAATTCATAAACACAGGAGAAGCTTGAAAAGGCGACGCAAGAATTCTTAACAAGTAGAACTGTAAATTCAATGTGCTGTTTTTCGGAATCCGAACACAAGCCTGCAGAGAGCGGAATGTCAGTACGTAAGTGTCAAGCTGTCAAGAAAATTAGCCAACAAAAAGTCTCTATTCTTCTCTGGAAAACGAAAACAATAGCTCTGCTACTACGTAAGTCACGTTGGCTACCATCATCACTAACAAATGCACATGTACGAACACTCACGATATAGCAGCTGCAAAAGCCTTCTCTACTTTTTCTTGAAGCCAATGTACCCGGCAATATTTGTGAACCCAGAGTCCCGGGTTCGATTTCCGGTTGAGGCGATAAATGTTTCTTTACCCAGAATCATTCGCAATGCGAGTGTGTTCAATGCAAAAGTTAATAAAACCAGAAAACTCGCAGTTCAGAGAGTGAATAACACCACCAGTTATCTGACTCTGTGGTCTAGTGGTTAGCCTGCTAGCTTACAAATCCGGTCCCGGGTTCGATGTCCGGCTGGAGGATAGGAAATTATCCTTATCCTCCCTAGGGTCTGGAAGTACGAGCGAGTGCACTACAAATAGTCGGCCACTATATGAATGCGCTTGATGGAGAATGCCACCGTGTTTTGTTGGCAATCAAGGCTAAGGAGCAGAGGAGTGTGAGGGGCAAGGCGATAGGGAAGTATAGTTGTACAATGAAAACAGTGCTACATTTGCAACTCAGAACTGCGGATGTTTTCTTTACCCGACTGTTCTTTCGATGCTCCGCCCACTTGTTCCGTAGTCGTTTAGTTCCTCTTGCCGTCACACGCATTTATATCGTGGACGACTAGTAAAAATGTGTGTGCATTTAATGTTTATAAACAAACCCATTGTCGAGGAGCAGCTATTCTAAATGTAAAACCGCCGATATGACCTGAGCTGTCAAAGGAACCTTCTCAAGTCAAAGACGATATTGTCACATAAATTAGGGGCTGCACAAATTAAAAAATAAAGCGATTTGTGGATACGTCCGCAAAATTATCAAAGAATGCACGACAAGAAAACAGAGTATTGGGTGTCAATTAAAGGATTCAGCGCTCAAAGTTATTTATCTTTCTAAGGTATTAACAAAGACAGCATTTTGGAGCCGTTTACAATTGACCAAGGAAAGCCACGTGACTGTTACACATCT
The DNA here is from genome assembly GCA_030765065.1 of Deroplatys truncata. NCBI lineage: Eukaryota > Metazoa > Arthropoda > Insecta > Mantodea > Mantidae > Deroplatys > Deroplatys truncata. Next base: position 27,970,115 of record CM060986.1, read on the forward strand.
GGTGTTTTCATCAGAAATAGCCCATATTTATATTATTTGTTGCAGCCGTTAAATTCAAAAGTGCTTTTCCCATCACATATTTCATTTCCCGAGTACAGCTTTGTTTCGGTTATTATAAAAAGCTGATGTGTAGCATTCACGTGACTTTCATTACCAAATATCGCTTACTTTTATATCTCATTTATTAACTATTCTTACAAAAGCTTATTTGTCTATCCGCTTCATGTTAGTCGAGATAAAACATTTGCAGAAATAGTTTCATTAGTTGATTACATATTTCATAGCAAGTACAGGAGGCTGTGGCGATAGTCAAATATTTAAAAAGGATCGATACATGCTAGCTTTGAAATGTGCTACCTACTCCGTATGGTATCGCAAGAACAAAAACAATGTTCACTAAGCACTCCAAAATACACCAACAGCAACGGATATTGGTTAATGCAAAAAAGAAAGACAAAGGACAGGTATCCACAGTTTTCGTGTGGTAAGCTTTTGTTTATCTCCTGCGATTTTAACAGTAACACAAGATTTGAATGAAGAGGACTTCATAGGCTATTCCCAGAAAATCCAACACATACATTTTATTAGTATCAAATATATTAAAGCATATGGCATTTTAATAAAAACCATTATAGCCATTTCTAAGAAAATCAAAAATAACGAAACATGTTTCATGTAAACCGGTAGGAAAATATTTTCCTGAACATTTTGTGTCGCATCCCTAGAAAAAAAAAAACACACACACACCCACATTTTCCTAAAAGGTTTCTTTTATTCGTGGACCACAAAAGCATGTATTTCCTGTGAAATTTCTATATCAAATTCTTGTACATAGCACTATACCTACGTAATGAAGTATTAAAAAAAAAAAAAAAATCACACTGCAAACATGGTTACCATAGAAATGATGAGTTAACGGCTAAGTCGCTTCCCCCTCCATAGGTTAACTTCTAGGACACCTCACGCACTGCGACCTTATAGACCTATTGTGCCTACCACCCCCGGGATGAAATGATAAATTGGAGGAACCACAGGCCACAGAGACATGCGGAAGCCCCCAACAGTTCCAGGCTGGAGGACCGGTCCCACTGCTGGAGCTCCTTGGAGAGATGATAAACGACTCGTCGACCAAGCAGCCCTAATGTCCACGGGGGGGGGGGTTACTCTTTCCTTTAAGCAGGCAGCGCGGTAGACGAGAAACTACCCCAAGCATTCGCCCACCGACCACGGAAAACAAGAAAAATCCAAGGTCGGAGTGAGCGGTCCACGTAATCGTACCCGGGACCTCCCGAATGCGACCCTCTCACGTTACCCGGAGTCATCTCTTTTGGTTTCCCCTCCATAGTCCCAGCTCTCCTTTCTCCGTGTGTTCCTGAACTCCACTATTAATGAAGGAAAGGAAAGCACTCTTCGTGTTGTTATGCACTATTCACAGAGCAAAACTGCTTTCTGGTGGGGTGAGGGAAAACTTCCCCTTTACCGCCACGCATGCGCAGAACTGCTGTCTTTACATAGTGACACACCTATACAAAGGGATTAGGCTATCTCCCGAGCGGTCAAGTTATCTTACGGCCTAAGGCTTATGTTGTTCTGCATGTACTATAATAAGTTTATAGCCACTTTTAACATTTATGTTCACATCGGGGACTTTGACTTTCAGCCGATAGCGTTGCTGAACAAACGTTAGTTTTCACCATTACATACTCCGCGGAGAATTGCGAAAGATTTTGATTAAAGAAAAATTCCTATCTCCAACCAGGAACAGAAACCGGAACCTCTGGTTTGAGAAACCAGACCGCTGACAAAGGCAGTCAGTTTACAAAGCGTAGACTTTACTGTCAATGTTCTTATTTCTTAGTAATTTCCGTCCAAACAGATATAGTCAGATGACGTGCTTTTAGATTTAGACAAACTGGGTAGTTAAACGCTAGAATTCTTAAGCAAAATAATAATAATAATAATAATAATAATAATAATAATAATAATAATAATAATAATGTTTTAACGGAAGAAAAAAATTGATGAAATTGCGGCAGCTCTAGAATGCTCTCCAAAAGGTCCTCAAGTCATCTGTCCAGGGTTTGCAAAAAAGTTACCCATGAGGCAACTAAACCTTTAAGAGTTTCAACTCTTCCCCCCCCCATTTCTTCTTTCTTTCCTTCTTTCTGTCTTCCTTTTTAGGAGGCGTTACGCTGTGAAGCTTTCGGAGAAAGGCACAAACACGCTGTATACCGCCACCGCGTTCTCCCGGCCGACACAATCTTACCACTCTGTATTTAGTACATGAAGTGTGCTGGCTCCTTTTGAACGTATCGTTCTTGAAAATCTCTGGACGGATCTGCTTCCCTTCCCACCACATTTTCACAGTTCTATGTTTTATTTATTTGCTAAAGTGCTAAGGAAAAATTGCAATTCATTTGTTTACTGAAATTTGGCCCTGGCCACTCATTCAGTAGGCAACTATTACAATACATACAAATTCAACACGTAAATAGTGTTACCCAATGTTAAATTCTCTCTCTCTGCCTTCAGAGTCGATTTCCAATTATTTTTTCAATTTTTATAAATATTTACCCGCACTGTAGCTTTCCTCTAAATTTTGTGTTTAAAACCATTTTCTGCCTTTTTAAAAACCACGTTATTAATAAGTCCTTTCTTACAAATTTTAATTACTTTACAATCATTATGCCTCACATAATGGACGCTCCTTCTGTAGGAGGACCTTTAAACTTGCACAGCTATGCCCTCTCTTTCCCCCATGTTTGCTTTATCAATATTTTTTTCTAACCCAAGAGGATTTCAATATAATTTGGCATTTCAATGATATCCTTTCTGCCAAGTCATAAAAAAAGGTTTGTTTCTCTATATTTTCAAACTTAATCTTACTTCTTTCTAAAACCCTTTGGTATTTGTTTCTCTCCTTCTCCAAATATTACATAAGCCATTGCATTCATGATATTCCTTATGTCATTTACACAGTTGATCGTAGAGGAGGTATCAATTGAACCCACAATCCGATAGTATTGTAAAGTCATCGGTAGTAAACGGCAAGGAAAATTATGGAAAAAATATCGGTTGCAAAGAGGAAAAATAAAACAGTCCAAGCAGAGAATGGACTTCACTGCAAACGAGATGCGGTCAAATGAGTGAACGGTAACGACTCACGCTTTTTAATGGAGAGGACTTGGATCACGTCCCGGAGCGAGTCTAATGAGACGACACTTCAACGTGACGAATTGATACAGGGCGGGCAACGTGCCAGCTGCATTTCCCCAAATCACGTAAAGGCGTAATTTTATTAGACGGCTGTGGAAACCACGAGGTAATAAGCCATTGTTTGCCTTGCATAAATATCACATGCAGCGGAGCGGCAAGGGTCGACCAAAACAATAACACAGAGTTATTACAAAGCAAGAATATTTGCGACTCCCACAAAATAAAACAATTAGCGCGTTAATACCAGTGTCACAGAAATCCTATGCAGCTCGAGGATCCCAAGAATTAAATCGGATAGTAAAATAGCTTGCATCTTTACTTCTCTACCGCTTACCTACGGTAGTTGGAGGAAGTACTGTATACCACATGTTACGTGGAAACAGCATTTCGCACGAAAAAAAAGTTAAAAGTACCTCTAAGTACCATTTATATGAAATGTTTTCGTTATTATTTTTATTTTCTGAAAAAGGCTCTAGCGATCTTGACTCTCTGCATAAAGGCCCTCGCAAAATGAAGACAAGTACAGATTCTTCAGCTTTCACCATTACATATACCTTAATTTAACTTTTCCATCTGGAGGGGAGGGGAAAGCCAAAGTCAATTCTGTTTTGCATTCTTTTTATTCAGGAGTACAAAACACAATCGCGAAAAAGGGTTAGAATTTGCATTTTTACTTTCTCTACCAAGTAGCTAGATGCGCTATTGATTCTAACCAAAATTTCGATTCGATATTTCAACGGAAAGACACATTTTGAGGCTTCCTGAATAAATAAAAAGGAAGCTTAATACAAAAAGGTGTGTATGTGTGTTTTTAAACATAACTTAAGAAGGGGAAAGTCGGATAGATACCAAACTTGGTATTTAGCTCAGTATCTTCCAAAGATGCGACACTAAGATTTTCAAGAAAATCCCCTCACCCCAAATTATCCTTTATATGGAAATTTTTTCATTATTTTTCTCAAAAATTGCTTTTACAATTTTTATTAAAACTCTATACTTTAAGATATTTTAATGACAAATAAAATATCCTCTTGAATTTTTTTTGGGATAGCCTGTGAAGTCCTCTTCATTCGAAAAGCAAAGTAGACCTCTTTATAATGCATAATTTGTTTCACACAATTTTTTGTGGCATCCGCCGTTTCTGAGATATGCGTTATTACTGGTCTTGGAATTTGCAATACTTTGTGTAATTAAACTATTTCCGCAAACGTTTGAACACGTAGAAGAGTACGCCTCTTGTGAATGTAATACGTCAGATTATTTCTGGTTGATACAAGTATAACCGACCAGGGACATCTATTCATCTACAGCCACAACAACGAACGAAGAAGAATTTTCTACAACTGAAGTGAACATTACTTTCTGTTGTGAAACACGAGGACGACGACGGACGCAGGAATTCAATATATCAAGTAGATTCATCCCATGGAATGCGATGCAATACGTGAGCAATGCTACAGCGTACTGTGTTCCGTAAATAGGTTATCGGTTCATTATCCACGTTATGTGCATGTCCTGCTATTGAGGTCTCTGTATAAGCGCATTACACACTGGATACCTATAGCAAGTTTCGGTGGATGTAAAAATAGATACGGCTCAGCGGTAAATAATACTTGAGGGCGTGTACAAGTTAGAAAAAAAAATACATTACATTCACACAACTTCCTCTTGCTCTCAAACTATTCTTCAGCTTCATCTTAATCGAGATAAACGTTTGCAGAAATAGTTTCATTACATCGTTGTAGGTACACTCGTGGAAAGGGGGGGGGGGAGTGAAATTAAATTGAGTTTTATTTATGAACGCTCTTTAACTGCTATGGTCCTTAGCGTCCCATTCTATATTGAGCGTTAATGACCAGTAATTTTGCTGAGAGGCCTCTCTATCAGGCTTGAGGTTCTTTTACGTGCCGCAAATCTACGACACGGGACCTCCGGCTTTACTTCCCTTCCTAAAGAAGCCATGCTAAGAATTTTTACGCCCGAAAAAATCCATCGCCCTCCGTCGGGTTTGAACCAACGACCTCGGGACCTAGAGGCTAGCATGGTAACCACGACAGAAGAGAGTACATGTCCTGAACGCCAAAATTTCCAAGTCCTACACGGCACAACGCGTTGTTTACACCATATGCAATACAGTTGTGTAGCCTGTGTAGCCACTGCAGCAAGTTGTACGGCGCTATTAAACATGCTACCTTCCATGTGTCTTCTTTGTAGCACTGTGGCAAAGTGCACAGTACTTCTGCGGCTAAGACCGTAGGTTCGCTTCTCGCATGTATACTTTTTTTTTTCCTTCTATGAATAATGTTTAATCCACACACAGCGACTACTATTTTCGACATACTCCAATTCGTACACGGGATTTGGTGAAGTTATTACGATGCAAAATACGTGGCTCACAATTTCATAATGGTCGCATATCTGTATCTTGTTGGATATCAAGGGACGGTCTGGGCGTGTTGGACAGCTTGACGATACACTGAGCAGTGCGCAATACAGAGTAATACTTGAGAATATTTTGATGCCCTCTATAAGACATCTTGATGGAATTGTTGAATTCGTACAGATTCTGGGCACACATTCAAGAAGCCTGGGATGATGTAGTTTCTCGCCCACGTTACTACAGGGATTTAATTTCATCTATAATCCGAAAATAAGACCAGTTATACATGTTCAGGGCTCATACATCCGATATTAATTTTCTTTATTTTTGTGTGTTTTAGTTTTATAGGATAATCGTTTATTTGCATTTACTTAGTTATTTAAAACGAGTATTTTAGTAGAATTGTGTTTCTGTGCTTAGATATGCAAACGTTCGTTAAATAATATGCAAACTTTTCGTTTATTACTTTCGTTGTACAAAGAGAACATTGATTATCAAATATTTAAGAACTGGACGCTACATATGGGCCTTAAAATTCCATACTGTTTCCATGAAATCGCGAGAAACAACTGAATGTTGAAAGGACTTTAAAAGAATGATCAAGAAATGAAAAATCTGAACCTTTAATAACACATATCTCGGAAACGGCTTATACCACAAAAAAAGCTTATTATAAATAAATTGTGTGTTTTAAAGAGATCTATATTTTTTATGCAGTACGTTTTTGTTGTCACTTAACGTTTACCAGTTATACAAGATTATACAAAATTTGTGGACTTCACAGCTATTCCCAGAAAATTCAAATATACATTTTATTTGTCATGTAAATATCTTTAAATTTTCGAAGAATGTTCCTTGTATAGGTTAGTATGGGGTGGGAAGATTTTCTTGAAAATCGTGTCGTATCTTTGGAAGGTACCGAACTTAAATACCAAGTTTGGTGTTGATCCGACTTTTCGTGTTTGAGTTATGCTGTTCACAGAAACACATACGCACGGACCTTTTTCTAAAAATGATTTTATTCGGAGGGCCTCCAAACATGTATTTCCGGTGAAATTTTGATATAGAATTTTTCGGTGGAATACAATTCTTCCCCTACTTGCTATACGTAGTAGAGAAAGTAATAACTAATGCGAGATTTGAACTGAGAAGCTTATGAGCACAAGCGATACCTTCTTAATCTCTCAGCCAACGAAACGTTTTTCTGGACTCTTGTTTTCCGTAGCATATAAGCGACACCACCGAGAAACACCGTTATGACCTGACCACTGCGCTCACAGGGCAGAGAGCATTCCGCAGTGCGTGCGCGCTGTGAACACAGCTGTTACGAAGGTACACGAAGCCCTCCGATCGTCACTCAATCAGATGACTCATTTTTTGTCCATGGGTGTACAAGAAGAATACAGGATACTGAAACGAGTCAAATGTTTAAAAGTGGGTCATTATAGGCTGGTTTCGAAATTCCATAATCTTTGTAGGGCATCATGAGAAACAACTGAATGCTGACAGCACTTAATAATAAATGTATTGGCAAATTCAAACCAATAATAAATGCAGGAAATTGTTCATGTCACAAACATAATTCGACATAAATTTGTGTTTAACCAGATCTACTTTTTGTTCAGCAAGTTTTTGTGGTTTACCAGTTTTATACAAAATTCATTAAATGAAGGCTTCACGGGCTATACATAGTCTATAGCGTATGGTGATGAATCCATCTTCTGCTAACAGTGGTCTATTGTTGCAGAATGTCTGTCGAGCTGCGTCTGAACGTAACCGAACACTGCTAGGAGATTTCATTCAGGTGTTTCTGGTCACCGGCTCATCATGCTGCAGGCTCTCTCACGTGCAAAACATGTTCCATCTTGAAATGTCAACAAGTTCAGGAACCTTAATTCATTTGTCATTTAACACGGCATTGTGGATTTTCGTGTTTTTTTCTTCAGCCGTCATTCGTGACTGATGTTCGTATTAAATATGAAGAGGTGTTTAAACTCCACAGCCCATTTCTTCAATATGGTGAAGAATCTTCCAGGAAGGGGCGCTTACACTCCGCGCTTAACCGGAGAAAATCTACCCTTGGTATTTGATATAGTCAGCACCATCTCTGTCAGGTCGAGAACCGACCGAAACCTCCCCGTAGAAATATGATATAAATAAGGTACAGATTGACATTAGTTAATTTTTAAACTGCCATTTTAGTTATTTATGGAACTTGTGGCTAAAGTGAATTTTTTTTACAGGTGCAAAGATTTTCATCCACAAGTTGCGTATATGATTTTGTCTACAAACCATAACAAAAACAGTTTTGCGAAATCTAACTGAAAATATATTGAGAATTATTTGAAACATCTCTAGCTGTCGCGCCTGAAACATTTGGGTTTTGCTATTTATTTTATGACGGCTGTAAATATAAATATTCTGATGTGTTGCATTCACATGACTTTCTCCACTCAATTTCTACAAACTAATCTAACGAAAGCTCAATCTTCTGTCTGCTTCTTACGCTTTACCAATTATACAACTCATTCAGAATGACGCGGACTTCACAGGGTTTTCGCAGAAAATTTAAGACAAACATGTTATTTGCCATGCAAATATCTTAAACATATGATATTTTAATCAAAATTATTAACCATTTTTTGAGAATAAAAGCAACCAAACATGCTCCATTTAAAGCGCAGTTTAGGGTGGGAGAAATATCTTAAAAAATCCCTGGATGATAATTCTTAAACATTTGACTATCGCTGTTCCCTTTGTATCTATAACGAATTGTGTAATGTAGCTATTTCTGCAAAGGTTTATTTGGATTAAAATGCGGCAGATAGAAAAATAAGCTTGAGTAAGAATAATTTGTAAACCTACTAATAAACGAGAGGGGATAGAGAAAGTCATATGAATGCATCACTTCATCTCTTGTTCTCCGACCGCAAGAAAAGGATCAAGCCAGCACGTGTAAGAGATCAATAGGCTATAAACCATCAACTGTGATGCACGTAAGAAAACTAGGCCAAGCAGTTCAAGTGACATTGCATCACAAAGAATAAGTATGTGTTTGTCTCTGTCAATAAACGTCAGGTATAAAACGTAACGTTGGCTCCGAACGCTCGTTATGTTGCTGGAAGAGTCATTCATCAGCAATTGTGTCAACCTTGGTACCATCTTCACTTCTTTTATGATTCATCCTTCAAGGAACTGTGTCAAAATAGATTCACTTCTTGCAGCGAACGATGCTTCTGCCAGGTTTCTATCACCTTAGCTCATGCTGCCTTTATATGTGTCTTCCTGTTACTGTTCAACTCCAAACATGTTTCACTTTATGTCTACATTGTTCGCAGATGTTTTTAATTTACTCTCATATCTACTTTACCCTATTTCTCATGGCTTGGTAGACTTCATGAAATTAGGATTAAGGGTGAATCATAGAGCACAATTATTGTGAGTGACTCACGAGATTGGCTTTGTCCTTGAACTAGAGAGCTTCTTGCCTGCGATGCAAATAGCTTAACACCAGCAGTTCAAAACGATTGTCAACGGGTGCAGTCCAAATAATGTTTCACATGTATATGGTCATAAATATAGTGGTTTACATGTATGCAGGTTTTACAGGTTTACTTATTGGAAGTACGATCATAATTGTATTGTTTGATGTAATATAATGTACTACTGATGCTACTTCGCGTAATATTTATTGTTCCGGGAAAGAAAGGATATAAGTACCTTTGGAACAGGATGTGAAACAATAGAGTGAGAGGGAAGAACAATACGGCGCTGGCTCAGGTTCGCTTACGTCAACCACAAGGACAGAGCTAAACTCCTGAGTCGCTGACAGTACCTGTTTCAGAAAATTATACCCGCTAATGGTTTGGATTTAGATCTATGGAAGTTGGCGTTTGTGAAGTTTTCAAAACGTCTTCTGTTACAATGTTTAATTTAATAGTTATATGTGAACATTCACACGACTTTCTCTACCCCTGAAAAATTCACTTGCATCCCTTATATATTGTAATACAGGGGGATTGTTAAAAAACTACGAACCGGCTGCGCGGTGTTTTTCCTGTCCGCGTCGTCGGCGCTCGTTCCCGTCTGCCGCTATCATAGAAAGGCACGGATGAAACCATACAACATTTTTAAAACTACTTTTAAAGGCTTTAGTTACCAACTTTATGAAAGGAGATGCTGAAACTGGCCACCGTCGTTGTCCATACATTTTTGACACCTCTTTAGGAAACTATCCATCACTCGCCGTAGTTCACGTTGAGAAATATTCCTGGTGAATATTTTGTTTAATTCTTCCAGGGTAGGTGGATTTGTCTTTTACACCTTATGTTTTAAGTTACCCCAGAGATAGAAAACGCAGGGGGGTTAGGTCGGGGGACCGAGGGGGCCATAAATCTCTACTATAATTCTGTCCTCAAAACACACTTTCAATTGTTCTCATCGAAATATTGGCCATATAAGCTGTTGCAGTCTTTTTGAAAAAAGGCAAAATCACGTTCCTTGTCTGTTAATTCTCTAAAAAAGGGGACAAATTGTATTCACGTATGCATGGGCGTCAACTGTTGACTCGAAAACAATTGGTCCCTATAACTCTTTCTCCGCTCATGGCCCACCATACACTAAAAGGGATACTTTATGAATAACATTAGATTTGTCAGAGCTCAATAACGATTATTTTATGTACACACACACACCATGAAGGTGGAACCAGGTCTCGTCCGTGAAAAATATTAAAGATGGGTCTATTTCACCATTGTGTACACTATTGAGACTACACTGACAAAATGTGCGCCTAAATACAGGATCACCTGGTTAAAGATCATGCGCCACAGTTATTTTATATGGTTTCAACTTCAGCAATTTGATAACTCTTCGCGCAGAGTCATAAGAAATGCCTGCCTGATGTGAAAGACAACTAAGTGATTTGGGGGGGGGGGATTCTCCAAACGATAACCGATGTCGTCTAATGTTTCTTCGGTAAGAAACGTACGCCGTCTTTTAGATTTCTTAGGCTGAACATTCCCTGTGGCCTGAAAATTATTGTAAAGTTCATGGATTGTTGTACAGCCTAGAACTTTTACACCTGGAAATCTTTTTGCAAATCGTACTTTTACTTGGCGAGCTGACTGAGTTAACACATAAGAATCATAAATAAATACACGCTGTGCAGTATAAAACATACTGAGCCTTAACAAGTGGCTAAGTACAGGACAAAATAATAAATAACTCGTAATAACTGAAGTACGTCACATCACCGTCAACTCAATAGTGCACTTCACACTGCAGAGCAAAACCACGTCAACAGCGTGACCTTTTTTATAGCAGCAATGCGTTATCATGTTTCCACACGCCCAGTGGAAAAACACCGCGCAGCCGGTTCATAGTTTCTTGGCTCTCCCGTTACTATTCACATAAAAAAGTAATTCCTCTATACTGGTTACGTTACTCACGATATGTATATTATCTAGGTATGATTTCAAATTACATAAAACTCTCTTAGCTGTTACAATATGCGGAAACCATTAAAATTTTTATTTGTGGTAAGAAGCTCTCCCGATGGAAAGAAAAGAAGGCAAGGTTTTAATCATGTCCAATGGATGACGTGCTTGGGGAAATGTGCACCAAGGAATATTTTGAAACCGGCTACCGCTACGGGAAAAAAAGACACGAATTGTGTATTTTAATGAAGTTTACATTTGTACTGTAATTAGCTCCTATGATTTTCCAGTTATACAAGATAGCACAAAATTCAATCAATCTGAAGAGGACTTCAAAGGGTTTTCACAGAAAATTCATGATATATAGGTACATTTTGTTAGTCTAGCAAATATCTTTAAACATACCATGGTATGTTAATCAAAACCTTTAAAGAGTTCTTTTTGAGAAAACGAAAAATGTTTCTCCATGCTTCCCGTCATGCATTGTCTTACTCACGCATGAAATTGTATTTTACCAACTTCTCATTTTCTAGTTATGCTGTTGTCTCTTTCGTCTAAAAATGCTTATCTTTTAGGAATTCAGTGGATCTCAAAACGTGCATAATATATCTACTTCCTCCATATACCATAGGTTTAAGCGGGGAGTTCTTCAAATTAAAAGATGCAATACACGTTTTGCGGTATTTCGTCAGTACATTGTCACGCGAGAACGGTAAGGTTCTATCCATAACCCCCCCCCCCCGCCCTTTTACAGCATTCGTTACCACCCACAGTTTCGTTCACAAGATCACTTATCTCGAACGGAGCTTGCTAAAATTTAGATTACCCTCCTGAAAAGGTTCACTTTCAAACAAAACCCCCTGTATCTCACCTCAAAGGTGCATTGTTTCAAAATTTAGTCACTAGATGCTGATGTCCTCGATCTGGTGGGATCTTTGAAATGTTTTTCCATAACCAAAGCTAAAGCAGTTTTGAATAGCACTAGTTTACTACTCACAAATGCAAGGTAGGTTACGCTATGAATAATTAATCGATTATGCAACGAGGAAGGGAATAAGGCCTACACACTTTTTCCTTTATCGATCTATCGTAGCTTTCCGAATAATAAGCTTTCAAGGGGGAGTCACACATCTTCGAACATTAGCATCCGCTTCTAATTCTAAAACTCCAAATTATGTTTTTGCCAATTTAACTGGAAAGCTTCGATCAGGTAACAACTGCAAGGTCAATGAATCCCCTTGCATAATAAGGAAGACTTACGCCAGTCTTACGTCAATGAGCGGCAGGTGGCCAGCCGCGGGTGGATGAACTTCCAGATTTGTTGCCTTCGCTAAACACAAATATCCTCCCTTGCCTATTTTATCACCAAGTGTTGACATTGTACAAAATATAACTACTGAGGCAGTATTTTTAACACTTAAATAATATCAGTCTAATTATATAATATAATAACAGCCCGCCTTAAAGCAATATGTGTATATAACAATGTATAAAATGTATGTAACAGTCATTGTATAATGTTTATATTATGTACATGTATAATAATGTTATGTGAATGTATTATGTAATTTAACAATGTAGGAGCTGTGAGAATAGAAGCCGAAAGTTGCTTACAATGAGGTAACCTTGAGACAACAATAAATTATAAAGTTTAATAATGCTACTAATAATTCTTGGAACAATAACGTTATATTTAAAACAGTTTATAAACAGCCAATCAAAAACTAGAAAAGCTTTAAGTTAAATACAAATATTCTATTGGAGTAGAATTACCCAGAGACTTGAAATAAAAGTAAAAGTATAAATTTAAGCGGTAGAAGCCAGACGCTAGAAAATAGCGTATCTAACCGGACGCTACTAGACAGCGTTCCCGAGCAGTACGATACGTATTCAATGTGAGATATAAAAATTTATTAGGGCGAGAATAATATAAAGTTTACATGCTATAAAGTGCAATTAATAAATAATCTCACAGCTCTACAGTAGGATACATCAGTGAAGTGTTATTTAATCGTGTGAAAGATTAATAAAAGGAGTGAAGTAAAAATTATAATTTGTGTAAGGCCTCATTCTTTAGCCGCACCACCCCCTGCTAAGAGATACTTGTTTCTGCAAATTAATACTGACGCAGCCAAGGCAAACAAAAATAAATAAATATTTTAAAAAAATACAAAATTGATTTTTTTAAACGTAGGTGCGAAGGCCACCGGAAAAGTGAACGTGGGGCGAAGGCCACCGGAAACTTTGTACCATACGTGGGGCTGCAACTACCTCAAGTTTGGTGCCCAAAGCGTGGTGCTAAATAACTTAGATTATTCTACTTCACTATTGCACATATTTATCCCTTTGGGGGACTGTATTATGTTCGGATTTGTCTAAATATAAAACGAACACGCTACTAAAACCCAAAAATGTGGTTGTAACTCACCCAGAGCACCCAATATGTAAATGACCATCTAGGCAGCTCTTACCTGAAACAAAAGAAATACATATGTAATGCCATAGTACATGCGTGCATAAAAAAGACATATACCTCTTCGGGTGGAGTAAACGCATACGAGGCAAAATTGATTTGTTCAAAAACCTTCGATTCCACTGTCTTGTCAAATGTAATCTTTTATCTTCAAGTAAGGTTTGATCAAATAGTCATCCTAGCACATTTGATCACTTTTATGAGGAAGCTCAGGGAACCACGCCTCTTCTGGTGGATATCTGCGTTACAGGGAAAACGCAAGTAAGGTCAAAACCGAACATTTCCGGCATTTGGCAACATCTGTTATTTCGGCACTATGCCCCGGCTTTAATCCGGTGCTACTACAATGTTAGAAATACAAGAAAGCTTTCTTCAAATAATCCATCCAGGATGAAATCATGCTGAATAACACGTGGTGATTTACTGAAATTAACTTTCGGATTTTATGTCTTTGCAGAGTATTCCATATTTAAAACTTTATAAATACTTATTCCAATAACGTCGCTTTATCTTGTTGGTCGTATTGCGACGGTTCGTTGGATCACCCTAGTCGGTGTAGGTCAGGTAGTTGACCTTAATTGCCTAACCTTCCTGTTGACATTTGTTTTGTTGCTATTAAGTTACCGCTGAATGTAGACGTTGGGATCGTGGAAATGCCGGCGATCTCGATTCTATACATAATCATCATGATGCTAGATAGATGCCCACAGTTGTGTAGTTGCCTTTTCGTACCACAAATTTGCCTTTTCATTTCATTTTGATGTGTAGGTGGAACTTTGTGTCGTCGGTTTTTTTGAATGTCCAATTCAGTATTTAACTAGAAACCGAGGGAAACCACAAATACAAAAGTATGAATGGCCATTGTACACCAGATTTTAACCGGCAACCTCCCGAATGCGAGACACAGATGCTGCAATCTAACCACCTGGCTTGGTTATTCTAATACTTGAATTCCACTCTTGATTTGGTTTGTCTTATTTTAAATATACTCGTAGTTTTCAGTGTACAGTTAAAAACTTGATAATAGATGAATACGAATTAAGGAAACAAAACAGTATTTTAAACAAAATGAGTTGTGCACAAAATCCCAAAGAATGAATCTTGTTCTCGGATGGATCAATTTTATGGGCAATATTCAAATCGTTTAGCTTTTAAATTTTTTCCCCACGTAAAATTGGACATATTAAAAATATTATATTACATCGAAATCAAAAGATTTTATTTCAGTTGAACATCCACTTGGAAGTAACAAAACCAAGAAATACATAACATAGTTTCCTAGGTCGTGTCTCGCGTACACAAATGTAATAGGCGAAGTAGATAGCCTCGGCCTCCAACCTGATTCTTTAATCAACGCGATTCATAGCTGTTGCCTTACTTCTAATAAGACCTTTCGCGTAACAAAACACGACATTGTTGGAGAGCAAAATGCTCAAGACGCATAAGCGTGCTCTTATTTCTAGTTTACATTCACACTTTGAATACAAACCGACTTGATATACGAGTATGTGAGGGATTAGCCATTAATACGCAGACGATATACGCCCACTTGAGACCCATGTCTAGAATTGGAGCAGCCATCATACAATAGTAAATTGCCTTTCAATCAAATCCATAAAGGTTAGTAGGGTTCACATTTACCTCAGGTATGATGTTTAGTTATTTAAGCGAAAATCGCTCGGCCTACATCTACAGTGTCGAATTTCTAAAATGTTAACGTAATTTCGTTGGGTTACATTCACATAAGTTTCTCTACTCCACTATCATTTACTTCTATATCTCCTCGAGATAAATGTTTGCAGAAATAGTTTCATTGCACATTTAGTTATAGAAGCAAGAGGAATGCAGGTGCCTGAAGCTTTAAAAAGTGCTAGTTTTGAAATTGCATTCCCATTCCACGATATCGCGAGAATTAAGAATCATGACTTAGTACCTCAAAGAATATATATTATGATACAAGTGTTAGAGAATGCAAACAGAGAGGAAATGGTTAATGCTACAAACATGCTTGATAGACCACAAAAGTATTCGTACAGTTTTAAAAATTATAGTAGCCAAATTAATGA
Organism: Deroplatys truncata; assembly: GCA_030765065.1. Classification (NCBI taxonomy): domain Eukaryota; kingdom Metazoa; phylum Arthropoda; class Insecta; order Mantodea; family Mantidae; genus Deroplatys; species Deroplatys truncata. The sequence continues at coordinate 27,985,688 of CM060986.1, forward strand.
ATATTAAATTCTCATTTTTAATAGAAAAGAACAAATAATATTAGTTTAGTCGTTTTGGCACTTTTCAATATTTTGCATATTATTAGTTTCATACATCGTTTGAAAAATATACGATTTTTCATTTTTTTTTGTATGTGGTGTTTACACAATTATTTTTCATGCATTAAATAAAACGATGTGTTTTGTGCTATACCTGATTTTGCAGCGAAAATGGTTTTCATTTGTAGGAAAAATAAAATGTCAAAGTCAGGGATTTTCAACGTTTTTGCCGAACTGTCCCATTAACAACTCAAATTTTAGGACTCAACAAATTTATTACTCCGCCAGTTTAAATCATACGTCCATGAAAATATCAGGTACTATATGCAAAAAGTTGCACTACTAAGGACATATAAAATAATTTTGTAAACACATGAAAATGTTGAAAACTCGATGCAATTTTCAAAACATTATACAAATAATAAAATGAAAGCTTTTGAAAAACACAACACGCAAAATGCAATGCCATTTGTTCTTTCTGTGTATCGAAAAAGAGAATAATTTGTATGCTAGATTTGTTTAAAGTGAAGACGAATACTTTTGTCTGCCTCTGTATAAAGGGCTGTTTGGGTGGAGGAATTATATCGAAAATGTGCGCGGTGCATGCTTGATAGATGCTGATTTTAAATACCAAGTTGGGTTGGAAAGGTAGAATCAGGCGACTGAAAAATTCAATGCCATAGCCGGGATTTGAACCACGGATCTCCCGGTCTCCGTCCGGTTGCTTTAACCACTGGGGACCGGGAGATCCTGGTTCAAATCCCGGCTATGGCATTGAATTTTTCAGTCGCCTGATTCTACCTTTCCAACACACGACTTGTGTGAAAGAACAATTATTTCCACCAAGTTGGGAATTTACCTGATTTTTTGCTTCTTCACTATGCTGTTTTCCCTCTTTTTTCAAAAATGTTTGGACGTCAAAACATGTTCTTCCGGTGCATTTCGATATTGCATTTTTGCAATACCTCCTCTAGGTAGGTGGTAATGGAAGTAAAATATATATTCAACTATGAAAACATTGCTCAGTTAAAAGTTGGGCTTCCTGTTTTGAACAGCTTCTAGGACTTGCAAAAATCCAAATTCGGGAAAATCAAGGTTGACGTTTACTTTCTTTTCCATTCATCACAGATCTTTTCTACAATATAGAGTACAAAACTTTCACTTCTCATTCCGTTTAGGGTCGATGCGTACGTCTGCGGTTTGCACCTCGACTGTAGGAGAACCGACTTCTTCACCAACACAACCTCGCCTCTTCTCAGTTCTAAATCCCTATTTTAAGTTTCATTGGGAACAAACTTTGTTTGTAAAAATTGTTTGCGTGGTTACCAAGTCATGTGTTAAGCGGAGATTAAACGCACTTCCCGCCAATGTAAATCTACTAAATCCATTACCAATTATCTCAAACTATTTAAGTATCAGATTCAAATTTTTAGGTTTTAATTGCATGGCATCTAAGTTCACTGATCTCATTTTATCCAATAGGTTTGTTTATTAAGATAGGATTATCTTCTCAATTATGCCATCTTGTGATTACAATGTATCAGCAATTATTTAATTTAGTTTATTCATTTTTTAAAAATTGTTTAATTTAATTTATTCATTTTTTAAAAATAACCAAACATTTTTTAACGGCAAAGTATATCCGGAACAGCACTTAGACTTGTTTTTATCATCCTAAAAACGTACTTAGCCATCTTCAATAGTTTGAGAAAACGTGTCATTTAAACCAGAAAATATTGTTCAAAACAAAAACAGAGGAAAACCTCTGATATATTTGCAAAGAAAGATGCCACATGACTCGAGCACACGGAAGCAAAACTTCCCCAAAGAGATGTGCTAAAGTTTTACCTCTGTATTCCAAAGTATGCGCGAGTCTTGATTAGTTGCTGCGAAGTGGTGCAGGATTCACAGTACGAAATGGCAGTTGTAGTACATATTTTAAATATATTTTATAACATAAGTATAACTCGCACAATGATACAATATGTATAACAATAAAGAGGAAATTTCAGTTAATAAGACTTTACAAAAAAGCAAAAAGCGTCATTTTTGGTAATTTTTGCTATTTAGTCTTCCCCTAAAACTGCATATGTATCTATTCCCTATGATAATTGTTTTTCTTCACAAGCGGGCCACTGCGCTATATCATGCTGGGCAAACCACACAAGAAACACAGGCCAGACCGCAACCCGCCGGGGACCGCATACCAAGACTCCCGCCGTCGAGCAGTGGCAGCGAGCTGAGCGGAGATCAAAGCAAATGTCATCAAAGAGGATCAAACGGAGGACTTTCACAAGAACCTTATGCTCCACCTAAGACCAACAACATTAACTTGGAGCCAAAGCTGTTTGTAGGTCCCCTTACCTGCTCTCCTCAAAAGTGATTTAATTCTGAAAGGGAAATGTCTGTCTAAGGAAAAGGAGGCCCGTCGAAAACACCTCACATAACAGATGTGCAAGTAACGATCAGCCTATAATGAACCAAATATCACTTAATATTTGAATTTTACATTTGCTATGCTAGTTTTCCGCTTGCCTCGTATCACAGAAACCCATTGGGGTGGCATAACCATTATCATTTTAGAAGAGACCGTGTATAATCACTAAGCTGGGTCATCATTTTGGCAGCTAAACTTGCAGTTATCTTTCGATGAGCCATTTTCTTCCCCATCAAATCTTTTAAGTTGTATAGCTACTTTAACGCTTATGAAACGGCGTATCGCACTTATTTTCGCTCCACTAAGTGCATAACAATGGATATTTCCTGCTTTGAATTTGTGTTCGAGTCTATAGAAAATATGGATCCAAAACAGTAAATGTGCAAGAAATGACTTCTCCGAAATGGATGAATTAGTTTTATATTTAATATAGATTATAAAAATAGTTAGGTAGTGTTCGAAATATTGGAGGAAACAATCAGGACTGATACATGCTACCAAAAGAAATCTGCCACTTCTACCAACACAACAGTTACTACTAACCTTCAGATGTTTTGCAGGCACATGAACAAGTATTCGAAGCAGTTATTGCTTCCTCAGACCCGGAAGGTGCAGCCAATTAGGAATTTTAAGCATAAGCAAATTTTCCTGGCATTGTTGGCACGACCGTAAACATAATATCCGATTTATCACATAAGTGCAAAAGTCATACTTTTCCCTAGAATATTGTTGCATGTGGTCACAAGTCTATTGAAAATACTGTTGGAGACGGGCGGCAATGGCTGTCAAACGACGCCTTACTTAATGGTACCTTTTATAAACTACGTTTAACATGAGATTGGGTGTGCTGCGCTTTTCCATTGTTGTCAACTTTGACAAACTTATGGCAGAAATCGTCATAGTTGAGGCACAACCGCGAAGCATTAATTTATTTTCCCTCAAACGACATATTCTGTCGATGGTCCGAGGAACCCAGCATCAAAGTGCAAGTCCCTCCATGCATATTTTAATAACTGCGGACGAAACTTTGCAACAGAGATCTACAGCTCTCACTGAATGTCCTGTTCCTTGCTCTCGGAGCAAGGTGCCCGCACTTGAAATAATCCTGCAAGTTCGATGCCAGCCCACAACAGATTCATCATCCTCGAGAAGAACAGACCTCCCATCTCAAGTGTCTACAGGCCCGAGTTTTATCTCCTGTGGCGCCGCTGCTCTGAAATATCTTGCGAAAAAATTTCGCGCTGACAGGTGAAATGGTTACTCGAGCAGCAGTGCGAAAAATTATTCATTTATCATTGTGACCTAGATACTGCTACCGGTTGAATGCGTTTCAATGAGTTTTGGTGGAGGTAGAAAAATAGCCGGGCGCCACAGAGGGGCAAGCGTTTCCAGCCTCACTTTACCCAACGGATAAATGTCACATGCACGTACGAGCATCGCAGTAGGTACTAGGCAATAAAACTCGCAACATCTGAAATGGTTACTCCGAAACAAACCAAATAAAACAGTCAGCCATACAGTGAGAAAGATAGGAACTTCATATGCTCAGAACAGTGGGAATTACCAGAAACTGGAATCAGTATTTGGAACCTAACGATCATAAAGAGTTTGTATTGTAATACTGACTTATTTCATTATAAGTGTCTTACGACACACGTCTATCAGGGTCCTGCCTTCGACTTAGACCGGTCAGCAATGCTTATGCCCTGGTGAATTTGGAAACGATAGCATGCAAAACTGCAGTAACATGTTACCTTTGTGATAACCACTCCCCAAGTTTTAAAAAGTCTGATGTCACGACATTCTCTACCAACGATAAATTCACATACATCCGTTATAGTATTCATTTAAAAAGTGTTAGGCAACACGTGCTTAGTTGAAACATACGGAAACAATTTGCATAAGTTTATTCGGTAAAAAGCTGTTGCAATGGAAAGAAAAGGGAGGGATGGATTAGCAAACTTTAGTTCGTTAGGTGACAGAACATGGAGTATTTCCAAAACAATTTACACTACGAGAACAAGTTTATATGACACAAATTGTGTAGCTTAATGATCTCAACATTTTTCCTGCATCTTTCAAGCTTTCCTGTAATTCAAAATTGTATACAAAATAATAAAAAGGTACTAAGCTATGCACAGAAAATTCAATATATGCATGTTATTTCTGCCAATGTATTTAAAAATAACTTTTTATTAAAAAAAGTTAAGTTTTTCAGAAAATAAGATATAAAAACTTTTTCCATGTAACGGCTAGTTTGGGGCGGGGTGTGGATTTATTTGGAAATCTTCGTGTCGCATCACTTACCGTCTACCTCTAGAATGTTCAGCATAAACTGCACACTTGGGAGACCTCAAGACATGAAATTCCGGTGAAATCACCATATGAAATACCGTGACGAGACATGAACCTCTCTCATATATTTATAATTATTTTCTGGACTTTTAGTCAACCTAGCCAGTTTACCTATAACAAATATTTGTCTTTTAAAACAATTCGCGCAGGCTAAAGTTTACGCATATCGTTTAGCACGGTCAGCTACATCTGGATAACACCAGGTTGGCAGAGAGGTGTAAATGGTAATTTAACTATATTATTCGTCAGATGTGCGACGCAGTAAAGCCTGTAACGAAGAGAGATTCAGCACGAAAAATAACAGGAAATAACTGCTGTGATACTAAATGGAACACAAATTTAAATGTCACTACCAGCCGGCGCACGCAAGCTTTTTTAGCAAAAAACCAAATTAGATACAAAAATCTTCGCCTGGGCAGGAAATTGCTGTATACAAGACTACTAGGGATTCGTGCAGTACACCAGCTCGATGTTCCCAAACCCTGGAACAAATACGTACTTATTGTATGGTGTTTAAAGATAAGTTGCAATGTCGTTATAACTGTCAAACACATCCTAGTAGAATGCAAGAACCAATAACAGCGAATAAAAGCCAAATTTCTCCGTAAAGTAACCGAAGCACTTGGAAATCGTGTGTATTGTAAAACAATTTTATATTTTTGAAGCATTACTAAGCTCTGTAAACAAATCTAAAACAAATTAATTCTGTCAAAATGTAATACAGAAATGTAACTACACTGTAAAGTTGTCGCAACATGACCTTTAAATTAAAGCGAAATAAAAGCCTTTTCATATTCCTCACACTGTTGCAGTTTCCTGCTCTGAAGTCTTGATCATGAACTTCCGTCATAAAAATAGCTTTTTAATTTGCCATGCTAATTTAAAAGGAATTTTCAGCGTTATCTGTGATATTTAAACTAAACTTAAATATTATATTTTTTCAGAATCATGCACATATAATTACAATTTGTGGAGATTCTTCTTTCTCCCTTATAACTCCCAGCTGTCAAATCCCCCCCCCCAACTCTATGTAGAGCTCTTTATAGGACGTCAATAAAATGCAAAAACACGGCAAATGCCTAATAGTACACAATTTGTGTAACTTCTAATATTCTATGTTATCGAAGACATACTGTCCGCACGGTAAATCAAGAATCGTGTATAAATGAATTCTATCGACAAAAAAATCTGATATATTACATTCGTATGACTTTCTTCGAACACCATAGTTTACTTTTTGCATCTCTTCTATAAACTATTCTACAAAAGCTTATTTTTCTATCTCATGCATGTTAATTGAGATAATCGTTTGTAGAAACAGGGATACAGGAGGATAATACAAATGTTTAAAAAGCGGATCGCTATATGCTGCCATTGAAATTCCCTAGTCTTTCCATGGCGACTCTCAGCACTTCAACAATTCACAAACGTTTAGCGTTACAAACAATTTATGCGAGATAAATGGTGCGTTTTAACGATTTATTCATTTTCTGTCTAGCTAGTTTTGTCTATCTCTTACACTTTGTCAGTTATACAGAAGTATGGAATGTATTCAGAATGAAGGGGGACTTCAAAGTCTATTCACAAAAAATTCCAGATATGAATTTTGTCACGCTCATATATTAAACTAGGGCATTTTAATCAAAATCGTCAAGAGCCATTTTTAATAAAAACAAATCGAAATATGATCTATGTAAAGCTAGTTTGGGGTGAGAGAATTTTCTTGAAAATCCTCGTGTCACAAGTCTGGAAAATAAACTTATACGAATTTTGATATTTATCCGACTTTTCGTTTTTTTTTGTTTTTTTTTGCTGATGCGTTGACATTCATACAAGTGCGGGCCCTACTTATTCTAAGGGCTTTTCCTGGAGGGAGGGACTTCAAAACGTGTACGTTCGTGTGAAACCTGTATATGAATTTTTGGGTGGAATAAGTTCTTAATTATCCACCCCACTGGTTTTTTGTAACTAAATAATATTTACTAAAACGATTATGCGGAAACTTTAAAACAATAATAAGCCATACATTTCGACGTTACTTCGTGCCCCATTACAACTCCGGGTGAGGAGAAAGTAGGATGGTGTATAGGCTATTGCATTGACGACCTCAACTACTTTCGCCGATTCCCTTCTTAACAGTAGTCTCATTTCGATTTGTATTGTATGTATGAGTTCCAACATACATCGAATCTCGCTGCTATAGTACCCTATCTATGTTTGAAGACGGTAGATGTGTCACACATTTTATTAGCATTTTGCCACAAGATGGCATGTGTAACTCATTTTCGGCACAAAGTATATTTTTCTGATGGCTCCTTTGTAGTCGTTACACCCTTTTGTCAGTCGCAAATTGTCAGAGCTTCCAAAGGTTGAAGTAACATAAAGAGAAACAGATGTGTTAAGAGCCAACTGGCGTCTAAAGTTAACCTGAAAAACACCTGCAGGCAGTTTTAAGCTACCGGGAATCGAACCGGTGCTGACACGCCAAAGTGAAGCATACACTGCACAGCGGTGATGGATCCGGAAGTGCTAACTTTTTAACATTTCCTGTGGCAATGCAAAACACTGGCCAGGGCTAGTTGCCAAAAATTGCACACCATGAGGCTTTTTTATTCTCTCTCTCTCTCTCCCTTGATTCAAGGAAACGAAGTGTGTGAACTGCGAAAGTTAAGAAACAAGTTCTTCCCGTCAAATAAAGTAGTAGAGAAGGAAGGCCCGGAAGTTGCGGCCCTAATAGCGGGATATAGTAAAGAATTGCTGGCATGGCACAGAGCCCAGAGTTGGACGATAAATCTGCGAGCACACAGAGACAAGAATTCCGGCAGTTTCCTTTGAGACATGCAACAACAATTAATTTAACTCGAGAACATCTGCCCACATGACTCATCGCGACCTTAACACGTGTTTTATATGCCAACTTTTTAATTCCGCAAGCAATTACTCACCTACTTTTTAATTTTGCTGAACATGGTGGGCCTATGGGTGCGATGCAGGTGGTTGGTCCACTTCCCTCCCCAACCCGAAACCACGAGCAATTAAATGAAAACTGTGCCCACTCTTTACAATCTGAGAGAGAGCGTTCTCGGTGATAAGTTTATTTGGGGTTTCTTCCTTTGCTTGGGAGATTTTCCATTAATGTAATCTCTGCTTTGATTACTTAGCAACTGTCCACGTGAAGTTTTCTTCGTCAACGTGGTATGAACTTGTTCACGTGTGTGATGAGACGGGGTTGGTGGCAACGCTGTCTGGTAGACAGAATTCAAGTACATATACAATTAAGGGCAGAATTCCCTCCACAGTGATGGATATGGAATGTGGTGGTAACCCTCACCCATACATTTGTGATGATACAGTGGTGGAATGATTGGAATGAATTTGGAGAAAGCAGTAGAAAGAGAAAACAAAAACCATAATTAATTTACCCATTTACAATGTTGAAAATGCAGGTCATTCTTCTGAAGTTTATTGTTAATTTAAGTTTGTTACCAAGCTGGCGTAATTTACTATTGGTACTTTCAGTTCATCTATTGTTTTCGGGCTATCTTTATACATTGTTGGCTTTGCAGCGCCCCAAATTAAATAATCGGGTCTACCACTTCCTGCAGCATCATGAACAGAACCAGTCTCGCGAAAGTTGTGCATTAACTCGTAAACAGCGTCTTGAAACGGTCATATAGAATTTGGAAGTTGCTCCGTAAATTTTTGCTTTCCTTTATATTTAGGACTTTCCCCCGAAATAAACACACGATGTTTAATCGAAAACATTTTCAACTTAAATGACATTCTGATATTGACCATCATTCACAACACTTCTTACAACAGGGATAGTGCTCTGGCAACAGAATGCCACCAGTGTTTCCTAGATGGCACCAAACAATAGCTTGGTACAAACGTTTTGGGGGTGTAGTGAAGGCTATTGCTGCGGCACTGTGGAGGGACTAATGGATCACACTGTATCTCATACATTCTGACTTTAATCGTTAGGGAAGCAAAACACACCATTTCATCAAATGTGCAAAACTTGAATGCTCTTTGGAGTGCAAATTTCTTTGTTATTATTAAATGAAGGCCAAGAACCAGGGATGCATGGACATGGCATTTCCTGCAGCGAAGGACTCCGCATGGTGAAGAAGAGTGATGATGCCACACAGGCTTCTGGCAAACTATCAGTGTGTTGAAGATTTATTTGTGAGGGTCCTGGCACGGTATCCTGCAGCCCATATCACACATGACAGCAACTGCGTGTCAATCAACGCGTGAGCATCTGAACCAATACGCGCATAGCCATTAGCCGACAGTGAAGTTCAAACCCACGCTGTTATAAATTAAAAGGGTTTGTTTTGAAATTCATTAACAAAGTTACGCCACAACGCGATTTATGGTTTCTAGTGCTATAAATAATAGTTTCGTGATACAAGACCATCAAATGTATCTGCAAATAAAAGCCTTATGCTATTAATAAGAAATTATATAGGTACTGTCTACTGCGATAGAAATGTTGAGAATTTTGCTCGATGAGACTTCAATCTCTTGGTTGTTATATGGCGATGTAGATTAATTACCAACATTAATAATCTGATGAATACTCTTATCCTTTACACACTATTCCTCCGAAAGCTTATTTTTCTATCTCATTGTAATCGATTTAAACCTTTGCAGAAATAATTGCATCACACATTTCGTTGAAGGTGCAAGAGGATACAGAGAACTACATAGAATTCAAATGTTAAAAAGCTATCCGATATATACTGGCTTTGAAATTCCATACTCTTTCCATAACAAAGTGAGAAACAACTGAAAAGTAAACACACTTAAAAAAATGACAAGCATTGAAAAATTCAAACCAATAAAACGGATATCTCCGAAATGCTTGGTATAAAAAAGTTATTTGCAATAAATCGCGCGTTTCAAAGAGATTGTAACTCTTTTGTGCAGCAACTTTTGAGGCAGTATTTTTATAGCTTAAATGATATCAGCCTAATTATATAATATAAAATAAATAACAGCCCGCCTTAAAAACAATATATGTATATTATATAAAATGTATATTACAGTCATTGTATTATGTTTATATTATGTACATGTATAATAAATAATGTTATGTGAATGTATTACGCAGTTTAACAATGCAGGAGCTGTGAGAATAGAAGCAAGCTGCCTTCCGTAGCAAACAGAATTACAAAGTAGAAGCCGAAAGTTGCTAACAATAAGGTAACCTTGAGACATCAATAAATTAGAAAGTTTAAAAAGGCTACCAATAGTTCTTGGAACAATATTAATGTAAAATTTAAACATTTATAAATAGCCAATAAAAAACTAGAAAAGCTTTAAGTTAAATAAAAGTATTCTATTGGACTAGGCTTAGCCGATCAGAGACTAGAAACAGAGGAAATGTACAAATTCAGGCGGTAGACGCTAAAAGAAAGCGTAACCAGGCAGCTCGGTATGGTACGGATCCATGTGAGAATAATATAAAGTTTACGTGTTAAAAATTGTAATTAACAATAAGCTCACAGCTCTATAGTAGGATACATCAGTGAAGTGTTATTTAATCGTGTGAAGGATTAATAAAAAAAAAAAGTACAATACAAATTATAACTTGTGTAAGCCTTGTTCTTTAGCCGTACCAGCCCTGCTAGAAGATACATGTTCTGCAAATTACTACTGACGAAGCCAAGGCATGCATATATAATATTTAAATAAATAACACTAAAATAGTTATTACACATAAAGTAAACGTGGGGCGAAGGCCACCGGAAAGTTTGTACCGTAAGTGGGGCGAACACTCCAAGAAACATCTCTCCCGCAAATTGGCATCCATTACGTGCGTGGTTTAAAACAGCTTCAAATTGGTACCGTGCGTGGTGCAACTGTTGCAACAACAATCCCCCTTCACTTTCTGTCTGTCTCTTATGGTTTACGCGTACAAAATTCCTTCCGAATGAAAAGGACTTTAGAGGCTGTTCACAGAAAATTCAATATATACATTTTGTCATGTAATTATACATTTTAATCGAATCCTATAACGGATTTTTGCGAAAATCAAAAGCATATGAACAATTTTTCATATAATGCTAGTCTTGTGTGGGCGGATTTTCTTGAAAATCTTCGTGGCGCAGCCTTGTTAGGTACCTACTGAACTCGAATACTCACTTTGGTATATACCAAAATTTTCGTTGTATATTTGTGTACTGTTCTACTGTAGCATGGAGATCTTTTTTTAATTTCTTTTAATTTATTCAAGGGCCTTAAAACATGTTATATGTGGTAAAATCCCGACATGAAATTTTTTAGTGGAATGCAATACCTACTCTTACCAAACTTTCACCCAAAAAAAAAAGTTATGTAATTTCCGCTGTTGAAAATACCATGAAGGGGTTAAACGTAATTTTATCCACCTGCAACTCGACTGAAGGATAAACTTTTTTTTTTAAATTACCATGAATTTAAACTTTTTAAAACATGCCAGGTTCTTTCCGCATGCGTCCATAAATGCACCCCTTAAGATATCTTCTCAACTTAAACAATGCAAAGGTTACCATTATTTAGTTTTAATAATTAAGGGTTGCAAAATGCAGCCTGAAGGACTTATCGGTCATGTTGGTACTATTTGAAGAGAATAAGTGAAGCTATTAAACAAACAATATAAAGAAATACCAAACGAATATTTTTCGATTTAATTTGTTTGAAATCGACAGATATTTAATAGTAATTTATATGGGGGTAGGGCTTATTACATTTTTTACGATTTTTGTTTCCTAATATGTAACACTTCTTGTATACTTACGATATTGTTATATACTTGTTGCAAGACTTAGCAGTTGTAGTTTAACAAATGTACTTTTTAACTTCCCTGAAATTGAAAATCACATTTTCCCTCGTCCAGCAAAGTATAATATTGTGCTGACATATAATTTAGGATATGTAAAATAAATGGGAATACCGTTTCATAAGAATCCTTGAAGACCTGGTAGTGCTGTTTCTTTTCGTCACACATGGTGAAATTCTTCTTTGCACCACAATATACATGTTTTAAAGCAAGAACTCCAATTCCTACAGTATACGCACATTTATAATTATATTTTACGGATCATAACATGAACTTATTTCTTACTTAGTCGATCTCTTCCATCGTCAGGTGTCGAGGATTTTGAAAGAGATTTCCACTTTTCACCCTTCGCAATAACGTGAACTAAAACAAAAAGTCACAAAACATAGGAAACTTAGAGAAAGCGAATAGGATGGACAATTTAAGTGAGGGAGTTGATATACGATTCACATCATCATTACTGAATGTTCGCGCCCAATTACCGCTAGTCACTAGAGGTCACTAGTGGTGCAATCAAATTTTAAATCCCCATGTTGCAGTCCACCATAATCGTGATGAAGGATAAGCTCTGGCCTATCATAGCACTTTATACCAATTAGCGCAGTACATTGTCTGTAATTTAAGCTTCAATACAATGCAACAGAATTTAGTGCTTTGTCATAAACGTGGTGAAACACTTTGAATCTGTCCAAAAAAGCTCAGCTACCGTACATTTTAAGGGTAAACCGTAAAAGATGGAAAGCATGCTTTTAGAATAAATACTATGCTATGTTAGAGGATTGATTCATTCAAATCCCGATTGGGGTTTTCCGCACAGAGCAAGGACTTGTTGACCAAGAGAACCACAAATTTCTACATTTGGTGTGGAAGCACATAAAGGCAATCTCACGCCAGAGTACATGAAGCGATTGGAGCGACGCCAACAGAGACACCAAGCGGGCAGACCTGACGGCACCTAAATGCCCACATTGGAGACAAGCTAAGCTGGCGCTCTCAGAGGTAAATAACTGCGATAAAAACACGCTTGCTTGCTTGGGTCCTTTTGTAAGTGGGATACGCTCCAAGGTTTTATGACCACCACACTAAATACAATGGACAGCACTATCAATTTATAAGCAAACCACAAACTTCTGTAGGAAAGTTTCTCTCTCCTGCACATAGGGCGTAAACAGAATATGAGCACAAGTTTATATGCATGGCTTGGGACGTGCTCTGCAATAAACCAGTGCGGGCATTTTCTTAATATCTGAAATGTTTTAAGAATACGGTCTGTAAACATATACTAAAATATTTAATAAAAATACACGCAAATTACACCATTATTCTTTCAGGTGTCATGAATTATACTTGTGGACAGACCATAGCGACATTTTTACCTAGGAGAAGGCAGATAACTTTCCCATTCCACTCGTAAAATTTATAACAAACAAAGTTGTATTAGTGCCAAACTTCGAAACACGCTGTTGTCAGATGCAGCAATTTTAGAGCATTTTCACACCTCCGGTTCTTCTTACGTGCATCTGTGTTGACGGAAGTGAATTTGTGTGTTTTCGGCCGTAGCTAAATGGCGAAAAATCTCCCGAACATATCAAGGAGGATCAAAATCGTGACCTTTCATCAAAAGAGTCCCCAACCAAGAAAAAGCAACTAGATGCTGGCTTGGGTCAAATTTACGAAAACAAACAGTTAATATAGTCAGAATATCAAGATACTCCTTTCGGATTGTGGTTCGCAGCGGTGGGGTAGGAAGTTGAACCAATTAACACCAGATGCGACTTGTGTAGGAATCATTACTTCAAAGAAAATTACAGCTTTAAAATTTCGACATGTTCTATATCCCAACAAAAACAAAAGAAATGCAATGAAAAAAAAATCTGATGTGTTGCACTCACATGACTTTCTCCACTCTTGTACAAACTATTTTTACAAATGCTTACTCCCCATCTGCTTTACGTTATAGTGATAAACATTTGCAGAATCTTATTGCTAATTTTCTTGTAGGTGCAAGGGGAAAATGGTTGGCTTTAAGCGATAGATAAATCTTTTAAGAGCTGGTTACTATGTGGAGCTTTCCGTTCTCTTTGAATGTCCAGAACATAAAAATAGATGATAAAAAAAACATGAAAATTCAAACAAATAACAAGGATTATCTCGGAAGTGGTTCAACGGAAAAAAAATGTATATGGCATAATTTTTTTTAAAACCAGATTTACATTTTTTGTTGTTGTAAACTTTAGTCTATCTCTTACGGTTTACCAGTTATGTGAAAGTCATTCAATGATGACCTTTGGGAACATTCCCAAAAAATTCAAGATACATTTCATTTACCATGAAAATATCTTAAAACATGATATTTTAATCAAAATCGTTAGAACCATTTTTGAGAAAATCAAAATTTTCGAAAACATGTTCCATGTAAAGGAATGGGGTGGGGGAATTTTCTTAAAAACTTCGTGTCGCATCCTTGGAAGATATTGAATTCGAATACCAAGTTCGGTATTCACCCGACTTTTCATTTTTGAGCTATGCTATTCGTACAGTCAGACACACACATGGACATTTTTCCAAAAATGCTTTATTTGGATTCAGGGCAAGTCACATGATTTTTCGGTGAAATCTCGGTATCTAATTTTATTGGTGGAATGCAATACTTCCCCTACTTACTCTAAGTAGTAGAGAAAGTAAAAAATTACAAACGAAAAAGCAGGCTTTTGATAAAATACATGTTACGTTCACATGGCTTTTTCACCAAAGGATCCTTATAAATGTTTATTTTTCTATCTACTTTATGTAAATCAAGCTAAGTTTAGAGAAACAATTTAAACACGCATTTCCTTGTAGGTACAGAGGGATATCGGATAGTTGAAAGGAAACGTTCCAGGCTTAAGGGACAATGGCAGTTAATTTTCAAATTTCCATATTTCTGTATAGGTTCTACTGGAAATTTTACTGTGATTGCTTTGCTGTTAATTTAATACGAATACCAAATTTAATTTAAATTGGACAAATACTTTGCCAGCTATTATTTCATAAACTTTACTAAATAAATCTATCGCTTAATCAAAATGATGCACGAACCTCAAAAGTTGAAAAACATTAGTTGGTATTTTTGGAATTGGAGCTTTGAATTATATACAAAAATAGTGTGTCTTGAAAGTTCGGTATATTTTATTGAGTAAATTATATTTTTTGTATTACATGTTAGAAATGTTAATCTTTAAAATGAAACATCTTTGATATTTTGTTGTTGTTTTGATTTTGGAAATTGATTATTAGTGTTAGCATACTTTAGTAACATAGAATATTACAATGGATACTTCCGCAGATTCCGAGACATTTTAGCTATATTTAAAGAAAAAGTGAGTGTAAAATTTTGAATATTTGAAAATCAAGTTTAGAGAAAAACACTGATTTACAATGTGGTATGCTGGGAATAGTGAACTGTATGCTTTGTATACCATAACTCCCCTTATTTATAGTCCTGCGTGTTTGTACTTCCCTTTGTGTCATTTTTCTGTATTTTTGTACCCTTTTTGCCACATGGAGATCCCTTCCTGTTTGCAGCAGAAAACCTCCTCCTCTCGTAGAGTCGAGCCGTATCAAGTGTATGACTAATCTTTAAGGGACACCTGGACTAAATTTTTAAACTTTTTTGAAAGCTATTTACTGGAAAATTGGTACATTTAATTAATGAGTAAATAGAGAAATGACTGTGCAAACCTCAAAACTTTACTTAGTAAATAGTTATGCATTTAGACGGTAGATGGAAGCACAAAGCAGGCAATAACATGTGATCCCAAAGCGCAGCCAAATAAATAAAAAATATGCAGAAATTAGCCAAATTTGATGCTTTACATATAAAAATAGGATGCGGGCGGGTCCAGTGAATGATTTAAACATGCGGCTGGGGTTTTAAAAATGGTGGATAGTGAAAAAATATTTGGCCAAAGTAATTCACAAATGTCAATTGAATGATTGATATAATTAAAAAATGGAAATCATTAACGGGAGGTCTGTTGTTCAACTCCCTGGTGAGGTTTTCCTCAGTCCTCACAAATGGCAAATGCCGGAGAGGTACTCTGGAACGTTTTCTTTACCAATTATCATTTCATGTATGTAAATACAAAGCAACAATGCCCAGCAAGACGTGTAAAACATTTCTTTGCATTTCGTTACGCTAGTCAGGAAGAAAGACCTTGCGCTATGCACGTTTGTTTGTGCCCGTCAGGTAGGGGGTTGTTTGACATTCACGTCTTGCCAGAACACACACAACAAATTGCTGGGTATTTGTAAAACTTCTGGATGGGTCGGCAGTGGACATTAATCATCGAAAAATCAGCAAATACTACATCGGTGTTTTCTCCTCTTTCTTATGAAAATAACACGTACAACCATGCTAATCCTACTCTGATGGATGGCGCTTTTAGTTGCGAGTCGGCTTCTGGCAATTCCTCCTGTATTAAATACGTCTTGTCTCTCCGTGCCAGGTGCCAGAATAGTAATTCATACAGGTGAGTCTTGACACAGCAATTCGCCATAGAACTAGGACCTAGGTCACAGTCACGTCGGAAATATCGCGCAATACTCGATTATAAGCGAGACCCAATTCCTGCCTCTAAATGTCAAGATATGAGATCACAGTTATATCAGTAGTTATTTTAAAATCTGTAAAGCAGACATTAAATCCCTGGCACATTTGGTTAGAATTAATATTTTTGGGCAAAGGGGAGGTGGGAGAGGGGGAGAGAGAGAAGCTGGTGTTGCATTTTCATGACATTCTCTGCTCACTATTCTACAGCTAGACTTAAAAAAAGCTTCTTCTTGTTAATGGAGATGCCTTCTTCAGGCATCTGCAATACCTACGTATCAGGAGGATACAATAGGCTAAAGCAATAGTCAGATTTTTAAAAAACGAGTTTTTTGACATAAATGGTGCCATTTAACGAGATCTACATTTATAGTTTAGTAATATTCCTCTCTCTTACGGTTTACCATTTATACATAGTCATTCAGAATGACAGCTCTTGACAGCTATTCCCAGAAAATCCAATATATACTTTTTCCTCATGCAATATCTGAAACATATGGATTTTAATCAAAATAGTCAAGTCATTTTTGAGAAAATTAAAAATTACAAAAATTTTTGCACGTATAGGATAGTTTGGGGTGAGAGATTTTCTTGACGCTGATACTTTTCGTTTTTGAGTTAAGCTATTCATACAAACGTTTTGGATTAAGGGCGTCTCAAAACGCGTATTTCCGGAAAAATCGCGATATTGAATTTTTGTGTGGAATATAATACTTCCCCTACTTACTATAATAGAATACATACATACCTTCTAGTCATTTAAATTATCAGTCCAATAAACTACGAAAGATTTTAAACAAACGGCAGGCACAAATCGATTAATTTCGGTGAAAAAAAATAAAATATGCTGCTATGAAAAGCTCACGACTTCTCTACACCTCCCCAAAATCATTATTTTTCTTTACATTTCATTAACATAAATATTTACCAAGAAATTATACGAAATCAGCATAACGACGTCCTAGCATACAACATGCGGAAACAACATTCAATTGTTTATATCACTACACTGTTTTTGTTAGTAACGAGCTCATAGAAGGAAAGGCAAAATGATGAATTCTAAGATTCAAAATGTCATATCAAGTGACGGCTACAACATAAGGAAATGACAGTCTCTGCGATGGAATAGTCAGCGTTCTGGCTTCACTACCCAGGTGTGAGGTTCTATTCCTAGCTGGGACAGGTATGTTTTCTTTGCATTCCCTACTATTAGCAGAATCTTTAAAGCCTTAATGTGGGAGCGAATAACAGTGTTTCCTAACGAAAATATATAAGTTAAAAAGCTGCCGTTAAACCAGTAATAACACAATCAGTTGTTCCTAAAGTCAAAGCCCCCGATATGGACATAGAAACTGAAGGGTTATATGGGGAAACGTAAAAATACAACAAAGAATACATAGAGAAAAAGCTAATGCTGCGAAAAATGTGATGCAGGAAGTTTAAAGAGTTCTATATTGTTTCGTTACTAAAATTTTGTCTATGATAGTTACCTAATTATATAAAGCTATACAAGATTCAGCCAGAATGAAAGGTGACTTAAGTTATTTTCAGAAAATTCAAGGCAAGTAGACCCAGTTTTTGTCATCCTAAAACATATTGCATAACACGTTATCAAAATCTTTAATTCTCTCGAAAACAACTTAATTTTAACGAAATCACCTTGCATCCCAGAAAGATGCTGGACTTTGAACACCAAGTTCGGTATTTCTCCGTCTATTTATGCCCCTCCCCTTCTAACCTTTTCTGTCTTTGGGGAAGGGTTTCGTGGGACTTCAAAAATATACAGTGTATTTCCGATGAGGTCTCGATACTGAAGATTTGGGAGGAATACTATACTTCAACCTCGTGCCATAGTTATGCGGTAGATAAGGTAAAAACCTGGTCTGATACATTCGCATGACTTTCTCTAACCTCTATCTTTATCAATGGGTATACAAACTGTTCTTACTAAAGCTTATTTTTATATCTAACATTTTAATTCAAATACGCCTTTGCAGAAATAGCTACATTACACATTTCGTTATAGATACAAAAAGAACAGCGAGTCAAATGTTTAGGAACCGAACGCTATATGTTCGCCTTAAAATGCATAATGTTTCCATGCAACTGCGAGAAACAACTGAATGTTGACAGAACTTAAAGACAATGACCAAGAAATGAATAATTCGAACCTTTAATAACGGATATCTGGAAATGGCTTATGCCACAAAAAACTTATTTCAAATAAATTGCGCGCGCGCGCGCGCGCGTGTGTGTGCGTGTGTGTGTGAAGAGATCTTCATGTTTTGTGTAGTACGCTTACGTCTGTCGCTTAACCTTTACCGGTTATACAAGACAATACAAAATTACCTCCGAATAAAGAGGACTTTACAAACTATTCCAAAATTCAAGATACACATTTTGTTTCATATAAGTATGTTTAATATATGGTACTTTATTTAAATCCTTAGCCATTTTTTAAAAACTCGAAATTTTAGAAAAATGTTCCAGTAAAGGGCAGTTAAGGTGAGGGGATTTTCTTAAAAATCTTCGTGTCGCATCTTTGGAAGATACTTAAATATATAGTTTGGAACTTATTTGACTTTTCGTTTTTGAGTTATACTGTTCACACACACACATCGGGACATTCGTCTGAACATATTTTTTTTTGTACTTACGATCCTCAAAACGTGTATTTCCGGTGAAATCTCTATATGGAATTTTTGGGTGGAATGCAATACCTTCTATCCCTACTACGTAGAGAAAGTAGAAATTATTGAGCTCTCTTTCGCTCAGCTTCTAGCCTAATTAACTACCGTTTGTTAGCCAATGACACCAATATAACCATTCTTTCCACGAACATTTTTACCATATTCCCTAGCGAGAAAGAAGCGTTATGCGAGACGATTTTCCTATCGCATACAGGCAGATGATCTTAGCACAGTTTTGGAAGTTAACAACGGAATATGTAAGAAGCCATCGAACTGCTTCCAGAAGTTTGGCATCTCATTGAAAACTGCACTGAACAAGGAAGCTGAATGCGGGTTCATTCACGTGTAACGACACCACGAATATATACAACCTGATTTTGGTGAACATTTACCCAACTTTTCCAATACCTACGAAGTTACGATACTGCTCTTATAAGGCATTTGCTAGCTCTTTTGCATATACAGGGCACAAGTGTCCATACTTAAACTAACAAGAGAACTAATAAAAGCTAAAAATCCTTAACCACTGCTCTATCTCCAAATAGTTATTTGAAACTAAAATTTATAATTTAATGCTTGACAACGCTGCATCACCGAGGTACTTGCCTGGCACGCGACATAGCCACTATGAAGTAAACAACTGAACAATGAAATTCACAAGCCAAATGGAAAGGTGTGCATCTTCAAGTGTTAGCATTTTACTAATAAACTAACTGATGGGAAAATTAAGTGAAACTTTATTACGCAACATGCGCGGCAATGCAAAACAAAATATGTAAAGGTTATCCCTATTGCATAAGTACTCTGTGTTCAGTTTGTATTATGCTGTTGAATCAAACTTTTAAACATTGAATTTTCCGCATTCTATTATTTATATTAGTGCTTCCTAGTCTGAAGGATTTACACGCATCGCGCAAATGAAGACATTTCTTTATTCGCTTAGTATTCAGCGTCATATAATGTAAACAATGCCAGAATAACCTTAAATTGCACTAATGCATTTACAATGGACAATTTTTATGCTTAAAATTACAACAGTCAAAATAACACATCGATTGAAGAGCAAACGAAATTTTTTTTCCAGCATTGCGGTAAATTATATAACGGCTTAAAAATACACATTAGTCAATCACATCTACAGGAATATCGAAACTATCTGAATAGGTTCTTTCCAACATAATAATGAAGTAACAAACGGCTCAGATACTCTCCCCGCCAGCAATTTCCTCCATGATGATAATAAATCTACATACGAGCAACATTTGAACGAATGGCTGAATAAATTCGATTTTTACCTTGATGATAATGCCTTCAATGAACATGAATCTCATTTTATTGAATTTCTTTCTACGAAAACACATTTCATGTCAGAACCTAAAAACTCTGCGCAAAAATACACTTAAGACCGAAAAAGTGTTTGTGTAAAAAATAACCGTCAGTTAAAATATTCCGGCAATCCTCAAAGGTCTTCTAAAAACGAACGTTCAAGTCGTAACGAAAAATTTTATTACGAAAATATCTAGTATGAATTTTTCTTCAGAAAAGAAAAGCAGCCAGAAAATGTTTATCTAAAATTGATAATAAACGCTTACCATTTACTACTTCTGAAGTAGAATAATACTTCAACAGCGTGTTCGAAACAACAATAACTATGTCAAAGAGCTATACGAAGATGCCGTTGATGATGAACAGTCAACTCACCACTTGATAGAAATAACTCCAGATGTGATGCTAAACTCGATGAACAAACTAGCAATTTATACAAATCCTGTATCAGATAGATATATTTTGAAAGCAGTAAAATATCCAAAAGCTCCTAAATTACTAGCTAGAATTTTAAACAGGACGCCAAGAACCGCATTTATGAATGATAAGCTAAAAGGCACTCGAACCATATTGGTACATCAAGGTGGTGATGAAAATTACTATATCTTCTGTGGGACGATGTGTGTTCAAAAACTTGAATTTTATTAATGAGGAATTTAGTTGATCTGAACCCCTATCAAACAGGATTACTTATGAGATTGGTACATTTAGTAATATTAATGTACTTGAAGGAATCTTGCACACCGTTACTTAACAAAAGCTCTACGCTGGTAGAGCTAATATTGCTCATAGTTATCTGTGCTCAATAATTAATTCTTCAACACTGCCTACACCATTAAAATGTTCCTTGATAAACCTAATGGTAGACAATGTCACTCAGATTCAAACAAGAAGGTGAAGGTCACAGATGATTCACCTTAAAAGAGGGGTCATACAGGGAGAATTTGTTTACCCGACATTATTAAACTTTTATATCAACCAAATATTAAACGAATTATCAGAGAAAAGTCTCAGAATCATATGGTTTCTGCTTGTCTCCTGAAACAGAACTAATAACAATATTCTGCTTTGGAGATGACAATAGTATTAATAGGAAAGGATTCTGAATCTATTAATATCTTGGACACATTGGTTATTGGCCTTCTTCAAGAGAGGCTTAAGCATTAATACTGAAAAGTCTAAAGCAATTCTCATAAACAAGGGAAAACTTTGTCAGGATAATTAAGACTATACATGGTGATATTAAAGGCATTGCTGTTACGAAGTAAAATATCTTGGTGTATCTTTTAATCAATCTTTATCTTTTAATTTGATAACATTTTGACTAAACTTATAAATAATCTGGACACGCTTTCTTCTACTCGTCTATTGCAGCCTCAGCAAAAAATTGTCAGTAATTAATCAGTTTATTGGAACATCTTTAATTTATCCATTTCAAACCGCCATTGTAAGCAAAATCCCTAAAAATGTTCTATTGAAAGCAGACAAAATGATTTGTAATTATGTGCGAAAGACTCAACTACTTAGTGACAATCCGAATTCTATTATTTATACCTCTCATAAATATAAAGGACTTTCAACACTGAAAACTTCTTCGGAAGTTGATCTTCAGCAACTGCATATTAACATCACGCTGCCGTCATTAAGTGATCCACTTGTCAAACGTGGTGCGGAATTATGAAGACATCACTAGCCATGTGCTCTACAATTGGAACAATCTGAATTGAAAACAGCTAAGACAGCTGAGAAATACCCTGCGCGATAAAGAGGCTTGGTGTTCCTATACACAAAAAACTGTCGTCAGAAGTTACAGTCACAAACACTTGGTTAATTAATAAAAAAAAGGCCTGAACAGCTCTGAATGGAGGGACATATTTAAGATGAACGCAATGGTAGCTCCAGTTCGCAGATCTTCATGCTCAAACCACTGCAGGCACTGTAGTGATAGGAAACCCTTCCTCATGAGCTTGAAAAATGTCCCCAGGGAGAACTTCTTAGAATTAAGAATCACACCACCATAAGATCCATCTTGGCAAACGCTTTACGTGAAACTGGAATGGAAGTTCACTGCCTAGCTGATGGTGGGAGTACTCGTCACATGGCCATCAGTGCGATAAGTAGAAGAAAATCCGAAGCAGAGATAATCCACCCAACCATTCTCTTTGAGTTGAACAAAGAAGTCCATCTAGATAAGTACAAAATATATTAGCCTACCATACCATACTATACTATAAAGAACATTACAATCTCGAAAATATAATAGGTCTATTTTTTGTATCCCGAGGAACAATCACAAATATCGTGTGAAACGGAGGGTGAAATATAAAATTAAAGTATTCAAGATGCAACTGCACAGAACATTAAAATATTCTGTAGCCATCTTTCGGAATCATGCATACAATTTAAACCATATGAAACTGTATTATGTTTTGAAAGCACTTTATTTTAAAAATTATTCTCTCTTTAATGTATAACTTTTATTATTATTATTATTATTATTATTATTATTATTATTGCAAATTTTTTGTAACCCTTGTTAGTGTTTGTTCTCATAGCTAAGAGTTTTATGTAACTCTTACAATTTATGGTAATTTTTTGTTGTAATATTCATTTATAACGTTTTTTGTTTAAAACCACTATATATATATTTATTTATTTATTTATTCTGTGCCACTAGACAAGCTTATTTATGAGCCAGACCAATAAATAAAATTAATAAAACACTTCACAGCGAAAATAAAACCTAAACGTAGATAGAATGAGAATTATTTCTTGAAACTGTCTTTTGAAATTAGTATTCTTTGACTTTATGGAAATTGGAGATGCCTACTTGCCAAATTCCTAAAACTGAAACCCGTGAAACTTTCCCTCCAGCAAAACTGTAATCATTTTGCGATGACATAAAATTTACTGTGAGTAAAATGTTCAGTCTAGTTATACAAAAAAGTCACGTAAAAAACCTATCACGGGAGTTTTATAATTAAGAAATGGGAATTCCGATTTATAAAAATGTTTGAAGACCTCATAGTACTGCTTCTTTGTCACATAATTATGCTGAAATTTTTGCTGGTACTACAATAAACATATATTAAAGCAAAGAACACACTTCTTAGGCTATACACAGATTTCTAGTCCATATTTTATGCTTAATAATATGAACTATAAACAAAAACTGACACAAAAGGGGAAACATACCCCGCAGCCATATAACAAATGTTAAGATAACAACTTAGGTGAGAGTTGACCATAATCCATGTCGTCCATTATTGAATGTTCGCGCCCATTTTCTGCGTCACTAGTGATGCAATCAAATTTTAAATGCGCACGCTATGCATTTTGCTGCAGCCCAGCGAAAGGAACCATGATCGTGATACCTGTAGACATACACACAACTCTGGCCTATCATAACACTGTATACCCATTTGCACAATACATTCGGTCTGTAATAAGCAGGTATAATGCAATAGAATTTAATGATTTGAATCTGTCCATAAAGCCGTAAAACCGCCTCTGCTCACGTACAGTTTACGGGAAAACCGTAAAGGTTTGCAAGTATGGTGATGTAGCAGCCCGGAAGGCAATCTTATCTGCAGTTCAAATCACTGAGATAGCCATTTAAGAAAGAAAAGGGGAGGGGGGAACGCACACACATGTATATTTGTCCAAAATAGTTAAAGTTATCCCACTTGTTTCAGTATATGGTATTTCTGCTTCCGCGGAGAACATAGGTAGTATTTTAATTTTTTCCGCTGTTCTTGGCCAACTCTCCTCTCTCTCTCCACTGCGAATTTTAATCCCACCTCTTGCTAAAGTATGAGAGAGCAGTTTTATTTCCCAAAGCTGCTATTACTTCACATGATACGTTTATCTTTTCCATGCTGCTCGTCTTCTACGTTTTCCCAGAACTCTTATCGAGTCAGGCCCTGCTTTTTATCTCTTTTTCTTAAGTCGTTCTGTATGAGAACGTCCGCTATTTTGCAAATCTTTTCATGTTTCATTCTGTATCATTTCTCTAATTCATTAAGTCTTTTCTTTTCCCACTCGCATTTGTTTATTCTCTTGAGATATGTGCACAGAAGTTGGACAGTTTCCAGAACTGATCCCAGACGCAGCTGTATTCATAATGTTGCCACTTACATACACCAGTTTGTTCTTCAGTTAAATTCGTATAATGCTATCGAGAAACGTTATAACGTGGGAATGTTAATGCTCATGATACGAGAAAGGATTTAGACATGTACAACTGACTATGGGACTGCCACACTCCCGTTTTCTGTATCCATTAGAAAGTGTCATACAGTATTCAGAGAAGAGCGATACTTCTGTCCACGTAACGTAATTCACCTCTATATTTCTGCCTGGAAACTGTTTCCAATTAAACAATATTGACTTCCTTAACTGATCATAAGGGGAAAAAATCTGATGCGTTGCATTCACATTAATTTCTCTACTCACTCTTCTTACAAAAGCTTACTTTATCTACCTCTAGTTAATCCACATATAAAAGATAATTTCTCCCCATAAAAGATAGTGGAGAGGATTTTTTTTTTAAAATCTCCGTGTCGCATCCTTGGAAGATTTTGAACTTAAATACCAAGTTTGGTATTAACCGAATTATAGTTTTCGAGATGTGCTGTTCACACACACGGGGATTTTTTCTATTTTTTGTTAAGGCTCAGGGGATATAAAAACCTAGATTTCCAGTGAAATCTCGGTATCGAATTTTTGGGTAGAGAAGTTGGAAAGTATGAATCTATGATTGCCAAAACTACCTTTGAAACATCTACTACAGAGCAGATTTGATAGTAAATAACCTAAGCCACACTTCCCTTGTAGACTGCAAGGCACCGTAACAGAGAGAATGATCAGATATACTCCATGCATCGATTTTTGCTGTAAATGCTGCACTTTCCTTATCGCAACTTCAGTTTCATCCCTCGACAAGCAAATCGATCTTTTTCTATCTGGCATCCCAGCCAGCCCCAGGAGGGGTTGAGGCACTTTACGTCATCACGCCTGTGCCGCTACTGAGATTACAGACATGCTCCTTCATATCCCCAGGGAACCTGATTGCCATATCCCAACCGCTTACATAACGATGAGCCTGTTAATTACTACCCCTCCACATTCTAATTATTCGCCAGCGTTACATAATGCAACTTTAACTTCAACAGCTATTTAGTTCTCTGCGGTCCTATCTCTAGATTAAACACTCTTCAAGCTTTCAAAATTGGCAAGGATCCTACACAAAGAAACGGAAAGGCTAACTTTCAAACAATGAATTGACGCTGTAAACTTCATCCACTGTCAATTCCGGAAATAATATTGTACGCCCAGAGTTCGCCGAATGAAGCCTTGCTGAAGACGGCTGTATAAAAACAATACCTTGCATTTATACATGTGTTAAATAATGGTAGAAAAATACCTATGTATTAATAACTTTGACTATTAATTTACGAGTTAAGATTTAAAAACAAAATTGGCCTTTACTGTGACTTCGTGGGGATAAAAGCAAACAAATATAAGTTTACTATTGAAACAGTCATCATTAATTGCAGTTTATTAGCACAGTTTAGTAATATATCTCTCCATTTTAACCTGTTGTTGAAACAAAACTATTATTTTATATGCAAGACCTATAAACGAAAAAGCACATTTGTTGGATTTAATTAACAAACAGGGATTCTTAAGCGCTTGGCTTCATGTTACCTCATTCGAACCGTTATCACTACAAAGAATGCAAAACAACTGAGGTCAAGGGTCACTGACAGGCAGGTGAAAACCGGCCTGAGTGCTGTCTTCAAACTCGAAAACGCTGACCGAGGGGTGGGAGCGTTTGTTACCTGCGACGTCCCTGGCTTAATTTCCTTCCATCTCGGCTTTAATTCCAACTTAAATGTTTAGCAACTCCTATAACCGATGATTGAACACAATGTGATCAAAAACGTTCCTTTTTCTTTTATTTGTTTCCACATTATGTCACCGGAAAAAAGAGACCAATTTCTTTCGATACTTTAATCAGAATAAAAACTCTATACACGTGTTGTACTCAGGCATAGGAATTTCTAAGCATTAATGTTAGGACGGAAGGAAATAAAAGTTGAACGTCACTGAGCTAGAGACAGGTATGAGTTTAAATAACTTGCAGGCAACTGCTTTAAGAATTCCTATGCCGGTTATACTTCTTCCATTCTTTACCTTTGATTTTTTTAAATTTTTATTTAGGCAGAATTACGTAAGGTGGTTGGTATAAAATTAGAGTTTCTAATAGAATCAGTTTTAAATTGTGATTATTTTAAAACTAATTTTCAGGGATTTTCATTTCTTTTGTTATGAAATGTAACAATTAGCATCATAATTGAATAAAAAATGTACTAGAAATAAATTTCACACAGGGTACTTCCTGTTTTTAATTTGTCGTGTTCATATTAGAACTTACCACCTCAGTGAAAGATATGGGACGAGTGACTGCCTGCTAAGTCTCACATAAAGTATCGTCGGGAACACTATAAGCGTTGACAGATGTCTAAAAGTTTAAAATAGGGAAAAATCCATTCCATTTAATAGGTCAAAGAAGCCAACCGCCGACTCTCTGATAGTGTGCTATTTTTCGCGATCGGTCACACGGACCTTCGTATTATTCCAGGTTTTCGCAGTCTTCAATAACTGACAAATGCCGGGGAAGTAGCCTGAACAGGCGTGGAACCTTCCTTCTCAACTTTCCTTTTCCATTCATCATTTCATGCATCTTAGCGTCCACAGCAAGAACGGGCGTTTAATACTGCTAAAACGTCTGATGCGTTACATTCACGTGGCTTTCTCTACTTAGTATCGTTTAATTTTATATAGCATTCACAAATTATTCTTGCAAATTTTAGCTTCCATCTATTTCATGTTAATAGTGATGAAGGCTTATTATAGTTCCATTACACGTTTCGTTATAGATACAAAGGAAATAGCACTATTCAACAAATGTTGAAAAACTGGTCGATGTATACCCACTATCCTTGAAATTACATCTTTGCAAGGCATCATGAGAATCAACTGAGCGACAACACTTTACACACACACACACAAACACACACACACACACACACACACAAAAACCTTATTTTAAATAAAGTGTATGATTTACAGACATCTACATTTTTACTTTCTCTACTACGTTTAGTAAGGAAAGTATTGTATTCCAGCCAAAAATACTATGTCGAAATTTCCCCGGAAATATATGTTTTGAGGCCCCCTGAATCAAAAAAAAAACTTTTAGAAAAGGTCGCGCGCGCGCGTGTGTGTGTGTGTGTGTGTGTGTGTCTGAACAGCATAACTCAAAAACGAAAAGTCGGGTATGCACCAAACTTGGTATCTAAGTTCAGCATCTTCCAAGGATGCGACATGAAGATTTTCAAGGCAATCCCTCACCCCAACTACCCTTTACACGAAAATGTTTTCGAAAATTTTGATTTTCTAAAACATGGCTAACGATTTTGATTAAAATACCATATACAAAAGATGTTTACATTACAATAAAATTTACATTTAGAATTTTCTGGGAATAGCCCTTGAAGTTCTCTTCATTAGGAAGGAATTTTGTATATCTAATCTTGTAAAACTGGTAAACCTAAGCGAACACTCGGTTGTTTCTCGCGATTGCATTGAAGCAGTATGGAAATTTAAGGCCAGTGTCCAGTTCTTAAACATTTGACTATCGCTGTCCTCTTTGTATTCATAATAAAATCCGTAATGCTATGCAAAGTTTTATTTGGATTAAAACAAAGTAGATATAAAAATAAGCTTTAGTAAGAATAGTCTGTATACTCACTAGTAAACGATAGAGGGTACAGAAAAATGTGAATGTATCACATTAGATTTTTGTATAGTAGACTTTTTCCCTTATGTTTTACTAGTTATACTAAACTCCTTCCAAATAAATGTTATTTGTCATGTAAATATTTTAAACATACACTATATAATCAAAATAGTTTAGAATTATTTGCCAAAAAAAATCTAAAAATACTGTATGGAAAGGGTAGTTTGGGGATGGGAGACTTTCTTGCAAATCTTCGTGTCGCATCTTTGCAATATGTTGAACTTAAATATCAAGTTTGGTATTTATGCGACATTTCGTTTTTGAGTTATGCTGTTCACAGACGCGTGCACGAGAGAAATTTGTCCAAAAATGTTGTCTATTCCGAGGGCCGTAAAAAAATGCATTTCCGGGAAATATCGATATCGTATTTTTGGATGGAATAGGATACCTTCTCTACTACATAAATGTGGTAGATAAAGTAAAACTATCACTCTTTTCGCAAACACATATTTCATAATTCTTGTGATAATTTTGTTTTTTTTGGTTGAGAACAGCTTTATAAGCCGTATTACTGTTCTCTTTTCCTATACGGTACAAACCAAGCAACTGAGAAAGAACTTTAGCTATGACCTAAATTCTCTATCAGGCAGACACATTGTTTAATGTCACAGTAACTCACAACCTGATTGAGTTAGGACAAATTCATTTTTCGCAACCGCCCCCGTGTCGCAATCTGCGAGATATATAGCCCACCGCCGCCCCCTGCTGATAATCGAGCATTTTAATTGAAATGTGCCCTTTCGCTGCCGCTCCGTGGGGGCGGGACATCGAGGCGCCGCACAGTCTCGGCGCCGAATCTACCCTCACCTCATCCGCCGTGAAATTTATGTCCCAGTCCAAGGCAAGGCAAGGCAAGGCAAGGCAAGGTGAACATTTAGCTTCCAGCCAGAAAATGAAACAACCGTCATGTGTTAATGAATTTTTCTCTCCTGCAGTACTCGTCTACAAAGCCCTCTTTAAAACTTTTCCTTTATTTATCTTTTTTAATCCGCCCTGTGCGGTGCAAGGCATTCTCGTTTTGAAACTATGCAATTACTTCACTGGAGGAATGCTTGACGGTGCACCGCATTCCTATCAAATTACAAAATAAAAACTTAAACCTCTGTCCCCACATAACAAGCAGATACAATGACATAGCAAAGTGACAAATCTATCCATACTTGCCTAAACCTTGATAGTTCTCTTAGGATAATGTTTCAATTGCTTTGTCATGACTTTGTTTTTGTCACATTTGCAAACTCTAATGCATTTCCTGTAATAATCTATTCATGCAATAAACCGAATGTGTTCTGCTAATTTCAGTTTAGGATGAATAATTGGTAGGTACTTACACACACACGAGAAAGAAACTCTGTGTATGGCATCTTAATTACTTTGTTCAAAGTGGGGACTAATGGAGCGCCAAATAACACAAGGGTTGAGAACTAGGATAGTTCTGGTTTTTTAAAGCGTGGTTAAGTTGTCAAGTATCCCATAATTTTCATCAAATCCTAAACCTCAAGACCAAACAATTTGTGCCCAGATTGGACAAGCGGCACAGTTTTGTATATACGGAGTTGAAAATAAAGGGCAAGGAACATTTCGAGGTAGTTTAGCACTGAAAAGTATTTGATAATCTTTGGTAGTTATGAGGTAACCTGTGACTTATGTTAGGTCCTGTAATATGATTGTGCAATATTTTCGTTAGGTTCCTATAGCATACTTGTCAACTTTCTGAAATTTTACGTAAAATGTTCAGTGCAGTAAATGTACACAAAAAAAAACCTACATGTAAAATAAATAGAAATTCCATTTTATAAGAATCCTGGAAATCCTAATTTATTTCTGCCTCACATGGTGAAATTTTTCCTGGTACCACAATCAAAACGTATTAAAGCAAAGATATACAGAGATTTCTAGTCCATGTTTTATGCTTCATAACAGGAACTAATATATACACTGTCACAAAAGATGGGAAACATATTCCGCAGCCATTGAACTGCTTAACGCGAATACGATAAGAGGAGAATTTACGTGAAGGAGTTGACTTTATAACACATGCCGTCCATTACTGAATTTTCGCTTCCATTTACTGATGGCTACTAGAAGTCACTCAGTTCAAATTTTAACCCCGCACGCTATGCATTTTGTTATAGCCCAATGAAAGTGACCATGATCGTGATGAACGATACACACACAAATAAGCTTTGGTATTCCAAATCACTGTATACCACTTAGCTAGCGTGGTACATTCCGTTACAATATAATGCAACAGAACTTATTGCTTTTGTCATGTCCCTGGTGAATATCTAACAACTTGAATCTGCTCTCAAAGTCGTGAAGCCCTAAAAAGGTAACCGTCCCCGTACATTTTACGGGTAAACCGTAAAAGTTTGCAAATACGCTAATAAGTGTACAAAGTTGTGTAAATAGGCTAGAGGGTGTAGGGTAACTATTTTTACTTTCTCTACTACGTATAGTAAGTAGAAGTATTGTATTCCACGCAAAAATTCGATACCGAAATTTCACCGGAAATATATGTTTTGAGACCCCCTGAATCCAAAAAAAAAAAAAAAAAACATTTTTGGAAACATGTCCGTGTGTGTTTCTGTGAACAGCACAACTCAGAAACGAACAGTCGAATAAACACCAAACTTGGTATTTAGGTTCAGTATCTTCCAGAGATGCGACACGAAGGTTTTTAAGAAAATCCCCCCACCCCAGATTACCCTTTACATTGAACATTTTTCGAAAATTTTAATTTTCTCAAAAATGCCTCTAACGATTTTGATTAAAATATCATATGTTTAAGATATTTTCATGACAAATGAAATGTATATCTCGCATTTTCTGGGAATGTCTCCAAAAGCATTCTTCATTGTGAACGAGTTTTGCATAAGTGGTAAACCATAATAGACAAAATTTTACACAAAAAATGTAGATCGCGTTAAAATTCACAATTTATGTTATATACATTTTTGTTTGTTTGTTGAGTGAACCATTTTCGAGATATTGCTTGTTATTCCCTTAAATTTTCCAATACTTATACTTTTTCTAAAATGGGAATTCGTTATTTATTTTTTTTGTCTTGGATATGCAAAGAGTATTAATCTGTGGCAAAGAGAATGGTGCTGCATATATCAACCAGCTATTAAGAGATATGTCTATGCTTAAAGGCTACTGTATTTCTATATTGCCCTTGCAAACGCAAAACAAGGGGAACATAGTACGCCTTAAGCGATAGTCAAATATTTTTAGAACTGGTTGCTATGTGTAAAATGTAATTCTCTTTGCATGTCAAAAGATCGTTTCTGCAAATGTTTATGTGGATTAATATGAAATAGATGGAGAATAAGAGTTTGTAAAAATAGTTTGTACAAGAGTAGAGAAAGTCATGTGAGTGTAACACATCAGATTTTTTTTTTACTAGATTCTAAAGCAAACATAAGATTTATCAAAATTGATAACGAAATTGAGCCAAATCGGAGGGTAATTTGGTGATAGCGACACGATATGCAACTCCATCAATCCTATAAGTAACTCCATTTTAGGAGATTGTAAGCCTCCCCAATTACTCCTTTGGTCTGAAAGTCATGAACTCATTAAAATTGGCCCCCCTTCAAACAAAACAACAACCTCTAACGAAATGGCATTGAAATTCGGCGATATGGATGTGGGGTCTCAAGCCATTTTAAATATCTTTGAAAATTATTATTACCCATCCACTCACACTCAGTTCTCGGTTTATAATGTTAGTATGTATTATTACAATAGTTATTACATGTCACTAAACAAAAGCGACACTTGTGGCAAGCCTACAGCTGCACCGTTAAGGTTTCAAAGAAGGCAGGAAAACAAGTGAGGTGCTCATCTCGTATATCTGGATCAAGAGGCACAAGTGTGTTCGTCCCCAGATATTCAACATAAGCAGCAATTTGCTACATCCATTAGCCGGCTCCAATGCGTTTGTTGTCAAATGTAGAAATCGTTGTACACTCTAGTCTGGTTAAGAGAAGCCGCTCCGTTGAAAAATATACAACCTGAGAACTTTATGAGCAGTTTAACCACTTCTCCTTGTTGGCAAGAGACCTCCTCTGTAGCTTCAGTCGCAGCTATAAACTTTCCACAAAGAATGTTAAGGTAAATGTGTGCACCTTCCTATATCTACATCCAAGTTCTTTTGAGTTTTCAAAACCAAAGCCTCTTCATCTGACAAAAATCACAATGACCTTGTATCGCACAAAACTGCAGACTTGAAACAGACTTGACAAATTAAATGCTATGGCCGGGATGGACAAAAAACTCATCTTATTTGTATGATTTGGCGTAAGCCTTCAAGACGATGTCAAGCGATGTCCGCTTTAGCTAGCTTTCTTGCTTGCTTCTGGCTACTCCGCAAAGCAAGAGAGTACACGGAAGACCCGTACTGATTGTAGAGTGTGGAAGTGTGCTATCAATGCCACGTGAATAAAGTGACTACTATGTTCGCTCCCAGTTCTACTTGTACCATCCGCAGAAAAACAAATAAACCAAACCTTACACGAGACAGAAGAAAGCCTAGAAGTGAATACTGTTACAACCAAAAGGACTAGTCCAGCATAGTAAAACCTTTCTTGCGTTTATGAGAAGATTTCAAACAAACTCAAGGGCATGTAGTGCTTTTCAGGGACAACAGAAGGATTTGTGGGCGATTAGAATTAACCTTGCATTTCAAATACCTGCTGACAGAGAAACTTGAGGACCTTTGAGGCCAAACAATACCTTCCTTATGCGTTCCAAAGAACCGACAGGTGCCATGGAAATTCTAGAAGTGTGTGCTGGGGACCAACTCGTTAGAACCATTTCTGCTACTTTGTACAGCTTTATGGCAACATTTACATCACATTCCGCCGAATGGAAGCAATTTGCGGGATAAGATTTTCAAGAATTGTATTTTTATTTCTGTTACATAAAATGACACATTGGCATTTATCTCATATATTTGTCAATTGCGTTAATAATATAATAAATGTTTACTTAAAATTGTAAATCGCCTGTATAATCGACGTAAAACACAACAGAAGTATGAACAGCGGGATGCGTTTTACCTTGATGCATTAGGCCTAATGGTGGCTCTACACACCACACCAAATTACTATTCTTGTCTGTTGTTAATTATTCTGTGTTGTATACGGCAGCTAATGATCACATGGATACACCGCAAATAAACATGATTTTCCGCCATGAAAACACTACTCGTTACGTGAAATGGAACATCCGTAAATGTT
Source organism: Deroplatys truncata (assembly GCA_030765065.1). Taxonomy (NCBI): domain Eukaryota; kingdom Metazoa; phylum Arthropoda; class Insecta; order Mantodea; family Mantidae; genus Deroplatys; species Deroplatys truncata. The sequence goes on from CM060986.1 coordinate 28,019,065, forward strand.
CTTAAATTGTCCATCAGATGATTAAAGTAATCATTGTCGCTGACGAGCTAATACATATGATCACACGGCCAATTGATTTTCTCTCGCTGCAGCCCGCCATTGTTTCACAGCTCAAACGTGCTGATGCTGTTGGGTTCGTGTCATCAGGGTAGTTAAGACATAGGTATCTATGTTCATTATGCCACAGGGATTACCTTCAGGTGCTTTCATTTTGTCCCAAATAATCCTATAGCATTGCAATATTTAGCATGTATATTTTAGAAATTAATTTTATAAATCTAATATTTTAGTGTGCTTACTATATAAACTTGTCATTATTTTGTACGAATTTCAAACAGCACAGAAACGTATCGACAAATCTGCTAAACAGTTAAAAATACTGAATTAAAAACTCAAGTACATACTTAACAACTAACATTAAGACACTGCTGTCTTATAATTGCATGTCGACAGGGACCGCTCTAAAATTTACAGCAAATACGTTGCTTAGAATAATTTAACATGGGTAGGTATTTTGTTCAACAAAAACAAATACAGAAAAATAGTTGTGTTACATATACATAACTTTCTATACCCAACATCGTTTATTTTTCTACCTTCTTTATGCTAATTGAGATAAACTATGCAGAAGTATTTCATTACACATTTTGCTGTAGGCACAAGAGGGATACAGTGGCTGAAACTGTAGTTAAATGTTTAAAAACGGGCCGTTATACGCTGCTTTTCAAATTCCATACCCTTTGCACATCACGGGAAACAAACGTGACCAAACGCTACAAAAATGTAAAGTTCAAACTTCAAACCAATATCTCGGAAATGTTAATGCCACAGCAAACATTGACAAACTGTGTGTTAGAGATCTACATTTTTCATGTAATACGTTTTTGTTTATCTTTTACGGTTTACCAGTTATACGAAATTCATTTGCAAAGAAAAGATCTTCATAGGCTATTCGCAGTTCCATGCAAATATCTTCAACATATCGTATTTTAATCAAAATCATTCAAGCCACTTTTGGTAAAATTAAAAATGCAAAAGTTTTCCATTTGAAAGGTAGCTTGGGCTTGAGAAATGTTCTTGAAAACAGTGACGCGTTTCTTTGAAAGACGCTGAACTTAAATATCAAGTTTAGGCATTACCCGACTTTTCGTTCCTTGAGTTACACCGTTTTCTCTCTCGGTTTTTTTCTAAAAATTCCTTTATTTTTATTCAGGGGAGCTCAAAAAGCGTGTTACCGGCGAAACCTCTATACTAAATTTTTTGTTGGCATACAATGGTCTACACAAAGTAAAATGTAGTACTACGAAATGGAACTCAGCATTCGCCTTCTAAAATGAGTAACTGCTTACATTGAAGCATAATCCTTCATATTTTATTTACAAACACCATAAAAAAACATAATTAAGCAGTTTCAAGCGTGAGAAGTACAGATTTTTCAAATTCAGTGTCTTAAACAGGAACTTCCTATTCTTATGATTTGTGATATATAAGGTGTGCATGCGGATTTTTTTAATACTTGTAGAATTTTCATCACGAGAATGATGAAAATATTTCCACTCGTAAAAAGTCCCACTTCAGCCACAAATTAGTAACATTTATACACTAAGTTTAGTCTTCTAAAAAACCACTGTCACTGGTACGGCAAGAAAAGCAAGTCCTGCTGTAGTTCAATAATTTCACAGAAGCAAACAATGGCTTGGCGCCTGAAGACACTGACAAAGCGCTAGCTACCGAGTTAAATTTAACGGCGTGGCTCTGAATCAGCCGAGGACAGCGTTTCAGAAAAACCTACCGCAAGGCAAACACAAACATAATTATAGTAAACATGGTGAATGTGTTTCCACAAACAGCGCACACAACATGCCACCCAGTTCGCTCTTGCAAAACGAATTATCGCTTTGTTATTTTTAATGGCAGGTTAATGCTCAAGAGGATAGCGAGGATGTGGCAATGGGTTTCACAAATGGTATTTCCCCACTTAGAATTTCAATAAATGAACATCGAATGCTGCATATAATAGCAAATGCCTGCAGCATGAGTATCAAAACCAGATTAACACTTCTATATCCCTATCTCATCCTCTCTCCCAACTCTGCAACCTACATGTCAAGCTTTTTGAAAACAGGTAATCAAATTATTTTTCTGATTTAATACAAATTTAAATACCAGTACCATTTATCAGTAAACTTTCCTTTACTACGAACTAGACTTTCTCACGGTAACCAGTGGAATTATAATTCTAACCTGAGCCTGTATCCGATGTGCCAGACTTTTGATATCAAAACAGTACGAGACGGACTCATCCAGGGGCTGGTGAGGACCGTCGTTGCAAGCATGCCTGTACCCCCTTGTGTCGACAACGAAATGAGTAATGCAACCATTTTACAAAGGTTTATCTCGATTAACATAAGGTCGATAGAAAAATAAGCTTCAAGAAGAATAGACCGTAGAAATTATATAAAAATAAACCATGGTGAGTAGGAAAGTCAAGTGAACCGATCAGATTTTTATTAATTGCAAATCCCAATGTTGTTAAGGAATGAATAAACTGAATAGAAAACGACAACACTGCGGTTGTTTTTGATTTACCATTGCTTCCCACTTGCCAACCTAATTGTACCAGACGTTGATGTGTTCGGTACCGTCTAGTCAAGTAAAGGTATTCATATTTATGTGCCAAAAATATTTCCGGGTCTACGAGCACATACCCACGTGGTGAGACAGCAGTACGGTGCGTGCCAAGAGGCGCCTACGCACATTCGACGGTTATCAACTTCAACTGGATCTGATCCAGCAATAACGCTACACTTAGAACTGTGGTCAGTCGTCAACTGTCTCACGCTGACACCATATCCTTCCCGATCGTTCTGCAACATCCCTTTGTCACGATATACACCTCATTCGTCAACCGTGTCACGCTGACACCATTCCCCGTATAATATCCCTCCTGAAAGTCCTGTAACTCCCTTGTCACCAAATACGACAGTAGGCAACTGTCTCAAGCTGACAGCGCTCCCCTGTATATCCTTCACGACCGCCCTGTAACATCCCTTTCACCATATACACCTCAGTAGGCAAGTATCTCACGCTGACACCATTCCTAGAGTTATCCTTCCTGACCGTGCTCTATCATTCCTTGTCACCACATATGTAAACCTCAATTGTCAACTGTCTCACGCTGACACCATTCCCTTTATATCCTTCCTGAGCGTTCTGCAGCATCCCTTGCCATCCCATACACCTCATTAGGCAACCGTCTCACGCTGACACCATTCCTTTGCACTATCCTTCCTGATCGTCCTGTAACATCCCTTGTCATCACACACACACCTCAGTTGTCAATTGTCCGACGCTGACACCATTCCTTTGCACTATCCTTCCTGAGCGTTCTGCAGCATCCCTTGCCATCCCATACACCTCATTAGGCAACTGTCTCACGCTGACACCATTCCTTTGCACTATCCTTCCTGATCGTCCTGTAACATCCCTTGTCAACACACACACACCTCAGTTGACAAATGTCTCACGCTGACACCATTCCCTTGCACTATCCTTCCTGATCGTCCTGTAACATCCCTTGTCATCACACACACCTCAGTTGTCAAATGTCTCACGCTGACACCATTCCCTTGCACTATCCTTCCTGATCGTCTTGTAACACCCCTTGTCACCACACACACACCTCAGTTGTCAATTGCCCCACGCTGACACCATTCCTTTGCACTATCCTTCCTGAACGTCCTGTAACATCCCTTGTCAACACACACACACACACACACACCTCAGTTGTCAATTGTCCCACGCTGACACCATTCCTTTGCACTATCCTTCCTGATCGTCCTGTAACATCCCTTGTCACCACACACACCTCAGTTGTCAAATGTCCCACGCTGACACCATTCCTTTGCACTATCCTTCCTGATCGTCCTGTAACATCCCTTGTCAACACACACACCTCAGTTGTCAAATGTCCCACGCTGACACCATTCCTTTGCACTATCCTTCCTGATCGTCCTGTAACATCCCTTGTCAACACACACACACCTCAGTTGTCAAATGTCCCACGCTTACACCATTCCTTTGCACTATCCTTCCTGATCGTCCTGTAACATCCCTTGTCAACACACACACACACACACCTCAGTTGTCAATTGTCCCACGCTGACACCATTCCTTTGCACTATCCTTCCTGATCGCCCTGTAACATCCCTTGTCAACACACACACCTCAGTTGTCAATTGTCCCACGCTGACACCATTCCTTTGCACTATCCTTCCTGATCGTCCTGTAACATCCCTTGTCAACACACACACCTCAGTTGTCAATTGCCCCACGCTGACATCATTCCGTTGCACTATCCTTCCTGATCGTCCTGTAACATCCCTTGTCACCACACACACACCTCAGTTGTCAATTGTCCCACGCTGACACCATTCCTTTGCACTATCCTTCCTGATCGTCCTGTAACATCCCTTGTCACCACACACACCTCAGTTGTCAAATGTCCCACGCTGACACCATTCCTTTGCACTATCCTTCCTGATCGTCCTGTAACACCCCTTGTCATCACATATGCCTCAACTCTCAATGAGCAAGTATATCGTTTCCCCGATTTTGAGTTTACCTAACGTGCCATAGCATTCCAATACGTGGATCTCATAGTATGTTTGACCAAATCTAGGATGTAAATTACCTTAATAGTACATTTGATGAAAGCGGACTTTTTGTTTACAAATTCCGACTTGTGCAGAGTTTGTAAGAGAAGGAAATTTACTTAATTTGCATTAAGATGCCAGCATAAACAAATTACAACTGGAATTTAAAGGTTTAGTATATTCACAAAACATTGGTGTTTTTAATTTAATCCGGGAGTAAAGAAAATTGCGTGAGAACAAAGAATAGTTATTTTAATAAATCCGCAGTTTTAACTTATTTTAGGTAAACCTCCAATTAAGCGTGTTAGGATTGAAGTTGTGAACATCCATTATCTTAAATTTTGGAATAACTGATCTAAAAGCATCAGATCCATACACTCATCAGCCTAATGAAACAGAATTCAGTATTATCTCGCCATGGTGTGCTAGAATACCTAAATGAACATAATTCTATGTTACGTAGACTGGGAGTTACGAGTAGTCAAGCGGATGTACTGCACTAACTGCAGTACAGCACCGCATGTACGCCCTTTGTGTTTCCAGCGTGATCCCTGGGAGTAAGGGATGAAGGTCAACCAGATCCGGACGGGGCACCTAACGATTCCAACATTACATATATCCTGATGCCGTCTAGCCCTGCAACTCGAGGATCCCAAGAAGGAAGGAGCCCCAGCAATCCCGCCGATCGCACAAACAGCGTCGCCTGGTCTTTCAACCTTAAAACAGATGAAACGAAATGATACGGACAGGAAATTCGTGGTAGCAGGAGAAAACCCCAGCATTGGCCTACGATCAGGGAAACCACAAAAAACCATGGTCAGTGGCCGGCCCGACGGGAATCGAACCCGGACCTCCTAAATGCTGTACTCCCACGTTGCCTTCTCGCTCGGCGGCTAGACCACCATTTGCGGTTAATACGGAACCAGTTCCACGAAATAATGGCAGTACTATTGACTATGCCACATTTATTGCAAGTAATGTGAAAACGAGACATATTAAAGCAAAAAAATTACCCAATTTATTAGAACCTTAAAATTACAAAGAACAGAATTTATTTTATTTTAAAATCACATATTTATTTTTTTATCTGGGGAACGGAAAGCAGTGGACTTGAAGGTGATAAAAGGTATGGGCCAGCTGCGCGCGCAGCCGAGTAAGATCATAATGAGTCACTGAAGTAGAATGGTAACCGTTCTAGTTCAGTTACGTTACATGTAATGAGGGTATTATACTCTGGTCGACCAAAATAGTATATTGCGATACAACTGCGGTAAGTGTATCGTTGGAGAACACGGAACACTGAAAATACCCATTTTCACTTCCGAGATTCTCCAATGCACTTAACGCACATGTATATTGCATACTATTTTTTTCGAATATTGTGAATAATATAAATACACTAAAATAAAATTAGTTACTAACAAACGTTGCACAAGGTAGTATAAGTGGCAAGATTATAACATAATGCTGGTGGCGAACTGGCGATCAATTAGCCACGCCTGGTAATTGACCTTTAATAAATTAGTAACTGGCAGTTGAGGCTTAGCTGCTGCTTAAATTAAATCTTAAGTAAATATTAGCACACAAAAAGGAAGTAAAGATCCCGGCAAGATTTAAATAGTAAAACTGAGTTATCAAATATGCTTATAGTGAGAGTCTACTGCCTTGAAGATTTAAAATTCCAGTATAGGTTTTGAGAAAATTCTGGTATTGCATCGAGTCATATTGCAGTATTTAAATACGTGTTATGGCTAGCTGGTTTGTGAAGTTGTGTTTACTACTGCCTCTCGTACGAATGTAGGCAGTCAGTACGAGAATTTGTGACGCTAACAATATACAAAGTTCGCGCACGTTCCAGAACAAATTTACTTGTATGAAGATATTCAACACATACATCTAAAGTTAGAGATCTGTTTTGCCCACAACCTCAACATTACTTACAAGATATAAATGAATCAGGAACAAGCAATATGGACATAAGTCAACTGTAAGAAAGGGCAACATGAAACGAAGAAGAAATATGTAGAATTTAGTGAACCAGATTTTCAATGGACAACTTCATAGATGAAAAATTATGCAAAAACAGAAATCGTGTACAACAATACCTTATTCAAGAAGTATTTATTTGATTAACAAAATCTTCCAAGAATCAATCAACTGAAAATCTAATCTGATGCAAAGCAATGTTATATGAATATTTCATCCAATTTGTCCAGTATGTTTCCAGTGTAATTCCAGTATTAGTACACACCCTGTTATATTCCATGTATGCAATAATGTATAACAAATTAGACGGTTTAATATAGTTCATGTACATACGTTTAATAAATAGCATGCAATTAGGTTAAGTTACCATCACTAAATGCAGGAAATTCAACTTTCCACCATGGCCGCATGAACAGAGAGTGGATCTAAAAACACTATCATCGGGAAAAATGCAGAACTGTATCATATGGTTTATACTAATTCACTTCCTGTGCCTTATAATCGTCATCATAGGCTCGTATTTACAGATTCAAAGCATGCATGCTCAGTCAGTCAGCCAGTATCACATTATGGATGTAAGGGAAGTATTTCTTTTGGAATGCGGGCAGTAGGAGACAGGGACTTAATTAATGAAAGTGGGGGAACTGGCTCTCTCTCCATACATTTTTACCTCCATTCAACACGCGTGTGAAGTTGGCTTAATTACCACCGTAAATCTGTGTGACCAGCTTTCAACCTGATTGAAGACGAACCTTGCTGCAGTATTCACTGGCGCGCACCACTATGTGGAAATTGGCACTATTACCTACAACAGCCTCGCTACTTAATTTCGTATTGGGAGTGTTTAAACCGAGATGAAGTGAAAAAAATCTGATGTGTTACACTCACATGACTTTCTCTACTGTTGTACAAACTATTTTTACAAACCCTTATTCTCCATATCCTTCATGTTAATCGAGATATCGAGATGTTAATCTTATTACTAATTTTCTTGTAGATACAAGGGGAATATGGTAGGCTTTAAGCGATAGTCAAATATTATAAGAGCTGGCTGCTATCGGGAGATTCCGTTTTCTTTGCATTACCAGGACCCCAAAAAAAAAAATATTAATAACGAATTCCCATTTGAGAAAAAGTATAAGTATTGGAAAATTTAAGGGAATAACAAGCAATATCTCGAAAATGGTTCACTCAACAAAAAGAAGTGTATATGACATAAATTGTGTATTTTAACGCGATCTACATTTTTTGTGTAGTAAAATTTTGTCTATCTCTTATGGTTTACCAGTTATGCAAAATTCGTCACAATGAAGAATACTTTTGGAGACATTCCCAGAAAATTCGAGATATGCATTTTATTTGTCATGAAAGTATTTAAATATATATTTAATCAAAATCGTTAGCTATTTTTGAGAAAATTAAAATTTTCGAAATATGTTCCATGTAAAGGGTAATCTGGGGTGGGGGGATTTTCTTGAAACCTTCGTGTCGCATCTCTGGAAGGTATGGTGGTGGTGATGATGATGATATGCTGTTTAAGGGCACTAAACAGCTAAGGTCATCAGCGCCCTTACAATGTATAAAATTTAAAGTCCAAAATATAAAAGACGGGTAAAACAACAGCATAATTAAAAAACGGAACACAAACCCGCGATGTCCAAAAAGCTAAAAGCAACAATACACCAAATTCCAAAAACTAACACACTAAAAGCATGGGCAATAAAAGAGTAAAACGTGTCAAGAACTGTAGAATGCGAGGGACATGAGCGCCATATGTCCACTGTGGAGTAGTCCCCATTAAAACAGACATAATAAAATTACAAAGCTAAAGGACGCTCAACGCATCAAATGCGCCGATTAAAATCACTGTCACGAATAAAACGTAAACACATTCTACAGCACGCGCATCGTCTGCCAAAGCGTTGGTTATGCCAACAGGCAGACCCACACGAACGCGCAATGGAGCTAAAACTTGACACTCTTTAAGATGTGACGCACCGTTAAGGGCGCATCACACTGCTCACATACTGGTGCGGGGTCACCACTAAGCAGGTATCTATGACTAAAGATGCAATGTCCGATTAGTAGACGGGCTAAACGTACCTCTTCCAGACGAGAAGAACGAGAAGAGGTACCCCAGACTAACGGAAGAGGTTTAACCTCCCGCAGCTTGTTCCCCCGGAGGGCCGTCCACTCATCGCTCCAAACCGAGAGGATGCGCCGACGTAAAATAATAAACAAATCTGACGAAGGAACAACACAGGTAAAGCTTCTGGAAGATAAAATCGCTGATTTGGCAGCGGCGTCTGCAGACTCGTTCCCTGAGATGCCCACATGACCTGGAATCCACGTGAAGGTGACGCCGATGCCGGAAACACCGAGCAAGTGGAGCAGGTCATGAATGCGTGAGAGAATGAACCAGAAGAATCAGAAATAAAAGTAGGTTAACCTGTATTGAGGATAGAGAGGTTGAACTGATCAAAAATGTCGGAAAGAAGAGTTGCCCTCGCACAAGCCCTTGGTGAACCCCACAGGGGGTGATGGGCACTAAAATCTCCCAACAGAAGAAATGGTGTTGGGAGAGGGGACATAAGATCTTGAACGTCCGCGTGAGCGAGGGGAGACGAAGGAGGTAAATACACAGAGCAAACAGAAAAGAAAAAGCCGGGTAATTGAAGCTTAACGGCAACAGCTTGCAAGTCGGACGTAAGTGTGAGTTTGAAAATGAACGTCGTTACGCACTAATAACATGACACCTCCATGAGCAGGAGCACCCTCATCCGGTACAAGATCGTAGCGAACCGGAGTATACCCTCGGAGATCAAAAGGGTCGTAAAGGCGAAGCTTGGTCTCCTGCAAACACACGACCATAGGTGAATGGGAACGCAATGAAAGTTACAGTTTCGTCCTATGCGATCGTACACCACGTAAATTCCAGGTCAGGATAGCCATGAATAAAAGGGATAAACTTCTTACTTAGAAGGGCGGCTCAAAATAACTTTGTGCTTAACCTTCGGGCTCGGACTTTTTGTATGGAGTTGGTCAGACTCCATTGCCTCCTCGAAGGGGCCCACGCGATCAGTGCCAGAAACCGATTCAAGCGCCGTGAATCGGTTCTGGGTGGCAATGGGTGAAGGTGGCCGCTGAGCGCGGCTTGTCGCTCCTGGGACTGCGACCTTCGAAGAGAAGGTGAACTCTTCTTTCCGCGTGCACGCGGAGGGTCTTTCAAAAAATCTTCTCTACGAAATTTCTGCTTCGATTTTTATTCAGTGCCTTGTGACTTCATAACCTTTGGACCAGGCTTAGAGGGCTTGATAACCTTAGCGGAAATGGACGGCCGGATGGTAGCGGCGGATAATGCAGTCATGGTCCAGGTTTGAGTCTCTGCATCCTTCCCTTGTACTGTCGAGGCAACAACAGAAATGAATGTTCCCGATCCCAGGAGCGAAGGTTGGCGTGCATGGTAACGCCTCCGGGCTTCGGCGAAGGAGAGTTTCTCCTTTACCCGGATCTCCTGGATCGCCTTCTCGTCCAAGTACCGTGGGCAGTCGGCAAATGAAGCAGAATGAGACCCTTTGCAATTAACGCAGACGAGGGCTGAGGAACAAGTACCATCGTGCGACGGCTGGCTACATGAGGCACAGATGGATCCGCACTCTTACAAGAGACTTGCGTATGCCCAAGACGTTGGCATTTAAAACAACGCAGAGGTCTAGGAACATAGGGCCTCACCGCAATCCGTTCGTACCCTGCTGAAACACTCGTGGGCAGATCGACGCCATCGAAAGTGATAAACAGGGTACGAGTAGGTACAAACACTCCGTCGCGTTTAGCCTGCACTCGAACTGCCGTTACCTTTTGGTCGGAAAGATATTCCACGAGCTCTTCGTCCGACATACCATCGAGGCTATGCGTGGTGACGACGCCTCGACAGGAATTCAAGGTGCGGTGCTTCTCAACACGGATGGGATAACCGTGGAGAAGCGTGCCGCTCAACAAGGACTTACTTTGTACTAACAACGAACCATTACGAAGCCGAGTGCAGGAATGAACCGGACCAGCATTTGAGTCAATGCGCTTTTGGATAATAAAAGGGTTCACCTCGAACGTTTTACGTTCCTCTGTTCACGTATGACTAAGTAACAACCAGATGTCTATGGTGCTACTTCTGTTACTAAAACTTTTCGGCGCTTATGCGAAATAATGGAGAAAGGGGGCTCCATAGCGAAATAAATCCTCCACCATTGCAACCGTCTCCGATCTCGGGCGTTACCCCGACTTGGGTGAGTGGCCTATACCAGACTCACCCCAGGGTCACACCTCCCAGAACATAGACAGAGGGACCCAATCGCCGTCAGAAGTCAGCAGCTCATGTAATGGCCCCACCGCGGGAATGCAGTTGAACAGCGGATACGAACACATACCCTACATGACGACCCCGGGTGATGGGGATGACGCCATTAACCACTCACCCAGCTGCGCACACACTGCGCAGGTATCCGCCAGGCTGTGTCCACAGAGGATTAAAATAAAAGGCTAAAGTAAATAAAACTGTGTGGGCGTTTCGCAAGCAAGGTAGGCCGGCGAGGAAGAAAAAGAGATGTGCGAATGGTCGTGGCGCGAAATGGTCGGAAATAGACTAGGGAAGAAAGAAACGATGGCGAGAGGCGACATGAAACGAAATGTAAAGAACGCACGAGAGCCTACCTTGTGTCTTCCGGTCACGAGAACGAACCCACCTCGATCGGACGGGGATGAAGATGGCGATGAATGGCTCGGGCACCCCGGGTACGCCTAACCCGTACTCACAAAAGGTGAGCCCCTGGGGGGGGGGTCTCTGGAAGGTACTGAACCTAAATACCCAGTTTGGTGTTTAAACGACTGTTCGTTTTTGAGTTATGCTGTTCACAGACAGACAGACAGACACACACACACACACACACGGACATGTTTCCAAAAATGCTTTATATGCATTCAGTGCACCTCAAAACATGTATTTCCTGTGAAATCTCGGTATCGAATTGTTGGGTGGAATGCAATACTTCCCATGCTTACTATACCTAGTAGAGAAAGTAAAAAGTCACTTGTGTGAAATTTTCATCACTTTTATGTTAGGTAGAGGAAGTAGGAATTCGATAGATATTTATTTAACCTTACATGCATGTCTTTAAGGTACCATGAATCCAAAGAAAAGGGGAACAAATTTCTAACACAACTCAAAAACAGAAGGTCAGTTCCAACTTGGTGTCTAAATTCAACATTTTCGAAAATTGTATCACAGATTTTTCAAGAACCCATCCTTGAACTTTGCGCAATTTTGTATAATTAGGAAACCATAAGAAGTAGGCAAAAGATTTGCTGCAGGAAAGATGCAGAATTCATTTGAATCCCCTCAATGTGTGTCGTTTATCGTAGCATTAGCCGTTTTCGAAATACTCTATGCTGCAAGTTTATACCTTTACCAAATGCGAGTGTGGGATCTATCCGATGAGCTTGAGAGCCTGGGATGCTTTCTTTCCGTCCCAAGAACTTGTTACCACGAATAAACAGTTCAACATTGTTTCCGCAAATTCTAAGCACTTCTTACTGAATTTGAAATTATTTCTAAAAAAAATTTATTACGCATAACGTATCGAAAGTGGATCAGTAAATCGCGTTTCATATGAACTCAAGAAATTAAGCAAATCGAAATGGACTGCTAAAAGAGGAACGATTTATTTTTATAAATGTAAGAATTAAAGTAATAATAGATATAACGTGCAATTCGTTACACATCCTTTTTTGAGTTATGTTGTCGACAGGAAGAAAAAAAAAAAATAAAACCCACCGACAACCTTTTGAGATATACACTTCAGAATAAAAGTTGCAACTAGATACGCCGTATCCCCTAAGCCCTGTCCGAGATAGCCGAGTACACAATTATGAACACATTTGGAAAGTTAGGCTGCTCACATTAATTAAAACAAATAGCTGCGCAGATTAGGTTGTAATCTTGTGCAGAGGATACGAATGCACAATCAATCGATGCTTCACAAAATCAAAGGCAACAAAGATTGCATAATTGCATTGAGTCTATGTGTTTTGGTAAACAACACTGTAATTCTCCGCAAATACCTGGAAGGGTATTCGTGATGATTGCAAGTTCACTGATAACATCTGCGTACTAAAATCCCAAGACCTTGTTTGGAAACTTGCGGGATTTCGAAGGCCACCTAGCGGGGATTCTAATACAGTGCAGTCGTCTTATGGCGAGGCGATCGATGCAAGAATGTGACGATTTTGTGAAGAATGCAATTCGCGTAACAGTGCGCAATTTCTTTTTTAAAAATGAGCCGTTAACAGTTGATAAAATGCCGCTTTTAGAGAACTAACGAGCGAAAAACAAAGTAATGTAGATTATTGCATATCTTCACACGTTTTCTTTTTCTCCCCGTGTAACCACTTTTCCCATTTCAGATTTTTCTTTACGAACACTGTTTATACATACTTGTACTCGAAACACCAGTAAACTCGGAATTTAATTTCATCACTTCTTTCACGGGAAGTGTTGGATATTTCTCACGTAACTTATAATAAGCATCAACACTATTAGTCAATGGATTGCCCGTGGCTTATGCTTTACGCAAATCGACTAAGACGCAAGAGCAAATTTACCGTCCACATGATAATAAATAGAAGGTGCTGATTTCTGGCTGTAAACAATGTTCTGCGCATATCTAGATGCTAGGTGATATACGAATTGCATATTGAGACTTTCAGCTATGTTAAACGGTATAAATCAGCGTTTATTAAACTCTTAGGCATTTATACAGAATATTATACCATTTAAGGATAAATTCATTCTAAAATTTGGATTATTAGCATGGGACTATTTTTCTACGTCCATTGCTGCTGTGTTGTGCCGCGGTACACTGGCCACGTGGGTTTATTTTGGCGCGGATGAACTTAAAGTGAATACAGAGTAGTAACATACACTAGTACTAACCTTGGTGTATATAACGCATATAGCTGGCCTGTGGCCTTGCCTTAAAACAACCGCACCGTTGCATGTGCTGGCTACCCCGATTACCGGTACTGCTATGGGTATTTGTCCCCTGCTGGGAGCTCTAAAACGGAATCCACTCAGTTTTGTGCGGTTCTTGAGACTGCTTGACGGAAAAGTAGCCGCGCTTAAGCGGTCGGTCGGAAGTGGATGCTGGCCGCACATTACCGTTACTGCATTTAGCAGTGTACACAGAACATCTTTTTACCTAGGAGAAGGGGGACGAACTTCTCATTTCACTCGGTTTTGGTGACAAACACTGCCAAACTTCAAAAGGCGGGGTTGTCAGATGCAGTCTTTTTCCTCTTCTCGGTTCCTACTTTTATGTGGTGACGAAAGTGCCTATGTGTATATTTTGCCCATGTCTAAGTGGCGAAACATCTCCCGAACGTAATATCAAGCTGCTCCTTCATTGTAAAGGACACTAACTTAAGGTGTAATTAAATATTCATATTTTAAAATAACAAAACCGCGGCAAAAAGGTTATGCGAAGTACCACAACATAGGAATTGCTAAGCTTTAAAGCAAAGACGAAAGGAAATGAAGCTGAATTGTTACTGCACTTTAGGCAGTATGTTGTAAAGTCCTCGCCAGACCGTGTTTGCCTGACCATCAGTGACTCATGGCAACTGTTAATTTAACTTTTTGTATTGATAATATGTAGATAAATTGAAGCCAACTGCTTAAGAATCCCTATAATCGATGTTTATTTAGGAGCATTTATAACCCCTTTGGGCAAGTAATTCAAATACCCTAGTCTCTGACACAAGGGATGTTGTATAGGAAGTTTCATAGTGAACGATTTAGTTTTTCTTTCGTGAAAGGGTAAATAATAATAATAATAATAATAATAATAATAATAATAATAATAATAATAATAATAATAATAATAATAATCCCACACAAATGCAATTTGAGCTTACGGTTACTCAGCAGTTATTTATCCAAAACCGAAAATTATCCCAACAAATTGAATAAAATAAAATTCAGTTTTATTTATGTACGTTCTTTAACTACTATGGTCCTTAGCGTCCCAATCTATTTGGGCGTGAAAGACAGGGAATTTTGCTCAGAGGTCCCTTTATCAGGCTTGAGGTTCTTTTACGTGCCGTAACTCTACGACTTAGAGCGAGAGAAAGCGGTTAGAGCAAGAAAACGCGTGTTGTATCAAACATGATACTTGGGGAATGGGTAGCTCACTGAGGAAGGCCGCTATGTTATGTCCCATATTCTGTATGGGTGGCAACAGAGGTGGAAGCGACCGTGTTATGGAACTTATTTAATTCTCACGCAATAATCTTGAAAGCACGATAAAGCGATGTCGCGTGGTTTCCTGTATACAAAACAGAATAACAACAATATTATTCTCCCGAACTGCTCCACGTTACGGCTGACTTTCACTCACTGCGCCATAAACAAAGACCTAACAGCTGTCAGTCTGGTCTGCGATTGAACAGAACGTTTTGCTGGCTTCACCAAGCTTAACATTCGATTAATTGCAAGGGGAAGCCTATAAAAACACCAGTGGTCAGCAGGAGAGATTTATTCTCGAATCGATGTCAGGGGGTGCGGCGTCTCAGGGGAACTATGGCCGCAGGGGCTGCAGCTTATAGGCTCCAGTACTGCGATTCGTATACAACTCGCCTTGTGCTCCACATTCTCATTAAATCTGTTTTCGTTTCGCGCTTCACTGGCTCAAATTAAAAACACACATTAAGTGCAAACAGTTTTCTCATAATACTGCTACAAACTTTTTATGATCAGTGCTTTAGGAACAGACCGTTTCCCTAATTAAATCTAAACAGACATTGAGAATTTCTGCAAACCTATCTAATTCGGAGTTATTCATAACGGCTACATTAAGAAAACGGTATAAAATCCTAAGCCCTGTATTTTCCAGAAGATTCCAACTTCATCTAGCAGGGAAAAGAGACGATTCTCCGCTGTGATAAGATGTGTCGAGTCAATCCCTTCTTATGAAAGAGATGTTGGGATGGGTGGGGGAAAGCTGATGCCTCAAATATCTTCCGACATTCATAGAATATACAGAGTTGTCGATAAATCCAGGGTAAAGCTAATGTGAAACCAGCCCTTTTGATTCTTTTCGAGTCGGTGGTTTCTAAAGCTACGAGATTCATACTTAATTCGTACCGAGAATCACAGAAGGCGCTAGTGGTCTGAAGCAACGAATGTTATCAATAAATCTCAATTGTTGCCATTTTCAGGAGGTGGTGATGTCTAAAACTTGCAATTATGGACATGATCCCTCTGGAAACAAGGCCTCTTACAATCGTATCCAGGGATGCTGAAGAGCCTACATAAAACTACACCCTTAAGGTTATAGTACATTGACACTTGGGGATGGCACACATTTGTTTTTGACGAAGCTTTCTTTAACCTCTTGGTCATATCGCGGCGGTTCGTTTGTTCATCTGAGTCAGTATACGCCAGTGGGCTTAGTTGCGTAGTCGCCTTCCTGTATCACCTATTTTTATTGCTATTGCGTTTTGGTGGAATGTGGGCTTTGGTATTCTGGAAGTGCAGGTTGTTCTTTGAATGTACACGCAGTCAAATAGCTTTAATTGCGTAATTACCTTCCTGTACAATTTCTATTTCTTTTTTTCTGTAAGGGCAACTTTGGGCCGTGGTAAAGATTGCTTTAAAAGTATGTATATGACAAAACAGTGTTCACCGGATTACCTAACTTATGGTTAAACTGCATCCCTCAATGTAAACATTATTAACTTAATGCTGCAAAAATGATGTAAATGTCTACTTCCAAAAACAATGCCACGCACGACGGACACCATAAAGCAGTCACGTTCAGACAAAAACACATCAAGCACAATAATACCGTACCAACATAAATCTCGGCGAGGTTTAACAAATGATAACACACGAGTCCTGCAGACTTATCAGTTTACACATGTATGTTTGTCCAGCCATCAATCCTATTGCTGTAGGGATTATATCCGGCACACAAAAATCAAAACATTTCGCACAAATCCGTCAGCTAACTCTCAGTAATAGCACCTGTTAATAAAATAATACGAAACTGAGCTGATGTTATATTCACACTGCTTTCTCTACCTACATCCTTTATTTTTAATAGCTTCTACAAACTATTTTAACGAAACCTTATTTTCCCTACATTAAAGCTTTGCGGAAACAGTTTCATTACTGATTTCGTTGTAGGTACAAGGGGATTGAGGAAGCCGAATAGATAGAAGTTTAAAAGTGAGTCGCTATATGCGGCCTTAACATTCATTACCGTTTCCATGACATCGGTCAGTGCTTAAAATCGCATCAGAGGAGGTGTCTGTATGCAACTTATATGAGCAATTACAGAGTGGTGGCGACAATTTTAAAAGAATCAATAATCGGTTACTAAAAGCTAATGCGATAATGAAATACAATGTAAATACAGGGCGAGCCAAAAAACTACGAACCGCCTGCGCGGTGTTTTTCCTGTCCACGTCCTCGGTGATCGCCGTTATCATAGAAAGGCGCGGATGAAACCATACAACATTTTTAAAACTACTTTTAAAGGCTTTACGTACCAACTTTATGAAAGGAGATGCTCAACTGCCCACCGTCGTTGTCGATACATTTTTGGCACTCTTTAGAAAACTATCCATCATTCTTATTCTAAACATCATTATTGCATTAGCAAGTTATCAGGTTTCGGTAAGACAAGTACAGAATGACAGGTGCTCGCGTTCAGGGGAGAGATTAAGTAGTTTTGTTATACGTGGGACAAACGAACAGCGCTCAGTTGATCCACAATGCAATAATGTGTAATCCTGTTTATCTATTCTTCCTTTTCCACCCCAACGTTTTTCTTGCAACACTACTGTCCAGCCAATACCTTAAGAGTTATTTGCCACTTCTTTCATTTTTCCAGGCCTATAACATAGTTTGAAATTCCAAGTCGCCAACAACCAATCATCCGTCTTAACAAGGTTTTTACACGTGGGGTTGATAGCCCCATGCTTAACCCCCAACTTGGAGAACCGGCTCTCCTTATTTCTGACCCCAGGAGACAGGGTGGACTGGTTATACCCCCCAGACACTGGGTGGCTCAGGTACCTCGAGGTCGCCACTTCCGTACTCGCCAAGGTGAGCCCCTGAGGGCATAGAATGGTACGTTACAAACCATAGTAGTTAAGAGTCCATAATTAAAACTCAATTTAACTTATACACGCACGCGCACGCACACACGTCTCGGAACATGTAGACATTACCAGTGAAATACCAAACTCGAATTTTTAGATGTCATACAATTCCTCTTAGATACTACGGATAAGAAAAAGGAAGAAGTGTGCGTTTTGCTACCTAATATTAAAACATTTAGTAAAAAGTTTAGCAGATTTTAATGTATTTCATTCCTTTTCTCAGTCCCCCCTTTACCCTTTTGCATTACATTTTGAATATTTTCTTGATTCTTTCGCCTTCACTCCATTTATGTGCAATGTACTTGGTCGTGCTGATATAATGTGCTGCAATGGTTTATATTGGTAAGCAAATTCTAAAACGCCTTTGCCACGCACCTTACTTGGTTCTGGCACTCCACTTTTTGGGAGTTCCTCCCACCTATTTCCTTCGATCCTGAAACTGATCCGTGTTCACAGGCTAATATCTGATTGCAGGATTTTTAACATGAAACCAACATGAGACGACTCATATAGGGCTATTGTAGAGCATCGTTGCGAAGCATGTCTTCCAGCCATTCTGGTGAAATGTTTCTTTACTCCTCCCTTTTTGCCTCTCACCTAGGTTTGATCTTTGCTCAAAGGCTAATGCGTGTGTGTGTCAAAACAATAACTCGCCCAACCCAGGTATGGTGTGGAGCACACATAATATGGAGTTTCTGCCAACAATATATGGAGAAAGGCCCTAGTTTTTAAACCCGGTAAGAATACTTTTTTATAATTTAATAATAATAATAAGCTAACAGTATAGGTATAAACTTGTGTCTCTTCCTTATGCTTGCTATGCGATCAACTATACTGTTTCTCAGCGTAACCGTTAGAATGGAACGAAGTTACAACTTCTTAAATATTCACCTTATCGAACTTTTTTTTTTTTTTTTTTTTAGCATTGTGGTTATTAACCTTGATTAGGTTACACTTTTCAACATTGTCGCACGTAATGTTTTAGTGACATATTACACGTGAAATTGCAGTTGACATCATATAATGAACGCGACGCTTTTCTACATATGCAGCCAGTGTTCTTCAGGCAGCAAGAAAATATCTCCTTCGTGGCTTTCTTACTCCATCAGCTTGCAAATGAGTTTCACAAAACAATTTACTACCGATCCCTTATTTCCCTCAGCAACTGGATGATGCCACAAACCGTCCTACACATTTTTATAACGTGGAGCGTCTCTCAAGCCGTTAATGAAGACGTACGTGTCACATCGTTAATTAAGGGCGGACTGAACACCAATTATAAACACAGATACAAATTGTTTTGTTTATGCGAACGCAGCCATGAAGAAATCGGGCAGGCGAATCAAATTTACCTTTCTGTCAAGTTTCTTAGCTGTCTAACTATAGCACTTCCTGAAGGCTAGAGACACTAATGCAGTGTTCTCTCTGAAGGTGTGAATATATGAAAGTCCTTCAAGCATTGAACAAGCTACTGTATTCGTTTCTTGTTTACATGCCATTAAGGGAGAGCTCTCTGCTGGGCTGCATGCTGACCAGAACTGTTCTCTTACCACTGTGGTTAAAAAGTTTTCCCGGTTGTGTCATGTTCCGATCCATTATGTGCAATTTCAAACAAACTTTGTCATGCACTTACTTTGAAAATCAAAATTAACTCAAAATACAATTCAAAACTATTTTAACATTCTATTAATAAATCCGAGTTGCATATTCTCGTTTTAAAATAAGCTTTCGTTAGAGTAGTCTGTAGAAGCTGTACAAGAGTAGATGTTAGTGGGTAGAGAAAGTCGTATGACTGTAACCGATAAGTATTTGTTTCATCTATCTAGCCTTGGCCTATTGAGAGGGCACGGGAAGCACCTGCGGCATGTCAAAACAAACGCGCTTATGTTTGGGATGCGTTTAAGGAATTCCCTATAGCGTTTCCACTTGGGCGCGCCAAAAGGCAACAGCTGCTGTATCCAACAGTTAACATGAATCACGGGAAACAAAATGGCCCTCACAACACTTGTAATGACACGGAAATTTAAACAATACCTTGTCTCTTGCGTCATAAGCACGTTGCCATCAGTACTTGCCAGAAATGTGCCTCTACTAACTCAACATCTTTTGTTTTTGTGTCACATATTGTGCAGCAAAAGAAAAGGAAATATTTATACTACAATTTAAACCTCTTTATCTAAGCATATTTGTCAACTTCCTAAAACTGAAACTCTTAAAACTTTCCCTCGTCCAGTAAATCGTAAAGATTTTGCGAATGAACATGACATTTAGAATACGTAAAATGTTCAATGTAGTAAATATACAATATCACGTGTAAAATAAATGGGAATTCCGTTCTATAAGAATCCCTGAAGACCTGGTAGTACTGTTTATATCACACATTTGAAATTATTCCTGGTACCATAATAAACACGCATTAAAGCAGGGAAAATCACTTCCTAGGCTATATACAAATTTCTAGTCCATATTTTACGCTTCATAACATTAACTATAAACTCAAATTGTCACATTAAATGGGAATATATCCTGCAGCCATAGAACGCGAATAAGACGAACAATTTGCATGGAGTTGACTTTACAATTCACATGCTCCATTTCTGAATGTTCACGCCCTGGTTACTAACAATCGAATTTTAGATCCGCGTGCTATGCATTTTGTTGCAGCTAAGTGAAGGGAGCCCATGAGCATAATGAATAGACATACAATTACGCTCTGGCCTATCACAGCACTGCATACCAAATAGCTACATAGCAATCTTAAGTTACACTTTCATGCAATAGAAGTTAATGCTTTGGCAAGTACACAGTGAAAATCGACAATAATTTAAATGTGCCAACAACGTCGTAAAAACAACTCCTTTGCCTTTTTGTCGTAAAAAGGATTCCGCTTACGTACATTTTGCGGGCAATGCGTTAAAAGTTGGCAAATATGACAGTGCAGTTCACACCCAGAACATGGTAATATCTCCCTTGATATGGTTGAACACATTGCAACCACTTCTCTCCAATGGATAACAGAGGCAATTTCAGAGAATGTGCCGCGAGATTTAATCGCATTAGCCAAGGAGGAACATAATTCAGGTATGGCCCAACAGGTCGAGGGGTTGCGTGTTCCAGGCAGGCACGCGAGTTACCGGTCGCTACTTCACTGCTTGCTTTGTGGTTAGGATGCTGTTCCGGAATCATGTCCATATAAATATTACCTCTTTAAGGGATACTGCATTCCAGGAGAGACTATCCCATCAGGCGCATTGTGTAGTCGAGAGCAGATAGTTATTTCAAAAGCTTACCTACAGGATCTGAACATTTCTGCTATTAACCGCCTAGAGTAAACTGGTGACAAAATGAGTTAAAAATGTTCACTGCCGATTTCTACATGACTTAAATTCAGTTTTTTATTTATGGACGGTCTTTAACTACTATGGTTCTTTAACGTCCCATTCTATATTGGGCGTGAAAGACCAGAAATTTTGCTCAGAGGCCCCTTTAGCAGGCTTGAGGTCCTTTTAGGTGCCCGAAAAAATCCATCGCACTCGGTCGGATTTTCCACAGACTGCTTGACACACAACAAAGAGGACTATTCTGACCATGGCAGAAGGCATTTATAGCATTCAAAATAGGCACGTATATCAGAACTTAAGAAACATGCATGGTAATGTTTTAAAGCAATATACATTTAAAAAGTCGCAATCATAATATATTCAATAAGCAATATTTGGTTTAAAAATCATACAAATTACTCATTTTATTGTTCCACATTACAAGTTACTGCTGTTAAGTCCTTGTGTTACAGTGCGCCAGCATCAAGCAATGATCTACACAAATATAATAAAAACTGTGGCTTTTGCTGGATGGGGCAATGGCTGTTGAAGTAGCTTTATCTTCTTGTCACTACTCTTTGAAGCGGGGATGTGTGCTTTGTTGTCAACGTGTGTTGATTGTATTTTTTTCTGATTAACTGTGCTTCCACAAACCTCACACAATAAAACTGCTCCATCAATTGAACATTAATGGCAACAAATTGATCATTAATGGTTCACTGAATTTAGGCATCGAAACTATATGATGTTATGTCTTTCATGCGACAGTAACTGACCATCGCCATTCGTCAAAATGCTTCCCTACAGTACCTACTAATATTGGGGAACCTCTTTCAAAAGAGGAAATGCTGAATCCTTAACACATGCAAAACATTACAGGATGGCAACATTCCAACATGAGGATTTCAAAGTGGTGTCCATCACTTAAGAGCTCCTGAATGTAAAGAAAAATTGAATGTGAAGGTGAGTTGACAATGTTGAAGTTTATTTCAAAAATGCAAACATTGGCATTTATGATTTAAATAGGCGGCTAAACCTTAAAAGACAAAATAAGAACTGGTTTTATCACTTCCGCATACCTCAAACACAATTATACCTGCATAACTTTTGATTTCTTACCATTCAGTAAAAAAAGGCATTTTATCTAACAACTGCTCACTAGTAATTACACAAATAGTTGCGCACATCCCATCTTTACAACTGTCCCTCTCGATTTTCACTGTCATTGTTTTATTTTTATGTAGTTCACCTTCACTCTCTTCGGAATGTAGCCTCCTCTTTCACTCGCTGGGGAGTCCAACAACACCTCCATAATCCCTCGCTCAGCAGCAGCACCAATGCACGCCTCAAGACTTCTCCACTTCTCGGAGAATCGCACGGGAAACACACCCGTCAACTCGCTCGCTGACCGACCGACCGACTGACTCACTCAACTCGATTGACTTCTCGCGACAACATTCGCTTATATAGACAATGGAAATTTCCGCAGGGTTCTCGAACGTTCGAGAAAGAGAAAAATCCACTAGTACTTTTATCTGTCGATAGCGCAGCTGATATTTACACTGGCAGGTGCTACCTTTCATTGTTAATTCCGACCGCCTGGCGTCGTCTCCCGATAACCTTGGGTCATATCCGTTGTTAAAATTGTCCTTGATTTTCAGTATAAATGAATTGTTTGTGAGCCAATGAGTAAAGCAATCTTTAGGTATCACATTTGAGAAGATGTGTGCAAATTTACATACAAATAAGAACGAAACTGAAATGCAAGAAATAAATTTCATGCGCAAAAGCGTCAAATTGAGAAAAACTACATTTTTCTAAAGCATGCACATTGTTTTTAAATTTACAACGTATCAGGTACTTAGAACTGTCATGAAGCATATGCTTTCCCATCCTTTTTCTATTTGGCTTCCTCCTTTTTCATTTTTGATACCCTACTCTTCCTGTAAGCTGTTTTCTTCTTCTCAGCTGAAGATCGAGTTGTCGCATCTCTTCATAATTACATCTGATACACTGCAAATTGTAGAATTTTTTTATAATAGATTTCATTTCTTCTTTAACTGACCACCCTGTGTCGGCTAAGTACTAAACTTGCTATTTAAGTTCATTATCTTCCAAGGATGGGACACGCAGATTTTCGACCCCCACATACCCTTTATATGGAACAATTTTCGAAAACTTTGATTTAAAAAAATAGCTCTAACGAATTTGATTAAAATACCATACATTAAAGACATTTACATGAGATAAAACTGTATATCTTGAATTTTCTGTGAATAGCCTATGAAGTCCTCTTCATTCGGACGCAATTCAGTACAATCCAGTGTAAACGTTAAGGGATAGACGAAAACATACTACACAAGAAAAACTCTTTAAAACACACAATTTAAAGGTGACAAGGCATTTCTGAGATATCCATTACTAATGGTTGGAATTGTTCATTTCTTGGTCATTCTTTTAAAGTCCTTCCAACATTCAGTTGTTTCTCGCGATTGCATGGAAACAGTATGGAATTTT
Organism: Deroplatys truncata; assembly: GCA_030765065.1. Lineage (NCBI taxonomy): Eukaryota > Metazoa > Arthropoda > Insecta > Mantodea > Mantidae > Deroplatys > Deroplatys truncata. The sequence goes on from CM060986.1 coordinate 28,042,760, forward strand.
AAGGTCAGCATATAATGTCCAGTTCTTAAACATTTGACTACGATTGTTCTCTTTGTGTCTATGACCGAATGTATAATGTAGTTATTTCTGCAAAGACTTATTTGGATTAAAATGTACTAGATATAAAAATAAGCTTTACTAAGAATAGTTTGTATACTCACTAATAAAAATAAAGGGTAGAGAAAGTCATGTGAATGTATCACATCTATTTTTTCTTTCTTCCCCATGTTTCTGGTTGCTGGCGTCTGCCAACACGAAGAGATACTGTGCATTTTTCTATGTAAGTAGAATATATAGGACAGCCCGAGGCCACTTTTTTGCGTTTATATGGGAAAAGATAGGGAAAACGAGGGTAGATGCTAGGCTAGGAGGGTATCCAAGGAGGAAAAATGCGTTTATATGGGGGAGATAGGAATATGAGGTTAGATGTCGACTAGACAGGGGTTGAAAGGTCTGAATATATGCTTTATAAGGGAAAGGATAGGGAAAACGATGGGAGATGCTAGGTTGAGAGAGTCTTCATAGAGGAAAATGAGTTTATATGGGGAGGGAGATAGGGAAAACGAGGGTAGATGCTAGGATAGACAGAGGTTGAAGTAGGAGGAATGTGCTTTATATGAGAGTGGCAGGGAATACGAGGTGAAGTGCTAGGCTAGTCAGAGGTTGAGTAGAGTATACGATTATATACGAAAGATAGGGCGTAGATGATAAGGCTAGACAGGTACTGAAGGAGGGGGAATATGGACTTACATACAGGAGAGATAGAGAATACGAGGAGAGGTGCTAGACTAGACAGGACTTGAAGGGTAGAATATAAGTATTTTAGAACACACTTGAAGCTTTTTAGGCACAGGTTTATCTAACCTTACAGGTATGCTGATGCTGTTTTAATGCAGTGGAACAGACATTTAACATCCTCTTACTAGCTTTAAAATATTTTTAGACATAGATATAGATACGTGTTTTAGGGTATTGGTGTAAGCATTTTAGCCAGTGTACTAGGAATTGTGGAGCATTTTAGGGTTCATTTAGAGACATTTTAGGCACAGGTACAGATATTTTTTTGATATGAACAAGGCTTTCAGGACATTCTGGTATGAGGCAGGGGAATTTTAGATGTTTCAGCAGCATTTTGGGAACTGGAGCAGCTAGATTCAGGGTATTCATATAGGTTTCAGAATATTTCGAGGTGTTTTATGATGCTTTTAAGGTATTTTGACAATTTTCAAGACGTTTTCAAAGCTCGTGCTAGGAGTGTTTGTGGCTCTTTAAAGGTATTTTAGGTTATGGATGTGGCATAGGCACAGGCCATTAAGAGTTCCTGAAGGGGCTTTTGGATAAGTGTAGCAGGCTATTTTATCGGCTTTTGGAAAGAGTAGTGGCTGTTTTATCGGCTTTTGGATAAGTGTAGCGGCTGTTTTATCGGCTTTTGGAAAGCGTAGCGGCTGTTTTATCGGCTTTTGAATAAGTGTAGTGGCTGTTTTGTCGGCTTTTGGATAAGTGTAGTGACTGTTTATTGGCTTTTGGTAAATGTAGTGGCTGTTTTTATGAGGGCTTTTGGGAAATGGTTTTCAGGCATTCTCTCTTGTTTATAGAGTTTTTCTCTTGTATTACACAGGTCTTATGATCTATAACCATTTCTAACGTTTTTACAGTCATATCGGATCCTTTTATGGTCTTCTCAATATTCTAATGCTACCATGTATGAAAGTATGTAGAGATGCGTTTTCTAACTCGACCTTAGGCTCTGTTAGTGATATTATTGTTTTTATTCAGCTTTTCTGTTTTTTTTTGTATGTTAATTGTTGTCTAGGTGTATCGTCTTTACCAGTTAATTGAGGCTATATTAGATAAGGATTGTAAGGGTAGGTGCCTCTCCCCTTTTATCTAGGCTTGAGACTAGCACTAGGATTTGCTCCTAATGGCAGGGTTACCACCTCCCTTCCACATTCTTATTTTTTATTTTATTCTTAGGTGTCTGCTAGATGTATACACAGTACAAGGCAAACTTCCACTTTTTAAAGTTGTAGACTCACGAGAAAATTATCATCTAAGGATTACATTCTCTTAGCCACTGCTTGTAATGCTGTAATGGCCATATGCATATGTCGTTATTCCATCCTCAGCAACAACTCTTTTATCGTCGTATGGAGTCAATGCAATTTTATTCACTTGCACTGTGGTAACAGTATGCTTTCGTGACAGGATCAGATTCATGGGCGTCCTTATTATTTCTCTGGCTTTAAGACAGTCTGTATAACTATCGAATGTGATATGCTGCTTAATAGCGCCACGTTTTATACCTTTAATCTTTTTTATGATTGAGCCGTGGATATCTAGCGCATACATCTTAGGTCGCAGTCCGACAAAGCGTTGGATGATTTTACCATTAGCCTCATCTTTAAATTTTCCAAGCACTTTCTTGTTTAGTGCTGAATAGCATATATGGTTTGTAGGATAATCAGCTGTATCGAGATGCTCAAGAAAACGTAGCTTGTCCTGGTACACATCTTCAGTTGTAACTTGATGGATGAATGAATCAGTGTCCATATACATCAGCTTCAGGTTTTCAACTCCATAATGCGGTAACAACACATCATAATGATAGTGGTACATTAATGTCTTGGAGATGTCCAACACACTCATTCCAATGTATATAGGCTTGTTGAACACGATCTGTCGGGAGGCCATATGCACAGCAGCTAGATTGGGGGCATATATTGTTCGATCGATAAACGTAGGCTTTGCAATTAACTTTTCCAGAGTCTTCTCGTTTGTCACCAACCGTATATCCACACGATTACGAAGGTTCTCCATTGTTTTTCCAAACATAGCATTGTTGAACAGTTTGTAGAGATCCTTCTCAAAATCATTTGCAGCCTTTTGTCGTAGTCTGTTGTTAAATTCCACATACGGTTTTAACCACTGTGACTGTCGGAATTGCAGCACACGATGGATTTTTGTTAGTTGTAGTCCATGACTAAGAGCTTGCTTCAAAGTCATGTAATGCACTACATACTTCTTTCGTGATCCAAGGTGAGGAATTAACTTCTTTGTAGTAGACTCCTCTGGTTTCAGACACTCAGGCAGGAATGGTAAATCATTATGCAGATCATGGAGTTCAGCAGGATACTCGATGTCAACTTCTAATATGTATCCATGAGGATCATCTTCTTCTAGTCTTTGTAAGTTTATTTCTTCAGGTGAAACCCACTGAAATCCACCAAAAGGAAGGGCGTGACACATTGCCCACCCATATTGGTTATTAGCGTCCTCATATGTGATGAATTGGGTTGGTCTCGACGGATCAAACTTTTCCATGTAAGTGTTATTAGCCTCTGCATACCGATGGGACACTTGGCATAAACCTCCTCTTATGCCGGATTCCACCATGAGTAGTTGGTCATAATCCTGTAACAGTTCCAGTTCGATTCCAGTATACAGTAACATGGCGTCCCATGTAAGTCCTGGAGAGGTAAAATAATGTGCTGGATCAACTTTGTGCGTTTTGAGAGTTTGCTCTCTGAATGTCTCAAAGACATCAGCTAGAAGAAGAACATCAGATATTAAGTAGAGGTCACTGTATTCACCCAGGTTTCTCACATTGAACAGTCTCCATACATTTCTAGCATGTTCGTAGTCAGCATCACTAATTTCTTCTTCATTCAGTTTATTGTAGAAGTAGTTCTTAGGAGGCAGGCAGGTCTCGTTCAAGACGTCCCATGAAGTGACGTAATCATAGGGAAATACACCCTTACGTGTCATCAACTTCATCTTGTCTTCTCCGAAGTACTTCAATGTTTCAGGGTACGATGTTAGATTTTTTACCAGCTTATCCAAGCTTGTACTCAGGAACCGAAAACTATCTACAAAACGGAGCTTTATATCTCCGACATACTTAGAGAATGATATATAGCTTTCTTCAGAGCTAGGAATTACTTCCACCCGCTCACTTGTACATCCCAGCTCCTTAACAATGAAGTGTGAGTCATATCCACTGAGGTTGTGCATGAAGACAGGCATATATTTAGGTGTTCTGCAGGCTAAATTGCATTCATTATGCAGACTTCCCCGATATTCACCACTGATGTGATCATGGTCGCGTACTTTATAGTTCTCTTCAGTAAAGGTTTTTCCACACAAGTAGCATACTATAGAAGACTCAAAATCCTTTTGCTGTTGATCTGTAAGTTTCAGGGGCATGACAGATTTGTATATATTATTAATCTCCTTTGCAAGGAATGACAGGTATTCCATAAACTTCTGAGCAGCATCAACACCACGATATACATAGGGATGCTTAGGAAGACCAGTTTCCAGATGTTCAACGCTGGTTGATGGTTTAACGTAAACACAGAAGCTCATTGCTGTATGCTCTTGATAAGGAGTTGTATAAGAAGTTTCAGGACTGGGTATGCATGTATGACATGGAGTGAGAATGCTTTCAAAGTCTGCGTAGATGACGTAAGGTAGTTTCAACATCCTTTCAAAATTTTTAAACTGTACAATTGATTTTTCCTTTGTAGGCATAACTACCCTTGCAACACCATGCTGATTACAGATGGATGCATGTTCTTGCAGTTTTTCCAGACCACTTCGTCCATATGGATTGTCAAAATGTGTAAAGCACCGCTTACAGGTATATATCACTACATCATGCTTAGTTTTCTGACGTCGAACGAGCTTCTCAAAATTCTTGATATATACATAGTGATGTTTTCCACTACTATCACTCAATAGTAGGAGGTCGCGGTGGTCAGCTAGCTCAGTGTCAGCAACCTTTATCGGATACACTTCATGCTTCTCATCCAGACCGAAAACGTTGATAGACATCCTATTAAGCTTCTCAAATTTAGGTATTTGAGAAAGTGGAGTAGGATAGGAAACGCAGCTGAAGTCGTACTTGTCTTGAAGCTGTTTGTATTTACTGACGCGTTGAGGCTTGGTGCTGACGAATTTGGCCAATACAGAATATATAAAACATTGCTCATCCTTATAGTTTTGGACGTTAATGCAAGCTTCTTTAGCTCCAACAGATGGAGGTAGGGGTATGTAGCTACTGCCTCGTAAGGGGTTGTACTTGTTAATACGAAGGCGCACCCCTTCCACAGCAAGCAGAGCCCAGCTGCTTCCCTTTAGTTGTGAATCCTCCATTTCAGTAACCAACTTCTTCATTTTCGTTTCCAGCATAGAGTCCAGATCCGTTTCTAAGAAAGCAGCTTGATTCCGTGTTTTAAATGTTTTGTCACAGGTTTCTCCGATACTGTTTACAAATCGGCACTCAACCAGCAGATTAATTTTCACACTCTTGTGAATACCAAGCTCTTTACGCACTGCCTGGATTATTCGTTGTTTGGCCTCATGCAGGTACATATTCAAGTCCTTAGATGAATCACATCGTATAAAATACGATTTCAATCGTCCTTCGAACGCTGTCTCGTATTCTTTCATGTCACAGCCCTCCATTGTGGATAATATGTGATGTTTGGTAGGCTCCAATCTGCTTTTCTTCTGAGGACTGCTTATTTCACATACGTCCTCGTGCCGCTGTCCCTTATAACCATCATTAAAGGTTACATTACAATGTTTACATTTGAAGAGCTTCTTGCAGCTCATCTCGTGTCTTCTCTTGTCATAACTTCGGAGGAATTCCTTTCTACATTTACTACAAGCGTATCCAGTAGCGCTTGGAATAATATCCTTATACGCTGAGTTATTCATCTTTATTCTTGATGCAATAACGTATTAATCCTTCTTCAAGGGAAATGTAGACCTTTTTGCCTTGATAACACTTTAGAAAGCTGATTATTCTTGGAGAGAACACGATGTTAACACCGCAAGACTAATTAGCGCAATGAAGTCCAGTGTCCGCGGTCACCCTATTTATAGAGGTAGCACGAACCTTTTAGATCAATTATATACTGAATTTTAATAATAAAACGATGATTAAGCGTCTAAACTCTTATATCTCAATACGTTACACCGGTATTCGGACGTTTCCGTAAGTGTTCGAACATGTTCGTGTGTTTGGAGAGGTGCTCGAATGTGTTGTGTATGTCTGCGTATGTATCGTGTGTGTGTGTGTGCGTGTGTGTGTGTGTGTTTTGAGCTGTCTCGGGGTGCGCGTGTCTGTGTGTATGTGTGTTTTGAACTGTCTCGGGGTGTATATGTCTGTGTGCGTGTCTGTGGGTGTGTATGTCTGTGTGTGTATCTGTGTGTGCCTGTGTGTGTGTGTGTCGGTGTGTGTGTATCTGTGTGTGAGTCTGTGTGTATGTGTGTGTGTATGTCCGTGTGTGTATCTGTGCGTGTCTGTGTGTGTGTATCTGTGTGTGCCTGTGTGTGTGTGTGTGGGTGTATCTGTGTGTGTGTGAGTCTGTATGTTTATGTCTGTGTGTGTGTGGGCGTGTGTGTCTGTGTGTATGTGTGTGTCTGCGTGTGTGTATGGCCGTGGGTGTGTGTCTGCGTGTGTGTGTGTGTGTATGAGTCTGTGTGTGTGTCTGTGTGTGTGTGAGTCTGTGTGTGTGTGTGTTTTGAACTGTCTCGGGGTGTATATGTCTACGTGTGTGTATGTCCGTGGGTGTGTGTCTGCGCGTGTGTGTGTGTGTATGAGTCTGGGTGTTTATGTCTGTGTATGTGTGTGTGTATCTGTGTGTGAGTCTGTGTGTATGTGTGTGTATGTCAGTGTGTGTGTCCGCGTGTGTGTGTGTGTGTGTGTGAGTCTGTGTGTTTATGTCTGTGTGTGTGTGTATGAGTCTGTGTGTATGTTTGAGTGTTTATGTCTGTGTGTGTGTGCGGGTGTGGGTGCTGATCAAGAAGAAGAAAGGAATAAAGTAGAAAGGAAGAAGGAAAGAGAGAAAGAAGAAAAAAAAAGAAAGAAAATTAAGAATTTTAATTCAGACCTAAGGATACTTAAGTATACTTATAAATATATGGGTTAAACACTTTTTATTCCAGCCGTATATGTCTCCTAGTTTAATATTTATGAACCATTAAATTTTTATAAAGATTCGAACAAGGACCATAGGTTACCTAAGTACATATCACGGTTTAACACAGATAATGAATTACATCTAATAAATACATTTTTGATCCGTCCATACAACTCCCTTAGTTTAATAGCTATTGATCATTAAATATTTTGCTCTAAGATAATAGTAAAAAATTAATCCTTAAATAGCTTGATTACAATTATTTTCTAATGATATCTGAAAAGTCTTTCACTAAGCCTCTTAGTGCTATAAACTTATTCTGATTTTACCATATTTGCCTAAGTCTTTTAACTCATTAAGAATTAACCATTTAGGTTTTACCGATTCGAGGTCGGATATGAACTTCGGACTCCTAAATAGTTGTTCAGAGAATCTATCCACTGCTATCAATTTAATGTAATTTGTTCGAAGAGTCTAGCTGCCCTACTTCGGGAATAATGAAACATCAAAGTTTAAAACTCTGGCGAGATTCGAACTCCGGACCCTAGAGATATCTTTCCGTGACTAATCAATAATACAGGACTATGTGAATCCTTGTTGATGCTAAAAGGGCATAAGTTAGTAGCTTGTATTTGGGGTTTCTAGCACAAAACCGACACAAGTAACATGTCTTTAATTGGGTTTAATTGATTTTAATTGGGTTTAATTGGTGTTTCGTGCAAAGCCGACCTAAAGTGCATGAGTCTTCTAGCACAGGTCACGTGATCTTTGGTATTGGAAGGGTCTTTAATTGTTTCAATTGGTGTTTCGTGCAAAGCCGACCTAAAGTGCATGAGTCTTCTAGCACAGGTCACGTGATCTTTGGTATTGGAAGGGTCTTTAATTGTTTCAATTGGTCTTTCGTGCAAGACCCGACCTAAAGTGTATGAGTCTTCTAGCACAGGCCACGTGGTGACATTTACTTGAAGCATTTAAAGGCTCGTCCCTCCTCCTCGGCTTTGGGTGGGAGGAGGTAATCAAAATAATGTCTGCATTTCCAGTCAGCTATGAGACATGATTCACCCACTATAAAGTACACAGCGTTAATTCTAATCATATACATCAAATAAAAAAATTCAAGTTTCAATTTTTGTGGCGAACGCTCCTAACGAATCGAGGGTTTAATTTTCACCATCCTACCGGGACTTGTTGCTTTGAACGGGTCGATAACACGCTAGTGTTATCCGCTAAAATCCAACAGGAGGGTTCTGAAAGATATCGTAGAATGGCTAGTATACGATGTTCGCTAACTAAAGCACACCTCTTTATTACAATGAGAAATTTCGCAAATTAGAATCACAAGCGATGAAAAAATATTGGAATATTTAGCTTTAAAGGTTAACAAGCGTCACTCTGTACTTAAATACCCTGATAAGAACGCTAAACCTTCTGTAAGCGGTATAGAAGAATAAGACATTATGTATACCAATTTTTTGGAGCCAGACTATACAGCCCCGCATGCTATCGCCTCGAGGGGGGAGAACCCTTCTGTATACAATTTAGCGGCTATTGACTCACCCTTCGCATAAGCGGTTTCTCCACATGTCTTGTTAAAAGGTCCTGCGTACAGTTCTCCGAAGCGTTCTAAAAACGCCGATATTTACCGAGAAAATAATTTTAATAACTAGAACTACAAATAAATATTGCTACCAAGAATTGATACTCTACACCCCAAATACAAGCTACTAACTTATGCCCTTTTAGCATCAACAAGGATTCACATAGTCCTGTATTATTGATTAGTTACGGAAAGATATCTCTAGGGTCCGGAGTTCGAATCTCGCCAGAGTTTTAAACTTTGATGTTTCATTATTCCCGAAGTAGGGCAGCTAGACTCTTCGAACAAATTACATTAAATTGATAGCAGTGGATAGATTCTCTGAACAACTATTTAGGAGTCCGAAGTTCATATCCGACCTCGAATCGGTAAAACCTAAATGGTTAATTCTTAATGAGTTAAAAGACTTAGGCAAATATGGTAAAATCAGAATAAGTTTATAGCACTAAGAGGCTTAGTGAAAGACTTTTCAGATATCATTAGAAAATAATTGTAATCAAGCTATTTAAGGATTAATTTTTTACTATTATCTTAGAGCAAAATATTTAATGATCAATAGCTATTAAACTAAGGGAGTTGTATGGACGGATCAAAAATGTATTTATTAGATGTAATTCATTATCTGTGTTAAACCGTGATATGTACTTAGGTAACCTATGGTCCTTGTTCGAATCTTTATAAAAATTTAATGGTTCATAAATATTAAACTAGGAGACATATACGGCTGGAATAAAAAGTGTTTAACCCATATATTTATAAGTATACTTAAGTATCCTTAGGTCTGAATTAAAATTCTTAATTTTCTTTCTTTTTTTTCTTCTTTCTCTCTTTCCTTCTTCCTTTCTACTTTATTCCTTTCTTCTTCTTGATCAGCACCCACACCCGCACACACACAGACATAAACACTCAAACATACACACAGACTCATACACACACACACAGACATAAACACACAGACACACACACACACACACACGCGGACACACACACTGACATACACACATACACACAGATACACACACACATACACAGACATAAACACCCAGACTCATACACACACACACACGCAGACACACACCCACGGACATACACACACGTAGACATATACACCCCGAGACAGTTCAAAACACACACACACACACACCCACACACACAGACTCACACACACACAGACACACACACAGACTCATACACACACACACACGCAGACACACACCCACGGCCATACACACACGCAGACACACACATACACACAGACACACACGCCCACACACACACACACAGACATAAACATACAGACTCACACACACACAGATACACCCACACACACACAGGCACACACAGATACACACACACAGACACGCACAGATACACACACGGACATACACACACACATACACACAGACTCACACACAGATACACACACACCGACACACACACACACAGGCACACACAGATACACACACAGACATACACACCCACAGACACGCACACAGACATATACACCCCGAGACAGTTCAAAACACACATACACACAGACACGCGCACCCCGAGACAGCTCAAAACACACACACACACACGCACACACACGATACATACGCAGACATACACAACACATTCGAGCACCTCTCCAAACACACGAACATGTTCGAACACTTACGGAAACGTCCGAATACCGGTGTAACGTATTGAGATATAAGAGTTTAGACGCTTAATCATCGTTTTATTATTAAAATTCAGTATATAATTGATCTAAAAGGTTCGTGCTACCTCTATAAATAGGGTGACCGCGGACACTGGACTTCATTGCGCTAATTAGTCTTGCGGTGTTAACATCGTGTTCTCTCCAAGAATAATCAGCTTTCTAAAGTGTTATCAAGGCAAAAAGGTCTACATTTCCCTTGAAGAAGGATTAATACGTTATTGCATCAAGAATAAAGATGAATAACTCAGCGTATAAGGATATTATTCCAAGCGCTACTGGATACGCTTGTAGTAAATGTAGAAAGGAATTCCTCCGAAGTTATGACAAGAGAAGACACGAGATGAGCTGCAAGAAGCTCTTCAAATGTAAACATTGTAATGTAACCTTTAATGATGGTTATAAGGGACAGCGGCACGAGGACGTATGTGAAATAAGCAGTCCTCAGAAGAAAAGCAGATTGGAGCCTACCAAACATCACATATTATCCACAATGGAGGGCTGTGACATGAAAGAATACGAGACAGCGTTCGAAGGACGATTGAAATCGTATTTTATACGATGTGATTCATCTAAGGACTTGAATATGTACCTGCATGAGGCCAAACAACGAATAATCCAGGCAGTGCGTAAAGAGCTTGGTATTCACAAGAGTGTGAAAATTAATCTGCTGGTTGAGTGCCGATTTGTAAACAGTATCGGAGAAACCTGTGACAAAACATTTAAAACACGGAATCAAGCTGCTTTCTTAGAAACGGATCTGGACTCTATGCTGGAAACGAAAATGAAGAAGTTGGTTACTGAAATGGAGGATTCACAACTAAAGGGAAGCAGCTGGGCTCTGCTTGCTGTGGAAGGGGTGCGCCTTCGTATTAACAAGTACAACCCCTTACGAGGCAGTAGCTACATACCCCTACCTCCATCTGTTGGAGCTAAAGAAGCTTGCATTAACGTCCAAAACTATAAGGATGAGCAATGTTTTATATATTCTGTATTGGCCAAATTCGTCAGCACCAAGCCTCAACGCGTCAGTAAATACAAACAGCTTCAAGACAAGTACGACTTCAGCTGCGTTTCCTATCCTACTCCACTTTCTCAAATACCTAAATTTGAGAAGCTTAATAGGATGTCTATCAACGTTTTCGGTCTGGATGAGAAGCATGAAGTGTATCCGATAAAGGTTGCTGACACTGAGCTAGCTGACCACCGCGACCTCCTACTATTGAGTGATAGTAGTGGAAAACATCACTATGTATATATCAAGAATTTTGAGAAGCTCGTTCGACGTCAGAAAACTAAGCATGATGGAGTGATATATACCTGTAAGCGGTGCTTTACACATTTTGACAATCCATATGGACGAAGTGGTCTGGAAAAACTGCAAGAACATGCATCCATCTGTAATCAGCATGGTGTTGCAAGGGTAGTTATGCCTACAAAGGAAAAATCAATTGTACAGTTTAAAAATTTTGAAAGGATGTTGAAACTACCTTACGTCATCTACGCAGACTTTGAAAGCATTCTCACTCCATGTCATACATGCATACCCAGTCCTGAAACTTCTTATACAACTCCTTATCAAGAGCATACAGCAATGAGCTTCTGTGTTTACGTTAAACCATCAACCAGCGTTGAACATCTGGAAACTGGTCTTCCTAAGCATCCCTATGTATATCGTGGTGTTGATGCTGCTCAGAAGTTTATGGAATACCTGTCATTCCTTGCAAAGGAGATTAATAATATATACAAATCTGTCATGCCCCTGAAACTTACAGATCAACAGCAAAAGGATTTTGAGTCTTCTATAGTATGCTACTTGTGTGGAAAAACCTTTACTGAAGAGAACTATAAAGTACGCGACCATGATCACATCAGTGGTGAATATCGGGGAAGTCTGCATAATGAATGCAATTTAGCCTGCAGAACACCTAAATATATGCCTGTCTTCATGCACAACCTCAGTGGATATGACTCACACTTCATTGTTAAGGAGCTGGGATGTACAAGTGAGCGGGTGGAAGTAATTCCTAGCTCTGAAGAAAGCTATATATCATTCTCTAAGTATGTCGGAGATATAAAGCTCCGTTTTGTAGATAGTTTTCGGTTCCTGAGTACAAGCTTGGATAAGCTGGTAAAAAATCTAACATCGTACCCTGAAACATTGAAGTACTTCGGAGAAGACAAGATGAAGTTGATGACACGTAAGGGTGTATTTCCCTATGATTACGTCACTTCATGGGACGTCTTGAACGAGACCTGCCTGCCTCCTAAGAACTACTTCTACAATAAACTGAATGAAGAAGAAATTAGTGATGCTGACTACGAACATGCTAGAAATGTATGGAGACTGTTCAATGTGAGAAACCTGGGTGAATACAGTGACCTCTACTTAATATCTGATGTTCTTCTTCTAGCTGATGTCTTTGAGACATTCAGAGAGCAAACTCTCAAAACGCACAAAGTTGATCCAGCACATTATTTTACCTCTCCAGGACTTACATGGGACGCCATGTTACTGTATACTGGAATCGAACTGGAACTGTTACAGGATTATGACCAACTACTCATGGTGGAATCCGGCATAAGAGGAGGTTTATGCCAAGTGTCCCATCGGTATGCAGAGGCTAATAACACTTACATGGAAAAGTTTGATCCGTCGAGACCAACCCAATTCATCACATATGAGGACGCTAATAACCAATATGGGTGGGCAATGTGTCACGCCCTTCCTTTTGGTGGATTTCAGTGGGTTTCACCTGAAGAAATAAACTTACAAAGACTAGAAGAAGATGATCCTCATGGATACATATTAGAAGTTGACATCGAGTATCCTGCTGAACTCCATGATCTGCATAATGATTTACCATTCCTGCCTGAGTGTCTGAAACCAGAGGAGTCTACTACAAAGAAGTTAATTCCTCACCTTGGATCACGAAAGAAGTATGTAGTGCATTACATGACTTTGAAGCAAGCTCTTAGTCATGGACTACAACTAACAAAAATCCATCGTGTGCTGCAATTCCGACAGTCACAGTGGTTAAAACCGTATGTGGAATTTAACAACAGACTACGACAAAAGGCTGCAAATGATTTTGAGAAGGATCTCTACAAACTGTTCAACAATGCTATGTTTGGAAAAACAATGGAGAACCTTCGTAATCGTGTGGATATACGGTTGGTGACAAACGAGAAGACTCTGGAAAAGTTAATTGCAAAGCCTACGTTTATCGATCGAACAATATATGCCCCCAATCTAGCTGCTGTGCATATGGCCTCCCGACAGATCGTGTTCAACAAGCCTATATACATTGGAATGAGTGTGTTAGACATCTCCAAGACATTAATGTACCACTATCATTATGATGTGTTGTTACCGCATTATGGAGTTGAAAACCTGAAGCTGATGTATATGGACACTGATTCATTCATCCATCAAGTTACAACTGAAGATGTGTACCAGGACAAGCTACGTTTTCTTGAGCATCTCGATACAGCTGATTATCCTACAAACCATATATGCTATTCAGCACTAAACAAGAAAGTGCTTGGAAAATTTAAAGATGAGGCTAATGGTAAAATCATCCAACGCTTTGTCGGACTGCGACCTAAGATGTATGCGCTAGATATCCACGGCTCAATCATAAAAAAGATTAAAGGTATAAAACGTGGCGCTATTAAGCAGCATATCACATTCGATAGTTATACAGACTGTCTTAAAGCCAGAGAAATAATAAGGACGCCCATGAATCTGATCCTGTCACGAAAGCATACTGTTACCACAGTGCAAGTGAATAAAATTGCATTGACTCCATACGACGATAAAAGAGTTGTTGCTGAGGATGGAATAACGACATATGCATATGGCCATTACAGCATTACAAGCAGTGGCTAAGAGAATGTAATCCTTAGATGATAATTTTCTCGTGAGTCTACAACTTTAAAAAGTGGAAGTTTGCCTTGTACTGTGTATACATCTAGCAGACACCTAAGAATAAAATAAAAAATAAGAATGTGGAAGGGAGGTGGTAACCCTGCCATTAGGAGCAAATCCTAGTGCTAGTCTCAAGCCTAGATAAAAGGGGAGAGGCACCTACCCTTACAATCCTTATCTAATATAGCCTCAATTAACTGGTAAAGACGATACACCTAGACAACAATTAACATACAAAAAAAAAAAACAGAAAAGCTGAATAAAAACAATAATATCACTAACAGAGCCTAAGGTCGAGTTAGAAAAGGCATCTCTACATACTTTCATACATGGTAGCATTAGAATATTGAGAAGACCATAAAAGGATCCGATATGACTGTAAAAACGTTAGAAATGGTTATAGATCATAAGACCTGTGTAATACAAGAGAAAAACTCTATAAACAAGAGAGAATGCCTGAAAACCATTTCCCAAAAGCCCTCATAAAAACAGCCACTACATTTACCAAAAGCCAATAAACAGTCACTACACTTATCCAAAAGCCGACAAAACAGCCACTACACTTATTCAAAAGCCGATAAACAGCCGCTACGCTTTCCAAAAGCTGATAAAACAGCCGCTACACTTATCCAAAAGCCGATAAAACAGCCACTACTCTTTCCAAAAGCCGATAAAATAGCCTGCTACACTTATCCAAAAGCCCCTTCAGGAACTCTTAATGGCCTGTGCCTATGCCACATCCATAACCTAAAATACCTTTAAAGAGCCACAAACACTCCTAGCACGAGCTTTGAAAACGTCTTGAAAATTGTCAAAATACCTTAAAAGCATCATAAAACACCTCGAAATATTCTGAAACCTATATGAATACCCTGAATCTAGCTGCTCCAGTTCCCAAAATGCTGCTGAAACATCTAAAATTCCCCTGCCTCATACCAGAATGTCCTGAAAGCCTTGTTCATATCAAAAAAATATCTGTACCTGTGCCTAAAATGTCTCTAAATGAACCCTAAAATGCTCCACAATTCCTAGTACACTGGCTAAAATGCTTACACCAATACCCTAAAACACGTATCTATATCTATGTCTAAAAATATTTTAAAGCTAGTAAGAGGATGTTAAATGTCTGTTCCACTGCATTAAAACAGCATCAGCATACCTGTAAAGTTAGATAAACCTGTGCCTAAAAAGCTTCAAGTGTGTTCTAAAATACTTATATTCTACCCTTCAAGTCCTGTCTAGTCTAGCACCTCTCCTCGTATTCTCTATCTCTCCTGTATGTAAGTCCATATTCCCCCTCCTTCAGTACCTGTCTAGCCTTATCATCTACGCCCTATCTTTCGTATATAATCGTATACTCTACTCAACCTCTGACTAGCCTAGCACTTCACCTCGTATTCCCTGCCACTCTCATATAAAGCACATTCCTCCTACTTCAACCTCTGTCTATCCTAGCATCTACCCTCGTTTTCCCTATCTCCCTCCCCATATAAACTCATTTTCCTCTATGAAGACTCTCTCAACCTAGCATCTCCCATCGTTTTCCCTATCCTTTCCCTTATAAAGCATATATTCAGACCTTTCAACCCCTGTCTAGTCGACATCTAACCTCATATTCCTATCTCCCCCATATAAACGCATTTTTCCTCCTTGGATACCCTCCTAGCCTAGCATCTACCCTCGTTTTCCCTATCTTTTCCCATATAAACGCAAAAAAGTGGCCTCGGGCTGTCCTATATATTCTACTTATGTAAACCTTAGTTTTCCTCGCAAACAAAAAGAAAAAAAATTCTCAGCTACTGAAAGCACATGGCACATACAGTATATCAAAGCATGTGTAAGATAGCTACACAAACAAAACCTTAAACAACCAATAATGTATCAAAATAATTGCAAGATGCTGTAAAATAAGATGGTATGGGTTTAATGAAATAGACTCCTACGGTACAAAAATATAAGTTTTGTTTTCGAAGATCTAAACTTGTATTCATTACCAGTAAACAGCTATGTATTCAGGCGCTAGATGGAAGCAGAAAGCAGGTAATTACATGTGACCCCAAATTGCGGCCAAATAAATCGAAATCTAAACATAAATTAGCAAATTAATGATGTTTTACATACAGATATAGGAGGTGGGCGAGTCCAGTGGGGTTTTAAAGGGGGCGCAAGGATGATTTAAACTTCTTGCTGGGCTTTTAAAAATGGCGGATAGTGAAAAATGTTAGGCCAAAATGATTCATTATATCTATATGATATAATTCAAAACTCGAAAATGTTGTCATTTTCACCTAAAGATTCAGCCCGAGGGTCCCTTAAGTTTCAAAGCGATCTCAATTATTCTGGGAAATGCAAACTAAGCAAATACGTAATTTTAATTTCTAATCGTCTAGTATTATGAGAATTAATACACAACTTTGGTCCAGGATAGTTTACTATTAACAATTATTTATCCAAAATCGATGAACTATTTGCACATTTTCAATTAAAAATTTGCTATAAGAATGGAACAGACCAAAGCAAATGTATTTTTACACAGATGAAGCAAGCTGGAAAGTATCCGCACAGAAATACGTTTGATTATCTAAATGACTTAGCCACGCTGGTTCCTGCGGACGATTGGCTCCTGATGTGGCATGGCGGCAGCAAATGGAACAGAACAGACTTGCGGTAAAAGCCTGTATCTTACTGTGGGTCATCAATCTCACGGGCTCATCCAATTAATATCATAAGGTGAGCTGGACCAACAAAAGCCCCAATACAAGTGACATGACTCAACATTTATACTTTCTTTACCTTTTACCTGTGAAAGGTAGGGGAAGTATTTATTCCACCCCGAAAATGCTATATCGCGGATTCAACCTAAACTAACCCCTGGAATAAATAAAATCCGCGCTGCGTGTGTAACGCAAAGTGGAAAAATACCCAACTTCATACTGAATTATACATCCAATAAGTAATCAAGCGCAAATTTGCCACTTCAAATAATTCTTTACCTGGATAAGCTTTCGTACTTTTCTTATTTTCTCAAAAGCGACTCTTAACGATTTTGATTATAATGTCATATGACAAGTTCTATGTTCGGACGCCCAAAGTGATGATTTCATAACCCAAAAGCCCCGGGTTCGATTTCCGTTGGGAGGGGGCATATCTAGAACCATTCCTTTTTCTCCGCAGTATGGAAATATGAATGTGAATTTCTTTCACGGTAAAAAATGTATCTTGTTATATTTATATAACTTTCCCTATCCACCATCGTTTACTCTTTTATAGCTTCAACAAACTTATTTTACTATCCACTACCTGTCTGAGGAATAAGCGCAGACGGGAGGCAGAGGAAGCACGCGCAGAAACATGACAGGCAGTATTACGTCACCATTCCTGGTGCGGAGCATGAATTGCACATTCTCGTCCGCGCGTTCTCTCCCGTCTAAATCTAGTCCAGTGTTGCCAACCAAAAAATACCGAATCTCGCTAAAGGTCGAACAAAATTCCGCTGCAAAAATACAACCATAATTATACTGGCTGGAAGCCCGATAAAATTTACAACACCCACAACGCCAGCAAAGCTTCGGCTCATATTACAAGCATAAATTATTATAAAAACTTACAATATTTTTCTTAGAAGTGCCAGAACAAGACGACGGATTAATAAAAATAAATTAACAACTAACACTGCAAATTACTGAAGGATATATATTTTAAGTCACCGGTGTGGGAAGATTAATTGTGGCACTTGAAAACTTGTCTAAAAGCTACTGCCAACACGAACATTTCTCCTCAGTAATCCCTCTTTTCCTTAGGGGCGGAGCACTCTTTATTGCTCCTTATTACATAATTAGTTACACTTATTTGATCTAACGCAGCACTTGATTGTTACATTGAAACCTGAAATGAGGCCTGAGGGGACGAAACAATTGATAAAATTGGAGTGATGCAATATTAAAGAAATTATAAAGGGGGGGGAGAATTACAGAACATATACTTCGATTGATTGGCTATTAGTTAAGCCAAGGCACAATTATGCAGGAAACGTTGAGTAGCATATCATGTGAGCTGGGCGGTACCCGTTTAAGTGCGAGTTACGTGATTCACATGCATAAATACGGTTCAATAATATGAACAATAAAGAAACTGAATCCCTTTACTTTATATTTTGAATAGGTATTAACGATGGTTTAAAAATGTAAAATGGCTAAATTAATGTTATAGAATACTGAATTATGTTTTTGCATGTTGATTCTAGCAATAGTCAAATTTATTTTTTAAAATTAAAATTGACAAAAGTCGCTACATTTTCCCACTTTTTCGTTTCTCGCCGCAATGGCTCGAATCCCACTAACGGTTGGCAACACTGACCTAGCCATGGCACACTGGCGACCTCGCCTGAAACCTGCACTCTTTCGTTTCACGTAAATCCAGATAAGCATTTACAGAAATGGTTTCTTTATATATTTCGTTGTAGCTACAAGGGAGGGGAGGGTTACTAGAGACTGAAGCCATAGTCAGATCTTACTCATGATTGAATACTCGCTTGGCATTTCAAAAAAATGGAAAATTCAAACCAATAGCAACAAATATCTCCGAAATGGCTAATAGCACAAATGGTTGTTCTTTAATGAGATATAATTTCTGTTAAACTTTTATTATCTCTTATGGTTTACCAATTAATACTTTAATTCCGAATAAAGAGCACTTCACAAATATTATGTAAATATCTTAAATATACGGTATTTTAATCAAAACCGTTACAGCAACTTTTTAAACAATCAAAAATTAACAAACATCTGCCCACGTAATGGGTAGTTCGGGTGGGAGTATTTTCTTCAAAATTTTCCTTTCGCATCCTTGGAAGACAGTCAACTGCTTTTCGCACGCGCATGCTCATCAGAAAGATTTCTGCGCCAATCTTTTATCTGATAAAGCAATGTTTATAATCAATGGCTGTCTATAAAAACGGTGAAATCTACGGTAGCTGGAAGACGGTCGTGCTGTGTCGAGTAAAATATCCTCATGACTGTGCATGAGTCGCGCCATTTCCATAAGAGTCCTCTGAACGGTGACCGGAATCCGGTGTAGGATTTATATTCTCTGAATAAATGTAAATCTTTGCAAAGGAAGGCGAGTCGAGGAACTATGGGATAGCTGCAAAACATTTATACTTGGTTTCTGTATTCATCATTTCTAAGGAAATGTCCATTTCTTAAGAGAGAACATCTCCTCTAAAGGAATTCATTTCCGTTATTTTTCAAAATTACTAAGTGCATATAAAATAGTATTACAAACATTACACATAAAAAATTGGTGCAATTTAAAAAAAATATAAAGTAATAAAATGGTAAATTTCATAAAACCAGAACACGTAAACTAATATCGCTTGTCCTTTTGACATACCAAAAATGGGAAACTACTCCCTCGTTAATTCAGGTGCTAGAATTTAATTTCTGGACTCGTATACAGGAAAGGGCATAAGTAGGTATATAGTTGCATGATTGGTACATTTGATGGACTGAGATGAGTAATTTTGATTTTTATGGCTACTATTTCATTATTAAGTTTCGTAGCCTTGTTTTCAGTTCGTCCTTTGGTAATTCCTTTGTATTTTGTTTATTCATCGTTTTCAATCTCTTGTGTCACTGGCTGGGAATTTAACTATAGATCAAAAACTCTGGATTTTTAGAAAACTACCGGAAGACTGGAAATTGCAAACGGGTTCGAGAGACACGGCGTGAAGAATTTCAAGAACCACCTTTATCCGGTATCACAAGTTAGGCAACAAATTTCATCAGATAGGGTCTATCGGTAACGTGCCAAAACGTGGTGGGCCAGTCATTGTTACAACGCCTGAAAATGAAATGCTGGTGGCTCAGATGTTTGTCCCAAGTCCACAAAAAATCGAAGAGAAGAGCAGCCATAGAACTAAACATCTCACGCAGATCTTTAAGTTGTATGATGTCACGTTTAAAATTGAAACTGTTTCGACCGAGATTGATACATGGTTTACTAGAGGATGATCCAAATCGTCATTTACAGTTCTGCGAAGATATTTTGAACGAAGAGCTGGAAGGTGATAGAATTGTCCGAAGAGGCACACATTAAACTGTTGGGTGCTGTAAATAGGCCTATCTGTGTCTACCTCTCAATAGAAAACACTCCCACTTTAACAATTCAGGAACAGCTGTATCAACCCGGCGTTACAGTTTGGGCAGGTCTGTCGTGTAAAGGTGTCCTTGGACCTATCATTTTGAATACAAGTGTAGACAAAAGCGTGTACCTCAACGATATCTTGAGGATTGAGTACCACAAATACGAATTCAAGAGGATGGTGATAACTTTTATTTTCAACAAGATGGAGCTGCAGCTCATTCACTAATTGTGCGACCCTTTCTGGATGAAGAATTCTCAAACAGGTGGATAGAACGACGAGGGTCGATTGACTGACCACCAAGATCTCCAGATCCTACCCCTATGGATTTCTTTTTGGGGGATGTTGTTAAAAATAAGGTATTTGCAAGACCCCATACCGTTGATAATATGATTCAGTACATGCAAGTGGTGTGCCAAGAAATTGATGTAAATAAAGAATTGTGTACAAAAGTGCGATTGAGTGTGAAATGTAGACTACAAGAGTAGAAATGCTGAAGGCCAACAATTTGAACATTTACATTAGTGACTGTAGTCTTCAATGTAAGAGAGAGTAAATGCTGAAGGCCAACAATTTGAACATTTACATTAGTGACTGTAGTGAAATTACTGTGAAATTCAAAGTAGATTTTTCTTTGCGTACCTATATAATGTGTTATTACTCTATTACACTTATGGCCCTCGCTGTATAATTTCAAACTTGATACTGACGATTTGGAAGAAAAAGATCTCATGTGTTGCATTCACAGGCTCTCTCTACCCACTCTTCTACAAGCCATCCGTACTAAAGCTTATTCTTCCATCTGCTTCATGTTAATCGAGGTAAACCTTTACAGATACTACGCATCTCTTTGTAGCTACCATAGGGATACCCATATCTTCAGAACCTATAAATTAGCTTTGGAATTCCATACTCTTCGCAAGCCCACCAAAAACAAACGAGTCGTCCTCCGTAAACTAGTGGTACCGTGCTAGCCTCTAGTTCCCAAGGTCGCGGGTTCAATGAATTTTTCGGGCGTAAAATCCTTAGCATGGCTTCCTTCGCAAGGGAAGTAAAGCCGGTGGTCCCGTGTCGCAGATTTACGGCACGTAAAAGAACCTCAAGCCTGATAAAGAGGCCTCTGAGCAAAATTATCGGTATTTCACGCCCAGTATAGAATGGGACGCTAAGGACTATAGTAGTTAAAGAGCGTCCATAGATTAAAAAAAGAAGAAACGAACAAACGACGAGAGCGTTTCAATAAAGCAGAAATATTTTAAGTGTGAAGTATATCTAAGACAATGTCACAAAAACATTTGACAAATTGTGTTTTAAGGAGATATAGATTTTTGACTTTCAAGGTTTAGTTATACAAAAGAATACAAAATTCATTGAGAAAGGATAAAGAGGACTCGTAGACCTCAAAAAATTCAAAATATGCATTTCATTAGTCATGCATATGCATTACAACATATGGCATTTTAAACAAAATCGATAAGAGCCATTTTTGAGAATACAAAAATAACGAAGCATTTTCCATAAGTGTATTTGGAAAGGGAATTTTCTTGAAAAGGCTCATGTCGTATCCTAGGAAGATGCCTGAATTTAAATAGCAACTTTGGTATTTATCAACGCATGAATTTCTGGTGAAATCCGGATATCTAATTTTTGGACGGAATACAATGCATAGTTCGTCTACTTATATGACGATAAAAAGAATAAAATGACTCCACTAAAGCTTGGACAACAAATGTCTGAGACAAAATGGCGGATAAAGGTTTGCTACTACAGCTCGGTAGGCACTTAAACCGGATATGAAACGTGTTCCTGTTTCGGGAGGTAACCAACCTCAGGTCATCGTTGCAATTAACATACCTAATTACTTGCATTAAAATATCTAAGAAATGACCATTCATTTCCTGAATCGCTCAAGTGACCGCAATATGAAGATGTAATTAATAATACAGCGACTATAGTCGTTTTCTTTCCAACAACGTAGGTTTTGAATCTGTTGCATCTTAATTCCGAGTTTTATCTTCAGTAACACCACGATAGCTGGTAGTTTTTGTTAATTTAATTGAGATTAACGTATGCTTGTTGCCGTGATAATTATCTCGAGATCGAAGACTCGGGGATTTAATGATCTAAGAGGACAAGTGAGAGTTTGAAAGCTCTTACCTTCTTAACAGCAAGAGTTCGGTAAGAGTTGCTCTTTTTTTCTTTGTTTTATTTTTAGCATAATTACCGTATAGTGATTTGGAATTCGCAGATCAACAAATCTCATCATTTTTACTTTCTCTATCACGTACTTAGTAGGTAGAGAAGTTATTGCATTTCACCCATAAATTCCATGCCTAGATTACACAGGAAATACTAGTTTTGAGGCATCCTGAATAGAAAAAAAAGGCATTTTTAGAAAAAGCACGTGTGTGTATCTGTTTATGTGAACAGCATAGCTCAAAAACAAAAAGTCGGATAAACCCCAAAAACTGCATATAAGTTCAGATCTTCCAAAGATGCGATACGAAGATTTTCAAGAAAAGTTTTATTTTCTAAAAATGGCCCCATGACTGATTTATAAACCATTTACATGACAAATAAAACCTGTATCTTGAATTTTTTCGGAGTAGCCTTACTTCATTCGGAAGGAATTTTGTATAACTTGTACAAGTGGTAAACGTTAAGCGATAGACGAAACCGGACCACACAAATGTAGATGTCTTTAAAACACACAATTAATTTCAAACACCTTTTTTTGTGCCATCAGCAATTTCCGAGATATCCGTTATTAATGGTTGGAATTGCAAATGCCTAGCCATTTTTTGAAGTCCTGTAGATTTTGAGCTGTTTCTCGCGATGTCATGGAAAAAGTACGGAACTTCAAAGCCAGTAATATAGCGTCCAGTTCTTAAACACTTAACTATCACTGTTCCCTTTGTATCTATAACAAAATGTGTAATGTAGCTATTTCTGCAAAGGTTTATCGCAATTAAAATGAAGTAGATAGGAAAATAAGCTTTGGATAATTTGCATATCCCCCTAATAAGCGATAGATGTACAGAAAATCATGTGAAGGCAACACTAGAATTTTTACAATTTATAACAACTGCCAATATTGAATAGAAAAGGCATCCTGGATCCCTAGTCGAATCGCAACAGAGATTATAGTAACAAATAAATGTAGGAAAAAGAACTATCAGTTCTTAGTTTTTTAAAACTAACGATTAAGTTCGCTTCTGTTTGGCGAATAGACAAGGAGTCCATATATTGGCTGAAAGGCGCTCGCGTGTAATTATCATTATCATTATTATTATTATTATTATTATTATGGGTATGCTTATTACTGTCACTAGCAACAACTTCGAATATATATTTCCTTAGAAATATTTAATTTTATTTGTTGAAGTTTTTGCTTTATCCAGCCCATACTTATGGTTGTTTTTTCACCAAACAATACGTGTTTTGAGGCTCCCTTAACTCAAGAACTGCATTTTCAGAAGTTCCGCGGGTGCGCTTGTGTAAAATGCATAACTCAAAGACCACACGTCGGATAAATACCTTCCAATGATGACAAATGAAGATCTTTAAGAAAACCCAAACTGCCGTTTAATTGGAAGATATTGCATTATTCTTTATATTTTCAAAATAGATCCAAAGACATTGATTAAAATACCACACATGCTGTGGCGTATTTTTAATTTTTCATTACCAGACGCACTGCTGTGCTGTATTGTTATTACCAGACGTAGTAATGTGGCCTCTCTTTAGTTATATTTCGGCTTAATGGCCTTTCCTTTCGGTGAGGATCACGTCAGAGGGAAAGATCTGTTTGAAATTGTCTGGTATAGCGTCAACCCTGTCTGGTTTTAGCTAGACACGGTTGGTGGGGGGAAACAAGCGTTACTCCAGTGATGTGATCGTTGGAGCCAGACGTGTGTGTGGCCAGTCTACGGTTTAGTGGCACCTCCCTCCGTCCTGTTTCCTTTGTTATTTATGTAGAGACGCCAAAGGTTTTGTGAATAAATCCCAGGTATGTAAAGGTAATGTGTGTTATGTAATTTTTCACTGTAGTATAAACCCACGCCTTCGCCTTAATTACACACCAAAGTCCCGGACTTCTGCCGCCATCGAGTTGCGCCACCCCTCGCACGTACGTGTTGGGGTGATCTAAATTAATCCCTTTCTAGTAACCTTTATGGCCTTCACCCCAACATATAACAATATATTGCAGATATTTGCGCGATTAATAAAATGTATATTTTGAATTTTCTATGAACACCCATGAAATAATCCTCATTCTGAGTGATAAAGAAAAACTTACTACAGGAAAGATGCAGATCTCGTCAAAAGATACAACTTATTTCAGAAGCATTTGCAGACCGCTTCTGTGATCGGGTGGTTAGCATCTGGCTTCCCAAAACAGGTGTCTCGGATTCGGTTGCCGGCTGTAGCGGGGAAATTGAATGCAACTGTGCCTCATGATAAAAATGAATATAAATCAAAGTCAAAAACCTACAGTTGAGTTATAACAGCATCAGTTGTTTCGTAAGTCCAAGTCCCCGATGTGATGATAGAAGATAAAGGGGAACTATACAAATGAAATAAATTTGTGGCACTCTTTTTCCTAGACATTCTTTACATTTACTTTCTTTACTACGTACAGTAAGTAGGGGAAGTACTGCATTCCACCCAAAAATTCCATACTGAGACTTCATTGGAAATACGTGTTTTGAGGCGCACTGAATCCAAATAAAGCATTTTTGGAAACATGTACGTGCGTGTCTGTATGTCCGTCTGTGAACAGCATAACTCAAAAAAGAAGTCGAATAAATATCAAATTTGGTGTTTGAATCCCATGTCTTCCAAGGATGGGACACGAAGATTTTAAAGAAAACCCCCCCTTCGCCCAACTACATGGTACATTTTTAGAACATTTTTTTCTCTGAAAAACGGCTAACGATTTTGATTAAATTACCACATATGAAAGATATTCACATGAAAAAAATGTATATCTTGAATTTTCTGGGAATAGCTTAGGAAGTCCTCTTCAATCGGAAGGAATTTTATATAATCTTGTACAACTTGCGAACTTTAAGCGATAGAAGAAAGCGTCCTATACAAAAACGCTAGATGTCCTTAAAATATACAACTTACTTAGAATAAATTTTTATTGTAGCGTAAGTCGTTTCTGAGATATCTGTTATTAAAGGTTCGCATTGTTCAATACTTGTCATTGTTTTAAAATCTCATTGATTTCTAGCTGTTTCTCGCTATTGCAGAGAAACAGTATGGTATTTTAAGGTCAACACTATAGCATCCAGCTCCGAAACATTTGACTATCTCTGTTCTCTTTGTATTTTTAACAAAAGTGTAAGTAGCTATTTTTGCAATTGGATTTGTTTAATTGGATTGAATATAGTAGATAATAAAATAAACTTTAGTAAGAATAGTTTGTGTACCCACTAATAAAGATAGAGAAAGCCATGTGAATGTATCACATCAGATGTTTCAACCGGGGTAATGGAAAGAGTGCGGTATTTGAAAGCCAGGATACAGCGAAGGACTCGCTTAGCCTCCTTTATCCACTTTGTACCTACAACGAAATGTGTAACGAAACTATTTCTGCAAAGTTATATATCGAGCACGAAGTAGAAAATTAAACGATATATTATTGTAACAGCATTGTGTTTATGCTTAAGGCATTTATCGTAACAATGTTCATAATGATGAAATAGTTCCAATGGACACAATTCTGCCCTGGTAAATAAAAATAAGCACATTTGTATAAAAAATGAAAATATCCTACCTTTTAACGCCCGTTCTCACTACATGCGGCTACACTGATACATGGAAACTTCAATCAGGGAGGACGATCCTAGCACACTTTCGTTCAAGGGGCCTCGGCTTCCTGTGTCGCTATCTTTAATGCTACTGACAACCCCGATGTGCTACAGCTGTGAGCATTAAGCCATCATTCTTTAGCAGATCCGGATGGTCCCTATCAGTCAGATGGTGTATCTATCACATTCCTCGCATGTCCATCACGCGTCCTTCTGCACTGTCCAAAAGTCCTCGTCTCTGCCAGCAACAACATAACGCTTCAACCTCGTGATGTTCTGCCTTCTGTGACATCTACGTTAACATTGTTCACAAACTATTGAAACTGCGTGCAATTTCAACAAAGCTGCATATTGAAACGGTCCGGGTGCTAACTGCAAGGCCGAGCAATTCCATAGGGGACAGCGCTAGAGAAGGGGATGCGGCTTCCTCAAGCCTGATAAGAGGTCTGAGCAAAATTACCGGTCTTTCACGCCCAATATAGAATGGGACGTTAAGAACCATAGTAGTTAAAGAGCGTCCATAAATAAAACTCAATTTAAATTTCAAATTCCTGTTTGGACAACGTAAAACAGTATGCTCAGGCGTGTCTGTTTGTGCGCAGTACGAACAAAGGTCCGTATCAGCCAATTCCATTCGACGTAAATAAGATTTAAAACGACCGTGGCCGGTCAGAAATTGTGTCACATAATCCAGATTACCATGGTTCCTAGATATTCAGGGTAACCGAGGGATAGGCAGAGGTTGCCCAATTGCCTGACCATCACGCTCACCTGATTTGAACATCCTCGATTTCTACTTTAGGGGGACATTTAAAAGTGTTGGTGTATTCGTCACCGGTGCCTGATCTGTAATCTGTTCAGAATGGAATTGTGGCAGGTTGCGAGGAAATACACGATTTTCTTTTAGGAAGGCGCTGGAAGACAGGTAAATGCATATTCCCCTCCATTTCTTTCACACTCCCCAGCAACAATCTAGCATGTCCGTGTGAATTCGTAATGTACTGTTTGCAGCATTACGTATGCGTTACTTATAATTACTGAAAGTAATATGGGGGGGGGGGCTGAAAACTTTTAACTCTCCTCTATCCAGCATTGTATCGTATGTGTTGCTAACTATTGTCGTTCATTAGAAATCAATATTTACAATCTGCTCCTTTTTTAATCACCCTGTATTAAGGTGATGAACTAGGATATCTCCCGTGCAATCAACATCACCTAGGCATTTATACAAATTAACTGGAGTGCTCAAATATTCACTCTGGACAGATATAGCCTCAAGTATACAGCTATATCGATGGTTAGTTACTACGTGAATACCAACGGACTAATGCGCAAATGTAATATCAAAAGATTTTTGCTACTGCATGTAAATCCTTGAGCGATTTCGTCATTCATGAAACTAATTAATTGAAGGGCACGTCATGTACGATCTCGCCATATATTACAGTTAACGCATGTACTAGTATTTCCCCCGAGACCTGGGGTGGAGCTCATTCCAATATAATCTCGTTAAGACGTGGGTAATGGACTGCGACCTCTGTGCTGATTGCACCATTATCATTGTGTATCCAACCGTACCGTTTTAATGTTTGCATTCAGCCAGCCAAGTTTTAAGGCTTAAAGGATCTTCTCAAAGGTCAACCACAAAACGACAAATGATCCCAGCGCGCGCAGCTTTCAACTCATTGTATCACTCTTGTACGGTCCTGGTTAGTGCTTGGGCATATCCAAACCATCACAGGATATGCGATACTATTAATACTTTATTCTAGGAATGATTAGACTAGACTAAACGAATGCGAAATATGTACAGTTACCTTTGCCCACTGCGGTAGTTTCGGCACACGTCACCTTAAACTTAAGTGTTTTTTTTTTAATCCACTTCCAGTTCGTGCTGTCATGGTAAAAAGTTGAATTTCTGCATTCAGTATTGGTAACCTAAACGCACCTGCGTGTTCTGTCTATTTTAGTGCACATATGGGCATGAACTATATTAACTTTTGATATTATTGCAAGTGCGGAATATAACTTTATTTGCTAGTTGAATTTTTAGCATTTAAAGCTTACCTGGGTCTTCACTTCCTTTTCATTTAATATTTTCTACGATTTCATTCATGCAGCAGCTAAGTATGAGCTGTAAATTATTGACTTTTTAAAGGTCAACAACTAGGTGTGGAAAGTTGAAGAATGAACTAAAGCTGAAACAGGAGTAGGAGCTGCCATTGCCGCTGGTAATCAAGCTGAAAAAGGAATTTGTGCACTTTTTGTCATTCCTGCTAAAATGACTCTATTGTCAGTTAGGTTAATACTGATGACCTTCCTACTGGAACCAATACGTTGAACAGATGCAACACACATGCGTTAAGTGCATTGTAGAATATCGGAAATAGAAAAATATTTCTTCGTTCCCCAATAATGCACTTTGCACGCTTGAAACACACTATTGAACTTCCCACAGTGATCACGTAAGGGGTAATGATAAACCGTAGCCTATTAACGACGCTCTCAATTACCCGGATCATATGAGTGCCCCAGCAGTTCTTTTACATGCTAGTAAATCTACTGACACGGGGCTGTCGCTTTTAAGTACACTTATGGCCTAAATATTTATTATATTTATTAATGCTGTAATTTGGAAATATTTTTACTTTCTCTACTACGTATAGTAAGTAGGGGAAGTATTGCATTCCACACAAATATTCGATACCGAGATTTCACCGGAAATACATGTTTTGAGGCCTCCTCAATAAAAAAAAACGAAGTATTTTTGGAAACATGGCAGTGTGTGTGTCTGTAAACAGCATAACTCAGAAACGAACAGTCGGAGAAACACCAAACTTGGTATTTAGGTTTAGTATCTTCCAGAGATGTGACACGAAGGTTTTCAAGAAAATCCCCCCCACCACAAATTATCCTTTACATGGAACATTTTTCGAAAATTTTAATTTTCTCAAAATGGCTCTAACGATTAAATAGCATACGTTTAAGATACTTTCATGACAAATAAAATGTATATCTTGAATTTTCTGAGAATGTCTCCAAAAGTATTCTTCGTTGTGTACGACTTTGCATAACTGGTAAACCATAAGAGATAGACAACATTTTACTACACAAAACATGTAGATCGCGTTAAAATACACAATTTGTTATATACTTTTTTTTTTTTGAGTGAACCATTTTCGAGATATTGCTTGTTATTGCCTTAAAATTTCCAATACTTATACTTTTTCTTAAATGGGAATTCGTTATTCATTTTTTTTGCCCTGGTAATGCAGAGAATGGAATACTCCACATAGCAACCAGCACTTAAACTATTTGACTATCGCTTAAAGCCTACCAATTCCCCTCGCACCTACAAACAAATTAGCAATAAGATTAACATCTCGATTAACATGAAGCATATGGAGAATAAGCGTTTGTAAAAATAGTTTGTACAAGAGTAGAGAAAGTAATGTGAGTGTAACACATCAGAATTTTTTTTATGTCCTGGACATGCAAACAGAATGCACCCTGCGCGTTCAAAACCGGCGGTGGGCTATGGATTTTTTCGGGGGTAAAAATCCTTAGCATGGTTTCCTTCGGAAGGGAAGTAAAGCCGGTGGTCCCGTGACGTAGATTTACGGCACGTAAAAGAACCTCAAGCCTGAATAGAGGCCTCAGAGCAAAATTTCTGGTCTTTCACGCCCAATATAGAATGGGACGCTAAGGGCCATAGTAGTTAAAGAGCATCCATTAATAAAACTCAATTTCAGTGCTCCACATACCAACCAGCTCTTAAAAGATTTAACTATCGCTTAAAGCCTACCATATTCCCCTTACAACTACTAGAAAATTAGCAATAAGATAGAGTCTGCAAATGCTTATCTCGATTAACATGAAGTAGATGGAGAATAAGCGTTTGTAAAAATAGTTTGTACAAGAGTAGAGAAAGTCATGCGAGTGTAACACATTAGATTTTTTTATCAATAACTCTTCTCATACCAAGAGTTTTATTGTAATCTGGAAGATAGTGTTATTTTGCTTCTTAGTTTAGCTAATTAATCCCGATCATGGCCCATTTCATCTTTTTGCCAAACCAATCCAATTTGTTAAGTTTTTTACACCAAGCAGCACAGGGAAGATATCCTAAAATAAAACTATGCTAACAAAAACATACGAACTCGATTCGTTATCAAATGACAGACATAACGGCAATAAAATAGATAAACGCTGGAGGAAAAAAAATATTAATTAGCTTTTATGCAGACTGCAGATGATTATTGGCATAACTCTAGTGTCACTAAATCGAATAACAGCTCGCTGATTGGCCTAAAGGTGCTCATGTAATTATCTCTGGAGTGAAGGGCTGATTTACTATAAGGATTTAATTTCACTGGCAGAATTTAGTATTAATTACTAGGATACATTTCTGTTTCGTCACCAAGAAATGACTCATCTTTTTAATGTCAAAGGAGAGAGCAGAATATTAGAAACCTATTGCAATAATTAGAAATTAAAATGAGTAAATAAAACTGCTATGCCTGTTTACACCCGTGATTTTATTCTCTTTTATATAACGTCATACAGTTTGAAATTTCTTCGCACTTGCAATGTATGATTATTTATTTATTTACTTCCAGTATTCCCCTTGTATTTAATGAGAACGGCACGTGACAATAACTTATAATTTGTCGTGTAATGAACGAGCAAAATGCACATTTTTATGTTGAGCTCTTGCAATACGGCTGCCCCTCCCCTCACCAGACGCTGGCGACGAATGTGTTAACTCACGCGGACATACTTGATTGTTGCTGAGGGGAACATAGTTACCTGTCTTTCTGCGCGTCCATCGGCCTTCCTAAAAGAAAACCATGTAACAGCAATACCAACTAAAATAGGAGTGCCTTTATAACAGTTATAGTAAATGACTGCAACAATTTACAGTTTTAGCCGTCCAATGCTATTTAAATGACTGCTTGATTAACTTTTAGTTTCCTGTGGTGAACAATTTGGTATAACGCAACCAAATTTCGAGAAAGCCATGTCAAGGTTTATTTTCCCTCATCTTAAACACGCATTTAGCGGAAATCGGAACCATAACAAGTGAAAAGTACAAATGAAGTTAAATTACTTGACTTGTAATGCACCCTGCACTCTACATGAGTGCAAGTAAAAGCTGCTATCCTCACAACGCACATAAGTGGAAAAACTATTTTAAATGTAATACTATAAAATACGGCCTTGCAATTATGGCTACACCTGCTTAAAATAAGGACAAGTAGGCTAAAGGAAAAGGAAGAGAGATCGTAATGTAGGTGTGTTCATTTGTATAGCCCCCTTAACTTCTGTGCAATATCGAGAGCACGACTTTAGACACAACCAACTCCTTGATTGCAGGTTTTTTAAACGGTTGGATTTCGCCAATTTTCGTTAGTAAACATACCATCATTCACTCCCACAATCGGCGGATGGGGAATTATTCTAATTAACGAAAACTTCGCCCTCTCCAACCGGGAATCCAACCCGACACCTCTACATTGAGAAGCCAGAACGCTGACCCCACAACTGCACAGTCTTCCATAAATTTTGTGCCTTGGTTTCTGATATTTAGTTGACATTTTGGGAAACAATCCTAAAGTCGTAATTCTTTTTGATGGCACTACATTTACACTACCCTCAATTTTGAGCTAATTTCAACCAAATCTGAAATGCACAAAGAAACTTCCTTCAAATTCCCGTATGCCGAATTTCCATTCCGTACATGCAGCGATTGTACTAAAATTGTTGTACATCCAGACCACGCTTAATGTTGTGTCGGTTGTAACCAAATTCGAAATGCATCGACAAATTTTCGTCTCAAAGCTGTACTTGCGGCGATTGGTCAAGCGTACGGACGGACCAGGCGAGTAATGAAGATGCGGTTCGGTTGACTCCGCGGCAGTATACTACCTGCAACGCGCAGCTGTGTTGCAATCATCGGGCGCTGCAGGGACTGTAGTTGGCATTCCACATTCGCCACCGCACCATCAACTTTTTGTTCATACAAATTACTATCTGATCCAATATGGTGTCTATGTATTACATGCTATATTAATTGCAGACTTAATTAAAATGTTATTCAAAGAGAGGAGACACTTAATTGTGTATGAATAATCGAATAATCCGGAGAGAGGAAACGGTAAATATAAAAAGGGATAAATAAAGTACAAAGCAAACATTTACGAGTAGATTTGGAGAAATCAACTTGTTGCTAGAGACAGTTTTTGTGAATTCGTTCCTTTTTTTACACTTTAAACTAGGAAAATTAGTTTTCGGAACGAGAATTATCGCTGACGATATCTTCTTTGACTCAATATACAATTAGCTTAAACGTGAACCGAGTATTACTTAAAAAATATAAAACGTACATTTAAATTGTAATAAATTATTTTAATCATACATAAACTTTGTAAAATAAACCTAATTACAGATACCCTACAACGATGGTCTAATTTAGACGATCAAATTCACTTGTTAGAATCTTGCCAGAAATGGTTCGGATATGCCTAAAACTTTGAAAAAGACCTATAAAATGACTTTTTAAAATAACCAGAAACAATTATCTAAAATGAGATTTATTTATTAAAATTAGAGCACAGGTAATAATAAATTAATTTATACATGAGTATAAACACTATAGAAGCGGAACAAGTAGATGTAGCAATGAGATAATTTAGAAATTAATTTAAAATATATCCATGTTCTTGTTTGCAGAATATGAAAAGAAAATGTTTAAAATTATATTTGAAAGTCTTACAAAAGTGTAGCATTAACTCAAATTATACAAAATACATTGCTAATAAAGAGGAATTTATGGCCCATGACACAAGGATAAGGACAATAGCAACTGACTGTACGCACTCATTAACGCGAAAAAAGGAAATTAACCTGTCTCAACCCTAGTTTGGGACTTGAATTCATGCTTCCGTGACACACAGCCACTCCTCAACCTACAAGCAACCCTCTCCAGACCAACATTAAGCAGGAATGAGCACCCCCCCCCAAAGAATGCGAATAAAAAATGTACAAGTTGCTCTCTTTCTCAGTTGAACATTTCTGCCGTTTGAAAGTTATATTTATGTAAAATGTCACTAATATAAAACTCTTTATATACCTAATGTAAATTTAAGAAAATTACTAAATATAAGGTGTAAAGTCGGAAAATTGCCCTAAAATAACCAAAAATGATCTATAAATATGCACTTTCATAATCTGGTATCCACGATAAGGATTTGCACGTTAGCAATGTCTATGATTCCGGCAGAATCACTTAACAGATTTCTCAACATTACCCATGCATTCACCTATAGTTAGCGAAAATGAGAACAAAAATGTACCTTTAAGGCACTGAAATAATAATCGTTATTCACGAGAGCTAGTAGTAAAACACAAATGACCTAGAGACGTAAAAGATGTGCTGAACTTTGGCCGTGAACAAAGCATGACATTATAACTGCCAAAGTAGAACAGAAATAACTGCAGAACCTCGGGGGACGTTTAAGTGACAACAGACAAAACAGCTTTACTTCCCTCCACTATCGATTTTGTATGTTATTACGGATACACCGCGCCTGAAGGACGGGTCTGAGGCAACGTGACTCTCATAATGGCAACAGCACTCCCACTGCTGTCATACTGCTCAAATGTACCACACTCAAAGTATGCTATACAGCGTGGCCCACATTAAGTGTTACACGAGGGCGATATTCAAGATTTTTAGAATGCCATGCTTCTAAAAAGAAATGAAATTTCCTTATATTTGGCAACTAGTTTTTACTGTTTTGCGAGTTGATTGCCGTGTAGTTTGATCGATTTCTATGATTTTAGATCGTCATTAACGCTTAAACAGTGTGGAGATTGGCTTAGAAATGCATTTGGCGAAGTAGCCCCAACTAAGGAAACAATTTATAATTGGTACAGCGAATTCAAAAGAGTTTTGAAGGACGCCCAAGAACTGCTGTTACTGATGAAAATATTGTCGCTGTTCGAGCAATGCTTGAAGAAGATCGACGACATCTTATGAATTTATTCGGGCGACATTAGGCATTGCGCCGTGGCCGAGTGGTTAGACCACTCGCCTCTCACCGAGATGGCCCGGGTTCAATCCCAGGGACCCCCATGTGAGATTTGTGGTGGACAAAGCTGCGTCTGGGGGAGAGGTTTTTCTCCGCGTTCTCCGGTTTCCCCCGCCATCCATTTCACCATTATTTCGTTTCGTCTACTTCCTTCCTCCCATACCTGGCATCGGGCTGATCACCCATCCTGGATATTCTGTCTGATCCATGAGTGGCTGCTCCTAGACGGGCCTCTGACCACAGGCACCCGCCTGCAAGTCCTGGGGGGGGGTGTAAGTCCTATATACGAGGGGGGGTATTGCTACGAGTCAAATTCCCCCAAAAAATAATTACATCAAAAGTTAAACGTGAGAAAAAACTGTTGCCAATGGCAACAGATGGATTCCACATAAGCTGACCCCCGACAACGCATTGAGTGGTGCAGAAAAACTCTAGAAAAAGTCCAAGACGATAATGGAATATCATTACTAGTGATCTTGGATTTATTGTTACGATCCTGAAAAGAAAAGTCAATCCACTCAATGAGTCTACAGAAGTCCGACGAATTCGCACTACTGGTAAGACGCTTGCTAATTTGTGTTCTGTTTCTTTTGTTCTTCTAAAACGGGACATATTACTACTATAGTATTAGAAAATTGACGTACCGTTACTGCCGATTGGTACACAAATGTCTGTTCACCTCAAATTTTTGAGAAAGTTCGTGAGAAAAACCCAAAAGGAAAAACAATGTTGCATCATTACAATGCATCGTCACATACAGCAAAACTGACAACCGAGTTATCTGGATAACCTAAAGGATAGCACTATGGACCATACACCATTCAGCCCTGACCTAACACTTTATGATTTATTTTTGTTTCCCAAAATTAAAGATAAAATGCGTGGAAGAGCTTTTTCGTCATCAGATTAAGCAGTGGAACGTTACAAAAACCTGGTTTCTGAAGTGCCTCAAGAAAAGTGGCATCATTGCTTCAAGGAAAGGAGTCATCGAATACAAACATGTATTGATGTTAAAGGGGACTATTTTGAAAAACAATAAAATCATTAAAAATGTTTAACACCTAAGCATGTTTGACTTTCTAAACATTTTCAGTGTGCCTCGTATCTCGTAAATCAATAGAATAAAAAACCCAAACACACAAAGAATTACAAATCTTGGAGCAAGAGCCCTCCGAATCATATTCAAACTATTTCCATGGGTCCCCTTATGAAGCTAACCTCAGAATTTTAAATGGAACCGCGATACCTTTTTATATACTCCGGTTTCTCTCAAAATAAGCAACTTTTATTATTATTATTATTATTATTATTATTATTATTATTTAATGAGTTGAACTGTTTTAGGATGTTTTCATTTAAGTATAGCTACAGTAGTAGCAAAGATCACTAAACGAAAAATTCAATCAACACCAGGTGGTGTTTTAAATTACGTTATTAATTCCTCAAAGTAGCCTCAATTAACCTAACATTTGGTGATTCTTAAGGAAAGGGTTTCTGTAACTGTCAAAAACGTACAGGGGCCATATAAAGCACATGAAATTTCTGAATTTGAGAGCCACAGTAAATACTCAACATAACGAACTACAAAAAGCATCCTATTTTGAGAGTTCACGTGGCTTTGAACCCGCAATACGCATGTTCCTTCATTAGATACTTCATGTCCTCCCCGAGTTCGTGAGGTGTACTAACCAATGAAAACACCCTATAAAAGCTTAACTATTCATTTCAGAATAAAAATGTTTAATTAAAAGTTGCTTAGTTTATTGGAACCATAATTTAAAAATCTGATGTGTTACACTCACATTACTTTCTCTACTCTTGTACAAACTATTTTTACAAACGCTTATTCTCCATATGCTTCCTGTTAAACGAGATATGGAGATGTTAATCTTGTTGCCAATTTTCTTGTAGATGCAAGGGGAATATGGTAGGCTTTAAGCGATAGTCAAATATGTTAAAGAGTTGGTTGCTATGTGGAGTATTCCATTCTCTTTGCATTACCAGGAAATTTTTTTTTAAAAAATCTGATGTGTTCCACTCACATAACTTTCTCTACTCTTGTACAAACTATTTTTACAAACGCTTATTCTCCATCTACTTCATGTTAAACATCTGCAGACTCTATCTTATTGCTAATTTTCTTGTAGATGTAAGGGGAATATATATTTACAAGGGCAATATAGAAATACAGTAGCCTTTAAGCATACACATATCTCTTAATAGCTGGTTGCTGGATGCAGCACCATCCCTTTGCACTAATACTCTGCATAGACAAAAAATGAATAACGAATTTCCATTTGAGAAAATAAGTATTGAAAAATTTAAGAGAATAACAAGCAATATCTCGAAAATGGTTCACTCTACAAAAAAAATGTATATGACATAAGTTGTGTATTTTAACGCGATCTACATTTTTTGTGTAGTAAGATTTTGTCTATCTCTTATGGTTTACCAGTTATGCAAAAGTCGTTCACAATTAAGAATACTTTTGGAGACATTCCCAGAAAATTAGAGATATATATTTTTATTTGTCATGAAAATTTTAACCAAAATGTTACAGCCATTTTTGAGAAAAAAAAAACATTTTCCATGTACAGAAAGTTTGGGATGGATAGATTTTCTTGAAAGTCTTCGTATCGCATCTCTCTCCCCCCTTCTCTCTCTCTCTCACACAAACCTGTGTCCAAATGCGCGCTCGCGAACCTCTCTTCTAAA
Organism: Deroplatys truncata; assembly: GCA_030765065.1. NCBI lineage: Eukaryota > Metazoa > Arthropoda > Insecta > Mantodea > Mantidae > Deroplatys > Deroplatys truncata. The sequence goes on from CM060986.1 coordinate 28,079,688, forward strand.
AATGCTTTGTTTGAATTCAGAGGGCCTCAAAACATGTCACGTAAAGTTTCGATATCGAATTTTTGAGTTAAAGACAATTCATCTACCTACTAGATACGTTGTACGGAAGATAAAAATTGTGTGGTTCATGACATTATTAAAATCCAATGTTAAAAAAATTACTAACACCATCAATTGTTTCTTAAATGAAAGCCCATGATATGACCAATTAAAAGGGGCCAACATAAATGAACCAAAAACAATATACATTGAGGAATTTTGTAACTACAGCAACAATAATGGCCTGAAGAATAGTGTGTTTGGAATAAGCTGAAATGATGCCTCTCTTTCCCCCCCCCAAAAACCCTTAAACCCCCCCCCACACACACACACCAAAAAAAAGATCTGATCCTGATAGATTCACATGATTTTCTCTACCCTCTATGTGTAATAGTAAAGCTTATTTTTATATTCATTGCATTTTAATCCAAAGCAACCTTCGCAAAAATATCTACATTACACATTGTGCTATAAAAAGAGAACAGCTATAGTTAAATGTTTAAGAGTTGGACGCTATACTTCGACCTTAAATTGCATACTGCTTCCATACAATCGCGAGAAACAACAAAAAATCGACGAGACTAAAAGAATGACATTGGACAATTCGAAACTTTAATAACGCATATCTTAGAAACGGCTTATGCCAAAGAAAAACTTATATGAAATAAGTTGTGTTTTAGAGATATCTACATTTTTTACACGGTACGTTTTCGTCTATCGCTTAGCGTTTACCAGTTATACAAAATTATACAAAATGCCTTCCGAATGAAGAGGACTTCACAGGCTGTTGCAAAAAAATTCAAGATATCCATTTTATTTGTCATGTATATATCTTTGGTATACGATATTTTAATCAAAATCGTTATGAACTTTTTTTAAAAAAAAATAAAAATTTTCGAAAAATGTTCAAAATAAAGGATAGTTAGGGTGGGGGGATTTTCTTGAAAATCTCCGTGTCGCATCCGTGGAAGGTCACAGAGAGACAGACACGGGCCCGCGGACCTTTTTCTAAACACTTATTTTATTCAGGCGACCTCAAAACATGTATTTCCGGTAAACTCTCGGTATGGAATTTTTGAGTGGATTGAATACCTTCTCCACTTACTATGTACGTGGTAGAGCAAGTAAAACCGAAAGTTATGCTCGTGTTACGACTGCAATCTGTTACATACTTGCATTTTAAATTACAGCACTGCTTTAATACATTTCTCTGAAGGGCTTGCTATTAGTTTCCTTTCTCCTAAGGGAATGGTACAAAAGTTTGGTTGAATTACTTCCACAAGCACACAAGCTCTCATAACACGGATAAGTAGGTCGGTTGCCAAGAAAGTGTCTGGAGATTAATTGCGTGTTTGACAATTTTGGCTGCAGAGTGATTTCAACAAATTACGAACAAGATTTCCACTTAATCCACTATAAGTAAGCATTTCCTCATCGTAAAGATATCAAGTAGTCAACTGCATTGGAATCTTCTGGCACCATGCACATTTAAATACGTCTTGGGATAGACTCTGCTTCATTTTCTTCGCATGCGAGCTCTTTTTAGCAGATACCAAGTCGCCACGCTCACTGCATGTAGGCCTCACCAGTGAACCGCAATTTAATTCCTTTAAAGAGTTATTTTATGTTCCAGTAATCCTAAGAAGCGAAGACAGTTTTATTCACGCCATAGTCATGGACTGAGATTACAAACTATATGTTTAAATTATCTACAAGAGCTCAAATTAATTTAATAGAACTCAATACTGCATTTTCAACAAAACAGAAAAATTGTCTCATTAACGTAATGGGTAGACAGCTGCATCAGCATTTAGTATGAAATAACGCTTCTGCTTTGCAAAGGATTAGCAATGTTTAAGAACAAACACAGAAACAAACTAAAAAAAGTGCACAATTCTAAGAACTTTAGGAACTCAAAAATGTCAGCCAAGTGTATAGCACACAGGTCAGACGCAAGTCTGATACTATCACGCTTTAAGCACACTCGGTAACAAACAACGCGAGAACCGCAGGAGAAAGGAAACCGGAAGGTATCTGTCAGGGGATTGTTGCAACAGATCAATAGAAGCAGATATGATTTATTAGCGGGAGTTACCTGTCTCATTCGTGCCACAGGTTGTTCGCATGGTTTGCTCGTTAATTTAAGATCCGTCATCGAAACCTGTACAACTGTGCATGGCTGCATTTCCAAAACAAACCTAAGTAAATTTATTTTACCTATCGATGGTAGAGGAATGTATATCGAGTTTCGCCGGAAATGCATGTTTTGAGATTACTAAATCTCAAACAAAAACGCTTTCTTAGAAATAGGCTGGTGTAAGTTTCAGCATAACTCAAACGAAACGCCATCATCCAAGAATGTGGTACAAAGATTTTCAAGAAAATCATCCACCCCGAACTACCACTTAAATGAGCTTTTGTTCCGTATTTTCGACTTACTCAAAAGTGGCTAACGACTTCAATAAAAAATATAATTAGGAAAACGCAACTAAAAAAAAAAAGCTTCATATATTACTCTTTAAGCCATGTTATGTGTTTTCCCCTCTTGGTGGGCGCAATGTCCAGCATATTTCAAGCTACACGCTTTTGAAAATGCTATGTATGTTCGTCTGTTTCTCGTCAGGCCATGCAAAGAATACTCAAAAGTATCAAATGCAGCATTCGTATAGCCAGCTTCCTTATAAACATTTAACTGTCGTACTAGCCTCTATACTTGTGTATTGAAACCATTCTGAAAAACAACCTTATGATTAACAACTGAGAAGTATTTTATCAACAATTTTCAGAATAGACCTGAAAGTAAATTATATTGGGTAGAAAAACTAGTGAGATTGTAACAAATTTTTCTCTTTCATTTATACGCCTTCCTTAACATTTCGGTCATAACTGGAAAAAAAAAAATTCATTTGTAGGCAATTATGTTCCTCGTTTCCTGTTAGTCTTAATCGCCATCTTAATTTAGGTTTTCTTTTTAAACGTTAAATTTATCACACATACTTGGCATACTCATTCACACTTACCCTGCATCAGGTAAGGAAAGAATCCGAGACGTGCTAGATTTGAAGTTCGTAAGCTATTAGTCCAAGATCACAATTCGTTCTGTTTAAACCTTGATGCGTTACATTTGCAAATTATATTTAAAGTCCATTAGTATGAAATGCCTTGTGTTTAAATCTAGATTGTGTTAAAGCATTAAATTTTATTTTAATGGACACTTTAGGAAGTGGCCCTAAAATCTCCATGGTTTATTGAATCTCTCTCTCTCTCTCCATATAAGCTAATCTTCCCATTTTTATCAAATTGGAAATGTGTTGACATATTGTCTTAAAGCTCGGATACATAACATGAAAATGTAACACTTTCCGTATCATCTACCCTTAATTTCCACAGATATCAAACAAATGTTAAATGTGGTGAGAAATGTTTATACATGAAACGATTGGGATTGTTTTATGCGTGCACACGGTGACGCACAATCAGAAGCAGCGGTTAGCGCTTTTTCCCCACTGACCCTTTTCATCTGCACACCTTTGTTTCACTTTCTCTTTTTCCAGAAGCTCTTCTCAGCTCGTTATTGTTTTTCGCGAGCTAACTGCCTCGTTATTGATTATGAACTTCTTGAGGGAGTTGCCCGGAGGTGCGGCTAAGTACCGTATCATTAAAGACAAGCTTTTAAAGTCGATAGCTTTAAGAATTAGACTGCAAACTGCGCACCGTCACCCATAAGCAACATCTCGTTATAAAGGTCATGGTATTGGCTGTAGCCAATGAACTTCTACTCGGAAAGGGTCAGATTTGATGCTTGCGATGACATGATTATGTTCTACAATCCTTTGAAGATTCTAAGCCGTTTTCTCCTCCTTTGTTTAGACAAGCCGCAACCATTCAGGATGAGCCAGAAAATTATGAACATATATTATAATAGGACGAACGGCATCAAAATCTTCGGATCTTAAACCCTAGGGATGTTCTTAAAGATGAGGATTTGCAACAAGACCACGTACGTCGATGACAATGCAGTTCATTGCTACAAATTAATATGCGAGTAGTAAATACGCTCGAGTGTCATATCTAGAGAACAGAGTATAAATGCTGAAGACTAACAGAACACGCACCAGAGAATACAGAGTAATGTCATGTGTTACTTCATAAATCTAAATATATTATATGAGGTTTTCTTTACATACTTCAAATTTCATAAGTGTATCTACTTTTACCAGCCCTGTATGTTTTATGCAAACAGCACTGAAACCCTCTGCAATGAGTAGCTGGAAGGGTCTTAAGTCGCGATTGCCACAGCCTCAACGCGAACAGATACTCCCATGGCCCCTCACCCCGACTTAGCATTATTCTTATCTGGGAAATGTAATAACTTACTTCCGATATGTTCGATTTGTAGAGGACATTTGACTTTTCTTGACCACCTCCAACTTACCCGTTATATCATTATGGACCTTGCTCAGCTACGGAGAGGTTCCCTATCTACCGCATGTGTCACTTTGCATGTAACCTCGACAGCTGCTGCATTACCCCATTCAAAATGTCAGCCTTATGAGCGTGGGTCCCCCACCAGAGGTTATTCAACTGGAATGTGATGTGAATGCTCACAACTTGTGTGGGTCTGCGCTTCCTTTATTTGGCCATCACTTCCTCCGCGCAACACTTTCTTATTCACTGTCACTCCAAGTGTAAACAACTGCACATAACACTGCGAGATGTGCCGAAATGCATCAAGCCAAGGGCAGACACGCGGAGAACGAAACCACAGTTTGTATGCTTATGATGCATTTTCACTTCTAATTCAAGAAGAGTGAACAGCCATGCCATATTTTGAAATATTGAACAACACTGTTTCCTGAGGTATAACTAAACAATCTATTGCTCAAACACAGTTCAGCTTAGTTTTTTTCTGATCAAGATATGCTGTGCATAGGACTTCCAATCTTCAGCATGCTTAAAGCATCTGCATATTATTAGACCCTTGGATACCGATTTGCTTCCCGCGGGGGCTTTGTCAAGGCTCGGTGGAATCCTCACTCATTTAATATCCAATATGGGTAGGACATCTGTCACACGTATCATATCCATATTGAAGTGGAAAAAATATTTTAAGGGTAACTTGCCTATATAGAAAAAGAGTCGTATGTGCAAGACTCGCATGATTTTCTCTATCAATAACATTCACATATATCCCATTCGTATTATATTACTGATAGAAAAGGTGGTATTTCTATTCACGATATATTTTACCCACAAATAATTTCAAATTAAATGATGTGAGCTTAATTAAAATATGAGCAAAAAGAAAGAAACAATCGGCAATCGGATCACAGTAGGGAGGTGCCACAAATGGAGTATTTTACTTAGCTCTACAGTTTTTCTCAACATGTTTCTGCTATCTCTCATGCTGCCAGAGATGCAAAATACATTAGAATGGAGCGGGGGAACTTCACAGGCTATTTACATATCTACACTTTATTCTTCACAACACTAACTCACTCTCTCTCTCTCCCTCCCTCTCAAACTCTTTCTATTCGAGAGATATCAAAACGCTGGTGGTCTCGATTGGACGAAATCCATCATCATCTTCATCCATCTAACTTTGGTAAGCGGTAAAAATCCGATGCGTTACATTAACATTACTTTCTCTAATTTCAGAAATTATTATCCTTCAAAATATCTTAATTTGCCATTTGCTCCATGATAATCGATATAAACGTGTGCAGAAACGGTTTTATTACAGTTTCGTTGTAGGAATAATTGGGATGCACGAGGCTGAAGCAATAATCAAATCTTTAAAAAGCGGGCCGGTGTATGTGGCCTTGAATTTCCGCACTCTTCTTATGGCACGTATTTCTTTCTTTTTTAAAGTAGGAGTACTTGAAATTTCAAACCAATAGCAACGAATATCTAGGCAACGATTAAGGCCACGAAAAAATGCTACAATCAGCCTTTTTAATATCTGCATCTTATCTGTGTTAAACGTTTTCCTCCCTATCGCCTATGGTTTATCCGTAATAGAATTACACAAAATTCGTTCAGGAAAAAAGAGGAATTCACAGCCGCTTCAGAGGAAATTCGGGATATATATTTTATTACTAAGGCAAAATATCAAACGAAAATTTCGGCACGTAAGATGATGTTAAATTCGGTGTTTATCAGTTTTTTTGTTTACTTTCTCTACTACGTATAGTAAGTAGGGGAAGTATTGTATTCCACCCAAAAATTCTATACCGAGATTTCACCGGAAATACATGTTTTGAGGCACCAATCCAAAAAAAAACATTTTTGCAAACTTGTCCGTGTGTGTGTGTGAACAGCATAACTCAAAAACGAACAGTCGGACAAACACCAAACTTGGTATTTGGGTTCTGCATCTTCCAGAGATGCGACACGAGGGTTTTCAAGAAAATCCCCCCACCCCAGATTACCCTTTACATTGAACATTTTTCGAAAATTTTAATTTTCTCAAAAGTGGCTCTAACGATTTTGATTAAAATATCATATGTTTAAGATTTTTCATGACAAATGAAATGTGTATCTCGAATTTTCTGGGAATGTCTCCAAAAATATTCTTCATTGTGAACGACTTTTGCATAACTGGTAAACCATAATAGACAAAATTTTACACAAAAATATGTAGATCGCCGCGTTAAAATTCACAATTTATGTTATATACATTTTTTTTGAGTGAACCATTTTCGAGATATTGCTTGTTATTCCCTTAAATTTTCCAATACTTATACTTTTTCTCAAATTCGTTATTCATTTTCTTTTGTCCTGGTAATACAAAGAGAATGGAATACTCCGCATAGCAACCAGCTCTTAAAATACTTGACTATCGCTTAAAGCCTAGCAATTCCCCTTGCATCTACAAGAAAATTAGCAATAATATTAACATCTCGATATCTCAATTAACATGAAGCACATGGAGAATAAGCGTTTGTAAAAATAGTCTGTACAAGAGTAGAGAAAGTCATGTGAGTGTAACATCAGATTTTTTTGTTTTTTCGAGTTCTGGTGTTCAGATCCATTTGGGGGAGATGCAATATTTTCTCTCATTAATATAGGCAGGTGGGAGAGACTAAAAATTGTAAGAAATTGTTAGTTGATAATTTTTGTTTTACTATGCCCTTAAGCTCGCGTAATCCGCAGTAGCGTAGGGCGGACCAACTTTTCTTCTCGGAAGTAACAGGGATACTTTAGTTATAAAAGGTTTACAAATTTAAGTGGTCCCTTTTTCATATCCTGTGTACGGAGAGGATTTTCTGCAGCCGACTCTTGTTACTGCCTATATCTGAGCAGGCTAGCAAAACCTCAATTATTCTTACATAAACATGCACTTCCAGTACTGTACAAATCTGAGCAGCAGTGCAGCACACTTACCCGCGTGATGAATAGTCACTAAAAGTAATTGGGTTACGGCCCAGGGCACTATATTACTGCGGCAGTCTATCACACACTGAGGATCTCCCGGGAAACAAAAACATGCTACTGGTTACATCAACTTCACATAAAACAGTTCATGGTCCTAACAACATTTATGCTTTCATTTAGAATTAGGATTCACACGCACAGCAAAACTCAACCAGAAACAGCGCTCCGACTTCTCAATCCAGAGGTCTCGGTTTTGATTTCCGGCTGGGTCGGAGAAGTTCTCTGTGTCTAAAATAATTTTCTACTCTCCCCAGAGCCTGGTAGATTTCATTACGTTCAATATAAACGTTAATAAAACTCACAGTGCAAAGAGCGAAATCACCATCATTGCTTCTCAATCAAGGCCAAATGAAATTGAAATTGAGTTTTATTTATAGACGCTCTTTAACTAGTATGGTTCTTAGCGTCCCATTCTATATTGAGAGTGAAAGACCGGAAATTTTGCTCAGAGGCCTCTTATCAGGCTTGAGGTAACTAGAGGCTAGCACGGTACCACTAGTCCACGGAGGACGACAATCAAGGCCAAGAAGTTGGAGGGGGCAATACAAATGAAAAAAATAAAAAGATAGACATCTTCTTGAAGCTATGCTTAGAGCCATAGGCAAATGTTTATTGTATGCTGGACTCCATATTTGAATGCTCTTTTCATGGCCTAAAGAGAAACAAAAGAATGGACGTACCATTTCAGAAGGAAAAGCATGAAATGATGAAAACTTCCGATCAAGGCTGAAAATATCGTGTATGTATTAACGGTAAAAGTGAAGTGATTTAACTCAAGTTATGTATGTAAACAAACCTAGTTTCTATGATTTCTAGCTATGCAAAATCTAATCAGAATGAACGGACGCTAGATAGCAGTAAGCATTAATTTATTGTTGCCAGCATGCGATGGGGTTGACGACCTACATTTGGTTAACCTTTTAGACTATATACACGAGAACTGTTAGGGCTAGAAGATACCTAACTTTTTTCGTATCTCTGGTTTTGAAATCTTAAGCATAACATGACACTGGAGGGTTAGAGCACAAATTCAGGAAACCATATGCAGAAACACACACAATTTGCATATTACTCTCTTCATATTCGTAAATTATGAAGCACGAACCTGTATAAAACTGATATTACATACTTTCAAACACCAGGAGAAATCTGTATTTGTATAATAAGCAGTTTAGGTTGTAATGGAAAATATTTGTTTAAACAACTTAATTTTCCCTTGGTTTTGGTATGGATTTCATATTTTGTAACAAATTGACTTATGAATGCCTGAAATAAAGGATATAAGAACAGAAGTACAGCATGATTTATAATAATTGATTTTACCTCCTAGTGGGACGTATCATCTGATATGTTGTCGATCGCACTGGAACAGCAAGTGGTATATGTTTCTTGATATTTCACATTTACAAATAAAACCATCTGGTGACTACATGAAAACGTAGCACGTAACTTTTCAATTCTCCGTGTCCAATAATAAATTGTGTAAGAATATAATTTATTATGAAATATTTGCAAGAAATCCAATCAAAACTGAAGGAAAGAATGAATTTCACATCAGTTGTCCATTTAAGCTGCTTTACCAGAGGTTACTCCACTTTTCTGCTATGTTTTTTTTCTTTAGAAACATTTTAAAATATAATTTGGACATAAGAAATAGCTAAATTGCAGGTTGGATTTGGCAGAAAGTTTTGCGATCTGATCGGCTCTCTCGTTTCCAACATGGCCCTCAACCTATGTATGATACATAAATACGTTTGGTCTTTCTAACTGTATTTCCCAGAGGCTCTGTGAACACATGCGTTAAGTTGATTTACAATGCTCCATCTTATAGCTCGATCTAAACCAAACCCTGTAACAAGTTTTGTCCATGTGTTTCTGTTCCTTAGCGAAACGTTCGCACCTTGCCATGGAGAACGATACACCAGAGGCTGGCGCGCTGGATCTGGGGCAGCCTGCACTAATGAATATCTAAATATAAGCATTACGCGCAGCTATTATAACAGTGCAGCTCATCAAAGCGTTTGCCCAAGGTCTTCTTCAGTCTATCAGCTAAAACGCTTAAATTAGATTGAACATTTGGGGTCAATTACGAAGCGCCGCAAGTATCTCTATCGGGGACGGTCGATACGGCCCTCCGTTGCAACTTTCTGACGGCCTTCTCAACCGCAAACTGCTGCTTTGTTTCGTCCTTAGTATCTATTATTCTAACTGGGTTTCTCAAGACCAAACTCTTCCAGAGCGGGATATTCCAACACCACTCCGAACATTACGAAATTAACGGCTTACACCCCATATACAATATAAGAATGCGTTAATTATCACAGCCATTTTCACTGGAATTTATACAGGGGGTCTACTGCCTTGAAGGTTTAAAATTCTAGTACATTTCCAATATTTCCATTGTTAACTTTTGACAAAATTCCAGTATTGCAGCGAGTCATATTGCAGTCATAACCTGTCTAGGTTAACATCTTCACTGTTTTATTGGTTTCCACAGCCATAATATGAAGCTGTGTTTATTATTAGTTGCACTCGTGACATCTTAAAGAGTACAGAGAGTAAATTTAATTAAATCGCATTTGAGGTTTAAGAAATTATTGTACAGTGATCTAGTATATTTTATACCGAATTTTCCCCTTTACCCCTTAGAACTGCAATTTCGTAAAATTCCTGTACCATTCATAATGGACAAAAGTTCACTAATATTCACAGAAATTGGAATGAAATATCAGCAATTGTTTATTTCTAACCTTAGCGTCCCCCACGCCCTCCCCTGCTACTACAATCTCCATAATTCTGGAAATGTAGTATAGCTTGTAAAAATGTTACAGATAAAACATTATCCAAATGCTTGAGTCATAATTATATATGATAAAAAACTATGGAAAAAGATATGGAAAATAATACTTTATTCAAGAAATACTTCTTTGATTAACAAAGGACTTCAAAGAACCAGTCACCTAAAATTTAATCTGAAATAAAGCAATGTTATATGGATATTTCATTCAATCTTCCAGTATGTAACCACAAATTCCAGTATAATTAAGGATATACACTATGTAAAAAAATTCTAGTAAATTTCCAGCATAACCAGTATCAGTAGACACCCTGTTACAGCCTTCGACTTAAGTGTGAAAAATGTCGAAAATTCTGAAAAAACTCATTTCCTGCGCTAATACATTTTAGTGCATTTAATAAGACGGGGCTATATAAGAGTGCTAACATTAAAATCATATAAGATCATAACAAATAAAAGTTGTAGATGATATTTTAAGGAAAGTAAAAATGAATAAGTATAGGTCTTTAAAATTAATTTTTATTTAAAAGCGCAAAAAAACAAGTGATGTTTTGTTTGCACATGTGATACGTATGTACGATATGTTTGGAACACAGAATTGAAATTTGGTAGCAACATTTTGAAAACTGCGCCGGAAGTATATTTTCCCATATCATTAAAAAGGATGAAAAATAAAATTTGTATTAAGAAGCACTCAAGGAAGTAACTCAAATTAAGAACCTATTATAAAATATATCGCAGATAATGTGTTCCAAACTAATTGTGTAAGAAACACAGAAGTATAAGCTGTGACCTGTCTGCAATGACTTTTAGGTATGAATAATTGAGGTTTTAAGGAACTTGAAAAGCTGACAAAACCACTAAATTGCCACATGTTATTTCTAATTACACGATATCGTGTTCTTACATTTGAGTAGATTCTTACCAGAAAAACGTGTTATTCGGAATTAGGAACAGCGCGATTCCAGAGATTAAGTCTTTCTTGACTAAATATGTTTTAAAGGCTGAAAAGGAAACTGCTATTACAGTCGCATTAAATTTCGTGTGCTTGCTTCAGGAATTTTTCTTCATGTTGGTCAATTCATAAGATATTTTCGGGAACCGAAAGCTTTAAAATAATTCTAAAGGCACCAACCAAGTTCCGGTTTATTTTTTTATTTTATTACTTTTATTATTATTCATTCTTTCCCTGCTTTCTTTCACAATTCCCTCCTCAAAGCACGTATCTTCCAGCATATTTACATCCCTGTTTCGTAATCGGTAAAACATTTTTTCTTGGAACAAGGCATTTATAAACCCTCAGGTAGGAACTGATCAAAGAAGCTTTCGTAAACCGGTATTAGGACATAAGTTATCTTCAAAGAGCAGCACAACTGAATACAGAATACCAGCATCGAATTAGCAGTGAAATTTGAAAGGAGTATCTCAAATTGAGGCATGTTACTTTTGTTAGTCGGGTGGTAATGGCTCGTAACATTGTTGACTCGAATCCACGTTGTCTTTTGCTTCAGAACTCTCCTCTGAGCGCCCACATTTGAAAAGAAATACCAGCTTTAAAAATTACTTTCTTTCAGCCACTTCTACAGAAAAAAAAGCGTTGCAATAGTCGTACGCCCGGCTTTTTGGACATTTTACGGAGTACAAACTGCATTCAAATGTGTTTGATTTCTAAAAGCTCTATTTCTGCAAAACATTTGTATTCTATTTGATTTTAGCTTCCGCTAACTTTAAGGGGTTAGTTTCATTGGATTCGAAATGTGTTTTAGTAACAGATTTTATTCGCGGAATAGTTTTACAAAGACTAATGATTTTGTGTTGCACTGCCAATTCAGAAACCGTATTATTACCAACTTAGGAATAACAATTGAAATGTTAACTTTATAATTTTCCTTTGGATCTTACATCTTGCTCCAAAAACCCAGCTACTTCAAATGCTTCATAGCGTATAGCATTTTCAACAAACACATTTATAAAAGAAACTGTTTATTCTGTCACTAAACCTCTCTGTATATTGCCGAATTTAGTTGGAAAAGTGCATTACAGCTACATATTGACTACTGAAACTTGTCCTTTAAAAGCTTTACGTGAGAGAAAGCGCTGCCCATCATGAAATATTCATGGCTTATCAACAAAATAATGGAACTGGGTACTTACCTTTGCGTAGTCAATCTTGATAGTGCAGCAGCCGGAATAGATGTCTGCTCCATTCAGAGTCTCTTTAGCACGTTTTGCTGACTCGACGTTGTCGAATGTAAGCTGGAGTTAAGGATCCTTCTGTTTTCAAATTGTGTTTTAAAACAGCTGCCTCTATGCTGGTAAGAGCACAACTGTGTATAAACTGCATTAGAATTAGAAGCATATATCATCTCAATGTATAAAACATAAGCTATCAAACTGTTTAGTTTTTACATTCAAACAAATCGCATCACCTTCAAGCCAAAAATACTATGCTTCATACACTTAGTTAAATATGTATTAATTCATTTGACAACAAATCGCTGATAGAAGTGAAAATAGATAAAACCCATACTCCTAACCAACATCCCGAAATTGAAACCCGTAAAACTGTTTCTCGTCCAGCAAAGCAATTAATTTTGCGATGACATGAAATTTACAATGTGGAAATTGTTCAATGCAGTAAATATACCAAAATTGCATGCAAAATAAATCCTTGAAGATCTGGTAGTGCTGCTTCTCTCTTTCTCACATGCTGAAATTCTTTCTGGTACCAAAATAAATACGAATTAAAGCATCACTTTTTAGGCTATACAAAGATGTTTAGGCTTCAATACATGAACTATTTAAGTGTTACAAAAAGTGGGAAACATGTCCTGCAGCCATAGAACGCGAATAAGAAACATTTTACGTGAGAGAGTTGACTTTATAATTCACTCGTCCATTTCTGAATGTTCGCACTCATTAGTATAGGTCACTATGGTGCATTAACATTTTAAATCCGCACGCTATGCGTTTTGTTTCAGCCAAGTGAAGGGGCCATGATCGTAATGAAGGCCTAGCATAGCACTGCATACCAATTAGCGCGGTACATTCAGTCTGTAATACCAAGTTATACTCGTGTATAATATAATGTAATAGAATTTAATACTTTGTCATGTACGTGGTGGCGAAAATTCGTAACACATTATATATGTCCACAAAGTTCTAAAAACACCTTCTTTGCGGTAAAGTCGTAAAAATGCCCCCGTCCCGTAAATTTTATGGACAACCCGTCAATTTGGCAAGTATGCACTTATACGAATCTATATCAATACATTACGATAAGCAATCCCTGATGAAAGTGGTACTATATAAAACCTGGTAGGAACATTCACAACACATTCTCTACCACTGAAGGATACGCATATACTCCTTATAACCACGTTAAGCTACACGCGATTTGTTACTGGATAGGAATAATTTTAAATTAACCAGTAAGTGTTTTCTTCCATACAACATGCGGACGCAGGCGCGGTGACAGGATGGGCCCTTGCGATGGAAATGACAATCAGGCTGGCCCGGTAGCACAGACGTAGAGCATCTGCCTGGAGGAGGGGTCCCGTGTTCGATTCACGGCTGGGGATGAAAATGTTTCCTTAGCCAAGATCATTCCCTAGCCTTCCCAGAGTCTGGAAGTATGAATGTGTGTGTGTGTGTGTGTGTGTGTGTGTGTGTGTGTGTGTGTGTGTGTGTGTGTGATTTTATATACAAAACTAAAAGAAAAACCAGATTGTATACGAGTTAACACCATCGCCGATAGGCAGTATGTTCTAAAGGTAAAAGGCTGCCGATATGACCACTGCAGTTAAATGCGATATATACATGGAAAATAAAAAGGGGAGAGATCAAACTTAAAGGCAAGTAAGTCCGTCTGGTGATGTACTTGGTAATATTTCGAAAACTAGAACGCTATGAATATATAGGCTGAACCAAATTGTTTCCCATTTTTTCCCATGCAGTACCTTATAATTTACTAGATATGCAAAATTCAGTTCAAAATGAAGAGAGGTATTTTCCGGAAAATATAAGAAACACATTTTTATAAGTCGTGGAGATATCTTAAACCTGTGGTATTTTAATCCAAATCCTTAAGAGCCAGTTTTTGGAGAAAAAAAAACCTACAAAGTAACGAAAATATTTCCATGTAAAACGTAGTTAGAGATGAGGAGATTATCTTGAAAATATTTGTATCACTTCCTTGGAACATGCTAAACTTAAATAACAAACTTGGTATGTATCAGACATTTTGGTTCCGAGTTATGCTGTTCTCTCTCTCTCTCTCTCTCTCTCTCTCTCTCTCTCTCTCTCTCATGCACAAACATTTTTCTAAAATGGGCTTCTTTTATTGAGTGGATCCTAAAACTTGTATTTCGGTACGCTAGTACATGCTATTTGGTCGACTGCGTTGATGTATAAGTAATTCTAAGTGTGTTGTACTTATACATACCTCGTTTGTCAACAAGTAAACCTTGCCTTAAATCTGTCACGCTACCTCAATTAGGCAAAGAACCAGCAAAAGGAGAACAAAAACCTCCAACAAAGCTTGTCAGTTTTCAGCTAGCAAATGTTTACCCCAAAGCTCTTGTCACACTTTGGTAGAGGAGTAAAGGGGAAAGGCACCCAGCGAGATGGCTCAGCGGTAACGTGCGAGATTCTTAATCCAGAGGTCCCAGGTTCGATTCCAACCTGACCTTGAGTTTTTCGGGGTTTTCCGTGGTCGGTAGGCGAATGTTGGTTGCCATGATTCCCTTTCCATTCCGACTCATCTTTCAGGTATGCTTCTAGGTTTCGTAGCATATGGCGGTGCGGGACAAATGGCGCGGATGCTTCCTCAAAGGAAAGGATACTCCCCGTGGTCGCTAGAGGTAAGCTAGGTCACGAATCGTTCGTCACTCTCTTTAGGAAGTTCCAGCAGAGGGCGGGGTCTTCTAGCCTGGAATTGTTAGGGACTTTCGTGCGTCTCTGTGGCCTGTAGCCTCCCGCGGCTCCTAACCTTCATCCCTTCCTCCTGTACCTGTGCAGGTCTAAGCGTGCGAGATGTTCCCCACCGTAGTATAACGTATAAAGGGGAAAGGCTTGGTTTTCTACTGGCGAAGCGAGCTGCAAACTAAAGCTTTTGCATTAAACTCCAGTGTATGTCCACAACGACTGAACCGAGCTCGAGAAGAGGTCATAGTTTACCACTCAGCGTGGGCTCGTTTGTCCGAAAGTCTTTACAGATACTATTATACTTCTGTTATTCTGGGAGTAAACCTATGCCAAGACGTTCCTCTATGCATACCTTTTCCTCAGACACTACTGCAGATACATAAATGAAGCTTTGCCATACGTAGTCTCTATTTTTCTTTACAAATTGGTGAAAAATATATTTTGTAACTTCAAAATAAAATTTTAGAAAACTGGCCTTATTTTAAGAATGACAAAATACTTTCCGGAAACCAATACATAATCCAACAGATTTTCATCAATTTCTTGGTCACGTCACAAGATTAAAAATGTTACTCCTTCTGGATTAAGTCTCTAAAGAAATGCAATGTTTTCAGTACTTTTTATGAAACATCCGTTGTACTGTATATTATGACTGGAAATGTTGGGTCCTGCAGCTGTAGTAGTTACAACAGAGTTCTAAAACTTTAATTGGCTGGTGACAAAAACAGGACATTCAGTCCAACTCTCCTAACTTTGTCTGGAATAGAATATGTGCGGCAAACTAATTTGTATGTCCTTGTATTCGCCCGAGACCGCCTGCCGGAGACAGTGCACCAAGAGCAAGTAATAACAGAAGTCTGTCAAGTCCTCAGAAGATACCTCAGGAACCAATTTTTTATGAGTGATTTGTAAAAGAGTTCTTGGGATTGAGAAAGTTTTACAGTTCTATTACACGTTTCAAGTAAAAAGTATCGAGGCTGAACAAATAGAGCAGCTGCCTCGGACTGAGCAAGGCTGCCGTATCTATCTCTAGGTTTATGTCCAATGTTACAGTAGAACTGTTTCATCAGTTGAGTTCTGGCAATTCAGAACTATACTGCTTGCGAATGGCTTACAACGGCGTTATTTTTCTGTTTGATGCGTACGAGAAATACCCTTCTAGAAGTAAATTGTACAACTTCCACAACAAGTTTCTAGCTCCTAAAATTTCTAGCAGGGCAGCTATCCATAAATCTTGTGAATAGAGCCAAGCGTACAGGATGTTTTGAGAACGAGTTCAGCAACGCCTTGTATGGACTTAAAGCGGGTATCAAGTCGAATGCCTCGCTCTCATATGGTGCATAGAGGTAACATGGTTATATGAAGCTAAGTGTAGTTACAGTGTATGCTAAAGAACAGTTTGTGTTTATTGTGTTAAGTTTTGCTCCAACGGAGTCGCATGTTGACTGTCAACTTAAATTTATAAAG
This sequence comes from Deroplatys truncata, assembly GCA_030765065.1. Lineage (NCBI taxonomy): Eukaryota > Metazoa > Arthropoda > Insecta > Mantodea > Mantidae > Deroplatys > Deroplatys truncata. Next base: position 28,096,354 of record CM060986.1, read on the forward strand.
ATATTTCCTAAGGCCACCGTTCCTAATAAATCCAAAAAGTAAATAGATTGGACCGTTTGAAAGAGAAAAGCACACAGCCAACAGTTGTTCTAACCGAGGAAAACTACAGCAAGATAGAGGCTGCCGTGGAAAGAAGTCCAAGCAAATCGCTGTCTACTTATTATGGCATGTTTTGACGACAGAATAATTGGCTCTCTACAGATCTAAATCCATGCGATTATTTGTGGGGAATGCTTAAAGATAAAGTTTATACATCAAATCCCCATTCACTCGGCGAATTAGAACAGTAGCCGGAGTGCGCTTTGCAATATTTCGGCTCCAAGATTCTTCAATAATGTGTTCAGCAGGTACCAGGCTTGTATATAAGCAGAGGGGTATCACATCGAACACCTTCTTAACGCCAGGTAATTGTGACATATTCATATTGTTAGTTTTATCTAAGGGAGAAACAGAGGGACGGTTCACCGCTACCGCATGCACAGATTCGTATAACATTACCATGGGATTAGCGGGCTGCCAGTCGCGTTCATTCAAGAGAAACCCGGAATCTCTAACTAGGCGGTCATCAACCACCTACAGTTAGGGCTACACAGGCCTGCAACACAGTCAATCCATTGCATTGTCCGAAATGCAGACGGTTGTCACCACTAACAATTTCGGTTTGCGCTGTCTTTTTAATACATCCTGTTTAGGAATACACGAAGTTTTCTTTGTGCGAATATTGATAGTTTAAAATTACTTTGCCATATTTGAGAGAATAGTTGCTAAATGTTGTTTCTCATATTTCAATGTGCACAACAAGCTTCTCTCAAGAGTGTAAACAGTCCACTTTGGCGGTTATTTCTGCTGAATTGGGAACGTTTCCTCTCCGGCTAGTGCTTTGCCTATTCTAATAAAAAACAAATGATAGAAAGGATAGCAAAACAGGAGAGATAGGGCATAAAAACAGCAGTAAAGAAATGTAAATAGATTACGCATCTAGGATAATGTAATTGCCTGGAAAGGACTATGAATTAATGAAAAACCGGCGGAATAAAATTGCCTAAGTTACAAATTACGTAGAGAAAAATGCGCAGAGTCCTAATCAAGACTCCAGCAGGGTCCGCATTCGAAGTAATTACATTACACTATGGATAGGATCCAAGTGGAATGTGATTATTAAAAACGCCATGGTCACTTGAGTTTAGTCGGTCGATTCCTTCCGCAGTAATGACGTGGCACACATCCAAAACTTCCCCCTTTATTGTTGCAGTCTTCTTTTCAATTATCCCAAGATTAGCTACATGGATTAAAGGATTATCCCTCTTAAGTGGGCAAGGGAATAAACTAGGCCAGTAAATTATCCAGCGTGCTTTTTAATTGCATGTACAGGTTTAAGTCGTGATGGAAATCAAACGATTCCTTAGTAACCGCTCCTCGGCGTTTCCAAAATCATTATTACTGTGATTCTTGGAACCTGTATAAGATTATACGTCAAGTTTAGTTTTATAGCATTTTAGTTTCGCTACCGCTTACCAAAAGTAAGGAAGTATTATATTCGACCGCAAAATTTTAGTGTATTCTGAGCCTCAGAAACAAAGGTAAAATTAAAAATTAATGCAATATATACGGAAAATTGACAACAAAATCATTTTTAAAAACATTATGCTTACCATCTAATACTTTCAATATACAATATTTATTAATGTGGATATTTATAAAGCCCCAAACGGCAATTTGGGTAAAAATTGTATTTCATGCCCGTTTTTATCGACCTTCCCCGGCCACAATTACACTAAACTCTCGCTAATCCGCCTTCAGTAGTCCGGCCCACGTTTCAGTGTCGAACATCAACAAGTATTATTCATAATTTGTTATCTTTTTAGTAGAGTTTTAACATCCATGTTTACTTCATATGCCAACACAAATGGTGGACACTGATGATACATAAAATGAAATAATTTGAGAAGGAATGTTCCAGGCCTAAGATTTAAGGTAACTCCCAAGTATTTCGCAATTATGAGCACTGAGAAAGACCTGGAGAAAACCTCATTCAGGGAAGATGGTCCTGGCAGAATTTGAACCAGAGAGCTCCTATTTAGCAACTTCAGCTAATGGAGCTCTGTTTTGATGATACGCGACGGCGGCATGCTTTATCATGCAACCATTTTACAAGCATTACATCGGTACTGCATGCATCTGGTTGTTGCATAATGTACTCCAGGAAGATATCTGCTGGAGAAAAATGTAGCCATCCGTTGTACGTCGACATGTTCCACAACCTTCCAAGGAGGAGGAGAAATTGATGAAGATGTTGCAGAGTGGCTTAATGAGGAAAACTGTGGGATAGAAGAAACTTTTAACAGATGAACTAATCAAAAGCGCGCAGGAAAGTAAGGATGAAAGTGATGAAGAAGACAAAGAGGAGAGCATGAAGATTTCTCACGCTGCTGGTGCATCATTCGACAACTAAAAATACGGGACATGTTTCATATTGAGTGATACTACTGTGTATGTACACACTCAAGGACTAGTTTTCTATGAAAATGAATGTAACTTTAGATTCAATAAAATATAGTCCATAAGTGTTTAATAGTACATTATACAACGAGATTATAATGGTAGTAATTAAAACGCGAAGCGAGGTTAATAATTATCATACGAGCGTTTTAATCACCATTGTAGTCAAGTTTCATACGACTGTTTATGCTCGACCATGTATCTAAATTAAAGGTTTCATAAGTATTAGTTTCTGGTTTGAGCTATGTGTTACAATCGTTATTCATTTATCTATGATTACAATACAATGACCTTGTAGCACCCGTGACAAACAAAGTTGCTAGCGTTGTGAGACGTACTACACAGAATAATCGATACTTGCACTTGTGGCCACATTTCTGATTGGCCGAATACCAATACTTTAATGAACAGGTGTACTTTAATGAGGCCCATTACAGTACTGCTACCAGTCGTATAAATACTACATTTTGGCATGGTCGAGCATAAACTAAATTTCATGCACTCTCAATCCGGCACTCCGCTAATCTGGCATCCATGTGTGCAAGGAATGCCAGGATTAGCAAGAGTCTAGTGTATTCTGATTTTTGAGCACAAGCGTTCTACAGTTTGAGATTTTCAGAAATGTTTGAGATGCCGAGTTAACAACTGTTGTGTAAAGCTATAAAAATAAATACCTATAACACATAGTTCATTTGCAATTAAAACATTTTACACAAGTCGTATGCATTTGTAACAATGAATTCAATAAGACGTATACAACACATGTGTATTCTACAAATAAGTTTTTCTCTAATTTCAAAATAAAAAATGTTAGAACAGATATTATAAGCCGTATGGTACAAGGATTTATTTGAATTTGTATATCAAAACTGGTTGCTTATAAATAATGGGATGCAACCTCTAAAACGCTTGGAACGAATTATCTGAAATGTCTATTTTTGTGCATTTCCGCAAATATATTACACATTTCAAATCAAAAGAAACAGGATTTCTTAAGTTTTTCATAGATCCACTGCCTTAAGCCCAGCATCATGCGTTAACCAATCGAGTTCTGGCAACACAGTTCATTAACTTCTCCATACTTCAACCAACTCTGGAATTCAACACTATAACACTACGAAAATATTAGTTAAGTGTGGTTCATATTTTTGTTTTCCTAATTGTATTTTTAAAGAGCACAATCCATGTTAATAATTATAATTTCAGGACTCTGAGGTGCCGATTATACCAGGTGGCCCACACAAGCCATCCTTAGTTGAAGTTAGTTTATAGCTGATAGCGCGGATGAAAAAAGGTTTGCCTAAGCAGAACGACAAAGGGGAACGCCATACTGACAGAGACCGCTAGATGAAAGAACGCTTGAAAACGAACACTTTAACTGCTATTACTGGTCCCAGAGATCATTCGGTAGAGAAACTGCCTGCTATATGAGGTGCTCCGGGTTCGCTTCCCGACTGGGCTTCAGAAAGTTGTCTTTATAAACAAAAACATTTCACGGTATACCCAGAGTTTGGTGTTTGAATGTGAAAGTACCTTTGTGTGCGCGCGCGTGTGTGGGGGGGGAGGTGTTATCGATATTTTAACAAGTAATTCGCTCGTAACAAGAACTCAGAATTGTTGCTTGACGAAAACCTGAGCACGTGTGTTAAATCATTTAATTCCAGGACAGTCAATCTACAATCAGTAATCGGTGCCGCAAAGTTAAGAAGATTCAACAAAATTCTATTTTGATTATATTTATGTACCCTTAAAGATGCGTTAGAATTAAGTTACTTTCTATTAGTGCATTATTCATAATAAGCATGCACATGTACAGAAACAGGCCCGTCTTAGTGGACGAAAAGTACGTAGAAGACAGATGCCGCGTCTGAAAATGTTCAGAACCCAGCCTTCGGGCCTCAGCTGCATTTTAGTGCGTCTGCGCACAGATCGTAACCATATTCATGTGTTCGTCATTGGACGTTACCTTTTTGTCTGAATGATCTGGCCCGAGCTGCATGCAGGCGACCACGCGACGCCTATCAGTACGAAAGTATCACGTTTTAAGTTGAAACATTGCCAATTTGACGCTACCAACCGGTCTAGGAAGGGGGCTGAGCTAATGAAATGATGTGCGAGGGCTGAAAATACTGTTATAGTCACCCTTCGCTATAGTGCTATCTCTACTTTCCATGTTTCAACTTAAAGCAAATGGACTATACCTCGGTGACCTTTCGCTTTGTACCTGCACTGCCCCTTTGAACAACGATGCGGCAACTTCTTTTGCACTTAAGTATGCGGGAAACCTAAAACTGCAAGGACGGTTTGTTTGGACCACCTGGTATATTGCTTGGCTCATGTCTTTTTGGTTAAGTATATGAGAAACAAAAAGTACTAACGCTTCCCATCAACAACACATACTCATTTGGTATTTAATAGTATGTGTACAACTCTCCTTTTGCATTCAGCTCTCCACAATGTTAAACGTTTGGCCACATCGCTTTGAACCTTACCATCAACCAATTTTGATAGTACCGAAAGTAAAGGTGTACTGGTTACACTTGAACGGGCACTTTCCTACTCGGTGCCGTGAAATCAGTTTATCAACTGTGTAATGGATTCATTCCCAGTCGCATCACTTTACTCATGTTTAAAAGGCGGCACATACCCTAAGATAAGCAGTCCTACTTGTGCTGCTCTGAGATTATGAGACCGAACTCTGCATAAACACCGTGTTCAAACGTAGTCATACAAATAATACAGAATTATATGGATACTTTGTACAGCCACACATGTCCCCCATTTCATCTCTCTCCGCCTGAATCCGGCTCAGTTGCTCATATACTGAAACTTGCTTCTTATTGCTTGGCTAATAAAAACGTCTTATGTTTCTTACAACATTGTTTCGTTTTCAGTAGTGTATTTGAATCCAATATACGCACGTGGGACTTAGTTAAAACGAATAAATTTATACTCTCGTGGTTTCAAAATTTAACTAAACATACAGTATACTGTTCATGGGCAGTGAACTATTACAGGCTAATGGTAAAACTTTCATCTATGCAGAAGAATGCTTCGTTCTATATTTTTATGTATAATTTATCATGCAATAAAACTAAAATCAAAACTGACTTTTGAATTTGAATAATAATATGGATTATACTAAAAAATTCCGATGGAGACATTTTTCTCCAAGTTACCTTACTCAAAATATGTTTTTCCTAGAAATGCTCCGATTCCTAAGGCCCACAAACAGCATTCAAATGTCTAGTCGTGATGCAACAAGATCTTGCGTTGGAAAGTAAAGCATAGCAAACTGTTGGGCATGTCCGTCAGATATGTATATGCAAAGTATTAAATGTATTGAACTCTACATCTTTCTTGTTGAGGCAGTGATGCCTCCCTAACCTCACGATTAATCTTAATTGATGCAGAAACAATTAATTAGAATATTGGAGACGAGTGCAGATATCTATTAATGTCTAGACATACGTAAATGGTATTTTGTATCAGTGTATTCATAACACAGACTCATAAAGTTGCACATTCGGGACTTTTATGCCCTAACTTCGCTGGCGAGCTCTTTGTTAAAACCAGGAGGGGGGAACATCCTGATTCAGTAGAAACGAAGAGTAACTCGATGAAACGGCAAACCACGTCTTTTTGGTCCACTTAAAATGCCTTAAGACAGCCGATTTCACCACAGACCAAGAAGTGAAGGAAGCGGCGCATACTTGGTGGCTTGCTGCTCAGCCGAAAAACTATTTCTGAGGGCATCAGGAAGGTTGTGCAACTAGAAGCAAGGGTACTAGGTAGAAAAATGTGATAACTGTAAGTTTCTATTGTTGTTACAATAACTTTGAACACTTATGTGCGGATATTATTGACACACTTCGTTGGGAGGAATAGTAAACATAGTTTAACCTTGCGTTAACAATCTGAGATATAAACTAGCCGAGCATAATCAGACCCAGAGGATGAAAACCTGTGGCACGAAAAGTTTTAAGGAGGCTTGAGAAACAATTACAGCGACCCACGAGTCTAGCTGCAGCAACAATGAGGACAGCTTTACTAAAGTAAGCTTTGGCCCAACTCTTATGGTTTCTCAGGTATACAGAACTCAAGTCAGTATGAAGTGGCTTCACAGGCTATTCAAAGAAAATTCAAGATATAAATTTAATTTCTCATATTAATATCTCAAGTATACATTTGAAACAAATGATTGGAGCCCTTTTGAGAAAGTTAAGAATGGCCAAAATCTTTCAAGGATAGTCAATGATTGCGAATCTCTTATTTCTTTCTCTCTCCTTTTTCGTTTCTTTTTTTGGGGGGTGGCCTTCGGAGTCTTGAAACACCTACGTATTTCGAGTGAAAGCTCGTGATCGCATCTAGGAATGCAACAATAAGGTGACAGAGGAAGTAGAAACTGTTTGCACTATTACAGAGTATCATTAATGTGGTACACCCTGTATTGCTGGAATGAAGTCAATGACGCCACACTTCAATGTCTATTGTTACGGCACACTCGAAATAAGGCAGGGAGTGTCGAGATTACCGCATTCAGTAGAAAGTCCGGGTATCATTTGCAGAAGACCTTCTTTAAGCCCTGAAAGGAGGACGGAGCACATTTAAACCCCGAATAAGAAATGTGTATGGCAAACAGAAGCAACGACTCGTTAAGAAACACAAGCAAATAAAAAAAGGCAGTACTGCTCGGAACATAAAACGATGGTGAGGTTAAGGTAATACCTCTGTGAAATTTAAAAAATCCACAGTATGCCATATATCTTATTGAAATTTATGCCAATTATTTCACACATTAATGCCTTAACCTTGTTTCAGAATTTAAACTTACATGCCTATTTAAATATATTTATATTGTGTAAATTCATTCTTCTAATAAAAATGATCCACAATATGCATTTTTAAAAGCCTTCGCATAAAAATTCAGATTTTAAAGCAAATGAGTTTACAAAAAGATCTATCACGTCAGCCTTTTTATACTGATCCCAAATTATTGTAGAAACACTGTTGTTACTTTTTGTCTTATCGAAAATTCTTGATTTTTCAAAAGTTAATTATCTATTCCTGGAAATTGCAGCACCATTTAAAAAAGTATATGGTCATGTTTAATGCACTTTGGAGAGACTGAAAAAACTACATTCAAACAAATTACTAAAACGTTGCATCGTGTATGGGAAAATGGAGAAAAAAAAACAAGGTTTAAAAGAGGAGAGTGCCTATTGATAAGCACGCACCTGTGCATTTATAGCTTCAGTTAAGTTGTATTTTAAACGTGCCAGAAGAAAGGATCTCTTTTCTTAAAAGTTTAGAATTTCTACTATTTGGTCAAATTTATAATTGCGTAATTTATGAATGACAAATTTTAAGGATATTTCAATCATAAAATTAGTGAAACAACGCATTGAAACAAAATCCGAAAAATGGTCCAAATTAATAAATCTCAACACTCTTTCTTCTTTAAAATTTGAAATATACTGCGTATTTCATTTTTAAAATACTCCACACATGTTTGTAAGAGGTTAATTTTAGTCTCCTAAAATGCCTGCAAAATGTTTTTACTGTAGCTGCAAGCAGTAAATTGAAGAGCTGAATCAGACTTAAAAATTCAATGCCATGTCAAACACAAATAATCCTTACAAATGTTAACTATAAATCCCAGAAATTAAAGTGTCCTTGCAACATTATCAACTCACCTTTAGGCACTATATCTCAAATATACGAGATCTCTCGAGATTTATCGCGATACATGGGTCAGATGAGAGAGCTTAATGCGTGTAAGGATACATCACCATGGAACGCCAAGAAGTCGTTAAAAGTCCCAAAAAAATACAATATCAATACAAAAATTATAAATAAAAATAAATTATTATAAAACTTATATCAAATTACAGTATGACTTTTGTAGATTTAATATAGTTTCGGCCCTGGTATAATCTTTTATCCTGACTGCTTTCCAACCTTCTTTCGTCATTTTGTGATTAAAATCCGCAGTGGTAATTGTTTTTCATTCCTTCGTTTTCCTTCTTTTTTTACTTTCTCTACTACGTATAGTAAGTAGGGGAAGTATTGCATTCCACCCAAAAATTCGATACCGAGATTTCACCGGAAATATATGTTTTGAGACCCACTGAATCCAAAAATAGCATTTTTGGAAACATGTCCGTGTGTGTGTCTGTGAACAGCATAACTCAAAAACGAACAGTCGGATAAACACCAAACTTGGTATTTAGGTTCAGTATCTTCCAGAGATGCGACACGAAGGTTTTCAAGAAAATCCCCCCACCACAGACTACCCTTTACATGGAAGATTTTTCGAAAATTTTGATTTTCTCAAAAATGGCTCTAACGATTTTGATTAAAATATCATATGTTTAAGATGTCATGCGAAATGAAATGTATATCTCGAATTTTCTGGGAATGTCTCCAAAAGTATTCTTCATTGTGAACGACTTTTGCATAACTGGTAAACCATAAGAGATAGACAAACTTTTACTACAAAAAAAATGTAGATCGCGTTAAAATACACAACTTATGTCATATACATTTCTTTTGTTGAGTGAACCGTTTTCGAGATATTGCTTGTTATTTCCTTAAATTTTCCAATACTTATACTTTTTCTCAAATGCGTTATTCATTTTTTTATGTCCTGGACATGCAAAGAGAATGGAATGCGCCACATAGCAACCAGCGTTAAAATATTTGACTGTCGCTTAAAATCTAGCATATTCCCCTTGCATCTACATGTACATTACCAATAAGATTGACATCTCGATTAACATGAAGCATATGGAGAATAGCTGTTTGTAAAATTAGATTGTACAAGAGTAGAGAAAGTCATGTGAGTGTAACACATCAGATTTTTTGTATTGTTTTGTTTTAATTTTATGTTGCTTTTTTATGGTTTCTGTTGTTTATACTGCTAAGGCCGCGTCTCTCTCAAAGAGGAGGGTGCACTCGCGATGTAATCCCCCCATGCCGAGAAATGCTACATCGACAGGCATTACTGACTTCATAGAGCCCGTCGAAGAAACTCGTGTCCACAGAGAATGTAATGAAATGTCAAGAACAGCAGCCATATGGGGTCCAGTCCAAATATTTGAGTGTCTCCAGATATTCGTCTTTGAGGGCAAGAGAAAATCCCGGAAGACAACATAATTTGTCTTCCCGCATAACAAAATTTCAACTCAGGCTCTCACTGCTTTCTTTAGAGCAAGGAAGTGAATCATATTTGTCACAAACGGTTCAGGGTCGTATAAATATTTAGGAGTAATAAATCAACATGTAGATTATCACAAAAAAACTTTAAAACTCCTGCAAGCACATACAATGAGATTGAAGTTATGAAGCTAAATCAACGAAAACGGAGCTTTTCATATATCACCCATTTTAGACTTAAACGCCTTCCTACTGAAGAACAAAACATTTAACTTATTTGGTTTGCTGGAATTGAAACTGTCAATCTACAGGACGTAACAAAAATGTACGGCACAAATTACAGGACACATTCCTCAAATGTAGACGAAGAATTTATGTTATGTGAACATTGGTCTGGAAACGCTTTGTTACAACTCATTAATCATGAGAAACACACAAGATAGAACGTACCAGCAAACCACATGCAAATCTTTCTCACTGAAGATGTTCAATATGCCCTTCGTGAGCATTGATACATGCATCAACCCGCCGTCGTAGTGAATCCCGGATGAGCTGATGTATCCCTGAAGCACTGCGTATGATTTCGCAGCCTTCCAAATACGGGCACGGAGACACTCTACATCTGGTACTGGGGTTCGATACACAAGAACTTTCAAATGCCCCCACAAATAGAATTCCAGTCGGTTTAGGTCTGGGTAGCGCGGAAGGCAGGCAATTGGTCCACCTCTAACTATCCATCTGTCATCGAATCTGTTATTTAGAAGCCGACGGACATTAACACTACGTCATGCATGAAGCACATGTTCTGTCGCACAGCTAAAGGCACACCTGCTAACAGATCAGGTAGAACATTCTCTACGAAATTACAGTAACTTTGTCCGTTGAGCCTGGGTGGAAGAACGTGAGGCCCTACCAAACAGTCACCATTGACAGAAAATCTTTGTTGATGACTTGCTTTAACAGTTGCGCGAGGATTGACGACATCCGATTGTGATAATTTACAATCTGATCTCGTTGAAACGACGCCTCATCTGTGAAAAGCACCGTTGCACTAAAATTAGGGTTGACACTTTGTTGCATGAACCATTCGCAGAAGGGTACCCGTGCAGGAAAATCATCTGCTGATAGTGCCTGCACACGCTGTAAATGGTATGGCTACAGCAGGACCTCTGTAACACTCGCCAGACAGTCATGCGGTCAACATTCATTGTTGCAGCTACTAGTCTTGTACTGATACTAGGTTTGTCGTCAACTGCCTGAAGAATTGCCGCCTCCCGTGTCCTCGTCCTTCTAGGCCTTCCCCGGTCGCCCCATGTTTCCTAAGATGACGATCAATTTCTTCAAACCTTCGTCCTGGAAATCTCTTCCGGTATATTGAGCGCAAGCGCCATTGCCATCTGCTAATCCATACATCAAATGGGCATCTGCCATCTCTGTGTTTGTGTACACTGCCATTGCACGAGCCAAGTCTGTGATCAACTCTACTAGTAGGTAAGTAACCCGCGTGCTCACCAAGGTCCTACTGCTCACTGGAACAGTTGATGTTGCTATAAACAAGCAATGACGTAAGTCGCATGGCTACAGGGACATGTAAAACAAAACACTGGCGGTGCACTTACGACGACAGCATAACCAGACGTAACCAAGAGTGTATGTTCTCCATGATTCTAACGTTCTGTTCGTGTGGTGTGTTTCCCATGATTAATGGGTTGGAGAAAATGAGTTGTGAACATGGAAACAAAGCGTTTCCAGACCCATGTTCATGTAACATAATTTCTTGGTCTACGTGTGAGGAATGTGTCCTCAATCTGTGCTATATATTTTTGTTACATCGTGTATACGCAGTGCTGAGTGCAGAAGCAAGCATTAACCAAGAGGCTTTTGTTAATTACGGAAATGAAGAGCTTCGGGGAGAAAATGTAGTAGTTTTCTGCTACTTCTGTGTTTTGTTCAACGGAAATAAATAACTTGTTTAGGTGGTATTCCTTTAATGTCCCGTAACTTTTTTTTTGTTGAGCTGGAGTCTTATCTCTATACGTTCCGAGAGCTACCTTACAGCTCTGTCAAAGTCGGCAATTAATACATCCCTTGCTTATGGCTTGGAAATCCTTTTGCATAACACAGTAGGAACAAACTCTCCTGGAAATAGCGCAGTCTAATGAAAGCGGTGATCAAGTTAAAAACTATGATAACATGTGCAAAAATTAATAGCTTTCCATATAAATTCTAATATTAGTTGAGGTAAACCACTGACACTTACACGGCTCTATTGAATGCAGGTTCAGAACACTGCAAAAAGAAAGGCGGGAGAATGCGTATTCGTAATGGATGACAATATAATGTTAAGAAAGGACAAAAGCTCTACAGCTAACTTATGTGAACTGTCGCATAAAAGGAAACATGATTCAATTTGACAATGTTTACACTATTAATCTAACCCTTGCTGTCTTTCACCACCTCCCGTAGGGGAGGGGTTCCGACCATTCAGCTACCATAATGCGGGCGGTGCATACTTCTGACATCACTAAACGTACGTGGGGCGAACGTCTGTGCCCCTTCAGCGAGTTTTTCAGATTGAGTTGGACTCGACGGGAAAGTGTGTTAGAACTCCGATGCCACTACCAGGTTCCTGTCCCTGTGCAAGCGGGTGGATGGGGCTTTTTAACTTACAGGCATTGACCTACTGAAAAACCCTCGGAGGAGCGCTAACTGGGATGGCGCAGTCCTATTTTTAGAAGGGTAACTATGGCTCTGAGTAGACCTTCATTCACTGTCCTTTACCACCCTTAATACCCAAAAATATAGCAACATACTTGTGTCCAAACTGCAAGATCTACAATAAATAGTAAAGCTATTATAAGAATGACAAGCACGAAAAGCTAATAGAATATATGAATAGGTAAAATCGTTTAAGCCCTGCCCTTTATTTTGAACTTTCAGACTGGACACTAAATGTGTACCCAAATAAACCAATAAATATCATTTTCGAGGATTGCAAACTTTAGCACACTGGTACTGATATAACTTGTGAAATTTATTGCAAAACCAACTATTTTCATTCACTGGAAGTTTCCACATCAGGCGGCCGAGTTTATATACCTATCAAAGTGGCAGCAGCGTCGCCATGCCCAATTACATTGTTACAAGTTGCGACCTCACATAATGCGACTAATGCGGGGGATTGAAGCGCTTTCAGCTGTCAGATTTACGTCACAACCCACTTCTTTCCCTCGACTTGTGCTTTAATCCTTCGCTCGTTACTACCCAGGCCCTTTGATTAGCTGCAGTGAGGGGAACGCTTCAAAGAAATCCCAAAGAAAGAGGAAAAGGCACCGTTTGTATTACATTTACATAACAAAGCAATGTATCCATTAGAAGTGAGGTAGACTGTACTTTTCTATTTTAAACTCGCTTCCTCCATCAGCCACCGTGTTATATAATTAGCAAACGCATTCTTCACGTTACGATCTGGTGCAGTAAAGGAATTATGCAGGAATTCCAGACCTAGTTGGAAAACACACTGTCTCTCTGAGGCGCAGTTTGTTTCCCCTTTTCTAAAAAAATTCCTATGCGCTGTTTGTTTACAGGTATGTATGCTGATACATTCCATCCGTTCATCCTTAATCTTAGGTGGACTTCAGCAAAGTTTTGTACGATATACAACTGCGCAGGCTAATACTTAAAAACTTCCAACCTCGTAAAGAATTTTCTTAAAATCTATTTTACGTATTTGTACAGAATATTTAGACCACATGAAGGTCCTCCCTAAGCACCTTTTCTGGAGTATTAAAAGTTATTGTTGTACAACAATGTATTCCAGGTAAGAACTTTGCGTAAATCATAGCAAAGCGAATTAATGTCATAATTATTTAAATTGTTGCCATTTGTTTGCAGTGTTCTAGAGCAGTACTCCTACTGCCATTTTATGTAACCTTTTTAGTTTCTCTGACATTTACCCTAATATTGCCAAATATACGATATTAGTTTGAGCACCCCATCTACAGTGGCTAGCCCCGACCGTGGCATACACATGAGGGCTGTAGACTCAAATGGGGAGAGCGAATCGGTATAGGGGGTTGGTTGGTTGGTAGGTAGGTAGGGCGGGCGTGGGCGGGTGCGTTATAGGAAGAGGCGTCTAATAAAAATCACTGAGGTATAAAAACTACGAATTGTATTCACACATAGTTGCAGTTAGTAACGTATTGGGTAGCCTGGCGGACAGTACGAGCGAGAACTTAACACTAGTGTATCCTAACTGTACTTTAGTGCAGTCTGGATGTATCCACTTATTAAATGTAAACTTAATTATAATGGGTGTGAAGCACCCCTTGTTGCTTAGAGCTTCGCACTTCACACTCTTTACTAAAAAACGAAAAGTCGGATAATAACAATGCTTGGCATTTATGCATATTCACCATCCTACAAGGGTGGGAATAAAAAAGATTTTTAAGGAATCCTCTCATCCAAAACTAGCCTTCATATGGAACATGTTTTGTTAATGCTTTATTTCCTAAACATGTGCCTTCAACGTCTTTGATGGAATTGACATGTGCAATGATTAATAAAACGTATGCCATGAGGGGTTTTCGATGAATAGTTTTCTTTCAGAAAGAAATTTAAATAACTTTGTACCTATAACTGTTAATCTGTAAAAGATGGACAAAAACGTACTGAGCAACAAAATGTAGAGCTCATTTAACTTACATTTTTCTATGTACTACGTTTATGAAATATTCATAACCTTTATAAAGTTTTCTAGGTTGAATTATCAAGCATCATCTATACATCTTCGTGATTCTTCCCCCCCCCCCACCACCACGTGGGATCATTAGTTAGAATATGGGGACCTTTATGTTTTGTTTTCCTTATTGTGCATGCAACCCAGGTTCATACTGCTTAATTTGAGATAATTTCTAGTCTTTACGTAACGTAAATAAAATAATCACTTTTTATATGAATATTATAATAATTTATATAGGACGGATCATGTGAAGCTGCATTTTTTTTTTAATTTATGGACGCTCTTTAACTACTATGGTCCTTAGAGTCCCATGCTCAAGAGGCCTCGAAGCTGCAGAGAAAGTCGTGAGAGTATTATATAAGTCTCTGTTTTAATTGCAGCTTTTACAAACCAACCATCTATTTATGTATTTTAACCACCCTGCTTGAGAATATCCTGTACTTCGATTTATTCGGAAACACATTTAATGCATTAAATTAAACACTGGCGTTTTTGTTTTGAATTTTACAAAATGAACAAAATTCTTAAACTTGGAAAAAAAAATACATTTTCACGACTTTCAAAGGCAACTTTCAAATCATGAAAGACCTAAGCAACACATGAGATTAAAATATCACATTGACCTTAGATTTATATACCTTAATTACCCTTCAAGTTTTAGCCGCGGACGCATAGACTTCAAAGGTTTTATAATACGAGAGTATATACTACGCTGGGTGCGGAAGACTGTAGACGAAGGCCTTATCAAAACATTTGGTAGATAGGAACCAGAAGAGTTTTTACTGCACTACATGCGTCCACATTAAGTCCATCATGTTAAGAGTCTGGGGAGTCAGATGTAAACAAAACGCTCTTTTGTACACTATTAGTCACAGTCACTAGGTGTGTCTGATGTGAGGCCTACTGGACGGTACGGTAATACCGTGCGTACAATATGCCGTAATGGCTTGTTTTCTCATTGTGTACCAGTACTCATTAGTTGTACATACTTGTCATGTGGGTTACGTTCAAATTATGTTCATGCACTGCTCCTGTTATGTTACTGCAACTGCAAGCTCCTAACCTCAAAATGCTTAGTTTGTACTGCCTTTCTACTTTACAATTTTTGCATATGATTTGTCCCGTGTATTTCCTAGCTCTCGAGAAAATGATTGCTCTTTGTCAAAATTAATTTCCCAATAAAAGTTATGATCAAATAAAACATGCATGGTATCGCATACATTAAACCCTTTACCTAAGATTAGATTAAATAAATTACAAGTAAAAATTGCATTTGCGGAGAAGGAAGGGCGCCTAAAACCTCACTCTCTGCTTTTAGAAGTGTTCCAACTGTGATGCAAATGCTCCCTTTGTTCTCTCCGAGTTCTTCCTGCACAATGCCCTAAATTGGTTTAAAGGGTTCAAAGAAACAGAGCTGCCGTGCGTTACGCACAGCTTTCAGAAGGCTGTAAAACAAAAGGTCTCTCTTTCCGCTATGTTTGTGCGTCCACGGGTCCTTTTACTCCAGTCTGAGAGTAAAATTATTATGACGAACGAGACAAGCTGCGGTGAGTAATCCTCATTTGTCACAAGGGGGCGGAAGCTGGCAAGGTCAAGGCAAGCAGCTGTGTGAATTTTTAATTCCTTAAATCTCTACGGTCACGTTATATTTGCACGGATGCATTCTGTAAGGGGGTTGAAAATAACCCAATTTTCACACGTAATTAAAGCAAAGTGTCCAAATTTTATCCTGATGGCTCAAACTGTGCAAGTTTGTACATAAAGGATTGAAAATATGAGTAAGGGTTAGTTCAAGCTAACACTTTTGGCAAAGTCCTATAACACACGTGAAGAAATGTGTGCTCTTGAATACGGCAGTCTTATTATTTTTGCCAGATTTTAAAACCCATAGATACAAAGTTTTGTCAAAGTCATACCAAAAATACTCCGTAATAGGAAAGCTGAGCTAAATCAACTAGAAATTTAGCGATATGAACATATGAAATCACTCCCCTCCTATAACGATTTTAAGCCTCCCCATTTACCCCTATCGGGTGGAAGTCATTAAAAATATGGTATTAAAAATAGCCCATGATAGCCATAATCAATGAAAGAGCACTGAAATTACAAGACATTATTACTATAAAAAATATGTTACAGCTTGTCTGTCTGGTTTTCAAAGGTGAAAAATTAACAAAATCGATTGAGAAGTTTCCAATCTCTCTCTCTCTCTCTCTCTCTCTCTCTCTCTCTCTCTCTCTCTCTCTCTCTCATGTTCGTTTACTGTATTAGTATACATTACATGTATTTTAAGCAAATGAAAATGTTTTATTTTCCATTCATTTTAAGCGAAGAATACATTGCAATCATTTCTAGCAATACCAAGGACTTTGTTTCTGCTTGTTTTTAATGGCCATAACATGCTTAATATAGTAATTATAGTCGAGTACAGAGGAAACAAGTACTGTAAATCTACTCTTCAGCCAGCAGTCATTCACAATATATACCAGCCCAAACACAACAACGTCAAGTATAAACAATTCAATCACATGGCGCCAGCGAATTCCCTTTCGCCGTATACGTTGGTATTATTATGAATTAAAATTGTCAATTTCCAAACATTTTTTGTTTGTGATAAACTAACGTTAATTTAAAAAGGTTTTACTTCTATTATGGCTAACATTAGAACAGATTTTATAACACTGCAATTTTTGGTGGGTGCTCGAGGATAAAAGGGCATCACTCAGAAGGCGTTGATCTCATGTTTATAACGAGCTGCAATTGTGACCCGGAGGCGGCACAATTTATTTTTGGCGCATGAATCTAGTGCTGGCTGGCGCCTATAGTTATCTTGTATTCACCTTCCATTGAGAAAAAGCATGTTACAAGGCAATGACTGATGCAACTTGATTCGGCCTACACACAATAAAATACTTTTAAAGCAAATAAGCTCCTGTAAACCTTTGTTTGTTTGTATACCGCAACTGTGCTATAATTTTAAAATGTCACACACTAACAACTGGAAGAAAAAGAAGTAGCCATCCCTCGCAGTGTCGGTTGAATGGGCCATGTTTCTCCTGAGGCAAATAATGGGCAGGACTCATTTCAAACATTTGATGGATTCCCCGACTAGTATTGGCCTGGCGGGTTAAAGGACGTTAAATTGCAGAAGGGGGCTGATTTTATTATTTAAGTTGCTTGAAGCTTTACATTCAATAAATATTGAAGTCTGCGTCAGAATGGTTGACTGAATAAAGAAACAAAGTGAACAAATACAAGAACATACATTACACTAATAATATACTCAGTGTAATTCGGTTAAACTATTTACGTTTTCGGTCGGATTATAAGCCACGACATAGCAATATTTTCTTTATCGAAATCTTTACAGAAGTAAAAAAATAATTAACGACACGTTTTACTTCGGTCTTTCTATAAGCGCGGAATAAAGCACACTCGATTTGTTTCGCGCAACCTTTGTGTAGTAAGAAGTAGTGCACGGGTTCTCAACCTATGGTACACCGGGTCAGAAATTAGTTGTGGTATCGGAGTTCAGTTTATGTATTCATTCACTATATTTTAATCTAAACTTTTAAGACATTTCACAAACAATTCATTGAATGGGAATAGATTTGAACAGTTTTTCTGCAATAAATATATAAATTCTAAATACTACATACAAGGAGTAACCCAATAAATCACCAGCATCGTTAAAAAATTAAAGAAATGGGTATTTTGACCCTTGTACCACAAAATCACTTACCGGTACATCTAATAGCCTATGCTGAATGTAATGATATCCTGTTCTAATGCGACTACAACAAATCTGTTCTAATATCTAGGCCTTGATGTGGTTTATTTACAGGTTTTAGGTTTTTGGTGGCCCTTTAGAACAAAAGCGCTTCCAAAACAAGTAAAATGCATGAAGTGAGCTTCAGTAGAACACTAAAGTCCCCTTCTGAAACAGATATGGTGGATGGTGGATTTTGTGTTTGAATGTAAGATGTTGATGGGGACAGCAACACGTGAAGGTTAGGCCTAGCGAATAAACTAATACATTTTTGGCACGCTCTTTGTAATTTAGCTATAAGTACTGACTGGGATGTGGAAAGTCCTCAAAATTGAGTTTTTAATTTTTTCTTACAGCGATTTCTTAGACCTATCTGCCTGACCCATTCAGAATTGCACGATTCTTCAAATTTAAACACACTAAACACGGGTTACATCACAAGGAGCTTTTAAAGCTTGTAAAATGGTTTTCCCACTTTTTTTTTAACAAACTCAAAATATTGCATTTCATATACACTTATATGATTACCTAATTAATCATGCAGCCATAAAACTTTCTGTGAATACATAAATAAGAATTCCCTAAAAGCAAAATTACAGCATAAAAATGACGAAAAGTGAAATTTATATTACTTTTTGTCATCAATTTTAAAGTATATTATGTCAACATAAATGTAGAAATAACTTTGTTCTATCACAGCAAAGAAAAACAATCTGATGTGTTACATTCATATGACTTTCACTAGACACTAGCGTTTATTTTTAAACAACTGCTATAAACAATTCTTGCGAAAGTTTTTTAGTTTTCTATCTTCTTTATTAGTCGGGATAAAAGTTTGCTGGAATAGTTACATTACACGTTTCGTTGTGGGCACAATGAGGATAGAGGAAGCCAAATCGCAGTCGGATGTTTAAAAGCTAGTCGCTAAATGCTGGCCTTGAAATCGACAAAGTACCTATTCAAAAATTCAAAGTAATAAAAACGATATCTCAGAGATGTATATCTTTTGTGTAGTAAGTTTCTCTCTCGGTTTACCCGTTATACAAAAGTCTTCCAAATGAAGACAACTTCGCGGGCTATGCTCACAAAATTCAACATATTCATTTTATTTATCATGTATCTTAGATATTTTTATAAAATTGTTAAATACATTTTAATCAAAATCGTCAACAGAGATTTTTCAGAAAATAAAAAAAATATCAAACGCTTTCCATATAAAAAAATCTGATGTTACACTCACATGACTTTCTCTACTCTTGTACAAACTATTTTTACAAACGCCTATTCTCCATATGCTTCATGTTAATCGAGATACCGAGATGTCAATCTTATTGGTAATTTTCATGTAGATGCAAGGGGAATATGGTAGGTTTTAAGCGATAGTCAAATATTTTAACGCTGGTTGCTATGTGGCGCATTCCGTTCTCTTTGCATTTCCAGGACAGAAAAAAATGAATAACGAATTTGAGAAAAAGTATAAGTATTGGAAATTTAAGGAAATAACAAGCAATATCTCGAAAACGGTTCACTCAACAAAAGAAATGTATATGACATAAGTTGTGTATTTTAACGCGATCTACATTTTTTGTGTAGTAAAATTTTGTCTATCTCTTATGGTTTACCGGTTATGCAAAAGTCGTTCACAATGAAGAATACTTTTGGAGACATTCCCAGAAAATTCGAGATATACATTTCATTTCTCATGACCATATCTTAAACATATCTTTTAATCAAAATCGTTAGAACCATTTTTGAGAAAATTAAAATTTTCGAAAAATGTTCCATGTAAAGGGTAGTCTGGGGTGGGGGGATTTTCTTGAAAACCTTCGTGTCGCATCTCTGGAAGATACTGAACCTAAATACCAAGTTTGGTGTTTATCCGACTGTTCGTTTTGGAGTTATGCTGTTCACAGACACACACACACACACGGACACGGACATGTTTCCAAAAATGCTTTTTTTTGGATTCAGGGGGTCTCAAAACATGTATTTCCGGTGAAATCTCGGTATCGAATTTTTGGGTGGAATGCAATACTTCCCCTACTTACTATACGTAGTAGAGAAAGTAAAAATAGTTTGGGATGAGGGGATTGTCCTGAAAATCGTGTTGCATCCTTGAAAGATACTGAACATAAATACCTACATTTAACGGATTTTTCGTTTGTTGTTTCTTAATGCTCTTCACAGACAGACACAAAACACATGCCATTTTCTAAAATGCTTTTTGTTTGTATACAGGGGGACTCGAAACATGTATTTCCCGGTGAAATGTCGACATAGAATTTTTTTTATGAAATACAATACTATCTCTACCTATTAGGTATATGTGATAGAAGAAGTAATAATGCTTTGAAATGCCACAAATTTCCATAAAATATATCCAAACAAGGGAAGTTTATGAAAAATGTCACATCCTAGTCTCTAGGTATACAGGTATATGCTACTCCTTAGCGTGCCTGCAGCATCCATGCAGGAGCCTGGGGATCAATTACTGGGTTATATCCGATATGTTGTGCCATTACTTGCTGTTTATTACTTGCTGGCAAATGAAGTGCCCTCTAGCCCGTCTACCCGGTCATTTGGAGCCTGGAAAATGACATACAGTAGCGGTTGGGAATGGGACAGCTGACCCCTTGTTTATAGGGTCGTTGCTCTTCAATGTCCTGCACGAGAAATGGAATGTGCGATTGTTGATCATGTAAAGTAACGTGGTTTCACTAACTTCATTCATGCGCTTGTACCCGCTTTACTGATAATGACATTGCACTTCTTGACTTCTGGAATCAAGCTATGTGTATTGCTGTGGGTATACATTTGCCAGTTACAATTGAGACAACCTAGTGCGCTTCTCTACAAGTTACTTACACTGAGTATTGTATTTCACCTAAAAGTTTGATAGTTATCACCGAAAATACACATTTTAAGGTCCTCTGAATCCTCCAACACCAAAGGATTTCTAGAAAAAAGTATAAAAGAACAGCATAATGAAAACATTTACGGTACGGATAAATAGCAAACGACACGAAAATTTTCAAGAGATTTTCTCATCCGAAACTACCCTTTATATTGGAATTTTAAAATTATATTTTATTCATTAACAAATGGCTCCAACAGTTTTTATTAAAACACCTACCATATATTTAAGATCTTTGCATGATTAATAAAATGTATATGTTGAATTTTTTGCGAATAGTCCGTGAAGTCCTTTTCATTCTGAATTGATGTTTGTATAATTTTATACAGTGCGCTTCAAAAGTCCTGCATATTTTCTGCTCCAGTTAAATGGAAATGTTTTTGAAAAAAATGTTCGGAACATTAAACAGTATATTTCAAAAGTAGCATTTTCACAGAAACAAATCATTAATATCAGTGCAAGTTGTGACGTCAACGAAAACATTTTTATGACAGCCTATATTTCATAGGGGTTTACGAAGATTTTATTGTGTATGATTGTAATAGCTATCAATTGTTGTATACAAAAACGCTGCTATGATAACCAAATAAATAGTTGAATTCCCTGGGTTACTGCTGCAGTTTATTTGTACAAATTAACACAAAATAACAATGTTTGTAAATGAAACTGACAGAGTTTTGAGATTTTAATGTAGATGGATATGCTAACAGGAAACGTAAACAAGACACAGCACAATAAGACAATCAAATATGCGTATAACAATTTGATTTGCATTTGTAACTAGTTTATTTTAATGTTCACGCTGTTATTGTTCAGGTAACATTACATAAAGGCTCTCTTTTAGCTATTTTCACTTTGCGCGCGCGGCATTAACCATTTCCGAGTTACTTGACGCACTTGTTTAAAATTTTCCAAGTGCTATGTCGCCAATCTTTTGTTTCTCGCAATGTCAGCAATGTTTCAAATCCAGCACACAACGATCCGCTCTTTAAAAATTTGACTGTCTTTTCAGTTCCTGTATCGCACTTGTACCTACGAGAAGTTTAATGAAATAATTTCTACAAACGTTTATCTCCAACATTAAGCACAGAGAAAAACAACCTTTTGTAAGAATAGAAAAGCGGATAGAGAAAGTCGTGATAACACAATGTCATGAAATCCCAATAAGGTCTAAACATGGAAATGGTGGGGCTTCTGCTGGAAATTTGGACAGAGTCCACTACAACCTATCTATCGGAATGCTGGTTCAGATTAATTGTGTTTTGAATCACAAGCGCATATAATTACACGTGGACGGTGCTGCAGCCCACCTATCCGTCATGTTGGAATTAATCACGCTGCATAATTAAGCCATGTCGGGGCTCAGGAGGCGGTACCTGCCCCCTTCACTCTTAAACAGACGGGGTTAGATTCCCTTGTTACTCAGTCAACCTGGCTGCAAACCTGTATCCAGTTACAGTTGGGGGCGAACCAGCTTCAACAGTGAAAAATTTTCTAATAACGTGTTTATACGCCATTTGATAACCATTTCACTTGAATCTGTCCAGGTGCTTCAAAACCACACCTCAAGCAGGAAAACTCCTTTAAACATTGGAGTTTCCTATTGAATCACCTTCCGAGATATAAGGGCAAAAAATTTACGGAACTGAGTCAGTACAAAACAGCAAGGAAAAATTCTCTCTGTAAACTAACATGGAAAAAGTCATTAGTAGTCTACCTTTATGAATACTTTAGGGGTAGAGACTTGCGTCATTAAAGCAGAGACAGAGTTTGCCGGTTAAAGAGACAAAGAAATGCTTTTGACAAGGTGATTGACAATTTATGGAAGGAGGGGGAAATAACATGTGTAACACATAATTGAGGCTTAGAGAAAATCTCCAACTCCAAAATGGCTTAAAATGAACAACCAATATGCTTAAAATAACATTTTTCACAAAAGTTGTAACAATATAAGCTGTATTTAGCCAAAAATAAGAAATGGAAATAGCAGTGGACATAATATATTAGGTCGGCGCCAGCCAATCGGGATAAACAAAGATAAGTCGCGTTCTCGACCGGCGTAAACACTAGAAGCGCTGTCGGTAAGTAACCAGATTCTGAAGTTCTTTCCCCCCCCCTTTCAGAGCGTGTCATACTTCTATGTATTTTGCGGAAGTTTCCATTGGTTATATAGCGAGCATTCAATGGGTTAGTGAATGAGTGTTTCTGGTGCGACGAAAAGTGCTGCTCTCCTAGCGAGAATGTGACGACTGCCGTGACGTGCAGCGCGTACTGCTACTGCACGAGAGATTGCAGAAGTCTTGTGTTCGACTCCCCAGAGAGTGAAGTGAATCATCCCAAGAAGTGGTTGCGTCCAAACGATTTCCTTATGCCGATACGTCACGAAAAAAGTGAAATTACAAGGAAATTGAACCAGTTCAAAAATTGAAGTCACAGTGTCAACCAAATTCCAGTAAAAGTTGAACCAAATCAGTGACAGTGACAACTGAGGGAAGTGACAATTGGGAGAGAGAAAAAAAAAAAAAAACGACTGTTACAAATCATACAATTTGCGCCCAGTAATTTCGTCTAGTACTATTCATATATTTGCGGTTAGGTTTAAAGTTTACATTTTTGTAGCATGTTTTTAAATGATAAGCGCGGATTATTTTGTTTTTCATGAACTCATAGGGCTTATTTCATATACAAACATCGTCATACGTAGATTGTGACGTTGTGTACGGCTGCTGCATGGGGGGGTTGCTTGGAACACTGTTTCCTGATCCTCGTTCAGTGGTCGCCTCCTAAATGCCTGAATGCAATGCTGGACAGGAACACGTCTTACTACTTAAGCATTTGCGTTAGTAATTAATCTTATCCTGAAAACGCTGAATTTTTTTACATTTATCAATCTTACATAATTGTTGCATAAATTATATACTTTTTAAATTGCTTCAACTCGCTTGAACTTCTTGGTCATATCGCGACGATTACTGAATCAGTGTACGATTTCCATTTATCACCTAACTGAGGAACTTTCTGATAAATGACCTTAATTACGTAGTCGCCCTCCTGTACCGCTTATTTCATTGCTTTAGAGGAAGGTGGAATGCGGCCTTTCGGATGGTGGAGTTAAGACACTGTGATGCAGGGCAAATGACCTTAGTTACGTAGTGCCTTTCAATACCGTTTATTTTTATTCATAGTTCTTTTATTCTGCAAAAGGAACTTTGGGTCGTGTTATTGAATACGCAATCCGGCATTTACAGAGCAACTGATGGAAACCACGAAAAACAACCGGTCAAACTGGCTGATACACGGGACTTGAAGCCACTGCCCGAGTACCACCCTCGGTAATGCACGAGTTAGTTTAAGTTACACTGCTGGATATTTAATGAAATAATTTCAAGGTATTATATTCACTAAAAACAATTAAGAGCTGTAATGCCATTCAAATTTCTATTAGCTGTAGGTATATTGCGTATTTGTATATTTTAGTATGGAAGCTTTGCGAGTGTTATACACAAGTCTGTGTGTTTCATTACAATGTTAACGTAGTTAATGTATTTTCTTTTGAAAGGGCGAAGTTCCGAAATGTATTAAAGGATGTAGATTTGAAATTTATTCAGCATTTTTTACTTTCTCTACTACGTATAGTAAGTAAGTAGGGGAAGCATTGCACTCCACTCAAAAAAATTCGACACACAGATTTTACCGGAAATACATGTTTTGAGGTACCTGAATAAAAAAAGGCACTTTTAGAAAAAGGTCCTGTGTGTGTCTGAACAGCATAATTCAAAAACGAAAAACCGGATAAATTCCATACTTGGTATTTAGATTCTGTATCTTTCAAAGATAGACACGAAGATTTTCAATAAATTCCACTTTCCCAGATTACCATTTATATGGAACAGTTTTCGAAAATTTTGATTTTCTGAAAGTGGCTCTAACGATTTTGATTAAAATAATATATACTTAAGATATTTATATGACAAATCAAATGCATATCTAGAATTTTCTGGAAATGCCCCCAAAAGTCCTCTTCCTTTTGAATGGCTTTTGCATAACTGGTAAACTGTAAGAGATAGGCAAGATTTTTCTTCACAAAAAAATTTAGAAGTCGTTAAAACATAAATTGTATGTCAGTGAATTGTTTGTGGAGTGAACCATTTCCGAGGTATTCCTTGTTATTTCTTTGAATTTTCCAATACTTACACATTTTCTAAAATGAGAATGGAATACTCCACATAGCAACCAGCTCTTAAAAGATTTGACTATCGCTTAAAACCTACCAATTCCCCTTGGGCCTACATGAAAATAAGCCATACATTAAGTAGACGAAGAAGCGTTAGTAAAGACAGTATGGAGTCATGTGAGTGTAACACATCAGATTTGTTTAAACGTGTCGTCTCTTATTGCTTAACTCGTTAACCTTCGAGAACAGACATCTTACATCGAGCCACTACTGTAACCCTTACATGCACGAGTCTGTACAGCCTAGAAGTGGGTAGGATAATTATAACAGTGTGATGATAGGGAAAGCCGTACCGGCTTCATCGCTAATTATGAGCTCAATACTTCATTTCCGTGGTTTTCTCTAGAAGCACACAAAGAGTCGTAAAACAGCCACTCTGTAATTATTTTAAGGGTCGAGCTGCGACCTTCACCCCAGATTTGTCTAGTACTTGACGCCTGACCTTTCAGAGGATATAAATCCTGAGGCCTGGAACCCTCCATCACGGAAACCACGCAGAGGTCTTTAAATCGATTTCTTTTTAATTAGAACATTAATTTTGCTAGTGGACTACAAGGAAATGTATGCTGTTATAGTACCACGAAATATATGTTCCTCCTCTCATATTTATGCTCCATGAGATTTTTGTTTGGGGAAGATAAACGGAAACACCAAGAGTTAATGCCACCCTGCGATACCCAAGCAGACGCTAAAATCGCATCAACATTCTCATTTTTAATATGCAGAAAGAGCACACGATATTACACTTTAGGTATTCTGGCATTTTTCCATGTTTAGTAGTTTTACATCTCATCACACACGTAATTAATTTTTTTAATGGGCTGACATTCCGACTTTTTCGGGTATGGTGCTTACAAAATTATTTTACATACGTTTAGTAGAATCACTTTTTGAAAATGTCATCAATATAGTAAGTAGTGCAGTGCAATCGTTTTATGAGGAGGCCACGGGTCACGCGTATGCGTGCTCTGCATACTGTCTATTATACTGGGGGTTTTTCCTTCCGTAACGCAGGCACTACTTGCTCACGGGTAAATAAAATTTGCACTAAAATGAGTACTAACCTTCTTAGAAGTGTAGTTGGAAACGTTAGAACATTTTGCTTAAGGTTTAGCGTTCCCGTTGTCCCAAATTTATTAAGAGACGTCTAACAGTTTCTCTACTTGGAACTGGATTACCATTTGGAGAGGGGGTTGAAATACCATACTACTACCTACACTAGATAAGAGGTAGGTTTTTCTCGGACATCCTATACGTTTCGTGTTGCACACGGAGAGGAACGATCCAGAACACCCCAGGCATAATCCAATAAGAGAGGGCGTCAGGCTACTTGCAACTTCCATTGCCGACGTATCTGAGCTACAGAAATGTCTGGTATCGACAGTAAAACGTGCTGACGCTTCCACAATGACCTGTCAGCTCTCACGGTACGATGTCTCCCTATTTTTAAAGTGTATCTCATACATCTGAGTATTCAGAGAGACATTGGTCGTTAGCAATACGCAGAAAAATATTCCAATTGACGTAATGATAAGAAATACAAGGAAAGATACTGCCATAAAGCCAACTCCACAGTATAATGTAACGGGTACTAATCTTTCCAGCAATCCGGAGCGACCTAGAATTTAAACCTATTGCTGGAGCGAGTTGCCTTGATATTATAATTATTATTAACTGGAGAATGAACTTTAATATCTGTTAAAAGCATTGGAGAATTTTTCGAAATAAATCCGATGTCCATTCCTCTACAAAACCTTGTTTCCATCCACTCTAAGTTATCCATATAAACGTTTGCACAACGTGTTTCATTACATATTTCGTTATAGGCACAATATGGATACAGCAGACTGCAGCGATAATCAAATATTTAAAAAGCAGGTCGCTATATGCCGCCTTTGAAATTCCATACTGATTCTACTACATCGCGAAAAACAACTGAATGACGAGAGTAGCTATATAAAAAAAAAAGTGCAAGTATTGAAAAATTCAAACCAATAACGAATACCTCCGCAATGGATGATACCACAAAACAATCTGACATGAACTGTATATTTTAACAATATCTCTTACGGTTTACCAGTTATGCAGAGTATACAAAAGTCATTCAGCATGAAGAGGACATCAGGTTATTCCCACAAAACTCAAAGATATACATTTTATTGGTTCACGTAAATATCTTATGGTATGTAATGCTAATTGTCAAGAGACAGTTTTGATAAAATTAGAAATACATACAATTTTGTATCTAAAATTAGAACTTACGTACTAAGTATGATATTCTTCTGGCATAGTCTTTATTTTTATTTATTTAATTCCGGGCACCACAAACATATCACGCATTTCCGGTGAAATCTCAATGTAGAATTTTTGGGTCATACGCAATACTTCCTCTACCTTTAATGTGTGGTAGGAAAATCAAAATAATACCGTATTCTGATTCCGAACGCATAGGTATATGCTTAATTACATTTTGGTGCCTTTCGGAAATACGCTCCACATGTGTTTTTGTAGGGTACGAGAGAAACAGACGTGAAGGCGATCGATAAATATAACCGTGTTTTCTTACACTTTTCAAAATACGGCGTCACGGAAGATAAAGCTTGAAACGCGGTGTTAATGTAGCTGAAGGCAAGGATTTGACAAGTGTAACGTTTTTGTTTGCTCTGTCATTTCAGATAGATGTGGTGTTGGTAAAAGGAGACACTACCGCTACCAGTAGCAGGGCACCACCTACATACATATTTGTATGTCTTTGTCCTTTGGTCCTCGGCAGGCATCAAACATCTCTGAAAATTCTGAACGATAACAAATCTGCTGTTATATTCATATGACCTTCTCTGCCCAATACCGTTTATTTTTATTTAGCTTCTACAAATTATTCTTACAAAAGTTTGTTTTTCTACCTACTTCATGTTAATTGAGATACACCTTGCAGAAATATTTTCATTACAGATTCCGTTGAAGATACAATAGGAATAGGAAACGATAGGAATCGCCAAATGTTTTAAAAGCGGGTCGCTATATGCTGGCTTTGAAGTTTCATACTCTTCCATGCAATTGCAAGAAACAACTGCAGAGCGACATCATTTTCAAAAACAACTACATTTTTTGGGCAGTATGTTTTTGTCCAATCTCCTATTGTTTACACGTTATACAAATTTAATAAAGTTCCTACCGAATGAAGACGACTTCACATAGTATTCCCAGAAAATTAACGGTATACATTTTATTTGTCCTGTAAATGTCTAATATATGGTATTTTAATCAAAATCTTTGAGCCATTTTTTATAAAATCAAAAATATTAAACAATTTTCCATGTAAACGGGGGTTGAGGTATTCCGAAAATCTTCGTGTGGCATTTTTGGAAGATACTGAACTTAAATACCAAGTTTGGTGTTTACTGAACATTTCGTTTTAGAGCTATGCTGTTCACACCCACACATACGAGAGACAGACCCTTTTCTAACGATGCTTTTTTTTGGAGGATCAATCGACCTCTAAGACATTTATTTCGGGTGAAATCTCGACAACGTTTTGCGTGTAACGCAATACTTCCCCTACCTACTAGGTATACGCGGTAGAGAAGGTAACAACCATGAATATGATTTTTACATTATGTAATGCAAAACAGGAAAACTGCGTTTTGAAACTGATACAATCCTGGCACGGGATCATTTTCAATCTGAGACCATTTTTCTAGAGAAGACTAATAGTCCTATAGCATTGATAAAATCTCGCAGAAGAATACAAAGGAGCAGGAAGCCCTTCCCTTCCTAAGCCACGGCAGATTTCATTAATAGAATCCTTAGGAATGCTTAGGGAATATCAATACTTCTCAGGCTATTGGGTCAACATTGTGGGAAGTGATGCGCATACCATTCGGTAAAGCACTCACATTAACATTTTTCTAGCTCATTTAGTGCTGAACTCTCTTCCTGCAGTATTCATCTATTACTCAACTGAAGAATAATAATCCTCGTGAATATTTCCACAATCCTCGATGAATAAACGAGTAAAGCTGTTTATTTTGTATGCAAATTGCACCATTTGGGATAAGGTTTTCTGGTGTTATTTTTCTCCCGTCTTTTACCAATATCCTGCCGAGGGTACAGAGAGAATTAAAACCGAAAGATTGTGTTCTTGTACCACAAGAAACAAAAAGAATGCTGTGTGGTAAAGTATTGAATAATTCAAACCAATGACAATGAATATTTTCGATTAAAAAAAACTTGATCTGACGTAACGTGTGTGTGATTTAACAACTTCATTTTTAGTAATCAGCGGAAGCATTGCATTCCACCATAAATAAGATACCTCAAGTAGTACAAGTTTTGATGTCCCCTAATAACAAAAAGGCAATTTTAGAAAAAAAGGTGTGTGTGTGTGTGTGTGTGTGTGTGTGTGTGTAGTTTTTATGTCCGAGTTTGTGAACAACAAGACTCAAGAACGAAATGCTGGATAAATACTAAACTTCGAATCTAAGTTCAATTTCTTCCAAGGAGCGAAACGAATATTTACGAGAATCCCCCCATCCAAATCTATCCTTTGCATGGAAAATGTTTTGTTAATTTTTATTTTCTCAAAAATACCTCCGATTTTCAGTAAAATACCGAATGTTTAAAAAAATTTGCATGACAAAATTTTTTTTACGATTAGCCTGTAAAGTCCTCTTCATTCTGAATGCTTTTGTACAACTGATGCGAGATAACTAAAAAACGAAAAGTCCGATAAATACCAAAATTGGTTACTTAAGTTCATATCTTCCACAATGCGACACGAAGATGCGAGAAAATCCCAACCGAACAATCACTTCAAAAAAAAAAAAAGAAGAAAAAAGTGTGTAGTGAAACTTTCATGTACTTAATGACCAAATTAACATAAACATTTTTAAGACTTTTCTAAATGCGACTGCTATAAAATTTCAAGGTCAAATTTTAAATTAAAATAAAGTTATACAACATTATCTTCGTTGTGACGATTCCTAATATATAAACTGAAGGCTCTTTACTACCTTTCCATTAAATCTAAATTGGGCGTGAAGTTATAAATCTTTTTAACGTAACATCACAACAGTTTTGCTGCTTTTATCTGTATTTTAACTGGTAGCAAATCCAAAACTATATGCAACGGAATACATAAAGTTCCGTTAACATTTAAAGGGATCGGGTTGTAAACGTATACTGTGATAAACTGACATGGAACGTAGATTCTCACGAAAATCTTCCACCCCAAAAAGTATTTCCAGAAAAAGTGTAGTGGAACAGCACAACTCAAAAACGAAATGCCAGATAAATAGCCAACGTCATAAAGATTAAAAAAATAAATCTCTCACCTCAAACACATTTTCAATCCTTTTATAATTATTTTTAAAAGCAATTCAGTTGTTCCTCGCGGAGAAGAGTATGGAATTTCTAAGGCTGGTCTTTAAACAATTGACTAGCATTTAGTTTCATCTATTTTCTTTGTGCCCCTTCAATGAAATATGTAGTGGAAATATTTCTGCAAATCTTATCTTGATTAACATAAAACAGATAGAAAAATAAGCTTTTGTAACAATAGTTTCTAAAAGCTATATAGAAATATACGATAAGTAGAGAAATTCATGGGAATGTAACGGGTTTTTTTTATAATGCTATGCTAGTTAATAATGTATATAAATATATTGTGAGTTTGTTGATGTAAGAAAGACAAACGTAACCGCGGGCATTCAAAGAAGGCAAACACAACGTTTAGCCTCCATAAATAACATTCTCTTACCCGAAAGAATCCTCTTCCACATTTTTTTTTTTTTTTTTTTTGCATTGAGCTCAAATCCTTTCCATTCTTTAGCTTCCTATGTAGGTAATTCTGATGCTATCAGCCATACAGACCAGTGTTAAGGGCAAAAAGGGGGTTATTCAAAACGAAGAGAAACCTCTTCAGGCGGGAAAATAAAAGGTAAAGATGAGATTGTATCGCAGACGGTAGAGATAAAAGGGAAGTGTAGAAAAACACAAAAGAAATCCTTAGAGCCAGCTTGCCACAAAGAAAACGGACATAATTGTGCACTTCCACCTAACTAGGACGTCAAAATCCTCAAAGAAAGTCATTTTTCTTGTCTGGGCTGGCTTATGAGAGAATATAAGTCGTGAAGATGGAGGAAACTGACTGACGATTCTTCAAGTGAAGCTGAAATGTTTCAACAAAAACACACTGTGGCACAGGTGGTTGTCTTCACTATGATAAATTACTGTTCCATCTACCCCAGATACATGCTGCCTTGTACAGACGGATTAATTAAACTATTTCCATTCTCACAGTTACAAATGAGGGTTGTGCAAGAGAGATCCCAAATAATGGACATGAAGTACAAAACACCGAGTAATTTCATTTACAAGGAACTCCGATATTATTTTCTCTACAATTTACACCTATGGCAGGTAGAGGAGCTATTGTACTCGATTGCAAAAGAAATCGGTATCGAGATTCCAGATTCCATCGAAAATGCGTGATTTGAAGTCCCCTGAAGCCACGAAAACAAACATTGGGATCTTCCAAGCATGAGCCACGAAGATTGTTAAGAAAAATCCTACCATGCCAAATTACCCTTTACACGGAAATTTATTTTCTCAAAAAATGACTAACGATTTTATTTAAATTTGACATATTTAAGAGACTAATAGAATGTATGTCTTGAATTTTCTGCGAATAGTCTGTGCAGTTCTTTTCACTCCGAGTGTTGCATACTTTTTCTATAACTGGCAAACCGTAAGAAACAGAAACTTATCACACGTAAACTACAGTTCTCATTAAAACACACATGTTGCCAACTTCCTGAAACTGAAACCTGTAAATGTTTCCCTCTACATGAAAACGTAATAATTTTGCGAGGGCATTAAACTTAGAATGTGTAAAATATTCAGTGCAGTAAATATACAAAAATTCCATGTAGAATAAATGGGAATTCCGTTTTAAATAATGCTTTAAGAGATGTTGGTACTGCTTCTTTCTGTCATACATGTAGAAATGTTTCCTGGTATCACAGATAAATATTAAACGGAGCGTGAACACCGTTTCCTTGGCTATACTATAGGTACAAAGTTCCAGAACATATTTTACGCTTCAATACTCGAAGTATAACCACAATCTGACACAAAACATGTGAAACTTGCATCCAGCAGCCATAAGATAAATAATTTACGAAGGAGATTTGACTTTATAATTCACCTCATCCATTACTGCGCCATTTACTGCTCATTGGTTACTGCCAATTGTCACTAAAGGTGCAATAAAACAAAATACGCACGCGTTGCATTTTATTGTTACGCACAGATAAGCTCTGAGCTATCATAGCCCCCCCTTCCATTGCTCATTTCCGTTTTTTTCCCTTGATTATTTTTTCGTTTTACTGATACACATATATACCCATGCCCGGGGCGGGACACGAATCCACAATCCCCTGCGCCGGGAAACACCAACCCTAGCATTTTTGCGAGCGCACCAATGGGGAATCGGTCAGGGTTGTAATCTTAAGTTAGCGACAAGTCCTACATTACCATCAAAAACAAATTATAATACAATAGAAATTAATGTTTTGTCTTGACACCGGTGAAAATCTGAAAACTTTGAATCATTCAAAAAACCACCGTAAAAACGGTATCCATTGCCATAAAGTCGTAAAAAGCCTCTATTCCTGAATTTTAAGGGAATTCGTGAACGTTGGCAAGTATGAATACTCACTTTATAACATTTTTGGCGGTATTAAATATTTCGGAAATATTAGCTGCTATTGGTTTAAATTTTCGAACACTTGTGCACTTCTAAGTGCTAAGTCGCCAGACGTGATACAGCGGGCCGCTTCAGACGCCTGTGAAAGCAAGGAAGCAAGACAAGGAGCAAGACTCTTTTCAGTGATTAATATTTTAACACAAAGATAATCTGTATTTGCGATGCAGCTTCTCCTCCACCCACTCGCAGGTCAATGACTGCCTCTACAGAAAGAGATGAGGAAGAAATAAATCACTTTTATTGCAGCATTCTTGCAGGACCTTACGGAAGGTGGATGGATGCTCATAACATAATAACTCTGACTGGAAATGTCACTGTATGCTGCAAATTCACCATTGCTGGGTCTTAATGTTCTTCAAAGATCTTAATATAGCCGTGTTGAAAGGTCTGTTTGCAAGAGACAAGGATGGATATGGCAATAAAGGAATATACTGCCGACTATAAAATTACACCTGACAGAGAGATAAAACCTAAACGCATGTCCTGTGTAATTGCTGAAAAGATAAAAATAAAAGCACCACGATGCGCAACATAACGAAGATGTGAGGGAATTTATTTGCTAGTACTGATTTACAGTAGGCGCTGATATTTTCAAGCGCGGTATGTGGGCTGTTGCTCTAAAGCTTTGAGAGAGAATGGAGTTTATACAGGGTGTCCACAGAAACGCGCATCAGGATTGTATTCTACGGACAAACTGGTGACAAACATTAGATAAACTGTATTTTAACTGCAAGCTTTTCCCCGCGTTAGGCCATGAAAGTTAAGAGTCCACAGCCGCCAATATCATCCCATTCACTTACCTATAGCTGATGTTTACACCTAGGTTTGCTGAACCGATTGAAGGTATAACTATTATTCAGTCCCCCATCGACATTGAGTGCAGGTTCGTGCTAGTGCGCGAGCTGGTGAATAGCCTGAATGTGGTAGGCCTAGCGACTGCTTGTGAAATTAAATTAAATTGAGTTTTATTTATGGACGCTCTTTAACTACTATGGTCCCCAGCGTTCCATTCTACATTGGGCGTGAAAGACCGGTAATTTTGCTCAGGGGCCTCTTTATCAGCTGGATGTTCCTTTACGTGCCGTAAATCTAAAACACGAGATCCCCGGCTTTACTTTCCTTCCGAAGGAAGGATTTTTACGCTTCAAAAATCCATCCCCCTCTACCGGGTTTGAACCCGCGACCTCGGGGACTAGAGGCTAGCATGGTAACCACTACACCACGGAGGACTGACTGTTCGTGAATAAAACATGTTTCGTCTCAATACGAATTTCTGAAAAGCAGAATTTTGTTTAAAATGTCATATCACTGCTAGAATTTGCACTGTGATCCATCTTTTTCTTCTTTTGTGAAGTGAAAATCAGGCAGCGTAACTTAACAACTTCAGTTGCGAGAAGTACAGAGCTTTCATACGCACTATCATGCTGCGTATGCTATTCAATCTTTATGCTTTATACGTCTTAAACCTACATTTCAATCTGATTTCGCAAAACTGTTTAATGCGAATTTTTGTTATACTTTGTAAATAGAATCGTGACCGGAACTTCCTAGTGTAATTGGTATCAGCGATTAATCACTAGAGCGCCTTTAGACTAATGAACGAGCTTATTTTTGCTCGATTGACAAACGACAATCAAACTGTATTCTACTGACAATAGTGTGCACCGTAGAAATTAATACCTTATTTCGTTTTCTCCTATGCTCATTTATTTTATTTGCATCTTTTCTGCTCATATCCGATTACGGGGAGAGGGAAACATACTTTTGCCTGCATTGGCTGTTTTCCTTTATTTAGTCTTTTTATTTTAGATATCTATCTAGACCTGCTTGGAAAATACAATAATAAAGTTGTGTTTTGCTAAGACAATGCCGTGCTGAACAGAATTACATCGTGACCAGTCCGATGGTTTTGGCTTTCCCTGCCAGTAGCACTTCAATTTAATGTCACGCAACTCTTCCTCTTTCTTCACTCATAGAAAACGGTTACTCGCACGCAGCAAGAACTCGCTGAGAAAAGACAAGAACAGGACTCGATCATACCTCGATATACGAGTACAAGCAATCTCAACGTTTAATACTGGAGCGGCGCCTTAGAGAAGATTCGCAATACGCCAAGGGATCTGGGTTCTAGGAATTTTTACCCGCGTCCCGATAAGAGTTCCGGACAGTTTGAAAGCTGAGAGCAACTCAGAGAGAGAGAGAGAGAGAGAGAGAGAGAGAGAGAGCGCCTCTGTCTCTCCAACTGTATGCCAGCTGAGGTTGAAGCCACGCCCTGGCGCAATATGAAAACTTTCTCCCAATGTAATTATTTCAAGGAATAAAACTCTGAAAATCTGTTCGTTTCTCTATGGTAATTTAATTTCACTTGTAAACTCCTATTTGTTGTTATTTTTCAACCTCGGCCTGGAAATAATTATTACAAACATTCGTTAAGCTCAATTACAAGAAACTTTTTCAACCTCGGCCTGGAAATAATTATTACAAACATTCGTTAAGCTCAATTTCAAGAGAACTATCAACATTCGTCGTAGTGTTCTGGAGATAATTCAATCGCTGAATCAGATTTCTTAAGTGGGTTGTAATTGCATTTTAAAATCATTCTGTAAACCAGTGTGGATGGAATTTACAAAATAAGATACTACTCCCGACAACAGATCGAACTCGGGACGTAACTTACTCATAAAATCGAAAATATTTCAAGAAATCACTGCATTTTCCACAAAGCTTGGAAACGCCTAAATTCAAGGCACGATTTGTCACGGGGAGACATCGAATATCTTCCTCTGTGAAAGAAAAGCCGCCCACAAGATGTGAGAAATTTAAAGGGTCAATTTGCGGAGCAGCCGTAGGCATTTCTCCAAATCTTCCCGGTAGAGTTATTGCCAATTTCAAGGCACGATTACACGAATATATTGCAAAGAATTGTTGGCATTTGGACGAGATAATTTTCAGGTAATGGTTACGACTGTACAAACTAACTGCATTTTCATAAAATATGTGGACCGAGGAGACTTAATATTTCACTCATAATTGCAGCCATGCCACTCCTGCTACCATTTTCACGACGGGAGGTCCAAATACTCTTTTCAACATGTGATTACGGTTACACATCCATATGATGCATGGCGAGAGTAATCCTTTAAGTTGGGAGAAATTAAATGACATAATATCAGAATTCCTTCCCCTGCTTACCCTCTTTGACATGGGCGTAAGTGAAACTTTCTAATTTACCACGGTACACTCACATTATGGATTTTACTTTACATAACTTTAAAAGACAAATCCCGACAACTTTCAATTATCAAATGCTAGAAACTGTGATAAAGAATCGCACAGGACGCAAGATGTTGCACTAGCATATTGACCTGTTTATATTAAGTTACAGATTGAACAGATAACTGCAATAGAACCAAAGCAAATATTCAAATTTTAAATGAGTAGCTGATGTTAACCTAACCTGAAGACAAAAACTGCATTTAAAAGAGAGGGAGGGAGAGAAACGCGTGCTTGTGGTGTGCGAATTATTAGAAAGGGAGGGCAGAAATGTATTTTAGTTTTTCATAGAAAATATGTTCAAACATTATAGAAGCAAAATCAAATTGCGGTTTTGCCCCTCTATCGTTTAAAGGCCCAATGGCGACATTTATAGGGGCGTGCGCAGGTGTGTGTAAAAGCCACGCGACATTTTAAACCTTGATTTTCTTGATATTT
The DNA here is from genome assembly GCA_030765065.1 of Deroplatys truncata. NCBI lineage: Eukaryota > Metazoa > Arthropoda > Insecta > Mantodea > Mantidae > Deroplatys > Deroplatys truncata. The sequence continues at coordinate 28,133,148 of CM060986.1, forward strand.
AGTTTCTTACCTTTTTATGTTCGTGGTGCAACTTTCATTCAGTTTCTTTCCAAACTTCAGTATACGTTCTTATAATTAAATTAAATTGAGTTTTAATTATGGGCGTTCTTTAAATATTATGGTCCTTAAGCGTCTCATTCTATATTGGGCGTGAAGGACCGGAAATTTTGCTCAGAGGAAAGGTGGACGAGAGATCTAAAGAGCTTTTTCTTGATATCACATGTAGTTTTACAAATAGTAATTTTTTAATTTAATATACGAATGATTTTTAAAAAATTAAAAGGTTACATATTTAACTATTTTAATGTAAAGTTTTAATTTTACTGAAAACTTTATAATGCTATATTCTATAAATAATCCACAACGTTTAAAACTTTAAAACACTTTACTATGCAAGGCATTTCAATCATGATTCAATTTTTATTCTTTAATTACATTTTTTAGAAAGTTGGGTCATAACATAAAAAAAATCTGATGTGTTACACTCACATGACTTTCTCTACTCTTGTACAAAGTATTTTTACAAACGCTTATTCTCCATCTAGTTCATGTTAATCGAGATAAACATTTGCAGACTCTATCTTATTGCTAATTTTCTTGTAGATGTAGGGGAAAATATATTTACAATGGCAATATAGAAAAACAGTAGCCTTTAAGCACATACATATCTCTTAATAGCTGGTTGCTAGGTGCAGCACCATTCCCTTTGCCACAGATTATAACTCTTTGCATATCCAAGACAAAAAAATGAATAACGAATTCCCATTTGAGAAAATAAGTATTGAAAAATTTAAGGGAATAACAAGCAATATCTCGAAAATGGTTCACTCAACAAAAAAAAATGTATATGACATAAATTGTGTATTGTAACGCGATCTACATTTTTTGTGTAGTAAAATTTTGTCTATCTCTTATGGTTTACCAGTTATGCAAAAGTCGTTCACAATAAAGAATACTTTTGGAGACATTCCCAGAAAATTCAAGATATACATTTTATTTGTCATAAAAATATCTTAAACATATAATATTTTAATCAAAATCGTTAAGAGCCATTTTTGAGAAAATTAAAATTTTCGAAAAATCTTCCATGTAAAGGGTACTCTGGGGTGGAGGGATTTTCTTGAAAACCTTCGTGTCGCATCCTTGGAAGATACTGAACCCAAATACCAAGTTTGGTGTTTATCCGACTGTTCGTTTCTGAGTTATGCTGTTCACAGACACACACACAGACACACAGAGACAGACACACACACGGACATGTTTGCGAAAATGCTTTTTTTGGATTCAGGGGGTCTCAAAACATGTATTTCCGGTGAAATTTCGGTATCGAAATTTTGGGTGGAATACAATACTTCCCCTACTTACTATACGTAGTAGAGAAAGTAATTAATGTTCTATTATAAAAGCATTGAACAATTCTACGATAACAATTTCACTTAAAACGCTATCTGAGTACCCAGTTTCCCGTACACAAACCTATTTTAAGCAAACTGAGAGATAATAACGTTGATGGCGGCATAGGACTTATCGTGGAAGATAAATTCTAGATGATTGTGTACTTTGTGCGATCTCCAAACCTCTACTTATAAAACCTTTATTACCTCTACTTATTAAAGTGTGATGGCAGCACTTAGAAAATCTTCTCTAAAGCCATCTGTGGGATGTGAATAAACCATCACTTCTGGGAAAACAGGACTTCAAACGGAAAATAAGGACAGACCGGTAAGCAGATTACCCCCACAAGCATCCGTGTGTCCAACCCTTTTTCCTGTTCAAGGCCTCAATCAAATATTTTATGTCGACCAATAACGGAAATAAAAATTTGCACACGAAACGCATCTTTTAGTATAATCTCTCTGGCACTGCATGTTTACTCTGTTTAGCCACCGGAGCAATATTGAGAAGGCGCGCATTTGCGAGGTCGCTGGTTCAAATCCCGTGTACTGGTGATCTTGACACTTTTACGTGGTTTCCCTCAGTAAATATCGTATTGGATGTTCAACATCAAGACTGAAACTTACATTGGTACAGCAAAATAAATAGAAACTAAAAATAGTTGCAGGCAAGCAACTACGCAACCAAGACTATAAAACAATTTATCGAAGCAAATGGTACATTAAAGTGACAACCAACTTAAGGTAATCTGCCCAGCATCACAATGACTACGTGTACATTCAAAGATCAGTCAGCAGTTACACAATTCTGACAAAACTAGGCAACAAATACGCAGGTACAGGAAGCGACTAGGCACACACTGGCTCAGGTGAACCAACAATTGCGATATCACACAAACAGCATTAATAAATAAATAAATAATAACTGATAGAGCTATGTACGCGTGTGTATAGTAAGACGCAAGTCAACCACGATTTTGTATGTGGGGTTTTGTATTTCAAATTTCCTTAAACACACATTTGGAAAGGGATGCTCCGCCCAACCCTTCAAAACTGGTGCGCTATGGTGATTTTCTAGCGATTAGTGAGCCTAAACCCTTATATTATTTTGTGAAGATAGACCCTCCCTTGCTCCAGCCGACCTTTCAAAGTTGATACGCTGTGGTTTTCCAGCGATTAGTAAAACCTTAGCAAATAGACTGGTCCATTAGGGTTTGAGCTGCCCCAGATATGGCACCTGGGGGGCAACAGATAAGATAGGCACTTTGCTGGGCTGGGAGCTGCTTCTTCATGGAGCCCCGCGAACGATCGATTTATAGAACCCGGGATGGCTAAGCTCCCTCCCCCAACGGAATTTTCTTCGCTATGGCCGGGGACCGCCAGTTGTCATGTTTCCATCTTTTAATTGCAGTCATAAAGCAAGATTCCGTAAGAATCGATATCAATGATGTTGCAACCTCGTAATTGCTCTTGGGATTGGTCTTTTAATTTATTTCGCTGAGCCATAACGCGTGTCTTTCGCTTCATCAGTTGTTTTAAATTACGGTGATTTAAACTGTACTAAGTACATTGGGGTTTACACTCGCGCAAAATTTGTCTTTGCATCTACAGTAAACGAACCAGGTTGGTCGGAATAGGGAATACATCCCTAATACTATACTTAATTCAAACACCACACTATATATATATATATATATATATATATATATATATATATAGGCTGGGCCAAAAAAACTATCCATGATAGTTTCCTAAAGAGGTGCCAAAAATGTATGAACGACTGTGGCCAGTTTCAGCATTTCCTTTCATAAAGTTGGTAAGTAAAGCGTTTAAAATTTAGTTTTAAAAATGTTGTATGGTTTCATCAGTGCCTTTCTATGATAGCGGCAGAGGGCAACGAGCGCCGAGGACGCGGACAGGAAAAACACCGCTCAGCCGGTTCGTAGTTTTTTGGCACACCCTGTATATATAAACCATTTATCACTAGAATAGCAAATTTCAAAACCGTCTTTAATGAATTCACGGGACATACTCGTAAGCCACGCGAAGCAATTCTACGCATAAAATCGGGCAAGATGTGGCATGTTACAAAATATTGACTTCTGCCCAAACCAATAGTAAGCCAAGGAATAAACAAAAACTTTAGTCGAGGCATCCCTTCACTCACTGGGGCAAGGATCTTATAACGAAACAATGAAATGAAGAAAGACAGAGAGAGAGAGAGAGAGAGAGAGAGAGAGAGAGAGAGAGAGAGAAATGTCGTTCACATCCGCGCTAGAGGTCTCAGAGCGTCTTCTTTACTTCAATATTTTTTTAATACTTCAAATGAAACTTGTGGCCAAAAATCTAATGCCAATTTCTGCAACACAAGCTACAAAAAAAAAAAAAAAAAAAAAAAAAAAAAATCCGACAAACTGTGTTTTAACTACATCTACATTTTGTGTGTAAAGAGGACTTCACAGGTTATTACTCGAAAATTTACGGTATACATTTTGTCATGCAAATGTTCTAAGCAAATTGTGTTTATTCAAAATCGTCAAAGGCAATTTTTGAGAAAATCGAAAATACCGAAAATGCTAAGTGAAGCGTAGTCCGCTGTGGGGAGGGGGAATTTTCTTTAAAATCTTCCTACCACATCCCCGGAACATGCTGTTTTTAAATAACACGTCTACAGATGGGCATGGGACATTCTGTAGTTTTGAGACTCCCTGTAGATTCAGGGAGTTTCAAAAGGTGTATTTCCGGTGAAATCTCGAAAAGAAATTTTTGAGTGGAATACAATACTTCCTCTACTTTAGGTACGTAGTACAGAAACTAAAAATGTAGCTCCATAGAAAGATAAAATGACTCGGAATTTCAAATCAGGAAGGGCCCCTATCTTGTGGTGCTAGAGAAAACGATCTAAGCTGTCCTCCTGAAGCAACAACCATTCTCTCAGCACTCCTTTGTGATCAGTTCTAACGTCACTATTGACATCACATATTTACCTCACGCACACCACACACAATACAACAGGAAGTTCATTGTTGATGAACGGTTTGGCAATTGTTTTCATCACACAGGTGTATCGCGCACTTAATGAATTACTTCCCACTGCTGTACAATAGACTGTCAATCAGTTATATCAAATACCCGTTATCTATATAGGTAAGTGCCGGCTTATTTGACCATCTGTACACACGAAACAATTCAACCGCTGCATAGAGCTGTCATTTGAAGAAAATTCTCAACAAATGTCAAATCTGGTTTAAACTGACAAGAATAACACAAGCTTTTGATCTATGATTGTTATTTCTCTTCTCTGTAACAACTTGCCGGCTCATCCTGTTCTTTTTGTCTCATTAAAGTACATTGTGGTGATGGGGTTTCACAACGGCATCGACGAAAAGTTTCAAAATGCGAAACGTAGTGGAGATTCTATTATAGGTACACCTAAACACACGCACACTATTTTTGGACCATCGATAAGTAATTATGTTAATTGTAATGCTATCTATTTAATTGCTCATTAACAGCCGGTTTAACCATCAAAATGGCTGTTCAGTGTAACCTTAACAATACTCCACATGAGTTGCATGATCAAATTTATTTTCAAGAAAACGACAGATGCATTTTAAGTCGTCATTCATTACTTTCGCCTCGTATTAGGAAAACATTAAGAAGTTGCCATCTTGGTGAACAACGTTTGAGTGGGGAATTGAAGAAGTATGGCAAATTGATGTGTTTTGGTCCCTAATAAATATAAATAAAGGTACGATAGAGCATATGATATACTCAAAAAGTGGTTAAATGAAAAGAATGAGATGGACTTAAATCAGCTTGTTTCCCCTGGTATGCTAATGTGAAATCAACATATGCGGATTAAATGCATACTAAGAAATAGAAACAGAGGAAAGACTAAAATAAAAGATGCCTATGCTCTCTGCATATAAAAACATTTAAAGCTTATGATCCTGATATGAGCAGCACCCACAGGGAACAGCAAAGAGTGGGCAGGTTAGATTGGCTGCAAGTAATGCGGGAACACGCTTTTTGTTTGTTTAATTTGTTCTTTTAACATCTAAGGTGACATCGACGGCAGTAGTAATAGTCCCGGATGAGCCAATTGTTTTTAACGATAATCCTGCCGCTAGGGGCGCTAGTGTCGCTAGTGTCGCTGCGTGCGACGGCGGCGGCGGTAAGTTTGAAAAGCGCCCTGAGCGGTAGGATTATCGTTAAATGGGTTGGCTCATCCGGGACGAGTTGAAAGAATTGAGGAAGTGACGTGTAGTGTTTTGATTGGTTCGTTAATTTGGGGTGGGAGATGGAGGAAGGGAGATGGAGGAGTATGGAGGTCGCGTGATGGAGAGGAGCTGGGTGGCGAGGTGTTGTCTGTGCGGAGGTCGGTACTGAAAGAGGGGTAAAGATGGGGAGCGAGGGATAAAAAGTGTAACAGAAAGTGACGTGTGAAGTTGTGATTGGTGGGAGTAAGAAGTGATTTTATTGGTGGAAAGGAACAAATGAGAGTTGTTGATTGGTAGGAATAAGAGGGATTATGATTGGTGGAAAAGAAAAAGTTGTGGGAGTGGGGTATGTTGGAGGTGATGGGAAAGGTGAGTTTTGCTAGCAGCAAGATTTGCAAAAGCCTGTCTTGAACTGATCAGCAATTTTTGAACGTCGGATGGTAGTTTTCTTGAGTGGATAGAGAGATGGGGGCGATATGAGATGCGGTGGCGAAAATGGGAACTAGACAAGGTTGTTGAGACAAGAGGTTTAAGGACGAGGAAATTTGGAGGTTAGTGGTGAACACGGCGGTCGCAAGAGGTGGGGGTAAGGAGACGCGGTGGTGAGAATGGGAACTAAAAGAAGATGGCGGTAGCAAGAGGTTAGAAGAGTAGATTTTGAGGTTAAAATAGCGGGAACTAAAAATGGCGGAGGGTCTGCGACAAGGAGATGCGGTGAGAACTAAACAAGATGGCGGACGCAAGAGGTGGGTAAGGAGGTTTGAGGTTACAGTACCAAAACATGAAAGGATATATTCCTACGCCAAGCAGGTCCGAAAAATAATTATGCGTGTGTTACTTACCTGTTACCGGTGTGGATGCGTCACCAAAAGCGCGGCACGCGACGCGAAAAAATAAAAGCAAACTGTTTTTGAAAATGCTTAACCAGCTTTAAGATCAACCAACATCACTACGCACTGATATACCTAGGTTTTTAAAGCGGTACAGACACCCTTTGCAGAGGCGTAATTTAACTATACCAAAAACCTGGTACTGGACCATCGTGATGGTCGCTAGCGTACGTAGGAGCAGGGTTCTCAAGCCGGTCGAAAGCGGTCAAAAACGTGTACGACGTAGGTGTTCGCAGTAGCTGCTGTCGAGTCAACCGTCGAGGTGTGAATAAACGAGATCTGTTCTCGCCGGCAATTTGGTTCGGAGATGTGAGCAGCGGCGAGGTGTTGTCTGTGCGGAGGTCGGGACTGAAAGAGGGAAAAGATGGGGAGCGAGGGATAAAAAGTGTAACAGAAAGTGACGTGTGAAGTTGTGATTGGTGGGAATAAGAAGTGATTTTATTGGTGGAAAGGAGCAAATGAAAGTTGCTGATTGGTAAGAATAAGAGAGGTTATGATTGGTGGAAAGAAAAAGGAGTGGGGTATGTTGGAGGTGATGGGAAAGGTAAGTTTTGCTAGCAACAAGATTTGCAAAAGCCTGTCGTGAACTGATCAGCAATTTTTGAACGTTGGATGGTAGTTTTCTTGAGTGGATAGAGAGATGGGGCGATATGAGATGCGGTGGCGAAAATGGGAACTAAACAAGGTGGTTGAGACAAGAGGTTTAAGGACGAGGAAAGTTGGAGGTTAGTGGTGAACATGGCGGTCGCAAGAGGTGGGGGTAAGGAGATGCGGTGGTGAGAATGGGAACTAAAAGAAGATGGCGGTAGCAAGAGGTTAGAAGAGTAGATTTTGAGGTTAAAATAGCGGGAACTAAAAATGGCGGAGGGTTTGCGACAAGGAGATGCGGTGAGAACTAAACAAGATGGCGGACGCAAGAGGAGGGTAAGGAGGTTTGAGGTTACAGTACCAAAACACGAAAGGATATATTCCTACGCCAAGCAGGTCCGAAAAATAATTATGCGTGTGTTACTTACCTGTTACCGGTGTGGATGCGTCACCAAAAGCGCGGCACGCGAGGCGGAAAAATAAAAGCAAACTGTTTTTGAAAATGCTTAACCAGCTTTAAGATCAACCAACATCACTACGCACTGATATACCTAGGTTTTTAAAGCGGTACAGACACCCTTTGCAGAGGCGTAATTTAACTATACCAAAACCTGGTACTGGACCATCGTGATGGTCGCTAGCGTACGTAGGAGCAGGGTTCTCAAGCCGGTCGAAAGCGGTCAAAAACGTGTACGACGTAGGTGTTGGCAGTAGCTGCTGCCGAGGCAACCGTCGAGGTGCGAATGAACGAGATCTGTTCTTGCAGGCAATCTGGTTGAGAGATGAGAGGCGCGGTGGTAAAAATGTGAACTAAATAAGATGGCGGAGGCACGAAGTTGAGGTTAAGGAGCGGCGAGGCGTTGACTGTGCGGCGGTTGGGGTCTGAAAGAGGGGGAAAGATGGCGAACGAGGGATAAAAAGTATAACAGAAAGTGACGTGTGAAGTTGTGATTGGTGGGAATAAGAAGTGACGTTATTGGTGGAAAGGAACAAATGAAAGTTGCTGATTGGCGAGAATAAGAGAGATTATGATTGGTGGAAAGAAAAAAGGTGTGGGAGTGGGGTATGTTGGAGGTGATGGAAAAGGTGAGTTTTGCTACCAACAACATTTGCAAAAGCCTATGCAGAACTCATCAGCAATTTTAAATAACTAGTGTTTCGGGGGTTTTCTCTGGTTGGTAGACGAATGCAAGCTGTTTCTACCATACTTATATTATTCGTCTTTTTCCTTTTTTTTTTTAAAATGACTAGTTTTTTTTTTTTTTTTTTTTTTTTTTTTGGGAGTTTTCTGCGGATGGTAAACAAATGCAAGCTCTTTCTGCTTTTTCATAGGTTTTCCCTGGTTGGTAGGCGTGATCGGTAAGCGTTAGAATACTCTTAGAGCTTTTTTCAGGTTTTTTAGCGGTTGTCCCTGGCCGGTAGGCAAATGATAAAGTTTTTCTATAACGTCGTCGTTTTGGCTTGTGGCGCACGGATACTAGGCACGTACTCGCGCGCGCGCGCGCGCGCGCACACACACACACACACACACACACTAAAATAGTAGCGTATAAAAAAAACTGATGTGTTACACTCACATGACTTTCTCTACTCTTGTACAATCTAATTGGTAGCTTTTAAGCGATAGTCAAATATTTTAACGCTGGTTGCTATGTGGCGAATTCCATTCTGTTTGCATGTTCAGGACATAAAAAAAATGAATAAACGAATTTGAGAAAAAGTATAAGTATTGGAAAATTTAAGGAAATAACAAGCAATATCTCGAAAACGGTTCCCTCAACAAAAGAAACGTATATGACATAAGTTGTGTATTTTAACGCGATCTACATTTTTTGTGTAGTAAAATTTTGTCTATCTCTTATGGTTTACCAGTTATGCAAAAGTCGTTCACAATGAAGAATATTTTTGGAGACATTCCCAGAAAATTCGAGATATACATTTTATTTGACATGACAATATCTTAAACATATGATGTTTTAATCAAAATCGTTAGAGCCGTTTTTGAGAAAATTAAAATTTTCGAAAAATGTTCCATGTAAAGGGTAGTCTGGGGTGGGGGGATTTTCTTGAAAACCTTCATGTCGTATCTCTGGAAGATACTGAACCTAAATACCAAGTTTGGTGTTTATCCGACTGTTCGTTTTTGAGTTATGCTGTTCACAGACACACAGACACACAGACAGACACACACACGGACATGTTTCCAAAAATGCTTTTTTTTTTTTTTTTTTCTGGATTCAGTGATTCTCAAAACATGTATTTCGAGTGAAATCTCGGTATCGAATTTTTGGGTGGAATGCAATACTTCCCCTACTTACTATACGTAGTAGAGAAAGTAAAAATGAATAACGCATTTGAGAAAAAGTATAAGTATTGGAAAATTTAAAGGAAATAACAAGCAATATCTCGAAAAACGGTTCACTCAACAAAATAAATGTATATGGCATAAGTTGTGTATTTTAACGCGATCTACATTTTTTGTGTAGCAAACTTTTGTCTATCTCTTACGGTTTATCAGTTATGAAAAAGTCGTTCACAATGAAGAATTCTTTTGGAGACATTCCCAGAAAATTCGAGATATACATTTCATTTCTCTCGACATTATCTTAAATATATGATATTTTCATCAAAATCGTTAGAGCCATTTTTTAATACAAAGAGAACGGGATTTCACAAGTGAAACAGTACTGTGATAACGATACCACTGAAACAAAAAAAAAAATCTGATGTGTAACACTCACATGACTTTCTCAACTCTTGTACAAAGTATTTTTACAAACGCTTATTCCCCATCTAGTTCATGTTAATCGAGATAAACATTTGCAAAATCTATTTTATTGCTAATTTTCTTGTATAAAAAAAAAATCTGATGTGTAACACTCACATGACGTTCTCTACTCTTGTACAAAGTATTTTTACAAACGCTTATGCTCCATCTAGTTCATGTTAATCGAGATAAACATTTGCAAACTCTATTTTATTGCTAATTTTCTTGTAGATGTAGGGGAAAATATATTTACAAGGGGAATATAGAAAAACAGTAGCCTTTAAGCACATACATATCTCTTAATAGCTGGTTGCTATGTGCAACACCATTCTTTTTGCCACAGATTAATACTGTTTGCATATCAAAGACAAAAAAAAATGAATAACGAAGTCCCATTTGAGAAAATAAATATTGGAAAATTAACAAACAATATCTCGAAAACGGTTCACTCAACAACAAAAATGTATATTACATAAGATGTGTATTTTAACGCGATCTACATTTTTTGTGTAGTAAAATTTTGTCTATCTCTTACGGTTTTTCAGTTATGAAAAAGACGTTCACAATGAAGAATACTTTTGGAGACATTCCCAGAAAATTCGAGATATACATTTCATTTCTCACGACATTATATTAAACATACGATATTTTTCATCAAAATCGTTAGAGCCATTTTTTTTTAATACAAAGAGAACGGGATTTCACAAGTGAAACAGTACTGTGATAACGATACCAACAAAACTAATTATTATTCACCCACTGAAACACATAAAAAAAATCTGATGTGTAACACTCACATGACTTTTCTCATCTCTTGTACAAAGTATTTTTACAAACGCTTATTCCCCATCTAGTTCATGTTAATCGAGATAAACATTTGCAAACTCTGTTTTATTGCTAATTTTGTTGTAGATGTAGGGAAAATATATTTACAAGGGGAATATAGAAAAACAGTAGCCTTTAAGCACATACATATCTCTTAATAGCTGGTTGCTATGTGCAACACCATTCTTTTTGCCACAGATTAATACTGTTTGCATATCAAAGACAAAAAAAAAATGAATAACGAAGTCCCATTTGAGAAAATAAATATTGGAAAATTAACAAACAATATCTCGAAAACGGTTCACTCAACAACAAAAATGTATATTACATAAGATGTGTATTTTAACGCGATCTACATTTTTTGTGTAGTAAAATTTTGTCTATCTCTTACGGTTTTTCAGTTATGAAAAAGACGTTCACAATGAAGAATACTTTTGGAGACATTCCCAGATAAATTCGAGATATACATTTCATTTCTCACGACATTATATTAAACATACGATATTTTTCATCAAAATCGTTAGAGCCATTTTTTTTAATACAAAGAGAACGGGATTTCACAAGTGAAACAGTACTGTGATAACGATACCAACAAAACTAATTATTATTCACCCACTGAAACACATAAAAAAAATCTGATGTGTAACACTCACATGACTTTTCTCATCTCTTGTACAAAGTATTTTTACAAACGCTTATTCCCCATCTAGTTCATGTTAATCGAGATAAACATTTGCAAACTCTGTTTTATTGCTAATTTTGTTGTAGATGTAGGGAAAATATATTTACAAGGGGAATATAGAAAAACAGTAGCCTTTAAGCACATACATATCTCTTAATAGCTGGTTGCTATGTGCAGTACCATTCTTTTTGCCACAGATTAATACTCTTTGCATATCAAAGACAAAAAAAAAATGAATAACGAATTCCCATTTGAGAAAATAACTATTGGAAAATTTAAGTAAATAACAAGCAATATCTCGAAAACGGTTCACTCAACAATAAAGATGTATATGACATAAGTTGTGTATTTTAACGCGATCTACATACTTTCGTACTCACCTATAAGATATAGAGGGTAGAGGTCGTACGAACGTAGCACTTTGAGAATCTATATTCAACAGTTGGTGTTACTCCTTAGAAAGGAAGTATCTGCTGATTTTTATTTAATTCTTTACATTTTACATAACACGTATGCACTGGCACAGCACAAAAGCACTACACACAATACTCAGTTTTAATATTTGCACTAATAACATCAGGAATAACTGAAGTCTGCAAACAGTCATTTCCCATGGGCAGCCTTACGTACAGAAAACGTGTGTGGCTGATCTATGCGTAAAAAGAGCCTGAGAGCGGATGTACGTCAGCGGTAAAATCTTTTAAATGCATTTTTATTGGCGATGGTAGAAAACGTGCAGTGGTGGATCGTGAAAATTCATATAAATGGATGTATCACCTCATAATAAGCCTCTATATACCAAGAATATTGAGTTTTTAAAAAGTCAGCAACTGTACCTGTGTTTCTATACGTGAACGTCAGATGGCAGCTTCGATACGTGTCCACGGAGACCTTAGTGCTAGGCAACTGTACCTCTGTTTCTATACGTGAACGGCAGATTGCAGCTTCGATACGTGTCCACGGAGACCTTAGTGCTAGGCAACTGTACCTCTGTTTCTATACGTGAACGGCAGATTGCAGCTTCGATACGTGTCCACGGAGACCTTAGTGCTAGGCAACTGCACCTCTGTTTCTATACGTGAACGGCAGATTGCAGCTTCGATACGTGTCCACGGAGACCTTAGCGCTAGGCAACTGCACCTCTGTTTCTATACGTGAACGGCAGATTGCAGCTTCGATACGTGTCCACGGAGACCTTAGTGCTAGGCAACTGTACCTCTGTTTCTATACGTGAACGGCAGATTGCAGCTTCGATACGTGTCCACGGAGACCTTAGTGCTAGGCAACTGTACCTCTGTTTGTATACGTGAACGGCAGATTGCAGCTTCGATACGTGTCCACGGAGACCTTAGTGCTAGGCAACTGCACCTCTGTTTCTATACGTGAACGGCAGATTGCAGCTTCGATACGTATCCACGGAGACCTTAGTGCTAGGCAACTGCACCTCTGTTTCTATACGTGAACGGCAGATTGCAGCTTCAATACGTGTCCACGGAGACCTTAGTGCTAGGCAACTGTACCTCTGTTTCTATACGTGAACGGGAGATTGCAGCTTCGATACGTGTCCACGGAGACCTTAGTGCTAGGCAACTGCACCTCTGTTTCTATACGTGAACGTCAAATTGCAGCTTCGATACGTGTCCACGGAGACCTTAGTGCTAGGCAACTGCACCTCTGTTTCTATACGTGAACGGCAGATTGCAGCTTCGATACGTATCCACGGGGACCTTAGTGCTAGGGAACTGCACCTCTGTTTGTATACGTGAACGGCAGATTGCAGCTTCAATACGTGTACACGGAGACCTTAGTGCTAGGCAGCTGTACCTCTGTTTCTATACGTGAACGGCAGATTGCAGCTTCGATACGTGTCCACGGAGATCTTAGTGCTAGGCAGCTATACCTGTTTCTATACGTGAACGTCAGATTGCAGCTTCGATACGTGTTCACGGAGACCTTAGTGCTAGGCAACTGTACCTGTGTTTCTATACGTGTCCACGGAGACCTTAGTGCTAGACAACTGTACCTCTGTTTCTATACGTGAACGGCAGATTGCAGCTTCAATACGTGTCCACGGAGACCTTAGTGCTAGTGCTAGGCAACTATACCTCTGTTTCTATACGTGAACGGCAGATTGCAGGTTCGATACGTGTCCACGGAGATCTTAGTGCTAGGCAACTATACCTGTTTCTATACGTGAACGGCAGATTGCAGCTTCGATACGTGTCCACGGAGACCTTAGTGCTAGGCAACTGTACCTGTGTTTCTATACGTGAACGTCAGATGGCAGCTTCGATACGTGTCCACGGAGACCTTAGTGTTAGGCAACTGTACCTGTTTCTATACGTGAACGGCAGATTGCAGCTTCGATACGTGTCCACGGAGACCTTTCGCTTCAGGTGACAAAATAACACTAGGCACTTGTGTGCCGTGGTGTAAGCCGCAATCACGGTATTGGTAGCGTGGATCTCCTTGGGGCTCTCCTCGGAGTTACCTCAACACCACGTACATGACCTGGTTCGTCACGGGTACGCAGGTCTGCACTACCACTTCCTCGGCGTTGAGCAGGCCCAGGAGGCGATCGTACCGGTACACCAGCTAGCACGTGGACATGTTATCGCGCGGTGGTGTTGCGTGTGCGAGGTATGGAAACTCAAGGACGCAAAACATGCACGACCGAGGGTTAAAAAGCAGAACAAGTAGTGACGTGGAGCGTTGTGATTGGTGTAAATAAGACGATCTCTGATAGGTGGACAAATTGAAATAACGTGATGTGATAGGCGAAAATAAAATCAAAGGTGATTGGATGAAAAATGACGAGAAGGAATTAGCGGTGAATTTGTGAACTAAGATGGCGAAGATTTTTTTTTTTTTTAAAAAAAAGGATAATATAAGTACGGCAACTGTAACGGTTTACGGCAAACGCGCGCCGCGCAATGCGTCACGCCGGGCATCTTGCTCAATATGATTTTTGTTTTATTGCCCGGGCGTGACGCATTGCGCGGCGCGCGTTTGCCGTAAACCGTTACAGTTGCCGTACTTATATTATCCTTTTTTTTAATGCAATCTGCCGTTCACGTATAGAAACAGAGGTGCAGTTGCCTAGCGCTAAGGTCTCCGTGGACACGTATCGAAGCTGCAATCTGCCGTTCACGTATAGAAACAGAGGTGCAGTTGCCTAGCACTAAGGTCTCCGTGGACACGTATCGAAGCTGCAATCTGCCGTTCACGTATAGAAACAGAGGTACAGTTGCCTAGCACTAAGGTCTCCGTGGACACGTATCGAAGCTGCAATCTGCCGTTCACGTATAGAAACAGAGGTACAGTTGCCTAGCACTAAGGTCTCCGTGGACACGTATCGAAGCTGCCATCTGACGTTCACGTATAGAAACACAGGTACAGTTGCTGACTTTTTAAAAACTCAATATTCTTGGTATATAGAGGCTTATTATGAGGTGATACATCCATTTATATGAATTTTCACGATCCACCACTGCACGTTTTCTACCATCGCCAATAAAAATGCATTTAAAAGATTTTACCGCTGACGTACATCCGCTCTCAGGCTCTTTTTACGCATAGATCAGCCACACACGTTTTCTGTACGTAAGGCTGCCCATGGGAAATGACTGTTTGCAGACTTCAGTTATTCCTGATGTTATTAGTGCAAATATTAAAACTGAGTATTGTGTGTAGTGCTTTTGTGCTGTGCCAGTGCATACGTGTTATGTAAAATGTAAAGAATTAAATAAAAATCAGCAGATACTTCCTTTCTAAGGAGTAACACCAACTGTTGAATATAGATTCTCAAAGTGCTACGTTCGTACGACCTCTACCCTCTATATCTTATAGGTGAGTACGAAAGTATGTAGATCGCGTTAAAATACACAACTTATGTCATATACATCTTTATTGTTGAGTGAACCGTTTTCGAGATATTGCTTGTTATTTACTTAAATTTTCCAATAGTTATTTTCTCAAATGGGAATTCGTTATTCATTTTTTTTTTGTCTTTGATATGCAAAGAGTATTAATCTGTGGCAAAAAGAATGGTACTGCACATAGCAACCAGCTATTAAGAGATATGTATGTGCTTAAAGGCTACTGTTTTTCTATATTCCCCTTGTAAATATATTTTCCCTACATCTACAACAAAATTAGCAATAAAACAGAGTTTGCAAATGTTTATCTCGATTAACATGAACTAGATGGGGAATAAGCGTTTGTAAAAATACTTTGTACAAGAGATGAGAAAAGTCATGTGAGTGTTACACATCAGATTTTTTTTATGTGTTTCAGTGGGTGAATAATAATTAGTTTTGTTGGTATCGTTATCACAGTACTGTTTCACTTGTGAAATCCCGTTCTCTTTGTATTAAAAAAAATGGCTCTAACGATTTTGATGAAAAATATCGTATGTTTAATATAATGTCGTGAGAAATGAAATGTATATCTCGAATTTATCTGGGAATGTCTCCAAAAGTATTCTTCATTGTGAACGTCTTTTTCATAACTGAAAAACCGTAAGAGATAGACAAAATTTTACTACACAAAAAATGTAGATCGCGTTAAAATACACATCTTATGTAATATACATTTTTGTTGTTGAGTGAACCGTTTTCGAGATATTGTTTGTTAATTTTCCAATATTTATTTTCTCAAATGGGACTTCGTTATTCATTTTTTTTTTGTCTTTGATATGCAAACAGTATTAATCTGTGGCAAAAAGAATGGTGTTGCACATAGCAACCAGCTATTAAGAGATATGTATGTGCTTAAAGGCTACTGTTTTTCTATATTCCCCTTGTAAATATATTTTCCCTACATCTACAACAAAATTAGCAATAAAACAGAGTTTGCAAATGTTTATCTCGATTAACATGAACTAGATGGGGAATAAGCGTTTGTAAAAATACTTTGTACAAGAGATGAGAAAAGTCATGTGAGTGTTACACATCAGATTTTTTTTATGTGTTTCAGTGGGTGAATAATAATTAGTTTTGTTGGTATCGTTATCACAGTACTGTTTCACTTGTGAAATCCCGTTCTCTTTGTATTAAAAAAAAATGGCTCTAACGATTTTGATGAAAAATATCGTATGTTTAATATAATGTCGTGAGAAATGAAATGTATATCTCGAATTTTCTGGGAATGTCTCCAAAAGTATTCTTCATTGTGAACGTCTTTTTCATAACTGAAAAACCGTAAGAGATAGACAAAATTTTACTACACAAAAAATGTAGATCGCGTTAAAATACACATCTTATGTAATATACATTTTTGTTGTTGAGTGAACCGTTTTCGAGATATTGTTTGTTAATTTTCCAATATTTATTTTCTCAAATGGGACTTCGTTATTCATTTTTTTTTGTCTTTGATATGCAAACAGTATTAATCTGTGGCAAAAAGAATGGTGTTGCACATAGCAACCAGCTATTAAGAGATATGTATGTGCTTAAAGGCTACTGTTTTTCTATATTCCCCTTGTAAATATATTTTCCCCTACATCTACAAGAAAATTAGCAATAAAATAGAGTTTGCAAATGTTTATCTCGATTAACATGAACTAGATGGAGCATAAGCGTTTGTAAAAATACTTTGTACAAGAGTAGAGAACGTCATGTGAGTGTTACACATCAGATTTTTTTTTTATACAAGAAAATTAGCAATAAAATAGATTTTGCAAATGTTTATCTCGATTAACATGAACTAGATGGGGAATAAGCGTTTGTAAAAATACTTTGTACAAGAGTTGAGAAAGTCATGTGAGTGTTACACATCAGATTTTTTTTTTTGTTTCAGTGGTATCGTTATCACAGTACTGTTTCACTTGTGAAATCCCGTTCTCTTTGTATTAAAAAATGGCTCTAACGATTTTGATGAAAATATCATATATTTAAGATAATGTCGAGAGAAATGAAATGTATATCTCGAATTTTCTGGGAATGTCTCCAAAAGAATTCTTCATTGTGAACGACTTTTTCATAACTGATAAACCGTAAGAGATAGACAAAAGTTTGCTACACAAAAAATGTAGATCGCGTTAAAATACACAACTTATGCCATATACATTTATTTTGTTGAGTGAACCGTTTTTCGAGATATTGCTTGTTATTTCCTTTAAATTTTCCAATACTTATACTTTTTCTCAAATGCGTTATTCATTTTTACTTTCTCTACTACGTATAGTAAGTAGGGGAAGTATTGCATTCCACCCAAAAATTCGATACCGAGATTTCACTCGAAATACATGTTTTGAGAATCACTGAATCCAGAAAAAAAAAAAAAAAAAAGCATTTTTGGAAACATGTCCGTGTGTGTGTCTGTCTGTGTGTCTGTGTGTCTGTGAACAGCATAACTCAAAAACGAACAGTCGGATAAACACCAAACTTGGTATTTAGGTTCAGTATCTTCCAGAGATACGACATGAAGGTTTTCAAGAAAATCCCCCCACCCCAGACTACCCTTTACATGGAACATTTTTCGAAAATTTTAATTTTCTCAAAAACGGCTCTAACGATTTTGATTAAAACATCATATGTTTAAGATATTGTCATGTCAAATAAAATGTATATCTCGAATTTTCTGGGAATGTCTCCAAAAATATTCTTCATTGTGAACGACTTTTGCATAACTGGTAAACCATAAGAGATAGACAAAATTTTACTACACAAAAAATGTAGATCGCGTTAAAATACACAACTTATGTCATATACGTTTCTTTTGTTGAGGGAACCGTTTTCGAGATATTGCTTGTTATTTCCTTAAATTTTCCAATACTTATACTTTTTCTCAAATTCGTTTATTCATTTTTTTTATGTCCTGAACATGCAAACAGAATGGAATTCGCCACATAGCAACCAGCGTTAAAATATTTGACTATCGCTTAAAAGCTACCAATTAGATTGTACAAGAGTAGAGAAAGTCATGTGAGTGTAACACATCAGTTTTTTTTATACGCTACTATTTTAGTGTGTGTGTGTGTGTGTGTGTGCGCGCGCGCGCGCGCGCGAGTACGTGCCTAGTATCCGTGCGCCACAAGCCAAAACGACGACGTTATAGAAAAACTTTATCATTTGCCTACCGGCCAGGGACAACCGCTAAAAAACCTGAAAAAAGCTCTAAGAGTATTCTAACGCTTACCGATCACGCCTACCAACCAGGGAAAACCTATGAAAAAGCAGAAAGAGCTTGCATTTGTTTACCATCCGCAGAAAACTCCCAAAAAAAAAAAAAAAAAAAAAAAAAAAAAACTAGTCATTTTAAAAAAAAAAAGGAAAAAGACGAATAATATAAGTATGGTAGAAACAGCTTGCATTCGTCTACCAACCAGAGAAAACCCCCGAAACACTAGTTATTTAAAATTGCTGATGAGTTCTGCATAGGCTTTTGCAAATGTTGTTGGTAGCAAAACTCACCTTTTCCATCACCTCCAACATACCCCACTCCCACACCTTTTTTCTTTCCACCAATCATAATCTCTCTTATTCTCGCCAATCAGCAACTTTCATTTGTTCCTTTCCACCAATAACGTCACTTCTTATTCCCACCAATCACAACTTCACACGTCACTTTCTGTTATACTTTTTATCCCTCGTTCGCCATCTTTCCCCCTCTTTCAGACCCCAACCGCCGCACAGTCAACGCCTCGCCGCTCCTTAACCTCAACTTCGTGCCTCCGCCATCTTATTTAGTTCACATTTTTACCACCGCGCCTCTCATCTCTCAACCAGATTGCCTGCAAGAACAGATCTCGTTCATTCGCACCTCGACGGTTGCCTCGGCAGCAGCTACTGCCAACACCTACGTCGTACACGTTTTTGACCGCTTTCGACCGGCTTGAGAACCCTGCTCCTACGTACGCTAGCGACCATCACGATGGTCCAGTACCAGGTTTTGGTATAGTTAAATTACGCCTCTGCAAAGGGTGTCTGTACCGCTTTAAAAACCTAGGTATATCAGTGCGTAGTGATGTTGGTTGATCTTAAAGCTGGTTAAGCATTTTCAAAAACAGTTTGCTTTTATTTTTCCGCCTCGCGTGCCGCGCTTTTGGTGACGCATCCACACCGGTAACAGGTAAGTAACACACGCATAATTATTTTTCGGACCTGCTTGGCGTAGGAATATATCCTTTCGTGTTTTGGTACTGTAACCTCAAACCTCCTTACCCTCCTCTTGCGTCCGCCATCTTGTTTAGTTCTCACCGCATCTCCTTGTCGCAAACCCTCCGCCATTTTTAGTTCCCGCTATTTTAACCTCAAAATCTACTCTTCTAACCTCTTGCTACCGCCATCTTCTTTTAGTTCCCATTCTCACCACCGCATCTCCTTACCCCCACCTCTTGCGACCGCCATGTTCACCACTAACCTCCAACTTTCCTCGTCCTTAAACCTCTTGTCTCAACCACCTTGTTTAGTTCCCATTTTCGCCACCGCATCTCATATCGCCCCATCTCTCTATCCACTCAAGAAAACTACCATCCAACGTTCAAAAATTGCTGATCAGTTCACGACAGGCTTTTGCAAATCTTGTTGCTAGCAAAACTTACCTTTCCCATCACCTCCAACATACCCCACTCCTTTTTCTTTCCACCAATCATAACCTCTCTTATTCTTACCAATCAGCAACTTTCATTTGCTCCTTTCCACCAATAAAATCACTTCTTATTCCCACCAATCACAACTTCACACGTCACTTTCTGTTACACTTTTTATCCCTCGCTCCCCATCTTTTCCCTCTTTCAGTCCCGACCTCCGCACAGACAACACCTCGCCGCTGCTCACATCTCCGAACCAAATTGCCGGCGAGAACAGATCTCGTTTATTCACACCTCGACGGTTGACTCGACAGCAGCTACTGCGAACACCTACGTCGTACACGTTTTTGACCGCTTTCGACCGGCTTGAGAACCCTGCTCCTACGTACGCTAGCGACCATCACGATGGTCCAGTACCAGGTTTTTGGTATAGTTAAATTACGCCTCTGCAAAGGGTGTCTGTACCGCTTTAAAAACCTAGGTATATCAGTGCGTAGTGATGTTGGTTGATCTTAAAGCTGGTTAAGCATTTTCAAAAACAGTTTGCTTTTATTTTTTCGCGTCGCGTGCCGCGCTTTTGGTGACGCATCCACACCGGTAACAGGTAAGTAACACACGCATAATTATTTTTCGGACCTGCTTGGCGTAGGAATATATCCTTTCATGTTTTGGTACTGTAACCTCAAACCTCCTTACCCACCTCTTGCGTCCGCCATCTTGTTTAGTTCTCACCGCATCTCCTTGTCGCAGACCCTCCGCCATTTTTAGTTCCCGCTATTTTAACCTCAAAATCTACTCTTCTAACCTCTTGCTACCGCCATCTTCTTTTAGTTCCCATTCTCACCACCGCGTCTCCTTACCCCCACCTCTTGCGACCGCCGTGTTCACCACTAACCTCCAAATTTCCTCGTCCTTAAACCTCTTGTCTCAACAACCTTGTCTAGTTCCCATTTTCGCCACCGCATCTCATATCGCCCCCATCTCTCTATCCACTCAAGAAAACTACCATCCGACGTTCAAAAATTGCTGATCAGTTCAAGACAGGCTTTTGCAAATCTTGCTGCTAGCAAAACTCACCTTTCCCATCACCTCCAACATACCCCACTCCCACAACTTTTTCTTTTCCACCAATCATAATCCCTCTTATTCCTACCAATCAACAACTCTCATTTGTTCCTTTCCACCAATAAAATCACTTCTTACTCCCACCAATCACAACTTCACACGTCACTTTCTGTTACACTTTTTATCCCTCGCTCCCCATCTTTACCCCTCTTTCAGTACCGACCTCCGCACAGACAACACCTCGCCACCCAGCTCCTCTCCATCACGCGACCTCCATACTCCTCCATCTCCCTTCCTCCATCTCCCACCCCAAATTAACGAACCAATCAAAACACTACACGTCACTTCCTCAATTCTTTCAACTCGTCCCGGATGAGCCAACCCATTTAACGATAATCCTACCGCTCAGGGCGCTTTTCAAACTTACCGCCGCCGCCGTCGCACGCAGCGACACTAGCGACACTAGCGCCCCTAGCGGCAGGATTATCGTTAAAAACAATTGGCTCATCCGGGACTATTACTACTGACGGCTTTGGAACAATTGTTAATCGGTGATGTTCACTCGTTTACTTTCGTGTTTCTTTACTTTGGATTTTCTATTTAAATAATTTCACACACATTTACACTCATACTTACAGACTAGTGTGTTTGGGGGAATAATCCTGGCTAAAGAAAAAGTCCCATCCTCCAGCCGGGAATCGAACCCGGTACCTCTGGATTTGAAAGCTAGCATGCTAACCACCAGACCACAGAGACAGTCAAAAATGGACGTTAAGTTCATGAAAAAAACATGAGCACTCAAAAAACCAATACGCAATCAGACATTTCTCAAGACTTTATCCAATGATGTTTACAGCACGCTAAATAATTAGCTTTACAGTAACAAAAATACTGCAGACAAAACCATCATATCACTGAATCCAGTGTTTAAAACTTTTGGTCTTATTTTTTTCTCATACTATGAATTAAAAAGACCGCAATTGATATATCTTACCGAAGCTGCTATCAAGGTATAAAGTCATTTCCTACAAATAAGAACGTCCTACAACGGTGTATTATTTCATTCATTCTTTGGGGATTCCGCAATAGCCTTTTTTTTTCGTACAAAATTTAATACGTTTGGCATTGTAACACAGAGTATATTTTATTTGTACTTTTCTTTGTAATAGACAACCCAGAGATGTTGATAAAAAAGACATCCACAGCAAACACACTACACACAGACCAAATAATACTTCATCAAAAAAGGAGTTTTCTATTATAATTCACTTCCATCCTCTATAAAGGAACTGCAGAATAAAAATATTTTCGGGTCACTCAAACCGTCACATACAAGGATTGCACTCCAAAAAGTATTCTACATTTAATTCACTTTTCTTGATTATTTCATCATCTGACCTTCTAGAGTTAGGCTACGTATTTTAATAGTTGGCTAAACTCGTACTACAGGTCTTACAGAATACATCTTTACCGCTCGCATGGGGTTTTGTGTCTCGGCGGATGGAAATGCTACAGCCGGCTGTGCCTGATGACTTCGTTTCCCAAAACTCCGTACAAAATCTTGCCCCACTGCAAATGCTGGAAAAAAAAAAACATGTTCCTTCACTTAAACAGGCAATAAACAAATTCTCACTGACAGTGCAGGTAATGTTCCCGGTTTCATTCTGTATGTTTATCTCGAGTTCCTCCAACGAGCGAAGCTTTGTTTTGTACACGTTGTCCTTGAGGTTTCTCTGCAAATAATTAAGAGTCTTGTTAGATCTGATTGGCAAGAGGGACATGCACCAGCACTAATCGCATTATCTTGAAATACTTCTGTAATCTTATTCATGGACATTTTTGCTGTGTAAGAAGTGGTGCAGTATTGTTAAAACCACACATGATTTAGCTTATCATTATCATTATTTATTGGATAGATTCGTCCAGCATTAGACATGCTATTAAGAATCGGGATAAAATGCACAATGAGCGATACTTAATCTGAGCTTCAGCCACATAAGCCCCTCTGGCAACAAACAGTTACAAGTAATTAACTGCATATGTGGTTCACTGAAAACTCAAGTCCTGCGGGAGAGACTGTTAATCTGGGGAACCGCACCAGATCTCCGTTTTTGTAGTCTTCGGTCAGTTAATTAAAAAATATCATATTACAACACATATCTCTCTATCCACTTTTCTTACCAAAGTCTACTTCATACTAATCGAGATAAACGTTTCCAGAAATAATTGCATTACATATTTCGTTGTAGTTACAAGAGGGAAAGCGAACAGTTAATGTTTACAAAGTGGGTCACTTAATACTTCAAAAAGGTGCTAAGTATTTGAAAATTAAACCAATAACAACGAATATTTCGGAAAAGGTTAATGGCAGAAAGAGGAAGGGAAGGAGAGAGACAAATTCTGTGCCGTACTGAGATCTGCATTTCTCGTGCAGCAAGTTTTTATCCATGAAATGTTTACAAGTTATAGTCTTCAAAATATAGTGTTTTAATTAAAATAGTTTGTATTTGTTGAAATAAAAGGAAAAAAGTTCAAGAAAAACCCTCGTGTATCTTCTTTGAAATTAATATGAAGTTTGGTATTTGAAATTTCGTTTTTTAATTCACAGACAAGACACACAGGGTCTAATTGCGAGGGGCGGACACGGGGCGCCTCAAGACTTTAATTTCGCTGAAATCTCCATACTCAATTTTCTAGTTACTATATGTGAGCTGTACAGAAAGTAAAAGTGGATTCAAAAGATCAGACTCATTGTGAAGGCCATTATCATTAGCACAAGAAAAAAGTGTCGATTTTATTTTCAAGACAAGTTCAAGTAACGATATATTATACCATCGTTATGCAACTTGGCAGCCCTGGGTTTATAAAATTGACCTTTGTGCGCGTGGCTACTATATAAAGCTAAGAAAATATTACACATAAACATACTTCAGTTTTTAATGCACTTGGCATTTAACGCTATACACACATTTACCATCTTGATCATCACCGTATATTATGGTTTCGGATCTGCCAAGTGAAGTCATCACTGGAATTAGAATGCAAACTTCCTCTGCAAATTATGTTTATCCTTCTACAATTAGGGAGGAGAGATAAGCGGAAATGTAGGTATATCAAGGTAACGGACGTGACGTAATTAATTGCTTTTGCTCTATAGCGTCTTGAGACTCTTGACTATGCAAGATTAGTGTCCTGGTGAAAGGCATTCGAGGACTGTCAAAAACGAGGTATTATTTGACCAGAATCAAATTTGCCAGTGTCGAATTCTTGGGTCAGTGGTGGCCACACTCAATCGTAATCAAATTTTAATTAAATTCCAAGTGCTGATTAAACTTCGCGCATTCCTACAATGCCATTCGGTCCAAACGAACCGATAAAAACACAAGAATAAATCCATTCATCGATTCTCTCGATTCCATAACGTATCAACTTTTACTTTCTGAAGATTCATCGCTTTACGAGTTGCAGAGAAAACGGCTATTTTCATGTTTACTTCCTGATAAGTTATTTATGTGAAGGTGTATTTATTACGACCCTAGTCAAATGATAAATGCAGCAAAGGGATGTTTCTACCTCAGAGCAGTTTCTTTTGAACTACTTCCGACGGCAATAAAAAAAGTAAGCAGAGAAGAAATGGAGGGAAAAGGAGCGCCCCCCTGCCGCAGAAGATTTCAACTTCCTCTCCAAGTCTAGCTGCAAATTCAACGGTGGAGTCGTCCTTAAGTGAAGAGATACTACAAATTTACTTTATCAATCATCATTTCAAATGTTTGAGCTGATAAAAGATTTGCAAGAAACATTGGAAAGTTCAAATTCGAAAATTCCATGAGGCCTAAATCTAGATTAGTCTGAAACCCAGAAAATGTTTAGAACTGTTTTTCTCTTTCTTCTTCCGGTCACACGGTCCGGCGAGTGCTGTCTTCAAACGCCAAGAAACAGTACAACAGATGGGGTGGTTCGTAAACCTGCGACGTCTCTGCATCAAGTCGAGTTCATTTCCTTTCGTCCTGGCTTTAATGCTTATAAGTTCCTAAGCGTGCTCGTTGCATATCCCTTTTGCTTCGAGAAACAAAGTTTAGGAATTCCTAGTAGATATAAAAAACGTCATATTATTCTTGTGTTGTAAGATTTTGTCCTTCGCTTACGGTTTACTGATAATACAAAAATCTTTCTGAATGAAGAGGTCCTCACAGGCTATTTACAGAAATTCAAAATGTACATTTTATTTGTCATGCAAATGTCTTAAACATATTATGGTATTTTTTATCAAAATAATTAAAACCATTTTTGAGAATAACGAAAAATATTGCACGTAAAGGGTAGTTTGATTTGGAGGGACTTTCTTGAAAAATCTTGTCTTTGGAATTTTAACTTAAATACCAAATTTGGTGCTTAACCACTTTCGTTGTTGGATTATGCTGTTCACAGACACATGGACCTTTATCTGAAAGTACTTTTTTTTACATGCATTTATTCAGGGAATCTCAAAACGTTATTTCCACTAAAATACCGATATTAAATTTTTGGGTGGAATGCGATACTTCCTCTAGTTACTACAGGTAAGTCACAGAGAAAGTAAAAACGAAAGAATGAGATGAATATATGCAAAAAGGACAATAAACCAAAATAACATTTATACAGAAGAAGCAAGTTTCACGTCATTAAGGGAGCCGCCAGGTCGTAGTGTCGCGGTGCGCCGGATGTTGTAAATTGCAATCTCGTTACCACCCCCTCTTCTCCTCTCTGAAACGGAAGCTGCTAGCTTTTTGTTGTTTTGCTGTGTTCTACAACTAATGGATTCCCTGATCGTCAGCAAACTCGTGAGGGATCGTTCGTTATGCTTGTGGTCGCGTTATCATTTCTTTTTGTTGCAGCAACTTTTTAAAACACATTCGACCCCATTCTCACAGATTCGCAACACTGGCAACAGTTTATGGACTACAGTTGGTGCAATTTAATGGCGGAGAGGGAGAACTCGGGTTTAATAAACAATACTAGCTCACAAACTAACCCACTCTTAGCACACCTAATATTCCTGTGCAGGAAGAAGTGTGCCACACTTAGGGCCTTAGTTGCAAAGTCGTCTTCCTGTATCACCTGCTTGAGGAATTTGCTGATACATGAAAAAAAAAATTGAGTTTTATTTATGGACGCTCTTTAACTACTATGGTTCTTAGCGTCCCATTCTATATTGGGCGTGAAACACCTGTAATTTTGCTCAGAGGCCTCTTTATCAGGCTTGAGGTTCTTTTACGTGCCGTAAATCTACGACACGGGACCACCGGCTTTACTTCCCTTCCGAAGGAAGCCGTGCTAACGATTTTTACGCCCGAAAAAATCCATCGCCCTCCGCCGGGTTTGAACCCGCGACCTTGGGCTGATACATGGCATCAGTTGCTTAGGCGCTTAACTGTGACATCTAGTCTTTTTTTATTTAATCGATAATGGTGTGTTTGCTGTTCTTTGGGTAGTATTCACTGTGATTAGGCACAGGTGATGAAAGTTATGCAGTCGCCTTCCTGTGTCATCTAGCTTCTAGTTTTTGTACTTCGCAAGGTGGAATCACAAGAAAAAATGGAAATTTGGTGCAATTTCAAAACAGTAAATAAACACATAACTTGATAAAATGCAAAATCTTACGCCAGAGCACGAAAACTGTAATATATATTATTCTTTCTGGATATATAAATTATATTTTCACGGTTAAGGATAGGGATTAGAAACAACGGATTTCAGGACTGCAGTCAATGATAGGCCTATCGCTTTATCAACCTCCAGGAGGAACGGATCAACGAACGAGAGAGTAGTAAAGCTGGCCACATTTAGTGGTGGCAGGCTCAAGGACAGCGGAATCCCTAATGTTTCCAGACTTGTACACCCCCGGCGACCACCTCCCGGATAGGTTCGAGCATAAAGTTCCATGCCACATCAAACCACATTTACTGCATCTAACCCTACTAACCTGCAAGATGAAAGCCAAAATGAGGCCGTGGTAGTACATAATCCATCACAGCATTCGCCTACCCCCTCAAAAAATCTCGAAACCGGACTCCCGTATGCGAGGCACAGATGCTACTACCTGAGCTGTCGACTTCTCTCCGTTAATTTGGTTGCTAGGATTTTTTAATAGCTTCAACAACTTTTTCAACAGTATCGTCAGGAATGTTGTTGCATCCCTCAATTTTCTTGGAAACGTTGAATACTGAATATCTCTATACCACTCTCTTAAACTTCTGAGGTGTAGGCTTTGAATTAAAACAACACACACTCACATTCAAACTTTCCAGACTCTGGAAGACAGACAATCCCAATCAAAGAAACATCCTCCTCTAGCCGGACATCTGCGTTAGGAAGGTAGAAAGCTGCCCATCAGAACGCAATAATCAAACATATGAAGCAGCATCATTTTTACTATCGAAACCCAGAATGGGCCCCTACAGATTTAAACTGCAAGTTGAATGCCAATGAAAACCAAAAGCAGAGTTTTAACCGTGCTTCAATGAAAAGGTTTTTTTGCAAGATAAATAACTCGACGTGGAACTCTGTTGGCGCTGAGTGCATTAATCTTTCAATGGCTTCTTATTGGACACTCCAATTAGCAAACAAGAGCAGGTCGAATGACTGCGTTCTTCAATCTTCACTATCTATCTACTCGTATCTTTTAATGAAGTTGGATTGTGTCACATTTAACAAATTACTTTCTCCGAATACGCTGTAAATAAACACGAGGTGCAACAAACGATTTAGGTGATACATATTTATCAATTTAAAGTCACATTAATATACCGAATTTCACTCGTCACTTTACAAGTATCTTGGGTTTTAAGAACACTAATAATTTGCCGTTTTACAACAGAAGTTTCGGAATTTTGCAATTTTCTCTTACGTTCATCGATATGATTGCTTATCACAGTTACGGGATCAAAACTACCGTCAAATGAATGTAAATTTATTATAAACTATACAGCTTTAAATTTTTCAAAATTTGTGTCCGGTTTATATGCAATTTTCATAAATGTAAGCAGAGAGATGTGTCGATATCCATGAATTTTTCATTCCTTTGTCACTCTCGACACCTTGAACAGGGTACTTGTTCCTACCAGTTACCTCTTGCTACCGAATACAAATCTATTCATCATATTGCTTCCACGACTTTGGGCTTCCTATCCTATACATGCAACGCAATTACAACATTAATATTAATTATTTCACATATCGAACTTGGACGAGAATCATATTTGCTCAACATTTCGTCTCTTAGAAAGGTCAACATAAATACATTCATAAATTGATTAACAGCATTACAGTACCGTTTATTCAAGTAAGTTAATGAACTTCGTTAGCATTTAGCTTGGTTTAAACTTCAGTTTCTGATAAAATGTTGTGAAGCTTCTTAGAAATATTTTGACAGAGTACTCGTACAACCTTTCACAACCCACTACAAATCCACATACTCGTACATCCGTTATACGCTGCAGTCGTTTTAAGGTGAGGCAACAGACCGGCTATATGCGTAGCACGCTGTGCTGCAGTGACCTTGGTACTTTATCCGATGCGGCGCGTGGCGCTTTCGACGTTATTTTATCAGCTGTGCTTCAGTCGCTACTTTGTGTTCATGCTATAAAGAGTTGTGCCAGACATCTGTGTTGTGTGCGAGTTGCTTAAGAATGTTAATGTCTTGTTATTAGTTCACTGCAATGCCTGCCGTCAAATTCACGCTTGAACAACGAATATTTGTGTACGGTGCATACGTAGAAACTGAATCATGTAGATAGGTGTGTAGACTATTTCAGGAGAAATTTCCTGGTATTCCAGTTCCAGGTAGAGAAACTGTTAGATTTCTGGTTAATAAGTTTAGGACAACGCGGTCGCTAAACGCTAAATCTAAGAAGCTAAAACGAGATGTTCAAACGGAGGAAAAAATTGCATCTTTTTGTGCGAATCCTAAAAAATAAAGATTATAGGAGCAATCCCCATACATAGACGAACTTGAGGACAATATCAAAACACAAATTATGAACTTTACGCAAGAGGAAGCTATGCGTGTGAATGGAAATTTCATCCGAAGATGCCAGGAATGTCTTCACGCAGATGGACACCGCTTATAACAAGGTTAATACTCATACTACTATCTCTCGTAAGTAACGCGGAACGAAAAACCTCCAGTGTAATATACAGTGTGCGGAACACGCATACGCGTGACCCGTGGCCTCTCCATAAAACGACCGCACTGTATTATTCACAAGCGATTCTTCTATGCGTGTTTGCCCATAAAGTATTTCCAAAGAAAAAACAAGTACTCAGTTACATATACGAAGAAACGTCATTCAAATGTTTAAGTTGTTATAACGAGCTCTTACAATGGAATAAAAAAAGTAGAATACCAAACTTTCAAACATTTTCCGTTAGATGTATTTCTACCTGGAAAACTTAAACATAGATGGAATATTTTTAAAATGGCTGAAAAATACATCATTTCACACTAATTGAGCATTTTACTGGGCTCTACATTTTCTCGTAGTAGCTTTTGTCTGTCTCTCATGGTTTAAATAAAACTCAATCAATCAATCAATCAATCAAGAGGACTTAACTTTACACAACATTCAAAACATATTACTCTTTACCAGTACCTAAAACAATATGATTATTTTATTTTAAATCCTCACACTGATTTTTTTTATGAAACGTAATACCCCTCTAGGTATCCACCACAGGTAAAAGTGAGAAAGATTAATGTGCAAAATAAATTACATTTAAAAGGCAACATATAGGGCTACATTTTAATGCTAGGAACAAAATAGGTAATTTATTTCTATTCGAAAAAAACAAATTTCCACCACTGGGTACTTCTGATATGATGAACGGCGCTCACTGGTTATTTGCACGTACACATCCTTATGTGCAAGGTATGGCTTACATGTTTCTCTCTACGCTGTAGAACTATTTGCAACTAAGTGGCATGAAGGCAACATAGGGATTAAAAAGAGAGGAGATGAAGGGAATAAAGAGACAGTCTGAGGTTAGACTGACCACAAGCACCAAATGCAAAAGAGACACACAGAGGTGCATGAAACCTAGACCTGGTCGAGCTATCGACAGCAGTGCTTACAGCACATACCAAAAGCTCCATTACTACGCATCCCAAGGGATATGTGGTCACGTAAATCAGCGACCAGAACCTAAAATGTATGTACAATACTCCTAGCCCTAGAGACAAGGCAATTTGCAACTGCCAAAATGGGCAAAAACTAACAAAACGCTAACGAGCGAAATGTCAGTAATATTACAATACAGTAAATGTTCTCAAATTTGGGGTTTTCGTTTATTGCAAAAAATGGGCCCCTTTACTCTCAACATAAATTGTACAATTAAAAATTATTAGTATTTCAGCACAGCCTTCTCGAGCTATCATAAGTATTAAAACCACGTAAGTCATGTTCTGGGCATACGTCACTTTACATTCTTTATGGAAGTTCAGTACACACAAGTCAAAAGTTCGTGCAAACAACAACAGAGGCCTTCAACTTTCTACTTTGAAAATTGAGTTTCAATCAATCTCGTATATTCAAATAATGTCAGTTTTCAAATAGTTTTCCTGAAAAAATATATATAAACAGAATGATCCAGAACTCTGACAAATTTTCAGCGATAGCTTTCAAGTATTTTGGTACAAAGGACCCACGGTCACCGGCGGCTCGTTACAAAGTAATAATGTAATTATGAGTTATTCAGTTTGCTACACCAATCATCACTGTTTCTGTGAAAATACCTTCACAACAGTCAAGAAGGCTGTATAATATTTGTGATAGTATTTCATTAACGTTTTAATAAACACACATGTAACTTAAAACTGCCGTCTATATTCCAGGATCGCTGCAGCAAAAGAAACGAATAAATATATCTATTTGTCTGTTGTATGGGTTCTGCTGTCAGCTTGTTGGTATCTAGTGTGAATTAAATTATTCAAACTAGCAATGCATCCATCTCATTTGCATGAGTTACTCCAAAAAAAAAAGAATTAAAATGCACCAATATTAATATTAATCATATTCAGTTTTTGTTCCGTTGATTCTGACTACTCAACTATAATGAAATATAAAATGTGAATTTTGCAGCCAACAAAAATTATATATATGTTTTTCCAATGGTAAACATGTAATCCCTTTTTCGTTCTGTTACATCGCCGAGTTGTTTGTGCCCACAAGTGTTCTCCGATACTTTTCTTCCCCGTGCACCTTTCAACAGTTTTGCTTGTTTTCAGTATTATTCGTTCAAGTTAGTATAAAGAAATCTTAAAAGTTTGCAAAGCTTCTACATTAATGATCACTGGCTTAGCTAATTCGAATCACAGTGAATGTTTGGATTACATTACCGCAAGCTTTCGTATTTTTAGTTTTATTTTCATAGCGACTTCGGGATGCGATAAACCGTTATAACTGCCGTTGTTTTTTGCCTTAGCGGTTATAAGCAACGGTTAAGGCCTTAGTATGTACATGCCTGCTACTGGTAGCACTAACCATCAAAAGAAAATTTTTCCAATAGTGTGCTTTCCGATATATGCTCTGGCATCATGTTCCCAATTTTATCCTTTTGAAAATGTAACGGGAGAACCAACAAACTACGAACCGGCTGCGCGGTGTTTTTTTCCACTGGGCGTGTGGAAACATGATAACGCATTGCTGCTATAAACAAGGTCACGCTACTGACGTGGTTTTGCTCTGCAGTGCTAAGTGCAGTATTGAGTTGACGGTAATGTGATGTAGTTCAGTTATTATGAGTTATTTACGACAATCCATGAACTTTACAATAAAGTTCAGGCCACAGGAAGCGTTCAGCCTAAGAAATCTAAAAGACGGCGTACGTTTCTTACCGAAGAAACATTAGACGACATCGGTTATCGTTTGGAGAATTCCCCCAAAAATCACTTAGGTGTCTCACACAGGCAGGCAATTCTTATGGCTCTGCCCGAGGAGCTACCAAATTGCTGAAGCTAAAACCATATAAAATAACTGTGGCACATGATCTTCAACCAGGTGATCCTGTAATTAAGCGCACATTTTGCCAGTGTAGTCTCAATAGTGTACACAATGGTGAAATAGACCCACATTTAATATTTTCACGGACGAGACTTGGTTCCACCTTCATGGTATATGTGTGTACACAAAATAATCGTTATTCAGCTCTAACAAACCTAATATTGTTCATGAAGTATCCCTTCATGAGGAAAAAATTGGTGTATGGTGGGCCATGAGCGGAGAAAGAATTATAAGGTCAATTTTTTTCGGGTCAAGCAGTTGACCCAGTACATGCGTGAATGCACTTTCCGCCCCCCTTTTTTAGAGAATTAACAGACAGAGAGCGTGATTTTGCCTTTTTTCAACAAGACTTTGCAACAGCTCATAGGCCAATATTTCGATGAGAACAATTGAAAGTGTGTTTGAGGACAGAATTATTAGTAGAGATTTGTGGTCTACTCGGTCCGACATAACCCCCTGCGATTTCTATTTCAAGGGTAACTTAAGCATAAAGTGTACAAGACAAACCCACGCACTCTGAAAGAATTAAAACAAAATATTCGCCAGGAAAGTGACAGAATTTCTCAACGTGAACTACAGCGAGTGTTGGATAGTTTGCTAAAGAGGTGCCAAAAATGTATGGACGACGGTGACAGCATCTCCCTTCATAAAATTGGTAAGTAAAACCTTTAAAAAAGCATTTAAAATGTGTATGGTTGACCGCGCATTTCTATGATAGCGGCAGACAGCAACCAGCGCCGAGGACGCGAACAGGAAAAACACCGCGCAGCCGCTTCGTAGTTTTTTGGCTCTTTCTGTAGAATCAAGGCTGAAAACTTCAATGTCATAGCCGGGATTTGAACCATGGATCGTTGGCTTACCGTGCCGCTACTCTAATAAACTGAGCTATAATTTCAAAACGCTGGCGCGACATTTAACTCTCCAACTGACTCATTTTAGGTAAATGACAAAGCATTCTGATATTATCTCTTTTTGACTTAACAATGGTTAATTATGAAGTCCCGGACTTGATCGTAAAAGTTTAATTCGCCATCGGGGTAGATATATCAAAACTGAATTTGAGAACTCCTTCTGCTTCATCGGGGAAATGAGTAATTTGGAGAATTTAATGTAGCATCAGCATGTAGCTCAGTCGGTTAAAGCAGCGACATGGTAAGTCGAAGCACCGTGGTTCAAATCCCGGCAATGGCATTGAACTTTTCAGTCTCATTCTACCTTTCCAACTTTACCATACGCATGGTATGTGTGAAAGATCAATTAATTATCAATGCCATATTTTATGATATAGAGGTTTTGCCCACATTGCTCTATAAGACGGTATCCAACGCAGTAAACTGGAAGACTACATAAGGCCTCACTTGAAGGCAATGAAAACTATCTGTTAAAGAATATGGTTATTCATCACATTAATAGACCAGTAATTTTTAACTGATTTAAATCATCTAAGCTACCAAGACTGTCGATTATATTTTCGTTCCGAAAAGGCAAATCTGATCGATGGCTTTGAGATTATGATTGCACCAAATCTAACGAGTATGGAAATGGATGAATTTCCTTCCAGAAGCATATAAGGGTTTGTGGCAACCACCTCTCGCAACAGAATTAGATCGCTTATGTAGAAACCAAGCCTTTCTTGATTCTCTTCCTTTAGAATCTCGAGTTACGTTATTTGGGTTTTCGATAACGTAAAGTGACGCATGCACAGAACATAAGTTAATGGGTTTAGCGCTTACGTAATTCAGAGATCACGTAAAAGCTTTCGAAACTCTGTTACTCTAATAGACGGGATTTCACAAATATTGTACCGTGACTATAAAAAATATGACATTTCAAATCAAAACAGGTTATCATCTGAATTCAAAACGTTTTATATTATGTTCCGGTCTTTCACGCCTAGTATAGAATGGTACGCTAAGGACCACAGTAGTTAAGAGCATCCATAAATAAAACTCAATTTGGTGCTTTACATTACGTGCTACAGGGCATCTAATTGATATTTGTCACCAGATGGTACAGCAGTGCCCCGTATCTCTTAACGGCCACTGCATTAGTCACCTCTCGTGCAATAGATTGATATGTGATACAAATTAGTTCCTTATTTAACATGATCATTTACCTTCAAAATAATTGTCAAATATACATTGTCATAATCGTATGAATGAAACGTCTTACGTAACAGAGTTAATGCACCTGAAATAGAAATACTCTTAACAAATAGACGGGAGGATCCTCCGGTTTAAACCTGCCTCTAGGATGAACGAAAACCCGTGCATCAATCATGACAGTGTGCGCTTTTGTCGCCTATCCTTGTACTGCACAGACTTGTTTGTCACCATTACCCAACCGGGTGGAGGAACACATATCTGCGGGGCACAATATTAAAAAACGCGGTTTACGTAATGGCGTTTAGTTACGGAGTCTCCACGATAACAAGCAATTCCTCGTAGGTCTACGCAGTCAATATGTGGTCTGTCCGCATACCTTTGTAGTCGTCATAATAATGAAAGCGCTATGACGTGCCTGTTATATCACTTTTTGACCAGCTCTATTGTGATTGTTCCTTCAAAATACTTACATTCAGACTTGCGCACACTAGATTTGAAGGAAGTCCTTGCGTAACGCTATAAACTCGATCCTTACAGAAGTTCGTGACACAAGAACCTTGATGGGGTGGAGAGGGAAGTTTGTTAAGTGCCCCAACTGCCAAGTTATGATGTGCTTATAAACCGGCACACAATTCCCCCAACTTTTTCTCTCATAAAATCTAATGGTGTAGCTATCTTAGCACGGATAACTTTTCCTTCTTTTTCTTTAAAAAATATTGTAAAACATTCTAGGATCGTGTCAAAACTTGCATGTGAGGTGCAAAAACTTTCAAACAGCTGTAAAGCAAGAGCTGGCACATCGTAACAAAACATTTTCCGAAGATTTTTTTATGGAATTATCGATTTTGAATAAATAATTGATGTCAGCGTATAAAGTGCTAAACCGAAGCAAACATTTTAAAATATATTGTTTATGCATCATTTTCAATTAGGAATGAGGTAATGAGATTTCTCAACATACGTTAGCTCATTCCCAAGTTCACTTCGCCGAAAGACAGCCCAACCCAAGTCTGCTGCAATGGAGATCAGGGTCTAAAAAACCAAAGGTGGCATTGAATTAAAAAATAGTTGAACATTATAGGATCTTAAGTAATGTTTTCAGCGAGAGGGAGTTTTAGTGGACACCAAAGCATCCACTTATAAGTTAGTTTTATGAAGAATATTGCAAAACAGTAGGAGGAATATTTTAATTGTTACTATTACTCTTTTACAAGATCTGCCAGTTACCTTCTACACATCATTCCAGATGTTTACTTATCACCTACAGTATAGTTCAGAAAACCAACAAGCTTATGAATGAGGCACAGGTTTATGCACAATTAAGCGCGAAGGTTATACAAAGTTATAGCATTTTTACTACTAAAGTTAGACGTGCAATGTTTGCAGCCAATTTGGAATATTCTAATACGCTATCTCGCTGCAGTTTCATGTTTGTATCTCTTATGGTTTAGCATATGTACCCTTTCTAACTTATGTTATTTGCTTTCAAAATATTAATAGAGCCATAAAAATATAATTGCTCATATAATTTATTGCAGTTATTATTCTTGTTTACCTTTTTCGTAATTCCATTTTTTCAAGCTAATTTTCAACTTAACTTACTGTTTAGTATAAAATAACCGTTATGATTAAGTACATGCCCAAGAAAAACAATCTTTATTGATTAATATTTCATAAAGTTGAAACCTTTGCTGTGATTAAAAAGGGGAGAGTCTATATTTAGAAGGGTTCAAACGATTTGTTGCGGTTTCTAATACAAGTAATAATTTATAGTCGCTCTTAGTTATACCCCTCTGAAACCTTTTACTGACCAGTGTATTAATTTTTACAGATAACCAAGAGAATGCAGGTTTTTGCGCTGAGAGAGAGAGAGAGAGAGAGAGAGAGAGAGAGAGTGAAGCTCCGCAAACGCAGTTTACAGCGCAATTAAGTGAGGTTTTCCCTCCTTTCTTTTAAGGAAACTAACTCTTTTTCAAACGGTATTGTAATGCTTGTTTCTAAAAATCATGTTCCGAGATACGAGTTCACATACGCTCATAATTTCCCCCCAAACACAAATGCTCATTAATGCGCATGTGCGGTGTGAACAACAGTTTCCAGCTGGTAACACGTGTTCTTTCACACAAACAAGAAACATCAGTATTCCTGTGTAGCAAGCACATTTGTCACTTGTCGCCAGGGCAGGTGCGAGGAGAGTATACCTGACCATCAAGCTACATGCAACATAGTCCTAACTTGATCCCTACTGTCTTGTCAAGATTTGTGCCTTTCAGCTGATGTGCAACGAGTTTATGGGACGCTGGTTATGATCCAATATTCAGAGTAAAATGTATGAAACCTTAGTTTAATTCTAACAAATTGTTCTCGGCGATTATTAGGTTTACATCGTTTGCTAACAGGCTACAAAATGCGAGCACTTTATTATCAAAGCTTGCTCTTTCAGAACACGAAATAGGCTCGGAAACCTTAGAAGGTGTCATAAACATAACAGTTTATTTCACTTTGAGTCAAGCAATTAATTTTAAAAATAATTCGGTGTGAAATATTGGAAAAGAGAAACGGCTTAAAACATATTTAGCATACTGCAACTGTGGCAATCGCGTACGAAAAACGTGTAGTTCATTTTTGTATGCTCTTCTACTTACCTATGGCAAATGAGTATTAAATTCTATCAAAAAATTCGATGTCCAGATTTCACTGAAAATGTGTGTTTTGGGGGCACCTGAATTAAAAAAAAATTAGGAAAAGATATCTCTTTCTCTCTCTTAAGGGTGTGTGCATGTTCGTGAACAGCACAACTAAAAAACGTCGGAAAAATACCAAAGTTGGTATTTAAGTTCAGGGACTTTTCAAGGATGCGACACAAAGATTTACTTAAAAAAAATACCCCCCACTACAAACTACCCTCTACTGGAAAATGTTCGTTAGTTTTCATTTTCTCAAAAAGTGGCAAACGATTTTGCTTAAAACACCAAATGGTTTATGATGTGTGTAAAAGCCTCCTGCGAAGCCGTCTTAATTCTGAATCAATTTTGTGTAAATTTGTACAACTGGTAAACCATAAGAGATAAACAAAGGCTAGCTACACGAAAAATGTACATCTCGTTAAAACCAACACATTCCAGATATCCCTTGTCATTGGGTTTATCTGTCAAATACTTCCACATTTTTAAGAGCCTTTTTTGTTTCTTGTGATGTCTTAGAAAGAGTATGGAATATCAAAGCCAAACCATAGCGAGCTCCTTTTTAAAGATTTTACCAAAGCGCCATGTATCCTTCATATATGTACAACGAAAAGTGTAATCAAGCCATTTCTACAAACGTTTATCTATATTAACGTGAAGTGGATTGAAGAGACACCTTCAACAGAAAGAGCTCCATCAAACTCGCAGGTCATTGGCAGGACTGTGGAAACTGCCCAAGACATTCAATATCCACAAAGCTGGCTCCTCGAGTGCCACTTTACTTGACGCTATCAATTTCACTCAGCCGCACTCTCAACACCAAAATGTTCCTCCATCAGAAGGAAATGGCGTGCTCAAGCCTACAGGAGCTTTATCGTGTACATAAAGCACGGCAAGTTCTCAAGCTTGCAGCATTTACACAATCTTGGACATCATAATCGCATGCAATCGCGGATGACGTTTTTGCTAGCAAGTTTTCTTTAGCCAGGATTATTAACCATCTTCCCTAGAATACGGAAATAATATAACCCAACTGTAAAACGAGTGCACATCGTTGCCGATGAGCAATTATTGTTCCAAAGGCCAAACGGACTGACATGACCGGATATGTGGAGGCGGCCAATTAACGGGGAGAATTGTCTGGTGTTACATTCACATGACTTTCTCCACCCATTCTTCAAACGCTTCCATCTACTTCATGGTAATCGGGATAAAGGTTTGTAGAAATTGTCATATTGCATATTTCCTTGTAGAAAGAACGGGAATAGAGTAGGCTTAAGCGATAGTCAAATCTTTTAAGAGCTGATCGCTATGGGCTTAGAAATTCAGTTCTCGTTGCATGTCCAGAAGAGCAGCAAAAAGAAAGACTTCCCATTTGAGGAAAGTATTATAAAATTCAAACCAATAACAAGGAATATCTCGGAAATGGTGAACTCTACAAAAATGTATTTGACATAAATTGTGTTTTTAACATCTACATTTTTTTTTGTGTAGTAAGATTCTCTCCCTTTCGGTTATGCAGAAGTCATTCAGAATGAAGAGGACTTCAGAAGCCATTTCCAAAAAATTCAAGATATACATTTTATTTGTCATGAAAATATCTTAAACACATGGTATTTTAATATATTCGTTAGCCATTTTTAAGAAAATAAAAATTGTCGAACATCTATATAAAGTGCGCTCGCGCTTTGTTAAAAAATTTCGTATAGCATTCTTGGAAAACACTGAACTTAAAACACCAACTTTGGTGTTTAATCGACTTTTCGTTTTTGAGTTATGCTGTTCAAAGACACACACACACACACACGGACGGGGGGGGGGGGTTAAGGCGATCTCAAAACATATTTTCGGTGAAATTTCGACATCGCAATTTTGGGTAGATTACAATAACTGGAAGGTAAAAGCAGCTTCCTGTAGCAAAGGTATGTATAGTTTTTGACCGTGGGACAATCCTTTAATTTATACCCGTTTAAGGCCGTAGAGAGCCTCATTTAGGCTCATCTGACTTTGGTTATATTCTTTTTATTCTCTTTGCTACTTATAGTACGTAGACGAAGTATTGCATTTCACTCAAAAATTCGATACAGAGATTTTAGAGTAGTAGGTAATACAGCAGAGACTATTTTTTGGCGAGCATTGGCCCTCTTAACACCCCCGCTCTGAGAAAGCATATTCAGAAAAGCGTCCTATTATAGATGTTAAATATGAGATAGCCTGATGAAACGAATTTTTTTTTAAGCCGCTTTCATTCATGTAGTATTTGCTTATTTCTGAAACCCCATTGAGAATATATTAAAGCAGGAAAATATAGATTTCATTAAAATGCATTAACTATTTCCGAAACATTCGCCATTGTACATTTAATTTTCAGAGTTTGAAACCGTACACTTTGAAATATCAAATTTCCACTTCTATCGTGAGCCGAGCTACTTTTATGGTCACTCGTTGAAAAGTTTTTATACCATGAATGGTGTGTAAAATAGCTGAGACGGTTAATCATCCGACAAACATTTATTACATACTAGGAATTTTTCATTGCTAGGACAGTTACCTCGCGCTTTTACAGACAAGTAGCTCTTATTTCATTTTTCAACTCAAGTCCAAAGATCACTTCGATTTCCATTTCCAAACCCGTGCTTCTTACAAATGTTGCATTTCTTCCCCTGCTGTACTCGTCCAAGCGAAAGTTCCATTTCTGAGCGTGTAGTTTACGCTATCGATTCTAAACATCGCTTGCTATCACCAATCGATCAGAGACACCCAACTTCTGCAATCACGTAAGTGCTTCTGCTTAGATGACCCCGCTCTTCTAGGCCAAATAGTATTGATTCAACGTTCCTGAATGTGTCAAACTGAGATGCGACATTAAGCCAAGAGCATGCCAGTCAAAACACGTTTCTATGGGTATTACAAAATAGGTTATAAATGCTATTTCAATCGCGTAACAAGCCGCCAATTCGGGATAAAAAGGCTTTCAGTTTGTACCAATCACAGCCGTCTATACTGCTAGTTTTGACGGTTTCATTTTCCTACTAGTAGGTAGAGAGGGTATTGCATTCCACTTAAAATTCGATATTACGATTTCACTGGAAGCATATGTTTTGAGGCCCTCGGAACAAAAATTTAATTTTTAGAAAACGGTTCGTGTGTGTATGTGAAAAGTAGGATAAATACCAAACTTAGTATTTAAATTCAGAATCTTCCACAGAGATAATCTCCCATCCTAAATTAACCTTTACATAGAACATTTTTCGATTTTTTTTATTTTCGCAACAAAAAAAAAAAGAGCCAACGATTTTGATTAAAACACCACGTATTTGAAGATTTACATAACAAAATGTATATTTTGAATTTTCTGGGAATAGTCTGTTAAGTTCTCTTCATCCGCAGGGAATTTTATATAATCTGTTTAACCAGTAAACGTTAATTGATAGACGAAAACGTACAACACACAAAAAAAATGTAGATCTCTTGAAAACAAAATTTATTTCAAATAACTTTTTTTGTCGCACAAGCCATTTTCGAGATATCCGTTATTAACAGTTCAAATTGTCCAATACTCACTTTGTCATTCTTTAAAGTACTGTCAATACTCGATTTTTCTAGAGATTACATGGAAAGAGTGTGGAATTTTAAGGAGAACATGGAGTCCAGTTAAACATTGACTATCGCAATTCTTTTTGTGTCTATAACGAAAATTGTAGCTGTTTCTGCAAAGGCTTATTTCGATCAAAATGAAGTAGGTGGAAAAGTAAACTTAGATAAGAATAGTTTGTAAACCCACTAATAAAGAAAGAGGGTAGAGAAAGGCATGTGAATGTGACATCAGACATTTGTTGAGCCGAATGTACATAGCAGTTGAGATAAAGGAATTTAACAAACACGAATATGTGCTTGGATAGCCACCTATATATGTATTAATTTAACTATATTTTATACACGGCAGGGTCGTACTCCGTGGTCTAGGGGTGCCGTGCTAGCCTTAGTTCCTGAGGTCGTGGATTCAAACCCGGAGGACGATGGATTTTTTCAGGTGTAAAAATCCTTCGGAAGGGAAGTGAGGCCGGTGGTCGTGTGTCATAGGTTTACGGCACGTAAAAGAACCTTAAGTCTGAGGAGGCCTCTGAGCAAAATTTCGGATCTTTCAAGCCCAATTTTCCTTTCAATTTTCCGTTTGGTGGAGCAGGTTACATATAAAGTTGTCGGAGAAGAGGGTTGTGATGATGACTGTAGGATTGGCGTAAATGTTTATAGCTGGTGCGGAGGACAGTAGTCCTGTGTCAGCAGTCAGATAAACCAGGGAGCTCCATCATTAATAGTTTGCAGCCGTTGAGTTTTGTACATCTGTGTAAGAGTGGCAAATCCTCATATGGACGTGTGGACTGATGAGGCAAGTATAGATGATCATCTCATATACTGATGCCAGTTCCGCTTCAGATATTTGATATTTCGCTTGTGTAATTTTGTGCCTGAACATTTGTACTATATGGGAGAGATGATTGACCCGTGCAAGTTTCGTATCAAAGAAAACTGCCGAGATATCTCGTTGAATCCATAAGGGTATTTGGATTTCCCTCATAGTAACAGAATGATCAGTTAGGCGCCGTAAGTGAATTTCACAAGTTTGGATGTATGAGGGAGGATATTCACATGTTAATTTCTGCACCGTTAGTGCAGCAGAAGCTTCAGCTGGGTTATCCCAAATACCATCTGCTTGACAGTTAAGCGGAAATTAAATGTATAAAAATTCATGCTGTTTAAATCAATGTTTTATACGCGCATTTTATGGATATATTAGCAAAAAATCGCAGCTCTGTTCATGTTGATGGGTTTAATGCAGAAAATGTTCTGTCCCGCTTTCATATCCCCCCTCCTCATTCCACTTTATGTACAACTCGTGTGTCATCTTATGTTTTGAAGGGAGGTTTTAAAAAGTATTGTTTCTTTGAATGTATTTAAAAATGTAAAACATAACTAGAAGGTTTGACAGTAAAGAAACTTGTGTTTCGTCCTTATGCTTGTAACACGATAGGAGCTACTTCTGTTTCGCATGCTAACTGGTTTACATACAGAAATACACACAAAAAAAATCGGTATAATTTCTTAAATATTCATCCTGTATAAGTTTTTATAAAAAATAATATCAGTTAGAAATATTGTGCTTACAAGCTTTGTTTTATGTGGCATTAGAAAAATTTACCCCATTTTCCGTAATGTAGACAACATTGGATTTTATGTTATAACGCAACTATGCAGGCAGACGAAGCTTATATGTATCGATTAAGTTTCTCCCGATCCTGGGTTCAAATCAACAGCAGCCTCGTGCACATTTCTGATAATGGGGCACAACTTAACGTTAGTAAACTAACTAATTAATCTGCACTTAAGTTTCTTACGCATCTCACAGTTGTTATAGTTTCAATGCGTAGTCTTGTTCATAAGCTGCACATAAAAATTACCAGCAATAAATATATAAATACTCAGAATCAAGCATCATGTTTAAACTTCATCTACTGTGCACAACCCAGTGTTTCTGCAGCGGGGGGGCCTTTAAAATGTGTTAAATACAGTAAAATGTAACGTTAAGAGAATGCAATAAATGGAAAGTAATTAAGTTAGAGAAGCTCCTCTTGGAAGGGCTCCGACTGAATGCGAGGGTGCGAGCAAAACCCACAGATTCCAGTGCCCTTCGTGAAGATCTCCCTACGACACCCCTCTCACCTGCTCTCCATCATAACTCCTTCTAAACCAAAGTATTCTGCCCTGCTAAGCCTGAACACAAGGAGAATGTGCTCTGGCAAAGTTGTCTGCATTCGACTGTGAAGCGCGCTTCTCTTGTGCATTACAATGCAGGTGCCGAAACATTCACGGTTTATGTCTAAAATACTGTAGGGTTTTTTGGGTTGACAATTTATGCAGAAATTACATTAATGTATTTATCGTTCTTTAATTTAAGGGAGGGCATGTGCCCTGTAGCGCGAGCCACCACTGTTCTAATCAAACCTGCGCGACTGGTTCGGTGTGCAGTGACCATGGATAAGAGCCCTTAAGCGAATAGCTGGTAGCATGCACAAAAACTGCCGCAGCAAGATCCTCTTACGGGACGGCATACCTTCTAATAAAATTAGGGCAGAGTTACACTCATTCAAACAATCTGCTTGGAGTTTAACGTTCGCATCGTAAGATTGTGAAACCGTTTGATAATCTTTTAAGTTTTAATATGCCGGGTCGCGGAGGACATCTACACAGTCTCCGAATGCGAGTTGCCATAATCACATGAACGAATGTCTGGAAAATGCACCACCACTGCAACGCGACCTACATTCACGCTGGTTCTGCTCTATGGGGCAGAAATATGCATTTTCAACATAAAAACTGAAAATGCGCTCGTGTTTGAAAACAAACGCTATGATAATATTCGGTTCAGTGAACGAGTGGGAAAAATACTGAAATTAGATGACGTTTGTGTTCAAACACTGTGGCAGATATAGTGTGACCAGCAGACGGGTATTCGCTACGGAACTGCCACAGAATGTTTAACAGGCGGAGGAAGGCTCTTCCAGACACACTTTATGGGAGAAATAAATATTTAAGTAATAAGAAGGTAGTTGAGGAAAAGATCCAAACTGGTATCCAAAATATTAAAGCAGTTTGGTAATGTCCATTGCTTTATTGAGCACAAGGTCAGGTCTCCCAGCATTTTCAACAAACGACAATAATATGTAACTATGAATACGGGAAGCTGCACCGTCACTCCATGCATGTTTGTTTGCAAGATTACAATTCTATTGAAATCAACGTCAGCTCCTTGCTGAATCCTAATGGTATGAGTATGCACTTCCTTCCAAATTTCAAAATTATGTTTTTAATCAATACGCAATCAACTAGTGTTAATGTCCAAAGAAATTATATTCTTGAAAAAAACTGTCTACTGACTTGTGGTTTAGCTTATCTCTATTTTGAGGTAGTTATTTTCTCATTACCACTTTTGGTAGCATTGGTTGCAACACACTCGCTTCATTTCTGTTAGCTGACAAAATGATTTGATTTTAAGCAACACTAGTACGAAAGTAATTATTATTTATATAATCTGATACATTTTATTCATGGGAGTCTCAATAAATCTCACTAGAGGTTAGAGTTGCATCACATGAATTCGTAAACACTCGTGGGATTGCCTATGACAAACTGAATTATTAAGAGTATATAGGGCCTTTCAACAAGAGTGTCGTATCTAACATGTGATGGCTGCCGTTGTTATTGAGTTACAGCAGTCATTTTCATGTAG
The DNA here is from genome assembly GCA_030765065.1 of Deroplatys truncata. NCBI lineage: Eukaryota > Metazoa > Arthropoda > Insecta > Mantodea > Mantidae > Deroplatys > Deroplatys truncata. The sequence goes on from CM060986.1 coordinate 28,177,228, forward strand.
TTACAGTTGCTAATGACAAATAGCCATGGAACGTTACAGCATTCAGCAACGCGTAGAAATTGTGAAAATTTATTATCAAAATGGATCATCTGTTCGCCAAACCTTCCGTCTATTGCGTGAAGTTTACGGTGTGCATAATCGTCCCTGCGAGAGAACGATTCGGCGTTTGATCGATGAATTTGAAAGAACTGGTTCTGTCAGCGATCAAAGAACGCCTGTACGTAATCGACGTAAGCGCTCCAACGAAAATATAGGCGCCGTTCGTGAGAGTGTACGCGAGAACGGAAACAAATCAATTGCTCGTCGAGCGCAAGAATTGTGGCTTTCGCCGACCGCAACTTGGCGAATTCTGCATCTGGATTTGAAGTTTCACGCTTACAAAATGGTGTTAGCTCAAGAACTAAAGCCCAACGACCATAGGTTGCGCCGTGTATTCGCTGACTGGACTATGGAGCAATTGGAAGCTGACCCGGATTTTTGTCGAAAAATCATCTTCAGCGACGAAGCCCACTTTTGGATGGATGGTTGTGTTAACAAACAAAATTGCCGCTATTGGAGCAATCACAATTCAATGCAGATTCAAGAACGACTTCATCCACAAAAGGTTACTGTGTGGTGTGGATTTTGGTATGGTGGAATCATTGGTCCATATTTTTTCCAAGATGAAGATTGAGAAGCTCTGTCATTGGAGAAAGATACCGGGCTCTTATAAGGGACTATTTTTGGCCTCAATTGGATGGTATGGATCTCAGAAACATCTGGTTCCAGCAAGATGGTGCCACTTGTAATACTGCTCTCGAAAAAATCGATCTTTGGAAGGAGAAGTTCAGAGGTTTCATCATTTCCCGTGGTGGTGATGTTAACTGGTCCCCGAAGTCATTTGATTTAACGCCGTTGGATTACTTCTTGTGGGGTTATATTAAATCTCGAGTTTATATCAACAACCCAGAAACAGTAAATGATCTTATGAATAACATCACGCGTGTTATTCGTGAAGTTGGACCTAATTTACGTTCTTCTGTCCTTGAAAATTGGGTCAACCGTATACGCGCAACTCAACGAAGTCGCGGCGGTCACTTAGCTGATGACATTAATTATGTTCTAAAATAAAAATAAACCTCTATCATTTATATAACGTGTTTTATTTAAGTTCTAAGATAGGACACTCTTGTTGAAAGACCCTATACAATAAGTTTTCATTTATGTTGAAGTATACGGAGCCATTATTAAATAAAACGAAGACGACTACCACCATCATCGCTGCCAAGTATATTCTTATTATTCAAGAAATAGTTTTATCACAACATAACCACTGCTGTGTATATTTTAAGCACTGTTATGATGGATAGTATTCATAACAAAATATGGCCTATATACCTGACACCCATCTTGCATTGTGCATGATCCTTACATGATTCTGTCCATGTTCTTCTCAGATAACATTTAAAAAGGTGTGGAAAACCTTAAACTTGTGATGTCCTATTTTCCTAATCACCCTCTTGGAACAAACGTGGACTGCCCCGACAAAGAACTGGACCACAAACTTGACGTCCGTATGGTACGTGTTAGCAAAAATCACAAAGGAACTTCCGCTGAGAACTATGCTTTGTTCTAAAGTATATTTTTCTATACTCCGTTTTTCGCCATTCAAACAAATATTTCTAGCATTTGGCGATCCTATAAACTCCCTGCACCATTATGCATGCTTATTTTAAGGATGGACTGCATTAGGAGCAGAATGCAGGTCAGCAATTCTTAGTTGGTTTATTGTCATTATTAATGGGTTTTGAAAACGTACATACTTATCGCGGTTACGTATGCTAAAGTTTTGTTTGGAAAATTTGGAGAAGCAAGAAACTAAGTTTTATTTCCGGAGTAAAAGTAAGGATAATTATTGCGAATATTTGGATATCCATAGTTTTCCATATGTTCTATGACCTACGAGGAACCCCATTTCACCCATAATGACTTGAACCATTTGCTAGCTGAAGGCACTCAACGGAAAGGATGACAATGGAAATGGTGATCGAAACTCAGCTTTTACCGGGCTTTGGGGGTCCTTCACATAAGCTATTCAGACGTGAAAACCAGGCTTGCGGGGACTTAAAATCGGCAACCGATAGCAGGGTATCGAATCTCGGATCCTTGGTACGAGAACCAGGATGCCATTGAGCTACCCAAGCACCTTTATCACAATTAATGTAAACAAAAAAAATCATAAGTTGTGTAGCTTCTTTGTCAAAACTATGGCAATAATTTAACACATATTGAAGGCTGGGATACATTACGTAGTTGCCATTAAAACAAAAAAGAAGCATCAAGCGAAGTCTGTAAGTCTTTGTTTCACTAAGATAGTAAACTCAGTTTCGAAAAAAGCAATGCCACAGCCGGAACTCAAAACTACCGTGACATAACCCAACCGTAAAAAGCAATATTATGAACAGTTAAAACAGGTTGCTTAATATTTGTGAATATTTAAATTAGCTATTTGACTTCATTGTAAGTTTCTTCTAGGAATACAATCCTTCCAATGACAGTGTAGTTTAACGGCTGTCAGGGAAGCTGCATCTCTCTTCGACTTTCGTAGGAGGTATCTGAGTGGAGCCGATTATCACACGTACAATGTATCGTACTAGTCAGGTATGTGCTGTAAAGCACAAAATCCAATTGGGCAGCCTGCTTCATTGTATCAGGATCACATGGAGGGCACATGCTTTATTATTGAAAAGGTAACATTACAGTTTTCGAGAGTCTTTTTTAAATACTTTATCTCCTGATCAGCTTTAAAACTGCTATGATATTGATAAGATATGAATCGAGTGGACAAACAACACCTAAAATGGTCAAAAGTTAAGTATGGATAGAGAAAAGCAGCGCTAGCAGAAAAAGTACGAAAGAAATAGCAATGGTGAACGGATACAAACGAAAATAGAACGAAGAATAATTCGCGTCTACCAAATAGCATTGCAAACAATAACGACTGCCGTTGTTTCTTCCTGTCGTCATATGTATGCACTATGATGCTCTCATTACGTCACTGATAATACTGCACATCAACTTCAGGACACACTTAACAGGAAATGATGTCATTCTCCCAAATCAAAATACATTTCCTTACTCAGCTGGGCATCAATGTCTAATGTCTTATAACAACCTGCAAACACATGGTTGCATTAACGTATATCATCCTTTCTTCAGATGATGCATAGGTACATAATCTCCAGAACTCACAATGATACGAATAGTGCCAGAGTTTCGATCTAAGCTAATTAAACGGGATTCAATTAGGTACATATGCTCGTACTCTTACATCAGCGTGGTTGTTTTATCGCAGAGCACTTTCCTGAATTGACTGCAAAAAATAAAATGTATCTTCCCCATCGATGGTTCACAAACGGAGGGGGGGATACAAAATTATTTGCAGTAACTATACCTACAAATTCACTAAAAAGGGGCCACATAAAAAATTAAGCCTTACACCCGATTTCTCTTGATGACGTAGCTGATGCCCGGCTTTTCCCTGGATAGGTAATACTAACGGTGCTGATATGTTACGCCTACTTTTTATAAAAGGTATTCGAAGTATGCCCCTCTGCATTTATGCAAGCCTGGTACATGTTAAATACATTATTGAAAACCCGTGAAGCCGAAATATTGGAAAACGCACTCCGGATACTGCCTTCTGATTCGTCGGTGTATGGGGATTTGTTACACAAACTTTATCTTTAAGCATTCCCCACAGATAAATTATCGCATGGATCTAGATTTTAAAAGTGAGCAATTATTGTGTCATCAAAAACACGTTGTAAAGCGAGGTGGCAGCGATTTTCTTGGACCTCTTTCCACGAAAACCCTTATCTCCATCATCTAATTTTTCCTCGGTTGGAAGAGCCAGCTGTTTAAATGGTTTTAACAAACTATAAATTGTTGCACATTTTTAGGAACGGCGACACCAGGGAACTTCTGTACAAATTCAAGTTAATAGTCCACATTGACTCCGCGAAAACTAAATACAAACGCATGCTGTTCTGAACTCCACCTTCACAAATCGTTATTCCCACCACATTCCACGGTAAAACAACGTTGCACTGTACTAATGCCGTTACCACCGTAGGCGCGTAAGCTGAGCTACCGCAGAGTGAGGTTGTTTAACTCGATACATGCGAAGCGTCAAACCCTGCTGCTGCCAGTCGCGTCATTTAAGACAAACCACAAATAAACGAGCTTAAGCATTTGTCATACTATTCTAAGCTGGATAACCACAAAGTAAATCTGAAAAGAGGTCCTAACCTAGAAGACAGCAGGTTAAATATATCTACCATTTTCTTAGGGCAGAAGAAAATATGATAAAAGTAGTGAACATATTGAAGCTTTTTCGCGTGTGTAATTTATCTTTAACAAAAATGCATCAATGTCTAGAGCTGCTTATTTCCTTGTGCTCAAACTTTGTTTATTCCCTTCTACCCTGGGGTCAAATTAGGGGATGCAGTTTGTTATGCGTAGGATTCTGAGACAATAGTTGCCTCTTAAAAGGATTTATGAAAGGCATGAGCTTAAGCTATTCTCATTATCAAATGCTTTATACGGAGCAAACAAAGACAAGTTTTAGGGGTAAGTAATATTTTTAAAGAAAAGGTTTAAACCACAAAAATAGACCTTAAGTTTTAGAGTTTTTCTGCACTGCGCTTTTATCAACGCTTCACCCCGTGGGGGGGGGAGGAACCGGAAATGCGTCGTGGGCAATAGGTTCATACAGCAGCGCTCAAAAGTATTTTGTAGAGATAATAAATTCGAAAAACGAATGCTTTAGGAGAAAATTTAAATTAAAATAAATTAATTACCAATTTTTCATAATATGTACTTGATTTTCTTACACATATTATACAATTCTAATCTTTCCTCAATAATAAAGCACAAATGAACAAATTACACAGGCTCAAATGTTTTGTTAAAACTAAAAAGAACAATAATGAAGTCTTGACCGATGATGTTCTTGGCTTAATACCTTGTTGCATAGCCCTTTGCCTTTATCACTGCAGCACACCTGGACAACAAAGAATCCAGGAATTTGGCCAATCGCGCCTGTGAAATCTACTTCCATTGGTCACACAATTCTTTGTAGAAAGCCGTTTTTGCGGCGAACACATTTATCCAGCTCGTCCCAAAGATGTTCTATGGGGTTCAGTCTGGACTTTGGCTTGGCCATTCAAATATCTTTACTTTGTGCTGATTTAGAACTGTCTTCACATGACCTTATGAGTGCTTCGTCTTCCGTGAAGTATCATATGGTCTGTTAATATTTCACCATACTTCAGACGACCCATTAGCCCATGAATTTCGACTAGAGCCCCGCACCATGCTACTTCCACCTCCGTGCTTCGTGGTGGGTACTTAGTACTTTTTGTCATTCCTCTTGTTTTTTGGCCGTCGAACGTACTGTACCCAGTCTGAGGAGAAGAGATTAAACTTGCTTTCATCACTGCATAGAATTCCTTCACCAGTTTTCAGAGGTCCATGACGCGTACTCCTTAGCAAACTGTAGCCTGGCCTTCCTATTTTTCCCACTTATCATAGGTTTTCGAGAAGGTCGCCTGCCATCAGGTCTACAGCAAAGCGACCTCACCGTGTTTTTCCTGTAGTGCATCACGTATTGCATGGGCTGACTTTTGGAATCAGCCATCGATTGCCTTCGGATGATCCTATCTTCTTTTTTGGTGGCGTTTCGTGAATTGTTGAAATGCATTTCGTGCATTGTTCTCTATCGTCCCCCTTTTTTATGAAGCCCGGTACAGACACTCACAAGCTGTTGTGAAAAGCCAAACTCCTTCACTACGAAGGGCTGAGTTTGGCCTTGGCTCAGTGCTTTTAATGCAGCTTGTCTGAAATCTACTGAATATTCTTTAGTTTTAGGCATTGCTGTAAGTATATAAAAATATTAGATTTGCTCTATGTAGTTAAGTTTGTTTTATTCTTCTAATTCAACAAAATACTTACGAAGCCCTTGGAAACGCTGTTTACGGTTAAAGTACATAGATACTTGCACTCAGCAATCAATACATGTTACCGCGGCATGTCAAGCAGTATTTAGCGTGTGGATAAACACGCCTACCAACCTACCAGTTCAACTACAAAATAACGAGTCATCAAGAACTTCCTCCGCACCTTGCCGCTGGCCGCCGCTCGATAAAAGGTTGCTGCGAGCGCATGAGTTGTTTATTATACTGGTTAGTATGGTCTTATGCTGTGAGTTCTGACGTGTGCCTGAAGCGAAATCAATGTATTCTACAGAGGAACGTGTTTCTAGTGGAAAACGTTTTTAATGAACGCGGAAATTATACTGAGAAAGTGAAACAAAATTTCGTTGTCAGGTTCCCTAACTCAAAACTACCGCACGGAGATACTGTGCGTGATTTAATTAATAAATTTCGGGAGTCAGGTTCCGTGCATGATGCAGTCAGAAGTGGAAGACCCAGTGTGCTAACAGAAGAAAAACTATCGGATATATCGGATAGAATGCTTAAAAGTCCACAGAAATCAATAAACAAATTGGCCCAACAATTCCATATTTCTTACGATTCCGCGTACAAAGTAGTCAAAAAAGAACTAGGTTTGTGTCCATATAAGGTATCAGTCGTCCACGAATTAAACCCACAGATCACGGGAAAAGAGTTCAGTATTGTGAATGGTTTCAGAGGTTTATTTTGCACCATGGAATTGACGTGTTAGATAGGACATTTTTTTACTGATGAAGCTTGGTTCCACTTATCAGGATACCCGGCGGAGGGCAATGGATGTTTTCGGGCGTAAAAATCCTTAGCATGGCTTCCTTCGGAAGGGAAGTAAAGCCGTGGTCCCATGTCGTAGATTTAGGCACGTAAAAGAACCTCAAGCCTGATAAAGAGGCTTCTCAGCAAAATTACCGGTCTTTCACGCCCAATATGGAATGGGATGCTAAGAACCATAGTAGTTCATAAATAAAGCTCAATTTCAATTTTCAGTTATCAGGATGCGTAAATTCACAAAATACGTGAGTATGGTCTCCTGAAAATCCTAATGCAATTCAGGAAACCCCCTTACATTGAGAAAATTGGTGTATGGTGTGCGATCTCTCGCTCTCATATTATTGGGCCAATTTGTTTCCATAACTCAATTAATTCAGATCTTTATTGCTCGGATATTCTTTTTCCATTTATTTCACAGCTAAATGAAGATGAAGTGAACGGTGCATTTTTTCAACAAGATAAACGCCACTGCTCATAATTCACATAAATCCATGAGACTGTTAGTGGAATTTTATGGGGAAAGAATAATTTCTAAACGTCTTTGGCCTCCGCGGTCTCCTGATCTTATCCCTGCGGATTATTTTCTTTGGGGAGCCCCTAAAGCTTCGGTCTATAAGGACAATCGATGAGCTGAAAACGGCAATAGAAGATTTCATAACATCTGTAACAAAGGAGACATTAATTACACTGTTCGAAAATAAATTAAAACGAGTGAATTTGTGTCTTCAAGAAAATGCTAAACATTTTCAACATCTTCTTTAAACAGGTTAGTTGCATATTATTTTTCTACATTACCTTTCATGCATGAATATAGTGAAACTAGCAGTTTTCTTAACCAGCGAAACGTTTTCACCACACGCTCGCGCCAGCCAGTGCTGCCACCAGAATTCCCGACTCTAGGGGAATCTTGGTGCGGGGAGACTTCTCGATGACCCGTTACTTTTGAGCGTTACTGTATGATATACCTACACACAAACACAGTGCGCCTGGTTTGGATAACCATACTGCCCGCAACACAGCCATGTCTCGCAGGTAACATAGAGGGCACGGCAAACCGCTGGCTCTTCTTGCGTGGTGTGGCAAGACCTAACCGCAATGGCGCCTCATTTCGGAACCGACCGCTTGTGCTTCAAAAGCTTTACTTAACCACCGAGAGCTTCAGTCGAAGGAACTGCTGAATTTACAAGTCGGTAATAATAACTCGGAAATCGGCATCCGCACGTTACAACCATTGTGGCTTTTGTAACGGAATCCGTCTGTCTAGCCTGCTGTGGACAGGAAGATTTATTTTAGGGCTTTAAGCCTTAATATCACAACATTACCAAAAATATTTCCTTAAAGAATAACAGATGCTGAAATATGGTTTTTATAGAAAATCTCGAAACTGTGCGGTTAAATCATATCAACAGTTTATTGTACAAGATTTGCATCAATAGGTATCGGTAAATTTAAAACAAAAAGTGTATGGTTTTCCGGGTTAATATAATTAAGGAGCCAGAGGATACTTTTGTATAACATTCTTAAACGTACAAAACAATGTTGCGCTTTAAAATATTCTACGATATGGAAAGGAATAACCTGACTGAAAAATTTAATACCATAGTCGAGATTTCAGCCAGTACAGGTGCACTAACTGAGCTACCTTGATAACATGCCGGCATATTAAATTCCCCTACTGACTCGCACTTTTCCCGGTAATCTACAAAGGCGTATTCAAATTCATTTTAGATAACATCCCCCAATGGCGCCTTACAATTTCGTGAGTCCCGCGCTGTATAGATCAATCAAATCCTGGCTATGGCATTGAATTTTTCATTCTCATTCTACCTTTCAAACTAAGACTACACACAGCATGGTACGATATGTCGAATGGATTGTGCAATCTGTTCTACGAATTTGAAATGTCATTTTAAAATATGCTACGCAGATGTCTCTCTCCCTTTTCCTCCTACGCACACACTCACTTCTAACAGCGCTGTTTGGATACTTTCTCAGCAACAAAAAAGTCCTGTTTTCATTATATAGGACGATATTGAAGTACGTTCCAGAAATTATGTAGAGAACTTTTCGGAAAATGCAACGAAAGGTTCGACTTCATCTTTAACAATACTTGAGGGTTGCCTTTTCGAAATTTTGAGCAATCGAAGCTTTTTATCAGAATATATTTGGTTAATGTTTTACATCCACGCATTTTATATGCAAAAAATAATAAAACAGACTACACAAAATAGGATAAATAGACTTAAAACCTATCCTCACTTAATCATTTCCTCTATTATACATTGTTAAAATTGTCCTAATTAACCCGTAAATATGCATTAGAACACATAAGTAAACACTGCTGTTTTCTTTAGGACTTGAGTTTTTTCGGCGAGAGATATGAATAGCTTCAAAAATCCATTTCCAGCATTGTAAAATAGCCATCAATCTCAGGTTAAATGAATGAGGATGTAACGGACATCTATAAACTATTGAGCAGTCTCCATTTAGAGAAAGTTTCACGGGCTTTAACACAAATAAAACAACGTCGAGATATACATCTCTGATGGTTCATCCTGTATCACTGTTATAGTTTTAGCGGCATGAAAGAAAGAAAAAAAAAAAAGACCTTCCAAATGTGACTAACTTCCGGTATAAATATAGCAAAGAAAGGGAGCTTATTAGAGTTGACAGCATGTAGGAATAAAAAAGGAAAAAGAGGCGGAGGATAGGAAACAGACATCTACAGGCCCACATTGGCGCCAGCAATCAACATCCAGCTAGCTTGGGTCTATTCTTGTAATGGTGTGTAATTTTAAAGTGGCAAACAAGCTGTGATTTAGCAAATTGTATTCCCCCCCCCCTCTATCACCCTAATTAAATAGAGAAAAATATAGCCATTCCTCACACAACTTCGTTCTCGTGGTTTCTTTTAGACCGTACACCCAAAAATGGTCCAAATATGTAAGAAGCAAAAATGAAACACACATACCAAATGTCATTTAAATCAGGTACCTGCAAAGTCAAGCTTTTTTGTCATTACTCTCTGTAATTTTGTAAACATCAAATGAGACATTAATGTGACAAATAAAAGACGTTATCTTGGATTTCCTTAAGCAGTTTATGAAGTTCTCCTAACTCATAAATTGTATGTAAATGCATAAAATACGCACTATTTTACTTAAAGAAAAATGTACGTACCGTTTAAATATTTCAAATGTTTTGTAGCATTATCTACTTCCGAAATACTCGGAATAGTTTGAATTTTTCTGCAGTTGGAAATACTAAGTGGCCTTTTATGCAGGGCGGGTTGGTCATGAATTTTCACAAAGAATCTACATAAGCCAATGGGTATGTATGTGTGTATTTTTTTTTTCTTTCTTTCTTTCTTTCTTACAGGCTAAGGCTCCTACACCTTTGCACCAAATTCCAATCAAATTTGACGCACATACTGTTTAGGACACGAGTAAAAATACTGTGGATGGTAGCATGGTTCGATGGCAGGCAGTTTGGGGAATTTTCAGTATGAATGAGAAATTTCACACATTCTTTAGGGCAACAGAAAATTGCTGTGGGAGTGCTGTCGCAGAAACATCTCCAACAAAAGTGGGAAGGAAGGTGTTCGGCGGGAGGCAATTTTGCGGTTTTTTTCATCACGAACGGACCTATTTTCTCAATGCTTTACTGAAATAAAAATAGAAGCCATACTTTTCTTTTAGGGGTGATATAACAAAATTCACTTCCAAAGGGGGATAATTTGGAGGAATTCAGCATGAATGGACCTATTTTCTCGATAATAAAAGGATAAATGTTGCTTGCTTCATTCGTTAGTGTTGGAAATACGAAAACACAACCCTAATGGGCGGAGGAGTTTAAATATTTTGGATGGGAGGCAATTTGAAGGATTTGCAGTAGAATGGGAATTCTTGACACAATGAAGGGAGGTGATTAAATTAAAAGAATTGAATACCAGCAATATTATAATTGCAAGTGCAAGTAAACATGCATGTATTACAAAGATCGTCCACCGCGGTCAACGCCTGTTATTTCTGTTCCTATAGCGCACATCGACCGTTTTTAGTCTCGATATATACGACACAAAATGCGTTACCACAGCACTGCGCAATTGCCTCCATTCGCCAATGTTTATCAAGATTTAACAGGGAGCGTATAAAAACTAAGCTCCTGTATAAACAATTTGTAGAATTGATATGAAGATAAACTAGCATTGGTATAGAAAATTCTGTAACTACACACTAATAAGTTATCGATGTACCAAGGATTTGATATTGTTATGCCCCGATGACAAAGGGTTACAAGCCCAAGGGCATTTTCATTAATAATTCGTGGTGTATACATTTATGGAACACTAGCCCGTTATTGAATAAATAAATAATTTATGGAAAAGCTTTACATTAAAATGTCCATTCACGAGTTTCACTTTTCATAGAAATAGTATCCATGGACATAATTTTTTTTAAAAAATAAAACCACATAAATATCTAAATAGACCATATGTTCAAGTATAAAAGGTTTTGGAAAGCTACGTATGACAATTTCACGGCTGGGTTGTGTGATACGAGATTTACTTTTAACGGTATAACATTGCAATACATCTTAGGTGGCTTCCGGGCACTACGGACATGTGGGTATACAAATTATCCTTACGAAAGTTTATTTTTCTAACTACTTCATTTTAATCGTGTTAAACCTTTCCGAAAATAGCTGCGTCACACATTTCGTTATACACACAAAGGGAACGATAGTCAAATGGTTTAGAACGGGACATTATATGTTGGCCTTCAAATTCCATACTGTTTATATGACATCGCGAGAAACAACTGAATGTCGACAACTTTAAAGTATGGCTAAGTATTGAACAATTCCAACTATTAATAACGTATATCTTGGAAATGGGTGATGCCACAAAAGAAGTTATTTGAAATACATTGTGTTTTAAAGAGATCTATACTTCTTGTGTAGTACGTTTTCGTCTATCTCTTAACGTTTACTAGTTATAAAAAATTGTACAACATTCCTTCCGAATGAGGAGGACTTCAAAGGCTATTCCCAGAAGATTGAAGGTATACTTTTATTTGTCACGTAAATATTTTTAACATATGATATTTAATAAAAATGCTTAGCCATTTTTATAAAATAAAAAACTCGAAAAATATTCCATGTCAAGGATAGTTTGGTGGGAAGATTTTCTTGAAAATTTTTGTGTCGCATAGATTTGGTAGTGAACTAACACAAGTTTGGTTGATCTAACTTTTCGTTTCTGAGTTATGCTATACATAGACGCGCGCGCGGAACTTTTTGTAATTTCTTTTATTCAGGGGGCCTCAAAACATGTAGGATTCTCGGTGAAATCTCGGTATCGAATTTTTGGGAGGAATGCAATACCTTCTCTACCTAGCACGTGGTAGAGAAAGTAGTGTCCAAGTATTTTGCCTACAATGATAAAATACACACACACGAACAGGAAATTCCAATTTCTAAAAATGCGAAATATATATATATATATATATATATATATATATATATATATTGGCATTCTGCCATTTCTCATCTTCAAGAGAAAGGAGAGCATTGAAAGTTTTTGAAGCAATTCAAGTTTTAGTTTTTATATCACGTTTTCGTAACAATTGCATAAACTGAGTACTTTATGGCTCGTTTTCGTTGTGCTAGTATGGTACAAATTCTTTATGCTCGCGCGTGAATAAAATATACTGAAGGCCTGGGAGGATATTATATCTAAGCGATAAATATCCAATAACAAACAAGCAATTTTCGCGGAGGTAATGAACATTGTAAGCTGGAAACAGAGGCAACCGAGAGCTGACGACTTGTCTCTTGAATGCTTCCACTAAACACTTCCTCCACTCCTCGTTAATGAAACCATTCATACTGGGATCTCACCTCCCCCTAGGGAACTTTTGACCTGCTCACGCACTTCCTTTACACAGCACATTCGATATTCTGTCTCACCAAGTTAGCCCCTCACCATCATCATTTATAGCACAGGATTTGCACACAAGTATAATCTGCGGGTATTCCAAAAATATACTGACTTACTGGTAGTTCATTTACTTCAATTGCTCGCAAACAACTGGCAGTTTAATAACCATAAAACTAAAATTATTTTGATTAAAGCAATAAATGTTAAGGTACTTTCACGACAATGTTAACAATGAATTTTCTGCGAACGGCCTGTGGAATCCTCTTTATTCGGAGAGAATTATGTATACTTTGTAAACCACAAGTTTCTGTACCTCTTGTACCAACATGTAAAGCTTTCGGATGTATTTGTTATTGGTTTGAATTGTCATCTACTTTACATTTTTGAAGTGCTGAGTCACTATTCATTTAGTTTCTCGCGATGTCATGCAATGAAAGCCGAATATAGCTCTCACATTTAAAGATTTGACTATCGTTTCAGCCTCCTGTATCCTTCTTGTACCCACAAATAAAGCATCGATGAAACCATTACTGAAAATTAACGAAAGCCGCTATAACTCTCGCTAAGAGAGATAACATACTTTCTCCGCAACATTAGAGCCAAAACAACTAGATTTTACGGGAAAACCGTTAAGTTGGCACCCGTTATTACCTACGACATTGTTGAATGGATTCTAGACGTCGCCAACGAATAACTGTATAATACCTTATATAAATAGAATCGAAAGCCTGTAACCTAGCGGTAAAGTTTGTGGCCCGCATTCGGGAGGTCTCGGGTTCAAATCCCGTGGGCCGATCAATATGCGAGGTTTTTTCGTGGTTTTCCTCAGTCGCCAAGGTATATGCCGGATTGGATATTTAATACCACGACCCAAAGTTCCACCATAAGTCTAAAACAATAGTAAGAGTGAAAAATAAGCGGTAATAGCGAATGCTAAGCCATCTATCTACAGACAATGTAAACAGACTGGACGGCACGTTAACGCCATCTGTACGGCGCGAAGCAGAAGATCCGGCTGCCATGCGCTGGGGGTCTCTGTGGGCACGTGACATTTCCAGGGATGAGACCTAGAAGGCTAACTGTCCGCCTTTCTGTGCGAGGGCGGCGGTTGGACTGGACGCCACCCTAATGCAGAAGATCCGGTAGTTATGTGCTAGGATCTCTGTGACACGTGACGGAGCGGATGGTTACAGGGATGAGACCTAGAAGGCTAACTATTCATCACATATCGTTCTAAGAGGTACCCACTAACAGATCCGTCGCGGTATGACCAGGGAGTTAAAGCGACGTAAAATAAAACAGAGAGAGAGAGAGAGAGAGAGAGAGAGAGAGAGCCTGTAAACGTGATATACGCTTACATTGTTGATCAGAAACCATAATTTATTTTTTGCAGTTGCCGAATTATTATAAGTTCAAGCCCCGACTTGGAGCTTGTCATAAAGGAGAATGGTTAAATTCAAGAGGAAACGTTAAAACCAAATAAGAACTGAAGCTTGGCCATTCATATTCATATGGCTACAAAGATTTACTAGCAAAGATTCTAACAGACTAAGTCGGTGTTTCGAATATGTCAAAATTTGTATGCAAAGAAGGCACGTTGCCTGCAGAATGTAGAATTATAGTTGCGGCGTGATGCGGCAAAGGATTTGCTCTTGTTTACACAGAACCGTAACACGCGAGGAGCATTAAAAACTTTCCCGTGCCACTTGTTATAATAACGAAGTTCCGTTTTAGACCTGTTGTATACCAGCAGGAAATAGTGTTAAATCGCCATTAACTCGAGTGGCGACCAAGCCATAATTTGCTTCGACTGCACGCCAAGAATAGGGATCGATACATCCCTCTGTCCGTCGGTCGGTTAGTATAATTATCCAACCTTTTTATTTTAAATAACACAAACAAAATGTTTAATCACATTATTTTTCCTGTATTTACGGGCTATAAGTAACCGATTTATCACTAGCCCTATTCTACAAACTATTCTATTATTTTTACCTTATTACCGCGTACCTAAGGAAGTAATTCATTCCGCATAAAAATTAGATGCCGAGATTTCACCGTAAATACAGTTTGCGGCACCCCGAAATAAAAAAAGCATTTTTAGAAAACAGTCCGTGTGTATACATGTTAACTCAAAGAAGACGGGAAACTACCAAACTGCATCTGCCAAAGATTTGATTTGCAAGAAAATCTGACACCCCAAACTAACCTTTATATGGAAAAGCTTTTGATATATATTCTCAAAAGTGGCTCTGCTTCTTTCTGTGACACATGTTGAAATCCTTCCTGATACCACAACAAACATAAAAGAGCACCACTTCCTAGGCTATATTTAAATTGAGTTGACTGCACAATTTACAACGTCTATTACTGAATGTTTGTGCCCACTTACTATCGATTACTAGAGGTGCAATCAAAATTTATATCCTAACTATGCATTTTGTTGCAGCCCGGCCATGATCTTGATGAAGGACAGACACAGTCGTAAAAACGCCGCCGCTCCCTAACATTTTACGGGTAAACCGTATGCTATTGGAAACTGCTTACTTCATTTGAAGATGTAAGGGAACGCACGAACCAGTCAAGACATCTCTGGAAACAAGCTGGTGAAAAACAGCTATTCCAATAATTACTGTGACCAAAACTCTTTCTGTCAACATTAAAAGGAACACATCGAGTTCTTCCACCACTTTCCCTATGACGTATGACAGGACGTGCCAAAGCATTTACATGAGATTTCCATAACAAACGACGGAGAGCAACCTGGCGCGTGTGTTGTACTGGAGCGTAACACAAGCTTCAATTGTCTGCCCATGCACACAGTTTCACGGACTGTGCACAGCTTCCTTTCCAGTTGCAAGGTGTCTGCTGCAGAACTGCACTCATCACCGCGGGCCAACGAACAGGAAAACCCAAATTACAATAATTGCTTCATAATTTAGTTTCTCTATTTAATGCGTGTATACGACCTAGGATCCCATGCAGAAGAAATGTTGAGTAGAAGTGGCTATCGATTTGAAATAAGAGGACTTCATTCAGGAAACAAATGACGTACACATAACCCTATCATCTAATTCACTTTCTTCCTGTAAGTCTTCAATAAGCCATAAATAAACGCGCAATATTCTTATTGTTGCATAATAACACGTGATAATATAGAATCAATTCACATTAAAGAATTAAATGAAAATGCCATAAAAGTAGCGTTTACATGTTTTTAAGAATTAGCTTTTGATATATTTCCCAAAGTTTAACTATGCCTTCAGTCTTCAGGATATAATTCCAACAATCTGATGTGTTGCATTCACCTTCTACAAACTGTTCTTAACAAGAGCTTCTCCTCCTTGTTAGTCGATACACTTATTTGTACACATTTCGTTGTAGGTATAGGAACATTACAGTAGGCTAAACCGAGAGTCAAGAATTTTTAAAAGCGGGTCTCTAAGCGATTGATTCTGAAATTTTATTCTCTCTACATAACCACGAGAAAAAATGAATACTGACTTTCTCTAGGACGCGACTCTGCCCGTTTTCCACTCAACTCACTCCTACCTCCCGCGGCACCCCGTCAGGGATCTTGTAGGTCGGGGTGCTAAGTCCCCCCTCCGCAGTTAGCCCTAGTAGGTAATGAAGGTATTGCATTCCACCCAAAAAGTCGATACAGAGTTTTCACCGGAAATACATGTTTTGAGGCAAGCTTCACTAAGACTAAACTCGTCGTCAGGTCAAGAAAAAACCTGCGTCGATCTTTTCCCTCTACATGGCAAGCTGTGCTGTTAAAAATAGTCCCCGTAGAACTTTCATTATATGCCAAAAGAGAAGCATAAAAGTTTGCTGCTAAACAACAATAAACTACTGTAGTTATTTTATACTACAGTATGTTAATATTAAGTTACTTTAACGAAACTCTTTCAGGTTTAAATTGGAAATGTCGCGCTGATGCCAACGTAACCATTTACAAAACTATCCCGAAAGACGCAAGTGATGTAACCTACGACAGAAGGGGTAATATGAAAACGTAAAACAAATTCTACTTCATATCTGTACCTGCGACTAGTTCTCCCGCTCGTATTTTACAGCAGCAACAGGAATGGTGTGAAATTAAGTGCTAAGTGGAAACAAATTGTTTTGAATGTGTAGTACAACAGGCTATCAGAAGAAAATAACAACTAGGTTCATTTCAAGAAGAGCGGAAAAGTCCTATTAGACCGCGATCATAAATACTCGTGCAGTTCAGAAACGAGGGTCGTCCGATATAGTTTCTAGATGAAACTTGGGAGAATGCAGGGCACACCATAACGAAAGTCTGGCAAGGTGCATAATAAATAGTAAACTTCAAGCATTTATTCATGGACTTACAACGCGAGGCGAGTAATTCTGTTGTTTTACCACTTGTACTGTATTGATTGTTTAGATTGTGCACTCATTTTGTACTTCTTAAGTTGTGTTTAAACCCGAATAACTTATCCTAAAACAAACATATTTAATAAAAGAAAAAAACAATGCACAACGAATGAATACGGTTTCAAATATGCTTTGTTAGGCTTTAAGGAAAAAGTACAATTAGGTGTACTGCGCTAATTTAGAAATGGATTGCTCTTTATGAGTTAATTTTTTTTCCTCGTTTGTTGTTATCGCAAACTTTTACTACTGCGTGAAAATAATGCAGTTTCAAAAAGGTGTTGGATGTAAATAGAATCTTAGGTAATTTTATTTCTTCGCGGCCGTGCTTCCGGACCCAACAGAGAGCCAGCTGATACATTTACTTTTTTCTTGACCTGACGAGTATATATAGTTTGTATACCCACCAACCGAGCGGGATGGCTCAGGCGGAAACGTCTCTGAGGGGGGGGGGAGATTCCATTTCCGACCCGCCTACTCTCGCCCTTGGGTTTTTCATTTCTCTGGGTCGACAGGCGAATGCTGGGGTGGTTCATCTACCATAACTCACCTCCCTCCTATTTCCTGTACCATCATCTTTCTTGTCATCTGCTTCAGGGTTGTAGGACCAGGCGACGGTGTTCTGCAGGTTGCGGCTGGACGGTGGTTTGCGCTCTGTAGAGGTTTCTTCCCTGGCGTCGCCGCGGTACCGCTCAGTTAGAACTCTCCTCAGTGTGGGGGTGGTACCCTGGAGGTTGGTGGCTTGTAGGCAGGAACCGGGGGTCGTCGGATGCGTTCTATCTGAAAACGTTAGGACCCCGACCATGCTTGCGCACGTCGGTAACCGGATCTCTCTCATCACTCCCTGGGGTCACGTTGGAAGCATAAAGGGCCGGTGGCCTGTGCGAGGTGCTCTGCCCCGGTTTCCGTGGGCCCCTTCGTGATACGTACCTGTGTATGTGTGTACCCACTAATAAACGACACAGAGTAAAGAACGTCATGTGGATGTAGCACCTCAGATTTTTTAAATAAATACCTACAAATTCAAGCCAATTAAAAAGAATATCTCAGAAATGTTTAACATAACAATTTGACAAACTGTGTGCATTTAAGAGATCGACATTTTTGTCCATCCCTTAGTTTACCAGTTATGTCGTTCAGAATGAAGAGGACCTTACAGGCTAATTCATAGAAAATTCAAGGTATACATTTTATTTGTCATGCAAATATCTTAAACATGTTATTTTAAAAACCTCGTTAGAGCCATTTTTGAGAAAATCAAATGTAACCAAATTTTTCCAAGCAAAGGGTCGTTTGGGATGGGGGGAATTTTCTTTAAAATTTTTTGTGTCTCATCCTAGGAAGATGCTGAATATAAATACCAAGTTTGGTATTTGCACGACGTTTCGCTTTGGAGTTATGGCGTGAGCTATTTTTGAGAAAATCAAATATAACGACGTTTTTCAAATAAAGGCGGTTTGGAGTAGGGGAAATTAATCAGGAAAATCTTCATGTCAGTGCTTATCGCATTATTTCAATGGTTTCATTGCCTTAGAAGGATGAACATTTCACCAGTTCTGGATGAATTGAGAATCAAAATCTTTGAACCTATTCTACTGAATGAGAAAGCTGCCGATCATCTAGCCAGTGGATAGTCCAGCTACACAGCTACAATAGAGAAGCTGCCGAAACATCAGGGGTGTACATTACGCTATTACTTTAGATAATACAACTGAGCTGCGAGTATGTGAAGCATACTGCACTTGAAATCTAACACATCCTATATCGTTACCATTACAAAGCGAGAAAACAGATATGGGTGGCCTAGGCCGTTAAGGCACGAACTTATATACAGAAGTTCCACTTATACGGACCGCCAGGACCACTTTCCCTGACTGTAGTTTTTCCAAGGTTTCCTGTCTTAGGGCTGGTAAATGCCAAGAAGGTACCCCAAACTTAGATCTGGAACTTCCATGTATCACCAGTGTCCACAGCCTGTGATACAGTATGTAGTAAGAACGGACGTTACATATAAAAACGCCGTGAAAAGTCACACCAACAAAAATCGATCGCCTAACCTGCAAATGTATTCTTTTACCTGAATTGTTCGATTTTGGCACTTACTCCTTTACTTCCTTGTCTCAGTGCCCGTTGTTTTCTTAACGTAAGCACGTTCCCTTACAATACAAGCAGCAAAGGGAATGCGGCACAAATTAACAATCTTCTAAAACTTCAGTAAAAGAATACAAAAATGCACGAGATGCAACATTGCATTAAATAGTCCCATTTTCATCAAGTGCGATGAATTCTCATTCGGAGATCCTTCTACATGGAGATAAGGAAATATCTTATGTAATTTGCCGTCCACTAAATAAAGAGTTAACCTTCGCATTATTTATTATTATTTTATTAATTGTTTTACTTTCAAGTTTTCTTACTTGCACCATCTTGACACGAATATATAACTAATTACATTTTTGCGTTTATAGCGTTCGTATGCATAAACCAATATATCATACATTATATTTTTATATTTTTTTACAGCTAAAACGCAAAATATATGGAAGAAAACTGTGTCTTACAACGAATATATTTCACATACTATGCACCAAGGTCAAAATCGAGAGGTGTTACAGCTGAAGCAGCAAAACCTGGCCACAGAAAATGTGGTTCGAAGACAATTTAGAGCATTAGATCAATCACAGAGAGAATGGCCAATGGTTGGGTTCGTATCGGAGCGATAATAGTAAACGATGGTCATGGGTCACATTGAACCTGTTAGATCTTACCTCTCGCATTGACACAAGCGACTTTGAGCAGAGATGCAAGAGCGTTTCTTACCCTTATGTCACCCAGCTGGTTGTAGGTGGTTTGAAATGAAAATAAGTTGCAATTCAAGTGATTTACCAAATGAATCGACAACACTCTGATCCGCGCTTGTTGCCAAAGCCTCCCCTGCAGTAATGTGCAGTAATTATGTGGCACACCTGTGACGTACTAGCTGTAAAAAGACGGTGATAATGAAACTCGCTGGTAAAACGAAAATTGCGGCGACAAGGATAAAAAGCTCGTACCAATCAATAAAGAGCAATTTGTTTTTTGAATAGTATCCGGTGCTCGCTTTGTAATCCGACGAGCCAGAACAACTAATCACGACGCTCCGCCCTGCTCCAGGATGAAAAATGTTCCCATGAACCTGTGCACAGCAGCCAAACCATCTGCCTTACTGTCCCTTTATCTGCAGGTGTACACGTGCCCCAGGGTTCGTGATGTGAATGGGGAATTCATCCTAAAATAGTTGCAACCCAATTCTAACCCAGGACGTTCACACTATACACCATCTACACATGCAATCACCTTACCTTTGAAAATGACAACTGTATGTAACTTAATCTAATATTTAAATACTACTATTGCCTTAAAGCGTCTTTCATTGTTTTATTTCTGAAAAGTGGTTGTACAGTGTTTCTCCTGGTGGATTATGGACTGAATATATGAAAAAAATTAATTTTTGCAAACTGTAAGGTGACTGTACAAGCTTTCGCAGAGATTTGTATATAAGGGACTGAATATAAGTAGGGGTAGTTTTTTGAAAGTTTTGTGATTCGATTCGACAAAGGGTATGGGGTTGAAAAAGAGTGTGGCCACAATTGAGCCCACAAATCGTATACAGTTTTGCCAAGGCATTTCTTAAGCGGTTTACCAAATTGCAACCTACTAACACCACTCTAAACGGGTAAAAAGGGGGAACGCAATATATCCAGACGTTTTATGGCATCTACTTTGAAAGTAGTAGAGACGTGCAAGCTTTCCAAGTTTCTAGCATTGCTGGTATAGTCTGGACATTTCGGAAAAATGCGCGCTCTCTCTCTCTCTCTCTCTCCGCTTTGCATACAGTCCAGTTTTCTTGTAATTTGAAAATAGGCATAATTGTAACATGCAACTGACATAGAAAGTTACAAAATCTTAGTGCTTTCTGGAACTGCGGAAGCCTGACATGGCCTGCAGAAAGGAAACTAAATAAAATACATTTTTGTTGAACCTTATTTACCGTTTCCGGGAACAAGAGCTAAAATTTCCTTAATCTCATTGACGTTATCATAAGGATCAATATATTTCATATCACTAATGGATTTAGCAGGCCCAAAAGTAGGAGTACCGAGCGAGATAGCTCAGGCCGTAACGTCCGACTCGCATTTGGGAGGCCGAGGGTTCAAATCCCAAGTGTCGTCATTTAACTATGGCTTGCTCCTTGTTTTCCCCAGACGCTAGGTAAATACTGGATTGGATATTCAACATCAGACCCAAAGTTCTAAATAGACAGCAAAAATAAATAGCAAAAGAAAGGCGACAACCCAATTAAGGACATCTGCCGGCAAGGTCCTGAAACAACTAAAGCCTTTTGTCCAGCAACAAACTGAGTAAGTGTACACTCAAAGATCAACCAGCAGTTACACGATCCTAAAGTGCAAGTTCCGGAATAACTCAATAGCAACAAAGTAAGTGACGACTATAGAACTAAGGGTACCTACCAGCAAGTTCAAGCAGCTGAAGCAGGAGGGCGATTACGCAACTAAGGGCATCTGTCAGGCTTACACTGACCCAGATGTACCAAAAAAACTACAGTAATCACAGCGATATGGCCTTAATAAGATAGGCAAAATGAATGATTGTCTCTTGCAGATCCAAACTTAAAATTATACAAGTTCAATCATCTGGGCGATCTCTCCATATAGCAAGGTTGAAAAATCACGTTTCCTGTTCAAGCCACAATGACAAAATCAACAACCAGTTGTTAAGGTTATAGGTTTTTTACGTTACAAACTTGACACGCACTTTTGGTACAGCTAAGCACAAAGTTTGGTGCTTGGCACACAATTCTTCCAACATTTAACGAAGATTAATGCACTTGTAGGCACGCGCTTGGCAATAGGCCTGTTCTCCAAACTTTTCTTGTAGCGCTCGCTATATACCCTCCTCCAACTTTGTGCTTTTAATTGGCAGAGTCTTCCATTTCACCACAGAACAAAAACCTCACTACGCTTAACAAGGTCTTCCTCCACCCTTCTGTATGATATCATTAAAACAGGCAGGGGGTGATAATCTGTGACAAGTCACAAGAGCTTTTCTACTCTTCATCAATTTAGATATTCCTTAAATTTATAAAATTAGTAATCTTTTCTAGCGAACGCTAACACCATTGCTTACATGAAGGACGTTTTCAATCCGTTTATTCCAGGTAAAAGGTTAATGATAATAATAATTGCGGACGATCAATCAATAATCACAGCCAGAAGATCAATTAGTGGGCTACAATGGTAGTGTACAATTTTGCACCCATTTTATTTGATGCGGAAAGCATCAAACAAATTATCAAATACTGAACGGCAACATTTTAATAATTTAGAACGCGATGTGTCATTTTATTCTGATAGAGATTTAAATCAGAAAATAAGTAAATTTAAAAATGTGTGGTGACATTGGAAGAACATTGACCTCTGAGACGGGCCTGATGATAGGTCACAAAAAAATCGAAATGTTCTTTTGTGGCCAAATACACACGCTAATAACTATTGTAAATTAGCAGAAATATTCAGGTTATAGTTGCACTGGGTGTCGCCGCATTTCCAAGTGTTCGTAAGAGATGCCCTCCTAGGCCAATACTCTTCATGTAACGGAGCTCTGACGATGTTAGTAACCCGTTAGAGTAGCTTTCAAACGTTTTTGTTCATTTTCGCTGATAAACAATATGACTGATATGCCCAACTCTATGGAGGAAAAGGATGATTCTAGTTACTGAAAAATTCACTGCACCTGGTGGAATAAAACCCGGGACCTCCGAGTTGTTGATAAACCGTACAGTGACCACTCGACCACCGAAGCAGTCAATATTCTTTTTGAACAGCTGATTTTGGAGCACTTCTGTAACTCTTAGCCTAATGTGCTCTTTCCCTAAGCGTAACGCACATATCAATTAGGAACGCTTCACTGAAGAATGCAAAATATATATTAAAGTTATTTACAATCAGGTGCGTCTGTAGTAAAAAATTCTGATGTGTTACACTCGCATGACTTTCTCAACTCTTGTACAAACTATTTTTACAAACACTTATTTTCCATGTGTTTCATGTTAATCGAGATGTTAAATCTTTTTGCTAATTTTCTTGTAGATGCAACGGGGAATATGGTAGGTTTTAAGTGAGTCAAATCTTTTAAGCGCTGGTTGCTATGTGGCGCATTCCATTCTCGTTGCATATCCAGGACATAAAAAAAATGAATAACGAATTTGAGAAAAAGTATAAGTATTGGAAAATTTAAGGGAATAACAAAGCAACATCTCGAAAATGGTTCACTTCACAAAAAAATGTATATGACATAAATTCTGTATTTTAACGCGAACTACATCGCGATCTTTTTGAAAACATGTCCGCGCGTGTGTGTGTGCCTATGAACGGCTTAACTCAAAAACTAAAAGTCGGACAAATACCAAACTTGGCATTTGAGTTAAGTATCTTCCAAGGATGCGACACGAAGATTTTCAAGAAACCCACACACCCCACTACCCTTTACATGGAACAGTTTTCGATAATTTTGCTTTTCTAAAAAATGGCTGCAACGATTTTGATTAAAATCCCGTAAATGGAAGATATTTACATGACAAAATCTACATCTTGAATTTTCTGGGAATAGCCTGTGAAGTACTCTTCATTCGGAAGGAATTCTGTATAATCTTGTATAACTGGTAAACGTTAAGTGATAAGACGAAAACGTACTACACAAAAAATTGTAGATCTCTTTAAAACACAATTTACTTCAAATACGTTTTTTGTGGCATAAGCCGTCTCTGAATTATCCGTTATTAAAGGTTCGAATTATTCAATACTTGTCATTCTTTTTAAATTCCCATCGATATTGATGTTTCTCGCGATTACATGGAAACGGTATACAGTTAAGGCCAGCATATAGCGTCCAGTTATGTTTGCAACAGTTTATTTGGATTAAACGTGGTAGATAGAAAAATAAGCTTTAGTAAGAATAGTTTGAATACCCATTAATAAAGATAAGAGGGTAGAGAGAGTCATGTGCATCACATCCGATTTTTTAATTAGTGGGAACAGAGGTTACAAACTGCACAGATTAAAATGCCCTGTCGTCAATAAATGAAAACAAAATATTGATTTATTAAAATGTGCGGCAACTTGTTCTTAGTTTTCACAGCATTCACGTGCTGCATTAGCTTCGAGCAACGGAAGCAAAAATTTGAGCGCACGCAGGTAGGTAGGTAGGTAGGTAGGTAGGTAGGTAGGTAGGTAGGTGGGGAGTGTTAAAAGGCCCATTACTGGCGGGATATTATAACATACCGTAAGCCGAGATGGGTTGTGAGGAAGCCATCAACACGCCTTGCGTATATGGCGAGCTTACTGTACTATATTATTTTATGGTATGTTGCTTTAAATGGGCTGCAGGTGCGGCCGGAATGTCAAGGACCATTCTGAATCACCAATTTTTACTTTCATTTGCATTACAAGCCAGAGAGAGAGAGAGAGAGAGAGAGTGACCTCTCGTTTTTAAAACAATCCGGACAGATAACACACTCAAACGAGGTACTAGCATCTGTGGCTCGTATTTCGGAGGTCAAATCCCATGCACCGGTCAACTCTCAATCACCAGGTAAAAACGGATTGGATATTTCAGTGCCACAATTCAAACACGTGTATAAGATGGTACATGAAGGCTTCTGTACAACTACGGCTATTTTATCCGTTACACCATGATTCAAGACCGATCGAGATGGCTGGCAGTTCAAGTGCCGTGTACCGACCAATCTGGCTGGGCTATTTTCGTGGCTTTCCTCATGAAAATATCGAATATGAATTCAATACCATGAAAATAAGTTCCACCTACACAACCAAAGAAACAGAATTAAAAATGCGTACAGGAAGGAAACTACACAACTAAGGACATCTTTCCCAGCATCATAATTACATTACATGGTCAAAGAACAGCCAGCAGTTCTACGATCCCAAGGCCATATTACCTCAAAACTCAACAGCAACTAAATAGATGGTACAGCAAGGCGACTACACAATTAAGACTATCTACCCGGCATACATTGACTCAAGTAAATCAACAAACTTATAGTAACCATTGAGATATAATCATGACATTAAAACCTATAGTTAGCAGTTGTGTCCTAGTACGCAGCCTAGATCTGACAGCTGAAATAATGGTATCTTGACTGTAAACCACACAAGGAAATATTTATATGTTACAATTTGTTCATGGAATAGTCTTAATAAATCCCACTCAAGGTTACGAGTTTCTTCAATAAATTGGTAACGTCTCGCGCGATTACCCACGAGGGATGGGGGAAACAAAAGGTTCTAGCTATTAAATCACTCTAGAAATAACGTATTCTGTTTCTATTCATTATTATGACCAAACCTGCATGATACATCACTGAAGGCTTTGAGTGCGGAAGATTCGAAAAAAGCAAACCTGTGTTTGGAAAAGCCTTTGACTGGCTACTCTTCGAGAAAGTTCGCCATCTGCATTCTGGTATAAATTCTGGAACACTGCACTAATGTCTTCCTAGCAACAAGCAGACTATACAAAACGGCAGAACACATATGTGAGTCAGTTTCGAGATAGTCGCGCGGTGTTAGGAGCTATTTGTAAGCCACAGGTACAAAATCAAGGCTTGTAACCATTTCGCGTAATAAATAACGTTTTTGCCACAATATTACGATTAAATCTGACGCACTGCATAATACGAAAGAAGGCCCTTAAGAAAATTCCTCTTCTAAGATAGGAAGATATAATTTATTGCAACGAGTCATACCATAAAGTATGACACCGGTTTTCATACCATTCAATTGGGCTACGTTGCCTTGCGGCTGGTTTGCCGTGTACTAAAATTCTACACCAGTGGTCAATAAATCCACAGGCCACCCTTAACGAGCGCGTTTATACAAAGTATCGCTGAAACGATACAGGTTTTTATTGGATATACTACAAGTTTTTGTGTTTCATTCCACATCACTGGCCAATCTCCATTGGAAAACACACAATCCCAGTGTGCATGGAAAGCTTCCAAGTAATCCCTGATATTGTAGCTTGTTTTCATCCCTTCCGCTGCAGTCAGCGAAAAACAAAATATCGAAATATAAAATGAAGCAGCATGGATAAGATGTTATACGATATAGCCAATGGAACAGTCTGCCTTCAACTTCCGCTACTAAAATTGCAATCAATTCTTTATTCGGCAATAAAATATGGGATAAAATCTGTGTAAGCAGAAATTATCATGATTTATGGTTAGAGGATAATATAGTGTTAACGCTCACATTATGTTTTCTAACCATTCACAGGCAGTTCTTAGATTAAAGTATTTTTTCTACCCACTTAGATTTAAAGACGATACATAGACGGGTTCTCAAAGTGAGCAATTAAGAACGTCGTAACCAGTGTTGCCAACTTAGCTATTTTATGGCTAAATCTAGCATTTTTACAGTAGCGTCTAGCCATATAAAATCGTAACATGCTTATAGCCTGAAATCTAGCCTATTTAAGAAAATCCTTAGGTAAAATCTAGCCTAAACAGCATAATTTCATCTGCGTTTTAGCTATGCAAAAGGAATAAATGGTTAGGGTGAATCCCCACTACCTGTGTAGTTGTATTATGTCCTATCATGAGTCGTGGTATGTCATCAAAACGTGTACTAATCATAAAGTCGACTTCCTGGAGTATGCGCTCAAAATGTATGATTTTTGGCACACATAATTGGTCAGCTTTTATATATTTTACCCAAAGAATTTCAGTAAATTTCATATTTCACGTACGGTGTTGGTGCTTAGCAAAAATAACCTTATTCCATTACAATTTTATATGAAATAAATTATTATTTCATAATCTTTAAATATAGAATTATCTAATCAGTTATGATATTTAGAATGTGTTAATGGGATTTAACTTCTTGAAACAAAATATGGGTAGTTTTAGACGCCAATTGTATCTAACCTTTTTTTGTTGTTGTTAAATAATGCCTTTTTAAAGATACCATCTAGCCATTATTTGAGAGGAACTGTTGGCAACACTGTCATAACACGCAAGACGGTTATTTATCTCGATCTATGTTAGTAATGAGCTCAAATACGTTATCATTCTATCACTATAGCTTAACATAAAACTTGCGTTTGCTTCTGGCAGCATCTCAGTTACTGATAACTTCATGTGGAGTGAAACATTTCTTCGCTTTCATTAGCTGAAGTGACATGCTCATCGGTGCATGTGAAGCAAAACGCAAGATTATTTTTGTATTGCGCCAATGAGTCTGACGGAATTGTGCACCTAAGATGCAGAACTGTGACATCTTTAGCGCTACGAGGCAGATCTTTGGCAGAATGCTATATCTAAAAATACAACTAAAACGCAATTAGCACTACGAGGCAGATATTTGACAGAATCGTATATCTAGAAAGACAGCTATAACGCCTTCAGATATTTGACAGAATCGTGTATCTAAAGCGACAGCTCGTAACTGTAACACCTTTAGCGCTATGAGGCGCCAGGAGCGGTGCAAATTACAGTCTATTTGTATGCATGTTATACTGGCAGAGCAGCGACAGCAAAAAGAGGGCAAAATAACATGTAGACGCAACTACTATCTTATTAATTTTCATGAATGCAAATTACGTTGTAGGGTATCTGCTCGAGCCGCTTGCCTCAGAGATTTCAGTTGTCTCTCGATCCCAGGACGTGAATGGGATGTCTCCCTAATGACTGGAATATTTGGCGAGCGTCGCCTTTCAAACGGCAGCGGTGTGATGCTAAAATAAACACAACTTCTCATCAATGGCTGCCAAGCACTGGTTGCATTCACTGTTTTATTACTTTCTCTACAGCTTTCATAAGGTACATAACCCCCAAGTTTAATATCTAGATTTCACTGATTTACATCTATCTCTCGAACCGTTAACTCCCCACAAAAACATGTAATTCAGCAGCAATTAATCAAAAACAAAAAGTATCTGTAGGCTAGTGTCATATTCACACTTTGCAAGTAACGCAATTTACGGAAGTCTGGACAATACTGTGATAAATTCTTCATACCACATTTTGCATGCAAAAATTTTCATTGTTTTATATTTTCCTAAAAGCAGCTTTTGGCTAAATTATTATGGGATTAATGAATAAAATGTGTATCTTGGATTGCCTATAAATAACGTAAGAAGAGTTGGATAAAAATGTACTGCAGGAAACAGTGATAAAACCTTACGTTCTAGTAACTTCCAAAACATTTGCTGGGGTTGTTTCCATTTCATAATTTAACCAGTGTACTTCTAAACCAGCAGTGTATTACTTCTTTTTGTGCCTGAGTCTACATAATAAACGTCTACCGCTTAACTGAAACCACTTCTACCAAACATTTGCCATATTTGATCGACAGTAGATAGAAACATTAAATATGACTTTGTAGAACAAATGAAGATTATGAGAAGGATTAGATGAAGCTTGTGGCTGCTGCAGTTAAGCTGTACTTATTTATTTGTTCATTCATTCATTCTGATGAAGCAAAATACAACTATCCTTTACTGCAACTTTCATATACATAAGTGAATTTTTTTTAAAAAAAATCATTCCAGAAATGAATTTATTTTGTTTCAAAACATCAAAACATATGAAATACAAATAACACTTTTCTTCAAAATCAATCTAAGACACAACATTACAAAGTTCAGAATATTACTCTTGTTTCAATGTGTAGTTAGTTGCCTTTACTTACTTCGGTCGTTGTAGCGGCTTTAGCTTATGAAACAATTCTTGGTGTTGACTCAATGACCCTACATCCAGGCCGAGCCCCTGAAGCGAGAAATCAGCACTCGGTCCACTTGGCCACAGAGGCGATCATTTTATTCCTTTCCCCCTCCCTTTTACCCCTCAAGAAATCGAAGTTGCGAAAAGAATTATTGTAAAAGCATCGAAATTAAATTGAGTTTTATTTATGGACGCTCTTTAACTGCTGTGGTTCTTAGCGTGCCATCCTATATTGGGAAATTTTGATTCGAGGCCTCTTAACAGGCTTGAGACTCTCTTACGTGACGTAAATCTAGGACACGGTACGACCACTTTACTTCCCTCCCGAAGGAAGCCATGGTAAGGATTTTTACGCAACCCGCAACCTCGGGAACTAGAGGCTACCACGGTACCACTAGTCCACGGAGGACGGGGAAAAAAAAAAAGAAAGAAAAGAAAGCATCGAGTCAAGATATTCTATCAAATACTTGACTGAAAGCAACATTTTAATTAACTGCTCTAAAACCGCCCTATCAATAATTACTTACTTTTTCTCTTGGTCTAAAATATTAAAACAGAAATTTGCCAATACTTTTTCAGCTGAAGGTGTTGGCTACTAACATAAACCAGGGAAGAAATATTTTCCTTGTAGTATTACGACAACTCCGCAACAATCACGTATACCTAACATAAACGGGAAACCATACAGGTCCAAGTAACCAGAAATTGCTGGTAAGGGCGTATAAACGACTCATTATTTGAAAGAATTATCTTCCAGTTCAACAGATGTGTACCGAAATCCTGGCTTAAAGAGCAGAGCAAAGTTTCGAGTGGTCGCTTAGATAAACTTGGTGGTTGTAGTCAGATTCAGGTCACGTCTCTGGAGGGATGCCTAGTCCTGTGATTAGGATAAGCCACAGATTCCTGGCTCGATTTCTAGTCCCAGCTGGGGGATTTTTCCCTAGCAGATTAGCTCTTCCCGTTTCCAGCTCATGTGCAACATCTGCATATTCTTTTGTACAAGTGCAAAATGACAAGGAACTACTTTTATTAAAATAATTTCATAAGTCACAATATCAAACTGCTTGCTGGACGCTTGAAGCCTTTAACCTCCTTTAAAGGGCATTCGAACTTAATCTAGCTTGTTATATCAAGTGTTCAAACGTGTTTTAAGAGCAATTGAAACACATTTTGTTCTCTCACATCGATGCAGAAGAATGGATCAGACATACTTAAGTTTAATTTCAAATATGAGCTTCCTTTAACAAAATTTTCCTAAACCTACGTATACTTTTCTCTAGCTGTACTTAATTGTGTTTACAGCTTATTCAAGGTAATCTGCCAAAGTCCAATCACATGCCAATTACCCTTTGTATTTGACTTATAACTCGACTTGGTTTGATAAAGTTTCTATTCATTATGTCGTTTCACATGATTAATTTCTCATGGCGCTCGCATTATCTGTTCACAACACAAACTGCCATACTTCAACTTATCGCAGTTCGTTATAGAATTAACCTATTATTGGCAGCTTTCTTTGCTCTAAAACGTTAGTTTTATCTAACCTGCATACAGATTAAATGGCGGAAATTGTTAATTCAGAAGCAGCAGAAAGAATAACACAAGAAGTACTTACCCAACAAATCCACAAAGCAATATGATATAGCATTTAATCGCTTCATTGCCTGGTGTAAGACAAAACATGTTGAAAATAATTTCACTGAAAATGACTGCCAGCGAATCCCCTCCCCCAAAAAAATGCCAAAACATCTGACATCTCGCTTATTTAAAGCAATTTCTCTTGTTTTAAGAACGTGTTATATACGTGATAGCAGTCAGTTCCAGGAATCAGTGTAGGCAATATTATTGATATTTTACAAATTTGAGCGCTGACTAAAAATAGTATATGCCACACGTGTTAAGAGTGGTTTTAATTTGCTCATCCCTACTCCACAATAAAACCCTACTTTACCTCTTGCAACATAATCTATTATTTTAACATGCCATATGTTTAAAATGTTTGCGTTATAAATAACACGCATATCTTGAATTTTCTGTGAATGGCCTGTGAGGTCCTCTTTATTAGGAATTAATTTTGCATTTATATTAAACCTTGAGAGAGAGAGAGAGAGAGAGAGAGAGAGAGAGTCGAAAACGTAGCTCTCGTTAAAGCATACAATTTATGTGAAATACATATTTTTGTGATAAGAACCATTTCCGAGATGTTCTTCGTTATTGATTTCAATTTTCAAACCCTTATCTGTTTACAAGTGCCAAGCCGCTTATTCCTTTCTTCTCCTGGACTTGGAAAGAGAATGGAATTTTAAAGCGACCGGATTTTAAGAGTGACGATCGCTTAGGCCTACGGTATGCCTCTTGAACCCATGACAGTTTATAATGAAACAATTTCTGCAAAAGTTTAGCTCAGTCATCAGCATGTAGATAGAAGAATACGGGTTTTCAAGAATGTATGTCGGAGAGTGGATAGAGAAATACATGTGAATATAACACCAAGAAACAAATTTTTGTTTGCGAAATATTTTTAATAACATTACATCGAGTTGCAAAAAAATGAAGTTCAAGTTTTGAAAATTTAACTCTGTAGTTTTCATAGATATTGTAAGGTTCATTATATGCCCTTACACATAGGATTACAGCTCAGTTGAACTAACACTTTGGAAAACGGATCATATAAAATGTAAATTCGGGAAATGAAAGCTGGATTTCATAAAAACAGGTTCATTATATTAAGTGAGCAACCCTTTCAAGCTAATATAACTAGTTTTTGAGAAAAGTGAAATAAACCTAACATTATATATAGTATGTGCAATTTCCTCTTGAAAAACTAACACCAGTATCGTTTTACTGATAGTCCTTTCAGTTCGTGATATACGCACTGCAATATTCGCCACTGTTAGACAAAGTGTTTCAGTAGAATTCCGCAGCTGACGGTTTGCTAGAACGTTTATCATCAAGAGAAGTTTCTTTCATACTTGAATTTCAGAGAGTCTTCAAACAATTCCCACATCTCAGGACCAATAAATGTTCTTACAATTTTGCTTTATGTTTCTGTGAAACTCAGCAGGGAAGTTCGACCGAATTCATCGGTTTCCTCGTCCAGAAAAACTTTTCTTATTCTACATATTGGGGACAATAAGGCGATTAAATTAGGGGAGCGTAATAAACCTATCCTTCTATATTAATAATAGCAAATAAATGAGGAATGAAACAGTGCACTCGTGTTATCTATAACTTTGTAGTGCACTAGGAACTCTCCTGGGACTTCAGACGAACTCGAAAATTAAACTACGTATGCGTCTGATCGGAGACAACAAGACTATTAAATTAGTGCAGCAATAACAACGCTATCCTTCTGTACTAAAAATTGTAAAGACAAGAAGAATAAAACACTGCAATCACGTTATCCATTACTTTGTTTCGTAATACCTCTAGTGTTTGAGACGAACTCGAAAATTGAACCACGCATGCCATAGTAGCAAGCTGCTTCTTGCCGCAATTCAATTAACAACGCTTATACGTACTATAGTGGACATTAAACTTAGCACAACTGATGATGCTTATAGTGAATTAAGCTTAAGGAAATAACACTTTCCGATAGTTTAAGAGTATTTCGTCACGTTTCGCAATAGCTAACTATGTCATTTACCAGGATAGAGCCTTTGTCCCTGAATTCTGACAGCATTTGTTAAAGGAAATGAATAGCCATCATATATTATAAGAATAATTCACTCAACTTGGGGAATGCTAGATTGGATTTAATTCATTTAAGCGACCAGACTGCATTCGGATCTAGAGAGATGTGATACCTCTCGCAGCAGAATTAGATCACTGTTTATGCGGAGAGGAAGCATCTCTTGTGCCATTACATTTATCATAAGCCTTCGCACTAACTCAGAATGTTGTGTTGCGTTACTGGCGTTTTCTTAAACATAGAGTGACACATGCATCGGTCAGTGGTTTTAGCGTTTACAGTAAATCGAGTAGGCTGTGTATACATTCTCTAATATCTGCATGTGGCTGTAATTCACAAATTTAATTATCAAAATTATAATTTTGGACAATAACCAAAATACGACAGCAGAGAAACTAAATTGCGGGCTGAAGTTTGAAAGTAGCGGTGTTGAGACAGGTTCTGACGTCCACATATGATTACTGCTCGGTTGTGCACCTCAGAACTAAACGCTCTTTGTTCAAAAAGGCAAGGTGTGCTAATACTGAACAAGGATAGTGCTTTTCATTCATCTGCTCTTTGTGCTGTGGTAGATAATTCTCAATAACTTCTGTGCCACAATATTTATTTTCCAATAGCATGGAAGGAAAGCACTATAACTCTGTGACCACTGTTTTGGGCTACTTGTTGACAAAAGAGTTGTGGCACTTTTACAGCTTATCTAACGCCACATTCAACTTGTGAGACACAAACCTGTTGCGCGCGCGACGGCAAATGTTTACAGACGTTGCATCTTGAAAAGGCGTGCACTAACAAGCTAACGTTTGTGTGATAACAAAACACATACCAGAGGGTTTATAATCCAAAACTTGGCACAGACCATGAAAAATGGGAGAGATGACAGAAGCTGGCAGCCTGCTTTTCGGTACTGCCGTCAGTCCAGCGCCCCTACAAGCAATATTACACCAAGATTCTGGCGAGGACCCAAAATATTTCAGTCATACATGACAATTACATTCTTCTTCCCTTTCCTTCGCTTTCTCAGACGCTAAATGGACGGGAAAATAAAAGGATAAAGTTCAAACCACTTCATTTTCTGTAGCGGGCCCTTTTTCTCTCGTGCCGTAACTCGTTAAGACACGAGCGTCAATTACATCTTCTAGATGAGAAATTGGCGAGAAGGAATTGTGCTTGGGATGTATGAATCCGGACACTTTAATGTGACGTGACATGGTGCTCTTAAAACCACGAAGAATTACGCGTTTCCTTCTCTACAGCTTTACTTCAAATTTCTGGTTCACAAAAGCTGCAACTCTAGGCTAAATGTCGTACGTTATTTGAATATTAAATTTGAACTATCTTACCAGCGTTGCAAGCACGCGGTTCTGCAAGTAAGGGGTTGAAAATTAAGGATAGTAGACAGACATAAAACCTCTGTGTCCAGGGTTTCATCGAGATTTATCAAATATTTCACGTGCACCACGCAAACACCACGTGGACTTTTATGCAAGTGAACAAATTTGTATCCCAGTTGGTAAAGCCGGTGCAGTTTTTAATATACGGTGTTGAAAAGAAAAAAAAACAAGGTTTGGATTAATTTCTGGAAGATTTAAGGTAATCTGTGATTTTTGTCAGCTCCTATAGTAAAAGTCCACCGTGTTTTGACCAGACAGGTAACACGGTGTATAAGGTGTTGAAAAAGTGTAAAAAGGTAATTTTTGGAAACTGTAAGGTAACACAAGTTTCGCCGCGTCCCACAGCGTAAATGTAGGTGACACTGAAAATGTGCAGGTATAGATGTGGTAGTTTTTGGAACTCAGAAGCTCC
This sequence comes from Deroplatys truncata, assembly GCA_030765065.1. Taxonomy (NCBI): domain Eukaryota; kingdom Metazoa; phylum Arthropoda; class Insecta; order Mantodea; family Mantidae; genus Deroplatys; species Deroplatys truncata. The sequence goes on from CM060986.1 coordinate 28,211,646, forward strand.
AAACTTTCATCCAGATTGACCAAATGTGCAGCTTTGTGAGTAAGCGGTTGAAAGTATGAGTTCGGGTAGGTTTTTAACGTTGTAAGATAGGCTATAAGTTTAGCTGATAGGGCAAGTGCAAAAACGTGTGACCTGACTGGCCAAGCAGTGTAGTTTTGTATACAAGACGTTGGAAATAAGAGTGGTAGTAGTTTCTAACACATTTTAGTCACATGTGCGGAGTAGGCGCATGTTAAATTTGGGCTGAATCCGATCATTAGGAAGGTCAAAGTGAGGTCAAAAGTTGTATGCGGTGTTTGCCTATGTTTTTCTTATGGGGTTTTGTGGAATTTCAACTCCCTAAAAGCATCTCTATAAATGAAAACAGAACTATGATTTTCAGACATTTCTATGCCTCTTACATAAAAAGTAGTATGTGAAAACTTTCAATGTATTTCTGTGCGTTTTCCGTTTTAATATACGAAGGGCGTAAAATGTTAGTTGTGCATGCCTTTAGCTTTGAATTCTGAAATAGGTTTAAAGTACAGAGAAAGACAAAAGTAGGTATACAGTAGGTAGAAAGAAGCCCTAATATAGTATGGTATACATTTATGAAGTAACACATAACATTACATCACTCTTGTGCATATTAAAGCTGTTGGTCTTCAGTATTTACACATTGATGCAGTCTAGATCTTATTCTCAAGAATATTGTACAATTCAGTTCTTTATTTCTATCAATTCAATTTCTCGGCAAGTCTCCCTAATGACCTCAATCATGCCCTCAACAGTACGTGACTTCTTGAAAAGACCTTATTTACGAAAGTAATCCATAGGGATAACATCCGGGGTGACCATTCACTTGATTCCCTTCTTCCTGTTCACTTGTAAATTCTTCGGCTAAAAAAAGGCTCGCACAATTCTTGCTTAGTGAGCAGGATGGCCCATCTAGAGGACAATTTAACTCATTACATAGTAACTACCTTTGACCACCCCTGTATACAACTGCATGATATGTTTGCCCGCCTAACAGCAAGTGAACATCGCACTGCCGACGGTGAATCACGGCACTGTAATTTGCTCCAGAGGCGTCAAAGTTAAAATCGTATAAGTCAAATTAACAGCTTCCTTTGACGAGCATGCGCACTTGTCTGTCACGCCAAAGCTTTTATCTGCCCATGTGACGGATAAAAGCACCTAACTCGGTTTCAAAAAGTTAAGTGCCCTTTTGAGATTCCATGTTCCCTCGCTCAGCACATTAATTCCTTGTCACCAAAGAGAATCAGGCCTCCACGTTTTTACACTAATTACTGTCAGCAAGCGCCCAGTCACTATTATTATTATTATTATTATTATTATTATTATTCATAACAATCAAACTGTAAATCTATTATTACCAGCAACCGTGTTCCATTCTATATATCTATCAAAATTCAAGCAAACGTCATGCTTCATGCGGAGTCAAAAGTATAATCAAATGAGTTTCTCCCTCTTGCGTCTTCTCTATTTCTTTACTTGTGTGTTCTAAATTCTCGGCTGGGATCGGCGTTTTAACAACGGCGAGGTTCGGGTACGTTTATTTCAATGTTTGCCCTTTTCTTTATAGGATAAACTTTGCTGTTTAGCTAAAAAAAAAAAAAACACACTTTTTTACTTTGAACTAGAAATGATACAACATATAACATGCTAAGCACCTTGTAGATATGAAACACGTGTACTAAATCTTTCGTTAGGCCTTATTTTAAGAATCTATTAAGAAGCATTTTTTTTCAAGCGATAATTTAAAATGTTATATTCATATCACTTTCTTTATCCGCTTTCATTTATTTGGTTTTATGGAAACTATACTTGCAAAAACTTATTCTGTTATCTACTCTAAGTTCATTGTGATAAAAGTTTGCATAATTTCATTACACATTTGGTTAGGGGGTACAGAGGGAATAGAGAAAACTGAATCGATAGGCAGATGTTTAAAAGTGGGGCGCCCTAGGTTGGCCTTGAAATTACATATTCTTTCCATGACATCACGAGATCAGGTATTATCTGTTGCCTAGGAAACAGATAATACTATAAAGGAACCATATAAAATATCAAACTGCAATTTTACAGACGTGTTAAGCACTGTTCAGAGAATAGCCTCTGCAATTTCATTGTCGTACGAGTTATATATACTGAATACCTATTTACAATGGAGTTTCATCAAATTTATACATAATATTTAGAAAGTCAGCATAAACATATGCATTTCTTTCAATTCAAACTTTCATAATATATTTCTCAAAAAATCTTTACTTGTTTCTTAACGTGAAAAAAAAATTAATTTGCGGAAAGTAGTATACCAATATATTAATATATTTGTGAAATATTAAATAATACAAATAAGATAATGAAACTCACAGAAACACTGAACGTATTTAACATGTCTGCAAAGTTGCAGTTTGATATCTTATATTTGCTGTCGAGTATAATTTTATACAATTTCTTGCAAATGGGACCAAATAATGCGTTTGTCGCACATGTTCCCTTAAATATACGGCATGTTACGGAAAATCATATAGGGCCATTTTTGCCGTGTAAATGGTAGTTTGGAATGCGAGGATTCTCGAAAGCCTTCGTGTCGCATCTTTGAAAGATACTGAACTTAAATATCAAGTTTGGTGTTGATCCGACTTTTCATTTTTTTAGTTATGCTTTTCAAGACACAGACTCGCACCTTTTCTATTTATTCAGAGGCCTCAGAACATGTATTTCGTAAAATTTTTGAGTGGAATGCAATACTTCCTTTACTTACTAGGTACATATTTCTGTAGGGAATATCACAAGAGTCCTCGTGCATGTTTTTACACTTCGATTAAAGTAGTTACAATATTGCTGGTATTCAATTCTTTTGATGTTCATCACCTGCTCGTTGTGCTAAATCTTTAAATTGTACTGACAATCCTCCAAATTGCATTCCATAACTATTACGGGTGGTTTTTCGCCTTACCAATCCGAAAATAATGAAGGGTGCAACAGACAACATTTATCCTTTTATCATCGAGACAAGAGACCCCCCATTCTTGCTGTATAAGCTTAACGTTGACATCCTCCCCGCGGAACATTTTCCACTATCTCCCGTTGGGGTGTTTTTGTTATAACATCCCTAAAAGAACTATTTATATTTTAATTTTCCAAAAGATGAGAAACAGTTCTGTTCTTGCTGAAAAACATTGCTTCCTGCTGAAGCAATGTTTAACCAAGATTTAGTTTTTGAGTTACGCTTCTCTCTCTCTCTCTCTCTCTCTCTCGCACACGCACACACACAAAACCTTTTTCTAATTGTTTTTGTTTTTCAGGGAACTCAAAACGTATATTTCCGGTGAAATTTCGATAAAGAATTTTTGTGTGGAAAAACTTCAACTCGCCTACAGTATGTGGCACAAAAAGGTAATACAAGCCAAAAATATATTAAGATGAACACAAACAAATGTGTATGGTTATACTGTGTCGCATATTTTAAGTTAAAGACACTGGTTTTGTTTGGGGGGCTGCAATCTAAATAATCACTTTCTCGAGAATTTCAAGAAATGTCTGTCGGCGCATTGTTTTAAATATATATGGTCCTTTTTTTTAAACATAACCCTTGGCGTATATTGTGACCGAGCGGCTACGGCCAACCTTATCTCGAGGTCGGCGCCGGATAGTCGGAGTAAACAACGATAAGTAGCGCTCGGCAGCGTAAACAACCCGGGCGCGCTATCGGCAGATAACCAGAATCTTCTGGAAGTTTCTTTCCCCTCCTCCAGAACGTGTCAAATTAGTTCTAGACTGTTCTGTGGAAGACTCCACTGCGTCGGTCAGTCAGTGAAGTTGGCAGGCGAGTTTCCCATGCGACATCAAGAGCGATTCTCCGAACAAGTTAATGACTGCTGCACGTGCAGTGTGCTGCTACTGCAGGAGAGATTGAAGAAGTCCTTTGTTCGACTCCCCAGCGAGTGAATCGTCCGGAAGAAGAGACTATGTCACAAAGAGTGAAGTGACGGGAAAGTTAAAATTAGTTAAATTCCAGTGAAAGTTGAACTAGATGAAATAATTAAACAGTGACATAGAGAACTTAGAGAAGCGAGTTAAAAAAATAAAATATAAATAAAAACCTGGACGTCACAAAATGATGCTGCAAGAGAACTCTCGTTTGTCATCAAATTACTGACCGATGAAGCGAGAATTTTTAAAATGACCGCCAGTCTTGGCAACAAGCTGTTTTGTCAATCCCTTTGCCGTGCTGTACCTGTGTCTTACATACGTATTGCTCCCAGCGTAGACTTTACCACTATATAACACAACACCAGATATGGTTTTGGGGCATATGTTACTAGGCTTTCACAGATTCTGATTTAAACGTCAATTACCGCCAGATAAACTCAATAACGCACTCCTGATCTGGATATTAAATTAATTTTACTTTAGCAGCGCGGGTGAAATGATAAACTCGGTTGATTGTTAATTGATTAGTGCCTTAAGGGGCATGAGAGTGATATAACACGTCAGTGTCAAATTAAACAAATCAATTAAATCATAAAACATGTTTGATTAATTCAGTTTTCGATGGTGTTATCCGAAAACCTTTGTACGTGATGTCGAGGATAAAGGAAGTTATACTTGACGGGAAAACAAGAATATGCAGTTTGTGACGGCCAAGGCCGACCGGACAGCTGCTGCATCCGTCCACACAGTGTCTCATGGAGAGCGCTTATATAGGTCTCTCAGGTTATGACAGCCGCTATTTTGTCATCAAGCGGCTCGTTAACTGGTCCCCAGGAACACTAATGTCCCTCTTTGGGTGGGGGAGGACGAGATGCCCGGCGTAAACTGAAATTGAAAATAATCCTATAGAGAAGAGGAAGAATGGGGGGGACATGTAAAATTGAAATTGAGTTTTATTTATGGACGCTCTTTAACGGCTATGGTTCTTAGCGTCCCATTCTACTTTGGGCGTGAAAGACCGGTAAGTTTGCTCAGAGCTTCTTTATCAGGCTTGAGGTTCTTTTACGTGCCGTAAATCTAAGTCACGTGACCACCGGCTTTACTTCCCGCCCGAAAAAATTCATCGCCTTCCGCCCGGGTTTGAACCCGCGACCTCGGGAACTAGCATGGTAACCACTACACCACGGAAGACGATGGGGGACTTATGTAGAAAACCCCTTACTAGATAATTTAAAGGTCGTGCAACATTTGTTTTTAATAAAAATTCAGCCTCTCGAAAAGACTCCTTTGGTATATCCACTCAAGTTTATCATATGTAGCACCACGAGAGGTTGCGAGCTTTATCTTGTGAAACTCGCAACCTTGAATGGGATTTATTGAATAAAATGTAACAGATTATATTATACTTTACAAATAATAATTACTTTCTTACACGTGTTGTTTAAAAACAAGTCATTGTGTCAGCTGTGGATCACGGAATACTAAATGAATGAATAATCCGATTTGTTACAACTAATTCTATCAACATCGAAATGTTCAAACGCTCAAAATCAAGATAAGCTTAGGTTTTTTTTTTCGAGGAAGTGTTGCATTCCACCCAAAAATTATGTAACCAGCGTTCTGTGTAAAGCACGTTTTAAGGCCTCGACTAAAAACCAGGTTTAGAAAAAACCCGCGCGCGCTTGCGTGTCTGTGTGAGCATAACACAAAAATGAAAAGTAGGTTAAATATCAAACTTGGTGTTTGAAGCTCAGTGTCCTCCAAGGAGACAACGAAGATTTTCAAGAAAATCCCCAGATTTAACTACCCTTCCATTGGAAATTTTGTCGTTATTTTTTCTCGAAAAATGCTTAATTTTAAATAAAATACCATACGTTTAAGATATTTGCACGACACATAAAATGTATATCTCCAATATTCTGGGAATAGACTGTGAAGTCGTCTTCATTCTAAATGAATTGTTTATAACTTGTAAACTTTTAAGATACAGACAAAAGCTTACGACACAAAGGTGTAGATCTCAGATTTTGTATGGCGATAACCATTTCCGAGGGATTCTTTATTATAAGTTTGAATTGTGTACAATACTTAATACTTCTTCAGCATAAAATCGGTATTAGTTCTCTCTCGTGCTCATGCAAAGAGAACGGAATTTCAACGCCATCACATAGCGACCGTTATTAAAATTTTGGATCATCATATAAAGTCTACTGTATTCCCCTGTTTTCCTTGTACCTGCAAGGAAACAGGTAATAAAACCATTTCTGCAAAGGCTTGTCTCCATTAAATTGAAGCAGATAAAGGTATCACTTTTATAATAAACCGTAATGATAAAACAGTAATTTAAAGGTAGAGAAAATCCTAAGAATCTAACACATCGGATTTTTTTTTTTCCAAGAACGTAACTTATTTGGAAATTGACACCATTTGAATATATATTGACTAAAGACAATTGATGGCGCAGCCTATTTAATCACTGCATACTAATACTATTATGATGCAGTAAATAAGATGATGTTTTTTACCATAATATGTCCCTCTCGGGAACCCCACCTTGTCGCGGTGAGAGTGCTCAGTACCTGGTGAAGGTGCTTCACAACGGGTGGATGTGACTCTTCAGATCAGGTCAGCAACATATCTAGGAGAAGGAAACTCAGAAGACAAACCTGGGTAGCCATGACTCAATAGCCCCAAAGGCAACATGACTAGGAAACTCGTAAGATTAAGGAAGTTTTTTCCAAGGGCTGATAATCCATCCACATCAAAAACAATTTACTCCTATGCTCCAAAATAAATGCCGTTGACAGCAGAAAGTAAAAGAAGGATACAGACAGCTGAAATTAAATTTCTCAGACCTATAGCAGGATACACAAGACTGGATAAAAAGCCCAATAACGAAATAAGACAAAAGTTAAAAACTAGCAGAGTTAAATAAAGTAATAATAGAACATAGAACCTTTAAAAAAACACTTTGAAAGAATGTCATTAAATAGGATACCCCGAGCAACATATAACTACAGACCCCTAGGATACAGAAACCTAGGACGACCAATAAGAGATGGACACGAGATTTTGGAGCCGGAACAAGCTAAAACGGCCTAAAACCGTGAAGCAGAAGAAGAGAAGAAAATAATATGTAAGCATATTATACGATAAACGAGCGTGATTGGCCGATATCCGAGGCATTGCTAAACGCTATTGGTCAACATCGAATACGCGCCGTATGTATGGAATAGTCTCTGTAAAGGCCTTTTTTTTCTCTCTCTCTCTCTCTCTCCAAATTATTACTTTTTTTACCACGTACCTACTAGGAGGAGAAGGTATTGCATTCTACCCAAAAATTCAATATCGAGATTTCGCCGGAGATACTGTTTTGAAGCTCCTGATTCCAAATAAAGCATTTTTAGAAAAAAAACTTGGTATTCAGTACAGTATCGTCTAAAGATGCGACACGAAGATGCCTGAAGTCCTCTTCATTCGGAAGGAATTTTGTATAATCTTGTATAACTGGTGAATGTTAAGCGATAAACCTACTGCACAAAAAATCTGATGTGGTACATTCACATGACTTTCTCTACCTCCATTTTTATTAGTGGGTATACTAGCTATTCTTACAAGTTTATTTTTCTATCTACTACATTTTAATTGAAATAAGCCTTTGCAGAAATAGCTACAATATACAATTCGTTATAGACACAAAGAGAACAGTGATAGTCATATGTTTTTCGACTCTTATACTTAAAGAATGCTTCATTTGCTGTTAGAAATCTGTATCGAAATGGGCTCCATTTCGATAGATTTCATCAATGAAGGTTTTAATTTCATTGGTCGAAAATGTTTTTTTAGCTTTTTTCCCCTCTGTATCTATACCGACTTCTGTTTTAACAGGTAATACAACTTTTTATACCTGGATATATCAGTTCCATGTTTTACATTTCTTCAAAGTAAACTATGAGCACATTTTCTGACAATGAAGTTACATTTTTTTTCTTGCTCGCCAAACCATCAACTTGTAATACAACATTTCATACATTTGCAGCAAGTAAATTTTTGCTTACATTCCTCGCCTCCTCCGGGATAACAGGTGTGGGAAATTAAATTCCATGCCTTCAAATTCACTAATAAACATTTCTGTCATTTCATTGTTTCGAAGTGCATCCAAATATTAAATATTTATTGTATATCTAAATGTCGCAGAAAAACTATTGTATGCAACTCTCATATAATGGTTATAAAGACGCTCGTGAAGTTTTCACGCTCGCTCGCGTCGAAAGTCACTCGCGTCTTAATAGCTCCCATTATAGGATCGTTGCATAAATAACTATTAAGAACTGGACGCTCTATGCTGGCTTTAAAATTCCATACTGCTTCCATTCAACTGGGAGAAACAAACTGAAAATCGATTGGGACTAAAAAAATGAAAAGTATTGAATAATTCGAACATTTAATATTGGATATCTCAGAAACGTCTTATGCCACAAAAAAGCTTATTTTAAATAAATTGTATGTTTTAAAAAGATTTACATTTTTATGTGATAGGTTCTCTCTATTGCTTAACGTTTACCAGTTATACAAAATTGGTTCAGAATTCCCAGAAAATTAAGATAGATATTTTATTTGTGACGTAAATATCTTTAATGTATGGTCCTTTAATCAAAATCGTTAGCCAGTTTTTAGAAAATCAAAATTTTCGAAAAATGTTCCGTGTAAAAGGTAGTTGGGGTATGGATATTTTTTTTTTTGAAAGTGTGTATAAGTTTTTTGTGGTATAAGCCATTTCCGAGATATTCGCTATTAATTGTTCATTACTTGGCCATTCTCTTAAAGTCCTGTCAAGAAGTTGTTTCTTGCAATTGCATAGAAGCAGTACGGAATGTTAAGGCAGAATAGCCTCCAATTCTTAAACATTTGACTATCGCTGTTTTCATATCTATAACAAAATGAGTAATGTAGCTATTTCCGCAAAGGGTTATTTGGATTGAAAAGTAGTAGATAAAAAATATGATTTAGTAAGAATAATTTATATATCCAATAATAATCGATAGAGTATAGAAAGTCATGTGAATGTATATTAGATTTTTCTACTCTAACATTCTTATTTTCCTATTATCTAATACAACACGAAGAGAAACGCTTCTTATAATAAAATATTAATTCCATTCCCTAGCTTCAAAATTCAACCCTATAAGTGTGCCAAAAAATTCTTTACTGTGTTTGTCAACTAAGTTGATGTTATGTAAATACGGTCTGTATTTCTGGACTATTTCAATTAACATAATAATGCCGTTAGGCAATTGCTGATATTTTCGCTCCAAAGGTTTCTATTTATTTTGCTTGTGGATTCTATAATTATTATATATGTTTACTCGTAAACAATAGACATCCTTTATTTGTTTACTAGTAATGTAATGACCAGTTCCGTTATTGTAGTTACAACATGAATATTTACCGCCAAATTCTTCTTTTCATTAAAAGGAAAGTTGATTCGGCAAAATAGTATTTAAAATATATAAAGAGCTATTCAAAACGAACTTAAAAGGTAAACGCGATGTAGACGCCAAAGATCGAGATCACTTCTTTCCTTTGAACTCTTAAAAGCATTGCTTTCTATTTTGTCTTTAGAATATCATGGGAACGTAAAAAACACACACATTTGGATCAACATTTAGTTCATAATATACGTACATTACTTTAAAATATTAAAAACCCATTCGATGTATAAAAATACACAATATAAATACACTAAATTAGTGCATTATTGTATGTATCAAGTGTTCTTCTTCATAAATTACATTCCTGGAGTACAATATCATGATGAAAACTTTAGTTCAAATACACGCGCAAACTTTCGGAAGTGAATAATGAATGACGGATTGCTTATATACGCGCGTAATGCTGTTTGCTGCGTCGACATTGCCGCAATACTTCCAATAGTTGTTCCCAGAGACCTAGAAATGTGCAACAGTGAGGAAGCACCTCTCGGAGTTCACACCACCCAAAAGGAAAGTAACATTGTATCTTACGCGTAGGAAGGCAGCCGAAAGATTATAAAAATACGATGGTATACATTCACATGAATTTCTCAACCCTTATCGTCTTTTTTTTTTCTATCTGTATACTCAATCTCGATTCAAATTAAAGTTTGCAGAAATAGTTTCAATACGCATTTCTCTGAAGGTAAAAAAGGGATACAGGAGGCTGAAGCCATACAAAAAGTTGAAATTTCATACTCTGCATGACCACGAGAAACAAATAAACTGTGACCATGCACTTCAAAAATAAAAAAATGAACCACTGGAACATTCCGACCAGCAGCAAGGAATATCTCTAAAACTGTTGACACAAATGATGATGATGATATGGGGCTTAAGGGCGCACAAGAAATGAATTTGACAAATTTTAACGAGATCTACAAAGTTTTATCTATATCTATAGGCTTAAAAGATAATACAACGTTATGCAAAAATTCATTCAGACGAGGACACGACTTCACATGTTATTCACAGAAATTTCAAGATATACATTTTATTTGTCCGGAGATTATTCATATTTCAGTTTAATAAAAATCGTTAAGAGCCATTGTTGAGAAAACAAAAATAAAAGTCCTACACATAAAGAGTGTTTGGGGTAGGGGATTTTCTTGAAAATATTCGTGTCGCCATCGATGGAAGATGCTGAAATTAAACAAAGTTTGATATTTATTCAACATCTCGTTCTTGAGCTATGATGTTCACAACCACAACTAGTATTATTTTACGGGGCCTCAAAACATGTATTTCTAGCGAAATCTCGATAACAGTTCTCTACGGTGTAATATAATCGTCTATCTACTATAAATATGTGCTAGAGAAAGTTTAAAAGCAATTGAAGCTACCAGACTTCAAAATGAGTTAATTTGTTACAACATACTCCGTTTTCATATTTCACAGGTAGAATTTATTACTACAGGGTAGACCTAAAGTTTGTCACCCCTCGAACTATTTCTGCACACCACTGAGCTTTGCTTCTCACTTTAAATTCTCGCGTCTTTTAGTGGCTGTTATTCCTTTCAGAAGACAACAGTGTATGACAATTGTTGTTTCCGCCATTACTTACGCAGAGTGAGCGTGGCTCTTACTTTTAAAGTGTGTTTTCTTGTACTCTGAGGGAACCTGATGATTCTGAAGCTTAAAGGCGAATTAATGCACAATATTTCAGTTGGTAATTATTTTCTGGTGTCCGTGGTCTGCATGCAGTTAAGAAACACTGCACGTCAGTTCATCTACAGTCACAACTTCAGTTAAAATAAACCAATTTTAAATTACCAATGGTTATGGAGGTCTTAAATCAGTTATATTTTCCACTGCTAATAGACCCCACAGCAAGGGAGCATTTACGCACAAAAATTCAAGCCCTTGGTACACAATTGTGGATGTCTGAAAGTTGACACAAACACTATTAGGAAGTAGATTCGAAAAGAAGAGGGTGATGTGTTCAAAGAAACACAAACATGTGTTCATCAATTTCAGTTACGCCACACACAAAGAGAAGGATCGGAGGGATATGTAAAGATAAACTTACAAATTTAGTTTCTCGACTGATTTGCAAGGCCGCGAGAAGAAAATTGGAGTCACAACAGTCAGAAGCTATGTGAGGTCCACTCACTGGGGTAGAAATGCATACATAGAACCAATTTAGCCTATGTTCAATGGAGAAAAAAAAAAACATCACTGATCGTATGAAAATTTGTGGAAGATTGATCAAGGAAGGTTTTGTTGATGACATTCCGGAAGGACGGGTAATACCAGTCCCATTGAACTCAACCCTAAACCAAACAGACAAAATCGTAGAACTCGTACAAACAATCCTGTATGAATATTCCTTTCTTTCTTTTCTTTACTTAAGGTCGCATAACTTCGAGGTTATATGGCGACCACATTAAACACACAAGTTAGAATACAGTATTTCATGTTAACATTTTAGAGTACATTGGTTGAGGGTGTCAACATTAGACAATTTATACACATAATTAGAAATTTATAAAAATTGGGAATTATAATAAATCATACACAGGAACGTTTGTAAGGTAGGTTTCGTACGGTCTTCACTGCTCAAATATACGGTTTTTCATTTAGTGCTGTGGAGAGGTCATTTGGTATGCAATTTTTCGTTCTAACTGAATTATATTGTGGACAATCCGTGAGCACGTGTTTCACTGTTAGAAGACATTTATATGTATCGCACCTAAGAGGTTCCTCTCTTGAAAGTATGTAGCAATGTGTTCATTTTGTATGACCAATGTTTAGAAGAATAATTTTAACCTGATCTCTAGATTTCTACAGACCTTGTTCCAAAATGTTCCCTAAAAATTATGGTCACGGCCACGGTACCGTGACGGCGTGTCACGGTATGGAAAAACAGACATGTACATTGTTCCTCAAAAGCAGATTGTCATTGGAGAATATTATTTTAGCAACATTCAGCAACACCATGGATGAACCCCGTACCAAGTTTCCCAGGCACAATATGGGCATTTAAATGTAGGATGGTGCAACAGCTCATACTGCGAAGAAAAACATGCTGGTAATAAAGGAAGGCTTCAAGAACGTTTGGACTGATTGGCCAGAAATTCCACCCGAATTCAATATCATTGAGCACGTGAGTTCTATTTATGGACGCTCATTAACTGCTGTGGTCCTTAGCATCCCATTCTATACTGGGCGTGAAAGACCGGTAATGTTGCTCAGAGGCCTCTTGATCAGGCTTGAGGTTCTTTTACGTGCCGTAGATCTACGACACGAGACGATTAGCTTTACTTCCCTTCCGAAGGAAGCCATGCTAAGGATTTTTACGCCCGAAAAAATTCCACGCCCTCCGCCGGATTTGAGCCCGCAACCTCGGGAACCACTACACCACGGGGGACGACACATTGAGCACTTGTGGGCCAAACTTCAAAGTGATTTTTAGACAACCCAAACCACGCAACAGGGATCAATTAGTCGCCAGGGTTAAAGAAGAATGGCAAAGTATCTACTAAAACTATAGCACCCATTTCGTGGAAAGTTTCCCTCGGTACATTATTGTGCGCCATTCCAACAATGGCGGACATACAAGATGCTAGATTCGATGTGTGTTAAAAAGATACATGGTATTAATAATGACGAAGAAATAAATTGCTTAACTGCTATTTTAAGGATGTTATTTTTAAAAGTTTGGGAGTGACAAACTTTCGGTCCAGCCTGTACATTATTTCTAACTGTCTTGCAAACTTCGTCGTTTAGGCAGGCTGTAACTCAAGTCAGCGAAAGGTGTACTGGAAAACAGGGATGCCCATTCTCCTCCCAATTTTCTGAGAGCTCGATTTCAACTAATTTAGTTCCTTTTCTATGTTGCTAGAAAGCTTCGCAAAGGGACTGTCTTATAGGTACTGTAGTAGCTATTGTGATACCGGTACAAATAAAACCTTAAACAAATCACTAGAAGTTAAAATCAATAAAAATGCTAATTACAAACAAAAATATTTGGCAACTGGTGTATTTTATTACTTGTATCTCAATATATCCTACTGTAATAGACCAATATAGTAGGTTAACTGCATTAACGCTATGCGTTCTGAACAACTACATACCTACCTATAATGTTACATGTAGGATCTTTTATACGTTTCCAAAAATTATGATGTGATACGCCACATTATACCATACAGTATGAATTGTGTTCTTTGGGGAGGACACAGCACATTTAGATTAACAAACTAAACACGCATGCTTTTACTTTACAGTAACCCCGATTGTATAGCTGTCTGTACATCGAAAAATACGTCAACTAATGGGAGTGTGTCTTTCAATAGCCACAAAGTTTTCTTCGCGAACATCAACATCCTTGTGGGCATATTCAGAGACAATCTGGAGGTTACTCTTTATTGCAATGTTGAATGCGCGGATGTTCCCTTGCAATGAATTGTCACGACCTGTAGATGTCATGCTTGGTGCACAAAGAGATATTCAACAATGACATAGCATTAATTGTTCAATGAACACAAGGCCTGAAAAAAGAATAGCCCGGAGGCGACATGGTTCAAGGACAATGGATACGTGACAGCTGCTTTTACTACCAGCTCCAACAAAGGAATGTCACATGGTATAAGAGTAGCAGGAGGCTATGCCCAGATGGCAGGTCTGTCACACACCATTTCTTGTTTTCCGGTTACTGGAGGAAGCCATTCCGTCCATACTTCCACAGCTAAAACCCGTTATCAGTAACTAGAGGGCTCAAAAGACAGGGACTGACCCCCCCCCCCAAAAAAAACCCTAGTTATTTTCACATTACACACAGAACTGTTTTTGTAACTAACAATTTAATAACTAATTACAACTTTTGGAAATGTGTGTGTGCGCGTGGCTGTATAACGCAACTAAACAATAACAAGTAATCCCAAAATAATGAAGGTTCGTGAATGTACAGGACACGGAAACTTTTAGAGTAGGCAGTAGCACAATAAGCATATTGAAGTTAGCACGGGGTCGTAGGTTCAATATAATAACAGGAGAGCTGCATGGACATAATTGAAACCCGACTTTATTATGAAGCATCAAAATGAAATGTAACTCACAAGTGTGTACGTACTGCCTCAACTAATGAATACTGATACAAAGAGAAGCGTACTGTTCTGAACTGGCGATATTACCGTACCATCCAGTAGGCTTCACATCAGACACACCTAGTAACCGTGACCAGTATTGTGCAACAGTGCGTTTTGTTTGCACCTGATACACCACAGACGGATTTAATGTTGAAGCATGTAGCGCAGTGAAGAGCTTTCGGTTGCTATTCTTAAAATGCTTATTTTGGTAAATTTACAACCAGTATCTGCCTTAACTAGCATTCTGTAATAGGGTTGGAAATACTAACAGGGGTTGATTTTGAAAGTCGTGAGTAACCTACAATTATCACTCGTACCTTGAGTGTCTAAAGTATACTCATACATAATATACAAAGTGGACAAAACTAAATATACGGTAGGTATACGGAAATGAAATATGAAGAGTGCAAAGAAACCGCATCTAATAAATGTATAAAACACATTAGAATGTTCTCTTGTGCTTCGTCTTCAGCATTTGCACACTGCTATAGTCCAGATTTGGCACACATTTTACTACTCAGTTCTTTATTTGTATCAATTTCTTGGCACGTCTCCCCAATGAGCTGAATCATGTAAACAGTACGTGATCTTCTTGTAAAGCCCTTATCTTTAAAGCGATTTTGCAATGGCAGAAGAATTATCAAAATAGCGGTTTCCGAAATAAAAAGTGTGTTTTTTTTTTCTTTTTGTATAAAACAAACTGGATTCATTACCTAATGCTTGCAACGCCGATGCAGTCCTCATACACCTAACAGGCAAGTCTGGGTGTTCATGGCTACGTAAAAATGAGATGTGCTCCGCATCACATCAAATCCCGCTCAGCGAAGAGGAAAAGTAAAAATGACATCTGGACCGTGCTGATGCGGCACACAAAATGTGTTTGGCGACTCCATTATCAGATGTGCTGATATGGTCATAAACATTCTCATGTCAGAGGATGCATCTGCTAAAATTTGCGACCACCAAGTTTTGGAGATAATTTAACCTAAATGTTTCAATAAATACTTATCCTTTTACAAATAGAGTACGGGGTAACTTGCGCTGGAAATCTTTTTCATAGTCCGTATTGCTGCATGTTTCTACAAGGCTCGAACTCGAGCGCGATGGCTCGCTTCTGAAATACTCCTAACGTAACAACCATCCTTCACTCAGTCTCGTAAGCTTATCTAAATTTAAAAACTGTAATATCTCTACTACCTACCTATATGTAGAAGTATAGTATTCCAATAAAACTTCGAAGAAATTTCACCGGAGACAAGTTTTGAGGTTCTCTGAATAAAATAATTTTGAGAAAAAGAGCCTTCTTCCCAAAACTCAAGACCGACATGTAGGATAAACACCGAACTTGATATTTTAATGCTCTCCAAAAATCCTCTGAAACGTTTCATTGAAATATCCTATGTTCAAGATATTTACATGGCTAATAAAATTGTATAGGTATCTTAAATTCTCTGCGAGTAGCCTGTGAAGTCCATTTCATTCCGAATGAACTCTATAATTTTGTATAACTGGTAAATGTCGACAGAAACTTAGCACAGCAAAAATGCAGAACTCATTAAAACACACAATTTTTCGGCAGCGTTATCCATTTTCAAAATATTTCGTGTGTCAAGTTTTGACGTTTCCGGATATCATCTAACGGACATGCTTGAAAGTTTGCGATTCTTGCTTTTTCCTCTTTCGTTTTCCTTCCACTGTAAGGAACTTATTACCATTAACACGTATTTAAATGTTGTTTTCAAACTAAACAAGCTATTCTTGCGTAATTTAAATCTTCCCTATATAATTTGGCACTGATAGGAAAAATCATGTAAAGTAATTTGAATAAATCAGGCTGTAGGCATAATATAATTGTTGTTGCAGGGTTTCAGTGCCCTCCTTCAATTGCAACATACCAGGGACCTCATAAACACGCGTTTCCTTTCGTTTGTCAGCAGCATAGCGATAACAAATGCTTTCACCGGGAAGACTGCCGTGAACACGTTCCAAGGACATCACCCGTTGACACAGAAATGCGGTTTGCGCCACATCCGCTTACCGTTTTACTGCACATTTGGGAGCTATATTATAGTATGTAAGTATGGCTGAGGCAACAGCGTCTGTGGCATTCAGGTCTCGGGTTCAATTCCCGGGAACGGCCATACTGAAATAGGTTTTCCTTTTCCCAAGGGTGGATTATATACTACCAGGAATTTTCCTATTTCCTCTCAAACTTACAGGCTAGCAGGTTAAACGCGCTGAACGGTACCTGAATCGCCCCGGCATCGAAGCGAAGGGGTTGTTTGCTCAATCTGGAAACATTAGGGACTCCGCCGAGTCTGCCGTCGCCAGATCTCGCTTCGCTCCCTACTTTCTCGTCTCATCCTTTCCTTCCGGATTTAGTGGTCACAATAAACCTCGACTTGGCAGTGGCGCTGAAATCCACACCCCCCACCATGTAAGTAGATCATTTTACTGTAAAAGTATTAACGTGTAGCGCTTCATATACTTCATTTCATCTTGCAAATGCTATTAGCAGAAAACAGGGGAAAATGTGCATAGACTGCCCCGAAATTCGATAGCTATGGTGAAATTTCGTGAGTGAAACTCCAAAACTCTTATGCAAAATTTAAAATAAATCCTTATAATGCTATACGCTATTAATCCTAAAACCCCATGGCTTTGAAATTTTTCAGTCTAATCTTTAGCCTACACGTGTCTAATGCGGAAGAACACTTAACCTCCTTATGTATTACCTACCGATTGCTTAAAGAACAATTTATCAATGCTATGTATACACTATATAAATTTACAATTTATGTATTAATCATATTAATTACGGATCCTAACGGAAATGGAAAGTGTTATTAAACAGTGTTAATTTATATTTTCAGGCAATTTTCCAAGGAAAGGCTGCTGAGGTGAGGTATGCTGGGATGTATGCATTCGGAGACCGCCACGCAACCATGAAGGTCCAATAGGAACCCAGAAAACTGACACAAGAGGATTGCTGTTCTGGACTGGGGGTTTTGCGTTCGTTCGGCAACTTTCTAGTCACGCAGAAAGAAACATTGCTAAATCACCCCTAAAAAGCCTCATTATTTATTAAAACAATAACGGTTGCAGGTAAAATTTAAATTGAGTTTTATTTATGGACGCTCTTCAACTACTATGGTCATTAGCGTCCCATTCTATATTGGGCGTGAAAGAAAAGCAATTTTGCTCAGGACTCTATCAGGTTTGAGTCTTTTACGCGCCGTAAATCTACGACAGGGGACCACTGGGTTTGAACCCGCGACCTCGGGAACTAGAGGCTAGCATGGTAACCACTACACCACGGAGGACGACGCGGTTGTCGGTGACAAGGAACGATCGGAGGCGATGACTGAATGAGCACAGAAGCTGTTCTACGAGGACTCCAGCCAAAACCGAAGACAGCAGAATACTGGTTGCGTTCTCTTCTGTCCGTCGTGTTGAAGCGTATTTATCGACAGTACCGTCAAGCCCTGCACATAAAATGATCACATCGGCACAACGAAGATCATAAAACTATGCGACTTTGTAATCAGGTTCAATAACAGTAAATTGCATGTTTAAACTTTTTCGCAAGTACAAACAAACGTTCGAAAACTCGCGAGTGGTACAAAAACTATGCACATATTCTATTTTACGCAGTATATGCATTTTTTTCCCGGGTCTCCAACTATCAGCCTGAGAAGAGTGAAGTTACTTTCGAGTCTAAAATGACCACATCTAGCCGGGATTAAGTACTTCACGGATGCACGGTCTCCACTTCCGACATCTGAGTGCGACTTGTGATGATTTATGGAGTGGAAGCCGATAACCCAATGTAACCCGCATGCAAAGTGAAATCTCCCAGCAGCTTTAAACGCTCTTAAAACAGAGTGTATCAAGTTATCGCAATCGTATGCAAATGCAGCAGACTATCAAGACTTCAGGGATGTGTAAACTTGCCTTCCTATGCCGCCAAATGTGTAAATGTTCTGCTTTAAATTGCCGTACTTAGCAAACACACCTCGACACATAAAGGCCGAATTAAAATGAAAATTACACTGATAACGTACGGATGCTCTTTCCTTGTGCGAGATGTCACGCACAAGAAAAAAATCTAATGTGCTCTCTTCATTTAATTTTCTCTAGCCGCTAGCGTTCATTTTGACACAACTTCTACAATTTATTATTGTAAAACTTATTTTTTCTATTTACTTCATGTCAATCGAAATAAACGTCTTCAGAAATACTTTCATTACATATTTCTGTTGTAGGAACAAAAGGGAGACAAGGAAGCTGAAGCGATAGTCAAATAATGATAATTGTCCTACACAAAGCTTGACATACAAGCCTTGTGTAGGACAAGGTGGAAAGTTGAAGAGTCAGACTGAAAAAATCCAATGCCAAAGCCTATGAAACCCGGGACTTAAATTACTTATGCTATTACGAGTCGTCAACGAGATACATCTCAAATTTGAGATCTCCGTGTGGTTTACCAGGAAAAAGAGAGGCAGTTGCGGATTTTAATATCGTGCCGGCATGATGACATGGTAGCTCTGTTGGTTAGAGTAACCACAGGTAGAGCGGAAGATCCATGGTTCAAATCCCGGCTATGGCACTGAATTTTTCAATTGATTCTATCTTTCCTATAGTCAAACGTTTAAAAATGTCTGGTATATGCTGGCTTTGAAATTTCGTGTTCTTATGACATCACGAGAACACACTGAATGGAGACCACTTTAAAAATTATAAAAAGTATTGATAAATTCAAGCAAATAACAATGGATTACTCGTGTATGGTTGATGTCACTCCACATTTTATCTGCAATCCCCTTCTCTCTATCCCTCTCCCAATTTTCATCTTTAGAAGGTGTTGAACTTAAAAATGTTCTTTTCAGGAAGGAACTCAAAATATGCATTTCCAGAGAAATTTCCGTATGCATGCAACCTCTAAATTTCTTTTGAAGGTGATAGCTAATTCACAATTGATTTGTATGAAAACTCGAACCAATATTTTTGGGATGTTAGATATAATTGCAACCATTTTTGTTATGTGACATTGTAAGTGAAGTAATTGGGGGGAGGTCGATCGGTGTATGGCGAGTGTTCAGAGAATTCAAACTCACTCTTATACTTAATTTAGGATCAACAATGGCCAAAATAAGTGATCTTTGAATGAAGTTGGCAGCCCAATGAAAATGATGACTTCAATATCAGCTACTACAGGGAGTTATGCTTATGTCCAAGTTTCATTGTGAATTCCTAAGGCTTCAGAGTGCTCGCCACGAATGAACGTTAGAAGTCCAAGGATTCCCTTTCCCATTTTTATGGGTATATTGTGTTCCTCACAAAGATAAACTGCCGTTTCCGCATGTTGTATGTGATCATGAGGGAATAAATTTAATGAACTTCGTATGCGCACACCTGATATTTCCAGACAAGCATTTTAATCATTACTGGGGTAAATTGGATAAAATAATCACTTATACCATATCTATAATATTTATATAAGAGGCATGTGCATTGGGTAATAATGGGTACTTTGTTAACTATGGTATCTTAAGTTTCCTCTATTTTGCGTTATATTATGGAAAGGAACAGTTAAGTAACATAATACCTGAAAGTTATCTTAAGAGGCTCTCGACCATTGGCAGATTATTTAAATATAAAATTCTTTGCATCGCAGCTATATCTCTTTTATATGCACTACACTAGTGCTCCTTCCTCACAGATTAACAGGAAGAAAAGTTCCTGCTGATATATACTTCTTTATGGCAACTTACAAAACTTAACTGAAACACTATTGTAGTCATTGTTTCATTAGTTAAATTCAGCGATAGATTATATTTATACCTCATGTTCTGTGTATTAGTGCAATTATATCAACAGAATAAACACGAGTCATTTTCTGGCTCAGCTGCGTTGCGAGAAAAATGAACAAAGCTAATTTGAAACGATAAAGCAGCACAAAATATTGCACAGAAAAATCCTCCAAACAGAGTGCAAATGTTTGCAGTAGCTGTTTCAAGTCAGCTTAACTATCCGGATTTTATCCACGGGGAGGTGGCAAACGTGCTGAGTGCAGTTGCTGACAAAGTCATTTCTATATCGGTCCTTTTCTTTAACGGCACCAACTGTATGAGAATTAACGGTAACACGTAGCACGCCAACAGTGAGGGGTCTTTCAGTCCCGACTTTACGTCATTGCTCTCCTGTAAGTGAAGCATTAGAAGCCATTCACAAATGAAAATTCTGCATTAACAAAATCGTGCATAAAGTTAACACGATATGTTGTCGTTCACAACGACAAACGGAAACAAAAAGCAATCAATCGCAAGAGATCGTAAAACAGCTGGTCTGTCAAGCGACCAACGAGGTTATGTTCGTGTATCAAAATGAACGAGAGCTAGGCAATGGTTAAAGGTTGTTAAACTCACCTAAAAAGCACAATCTACCATCACAGTTGAGATTTGTATAGATATCCCTGTGATCTTATACAGAAAGTCAATTAGCAAGTCAACACTGGCGACGGAACATCTGATGCCGTCGAAAATTGGAACATTGGGAGATTGTCTCCCATTTTGAGTGATTCCCTTAGTGCACTCATGAATTGTACAACTACCATCCCATTGTTCAGCGAATCCACGATGCTCTTCATGTTTTATACGCTTCTGGGTTAATGCGGAGTGTGCTTGGATACCTGGTCACGTTGGGTTGTCGGGGAATGAACTGGCAGCTAAGGCGTCCATCACAGAACCGTGTTACAATATCTCGTGTAAAGGGAAGACTTTAGGTTTCTTGTGAGGAGAGCGGTGCTAGCATGCTGGCGCGAAGAATGGTTAGCTTTCCAGGAAATAAGCTCAAGAGAAGTGAAACTGGGTATCTCGTCGTGAGGTGGTGATTTTGGCTGGTTGCGTATTGGCCACTACAATTTTAGGCATGGTTATTTTTTAATGTGATCCTGCTCCTATTCGTCCGCTTTGTACTGAAATCAGTCGGTCCGTCACGTGTTGCTGGAGTGTATTCCTCTAGCACATCTTAGCGGACGATAAGCAAGCGGTTGATAGGTTTTTAAGTTTGTTTCAAAGGTAAATTTTCAAATCCTGATTTAATTATATTATTAGGTGTTTCATACATCATCAGAATCGCTCTCCGATTCACTACCTCTTATATGTAAAAACATAAATTTAAAAGTCTGGACCCTGCAAGCTTCTAAGTTTACATTTAATGTAATGGTCACTTTTATGTTTATATGATTCATTGCAAAGGTTCCATTACAATACATATCATCTAGTTTTTAAGTTTGTGTTATGCTCCCCCTTAATTTTCATAGTGAATAAAGGCTAAGCCTCCTTTCGAGAAAAGTTCGGGTCAAGCAGTAAAAACCTGATGTGTCAAATTCACATTACTTTCTTCACTCCCTCCCTTATGAACTATTCTTGCAAAAAGTTCATTATTCTGCCTACTACATGTTAATCGAGTTAACCGTTACAAAAATTGTCCCATTTGACACTTCGTTCTAGGTACAAAAGGTTGAAGTAATAAAACCTAAATGCTGGCTTTGAAATTCCATATTCTTTGCAATATCGCAAGACACAAAGACGAAAAACTACTTTGGCATCACAAAAAAGTATAAGTATTTGAAAAATTCAACCAATAACAAACATCTCTTGTCAAAAAAGATTTGGTCTTTTAACGAAGTCTACGTTTTCTGCGCAGTAAGATTTTGTCACCTCTCTTATGGCTTACCAACTGCATAGAAGTACACAAAATCCATTCTGATCGAAGAGCACTTCACAGGCTATTCGTTGAAAATTCAAAATAAATATTGTAATGCAAATAAATACCTTACACATATGGTATTATGGTCATAATAGTTACAGCCAGTTTTGAGAAAATAAACAAATAACAATTCTCCTGTAAAGGGTAGTTTGGGGCGGAGGAATTTTCTTTATTCGTGTCGCATCTTTGTAAATTACTGACTAAAATACTCATAGAAGTGAACAAGAAACAGAGACGGAAATGCTAACGTTTACATTATGAAAGTGTTGTACACCATGTATTATGTGCATTACTGGGTTATATCTTCTTGTTATTGCTAAATCAAAACTAATAACAGTTTGTGAGTCACTCTTGGGAAAGACTGACCCTTGTCGTTCATTTGCAACGCTAATTTTGTTATCCTGAACCTCATGAGACAGGAAATGGCATTTCGCCATTTCATTCTTACTTTCTCCAGCACCTACTTATAGTAGGTAAAGGAAGCATTCAATTCCACAAAAAAATTCTACCTAGATTTCACCTGAAATACCTACGTTTTGAATCAGTGAAGATATGTGAAAAGCATAGATAGGCATGTTATAGACCGAAGAAATGCTGAAGACTTAACGTTATTTACAGAAAATGCAATGCTAATCTACTTTAAAGAATTGTCTTTGGAAATGAAAATCGTCTACTCTGTGGAAGTAGCAACTTCAACTTTGCGATCACATGAAATGCAGGCCCTTGAAGACCTGGTAGTAAGTACTGCTTCTATCACATATGCTAAAGTTTTACTATTAACACGATACGTATTAAAGCAAAGAACACCACTTTCTGGGCTATAAACGATTTCTAGTCCATGCTTTACACTTCAGAATATGAACTATCACAAAAAGCAGGAAACTTATATACCACGGCCATAGAATGCAAATAAGGTAAAACAAGGTATGTGAAGTAGTTGGCTTTACAATTCAACTCGTCCATTATAGAAAGTTCGCGCCCATTTACTGCTGGTTCACTAGTGATGCAACCTATGCGGATTTTGTTGCAGCCCAGTCACAAAAAGGCCTTCACTCTCGCTTGTAGAATAGAATTTAACATATTTGAAAATGTAATTGCTGAACTTGTACCGACCTCAAATGTATTATCTGACTTTCCTGCATTCATTTTTCTGGTTACCTTAATTTTACTTTCTATCGATTCTTCTATATAGCTTTCAGCTACAGCTCCTGATGAACCCATTTACTGCAGTAATGCTGTATCAAAATTTGTTGAACTTCGCCACAAACGTATCGCACTCGTCCTCATGAACTTCCCTCCATTTTTGCGGAGTTACAAGATACTCCCCAGCCTTCGCTTCCCCTCTAATTTCAATCGGAATCTCATCCAAAACCTCACAAAAATTAAATTCAGTTTTATTTATGGACGCTCTTTAACTGCTGTGGTCCTTAGTGTCCCATACTATATTGGGCGTTAAAGACTGGTAATTTTGCTCAGAGGCCTCTATTAGGCTTGAGGGTCTTTAACGTGTCGTAAATTTACGACACTGGACCACCGGTTTTACTTCCCTTCTGAAGGAAGCCATGCTAAAGACGAAGTCTCAGTTTTCGTCCCCCATGTGGATATCAATAAGCAAACCGATTGTCTTGGTGACGCAATCTTGGAAACAGTCACGTCACACACATCTGCCATATGCATTTCAACTTAAAAACATAAATAGTATATTATACTTATAATTTATGATATGATTGCATAAACCGTTGTGTACAACTCGTGAAAATTAAGAGTATGAATTTAGCGAACTCACTCGTGCTCAATTACCTTATTATCAGCAAAACAGACTCTACTTTCCTTTCTATTAAACGGTGTTATAGATTGTTGTGAATTTTGAAAACCTTTTATTTATTCGACATTATTCCCAAATTTAGGTGTAAAGGGGTGGTAAAGTTTGGGAATCACTCCTCAAGAACCAGATATAAACATCTGAATGGAGAATGGCTAGTCATGTGTACCTACGCGAAACAAATTACGCATTAACATTCTATTGGTGTGAGATGTTGCGGCTGCCGGGTGGAGTGGTGGGAGGACTCAGATGGACCTAAAGATAGCTCCCAGGTGCCAGCTCCTGGATGATGGAGACCACATTCCTGCCATGTTTTGTGTGTGTGTTCCTATACGACCTATTCTTTCTCATTAGCCACGTGTTGTTTACCACTTCCCTGCAACATATCGCCCGCCCTCAACATAATGATCCCCATATTTCAACAGCACAAGTTAAAGAAGTAGCAAATTTCTTCAGTGAATAACAGAACACTGAGAAAACGTCTTAACAGGCAGTCAGAAAGTTTACATTTTATATGTTGCTGTTGACAACAGTCTTCCTTCTCCAACCACAGGTTTTACTTTTTCAACTACTTTCTACAGGAAATGCTGTATTCCATCCAAGAATTCAACACGGAGATTTCACTGGAAATGTACGTTTTGAGGCTCCCCGAATAAAAAAAGTATATATATATATATATATATATATATATATATATATATATATATGTGTGTGTTATCTATGAACAACATAAATAAAAACGAGTGGTTAGTTACCAAACTTAGTAACTAAGTTCAGCATCTTGCAAGAATGCGACAGGAAGATTTTTGGAAACTTTTTTTTTTTTCCATTTTCTCAAAACGGACTCAACGATTCTGATTAAATTCTTATATGCTTAAGATATTTGCATGCCAAAACGTAAGTATATCTTGAATTCTCTAGGAATAGCCTTTGAAGTCCTCTTCCTTTTAAGTGACTTTTGTATAATTGGTAAGCCTTTTTTTAAAATCCTTTTATTTACGGGCGCTCTTTAACTGCTGTGGTCCTTAGCGTCCCATTCTGTATTAGGCGTGAAAGATCGGCAATTTTGTTCAGAGGCCTCTTTATCAGGCCTGAAGTTCTCTTACGTGCCGCAAATCTACGACACGGGACCACCGGCTTTACTTCCCTTCCGAAAAAAGCCATGCTAAGGATTTTTACGCCCGAAAAAACACATCGCCCTCCGCCGGGTTTGAACCCGCGACCTCAGGTAGTAGAGGCTAGCATGGTAACCACTACACCACGGAGGACGACAGTAAACCGTAAGAGATAGACAAAATCTTACTTCACGAAAATGTACATCACGTTAAAGCACACAGTTTATGTCAAATAACAATTTTGTGTGCCGTTAACCTTTTCCGAGATATTCTTCGTTATTGGTTTGAATTTTCAAATACTACGCGTGTATTTTAAGTAAACACATATTTTTAAAAAAAAACAACCTTATTTTCCAAATGTTTTATTAGTATGCATTATATTGTACTACTTCACATAGTCACCGCTGTTATTCAGGCGCTTGTCGTGACGGAAAATCAGTTTTTGCATGCCTGCGTCAAACAATGATGCCACCTTTGATGAAAGCCAAGTCTACACTTCTTGTTTCACAGCATCGTCGTCTTGGAAATGTTTCCCACCAAGGAATTTCTTCAGATGAACACGTGAAAATCGCTTGGTGTCAAATCCGGACAGTAGAGAGGGTGGTCGAATTGTTCCCAACCAAATGATGCGATCAGACCTTGAGTTTGTTTGGCTGTGTGGTCGGACATTGTCACTCATTATTGTTTACCCATAAACCTCTCACAATAATTGGCGACGAATGTTTGCCATGTAACATTTCTCGCATTCTAAAACCGAATCACTGATCTGACTTCACGCTCGGCGGGTCGTTATTGTTTTTGAACATTTCGAAACGCTCTAACAGGAAAACACAAAGTGGCGATGGCTCACAGCTGCATCTGACCTCCTAATGAATGATCGCGCATGCTCAAAATCGCGACCAAAACGTCAAAACGGCACTTACTCTAGAAACAAGCCTTGTCCTTCCACTTTTTTTAAGTGTAAGTTACTATTCATTTTGTGGGTGCATGAATTTCGAAAGTCATCACATAGCGATCCGCTTTTAAAACATATGATTATCACTCAAGACCTTGTTTCTACAACAAAATGTGTAAAAAGTTATCTACACTCAAACATTATCAATACAAGGGATGTAAACAACAGCAGGCAAGTAAACAAGATGTGACGATTGCTCTCTGCATACGTCAATAAAGCTGTACGAGGGATGGGGGTTTGTTACCTGCGACGTCCCTGCCTCAAGTTCAACTTAATTCCCTTTCGTCGTTGTTTTAGTGCTTAGAAATTCCTGTCTGTGTGTGAACAACTGATTTTTATTTAAGCCGAAGGAAAGTGAAAAAAATATAAATTTGACAATTGAAAAAATATATGTTATTGTGAAATAAAACTACTACAATTAAATTCCGAATTTGTGACCCGTGATCAGATAAATTACTTGAATATTTCAAAGAAACATTATTCTTAAAATTTCATCGTTGGACATTAAAATTCATTTTGAAAATTCGATAACTTTAAAACTACAAAACCAGGGAAACGAAACTTCTATGTTTACGTAAGACGCAATATTAAATCATTGAAAACTTTATAAAATTCCCTTTAAATGTCTTGTAATATTACATACTTTACCTGACCTACTTTACTCAGCGGGCGCGGTTATATTTAGCTGTTTATATCAGCAGCATGTGGGGAACAATGGAGTTATTTTCGTGCCTCAGAAATGTGTTTGCTGGCTATTTCACAATCGAAACGAAAAAGCTGCATACAATGTAAATACATGCCGTAAATTAATGTAGGTCATAGATTAGACATTTCTTCCTGTTTCCAGGATTAACTCGTGGAGGGAAAAGCAAATAAACTGTTGGATAACAGAAGAATGGTTGTGGGAAGCCAATATGAATGGAAGGTTGTAGAGCGAGTAAAGTTTGTTTACACAAGACCCGCAGTGCATAAACAGTAAATTCAGGAGTGGCCATCGCTGCCAACGGGATCACATCTCTATTCACAAACACTTTCTTTGGTTCACTGCAATCCTACAACGGACCACTCCAAGACACTGGCGTTGCCAAATGGCGGATAACATGTAGGCATTACACCATCTAGAACTTACAACCGTGCCTGTAAGGAGCCCGGAACGGGGCATCGGCCCTTAGCCAGGGAAGAACATGATATGAGATGGAGGCGATATGGATGAAAGCAATGATGGAGCAATTGGCGAAATGAATGGCGGGAGAAACTGGAGAAAACCCGCTCAGACACCGCTTCGTCCACCATAAACCCCACATGGGGGTCCCTGGAATCGAACCCGGGTATCTGAAGAAACCAAACTTACACAAAAATCTGACATGTTAACATTCACTTTGTCTACCTATTCTTCTACAAACTATTGTTACAAAACTCAATAATCTGTTTCGTGTTAATCGCCATAAAAATTTGCTACATACGAGAGTAACAGAAAGCTGAAGCGATAGACAGTTCGCTATATGCCGACTTAAAAATTTCACCGTTTAAATGTCGAGAAACAAAACGAATCCTTAGCACTTCACTAATACGACAAAGAATTGAAACCTGAAAACCTATAACAACGAATATCTCCGAAATGGCAGATAGTATAAAAGTAGGCTAGTTCAGTGGGGGGGGGGGATTTTTTTCAAAATCTTTGTTTCGAAGCCTTGCAAGATGCTCAAATTAAATGTAAACTGGGCATTTATACGACTCTTCGTTTTTGACTTCTGCTGTTTATACACACATACATTGCTAAAAATGCCTTTTTCTGGATTTAGGTGATCTCAAAATATGTTTCCGGTGAAATCTCGATATAGAATTTTTTGGGTGAAAGCAATACTCCATCTACTTACTAAGGGTAGGTGCCAGGGAAGGTAAAGATTGCATAATATGGAAACCGCTACACTTCCGAACGCCAAATTTCACCCAATGCCCCTCCAAGCACGCGCAATTCAATGTTTAAAAAAGTTAAAACGGCAAATTCATTAAATTTCGCTTTAAGAAATATGTTCCACTGCCATGCCAGCACCACACAAATATCACCAATGTGTCAAGTGACGCCAGATTTCTAAACACGCGACTTACACGATGTTGCAAACATCGTTAACAATTCCGAAATTACAAAGGATGAAACCTATATGACGGTAAATTGTTGCCGCCCTACTTTATATACCCTTAAAAGGGAAGTATTTTGTATATCCATATATTTTAATCCTAGTTAATAGTGCTTTCGCATGCTCTTCGTGTGGAGCAATGCTGTCATTTTGTAACAAATGCCTTTTGTTCGCCGCTAACGTTAATGTGTGTTAAAAGTAAGTGTGCTGCTTTATGTCTACACATTTTCCAAGTTCCTTTGTAAGCTTTGAAACTAATGGAAGTGATTGCCAGTTCAGAACAGCCTTTGTATAACCGCGTCTGTTATAAGCAAACCCCATAATCCTTCATGCAGTCTGGCAAAGCAGTTTAAGCCCCAAACTTACTATTGGGGGTAGACACTCTCGGTAAGGAATTAACTGCGGTCAACATTAATCCCACATATCCTTGTCCATATTCCTCTCTCATACTTTCATTTCCTCAAAGCCGCTTTAGCATAGAGGTTTGAGATACCAAGATTTCACTTGAGACCCTCCAGAAACAAAAAAACTAATTAAGAAAACTGCCCGCGAGCACCTCTGTGTGAAACATCATATAATAAAAACTAAACGTCGGACGAATACCAAACTTAACATTTAAGTTCAACTTCTCCCAAAGAATATATTCGAGAAAATTTCCCATCCCTAACAACCCTTTACATGGACACTTTTTCCATTTAACGATTTTGATTACATTACCATATTGTAATACACATGCATGACTAGATTTATGTCTTGAATTTTCTGGGAATAGTCTGCGAGGTCCTCTTCGTTTTGAATAACTGTGTACTAACAAACCACAAACCCTTACTACACAACACATTTACATCTTGTTAAAACACAATTTTCTTCTTTTTTCCCCGTTTTTTAAAATTATTATTATTAATTATAGACATTCGTTGTTTCAAGTTTTTTTCAGCACATTTTTTGAAGTGCTAAGATTGTGAGGGCAATATTTCCGTTGAAGGTGAACAAAACAGTGTTGTTTCTGAAAGCGATCTCAGACTGTGACGGCTTTTTTCCCCCTCCTTTCTTTTCCGTGATGCTCTACTAACAGCATGGAATTTCAATCTCAGCACTCGACTCGCTTTTTAAAACGTTTGATATCATTTCAGCCTCCTGCAGTCTATAACGAAGTGTAATGAACCATTTCTGCAAACGCTTATCTGGATTAATATGAAGTAGATGGAGAAATTCGTGTTTGTGGCTGCTTTTACACACATTGCCTAGTTTTTTCTACTTAGGAAACTCTTGACTCGATACATTTTTGAACATTTATGTCTTTAGTTTTTTTGTCCGGAAATAAAGCTTCATAATGTAAAACGTAGATAAATTTTATGGTTTCATTTTCCTCTCCTTAATGTTTAATGAAGTACATATCATGTCTAATCCTTTGTCAAAAAAAAATCTATACATATTCCCTACACAATCCTCTGGCAGATAGAAACGATACGCTTCTTTCACAAGTTTACGTACTCGCCAACTTCCAAAGCTGAAACTCTTATAACTTCCCCTCGTCCAACAATGAAAATAATTTTGCGACATGGAATTTAAAATGCATAAAACGTTCAGTGCAGTAAATGTACTAGGGGCGTTCAAAAATGACTGGTATTACAATTTGTTTGTGCTCACAGGAACCATTTACTGAACAAGAGAATGCAGATTATATTACAGGTATTCCCCGCCAATGTCTATGTACTTTGCCATTGTTCTGGCAGCTTTGTATTTGCGTAGCAAACCATTCTTTGGTGGTATCCCGGCGCCACTGGTGGATAACTTCATGAAGTTCGTCATTGGTGGTTAATTTCTTACCCCGCATAACCTTTTTCATTGCGTCGAATAGGGCGTAGTCGCTAGGAACCAGATCCGGCGAATATGGAGGATGAGGAAGTACAGTAAAGCCCAGTTCACGCACGCTGGCAATGTCTCGTGACTGGCATGTGGCCACACATTATCGTGTTGAATGGGTCAGCGGACTTGGTACAGTAACTGCAGTACCGCTCACAGTTGATGGTCGTATTGGGAGGGAGCCAATCAGTCCAGAATTATCCCTTCCTGGTCCCAGAACACAGGCGCCATTCGTTTCTGCACGAATAGTCCCGGCCGTAACTACTTGGGACGAGGGCTCCCAGTATGCATGTCATTTCCTTTCTGGAGTCTCGTGGAAGAACCAAGACTCGTCGACGGTGACCCGACGCTTAAACAACTTCGCTGGATCTGCACTGTACTGTTACATCAACACTTCTGTTTCTGCGCAATGGTGAGGGTATGGGGCAGCCATTGTGCACACATCAAATCCTCGTGGCTGATGGTGTGCTGGGTTCCCCGTGATAGACCTATTGTCTTCTCTCAAGCACTCAAATGTGATTCGCCTGTTCCCCATTATCAAGTCATTGGCACTGTTTAGTTTGCAGTTGCTGGACGCCCAGCCCTGTTGCGTTTTTCAGCACAGTCCCTGCCGTCTTTGAACTCTTGATACTCAACGAAACAACACGGATTTGTGACTTGATGCTCTTTCCCCACACATGGATACTGACCTCTTGTAAATGTCTGAAGCAGCCACTACTTCCTCCAGAGAAAGCACACTGTCCACCGTTGCCCAGCTTATTTGCTTCCATGTTGTCTTTGTCGATGTCCACAAGCGTAGTCGCAAGCCGGAACAATGCTCTACCTATGGGAAGTAGCAACATCATCTGGTACTATAGTTTATCTTCAAGGATACATCGAAACACATTTCAAACTTCTACTTTGCAGGAGTTTTAGGAGGGGTGCCAATCAATATTGAACTAAATACAAAAATGTCATGTAAATTAAGTGGGAATTGCGTTTTATAAAAATTCGTGTGGACTTTGTAGTGCTGCTTCTTTCTGCACATACTGAAATTCTTCCTGGTATATAGATATTATACACACACACACGAGGTGTGATCAAAAAGTAACGGGAATTTTTGTTTTTCTTGAAGAATTTTTGTTTAATCAACATCAACTTTTTCCCCTTCAAAGTAATCCCCCTCAGATATAATACACTTGTGCCAGCGCTTTTTCCAATCTTGGAAGCACTTCTGGAACTCACTTTTCGTTATGGTGTTCAGCTCCTTCAGCGATTCTGATTTTATCTCATCAATGGTGGCAAAACATTGTTCTTTAATGGTTCACTTCAGCCTCGAGAATAGAAAGAAGTCGCAAAGGGCCATGTCCGGCGAATACGGTGGCTGAGGCAGCATAACTTTTTTTTTGGGCCAAAAAGTCGCTAACAAGCATTGAGGTGTGAGCGGGTGCATTATCGTGATGCAATTCCCTCAAGTGGTTTTGCCACAACTCTGGTCGTTTTCTTTGGATTGCTTCACGCAAACGGCGCATAACTTCCAGGTAGTATTCCTTTTTGACCGTACGACCATAAAACAGGAATTCCTGATGTACTATCCCATTGTAATTGAAGAAAACAGCGAGAAGAATCTTCACCTGTGATCGAACTTGTCGAATTTTTTTCGGTCTTAGCTCTTCAAGCAGTTTTCATTGGGACCACTGGGCCTGTTTTGACGTTATACCTACCATGTCTTGTCACCTGTTATAACCTTCTTTAGAAGTTCTGGATCGTTTTCCACTTCATTCAGCAATTCCTGAGCGATGTGTACGCCGTTTTTGGTCGAAATTCAACAATTTCGGAACAAACTTTGCTGCTACACGTTTCATGCCCAAAACTTCCGATAAAATTGCTTGGCATGAACCAAAGGATATGCTGACATCTTCAGCAACCTCTCTGATAGTGATTTTCCAGAACAATTTTCTTTACTTCTTGCACATTGTCATCAGCAATTAATGTGCTAGGGCGTCCAGGGCGGTCATCTTCAACGTCTTCTCGACCTTCTTTGAAACGCTTATACCACTCGTAGGTCTTGTCTTACTCATAGCAGATCGCCAAAAATCACCGTCAACATTTCGAATGCGGTGCTGCACTTTATTCCGTTTTTCAAGCAAAATGTAATGCAAATTCTTTGGTCCATCTTTTCAAAGTAAAAATTAGCCGAGTACTCGAAAAAACTTAAGTTTTTCGACTGCGAAAAATAAACTAAATATTCAAAACAGCCGAAAACGCAAACATACATCAAGAACATGTGTACCAACAAGATAAAAGAAAAGTTTTGAACATCGGATGTATAAAGCTCGCGAAATTAAAAAAATCCCCGTTATTTTTTTATCACACCTCGTGTGTGTGTGTGTGTGTGTGTGTGTGTGTGTGTGTGTGTGTGTGTGTGTGTGTGTCAGTGCATAGTTTACACTTCATAACATGAATTATATACATAACTGTCATAAAAACGCGAAATACGTCTCGCAGCCATACAACACGAATAAGTTAAACATTTACGAGAGGGAGATGACTTTACAGTTCACATCGTCCATTGCTGAAATTTCGCGTCCATTTACTAAAAGATCACTAGTGATGCAATCAAATTTTAAATCTACATGCTATGCATTTTGTTGCAGCCCAGTGAAGGGGGCACCATGATCGTGATGGATGGACACACAGATAAGCTCTGACCTCTCATAACACTGCATACCAATTAGTGTGGTACATTCAGTCTGTAATCTCAAGTTACAATATATTGCAACAGAGGTTAATGCTTTGCCATGTCCATATAAAGTCATCCGGTATCGTGTATGTTTCGGGCAAACCGTAAAGTTGGCAGGTATTTATCTACAACGTTGGAAAATTATAAATAAGAGCTTGCCGTTTATCTTGGACGGTCAAAAAGACGCCATATTCATATTCTATCTTTCTTTGAAGCCCTGTTGTTTTACTATCGATTTTTGGAAATGCCAAATGCACGTAGACCTTCTGCAAGGGAGAGAAGCTCCTAAGTCAACGGAATGACTTCTGTTAAACTGGTTGAATTCATATTCAGCAGTGAAAGGGAAATCGTGAAACCACTACACAGAATCATGGCGGTAAGAGTTTGTGTGAGCCAACGCAGTCAGTGTCTCTAAGATTAACAGTCCTAGAGTTTTGTTATTTAGGGTGCAAGCAGTAAACTGTTAAGGACATTAACGTTACTTCGTCAAATGCTTCAAGTTGGAATAGTTTGTAGTCTACCAACTTGCTCTTCACGTCATATACCCCGTGTTTTCACCAGAATCTCGCCCAATTAACAACTATCCCCAAACTTCTGACATCTTCGCTGTCGAAAACATTCGCCGCTTTGAGCTCTCCGAGTTTAAATGCGGCTGGGCGAAGAAACTCCGGGGCACGCAAACTTTGTAGGTGGATATCGAGATGACTGGATGATTATAAACCGCAGTCGTAGGAACAAAAGCGAAGGTACTACTTCATAATTAGGTTTTAGCGCAGATCGACTCCCCGAGCTACTGAGACGTTTTACCCTACACCTGCGAGGTTGTCAATGCAATTACAATCCCGCAGTTCTCCAAACAAAAATCACTGGAATTCAAAACTAATACCATTCCAGCCGCACGGAGCAGAAGATTGCTATGGTGCTAATCCCAAAACTATATTCTATCGAGCTACCTTTGATTTTGTAAAACAAAACATCCATCCTCTACTTAACATTAAAGCTAACCTGGATACAGATTAATCCGTCATGAATATCATCGTGTACTACACTTAGTGTGATACAAATAATAATAATAATTATAATAATAATATTAATATTATTAAACCTCTACTGCCTCTGTAGTCGAGTGGCCAGCGTTCTGCTTTTTCAACCCAGTGGTCCCAGGTTCTTTCACAGAATCATTCCCTATCCACCGCAGAGTATGTAAGTATGAATGTGGGAGTGTGTTTAATAGTGTAAACGGTATTAAAAACCAACATTAAAAAAATCTGATGTGTTACACTCACATGACTTTCTCTACTCTTGTACAAACTATTTTTACAAACGCTTAATCTCCATATGCTTCGTGTTAATCGAGATATCAATCTTATTGATAATTTTCTTGTAGATGCAAGGGGAATATGGTAAGTTTTAAGCGATAGTCAAATATTTTAACGCTGGTTGCTATGTGGCGCATTCCATTCTCTTTGCATGTCCAGGACAAAAAAATGAATAACGAATTTGAGAAAAAGTATAAGAATTGGAAAATTTAAGGTAATAACAAGCAATATCTCGCAAACGGTTCACTCAACAAAAGAAATGTATATGACATAAATTGTGTATTTTAACGCGATCTACATTTTTCGTGTAGTAAACTTTTGTCTATCTCTTATGGTTTACCAGTTATGAAAAAGTCGTTCATAATGAAGAACACTTTTGGAAACATTGCCAGAAAATTCGAGATATACATTTTATTTGTCATGACAATATCTTAAACATATGATAGTTTAATCAAAATCGTTAGAGCCGTTTTTGAGAAAATTAAAATTTTCGAAAAATGTTCCATGTAAAGGGTAGTCTGGGGTGGGGGGATTTTCTTGAAAACCTTCGTGTCGCATCTCTGGAAGATACTGAACCTAAATACCAAGTTTGGTGTTTATCCCACTGTTCGTTTCTGAGTTATGCTGTTCACAGACACACAGACAGACATGTATCCAAAAATGCTTTTTTTGGATTCAGGGGGCCTCAAAACATGTATCTCCGGTGAAATCTCGGTATTGAATTTTTGGGTGGAATACAATACTTCCCCTACTTACTATACGTAGTAGAGAAAGTAAAAATCTACAGGTCAACGTGTAATATCAGCGGTTTCTCAAGTAAAGCCCACGATATGATCATATAAACGGAGACCATACAACTTGGTAACCCTTCATTTGGGGGAGCGGAGGAGTTTCGAAAAAAGAGATTTCCTACCAGAGAGACCACGAATAGGGCTGTGGACCCTCCCGACTCTATTTACGAGATGCTCAGTCGTCCGATGATGAGACCAAAAGTGCTAAAAATGGATTAATCTAAGGAATAACTATGCCATATTGTTACGTAGTTTTAGGCAATACCTGCTCCTGATTTTTTACTCAATAGATGTACAGATAATTTTATTTAGCGTAGGCAACTTAACCACATTGCGAGGCAAGCAGAATGGTTAAGACGACCTCCAATAGTCAATACACTTAGTTACTGCATGCCTTCCTTACGTAGCTCAAGATTAACTCTGGGAGAAGTAACTGCGCATAATGAAATCAAGGTATAATAACTAACTGTATACTGTTTGAATCACGCGGTTACCACTTCTCCAAACAAAATAAGTTATAAATACTATAATCATTACGTATTATTGTTATTTCTTCGAGATGCCTGAGAGTCGATTCTAGTTTTCTCAAATCAGTTTGAAATCAAAGTGTATGTTAACTTCATTTTCATAAAAGCCAAGTTAGACGCTAGGAATTTAGCGGAGAATCTCCTGCTGTAATGCAATGCATAAGAATAGATCAAACCGAAACACGGGCAGTGCCTGAGTGATGGTTTACCTTCAACCACTTCCGCAGCTCTGGGTTTTATCGGATGCTCAGCTTTCTTCTTGAAACAGCGGGTCTGTTGTTCGCTAAGCATCCCATCAGAACCTGACCCAAAACTCTGACCTCTTTTTCGACCAGCAGTATCTCTCTTCCTGTGTCGTTTGCCGATAAAGTGAAAACGCAGTATTGGTGCACACATTTAGGATACCATAAACTATATGTGACATTAAGCGAGAGCTTCTGGTTCACCAACACGGCGGCGAGATAACATAGCTAACACCACACTGGGTAGAGGCGCGACTATGTCACATTTGTATTCAGTTATTTTGAGTTAATGAAGTAGTTTTCAGCTCAAATATCTGTGCATTATGGACTTTTTAAAATCAAAATTACCATATAATGACAAAATGTTAGGTATATATGTCCCTAACAGTAAACGTGACGTAAACATGGTTTACTTATTTTTTTATTTTATATTTTTGGTCACGTAGTAAGCTATTTTTATGATAGTTTTTCGATTTACTTCCCGTTCATGTTCTTTTGTCTATTTTACTCATGTGTGTGTTTGGACTATAATAAATCTTGTAACATTTGATATATTTATAATGCAACCATGGAATTATAAATCTGATAGTTGAATTTTACAATTAAAATTTAACCTGAAAATTTACTTCCGTTTTATTTGTTAATATTTACTTACGATTTAATTCATACATCAGGTAAGTATGAGATACAAGTTATTTAATCTTGTTAACTCAACAAGCAGGCGTGACTAATCAATCACCACTTTGCCTCTAATTAACTTCGAGTTTCCTTGTTTCTGGTAGCACAGTGTTCAACAGCTATTATTAATTAATACACATGTGCTAAGTGCAATCTCTCGTATTTTCAGATTGGTCTTTATTCTCCAATGATATGCATTAGCATTAGCAATATGCATTAACATGTTCTGGAATGCCAATGTCGTAGTGTACGGTTGCATACCAACTGTTACTGTGTATCTCCTTTGTTTCTCTCATTTGTGTTTGTATCATCATGGCTAACACAATTACATCCACTTGCTTTTTAGCGAACAAAACGTGCATTAAATATTTGAAATCATTTGTTGCGAGTATTTATCAGTCACAGGAAGCGGGTAGAAGACTAAAAACTGTGATGAATAACTGGAAGACTATGAAAATAAATCTATGGAAAGTTGTGCGACTGTTACACATCGAGTTCTACTCTTTTTTCTTTTAAATTAAGGGTTCCAACTGACAGAAATGAAGAAATAAATTAGTTTATTCAACTAAACCCTGTTTCTTATAACTTTGCCCCACTGACATGTAACATCCCGCACTCCATACCCTTCCCCGTTTCCCTGATTGGCTAACGTACACCTTTGAATGGTGATATATAAGCCCTGTGCAATGCCAATCGTTCTCTGTGGTCTCCGAGGTCACGGGTTCAAATCCGCGGAGGGCCATGGATTTTTTTTTCCGTTAAAGCTCGTTAGTATGGCTTCCTACGGAAGGGTAGTAAAGCCGTGGTCTAGTGTGATAGATTTATGGCACGTAAAAGAGCCTCAAACCTGATGAGGTCTCTGAGCAAAATTTCCGGTCTTCCACGCCCAATATTGAATGGGACACTAACAACCATAGTAGTTAAAGAGCGTCCATAAATAAAACTCAATTTAATTTTTCTGCAATGCAAGGACCGCCGATAAGTGATGATAAACCTATTTTTGTCATCCTGAGAGGCAGGTTTAAAACGATGGAACCCCTTATCTATTTGTTGATACGAATTCACACGTATTCCACATGCGTAAACTCAGTTACGTAAGGTTTTATTCATACAACTAATACATTAGTTGAATGATTGTTAATAAGGAACTAGTTTGTATCGCACCACAACCTATTCCACGACAGCAGCCAATACTATTACTCCGCGTACACGAGCACGGCATGTGCAATAACTGCCCAGTTTCAGAAACCCATTGGCTTCTCTTTCCGGATAACAGTGAAAAGGTAACCTTAAACGTATTTAAAACTAATAACAAAAACAAAATGAGAATTATTCTCTACTCGTAGGCTGAGACTTGAGTGCCAATGACAGCATTCAATGCGGTCACGTGCTTGGGGCTGCCTCTCGCCTTTAATTATCTCAAGTGTATTTCTTATTTCGGGAAGAGCAGGGATGCCCAACCTTACCTTCCCACCCACTTCCACTCACGCTGCCAAGAACAGAAACTTGATTGGTTTAGCTTGTCAATCTCTTCAAATATAGTAGGCGGTTGAACTTTGAACCTTAGCTCTTAAGAGAACACTGGTAAAGAACGTGACAGTTACAGACTCACGAACCAAAGTTATATGAAGCAGGTTTTAAATAATTTAACGTATTGTTGCATTATTAAATTTTTAACAATGTTTTATTTCCCTGAAAAGTGACTCAAAATCTACTTTTAAACGCACGATACACTGCGTTTTATTATGTCGCTTTCATTTTGCCCCACAAAGCTGGGTCACAAGATGATTTTGAGTGCTCAGCATTCTTTTCCACGATAAAGTACATTATGATCCCATCTCGAAAGAATTTGAAATTTGTTTAAATACATACGCAAACGAATATTCACAAAAGAGTATTTGAGGAGAAAGCCGTGGGTTTCCAATGTTTACTGTACCAATATTCCCCATACGATAAAACTGCCTTAATAACCGGTGAAAGCCGTGGAGGTATAAACAGTTAATTCTGGCTGACGTAACGTTATGAAAACACGCATTGCCACGGTTTATGAGAAAGAGACGTGGCAACGCTCCAAGTCGAAATGGTTTGTGAGAATATTGATCACAAACGTGGCATACGCTGAGGCACGTTAAAAACGTAATAATGTCCCATTAACGATGTGCTTACCGAGCACCAACTCCATTACACAAATTAAAACTCGTACGGCCTCTTGAGATTGTGGCATAAAACGTTAACATGAATGTTACAGCGCGTATGCACCTATCAGCTGACAATTACCGCGCGCAAATAGCTCCAAGAAAACACACAGGTGGTTATGCTGGCTTTTAAATGCAAAACGAGGCGACGTTGTCATTAATATAATCAAATATTAACCAACACCCGAGATATGCACGTCTGACTCATGGTTCCAACATTATTTTGTTAACACGCCTTTCCAATAGGAATATTTGGTTAAAAAGTGTTACATTCCCATGATCTCTGACCACTACCGTGGTTTATATACCTTCTACAAGCTATTCTTACAAAAGCTTACTTTTCTATATGTTTCATGTTAATTTTATTCCACAATTCGTTTTATGTAGGAGAGAGATTCAGGAGGCCGAAGCGATAGTCAAATCTTTAGTCTGATCGCTATATAGTGGCTTTGAAATTCTTTCGGTTACGTAACCAGAAACAAACAAATGGCCAACAGCAGTTCAAAAAATTGCGGAAGTATTGAAAAATTCAAATCAATTACAACCAATATCTACAATATTGTGTAGTTAAGTTTTGACTGTCTCTTATGGCTTATCATTCGAACGAATTCACAGGCAGGCATTCCCAGAAAATTCAAGACATACGTTTTATTAGTTATGCAAATGTTTAAAACATGTAATATTTTAATCAAAATCGTTAACAACCATTTTTGAGAAAATACAAAAAATATCACATTCTTTGTGGCGTAAACCATTTCCGAGATATTATGTTATTGGTTTCAGTTTTCAAATGGCAAGTCGCTATTAGTTTTTTCCCATGATCACGCAAAGAGCATTTAATTTCAAAACATCACATAGCGACCCACTTTTCAAAAATTTGACTATCGCTTTAACCTACTGTATCCTCCTTGTACCTACAATGAGGAGTGTCTTGAAAGTTTATTTGTATTAACAGAAACTAGATAGAACAATAATCTCTTGTAAGAACTTTGTAAAAGAGAGAGTAGAGAAAGACATGTGAATGTTATATGCATACAATTTTTATATAACCATCGGAATTACATTATCCAGTTATTGCCAATTACTACTAGCAATTTCTTTTTGGTTTTTTTTGGAGGGGGGGTTGTTTTCAGATCGTAAACTGCAAATAAGATTTCATGCATAAATAAAAAGAGACTAGAAAATCAGTTCTCTGTAAAGCTATTTTGCACGGTTCTCTCATATATACGTGTTATAACGCAACTAATTTTCAGCGACCTCGCCAGCTTCCGGTTATTGTGAAAAGAAATTAAATGCCGTCCAGTGAACTGTTTCAGCTGTAAATATAACTATTGACTTATCGCAACTGACTCGCGCATACCAACAACAAAAACGCTTGTTATTGCAGCCATATTAAATCACATTTAATTACATGCATTATCGATCACTGTTATGCGTGAACTCTATCGATGCATGTTCGGCTCCCCCACCCCTTTTTTTAAACAAAAACATTTACGTATTTCAAAATTGCCCGTCATGCACAGCTCATTGTTCACACATGACCGGATACAAACGTGGTGCAGCACAGGCTGTTGTGATTTTTTGTAAAATGTGGGCCCTGATGTACCAAGCGGGTAGGACACATCTATACCTCTTCCGGAGACCTCAGCAGCCCTTCCATTGTCGGCTTTATCATAATGACGTTTCTTACAAAAGATGGGATAAAAGCCTGCTGAAATTTTGGGAAGACTGTAAATCGAAGAGAAATTATTCAAAACGCCCAAAGATGAGTGTCACTGACGGAAATACCAAAGGTCACCTTGAAAACTGGCTTTATTAAGGCTATGTGGGATAGGAAGGGTATATAGGAAAACTAGCTAATAAAGGGTCTTTCAACAAGAGTGTCCTAACTTTAACATGCGATACCTGCCGTTGTTATTGAGTTACACCAGTCATTTTGTTCATGTGGTTAACAGTTGTTATTGACAAATAGCCATGGAACGTTACAGCATTCAGCAACGCGTAGAAATTGTGAAACATTATTATCAAAATGGATCATCTGTTCGCCAAACCTTCCGTCTATTGCGTGAAGTTTACGGTGTGCATAATCGTCCCTGCGAGAGAACGATTCGGCGTTTGATCGATGAATTTGAAAGAAGTGGTTCTGTCAGCGATCAAACAACGCCTGTACGTAATCGACGTAAGCGCTCCAAAGAAAACATAGGCGCCGTTCGTGAGAGTGTACGCGAGAACAGAAACAAATCTATTGCTCGTCGAGCGCAAGAATTGGGGCTTTCGCCGACCACAACTTGGCGAATTCTGCATCTGGACTTGAAGTTTCACGCTTACAAAATGATGTTAACTCAAGAACTAAAGCCCAAGACCATAGGTTGCGCCGTGTATTCGCTGACTGGGCTATGGAGCAATTGGAAGCTGAACCGGATTTTTGTCAAAAATCATCTTCAGCGACGAAGCCCACTTTTGGATGGATGGCTGTGTTAAACAAAATTGCCGCTATTGGAGCAATCACAATCCAATGCAGATTCAAGAACGATCACTTCATCCCCAAAAGGTTACTGTGTGGTGTGGATTTTGGTATGGTGGAATCACTGGTCCATACTTTTTCAAGATGAAGATGGAGAAGGTGTAACTGTCAATGGAGAAAGATACCGGGCTCTTTTAAGGGATTATTTTTGGCCTCAATTGGATGGTATGGATCTCAGAAACATCTGTTTCCAGCAAGATAGTGCCACATGTCATACTGCTCTCGAAACAATCGATCTTTTGAAGGAGAAGTTCAGAGGTTTCATCATTTCCCGTGGTGGTGATGTTAACTGGCCCCCAAGGTCATGTGTTTTAACGCGCTTGTGGTAGGCAAATCCTACTCTCAGAAGAAAACAATAATTTGTCATTCCTACACATTTTGTTGTAGGTACGAGGGATATGAGAAACCGATGCGAATCAGAAGTATAAAAGCAGGTCCCTATATGCTGGCCTTGAGAGTCCATTCTCTTTCAATGACAACAGGAACAACTGAATGTGAAAGCAAAAAAGATTTAAAAAATAATTTCCAATTCATTGCAAGTTTTAAAGATATGTACATTTATGTATAGTAGGTTTTTTTCTATCTCTTATGATTTGGCAGTAATACAAAATTATACATAATTACTTCCATACGAAGAATTCACAATCTATTCCCAGAAAGCTCAAGATATATTTGTATACACGTGTGTTAAATATATAACATTTTAATCAAAACCGTTAACCATTTTGAATAGCGAAAAAGATTACATGTTAAGGATAGTATGCCATGTGGCGGATATTCTTGAAAATCTTTGTACTGCATCTTTGGAAAATGCTAGGCATTTATAGGACATTTACTTTCCGAGTTATGACACAGCACAGTGTGTTATGACTTATGAGCGCGAGAGAGAGACACCTTTTTCCCAAAATAGTTTTTTTTTTAATTTAGGGACACTCAAAACCCTGTATTTCTGGCGAAATCTCGACATCTAATTTTTTAATACTTTTTCTACCAAGCATAATGTCGCGAAAAAGTAAAACTATATTTCTGTTCTGATAAATAGACAAAGCAGAAGTAATTCTCATAAATTATAAATGATATTGAAAATAACGTTTTTACTTTCTCTACCACGTACATACCGAAATTTCACCATAAACACATGTTTTGAGGTGCCCTGAATCCAAATAAGGCATTTTTAGAAAATTACGTGTGTGTGTGTGTGTGTGTGTGTGTGTGTGCGCGTGTGTGCGTGCGTGCGGGGCGCGCCTGTCAGTCTGTAAACTGCATAACCAAAAACGAAACGTCGGATAAATACTTGAGTACTTGAGTTTAGTATCTTTCAAGAATGCGACGCGAAGATTTTTCAAGACTACCACTCCAGACTGTAAAGAAGACTTACCTTTATATGGAACATTTTCCGAAAATTTGTTTTTTCTCAAAATGATCCCAACGATTTTGATTAAAATATCACATGTTTAAGATATCTTCATGGCAAATGAAATGTTTATCTTGAATATTCTGGGAATGTCCCCTAAAGTCTTCTTCATTCTGAATGACTTTCATATAATTGGTAAACCGTAAGAGACAGACAAAATTTTACTACACAAAAAATGTAATCTCGTTAAAACACAATTTATTAATGTCACATGTATGTTTTTTTCCGGAGTGAACCATTTCCGAGATATTCCTCGTTTGAATTTTCAATAACTTATACTTAATCACAAAGTCCTGGACATGCAAAGATAATGAAATGCTCCACATAGCAACCAACTCTTAAAACATTTGTCTATCGCTTAAAGCCTACCATATTCCTCTTGCACCTACAGAAAATTAGCAATAAGATAGTTTCTGCAAATGTTTATCTCGATTAGCATGAAGTATACAGAGAATAAGCGTTTGTAAAAATAGTTTATACAAGAATAGAGAAAGTCATGTCAGTGCAAAACAAATTTTTTAATAGAAGTATACATTGTAAATCGATATATCACTTAAAATACGGAATTTTAATTCTAATCAGATGGCGATTCTACACAGAACTCTCGTAATTGTCTGTAGGAACGCTTTGTTATATATTCGGGTAGTTTACTAACGATGCTCCCCAGTAACGTAAGAATCCCTTAACTGCATGGTGTTAAAAGGCTTCAGATGGAACTTATATTTACTCCCAATGTTATAAGCTTTGATGGCTTTTTCACAAAAACAAATATGACTAAAGAGAGAACTGACAGCCATGACGGAGAAACATTTTCCTATTTAATTCAAAGCGCTTTGAGAATTAATTTAGTTACTAAAAAAAATCCTTTCAGAAACAGCATTTTGGATTTCAGTGAAATGTTGTTCTACTAACAATTTCTCGGCGTATTATTCTTGTTCGTCACACACAGCAGTTTAAAATCGCTTACTGTAACGCTGCAAATTTTCTGAAATCTTATTATTTTTTTCTCGGAGAAAAAAATTATATACACATGGGGCAGGAGTGCCAATAGTAAAGTGTTTCGTAGCACTGTAAACATAATGGGGAGGTTTTATCCCCTTTTAGCGGGAAACAGTTTATGTAATGATTTGCTTGTTTATATTTGGGAATCCCTCGTAGAAAAGACTCGTCACGCAATTACAATAAATTTCTGCTTATTCAGTCATTAAAGCAGAACGAATAGACGAAGAGCGTTAATGCCGAAAGCGGTTCCTCTCCATCGCGTATTTTTGTTATCACATTTTTCTATACCTTACGGCAACTCAACTGGGAATTAATCCGACGACACATGGTCTTTAAATGCGCCGGATAAATAATATAAAATCCCACAAAAGTTTAAGAGCAAACAGCGACAGCGACGAGTCCACTTCCAAAGATTATCTCGGGTCATTTACTGTTAAAATACATTAATTTTCGCAGGTATTTGGGGACAAACCACATTACAGCAACACCATGTAATATTTGGCACTACTCAGTATTTCTGCTAAACCAGTTTCAAGGTTTTGAGTGCCGAATCATCTTGAGATGTAGTGACCCGTGGAGAGATTTCAAAATAGACGCGACCTCTAAGTGTAAAAATTATAAAAAGCAATGGATTAACGTTGCTAATTGGACTAATGTTCCTGGCACCAGCGGTTGAAGTGCAATTCGACGTAGAAACACAGTAAAGCTGTCTTCACTGCCAGAATTACGCGCTCAATTCTACGATGGTACAACCTCCTGTGGGATTCCTTTCCATCCCAGTTCACATTGGTTGTTTTGTCAGGCTTCGAAGTCGCCAGTGTGTACACGTTGAGGGACCCAGAGATGGGTAATACGTAAATGTGCTATTTCACTT
The DNA here is from genome assembly GCA_030765065.1 of Deroplatys truncata. NCBI lineage: Eukaryota > Metazoa > Arthropoda > Insecta > Mantodea > Mantidae > Deroplatys > Deroplatys truncata. The sequence goes on from CM060986.1 coordinate 28,256,166, forward strand.
CTAAAGCTCTGGTTCTTCAGTTCATACATGGCGTTCATCTATTGTCCGAGGATTTGCTATTAATTGAATATAAACTAGACACAAAAGATAAAACTTTGAAGTTCGAGTGCTTGTGACAAATACGTAATAATACAACTTCAGTACGCTACCAAACCAATTTTGGAACACCTCACGTTCAGAAGATTTTGTGTGGTATTTTAACGTGTAATTTGGTATTTACTGGTTCAATACTAACAATCATGTGCTAAGTTTAAGGTGTCTGTCACAGATAATTCCCGCTCGCTCAATCACGTAGCTCACCAGAGCAGAATTCAACCACCACAGACTTTGGATTCACCTAAGTTATCATGCATTTTCCTCTTTTAACATTCAGCGATTTACAATCATGATTACAATTACTGACAAAACTGTAATCCACATTTATAACGGAAATCTTCAATCCAGATGAAAAGAACTCTACTTGGGCAACTTCATTTCTTGATAACACCGTAACTCCTGAAAAACTTCTCTAGAGTTCACCTAACCCAAGAAGAGTTGTTTGCACTCGGAAAAAAAAAAAAAAAAAAAAAAAAAAAAGGAGCTTCAAAATAGTTGCTTACTATTAACATTTCAAAAGATCAGTATGGTACCGCCGTTCAACGACAATTATCACACGTTGAACACTTCTATACTACGCTTTGCCCAAAAAGCGATAAAAAGCTCCACATTCAGATTGTGTAGCAATGAACGACAGAACTAGTGCATCTGAACTACTCAATTTCGTGTGCGGAAACATAACGCTACAGAATTATTGGCCAATCGCTATGCCAATCGTATTTACAGTTCAACATTTCAAGGTAGTCAATGGGTCCTTGTCTACGTTCTCCAGGCTCGCATCGGTAAATCACGTTCTGAGCTTAGAGCATCTTCCCGATTTTACGCTAGGCCCTAGGGAAATGTTGAAGTTCATTTCCCGCTATACTGGCAAGCTAAAACGCGAGTAAAGCTGTAAGTTTCAACTGATTCCTCAGGCTTCGGTGTGGACATGAGTAACGGTATAAAAAGAGCTTTCACCGAAGGTCTCTTCATCATATGCTTTAAATTAGTTGTTACAATACCACATGACGTGAAAGAGATCACAGGTTGTTACTTCACCAAATACTGATCCGTGCTATTGGATTCACAGGGAGCAGTATGCTGGAGGACGCACCAGGAACATCCCGAACGGCTGGATGCAGTTTCAATTTCTACGAGTCGAGTCTTGAGCAAACAGGTATTCCACTTCGCTTTGAGATCGTGCGAGGACAGTTGAATGAGATCCGATAGCTAGGTCATCGCACGGGTCACAAGGCTCAAACCACTTCATCTTTTACCGTGGGTTTCCTTAACACAAATTTCCTCTACAGGGGCGACTAAGGAAATACAATCGCTTTTAGGAAATATGGAATCGCAATATAAACTAAAATTGTAGCATCAACCAGCACTAATAAATGAAGTCAATAAAACAATCTGGTGCTTTTTTCTTCTTTCTTTCTCAAGAAATAAATTGACTTCATATCTAAAGAAACATTTGTGAAAAGCTTAAATTTCATTCCCAGATCCACTTTAAACACCGACGAGATTGTCGGGACAATAATTGTTGTAGCCGGGCGACGACTTCGGCAACTCAAGGAAGTTCGCATTTACAATACACAATAGTTTAAATTGATACACTAACTGAGAAGTCAGAACTCTGGAACGAGAACCGTCACGAACCCGAGGTAGAGGGGCGAAACCTAACTCCGCGATGCAGCAGTGCAAGTAAACGAAGCGGAGGCACGAGTTGCAATGTTGCGGAAGTGAGGCAATGTTATGTTCAGTTCCAGCCAAGACAGAGTAATAGGAACTAAGCTGCGCAACTACAACGAGGCTAGAAATAAAAATTAAACAAAAAATCAAAGGAATAAGAACTACAAACACTCGCATCGACGAAATACGCATTTGAAATAGAAGTAGAGGAAGTATTTTATTCCCCCAAAAGTTTGATACCGAGATTTCAGCGTAAATGACATGTTTTCAGACTCCCTGAATATAAACGTTTTACAAAAAGGTCCGCAAGTATGTGTGTGTTTTTCTGTGTATGAACAGCATAACTCAAAAAGGAAATCAGCATCTTCGAAGGATGCGTCACAATATTTATATACATACATAAAATCCCCCACCCCAAACTTTTACTGTTTTTTTTTTTAAATAGAAAATTTAGACTCCTAAAAATGGGAATAATTATTGTGATTAAAGCACCACATGTTTAAGACATTTTCATGACAAATGAAATGTATAGGTATTTTGAATTTTCTGGGAATAGCCTATGAAGCCCTCTTCATTCTAAAGGACTTGCATAATTGGTAAATCGTACGACATGTTACTGAAAATAAAAGTAATCTTGTTAAAGCGCACAATTTATGTCAAATAAGTTAACCATTTCCGATATTGCTTGTTATTGTTTCGCATTTTCAAATACTTTTCTCAAATTGAACGTATTTTCAGTCATCACATAAAAAGACTCTCTTAAAAATCTATTGTTTTACCTACTGTATCTTGCAACGAAATGTGTAAATAAGAATTGAAAGTCTATCTGGATTAACAAGTAGCAGCTAGAATAATTAACTTTTGTAAGAATAGTGTGTACGCGAAAGTAGAGAAAGTCATATGAATGTAACAACAGATTTTTCGTGCGTTAGTTCTGGTTATCCCATGTTACAAACATGGTTAATGCCTCAGCTTGAGGAAAGGGGCCTCACAGAATGCATATGGTTGCAGCAAGATGCAGTACCTCTCTTGCAGTGCACAAGTTCCTAAATGAACACTTTCCAGGACAGTGGATAGGCCGTGGTTCATCAGCAACACCAGCTCCCTTGAAATGGTACAGGATGAACAGTTTATCCTCCTCTTTCAGCTAGAATTGCTCATGCAGGACCAGCCGTTGATTTAACTATCTTTTCCCTACATTTAGCTGGAATATCAAGTATTATAGGAGCTGTGTGCGCTACTAAAGTTCACTTTTGCTGTTAGTAATTTACTAGGGAGGTGAATTTCTGTCACATTTTTGTTCCTTGAGTGAAGTAAAATGAGCTGTGCATACTTCTTGAAAGACTGCTTCTAATACTGGTTGCAGTAGCGATGTACATCTTTTTTCTCAGATATTCATTCGCAACTCGCAGCTTAAAAGATCCTCTCATAGAAATGTTAAGGTTCAGCGGAAGAGCCGAGATGAAAGGAGAATGAAACGAAAGCAGAAGACGCAATATTCTAAATTATTCGATGTTGCTTATATCAGAACACTGGACACAAGGAATGCCTCGGGCGAGGATTACTTCTGCATTGTTGCTGTTAAAAGTACCAAAGAGGTATTCTTATTGCGCGTTTGGTGTCCGGAGTTCGGTTCTTATTGATTTCCTTTGCTCCATGCCAAGTTCAAATGTTTACACTTAACTCAAGCGGAGTAGCTCACACATCTTACCTGTGTGTACAGTTCAGCGATGCGCGCAGCTCGCTTTGCTTGATTCAACTGGACTTAATGTTAAACTAGCATTCCTTAATGCCTTCATCCGCTCCACTTTCTCATGCATAAGAATGCAGTGATTATGTACACAGACTGCCATTTCTTTTCTGTGTGTTCTACTGCTTGCCTAAGGTACGTAACTGCATCCATTCAAGCTGCTCAATCATTTTTAGAAAGAACGTTCATTTTGTGTGAACATTAACTCAAAAACGCAAAGTCGAATGAATACCAAACTTCGTGTTCACACTCAGAATCTTTCAAGCAGGAAACACCAAGATTTTCACGAAAACACCCCATCCCAAATATCCTATACACAGGGATGGAAAGTTTGGAGTTTATGTTTTCAAAAACTGCCATAGATTTTGATTTATATACAATATCTTTGAAATACTGATGTGAAAAATAATATATATATATATAATATATATATATATATAGAATTTCCTGTGAATAGTTTCTGAAGTCATGTTCACTTGTGTAACTAGAAGCCACAAGTCATAGACAAAACCCTACTACGGGAAAATATAGAACTCATTAAAATATGTACATTTTCCCCAAATGTACGTCACCTGACTGAACATGTTGAAAGTTTCCGATGGTTACTTTGCATGAGCTCGCTAATAGCTAAAAGCTAAAAGAATTAAGTAATATTTTTCGCCTTTAAATGTTTTGTACTAAACTTTGCAGTTAAAGAAATGTTTTTCAACATAACACATGTATACAGTTCGTTAATGTATAGTTCCTCTCGTTTAAATGGAAGCAACAAATGATAGTCAAATTCAAGCTTCCAAGAGGGTTATGTACACTGCAATAAGGGGAGGTTAAAAGCCCTATCACGCCAAATGCTGAATTCACGACTCATTATCTCAGAAACGATTCAAGATATCAGACTGGCATTTTTACACAATGTAGATTCATCCCTTCTAAGTTCACTGTTCACGTATTCAACAAATTTGTTTATTTAGGAATATACAATTATTTCTTAATTATACCAACTCCTAATTAAAATTCATCAGCTTTATTTTTTAAATATGTTATCCTTAAAGAAGATGCACAACAGCAGTTAAGAGGTTTTAAAAATTTTAAAATTTAATTCACCTATCCTAAATTGTTTGAAAAAACGGGTCAATTATACCAGAAAATGTCTTTCACAGAAAAAGCTCTTCAAAGCAACAATGGAGAAAAAACTGTGCATATTTGCCAATAAGGAAACTTCATGGCTTAAGCACACAGAAGCTGCCAAACTTAAGTAGTACCAGTTTATAGAACAAAACCTCTCCCAGAATATGGGCTAAAATTTACCTCTCTACTCCAAAGTATGATTTTTTCCGCTGTGAAGTGGTGTAGAATTAACAGTAATGGCAGATGAAATACTGTTTTTAAAGTATGTTTTTATAAGTATTTTATCTACAATGATTATATATATTAAATAAGAAATTCCGATTAGTAAACCTGCCTAAAAACCTAAAAACGTTCCTATAGTATTTTTGTATTAGATAAAGCGGAAACAGGCATAGTCTCTACTATTGGAAGACATTAGCAAATTTCTAAGCTTGTCAAACTCCTCTACACAACTGATAACCTTATCTAAAGACAACTCTCTGATAAGACGGTGCTTCGCTCCTCTCGGGGACAGTCTAGTTTCGCAGAATCAGATAACATCGAGCTGGGAAACTTGGGCACTTATACAAATATCACATGTGAGTTTGCTATCGACTATCTGTCGCCCAAGTGCAACTTGCAAACTCAACCGCAAGGCGAAATCCATTCCAAATATTTCCACTAATGCATTTCAGTTGCTAAATTAATATATGTTCTCGCAAGTGGTTTAAGATTGTAGTTGCGAAATTCACATGTCTGCAAAATTTTGCCGATCTAAAAACTACCTACCTTTTATATATAATCGGGTGCTTATCCATTCCATGGGTCCTTACTAAAAAAAATCTGATGTGTTACACTCACATCACTTTCTCTACTCTTGTACAATCTATTTTTACAAACGCCTATTCTCCATATGCTTTATGTTAATCGAGATATCGAGATGTCAATCTTATTGCTAATTTTCTTGTAGATGCAAGGGGAATATGGTAGCTTTTAAGCGATAGTCAAATATTTTAACGCTGGTTGCTATGCGGCGCATTCCATTCTCTTTGCAAGTCCAGGACATAAAAAAATGAATAACGAATTTGAGAAAAAGTATAAGTATTGGAAAATTTAAGGGAATAACAAGCAATATCTCGAAAACGGTTCACTCAACAAAAGAAATGTATATGACATAAGTTGTGTATTTTAACAAGATCTACATTTTTTGTGTAGTAAAATTTTGTCTATCTCTTATGGTTTACCAGTTATGCAAAAGTCGTTCACAATGAAGAATACTTTTGGAGACATTCCCAGAAAATTCGAGATATACATTTCATTTCTCATGACATTATCTTAAACATATGATATTTTAATCAAAATCGTTAGAGCCATTTTTGAGAAAATTAAAATTTTCGAAAAATGTTCCATGTAAAGGGTAGTCTGGGGTGGGGGGATTTTCTTGAAAACCTTCGTGTCGCATCTCGGGAAGATACTGAATCTAAATACCAAGTTTGGTGTTTATCCGACTGTTCGTTTTTGAGTTATGCTGTTCACAGACACACACAGACACACACACACACACACACACACACACACACACACACACACACACACACACACACACACACGGACATGTTTCCAAAAATGCTTTTTGTGGATTCAGGAGGTCTCAAAACATGTATTTCCGGTGAAATCTCGGTATCGAATTTTTGGGTGGAATGCAATACTTCCCCTACTTACTATACGTAGTAGAGAAAGTAAAAATATATGTTTCAGCCGATTACGGGCGAAATTAACAGTTATGAAAAACACAGACCACCCTAAGCACTATTTAAAGTGTTTTCACACACACACACACACACACACACACACACACACACACACTTAATCATGGCTTTCATTAGACATCCACATTGTGATCCTTTTCTGATCTATTTTTTAAGGGGCTTAAATATGAAAAACAATTCTGATGCGTTTACATTCGCATGGACTTTTATACCCACTACTTTAACGTTTATAGAAATAGTTTCATTAAACAGGATACAGGAGACCGAAACGATACTTGTTAAATGTTTAAGTGGGACGCTATTTGCTGGCTTTGAAATGCCATACGTAGATATATGGAATATCCCTGCTTCAAAGCTCCAACAGAAATCTTCCGGCCAATCAGTTTTAATTACTTTATTCGGCTCTTGCGATACACACGTGAAAGACAATTTACCCGAGATGGCGTTTTGGAATCATTAACCTCATGAAACTAATAACTACAAGACGATTACGACGAAGGACTTGCCTCCTTTTAATTGATTTAAATGAGCGGTAATTATAATAATCGTTGACAGTACGTTATGAATTCGAGAGAGTACTCTACGGGAGAAGAAAGCAGAGGGGGAACGGACAGAAGAATCACGACTTGGTGAGAAAGAATACGAGTCAGTCAAGCGATAGTGGAACCAAGAATATCTTCTGACTGGTTGTGCATAAATACTCCTGGACGTACTTCACTACTATTTTGGATAGCGGTGTGAGCCGTTACTGAAAAATAACAACCATTTTGTCCTCATCTCTAGTTCTTTGTCGCTAATGCATATTAAAATTTAAAAGTTTGTTAGTTTTTTTTTTTTTTTTTTTTTTTTTTTGCACTCAGGCTTGTGCTAGAGTTATCTATGAAATATGTATCTAATAATTGCTACCGTTCATACAATGATTACTATCACATTCTTACAAAAGAAGCCATGTGGAATAAGGACACCCCCTCCAAGAGAGGTGTCATATGCGATGCAGCTGGACACCCCTGTATGAAGTCGTCCTCCGTGGTGTAGTGATTACCATGCTAGTCTAGTTCCCGAGGTCGCGGTTTCAAACCCGGCGGAAGGCGATGATGGTTTTCCCTTCTTCTGAAGGGAAGTACAGCCGGTGGTCCCGTGTCGTAAATTTACGGCACGTAAAAGAACTTCAAGCCTGATAAGAGGCCTCTGAGCAAAATTACCGATCTTTCACGCCCAATATAGAATGGGACGCTAAGGACCATAACAGTTAAAGAGCGTCCGTAAATAAAACTCAATTTCAATTTACCCCGATATGAAGGTATCTCTCATTCAACTCTTCTCTCCCTTCTCGCTACCAACGCCGCCCAATCGAACAAATCGTTTCAATTGCTATCCTGCAGTTTAAATGTGTGATTTGGTCTATATTTCCGATCCTTGGCATTAGATCTAGCAGTTAATGTTTTCCTGGGCGTTGATTCTAACCGAAATGTCTAGTTAGATTTCCGCATGGAACATTTGATACTTCCCTTGGGAGGATTTAAAACACACTTTCACAAAGTAGCCTCGCCACCTCCAATTGCAATTTCTGTGCACCTAAGGGATAATTTACTACACTCACTGATAATTACCTGATTCACACATTCTGGAAGTGCTTGAACGGCATAGACGTGTTTACATGCGAGCTATTCGGTTTTAGCCTTTACTACGAGTAGTATGGTCTTCACACTTTAAAAGGGGGGATGTCCACACTTAGCCTAAGTCACTTAAACACTAGAGTAGACAAACCGTGCAGTAAAGGATATTCAACCATGGCTTGAACGCCATTCTTCTTGAAGATGACGATCCGCAACACTTGGCCGTTTGGTGAACAGATTGTATGGAGGACCTCCTGCAACACAAGAGAAAAAATATCTCGTTAACGTTGTGTCATGTTAATAGGTATTGATTACAATAGTCAATAATTCGTTGCCTTTTTATTTTTCTTTATTTATTTCCTCTCCAGAAAACACACACTATTCATACAGTACAAATCATAAAATTAAAGCTTTTCTGGTAATTTAAGAAATTAGGTAAATGGCTGTTGTTAGTTTATATAATTAGATTCCTTGGGACAAAAATACAGAGGTGTGAAAATTATTAGACTCAAAGCAAAGTATTAGTTGTTTGCTGCTCGACGTATGTCTGAAGATATTAAAGCTTTATAAAATAACTATACTTATAAAATGTTGCATTATTCTCAGAAATAGATGACTGCCTATATGTAAAAGTAGAACAAAAGTATATACTACTGCACAGATGAAATATATTATCAACGAAATAAGTTTGCCAAAAATGGATTTTAGATGATCGTTTTCAGATATTATTCACCTCAGTATTATTTGTGAAAATTCAAAACCATACCTGGAAATTAAACAGTAGATATTTGTTCTATGTTGTGTACTCCTCGTTTGTAGATTTTTGAGACCATGGGTTGGAAAACCGATTACTAGTACTATGTTGTTATTGAGGAATATAAATACAATGACAAATAGCTGATAGGTTTCACATTAGGTTTTGATTTGCTTTTACACAATTGTAAATCATATTTACCGTAAAAATGTACTCGAGTATAATAATTTTCACCTTTTCATCAAAGAATCACAGAACAGACTGCTATGAGACCTTTTATACAACATACTTTTAGGTCTCGTTTAAACAAACTTTCTGGCACGATAATTGCTTTAGCCGAAGAGAGGGAACAAGAAGTAGTAAAGTCGAAACATTAACTTTATTCGAGTTTTGTGGAATTATGTCAACATTATTAACATGAAAGATTTTCTGGGTCGCCGCCTGACGAAGAGTTATTGAACAGGAGCGCGCCCACTGTAGAGATGGATTTGGTACAGTGCGCTCGCTGCGAGTATAACTTGATTGCAGCGCAGATCAGATAGAAGGCGAAGTTATAATCACAATACAATTATTGTTCTATGAATCCGTAGTGTTTGAAATTAATAGTGATATTTACGTAGAATGGCACAATTGTTTCAAAACGAACTATACTAACCACAATTTGTTATGCCAGAACTGTATCTTTGGAGAAATTTCCTCCCGCTGAAAGCAGACGTTATTGGCCCGTTGAAGGACACGTCTAACGTCTGTTGGAAGAACTGCTGGCGGTTTTGCTTTCAATGCGAATATTCTTCTCTTCTCTCCTTCAACTTTGCCTACACTCGTCCCTCTTTCCCCACTTCGTTGTACGGGGTGGTAAATTCATTCAAGATGTCAGGGGTTCAAACCTCGCCTGGGACGACATCCCAGTGACTAGCACAAAATAGCGAAAACAGCAACAGTAAGGAAATGCACATCTGCACACTTCGCTTCTATGAAAACTCCGGACACTAAACGCATTTCAGCCAAACCAATAAATAAAATAAATAATTGCATCAGCTGCATACGAATCACACTGTAAATAATGAATGCTCAAGAAGAATTGTAATTTTTCGTCGCTATTATTTCTGCACAGTACTGGATCTTTTACTCTCATTTTCGGAGCTACAATGAGTGACTCTCATAACAAGCATGAGGAAACAATAAGTTTTATTTTAATTTTTAAAACATTAGATGAATAAAGGGAGAAAACAATTTCCATAATTAATAACACGAGCGAAGCTGTGGATTCTAGTGGTTTAATATCTATGAAGAGAGGAATACATTCCCCCGACTATTTATTTTGGTCGGTTTAAAGCACTCATGTTATGACTTTTCAAACTTATACAAATGAACACCTAGCAAGTATATAAAATGATAACATTTACATTTCGCAGTATTAAAAAGTTTACATTTTTATAAACATCAGCGTGTTATTTAGGGCACTTGGTAGGTCACTCATACTAGCCTTCAAGTCTCCATTTGGTGTATTTTGGACAATGCAGTAGAATGTGTTGCAATTCTCAAAATTGTTGGTGATGGTTCTTTATCAACGGAGAGTAAGTGTCAGTTTGCAATGACCAATTCCGAGACAAATAATCACAATTTCTCCTCGACGTTCACATGTGTAATATATCAATTCCAAAAGTGAGTGGCCATGTGCAAAGCTATAAGCAATATTCTGAGTGTTCACCCTGTACCTACATCATTTATTTGCCACCTACCTGGCCCTCTTCCACGTTTTAAGCACGTGCACGAAACTGAACAGTATTTTCTTAAATTGTGCTGGCCTCGAGATACTGTTTGGGTAATTCAATTTTCTTAACTACAGGAGAATGGCCTAACGCTTGAAATGTTCATGAGTAGGGCTGTTGAACGTGCCATTCAGGCTTCCTAATGTATGCTTCCCCCTGAATATTTAACACCGGTGCAATAGGTCCACAAAGAAAGGCTATAAAGCATACATAATATAGCACATATGTGCAGGCAGGGAATGAGAAGTGTTAGCCAGGAGCCCATATTTTCTAGCCATGATGAAACTCAACTAATAATGATGTCATTAGCTACACCAAACGACAACTTAAACTGTGTTGTTTTCACACGACTCTCTCTTCTCACTCCTCTACAAGCTGTTACAAAACCTCATTCTTGTACCTACTACTTGTTAATAGAGACCATTTCACTCATGCTGCAAATGGGAGATGACCAATCATGTTTAAAGGAATGTTGTTTTCGGACCTATCGCGGCCAAGATTCTACCCAATATTTATCGAAATATCTTTATCACCTCCTCTTTTGGGCTGCTTTCAAGGGAAGTATTGTATTCCACCCAAAAAATTCGACGTCGAGATTTCACTGGAAATATGTTTTGAGAACCCCTGAACCCAAATAAGATCATTTTTTGAAAAAGGTCCGCGCAGAACAGCAGAATTAAAAAAGAAAAGTCGGAAAAATACCAACTTCGTATTTCGGTTCAGTACCTTCCAAAGAGATACGACACGAAGATTTTCAAGAAAAACCCCAAGCCCAAACTACCCTTTACATAGAACATTTTTTCGAATTGTTTTTATTTTCTAAAAAATGGCTGTAATGGTTTTTTATTATAATACAATATATTAAACATATTTACATGATAAAATGTATATCTTGAATTTTCTGGGAATAGCCTATGAATTCATCTTCATTCGGAAGGAGTTTTGTATAATCTTGTATAACTCGTAAAGGTTAAGGGATAGACGAAAACGTACTGCACAAAAGATGTAGATCTCTTCTAAAGCACAATTTATTCCAAATAACTTTTTTATGGCATAATCCATTTTTGAGATATCCTTTAATAACTCTTGTGAACAAAATGTGAGATTTTTAATGTTAAAAGAAGTACCTACAATGGGTGATACTGATTTTTTTTGTGTGATTTTAGATGTTTTTACAGAACTTTTCCATCACCCATAACTTTTTTTTATTAATTGTATGAATAACATTTCTGGCAATTTTAGCGATATTTCCGTCTGAGTACACCTGCACCAAAAGATCCTAACCAATTATGGTTTATAAATTATAAATGATTAACACGCAACTTGATTTTCTACAATTTTAACGTAATTGGATTAAAAACTATATCCATCAAAAGCCATTCAAATTTCATAAGCATTGTAAAATAAACAAAGGCATAACTGCGTACGAAAATCTGCAAGACTTAGGCGAAATAGAGTAGCTTCGCTTCAAAATGTTCATTGTATTTTTCGAGGGTGGTGCCATTATATTTCGAGGGGAAGAACCAGACGCTATGGGCAACGGTGTCTTCCTACCGTTTGTACTTTAAATTTTATACCTAACAACCAATAAAGATACAGAATGATTGCTAGCACCAATGAGAAGAAGAAAGACGTGGCTTCATGTACAGAAATCCGGAGACGATTAATAACTTTATATATGTGAACGTAAGCGTGGATTTTACAGTTTGCCATTATTCCTTGCCAAGAGAACGCGTAATACTCGGATTCAGAAAATGACGCCAAGTTCCTAAATTTGTTAAATGCCGCGCATTTATGTAACTACAAAGTGACTGGTGTGGAATATTTATCTATTGTGCTAATAGCATTCGTCGACATAAATTTTATCCAAACTGATACCCGCATCCTACCCAAACATAATCACGTAGGGAACTCAGGTCGATTCGCCGACAGTTAACCCTGAAATAACGATGTACGCTTCCTGACATTCAGCAACATCGACCCCTAAGACGTAGCGGCGAGATCCACAACGACGCAGGTAAGACGAGGACGACGATAACCCCCCCCCCCAACAAATTATATATTTTAATGTGTAACACCTTTTGCGTAACTAAAATGCATAGCAGATTTTCGGCTGTACTTCGCTTGAGGAACATCTCTCGAATGTCCCACAGTAACCATCAAAAAATTTGGAGTCCACTTTCCTTGGTAGCGTCTTTCCGTTTCAACGATGTGCTGATGGAAACGCTCGCCATGTTCGTCGCTGACAGCGCCGAAGTTCCCAGGGAAGAAGTCAAGACAGGAGTACAACATTGTATTTTCAGAGATATATTACATCCTTGTAGCTCTCAATCAGCACACTGACAAGTTGTTATGTTCAGACCTGTAGTTTTTGAAAGAGAACCATGCAGCTCGTTCTTGCATATTAAACAGGCTTTCATAGGTCCTCTAATTTCAGGACCAACAAGTATTCCCTCTTTTAGTTTCACTTCACTGATCTTAGGAAACTTAGTTTTCAGGAACAGAAATGCACTCCCGTCACGATCCATTGCTTTCACAAAGCTCTTAAACCTAGTTTGATGTGTAATGGAGGCAATAAGATTTTGCCAGCACTTAACAAGTGGTTGATCAACATCATTTGCCTGTCCTGGATTGAATGATTCTCTCTCTTTGACCAGCTTTTTAAAAACATGATTGCTTTTATACTTACTATCCCACATGCGCAAACAGCAGCACAATTTTGTACAGCCAAGATATAACACATGTAAGATAGCTATCACTTTAAAATCTGCACATATCTGTCATGAATAGTCATCATACTGGATATTAGAGAGCGAGAGATGCATGATCACATAACTCTACTTCATACCAACCTCGTAGGCTTTAAAAACTTGAAGACTCATTTCCAGCTTGTTTTCGAGGAGTCAATGAAAAACGCCAGTCTTCAGGTTTATGTTGAACACCCAGGGACTCCATCAAAGAATCAACATTATTACAGAAAACTCCTGTTTGGAAAATAAATGCTCAAATTCCTTTTACCGTTGAAAGAACTTACTTTAGTGCCATCCTGCAGGAGGTGCCAGGCTTTCAACCCTGAAGCCAGTAGCTCGGCTTTAATTTCAGATAATCCAAGATCACGAACCAAATCATTTAGATCCTTCTGTGTTAGAAAGTACGGTTCGTTTATGGTAACTCCTTTAACAAAATCTGGGTCAAGCTGTTGTAATTCACCAATGTCATCAACATTTTCAAAATCTTCGGTCACATTTCTATCGTATGGTGGAGTTGGTATGGGAAGGCCTGATCCACGAGGCATTAGTCGAACTGCTGACTGTAAAGAAGGGTATTTAACAGTACGTTTGGTCTTTGCACTTATTCCAGATATAGTTGTCAAGTCGAAGTAGCAGTCTGTTAAGTGATCCTTAGGTTCCCACCATGCCATAGGAACTGCAAAAGGCTTATGACGGGAGCCTTTTAATCAACCGGTTAAATAGTGTTGCACACTCGGCACAAAAGATTTCCGGAGCCCAAAACATATTCTGGTCTATTTTATTGTCAAAATAACACTCATAGGCTCTTTTAATCCGGGGAGTCAAATTTCGCCTCTGCACTTTTTTAAAGTGAACTCACCACAAATGTAACAAACAGGGTTTTTGTCGTTTACACAGTTACGAAACACTATCCTATTATTTCACAATGCTTAAGAAAACACACTATTAGCTGACACTACAATTGATAATTCACAACTGAGAACACACATGATTAGCTTCTTTCATTACGCAAAGCTACTCCTCTGGCAACTTTGCAGGACCCTTCTATCTGTAACAGACCTTCCTTAAGTTGCTGTTGGAGTAAACATTGATCTGGACGGGAAAGCCATAATTTTGTAAGGAAAAGCTCATTGTTGAACACTGTCATTCCTGAAGTCAAAGGCACAATCACCTAAAGCAAATGTCATTTGTTGACCTAATGAAAGAAAATTTATTTATTTTAATCAATACATTTACCGCCCTATGCTAATAAACATCAAAGCAGTGTTTTTTTATATTACACACAATTGGTGGGTGATGGAACATTTCTGGCTTCATTTTTTTTGGATTTGGCAGATGCAAATGCATGAGTCAGCAGAAATTATTTAACATTTTCATTGTTAAACCAGTGTAATGATTTGAATTGTTCATTACTTGGTCATTTTTTTCAAGTCTTGTCAACATTCAGTCGTTTCTCGCGTTTGCATGAAAACAGTGTGCAATTTTAAGGCCAGCGTATAGCGTCCGTTCTACAACATTTGGCTATCACTGTCTCCTTTGTGTCTACGAAATATGTAATGCAACTGTTTCCATAATGGTTTATTTGGATTAAAATTAAGTAGCAAAATAAGCTTTAGTAAGAATAGTTTGTATGCCCAACAATAAACCATAGAAGGTAGAGAAAATGAATGTATCACGGATTTTTTCTAAAAATGTTTTTTTTTGGGGGGGGGCGTAATACATTTTTCCTGTAATTCCTATAAGTAGGCAGTAGAGAAAGTCAACAGGTCAGTCAACCGATAGGTTTTCCAAGATGCCTAATGAAAGAAACAGCCAGAAGACATTGCAGTGGATAAACCTGAAGGTCTGTATATTTTCCCACAATTAAAATAGTATAATTGACCCGAGGTAGGTCAGAGCTAAACTGGTTTCAGGAATCTTCCTATAACATAAACAAAACACTAGTCACTTAAGGCGGGATACAGCGATTAAGATCGCATACAAACTGCTGTTCACGACGCCCCAAATAGAAGCGAATTAATTATTACCTTGCCACTGTATCTGTTACGCTTTCAGTTAATTTAACCGGATCCTCCAATTTACCATGGTCCATACATTTACAAGTTAGTTAAGCACCATTCCTTTTATGTTATCTACACAATTTAGGTTTACTGCTGCCTTATTAACGAGAACATTTTATGCGGTGGTCCTCTGTGGAATTCCTACCCTAGAATTTAATTTGTTATTTCTTGTTATACGGGATGTCGACTATTTTGCGGGAAAAGAAAGGAAGAACGGAAGAATGGAAGACAAAGGAATTTAACTTCACTGAGCAACATTTTGAATGTATTCCATCAAACAACCTTTACCTTCAATATCGCAGCTCATGTTGGCGCGGGGAAGTTCAAAATGTAGCTCAAGCATTCCATTAAAAAAAAATATGATCCGTGCACTCTCACGTTTTTCTCTACTCAGATCAAATTCACATATACTCGTTATATATTATAGTCTATATATTACATAATTTGAAGCTGTACATGAATTTAGCATTAATCCTGACAGTACGGACTAAGGAGTCTCTACAATGTCGCAAAAATAATAAATTCTAAAATTAGTTCGTTAATTGCCAAAATATTTACAAAATATGCGATTTCACAACAATTGGCTGTTTTAATTCATAGCCACCTATACGTGCTGTAATCAAACAGACACGTTGATCACAGCGCTGGTAATCATGTCATCAAATGTTTATCCGCCACAAAGACAACGGTGCCACAAGCTTAAAACTTTATATGCGCTTAAAACTCCATTATTTTGTTGTGATCGTTTTATTATATTGGTTTATATGCTTTATTTGTTAATCTTGAAAAGTCCGGAGTAAGAGAAACATACCAATCGAAGCTGCTCAGTCTATACAGTGCTGCAAAAATATTAAATTCTAACTGATATGTCCATTGCAGCGTTTGTAACCATCTCACCAAATGTCATCCGCTAAAAGGAAGATCGTGCCACAAACATAACGTCATATTATTTAGTTACGTTCGTTGAGTTAAATTGGTTTCTTTTATAATGAGTCATCGTTTAATAAAACGTCAAGACGCGTGGTAAAGGAATTCTTCAACAGCAAGATCTAGAATACGAATGTGCATACCAAATATTCGCGAAAAAGATCTAAGTCCGTTACTTAAAATTCGTAAAATTAAAACTCTATTGCAGAGTAGAAATTTACTGCAATATTGTGTTTTAAGTTATGCGCTTTTTTTTTAATGTATTTATGGACGCTCTTTAACTGCCGTGGTCCTTAGCGTCCCATTCTATATCGAGTGTGAAACACCGGAAATTTTGCTTAGAGACCTCTTTATCAGGCTTGAGGTTCTTTACGTGCCGTAAATCTACGACACGGGACCACCACTTCCCTTACGAAGGATTAGCCACTAGTATTTATATAAAAAGGATTGCATCCGTGTTACATCACTCGCCATAAAGTTTTGCTTATGAACTGCTCCTTCGACGGAAGGAGATCACAAACATTCAAACATATGCCTCAGAGAACAACTTGAGAAAGTACATGGAATGTTCCGAAAATGGCTAATGCTACGAAACATTGACAGAACACTATATTTTCAGTGAGCAACTCTCACCAAATACATTTGATATTTCAATCAAATTGTTAGCTATTTTTAAGTAAATGGAAGAGGGGGAAAGGAAAATAAATTATTCAACGGGGAAACTTTCTTGAAAATCTTCCACTGGCTCGATTAAATACTGTTCGATTCAAGCATAAAATTTATTATTTATTGAAATTTTCGTATGTTATCCTTTACAGACTTATTCCAGTGCAATACGAGGTGTGATCAAAAAGTTTCCGGAATGACGTCATAAATATACACAACAGTTTGTTTTGTCTAATCTGCACTGTCACCATCGAAGTAGTCTCCTTGGGAGTTGATGCACTTGTCCCAGCGCTTCTGCCACTGCTGGAAGCACCTCTAGAAGTCCTCTTCTTTCAACATGATCAGAGCCTTCTGCGATTCGCGATGGATGACAATGTCCTCAAAACGGTGTCCTCGGAGCCGCATTTTAAGTTTTGGGAAAAGGAAAAAGTCTGCTGGTGCCAAATCTGGAGAATAGGCGGGATGGGGAACAGTATTCATCCTATTTTTATCCAAAAATTGGCGAACGGAAAGGCCTTTTTGCGCGGGCACATTGTCATGATGCAGGAACCAGTCACCACTCCTCCATTTCTCCGGCCGTTTGCGTCGCACATTTCCCTTAATCTTTGTAGCACTTGTTTGCAGAACACTTGATTTACTGTTTGATCCTGTGGCACAAATTCCTTATGTACAATGTCTTTAATGTCAAAAAACACAATCATTGACTGCACTTTGGATGGAACTTGTCTGGCCTTTTTCGGGCGCGGAGATGGACTCTTCCATTGTGAAGATTTTTGCTTGGTTTCTGGATCATACACATAAATCCATGTTTCATGACCAGTAATAATTTTCTCCATAAACGGTGGGTCATTTTGTAGCTGTTCTTTAAGATCTGTGCAGGCAATCAACGCCTTTCCTTTTGGTCATTTGAAAACAGTCGAGGCACAAACTTGGCGGCAATTCTTCTCATGTCCAAATTGCCTTTCATAATGCTTTGAACACTTCCAAAGGAGAGTCCTAATGAGTCAGAAAGTTCTCTTATTGTAATGCGCCTATCATTTAAGACCATTTCCCTCACCTGATTGATATTTTCATCATTTTTTCTGGAACAGGGTCACACCGAACGATCTGCATCTTTAACTGATATCACACCACTTTTAAATTTCGAAAACCACTCAAATGTTTGAGTTTTGCCCATAACTTTCTCCCCATAAGCTGTTAACATTTCATAGACTTCTGTTGCTTTTTACCGAGTTTAAAGCAAAATTTTATGTTCGTTCTTTATTCTTCGTAATCTGACATTTTTGCTACGCGGAAAAATCGCAGCACCTGCAAAACACCTGTTCACTTCAGAGCGTCTACCTCGTCACTGCATGGTCACAGGAGGTCAAGTTTATCGGGAAGGAACGCTGCATGTACAGTCTGGGTAAGAATTAAAGAAATCTAGGCGTCAGCATTGTTGTGAAGCCATTCCGGAAACTTTTTGATCACACCTCGTACATTACTTCCTCTGCCTACCATAGGTAAACGGCAAAGAAGGTATAAATAGACGTGCTTCTTTCAACGTTTATGATTGTTCTTTTCAGTTTGCTTCTCCATGTTAGTTTGATCGCGTTGAGACACTAGAACGCACCGAAATATGTCGTTTGTACGGAACCTACTTTGGAAGGATCATCTTGATCACATTTCGAAAATGTACAGTTACATCAAGGCTGTATGTATGTAAATATCAACCTTCTCCCCGTCCTACCTTCAGAACTCCTGAGACGGCCTTAAAATCTGCAGCAAAGTTGCTAGGCTCCTGCTTTTACTATCAATCAAGTAAAGAAGCACGAGTTTCATATGTTGGGCAATGAATACTCACACACCTGCTGCGTCTCAAATATGAAATCATTTTGAAAATGCAGGAAAAATATTCAACTGAAAAAGGTACAGATGCATTCCGACAATAAACTAAGCATACTGTGTAACTAATGATTAGTGCATAAAGTTAAAAATGTTCATGAGATGGCCCAGGCGGGAGCGTCTTGTGTTTTAACCCCACGGTGATTGGGCGCCCTGAACAAGGTTCCTCCCCTCGACTTTCACGGCTACAGAGCCAAACGCGGTTGACGTGCCTCAAAAAGGTACCTAAAATCTGACACGCAACGTATGTCAAGAACTATCCACGAGGATCGGCTACCGACGTCGAGGTGCTACATCTGGAAACGTTAGGGACCATGGCTGCGTTTGGCTTGTCGCCACTAGATACACTCACCTAAATTATGAGGTAGAAACTACCTTGTGATTGACACGCGCTCCCCTCAATCAGCTGTTGAGGGCTTGTCATCTAGCTATGTAAGCATCAATTATCTGGGGCTTTATGTTGCTTAAATGGCTGGTCCGCGAGACAGCAGGCCCTCCAATTGCTGCAATCCTCCTCCGTCCCCAAGCTGTACCTATAAATGTGTTATCTAGCTCCCTTGATTCTTAAGGGCGTATACCATCTGTTTGAACCTCTACTTGGTGTTTTGGAGATGGCCATCACGTTTGAAATGCTGTTTTTATTTGACAGAAGAAAGCAACCAGAACTAGCATGCTACTGGAATACGGAATCAAGCTGAGAGGGCAAAAACTTAGGCACTTCTTGTTTTAAGACGTGATCATCTTCAGCAACCAAGAAATGAGGCCGAACAATAACTGCGATGAGTGATGAGAAACAGACGTGACATATTTGGCTGTACCCGAGCAAAAGGCAAGCTACCAAATTTGGTGTTGTGTCAAAGCGTGTATCTAACTGTCTACCAACATCGTGACAAATAGTCCCTTCAGGGTTGTTCACAGAAATTACAGAGGGCATAATTTACGTTTATAGAACATACGGCCATCGTTGAACATACTTGACGCACGAGTTTGTTCTCTCCTGCAAAGAAATGTGTCATCTGTGCATTTACACGCACACCTTCAGAGAATTCCGTTTAAAGAGCAGCATATTGTGCTTAAGGGTTTTTATAGGAAGTATATTTAAACGCCGGCTTAATATATGAACACTTGTAGATAGTAGTGCTTATGTAAACATTAAAATTGCTTGTATAGCCTTGTCAGCATACTCTTTTCCTGCCACTCATATAATAGACAGAGGAAGAACTGCGTTCCAACCAAAAATTCGATATCGAAATTTCACCGGAAATACATGCTTTAAGGTCTCTTTAAAAAGAATTTAGGAAACGGTCCGCATATGTAGCAAAACTCCAAATAAACAACCGGATAAACACTAAACTTGAACGACGAAATACGAAAGCGTCGGAGAGCAAACCATACAGCAGGTCAATCACATACAACACCAGCAAGGATAAGGGGTACGGCATGTCTGCCATGCAACTCTTGAGGACCTTTCTGAGGAAAAGTAAGTCATCCGAAGTGTTTTATTAAGCGCTTTCAGAAACGGTTCCCTAGGCACACCAAAACAACTGGAAAAAGAAAAGAAAAAAAAAGTGTGTTAAGAGTTACGTTTACATGATTTTCTCTACCCACTCTTCAATAGTCTTTCTTATAAAACCTTTTATCTAACTGAAGTTAATCGAGTTTCATTAGGCATTTCATTGTGGTAAAAAAAACGGATACTGGAGGCTAAAGCTGTGGTCATCTTTAAAAAGCTATATGTTGGCTTTGGAATTCCATACCTACGGCCTGAATAACCACTTTAAGAGTATTTGAAAATTCAAAACAAAGACACGGAATAACTCTGAAATGGATAATGCTACCCAAAAAGTGACATATTGCGGTTTTAACGAGATGTACTTCTTATTTGTGTAGCATGTTATGCAAAATTATACAAAATTAATTCAGAATGAAGAAAATTTCACAGGCGATTTGCAGGAAATTCAATATATGCAATTTATGATGGGCGTATCTTAAAATACGGCGTTTTAATCACAATCGTTAGGGCCATTAATCAGAAAAGTAGTATAAAGAGGTAATTTTGGGGTAGAGAACTTTGTTGAAAATCTTCGTACAGCAATCCTTGGAAGATCAAGTCGGACCTTCCTCTACTTTCTATCATCGGTAAGTGGTAGAGAGAATAAAACTACCAGTGGTGAATTGAATCTCCAAGTGAATTAATGATTAAGGCTGTAGGAAGTTTCACGAATCTGGCAGAATATAACGCGAACTATATTAACATGCTGTTAACCAATCAACAAACACGTAGCACACAATAGTTCATTAAGTAGAGTAATTTACTCTGCGAGATACATAACACAAGCTTTCAACTAAAACTGGGCAAAGTTGTAAACTCAGCCCTCGTTAAGTTTTCAACAAGGCCAAAGAAGCGATATTACATTTGATAAGATGTAACATGTCGAGCTTGTACCCCTGTTCAAGTTAATCGGCACAGATGCGTCATTAGTCACGACGCTGCAATGTCAAATAAATCTCCATCAATGTGGGCGCCATTAGTTGTCCACGAATTGCAAGCTCTACTACAGTTCAATAATACATCTGAGTGTACTAAAACGATTCAGCCCACTTCCCTACTGCTATTTTTTTTTTGTATTATACCTACGTATTATATGTAGCTTTAATGGGAGATTAAAAACCCTAACCCGCCTATGATAAATCCGCTAAATTCATGCCCCATTATGCAGAAACTATTTAAAGATATAAAATTGTTACAGGATGTGGATGCATGTATTTCAAGTTCACTCATCTACTTTTTACCCATTAAGTTTATTAAGATAGAATTAGTTTTTATCAATTATACCACCACCTTTTGATTACAATTTATCAACTTTTTTTTAAGTAACCAACCATCTTAATAACATCAAACTACATCTACAACAGCACTTAAGGGGTAGCTTTTATCATCCTAAAATATAATTCCTGAGAAAACGGCCTTGATACGAAAAATCGTCATTTACAGAAAAGCTGTTTAAAGCAAAAAATGGAGAAAAACTCGCATATACATGCAAAGAATATACCTATATGTCTTGAGCACACAGAAGCTGGTATATTTAACAGTAGTACCAATTTGTAGAGAAAACCTTCCCCTAAAATGTGGTCTTACCTGTCTACGCCAACGAGCGCGCGCGCACTGCAGAATCCACATTACAAAATAGCAGTACAGTTTTAAAAGATATATTTAAAATATGAGTATTGTACCTACAATAGTAACACACACACACACACACAAACAGGAAATTCCAATAATTGACACACCACATAAAAACTAAAAACATTTTTTGGCCATTTTCGCAATTTAGTCTCCCTTTAATACTAGCAGTCCCTGGTATTCTTGATCACAAGCCATTTGAAACCCTTTTTCCTTCCTTTCTCCTGAAAACATCCTGTGGTCAAAGACGAATTAAGGCAGTTATACTAATAATATAACAGAAAATTTGGTGTGTATGGGGTTATCTCACAAACCACTAATCCAACTTGACAATTCTCCACCATTAAATTGCATGCCTCTTCCGCACGGACAACATGGACTATACAGTACGAGTACAAAAAATGTGCACTTTATTGCTGACATGCTAAATTGTTAAGGACTTCCAATTCAAAGGGGTAAATGAGAAGGCTTAAAATCTGAGTTATTAGAGGGGGAGGTTCCGTTCTCTATTTATTATCAGCAAATTTTCCTCCGATTTCGCTCTGCTTTGTTCTCAAGGAGTATTTTGGTTACATTTTGATAAAACTTGTACAATTGGATTCTAGAATCTGGCAAACATGATGAACTTATAGTTTTGAAAAGCTTCCTCTATATTTATACCTAACAAATACACTCTTTGGCCTACGTTTAAATACATAAGCTTCGTCCTGTTATGCTACAAGAGGCAACCAAATTGTAAGCTACCTTTAACTTTTAAAGTACGTTTCGATTCCATGTGTAGCAAAGATAGGCGATAGGTGCATTAAAACGACATTTAACGCGAATCTGGTAGCCAGAACTGGAACGCAACTGTGCGGTACACCAGAAGCCACGGATAAGAGGCTGCCATTCACGAAAACATACCTTATCATAAATACTGTCCCAACTTTTGAGAGCGTGTGTACTTCCGCCCGTTCAAGGTTGCAACTGCAACAGCGGTTTGGTGAAGCGTTGGATGAGCTGGAGAAGTGTAAAGTTGTCAGTTTTAGGTTTTCAAGATGGAATGGGAGGACTATGAAAATCGTGTGGCCGTGATAGCGTTGTACAAGGTAGGCAAATCAACGGGAGAGATTTTCAAAACCCTCCAGAAGCTCAAAATCAGCAAGAAATTTGTTTACCGCACTATTCTGCACTTTGTTGAGACTGGAACTGTGAAAGATCGCCCGCAGCAAGGAAGACCACGCACAGTACGAACACCAGAGTTTGTGTAAGCAGTGGCGGCGCGTGTGCTACGAAATCCAGTAAGGAGACAGCCAGTTATGGCTCATGAGCTAAAGATATCGAAAATGTCTATGTCTCGCACATTAAGCAGTGACCTGGGACTCCATGCTTACAAACGACATCTCCTGACAAAGGAACTGAAGCGCCAGAGGCTCCTAAAATCAAATCCCTTACTTAAGCGTTACGCAGCAAATGGGCACCGTCGAATCCTTTTCACTAATGAAAAGATTTTCAGTGTTGAGGAGGCTTTCAATGCCCAAAATGACAGGATATATGCCAAATCCTCTAGGGAAGCTGTTGAAAAAGCTCCAAGGGCCCAGAGCGGTCGTCAACCTGCATCAGTCATGGTGTGGTGGGGTGTGAGTTACGAGGGCACAACGGAGCTCCATTTTTGTGAAAAGGGGTCAAAACTTCAGCCAAGGTATACCAAGAGACAGTGCTTGAAGGTCTAGTCAAGAATCTCAACAACCCCTCTTCCATGGACAGAACTGGAATTTCCAGCAGGACTCGGTCCCAGCACACAAGGCACGGACAACCCAGCAGTGGCGAACTTCCTTTTCACTTCCGATTGGCCTTCTGCAAGTCCGGATTTAAACCCTTTAGACTACAAATTGTGGTCCAAGCTTCAGGAGATGGCTTGCAAGACGAGACATTCCAATATTGAAAGTTTAAAGCGCTCTCTTCGGAAGCCAGCTGCATATTTTCCACGTGATGTGTTGCGTAATTCAATTGATGAGTGGTCACAAAGACTGTGCGTGCTAATGGTGGCCATTTTGAATAATTGTGATTTTTATTCATAATGATTCACATAATTCATATTATTGGGATATTAAAATATCTCTAACCATTTTGTGTCAATTTACTTAAAACTTTGGGACAGTATTTATGGTAAGACTAGATAATTAAACGTATTATCCTGCGTGTGGACTGTACTATTTTCTGAGGGCGTTTCTGATGCCAGTTACAGTTGTTCAACTTAACACTTGTACATTACTTGGTACTTGAGATCAAATAAACGGTTCAGAAAATGTGACAGTATCAAAATGTGAAAACATTGCACCTTATTCAGGTTTGGCAGTAAGCTCCGACCGCATTGTCCCGCGGACCTCCAGGAAATTATTTTTGTTTGATGTTTACTCTCTTGCTGAAGTGCTACTCCAAATCTCGAGTAGAGTGCTAGTACCGCCGACACGTTCGCCTTTAGAGGGCACTTATACGTCATTCCTTTAAACGTAAATACAAAAGCATAGTTCTGGTAAAGGGACTCCATTTCTTGCACGGCAGTACGCTTATGCAGATTATGAATAATCACAAACATTTCAGTGAAACAGTGGATTAACTAAGAGCTGCCTGAGTCATTTGACACGCTGCGAAATTGTTCTCCAAAATTATCTGCAGCATTTGCACAAATTCGTTTCAAACAATGACAAAACGTAATATACGTGTTAAATACTTTTTCAAAAAGCTAAACTGATTTACACCTTTTGGAATAAATTTTTTCTTTCCTAAACAAGATTGTCTCTAATGATAAAGCATTATTTTCTTCACTTTGAAATAATTATGCGAAATGGCAGAGCGCTAAACCATTAATGACTAATCACAAGAGATATTTCCATATTTTGGACCCCCCCAAAAAATAATAAGGCTAAGAGACTAAGAAATACGTTAAAAACACGTGGGCTTCCATAACCGAAAAGGTTTACGATTATCAACCTGCACAGAGTCTCGAAATCCAATACCTATGGTGGAATTTAGTAAGTAACATTGCAAAAATCATTTAATAAGGTTGATAAAAAAAATCTGAAGTAAAACAGCAACTCATTCGATTTTACTCAAAACGATGTGCTATGAAACCTAATTGCGGTTAGATTAAAGGATGTCAGTATACCTTTGTCATAGGCGCTTACGTAAATGGGAAATGTTACGTATATGAATAGCATTAATGTATAACCTGTTTAAGACAAATCATTATCTAAACTATGCAAAGTACAAACAGAGCTATGCCATACTTCTGAAGGTTACAGCAAAAAAAAAAAAAAAAGTTGGAAATAGAGGGAAACTGCAAATTCGGAATTTATTTCTTCTTCGTGCATGTATATCTGTTCTATGAAACTAACGAAAGTAACCGAATGTTTCGGATAAAAAAATTCAGCAACAAGCGAAGAAGCCCGATGCTAGTGATGTTTTGGGCAGTACTTATTGGAGGTAGTGTTGCCAACCCCTGTGTATAAAAAAAATTAGATGCACAACGAACATCATGAACTTACCCTAGTTTGTACTTAAGTTTTAATCGGTAAATTATATACATTGCCTTCATTCGGACGCGTGGCCGTATCACGGGGAATTGCTTGCCCTGTACTACGTTGTTTCTCCCCCACTTTTCCTACTCTCCGTGTTCCGGCTAATCGGTTAACGCGAAGTCTGTCTGTACAGAGCTTGATACGTTGTGAGACCACGTGTTTGTGTTAATAGTGCTGTTATGTCAAAATAGTCTGTAAACTTAAGCACAGAGAAACTTCATGTATGAATCCCATGTGACGACAAATGCTCATAGAGAAGTTAGAAGGGGATTCATGCTATTGGTACGTTACACAGAGAAACATGTCGTAATCCTGTAAATAGAATTAAGGAAACAGGATCTATTCCTGATAAGAAATCGAAAGTAAATCGCCGTGTTCTTACAGAGGAAACCCTCGATGATGTTGGAAAAAACTTAATCGAGAATTTTGCTAACTTTGGCTTGGAAACCCTATAAGACAACCTTAGTTCAAGAATTGCAACCACCTAGTTCCCGAGGTCGCGGGTTCGGTGGAGGGCGATGGATTTTTTCGGGCGTAAAAATCCTTAGCATGGTTTCCTTCGGAAGGGAAGTAAAGCCGGTGGTCCCGTGTCTAGATTTACGGCACGTAAAAGAACCTCAAGTTTGATAAAGCAAAATTACCAGTCTGTCACGCCCAATATAGAATGGAACGCTAAGGACCACGGCAATTAAAGAGCGTGCATAAATAAAACTCAATTTAATTTAATTGTAACCACGCAACGTGAATTCCTGTAATTGGTTGTTGGATAGTATTAATGATGGCTCCACTGACGACCCGTTTTATTTACATCGCCAATTAATGAGCGCCAATGCAAATTTTCTTAAAAGATGCGAGAGGTGAGTGGCGGCACAAGGACACATTCCCGACATCCAGGACAAAAGTATGTGATTATTGTTATGAATTGAGCTTGACAGTTAAGATTTCCAGACAAAGTGCTCATGTTAACATACATGATCGTTTAACATGTACTGTGTCATCTGTCTTGTTGCTTCAAAGGAAGCCAGTGTTGCCAGGACCGTGCTGCTATTTAAACATCCACTTCAGAGCAGTAACGGTACATGTTTCCACACCTATGTGTGTGTCTTCACTAACGACAGTATAAACCTTTCTCCGAGGTTCGTTGCGAATTACCACGTTGAAATCTAAAAGCGTTTGATACTTTTATTGGAAGTTGCAGACAGAACAAAGGTGCGACTATCTTCAGTAATACGAGTGCTGATAGGTTTCCGATAATTTCGTTGAGGTTAATGTACCCTTATTGCCATAATTTTTTCGAGATCCACAGACAATTATCTAATGCCAACAAGCATGAGTTTGAAAGCTCAATTAAATTACCTAATAAAAATTATAAGCAAAGCGTACCGTTTACTTTCTCTACCACTTGTATATGCGAGAGTCAGAAGCACTGCATACCATACAAAAATTCGATAGAGATTTCACCGGAATTACATACGTTGAAATCCAGTGAATAAATACCAAACTTGGCATTTAAATTCAGCATCTTACAAGGATGCGACACTAACATTTTTACAAGGACATCCCCCCACCCCAAAGTAACCTTTGCACGGAAACGCTTTTTATTCTCTAAATATAGCTAACGACCACGTGTTTAAGATATCTGCATGACCAATAATATGTATATCTTGAATTTCTGCGGATAGCCCGTGAAGTCTTCTTCGTTCTGATGGTTAATCATTAGGAATGGAACCTCGATACCCGATGGTAACGAGGTATGTCTAATGCTTTCAAATAAACCTACACTTATTCCATACTTTTAAATGCTTATGTTTTGCATTATTGAGAGTTGTTGCGTTTAATTTTATGCTAGATAAGGAATGAAAGGAGCCAGGGTTCACGTTTTTGCCTCGTATGTATCCCCAGAGTCGCTGGACTACAGTTCTTGATAAACCTTGACTGTGTTGCCTATGGGTGAATCAATGCAACATTCCATTGACTCTTGGTGTCTAAATGAAAATGTACAAAACAATAGGGCTGAGCAGAGGTACTCATGTAATATGCAGCGTTAACGAGTTGTGAATAAAGCTGATTTACTGGCGCATGAATCACATTTCTGCAATATTCTGGTTTTGTGGCTCACTCTCAAGCCATTACATTTACCTACTCCGGTGACCAAAATCTGTGAATGCAGCAGAAACAAATGAGAACATGAGATGATACAGCGCATGGGAATATTTGTTCTTTCCTTCCATCTGTTAGTTTGCGCTTACGCAAGTCAAACTCGGATCACAAGCTTACAGATAGCTATACCGTACGACTAATTCCCATAATACGGCTAGAAAATCCTTAAAAAGAAAGTTTTCAGCACAAAATATAGTTGTATAAAAAGGGAAGCAAATAAATTATTATTAGCCTTGCCTAACAAAAGGTGATATAATCTGTGGCACTGTCAAGATAAAAAATGCTGCTAAAGACTGTCAAAGGAACAATCTCGGAATTAGCATACAACACAAAATTGGTTACATGCGTTTATACGAAGAAAACTACAACACAATTCAGTGAACACGCTATCGACTTTTTTTTTTTAATTGAGCGAGTATCGACTATCGGTACTCGAAAATCAGTAATGCTACCCAGTATTGGAGAAATAGTGGTATCGTCTCATCACTAATAATCATATAGATCTCCAAAAACACCATTTCTTTGAAATAACTCTTTGTAGTATTAGGCATTTCCTAGATATTCGCTGTAACCGATTTGAATTTTTCAATCCTGTCAATTTTTGAATGCTATCGCCAATGTTTTGTTTCTCGTTATGCTATGCAAATAGTATGGAATTTCAAGGGTAGTATATAGCGGCCCGTTTTTAAACATTTGACTACAGCTTCAGTTTCCTGTATCCCTCTAGTACCTAGAATAATATATTATTATTAGTAATGTATTTACATTACCACAGAAATCTTAACAAGAACCAGGTAAAGGAACAAGCTTCTCTAAGCATACTTTGTACAGAGTGAATAGAGAAAGCCACGTGAACATAACATATATATACTCGCCAAATAGAATAATGCTTCATCCTCTAAAACATACCGAATGGTTTTCAAACAGCGACAGTACCTACTAATAATTAAAAACCAACGTGGCTATTTACCGAACTCTACGCATGAGAACTGGCACAGTACTCAAGGCTTGTTTTGATAACGAATATGTATACATATGGCCACTAATTAAACCGTTTCGGTAACAATGAATTTAGAACTCGTTCTGCGTGTAATAAAGGTCCGTGCTACAGTATTCATGCCATAAACAAATTACTATAATTACAGTTTAGTTTAATGAGGAAAGCCCTGTCTAGATATTTCTGTCGCGCAATCTATTTAGTACTGTTAGGTGCTAAAACTCAGCAGCAGCATCCCAAACCTTAGCTAGAAAGCTCAACCCCTTTAATTATATGGTCCCAGCTGTCGATTATGTAACTGAACATTTAGCTAATCTTCATGACTGGCATAAAAAGGATATACCTACACGAGTTAAATACAACCCTTTATGCAATCCTGGCATAAATTGATAATAAATTGCAAATTTAGAGCATAAAATTTAATTATTTTGATTTTAATGTTTTACTTGTCGTACTGACAGGTTACTCGACATTCGTCTTTTCAGGATAAGGGAAAACTACCGAGAAAAAATAAACTTATCCAGGTAACTCATCCTGACCGAGATTCGAACTCGGGACCTTTGAATGTGAGGTACACACGCTACCCCGACACCAGAGGTGGATTAGCTGGTTATCGCGACATTTTGGAGTTACATACCTACATAGATTACATTGTTACAACAAAGAATTCATAAATTAAACCATGTAAATAGCAATAAAACAGTGCATACCAAGAGATTACATTAAAACAAATTAAACACAATATAAATAATAATCGTCATCACATTTTAATTAAGTGGGTTCGTAAAGTGAACGATTATAAAGTGTGCAAGGTCCAGCGAGTAAAGCCGTGGTTGTCGACAGTTTCGGATATTTCGGCATTGCCGTAGGTTCTACATGGAGTGAGAGAATTACAATTATTAAGAGAGGAGGTGAGAATGGGTTATCTTCGTGTGGCCTATTCTCAACCTGCTTATTAGGACTGTGTTTTCTTGACAGTGAGTTTAACGAAAGGGGGAACCATCAGTAGTCTTGTTGCCAACTGGTTCTAGTTTAGCTTTCATGTTAATTTTCTGTTAGCTCCCCCACCAAGCAAAAAAATAATAAAAAAAAAATAAAATAAATAAATAAATAAATAAATAAATTACCGCCACGGTTTCATAGCGACAGATAAAAGCTTGCTTTAGTTGTTTGCAGTGCCAAGAATGCTTCAATTATAATATTAATGAAGAAAATAATAATTCGGCCTAATAATCTGAAACAGCTAGATCCACACAAAGAGAAATGATCAATAAAGAACTTTTCTCTAGAGAATTTAATGTTGTATGTACTATTACGGTTTTAAAATATTGTAGTTTCCGTTGTAATCATGTTCTGTATTCTAAAGTAGTCGCGATATGACTTTATAGTTGAAGCGACAATAAAGAAATAAAACCAAAAAGAAAAACTTGAGTGGAGAAGAGCAAAACAAGAATAGTTATATAAGAGAGAGAGAGAGACAGAGAGAGAGAGAGAGAGAGAGAGAGAGAGAGAGAGAATGAAGTATACTGTCTATATCGTATGGTTTACTAGTTGTACAAACTCGTTGAGCAACATTCTCAAAACGCATATTTCTGGTAAATGTCAGAACATAAAAATGACACCAGGGCCAGCAGTAAATACACGCTGTGATGCAAGACCAGCAAGTTTTAAATCCCTCGGAATGATAAAGCCGGCTTTGGCTACTATATCATCTTCAGTAGTCAGTATTATTGCGACCTGTTAACGCGATACAGATCCAGCTGAGGGAAGGCCGATATTCCGCAAGAAAAACGTTTTCCCTAGCTCGTAGTTCAGAAGGGAGCTGCGTATTTTCCCAATGAAATACTATCGTAATAGCAGCATGCGGAGTGCTGTCCAATAATAGCACCACTTGGATATCAAGTGGAACGTACGTATCTCAATGCTTAACAACTGTAATCATTACGACTGTCTGGCACAAACATTCAAGGCTATTCATTGTACAAAAGCCGTGATTTTGATTTATTTTTTATTGAAAAACATTTATTCGTTTATAATGTTTTTCCCGGTGTTTTAAAGCAACATTAAATTTTCAGAACTGACTGCAAAAATTGTGTAATATTCCTACCTAATGTAAATGCAAAATTGAATTTTTCTGCAGCGTTGGAATAAGCCATACACATCTCATTTAAATTAAAAGAATTCAAATGTCACTTCCTCGACTACTGCCTATGATAAATATTGCATTTTACCAAAAAATTCGGATTTACCCAAAAATTTCATGGAAATCCACGTTTTGAGGCACGGGGTATGTCCCAGAAGTACCCGACCTAACAAAGAAAACAAACATTTTGGGAAAAAACATCTTTTTTTCTTTTTTTTTCTACATGGTCTCCTTTCAGGTCGATAAACTTTTCCTAGCGATGTTCAATAGTTTCGATACCCTGTTTATAGTGGTGAACCGTCGAGTTCTGCAAAAATAGCCATCAACTGCAAACTCCACCTCTTCAATGTTGGCAAATCTTTTACCACCAAGCCATTTCTTCAACTTTGGAAACAGAAAATAATCAGAGGGGGCTAAGTCTGGCGAATAGGGTGCATGAGGAAGCAATGAAACTTCCTCACGATGCTGCTTTTATTCCATTGTGAGTAAACGCGGCATCCAACTTGCGCACAGCTTTCTCATGTCTAAATTTTTGAAGTGCCCACGATGTCTGCTAGCTCTCGCACTTTCAGTCGACGGTCATCCAATACCATTTTGTGGATTTTCTTCACAGCTCCTTGCGTGGTCACTTCATTTGGTCGACCACTGCGATGTTCTCTTGGCAAATCGTACGGCCTCGCTTAAACTCTGCCGCCCAATATTTTACTGTTGTAAACGAAGGAGCAGACTCCAGAGCTCAGCTTTAATATTATTGGACTAACAGCTTTCAAATGAAAGTCTTGTATCACATAACGATGGCCAGTTTTATCTATGTTTACAAATTCAATGAGAGTTCACTATTAATGGCTGCCAAATAATTACTAAACAACGTAGCATCGTCAAATTTAAGCTTTATAAGGGTGGTACTTTCTACCATAGTCGTTTGTTTGAAACCACACCTATATATGTCAGGTCGGGTACTTTTGGGACTGCCCTCATATTCTGAATAAATAACGAGAAAAAAAAGCCTTTTTGGAAAAATTATGTGCGAGTATGTGTGAACAGCAAAAGGAAATTTAGGATAAACATAAAAAATTGTTATTTATGTTCAACATCTTCCAAGGATGGGACACGAAGATTCTCAACAAACAGCCATCATCCACTCCACTTTGTAACTTCTGTAATTGTCCACTTACTCTACCTCTTATTATCCTGGATTGTCATTACCATACAAGTGCAAGATGAGATTGTATAGTTCCGAACACGTGTGAAGCCATCAGCAATCCAGTGTTTAAACAAATGATACTTAAGTACTTTAAGCAAACTAAGATATACGCCGAATTATGTCTAGGCACATTTACAATGTAATTTATTATAGTGGTTAGTACCCATATGGAGTCGCGATATCGCCAGTGAGTCAGCTTTTTAAAAAGCAAGACAACATATGATGGCTTTGAAGCCCCATGCTCTTTGCATGGTCACAAGACAACCAATAACGAATTATCACTTGAAAAAAGAAAGGGGGGGGGGGAAGCATGTACCTGTAAGTATTTGAAGCGCGCACGTGCAAAACACACACACAAAAAGGTTATTTGGCATAAGTTGTGTACTTCAATAAGCTCTACATTTTTCGGTACTAAGATTTATATCTTACATATATGGTATTTAGTTAAAACCGTAGAGCGATTTTTAACTACCAAAGGTTTCCTTGTAAACAGCACCTTGGGGTGGAGGGTTCTTGAAAACCTTTATGTCACATCCTAGTAAGATACAGGATTTAAATACGAAGTTTGTTGCCTAAGAGATTTCCTTTTTACTTTCTCTACTACGTACAGTAAGTAGGGGAAGTATTGTATTCCACCCAAAAATTCGATACCGAGATTTGACCCGGAAATATATGTTTTGAGACCCCCTGAATAAAAAAAACATTTTTGGAAACATGTCCGTGTCTGTGTCTTGTCTGTGAACAGCATAACTCAGAAATGAACAGTCGGATAAACACCAAACTTGGTATTTAGGTTCAGTATCTTCCAGAGATGCGACACGAAGGTTTTCAAGAAAATTCCCCCACCCCAGATTACCCTTTACAAGGAACATTTTTCGAAAATTTTTATTTTTTCAAAAATGGCTAACGAATTTGATTAAAATATCATGTTTTAAGATATTTTTATGATAAATAAAATGTATATCTTGAATTTTCTGGGAATGTCTCCTAAAGTATTCTTCATTGTGAACGACTTTTGCATAACTGATAAACCATAAGAGATAGACAAAATTTTACTGCACAAAAAATGTAGATCGCGTTAAAATACACAATTTATGTTATATACATTTTTTTTTGTTAAGTCACCATTTTCGAGATATTGTTTGTTATTCCCTTAAATTTTTCAATACTTATTTTCTCAAAGGGAATTCGTTATTCATTTTTTTGTCTGGGATATGCAAAGAGTATTTAATCTGTAGCAAACAGAATGGTGCTGCACCTAGCAACCAGCTATTAAGAGATATATCTGTGCTTATATTGTCCTTGCAAATACAAAACAAGGGGAACATAGTAGACCTTAAGGGATGGTTAAATATTTTTAGAACTGGTCGCTGTGTGTACAATGTAATTCTCTTTGCATGTCAAAAAATCGTTTATGCAAATGTTTATCTCGATTAATATGAAATAGACGGAGAATGAGAGTTTGTAAAAATAGTTTGTACAAGAATAGAGAAAGTCATGTGAGTGTAACACATCAGATTTTTTGTTATGCTGTTCACTCTCTGACACACACCGTTTTAAAAAAGACTTCATAATCATCAATTCACACACGTATGCGTTACTCTGTTTACTGTAGTTTCTCTTGCTTATTCGAGCATCTTCAGTTAGTTGTGGTCATCTTCTAATGATCACAAATCTCAGCGTTTTGTGGCGAATGCCGTTTTCATTCATTTTCGCGGACGTAAGCAGAAACTCTTGCAGGATTTAATCGCTGTAAAACGCTTTCCCATTAAATATTAACGAATGTTGGCACTCGAGATAAAAAAAAAGAAGGCTTTATTATCGTTTTTTTCCGCTCAAATGAACATTCATTATTTCTGCCGCCCTTAATAACGCATTTTTCTTTAAATGTAATGCAGCAGAAGAGAAGTTCAAAAAGCAAATTTTTGTAATAATATGCAGGTACGTTCTTCCGGAGTACAACAATGGCAAAGATCAAATAACTAGATTTTATCTATGCATGTGGGCTTTCATTTCAATCGCAACTATTGGCTTCTCGAAAGACCACCGTAGTCGAGGCGTTAAGTTAAATAGCATAACATGGAAGAGGAAAAATCTGATGTGTTACACTCACGTAACTTTCTCTACACAACGACGTTTATATCAATTCTACAAATTACTCCTATAAGAGTTATTTCATCTTAATAGAGATGGAGGTCTGCAGAAATAGTCCACCACATTTCGTTGTAGGTACAACAGAGAGAGAAGCCATAATTAAACCTTTAAGTCCCTATTATGCTGGCTTTGTTATTTCATGTTCTGCATGACATAACTAACAAAGGAACGGTGTACCTCAAAATACAAAGTATTAAAATTCAAACCAATAACAACTATTATCTCTTAGGTGTACCAATTATACTCAATCATGCAAGCTTCCGAGTAAACAAGACTTCAACTATTAATAGAGAGTTCAAGATAAGCCTTTTATTTGGCAAATGCACTGTCAATTGTAATCACACAAAAAAAAAATTGACATTTTAAGCTTTTTTGTAGTCTTATTAATTGGAATTTCCTCTTTAATTTGAAATTCTACCATTGTATACCGCACCACTTCACAGAAAAATAAAAATCATAACTCCTACATTTGGAGTAGAGAGGTAAACTTTAGTCCTCTTTTAGGGGAAGATTCACTTCACAAATTGGTACTACTGTTAAGCATGGCAGCTTCCGTGTACTCGCCGTCTGGTTTCTTTCTTACCAAATATATGCAAGTTTTAAGTTTTCTTTGGAACGGCTTTTTCTGTGAATGATATTTTTGGCACAAATTACCCGTTTTCTCAGAAACTGTTAAAGAAAACTAAGCTATAGTATGATTAAAAAGTTTGTGTTGTTTTGGATCTACTTTGATGTTAATAACATGGTTGTTGACTACCACGTACATAGGGGGCAGAGAAAGTATTGCATTCCACCCAAAAATCCATACCGAGATTCCACCGGAAGTACATGTCTTGAGGCCCCTTGAATAAATAAATAAATAAAATAAAAAACGGCCGCGCGCACATGTGTGAACAGAACTCAAAAACGAAAAGTTGGATGAATATCACACTTGGTATTTAGGTTCAGTACCTTCCAAAGGTGCGACACTAAGATTTTTAAGAAACTTATTATTTTGTTAAAAATGGCTGTTAACGATTTTGATTAAAATACCATATATTAAATATATTTACATGACAAACTAAAATGCAAGTTTTGAATTTTTTGGAAATAGCCTGTGAAGTTTCTTTATTCGAAAGGAATTTTGTATAATCTTGTATTAACTGATATACAAAAACGTACTACACAAGAAATGTAGATCTCATTAAAACACGCAATTTATTTCAAATAAGTTTTTTTTTGACATAAGTCATTTCCGAGATATCCGTTTATTAATAGTTCAAATTGCTCATTTCTTGGACATTCTTAAAGTCCTATCAACATTCAGTTGTTTCTCGCGACGTCATGGAAACAGTATAGAATTTTAAGGCCAGCATACAGCGTGGAGTTCTTCAACATTTGACTATTGCTGTTCCCTTTGTATTTAATACTGAAGCGTGTAATGTAGGTATTTCTGCTAAGGTCTATTTGGATTAAAATGTAGTAGAAATAAAAAATCTGATGAGATACATTCACTTAACTTTCTCTACCCCCTATCATTTATTATTGGTTATACAATCCATGTTTATTAAAGTTTATTTTTCTATGTTTACATCTTGGCCCAAATAAACCTTTGCAGAAATAGCTGCATTACACATTTCCTTATAAAAACAAAGGAACAGCGATAGTAAAATGTTTAAGAACTGCACACCATATACTAGCCTTGAAATTTCATACTGTTTCAATGGAATCGCAGGAAACAATGCCGACAGGACTCCAAGAGAAATGGCTACGTAATGAACAATACGAAGCATTAATAACGGATATCTAAGAAATGGCTTATGCTACCAAAAAAAAACTTTTGAAATAAATTGTGAGTTTTAAAGAGATCTCATTTTATGTTCAGCAAGTTTTCGTCTATCGCTTAACGTTTTCAAGATACACGTTTTATTTTTCATGTAAATATCTCTAATATACGATATTTTAAACAAAATGGCTAAGACCATATGTTTAGAAAACAACTTAATCACCAAGTTTGGTAACTATCCCACTTTTCATTTTTAATTATGCGGTTCACAAACACAAGACAGACGCGCCCGCGCGGACCTTTCTCTAAAAATGTTTTGGGAGGGATTTAGGGACCTCAAAACATATTTCCGTTGATTGTATCAGATATTTTTTAAAAAATAATTCGTAATAAAATGAAATCAAAATATGGTACAATTGCGAAAATAAATTTATTGGATAAAAGTAGATCAGTGAACTTAGAAGGAATGGGTTATATCCTGATAAAATTTCAGCCCATATATTTTAAATAGTTTGAGGTTATAGGTCGTGAATTTATCAGATTTAACATTGGCGGCTAAGGCTTTTCAATTTCCCCTTAAAAATCTTCGGGTTGTTTCTTTGGAAGATGCTAAACTTAAGCATTAGTTTGGTATTTAATCAAATTTCTTCCCCCTTTCTTTTTTGAATTACGCTATTCACACACGCGCGCGCACGCGCGAGCGAGAGAGAGAGAGATCTTGATCTTTTTTTTTAACACGGCTTTAATTTAGGGTACTTTAAAACGTGTATTTGCGGTGAAATCTGATTCCGAAATTTTTGTTGGAATACAATACTTTACCTACTGTAGGTATTCATTTGTACTAAACTGATAACCCAGTTTATATAGGCTGGAGCTCACTCAGGTTCAATCCCAAACATACAAGACAATACATGAACGTAT
This sequence comes from Deroplatys truncata, assembly GCA_030765065.1. Taxonomy (NCBI): domain Eukaryota; kingdom Metazoa; phylum Arthropoda; class Insecta; order Mantodea; family Mantidae; genus Deroplatys; species Deroplatys truncata. The sequence continues at coordinate 28,293,073 of CM060986.1, forward strand.
TTTCTTCTTCAATTTGTTATACCAGTATTACAATTCTCAACTTAACTTACGTTTGTTCTTTATATAACTAGTGGGTTATGAACATTATTACCGCGTAAGTCGAGTTTTGTAATTGCATGGGGGGGGGTAAATTACACTCATTCCACCAGTTGCATACACTATTTTATCCGCGTCCATTTAATAATGCCTACTTACCTTATTTGCGTTCAGGATACTATCTTGTTTTATAAACATCATTCATTAAACATTGTGACACTCCGTGATACAACTTAAACCAAAGCAGAGTTAGAATTGTTCGTTGATCATAGTTAAGTTGTCTAGAATCAAAAGAACTGATGTAACAATATTCGTTTGTTTACGATAACAATAGAATGGTATAGTCTATCTGGAATCAAGAAAAATCAACTTATTCGTTCTGAATGAGTAATTCCGAAGAAAATATCCCTTCAGATATCGAATAGCAGCTTCGATAGTTGTTACATCGTTTCTGCAAAGTAAATCGAGGATAAAGTAGAAATGAAGAGACATGTGAGAGCTATGCGAAATGGTGCGAAGTTAATAGAGCAATATCGTAAACGAGAAAACTCTGCTTGCACATTTTCAGCTTTTATCAAATCTTACAAACCTTCGCTCTGTGTGTATATTGTTCTATGCATGTAGGTATATACCAACTCATTGCCATGTTGATGTGGCAATGGATAGGTAGCCATTATTAAATGGTAGCGGTCAGAATACAATTTATAATACACATTGGTATTCTGTATCTACGGTGCGTTAGTTTCCTTCCCATGGGTCTTCACATACATTCTTGCACGCCTTCCTCAAGAATCTTCAGTTATAAAGAACGAAAACAGGTCCTTATGGAAAGAAAGCGAAGTTGTGTTCTACAAACCCACGGTACAGCAATTACGAAAGAAACAGTGCACTTAGTCCAGTTCCCATTCATGAGAATCGAAGCGTGAACTGCAAGTACTTTGCTTGTTAACAACTCCTATATTCAAGTGGTCCAACAAGTCAGTGCTGTTTCAAGGATTGAGCTAGAGATGGAAGGAGTATCTTAACTCGCTGTACTGAACTTTGTGAATTCTTCACATTAACGGTCATTTTCGAGAAACACTGCAATACCTCTATATGTGTACACCGGATTTCTAGCCATTTTAATGTATTTTAGGGCGTGCATGCCTTAAACGCATACGTCATGGTGTAGTGGTTACCATGCCGGCATCTAATTCCTAAGGTTCAAACCCGGCGGAGGGCGATGGATTTTTTCGGGCGTAAAAATCCTTAGAATGGCTTTCTTCGGAAGGGAAGTAAAGCCGGTGGTCCCGTGTCGTAGATTTACGGCACGTAAAAGAACCTCAAGCCTGATAGAGAGGCCTCTGAGCAAAATTACCGGTCTTTCACGCCCAATATAAAATGGGACGCTAAGGACCACAGCAAAGAGCGTCCATAAATAAAAACTCATTCAATTTCTTAAATGTATACGAAAGTGAAATACGTGCAGTAGAAGCTATGATGATCTATGATTCAGAGAGATCATTAAATAGCACTCCTGGAAGACCGTGTTTACTCATCTTCTCAGAAAGAATGATTTTCCATGGTGCTGATGAGGTGTGGCTGGCTGCAATGCGAAGCTAGTCCACATTTGCGCGCAGCAAGAAAGTTTGCATACGCTAAAATGAAAAACATCTTCACTGTGTCCAAGCACCAGAAACTAAAATGACCCTATCAGAAAAAATTTCCAAATTCTCACCATTCTCTCATTGATAAATTTGGATTTGCGAGGCAGAAGCTTGAGGCATAGACTAGTTCATACCCATTTTAGGTTTATCAAGTTGGATACACTTACTAAGAGCTGTTTAAAACATTTTCATAGGGAATGCTTCTTCATAGTCTTTCAAGGAGAAAAGCATAGAAAAGGCAATGCCGTTAATGCACTAATGTTCACAAATGTTACAATATAAAAACGTTGTAAACCCCACCTTATGATTATTATTATTATTATTATATTATTATTTATATATATATATATCAATTTTTCAAATTGCCTGCACTTCTGTGAAGCACATACCCGTATTCATTTTCCAACACTACCGGTGACTCCTAACACCGACGCAGTTAAGTGACTGGAAGATCTCTCGGATTAGCTGTTTCAACTCATCACTTTGTTGAGAAACGATTTTGATAGACTATGTCTTCTAACCGTCACCAAAGATAGAAATCCAACGGATTCAAGCTTGGAGCTCGCGCTGGCCGTGTCGCAAGACACGCTTCTCCCAATGAATGGCACAGAGAAGAGCTGTTGACGAGTCACCAAAGAGAAATGAACTGAGATACCATTTTTGGCGCACACATTACTCCCCGTGCTGCTAATGGGGCGTCTTCCAAAAGCTGGTCCAGGATGTTCTACAAGAAGTCAGTATGCCATCATTATGAGTACCTTCAAGGAAATGAGGCCCTTGAGGCTTCATCTATGCTGGTTGTCCGCTACTCTCAGCCAGTGCGGACCAATTCGAGACCGCCCGAAAAAATCCATCGCCCTCCGCCGGGTTTGAACCCGCGACCTCGGGAACTAGAGGCTAACATGGTAACCACTACACCACGGCATTTGCATAAAACCAACATATCAAAACCTTCATTTGTGAAAACCATCACTTTTTGTAGTAAAAGCGAGGTATATTAATTTATTACCCACAAAAACAAACAAAACAACACTCGATTGTCGCTGTGCTGTGCAAATAAAATACATCTGAACTTCATTTACCAACATTAATTTTAATTTTCTTTTTGTACCATTGCTCAATATGAATGGCATAGCTATCTGCATTTATGGGGTTCGGGTTGCGCTGTCTTTTCGTATGTTTTCTCCTTGAAAGGAGTATGAATTGATAAAAAAAAAAGTTTCCTACTAAAGTCGTTGTGAAGCGCTCATTTGAATAGGTACTTTATTTGAACCCCACTCCCTAAGTTCACATGTGCTTTGGTTATAAATAATTCTGTCTCGAAAATGTTAATATCCATACTTTTCCGTATTATGGATGGTCTGGTTCATCCTGTATATGTAACATTGCCATACATTTGGACAAAGTTATGAGAGATGCAGATAGGCATGTTTCGACTTTTTCCACCTTTATTAGTTTACTTCTGCTGTGGTTTGTTAAAATAGCCCTTTTTAAACACTAAGACGTGGGATTTTCCTTGAACATTACGGAAATAAAGTGTTGACACTTTTCCAGAGCAATGACTGTGCTCAAGCATGCGGCTCTGTATATTTAGTACAGGTCTGTGAGATGTCTCAAGAGTGCCAAGACGTATGAGTCAACTTGGCAAGGAAACAACACTGAACAATAGCTGCACCCGTACTGGTGCTACACCTACCTGGTGCGTCCAGAACTGCTTCAGACAACCTGTTACATTCTGCTTAGCTATGAGATCTTTTTACTTTCTCCTCAGTGTCCCCTCTAGTAGGCAGAGGAAATATTGTAATCCACCCAAAAATTCGATATCAAGAAGCTCCCCGAGTTAAAAACAAACACGTAGGCATTTTAGAAGCAAACGCCCGTACATGAGCAGCACAACTCAAAAATGAAATGTCGGATAATTATCCAGTACGGTATTTAAATTCAGTATCTTCCAAAGATGAAATACGAAGATTTTCAAGAAAACACCGCTAAACTACCATTTATATGGAATATTTTTCTATGTTTTTCTAAAAAATGGCTCCAACGATTTCAATTAAAATACCACGTGTTAAAGACATGTACATGACAAACAAAATGTATATCGGAATTTTCTGGAAATAGACTAAGAAATCTTCTTCGTTCGAAAGGAATTTTGATAACTAGTAAATCATAGGAAAAAAAACACAGTGCATAAACATATATATATATATATATATATATATATATATATATATAACTCAAAACACACAGTTTTCAATATGTAACCTTTTTAGTGGCATTAACCCTCTTCCAAGATATCTGTTAATATTTGTTTGAATTTTTCCATATTTTGCCATTTATTCAAGTGTTGTCGCTATTCACTTGGTTTCTCGCGATATCATGAAAAGCGTATGGAATTTCAAGGCCAGCATATAGCGATCCGCTTTCAAACATCTGACTATCGTTTCTGTCTCCTGTGTCCACCTTGTACTCATAATGAAATCTGCAATATAACTATTTCTGCAAAGCTTTATCTACATTAACACTAAGTAGAAAGAAGAATAAGTATGTGTACAAGTTATATAGAAACTATAGTAGGCAGACAGTCATATAAATTCCTCCTGTAGGGAAGAAGTATTTGATGTTGATACAGCATCTATGTGGCATCATGGAGGTTCAGTATAGAGGATACAACGTGTACCAGACACGAGGCCTTCGTTGCGTAGCCTTTCCTCTGCAACCTAGTTTGTTGCTTTTATTTATTTATTTATTTATAAACGCTCCTTAACTAATATGGATCTTAAGAGTCCCGTTCTATATTGGGCGTGAAGGCCTTCTTATCATTCTTGAGGTTCTTTTACGTGCCGTAAATGTACGACACGGGACCACTGGCTTTATTTCCCTTCCGAAGGAAGCCATGCTATAAGTTTTTACTCCCGAAAAACTCCATCGCCCTCCGCCGGGTTTGAACCCGCGACCTCGGGAACTAAAGGCTAACATGTTACCCCAAGACCACGGAAGACGACCCCATAACTTTACCGGAAGGTGAACTTTGTCATCAGTTCACTTCTTTGTGTGCATGTGCATCCTGAGACAGAAAAAGTATAGGTACAACAGTCGTAGAGCAAGTCCGATTTTAGAACATCGGAACCTTTGTTAATATTCCCCAAGTTCATTTTCAAGATATACCAACGAAAATCGGAATATCTGTATCATACTGGTCATGTGCTGAGGGTAAATTAAAAATCGGGTATTGTTAATTTACATTTTATTCGGGTTTTCATTTAACGTTATTTTGAAAACAAAGAAGAGTGCTGCAGCTTTTATGTGAGCGTAACTGTCATATTTGCAAATTATGTTATCACACAGCATATCTGTATTACGAAAGAAAAGAAAAACAAAGCGTGTGGGATTCGAAACACCGCAATTCTTACTGCTTCAATCCACTCGGCCATTAGTGCAAGCTTGACGCTCAGCACTTGATTAGACTAATGACGGAATCAGCGTTACCAATTTATCTGTTTTCCCTCCAAACTATAGATTCTGTCTACTAGTCATAAGTTGGAAAATGTTTTATCCCTCCTAGCGGAAATCTCGGCGATTTTTTTAACTAATACTTTTTAACACATCGTCCGGGTGAAATAAATAAAACAGGCACAGGTTACTTTGAAATGCTCATACAATATCGAAATTCCTATTTACAAAACCAAAGGCAACAATGATACGTCACAGTTGCACTGCTTTGTTTTGGGAGAACACCAATGCTATACTCTGCAGTGGGTAGGGTCCTTGCTTCGGAAGTCCGGCGATTGTGTCTACTTGTTAAAATCTGGAGATTTGGTTTGCGGAATGGCGAGTATTGGAAAGGAACTGGCGAGATTGTAACTGCAGAAATTGGCAACTTTGGACAGAATCAAAGTGTGAATTTAGCCGCGTAGTCGAGCGAAATTTCTCTCTATCTCTCTCTCTCTCTCTCTCTCTCTCTCTCTCTCTCTCTCTCACACACACACATACACACACACACTTCAAAGGTCCGCTGTTTCTTTTTCTAACGGTGACATTACGATGGTCTTAGTTGCCCCTATTAATTTCTGTTCTTTCAATAGACGGTGAGACTTAGGGTTTTGGAAACGAGCATCCAATCTGGACACAAAGAAGAAACCACTGGGAGGGGGGGTTTCAGAAATGACTGGTACATAGTATGAACCACGACCTCCTCAATATACGAGTCAAAGATGCTACAACTTGAGGTACTTAGCTGGGTGTAACACCTTTCTCAGACGCAGTTCGTAGTTCTAATTAACACCGAAAGTCGATTAAACAAAATTGCTCTTTTCTATACACACAGTCTTTCCAAATATGACACGGCAGCTAAATTGTGTTCAGTGATAAAGAACCTCTCACAAACAGTGTTGCGTTAAGAAACACTTTTAGTTTATCCGCATATCCAGGAAAGTAAAAAAGTAATAAATATGAAATGATTTGTAAAAAATTAAAGCGATTCAAAGTTCAATTAATCTCAAATTAATTTCGTGCCTGGCGCCTCATTATATTCTCGATATTCCGATGCTTTAAGGATTCTTCTGTTTCAAGAATCTGCTTGCTTTGATGCAGTCTTTCTGAACCTTTATTGCTTTTACTATTGAATGTCGATATAATCTCTTTGAAATATTCTTTTTGTCTCGATTTCTTTCACTCTAGTCCCCAAATGGAAGATAATGACCAATCAATAAGAGCTGAAGCTTTACTGGCGATGAACGTTGATCCTACATGTATCATCATCTCACCTGGCTTGAAGCCCGAGAACGTCTAGAGAACGACCAATCATTTTTCCCCCTTTGTTTAAGTGGTGATAGGAGTCGACAGGAAGTAAAGGCGAGGGATGTTGGAGTACCGCGTTAGCACCTCCGGACCAATCATACTTTTCAACTAATCACGGTTCACACTTTATCGAAATCTCTTTACCACACCTTCTTACGTGATAAACATAGCTTCTTCTCCTTAACAAACGAAAAGCGACCACAAGATCCTAATTTCTTTTCAAACAACGCCGTGTACGTTGAAGATAAATATAAATATTTTATTATAATAATAATAATAATAATAATAATAATAATAGGTTAAACTATATCATTTTATTCGTTAAAAAGTCCTAGCAAACACCACTCTTGATTTCCCAACTCTGTAGATAAATATTCTCGTCACTTCGCGACTCGCGATGGTTTGGAAATTACTCGTGGCATTACCTATGAGGCTATGATAAATCGAACGACTTCCTTCCTCTTTTGGGCTGATACAGGGAGTGAAGTACACAGCACAAAATGTCAGGTACACACCGAATACACTGTGGATCTTAATAAAGGAAAAGAACGCCAGAATCGAAATTTTAAATTAGGCTAGTCATCATCGAAGTCTATATAAACTAAAACCTTAAAAAGTTTCATACAAAGATTTCACAGCCGTCCGCCCTGGACTAGTGGTACCGTGTAGCCTCTAGTTCCCAGGTCGCGGGTTCAAACCCGGCGGAGGGCGATGGATTTTTTTTCGGGCGTAAAAATCCTTAGCATGGCTTCCTTGGGAAGGGAAGTAAAGCCGGTGGTCCCGTGTCGTAGATTTACGGCACGTAAAAGAACCTAAAGCCTGATGAGGCCTCTGAGCAAAATTACCGTCTTTCACGCCCAGTATAGAATGGGACGCTAAGGACCACAGCAGTTAAAGAGCGTCCAGAAATAAAACTCAAGCGATTACTAAACTGCTTTCAAGGCCTTCATAGTAACAGTTTCGTGAGCGCTAACCGTAAAAATCTCTTAGAAAGCGATGTGCATATGAACTGCGCTTTTCATATTCTCCACAATACTTTCGGAAATGTAGCATTTTGGGGTTTCAACAAGGTTTGTGTTAACGCATCAACAAGAACAGAACGTTTTTAAGTTGCAGGCTGAGAGGACTTAATTTATACGTCTGCAACATACAGTTCAACGGATTCATCCCTGGCTGTATTCCACGTCTTAAATTCAGCAATGGAGGAGAAAAAATGCAATAGCACGCCAATAGAGGTGACCCTGAAACGTGGGAAATCCTAACCTTCCTCAAGGCGAGTGACGACGTTCTGGCCAACATATGGCTTGCCCGCATAACTTCTGTGCGTCGACAGGGCCACCTCTATCAGCCGCGCTTAGTTTAAAGATATCTGGAGACAAACTGCTTTGGAAAAAAAATCAGATAACAGCCGCACGCCTGCGCATTACGATTTATTTCTACAAATTGTTGCAAAACTAAGGTTTCTGTACACTTCCTGTCCTGTTAACGCTACAAATCTTAGAAATACTTGCATATTTCGTTGCAAACTACACAGCAGCACAAAAGTAGCTGAGAGTCATATATTTAAAGCGGGTCGCTATATGCTAGCATCAACCTTAACATTGTTTACACAAGCACTAACGTAACAAAAAGATAACTGAAGGTCATCAATAACACTGGAAAACAAAAATGCACAAATAGCCTAAAGTCAAATTTACAACTGTCACAGAAGCTGCAAAATATAGCTCAGTGTTAACTACTAACTGCAGTTCACTCAAGATGACCAATCCAATAACCTGAATTTTAGGCAACACAATACACCTAACCAGCTCACATGTACAGTTTGTAAATAGCACTGCACATGCAGTACACACAACAAATCACGTATAGGATAGTTAGGGATGAAGAATTAATCTTGAAAATCTTCACGTCGCATCCTTGGTACATGCAGAACTTGAATACCAAATTTGGTACCGAGATTTCGTTTTGATTTTTGAGTCGCAGCACGCCCACACGCACTTTTTTTTTTTTTCTAAAAACGCTTCTTTGGATTACGGAGACCACACATATTTCCGGTGCAATTTCAGTGTAAACTTTTTGACTGGAACATACTGCTTCCTGTACGAGGTGGTGTAAAAGTAAAAAGGAATTTTAACGGAGAGGGCTAAATTAAATTGTAAACATGTGATGTTACACTCACATCAACTTCTCGATCCATTACAGTTTATTTTTATATTGCTCTACAAATTATTCTTACAAAAGCTTATTTGCTAGGCGAGATGAACGTTTACAGAAATAGCTTCATTACACATTTCGTAGTAGGTACAAAAGGGTTACAGGAGGCCGAAGAGATAGTCAAATGTTGAAAACATGGGACGCTATATGCAACCTTTGAAATGTCATACTCGTATATCCCGAGGAACAACTCCTTAAAACATGACAGAAGTGTTGAAAAATTCAAACCAATAGCAACGGATATCTCGGAAATGGCTGACGTAACAAACAAAATTGGATATAATTATAACTAATATGATTTTCCGGGCTGTTATGCCGTGGTCTGCTGAAGAAAGATTTCCCAGACGTTTCGTCCACAACTGCGGTGGACATCTTCAGTGGCGCGGACGAAGTCTTCTCGGTGAAAGTATCGCAGCGTCTGATGCGTTGGCCGTTAGTGCCGCTCTCTTTATAGAAGATGTCCACCGCAGTTGTGGACGAAACGTCTGGGAAATCTTTCTTCAGCAGACCACGGCATAACAGCCCGGAAAATCATATTAGTTATAATTGTGACACCGGCCGTGAAAACCTACGTTCTTAAAATTGGATATAATTTGCATATTTTGAAGAGGTCTACAATTTTATGCAGTAAGCTTTGTCTATTACGTTTACTAGTTACACAAAACTCATTCTGAACGTTTTTAATCGGATCACAAAGCATCCACTCCTGGTACAACGGAGTGGAATAAAATAAATACTTCTGTAAGCCCACTATAAGTAGGTGGATGAGAATGTAAAAAACGAGAGGACTAAATTACATTTTAAAAAGGCTATATTGTCCGTCCACAATACCATAAAGAGCTCTAGGGCGCTAATAAGGCAAATACTCCATTGGATTGGGTTGGGTTGGCACCTCTGAATGCTGGATAACATGTTACCTGACTGAATGTGAAGGCCGCGAGCAAGTTTGGAAGAAAGAGTAGTTGAGGGGGTCGAGCTACCGACCTCACAATTAGTCGGCAACAGTCGGATCAATACTCAGCACGGTCTGCGACCAAGAGGAGAAAACTCCAAGACAAAAGTTAATTTCCCTGCCTACTATATAATTGAATCTAAGACATTCCTTACTCCCCGAAATTCGCGTGCTGCAACTTGGAAAGAGGCCAAACGACCAATTTAAAAAGCGTTTAGAGACAAAAGAACGCTGTCGCGACGGTTATTCTACAGTTCAACGGTCACATGAATGTTTCTCTATTTGTACCAATTGCTCTTGCCAAAATATCATTCATGTTGCCCTTTAAAATGAGACATAGCACACTGATGACCTAAGTAGATGAATATTCATGAATTCAAATCCCGTGTGATTAACTTGTCAAGAAGAAATGCTAAACCATAAATCAATACGGTACAAGTTTTTCACATAAAAATTCTGACCTAGTTGCCCTGCCAGTTCTACGAGCGAACAAAACTGTAGTCAGGTGCAACGGAAAACATCACATCCTATAAAACGCTATAGGCAGTTAAACAGTGTCGTCATTTTAATCCCTGTATATATAAAAAAATACTTTAATAAGTTTTCAATTAAGGCAACCGATTCGTCAACCTCTTGAATTACAAATTTATTGAGGTGCTGTTATATACAGAGAGAGAGACAAAAGACTACGAACCGGATGCGCGGTGTTTTTTCCTGTCCGCGTCCTCGGCGCTCGTTGCCGTCTGTCGCTATCACAGAAAGACGCGGATGAAACCATAAAATATTTTTAGAACTACTTTTAAAGGCTTTATTAATGGTTCCAAATGTTCATTACTTGTTCATTCTCTTCAAGTTCTATCAACACTCAGTTGTTTCTCGCGATTGCATGGAGACAGTGTGGGAATTTAAGGCAGCGTATACTTCCAGTTCTTATACATTTGATTGTCGCTGTTCTCTTTGTATCTGCAACGAAAAGTGTAAAAAAACATAATTAAATTGAGTTTTATTTATGGACGCTCTTTAACTGCTGTGGTCCTTAGCGTCCCATTCTGTATTGGGCGTGAAAGCCCAGCAAGTTTGCTCAGAGACCTTTTATCAGGCTTGAGGTTCCTTTACGTGCCGTAAATCTACGACACGGGACCACCGACTTTACTTCCCTTCCAAAGGAAGCCATGCTAAGGATTTTAACGCCCGAAAAAATCCATCGTCCTCCGCCGGGTTTGAACCCGCGACTTCGGGAACTAGACTAGCATAGTAACTGCTACACCCAGGAAGACAGCGAAATGTGTAATGGAGCTATTTCTGCCAAGGTTTATTTGGATTAAAATGTAGTAGATAGAAAAATAAGCTTTAGTAAGAATAGTTTGTGTACTCACTAAACAACAGAAGGTAGAGAAAGTCATGTGAATGTATCAAGATATTTTAGTTATGCTGTTCCTCTCTCTCTCTCTCTCACACACACACACACACACACACACAGACCTTTATATAAAAAGATTTATTCAAGGGACCTCAAAACGTGTATTTTCTGCGGAAACTCTGTATTGAATTTTTGGATGAAATTCTCTGTGTACGTGGAGGAGAAAGTAAAGATTGGTGCAGGAAAAACATAGGGTCCCAACGGAACCGTATGTGGACTGTCAGCTTATGTTTATACACAAATTCCCTGGTGTCGCCGCTCCTAACAAATACACAATTTACAGCGTGTTAGAAACATCAGACTGGGTACATGTTAGAAAAAAGAAGCATAGAGAGCCAAGAGTGTTAACAAAGGAAATACAAATGGAACTAGTGAGCCAACACTTGGGATACGCAGGAATATTTAAGTATTAAATATGGAATTAAAATAGCTGGTTTACATAATAATATCGTTTACAAATATGTATTCCCTGTAAAATCACCACACAACAGCTTAAACGCTCATTTAATTCACTTCATTTAATGGTCGTATTGAACATTAGATATTGAACATTAGATACATAAAGAAACTACAAATAAATGTACCTAAGTACCTAAGATAGCAATAATTGGAAATCATGAAACTCCTCCACCACTGTTTATCAGTAACTCTTTAGCGAAATTTCTGGAACCTACTTTCACTGTGAAAAATTATTTATAGATGGTTCAAACACTCAACATGGAGTAGAAAGTGCAACCGTCCTAATAAATGGAGTTCAAACAGAATGGCTCCCTGATTACTTCTCAATTTATTCTAGTGAATTCTTTGCTCTGAAACAAACATTTTCATACATTACAGAATCCCATTAACAACTATACATAATGTTTGGATTCATAAAGTGCTCTCTTAGCCATCCAAAACATACATACAGGAAACAAATCCTATACAAGAAATACAGATGTCATATAATCACGCAATGGAACAAGAAAAACAAGTGATATTGTTTTGGATTCCATCGCACCAACAAATATGAGGCAATGAGAGAATGGACGAAGCAGTCAAAGCGCCATTCAAAAACAAGCATTTAATGCAGAGGTAACAACACGCCATTCATCCGAACCAAAATCGTTACTTCATGGAAAAAGTATGGTCTCAAAATCAGGTTAAGAAGCTAATTACTATAGGATCTTCAAGCAACAAATTTTATTTTACTAACATCAAATTATCATTACCCACTTAAGAACTGATGACACACTCTTATCTGATTAGCAAAGAAACTCGGCCACAGTGTTCAACATGCAAAACTCCATTGACAGATTCCCATGTACTCGTAGAATGCCAACCTTATAACGCACACAGGAAAATGTGTAACATCCCAAATATTTTTAGCTGTGTTAATGATTCAACAATGTTTATAATGTTGTTACAAAATATACATTTGTATAATGAAATTTAAAATAATTGTAATCTGTTTTAATTATATTGATCACAAAAGAAAAACTGTTTAGTATCAAATTATACTATGTATTATATTCCAAGAAATCTATTATTGCTCAACAACCGCTGTATTAATGTAAGAGTCGCGAATAGACTTTAGTGAGTTAAAGCACTTAAAATAAATAAATTAAAAAAAACAGACAATGTCGTGGAAAGAAGTCCAAGAAAACAGCCTAGCATTATGCGACTCGCTTTACATGATCCAAATCCATGCGACTATCATCTGAGGGAAATGCTTAAAGATAACGTTTATGCAACAAATCCCCATATGCCCGACAATTAGAAGACCTTATCCGACGTGAGTTTTACGTTATTTCGGCTACACGAATGTTGAATACATGTTCAAGAAGTACCAGGCTTATATAGTCGAACACATTTTATAACGAAAGGTAAGCGTAAGATATATTGATTCACATGTTAGCAGTATCTAATGTAGGGAAGAACCGGCGAATGGTTCTCTGATTCTACATGGACGTATTCGCATGGCAGTGCCGTGGGAGTGGCGGCCTTGCTGGTACATGCATCGGCAGCTTTCCATGCTCTGAAGTGTATAGGCCACATTTATAAATACGTTTTCTTTACAAAGACGTCGGAAACCACCAGTGGAATAACGAAAATGCGCAAGTGAACCAGCTCGAAGCACAAGCTACACTGGAAAAAGCATGGCCTTGCTAATTGGTGCAACCGGCGGTATTCATCTGCAAATGCCGAGAAGAACAAACAGTGACCTAGGTCAGAAACTGAATAGTCCAGCCGGTAATGGAGCATATCCAAGTGGGTCATACAACCTGGAATAAAATAGTCATTGTGTTGGTGCGCTGGCAAGAGGAAAATATGTGAACCATTCACGCGTGCGAGGGTAGCGAGGTCAATATAAATCGCTATGCATGGAGTACGTCAGGGAAATTCAGCAAAATCCAGCGCAGTGAAAGGAAGGGAAGATGAGAGGGGAAATTAGCATCAGAAAATTACTAATTTTGCGCTTCAGCTCACAAAGTCGCTCGTAGAGGAATAAGAGAACTATATAATTAAAATATCAAGCAGCTTTTCAAGAATTAGCATTTCTCTTAGCTTATTACGGAACTGTTTATCGAACTGTGAGGGAAGTATAATTATTGTGAGAAGAAATTACATTCATACACTCAGCGGTGTCAGAAATGGTAGGAGGTGCAGGTATATCTTATAGAACTGAATTCAGATTAGGCCAAACGGACTTCGTCACATTCATTTCTCCTTATTTACCTCAAAGATGCAGAAGCGACAGTGGGCAGCTTTAAGTAGCTTTTTGTTTGTCATGAGCACATGCGGTGGGGGAGAAAAGAATCGCTTCAGAACGGGAAAACTTAAATAAAATAAGGAACGTTTTGAAATTGGAAAATTACAAAAACACCTTACTGAATATAAACGAGCCCTATATTTTGGTTAGGTAAATGTATCTCTCTCCTTTTTGATAGTTTTCCATTTATATATAATTCAATTCTACGAAGACTTAAAAGCGTTCACAGAAAATTAAAAATGCACAGCTTATTCCCATGTCAACTTCTTTATAAACCTTTTAGTGAAAATCGTTGAGGATAAGTAAATAGTTTTTCAGGGCGAGAACACCTAACAAAATATCCACGTTGCATTTTTGTGTTGATCAAATTTTTAGTTTTTGCTATGCTGTTCACACAATTGAAGCTTTTCATCCCTCTCTAAAATCCTGTAAAGTGCTTCACAAATGCTTTTTGCCGAAGTGTATTGAATGTACCTCCCCGGCATTTGCCTGTCTGGAGAATTTGAACCGCGGGCCTGCCGTTCACGAGTCCGTGCTTTATGCACCTCGGCAATTCGTGTCAATATGTGTACTATGATGGATTCATAGTATACACAAAATACTTATTTTGCAGCATTTTTATGCAGTTAATAATCCTGAGTTTCCTACATGTGTATAACCATCATTGTAAAGCTGAGAAAACATCCAATCTGGGGAAGAAATTTTTAATTTAAACGTTGGCATTGTGTTTGCGATTCTTTAACAAGTATCAAGAATATTGATTGAGTATAAGTCAAGCGTATAAAAATGCAAAATATTTACAAGGACGCGGATGGTGTCGGGTGTCGGGAAGGGAAATCATTATCCTCGCTGAAAGCGGATACTGCAGTTCCATGAGAAAGCGGCTGTTGCAATCCGACCCAGCTCAGCCTACGTACGCAGTCAGAGATTATGAACATACAGGGGATTACAGTGGAGTGGAAACTCGAGAGGCTGCATTCAGATTACAGACTGCAACAGGGAAAAGCTTCCATCCACGTGTCAGGGGCCGATTTACCTGCTTCCTTTCGCCAATTTTATCAATGTGTTACTTCTCTTATGGATGGTTAGGACCGTTTTTAAATATTGGATAATGTTGGATTAGCAGATTCGTCTTCAACATCTAACTGAGCGTTCCTCTTTCAATACGTAGGTACAACATTCCACTTAAAATTCTATATCGAGTTTTCACCAAAAATTAACATCTTGAGCTCCCAAGAATCCAGAAAATGTACGTGTGAACAGCACAACTTAACTAAATGCCGGATTAATACCAAACTTTGTATTTAAGTTTTGCGTCTTCCAAAGAAGCGGCAGGATCTTTTTTTTTAAAAATCCTGTTTTTTTTAAAATAGTTCAAACAATTTTGGTTAAAATTCCACAGGTTCAAGGCATTGCCATCAGATAGCCCCATACTTTATAAGTTGGAAACTATAAGACAAAATTTTACTATAAGAAAAATGTAGGGTTGTGCCGTGGCCGGGTGGTTAGACCGCTCGCCTCCAACCGAGGCGGCCCGGGTTCAATCCCAGAGACCCGCATGTGGGATTTGTGGTGGACAAAGCGGCGTTCTGGGCGGGTTTTCTCCGGGTTCTCCGGTTTACCCCGTCATTCATTCCATCAACTGCTCCATCATCACCTTTCCTTTCATCCATTGCGCCATCATTTCGTTTCAACTACTTGATCCCATTCCAGGCATCGGGCTGATCACCCATCCTGGACATTCTGTCTGCTCCATGAGTGTGTCTGCTCCTCTACGCGCCTCTGACCCCAGACACCCGCCTGTAAGTCCTGGGGGGTGCAAGTCCTACATAAGATGAGGTTAAACAGTGAATGAATGAAAAATGTAGATCTCGTTAAACATATTTTGTTTACTTTTTTGTGGCATTAACCATTTTCAAAAGATTCGTTGCTCTTGGTATGAATTTTTCATCCTTTATTTATTTATTTTTCAAAAGTGCTTAGTCGCTATTAATTTGCTTCTCCCGATGCCATTCAGAGGAATGACATGGAATTTAAAAGCCAGCATACAGCGACCTTTACAGACTATCCCTTTAGCCTCATGTATCCCACTTGTGCCTCCAATAAGCGTATAACGACAATATTTATCACCATTAACGTGAAACAGAAAAAAGAAAATAAGGTTAGGTAAGGATAGTTTCTAAAAGATATAAAAGGATGCTAATGGTAAACGTTTACTGAAGCGCTTTCTTTGAGTCTTAGTCAGTACATGCTTCTTTTTTAAAAGCAGGAAACAAATTCTGACCAAGACGCAAATCGGGGAAATGGAATCCAGCTAGTCAGGACATGGAAGTAATTTA
Organism: Deroplatys truncata; assembly: GCA_030765065.1. Lineage (NCBI taxonomy): Eukaryota > Metazoa > Arthropoda > Insecta > Mantodea > Mantidae > Deroplatys > Deroplatys truncata. The sequence goes on from CM060986.1 coordinate 28,309,232, forward strand.
CCGACAGCAGAAAATCGAAATTTGAGCTTCTAACCGTTTGGAGATATAACATAAAATATAAACGTTCTAATAAATGAATCATTTCTATTTTCTTGCAAATTGATATTCTAGGGCAATGAGTTTTGTTGAGGTTAGACCAAAGCGAGCGCACAATTCTTACCCGAGGTGGTTATCTCCTCGCATGTGTGATCTAACATCTCGGGAATAACTCGTCCAAAGGCTTTGAATTGTCTCGATTTAAGAGGTATGGCGTACTTGATCCACTTCAAGCCATCATATCATTCAAACGATCACGGCCATCTTGTGCCCAGTGAGCTGGCGTACCATTACGCTAGCTATATTATTTTCATGTCACAGAAATGGTGCTAAAATTTAGCAAACTACAACACATTTCTTTAGTTCGTCCTTAAAGATACATAATTTGTTTTAGTTGTTACTAAGCAACTTCTGTAATTCCTTACGCAGTATCAATCAAGATGTTGAAATCACATCCTTCTAAAACGTACTGTGGCCAAACCCACGTGACACAGTCGGCCAAGCCATCGATGAAGGCTTTGAGATGTGTGAGATTCTAGAAAGCAAACTCGTGTGGTAAAGTCGGCCAAGCACTGAAAAAGGCTTTGACTAGCTACTCTTCGAGAACGTTCGCCATCTTGCATTAAGTGACTCCTTAGTAACAGGAGATTACAAAAAGGAGTTAAAATAAGAGATAACAGGTGTTTTCGTTTGCCATAAGTATTTACAGGTTACCGAAAAAATATAGATTTATTTTTTCATGTGTCCTTAAACATCACGTTGTGCATTAAAACACAAAAAAATCTGAAAGAGTAATTCTAACGTGCCAGTAACAAGGCTTCTACGTCACTGCTCTATAGTTTTGTCGCACGGTGATAAAAAGAGATCTCTACAACAATAACCAAGGCAGCTTGGTCAGAAACAAAGGCAACTCACGTCACAAAGCGCGAGAGACGATTAAAATAATTTGTGCGGGAACTTCACATAGTTTTACTTTGCTGCTCTCCCCAGGGAATACACTCGGTGCATGTTCTGTTGTGCAAGTTCAACTGCCCTGGGGCATACAGATAAAACCACAATGGAAAGTACACCTGTTCTAATATACCTCACTATATACAGTCCAGTAGCAATGAAAACACTTTCTTTAGTGTGACCGAATTCCTACTCCATTTAAATAAATTCATTTTACATTAAATACAAATTGTTACATTCACATGACTTCCTCCACACACTACCGTTTATTTGTTATCTCTTTTCAACAAAACATTCTTTTAAAAAAACCCTAAACATTAAATTAACTTTTATTTATGGACGCTCTTTACCTGCTGTGTTCCTTAGCGTCCCATTCTATATTGGGAGTGAAAGATCCGAAATTTAGCTCAGAGGCCTCTATCAGACTCGAGGTTCTTTTACGTGTCTTAAATCCAAGATATGGGACCACCGGCTTTATTTCCCTTCCGAAGGAAGCCACGCTAAGGAGTTTTTACTCCCAGAAAAATCCATCGCCCTCCGCCAGGTTTGAACCGGCGAACTCGGGAACTACAGGCTAGCATGGTACTAGACCACGGAGGACGACCCACAAAAACCTATTTTATGTAAACCGAGAAAAAGGTTTGCAGAAACAGTTTCATTACATATTTCGTGTAGGTACAAGGATACAGGAGGATGAACTGATAGATATTTAAAACGTGGGACGCTATATGCTGACTTTTGAAATTCCTATCTTTGCTTGATATCGCAAGAAATCAAAGAATGGTATCAGCACTTTCGAAACAGTATAATGTATTGAAAAATCTGATGTGTTACACTCACATGACTTTCTCTACTCTTGTACAATCTATTTTTACAAACGCCTATTCTCCATATGCTTCATGTTAATCGAGATATCGAGTTGTCAATCTTATTGGTAATTTTCTTGTAGATGCAAGGGGAATATGGTAGTTTTTAAGCGATAGTCAAATATTTTAACGCTGGTTGCTATGTGGCGCAATCCATTCTCTTTGCATGTCCAGGACAAAAAAAGAATGAATAACGAATTTGAGAAAAAGTATAAGTATTGGAAAATTTAAGGAAATAACAAGCAATATCTCGAAAACGGTTCACTCAACAAAAAAAATGTATATGACATAAGTTGTGTATTTTAACGCGATCTACATTTTTTGTGTAGCAAAATTTTGTCTATCTCTTATGGTTTACCAGTTATGCAAAAGTCGTTCACAATGAAGAATACTTTTGGAGACATTCCCAGAAAATTCGAGATATACATTTCATTTCTCATGACATTATCTTAAACATATAATATTTTCATCAAAATCGTTAGAGCCATTTTTGAGAAAATTAAAATTTTCGAAATATGTTCCATGTAAAGGGTAGTCTGGGGTGTGGGGATTTTTTTGAAAACCTTCGTGTCGCATCTCTGGAAGATACTGAACCTAAATACCAAGTTTGGTGTTTATCCGACTGTTCGTTTTTGAGTTATGCTGTTCACAGACACACACACACACACACACACACACACACATACACACACACAGACACACACACGGACATGTTTCCAAAAATGCTTTTTTTGGATTCAGGAGGTCTCAAAACATGTATTTCCGGTGAAATCTCGGTATCGAATTTTTGGGTGGAATGCAATACTTCCCCTACTTACTATACGTAGTAGAGAAAGTAAAAATACATGCCCATAACGAAGAAATGGATAATGCCCCCCTCCCCCAATTTAGACATTGTGTAAATTTTTAGGTAATTTTTAGTGTTAAGAACTTTTCTCTCTATCTAATAGTTTACCAGTTATACAGAATTATACAACATTCATCCAGATTGAGACCTTCACAGGCTATTTGCAGAAAATTCAGTATATACGAGGCGTATTCCCAAACTTAGGTCCGATGCACAACATTTAACGGATGGTATGCCTGAATGACGTTTCACGCCTGCAGCGCTGTCTACCGACTCCTGAGGAACCTACCGCAATGTTGGTGTGACACAGAAGGCATTTGGCAGTCGGTGAGAGCAGATCGCAATGGCCGCGACAATCGTAGATACCGCCAGTTGTGAAGTGCGCGGTTGATTAGATTTTTGCTGGCAAAAGGATCGTCAGCTGCGGACATCCATCGCGAGTTATGCCTCGTGTACAGACCGGACATAATGAGTGACAAACAGGCTCGACACTGGTGTCGAGAATTTCGAAATGGTCGCACAAATGTGCATGATGAACAGCGGAGTGGTAGGCCCAGTATTCGGACCATCGTTGAGCAAGTGGACCAAAAACTTCTAAGTGATCGGCGTTTGACGATTAGTTGTCTGGCTGATGAATTTCCAAATGTTGCTTGAACCTCACTTTACAGGATTGTCACACTGAACAGTTTGTATATCGGAAACTTTGTGCGAGGTGAGCGCCAAAACTGCTCACCGATCAGCACAAAGAGCAACTAATGCGTAGTGCAGGACAGTTTTTGGAGTGCTTTAGACAAGATAGAGATGGTTTGTTTTCCCACATCGTTACGGGCGAGTCATGGATAGCGTACACCAACGCAGAATCGAAACAACAGTCAATGCAGTGGCGCAAAAAAAAAGTGTAAGCAATCGCCGTACACGAATCGCAAAATGATGGCTGCCATGTCCTTTGATTGATTTCATGGACCGTGTTTCAACCATTACAGCTGACATGATCTGTGCAACTATTACCAAACTGAGACGTGCGATTCAAAATCGACGCCGCGGGAAACTGTCGTCTGGCATCATCCTCCTCCACGAGAACGCATGCCCGCACACCGCTGCCAAAACCAAAGAGAAGATTCAAGAGTTTCGTTGGGAACTCTTTGACCACCCTCCGTACAGTTCCGACCCGGCACCAAGCGATTATTTCCTCTTCTAGCATTTGAAACGGAGGCAGGGTGGACAACGATTTCAAACCGACGATGAACTCAAGACGAGCGTTACCAATTGGTTCAAATTCCAGACGGCAGTTTTCACACAGTCTACTCAGAATTACCGTAAGCGCTAAATCCACGTGACCAATGTTCTGCAGCATGCGTCACCTGAAACACACAAGTAACACCTTACTGAGCGTGAAGGTAGTATACATCATGGCGCAAAAGACAAGAAATAATTCCTTTCAACATAAACGATGACCATTTCTGTTGCGAAAGGTTATTGCCGTAAACCTTTGCGAGGATATAAGTTTATGGATGTACTGTACATATAAGACAGGAGTACGTGCAACCATAACCTCAAATGTATCATATACCTGTAGATCCCCTTCCCGGAGATACATTCGGCAGACTTGGTAGGCTAAATTTATTTAAATCCAATCCAGAATTCTCCAAGCCTGGCTGGTGAATTCTTATTCTATTAATGTGACTGATAATCATACCTTTTAACAAGTATTTTCTCAATGTCTACAAAAGCAGCTATCTGCGTGTTCACTATACATACATGGGGGCAAAAACTATATCGTCCCAAAGGTTATTTGCACATACGGTATTGGGTAACGTGACCAAATTACACTATTAGGAAACACGTTATTGCTAAAATTGTCCATCTCGAAAATATTAAGCCGCTGATTGCTAGCGTCCAGAAGGAATGGTTGGCTGTGTATAAACAAAAAAGTCGACGTGTTCAGGTTTTGTGAAAACTGAACCCTACTGTAGGGGCAAAGTGATACTTGCATTTCCTCCCAAATATTACAGTAAGTATTACTCTTTCAAGTTGGGTGTGTTAAAACATGTTATTGTTTAAATAATAATAATAATAATAATAATAATAATAATAATAATAATAATAACAGAAATGCCTATTCAAGATTTGTCAGTAATTCAGATCGGATTTCCAGAAAGAATAATAACCCAATCTTCCTCGTGCATAAAAAGGAAGTACTCGACAAGTTCTGACACACCCTGTTTCTTATCAAGGTCTGGATAACCACACACTAATCAGAGTTTACGCCCAATGCAACAATATTGAGATTGCGCGCGATTAGTTAGATCTCTAATTGCGATCGTAAACATGTTATGTGCATACACACATGCCTGATAGAAACTTCCCAATAATACAGAGATGTGCACCTGAGTTTGCTTGGGCTAGGTCAGTATGTATGCACATGATCTTGACATTGCCGTGACCCACAAACGGTCAGTAAAATAATACGCATACATCTCTCGCTTTTTCTTCGAGAAGACATAGGAAAGAAATAGCGCAACAATATTTTTGGAACACTTCCATTACCCCAAAACCAGGCACGGGAAGTCATAAGCAGTTGACTTCAACTTATCTACGTTCAAACCATACATCAGTACAAAGAATATGAACAGAGGCAAGGTCACTGAGGGCAAGTTAACAATATCTGGCGAGTGTTGTCTCCAAACGGCAAGACTGTACGAGGGATGGGAAGTGACGGAGTGCTTGTAACCTAAGACGTTCAGTAAAACTTCAATTCCTTTCGTCCTGACTTTAATGTCTAAAAATTCCTATGCCTGGTCATAACCATAAGTCCAGTTAAATGTTCTAAAATATTAGACAAACTATCTTTAAAAGCAATTTCAAAAGTACGCCCTGGTCGTAGACTACATTGCGTTATTGACGTGACACCTTGTATAAACAAGTTCCAATTGAGGACAGCTACTACTAAAAACCTCAACAATCACATTTATTTAACTGGCCTGTTATAATACATATACGAAAACAAACCGTCGAGATATCATTTTGGAACATGCAATCATTGTCATGGAAATGTATTAAAGACATTTACCTAGCTGATGATCGACGTGAATATTCTCAAGGGTCAAATGTTGCAACCTCTGGCTCTAGTGCTGAAGAACCACATCAACACTGTTCGAGTTATGAACTTCATCAACATCCGTTCACTTCAAGAGTAGTAAGTAGTATTTAAAATTAAATACCGTAACAAAATGTAATTATCCTGTAAAATATCCCTGCAAAGCGCGGGTTGTAAATGTTTATCCAGTAAATAAAAAAAAGGGGGGAGTGAAGGTGAAACTTAGGAAATTTCGGTTTAAATGTGCATTTTTGCGACATACCTGGCTAATCACCGTTTATCCATGCTTGAATTGTCGTTATATCCGTATACCTTCCACACTATATGGTATCTACAAAATCCATCCTAGAAGACTGAAATGTTTACTATAAGCTCCATAAACCATGGAAAGAAAAACATAGCATGGCCTTTGGAATTTAAATTTGTCCATTTTTTTTAATATATCAAAATGTGCGTAGAGGCAATTAAAATCCTCCGCCTATGTGTTCAATAATTTACAAGGCTTTCCTAAATACCATTTTGCCCTTTAAAAAAAGTATTTTGGCAAAACATTTTAGAATAAGCATTTTTAAACTTGCAACTTTTTCACAACAAATACATTTTTAGTTTTCCTCATTAAAGGGTGGTACTAGAACTTACTCGTTACTAAAAAAGGGTTAGTAAAAGATTGAATTTTAACCGTCAAACGTTAGTAACAATTATTGTAATAATATGCTTAAATACTCTTGGACACACTCGACTTACTTTGGAAGGATTGTTATTGCTCCCTTCAAGAATGAATCTAAATCACGTGGCAATGAAAACCTCGCCTTTGGAATCAGATTACTGAAGGTTCCTGGAGTTTCATACTTTGTGAAGACAAAAGTTGGCCGTCTCTGTTACAGTTGCCACTGAAACTGAAGCACGACCGTGCCCTTTTTCTCTTGTTAGATTTCAAGCTATCACCAGACACTCCCAGAGCGACCTTCTCCACGCGTCACTTGGGATGGGTACTTGCTGTTGCTTCAATCTTCCTTTAGAGCCACTTGAGCGAGTTCCCAGGAGTATATCCCGAATCACTTCTTTAAACAAATTTCAATACATCCAGCACGCGAATACAAGAAATCCTGTTGCTTCCCTTCACGTTTGTAATACAGGTTTAGTAGTGCATCCAACTGTGAGGCTTCTTTTGTTTAGCGATAGCATAGACCCAGACATTCTTGAATTGAATGCCAGAATCATGGCGTGTATCTTTAAAAAACTGATGTCATACATACACATGACTTTCCCTAACCTCTATCTGTGTTAGTGAGTACACAAACTATTCTTACTAAAGCTCATTTTCCTATCTTCTACGTGTTTGTCCAAATAAAGCTATGCAGAAAAAGCTGCATTACACATTTCGTTATGGATACACAGAGAACAGCGACAATCAAATGTTTAACAACTGGACGCTGTATGCTGGCCTTAAATTCCATACTCCTTCCATGCAATCGCGAGAAACCTGAAAATCGATTGGACTTAAAAAGAATGACAACTATTGAACAATTCGAACCTTTAATAACGGATATCTCTCTTAAACAGCTTATGCCACAAAAAAATAAATAAAATAAAAACAAAATTGTGCGTTTTAAAGATATTTACATTTTTTGCGCATTTTTATGCGTAGACGTTTTTGTCTATCGCTTAACGTTTGCTGGTTAGACAAAATTCCTTACAAATGAAGAGGACTTCACAGCCTATTTGCAGAAAATTCAAGTTATACGTTTTATTTCTTATTTAAATATCTTTCATATCTGGTGTTTTAATTGAAAATCGTCGACATTTTTTATAAACGCAAAATTTTCGAAAAATGTTCAAAGTAAACGGTAGTTGGGTGAGGGATTTTGCTGAATATCTTTGTGTGGCATCCTTGGAAGAGAGTGAACTTAAATACCAAGTTTCGTACTTATCCGACTTTTCCTTTTTGAGTTATGCTGTTCACACACACACACACACACACACACACACACACACACACACACACACACACATGGATGTGTTTCAAAAAATGATCTTTTTTTTATTCAGGGTGCCTAAAAACATGTATTTTTGTGAAATCTCGGTATCGATTCTTTGGGTGGAATGCAATACCTTCTTTACCTACTATGCACGTGGTACACAAAGTAAGAATTCCCGTTGCTGTACAAATAAATTGTCTTCTTCGGCCAGCATTGAGATTATTAGCACGTTGCGACTTCCAAGTGGGCTGCGGTTCTCCAAGCTCGTGGTCGGTAAAACAAAATTCTTGGATATTATTATTATTTTTCTATCACCCACTACTACCGAGATTTCACCGGAAATACATGTTTTGAGGTGCAATAAATAAATAAATAAATAAATAAATAAATAAATAAATAAATAAAGGATTTTAAAACACATACGCGTGCGTCTGTAAACAGCATAACTAGAAAACGAAACGTACGATAAATACCAAACTTCTAATTTAAGTTCAGTATCTTTCAAAGATCCGATATTAACATTTTCAGAAAATCTCCCACGCCAAGAGAAACATGGAAAATTTTTAGAAATTTATATTTTGATTTTCTTTAAACGGACCTAGGGATTTTGATTAAACATCATACATTTAAGTAATTTACATGACGAAATATATATCTTGATTTTATGGGAATAGCCTGATAAGTCCTCTTGATCCGGAAGGCATTTTTTTTATAACGGGTCAACAGAGAAAAACTTACCACACAAAAATTATACATCTTAAAATGCACAATTTATTTCAAATAAGTTTTTTAGGCGTCAGGCATTTCTGAAATATTCGCTACTGTTGATTTTAAACTTTTCAATGCTTTGTCATTTTCACTTTCTCTACTACGTGTGTACCTATAGTAAGCAGAGGGAGAATTAATTCACCCAAAAATTCGATGCCGAGATTTTGAGTTTTAAGACTCCCTGGGAGAAACATTTTTTTTTAAAGCTCTGTGTATGTGTGTGCCTGTGGACAGCATAACTCAAGCCGTTTAAATACCAATTCGGTATTTAAAGTTCAGCATCTTCCAAGGATGTGACACGAAGATTTTCAAGAAATTCCCCCTTCCCCCACCCCGAACTAACCTTATTTTGAACATTTTTCGAACACTTTGATTTTCTCAAAAATGTTATTGTTCACCAATGGCACTGGGGATTAATTGATCTGCATCATTTTCCCTCTGTCTTCCCAATATAAAGTCTGTAAGTTATCACTTTTAAGACCTTTGCATTTGGCGAGATCAGTTTGTTCAGGATGACATCTTCACACAAGATAGGTAGGCATCCTATCTTGTAGAGGTGTTCTGCGAGGCAATCGTGGCCAGTTGCCACCCTAAATAAGGCCACTGCAGTCTTCCTTTGCATTTTTTGTATATCAGCTCCATCTTTAATATTCCTATAATCCTTATCTTTCAATTTATCTTCATCAAGTCTCTGCTGTCTTTTGAAATGTTGTTTATTTATTTCTATTTGTCCTACAGGTTTTATTTGTTGTATTGCACCTTTCTTTGCAAATTGATCTGCATGTTCATTGCCCAAAAGTTTAACATGAGCTGGGACCCATTGTAGAGTGACATGATTTCTAGTTTCAACTGCTTTAATTAGGCTTCTTATTTCTTTAATATTTCTTGTTGATTTTGAGTCTGACAAGATGATTTCTTTTTTATTTTATGTATGGACTATATAAAATGTTCTGTAATGCTGCTTTTGTAGCGGTTAATTCTCCATCATAGTGGTGACATTCGGTGCACGTGTTCGTGTATACTGTAAACATCCAATTAATGTTTTATTGTTTACTTTATTCCGTATTCCTCCTCTCCCCCATGTAAACGTTAAAAATCTGATCTGGTCTACTTGAATTCTGCTTGCATCCTCATTTGAAACCCAATCTGGCGTTATACGTCTTTTTATAACATACAGAGAGAGCCAAAAAAACACGAACCGGCTCCGCGGTGTTTTTCCTGTCCGCGACCTCGGCGCTCGTTGCCGTCTGCCCCTATCGTAAAAAGGCGCGGATGAAACCGTACATTTTTAAAACTACTTTTATAGGCTTTACTTACCAGCTTTATGAAAGGAGATGCTGAAACTGGCCACCGTCGTTGTCCATACATTTTTGGCACTTCTTTAGGAAAACTATCCATCACTCGTCGTAGTTCACGTTAAGAAATGCTGGCAATTTCCTGGCGGATATTTTGTTTTAATTCTTCCAGGATGTGTGGGTTTGTCTTGTTACCCCAGAGATAGAAATCGCAGGGGAGTTAGGTCTGGGGACCGAGGGGGCCACAAATCTCTACTAATAATTCTGTCTTCAAACGCACTTTCAATTGCTCTCATCGAAATATTGGCCGTATAAGCTTTTGCAGAGTCTTGAAAAAAGGCAAAACTGTATTCACGTATGTACTTGCGTCAACCTTTGACTCCAAAACAATTGGCAACAGCTCTGCAACATAAAGCTGGTAAATAAAGACTTTAAAAGTAGTTTTAAAAAGTTGTATGGTTTCGTCCGCGCCTTATTATAATAGCGGCAGACGGCAAGCGCCGAGGACGCGGACGGGAAAAGTACGCACAAGCGGTTCGTAGTTTTTTTGGCTTTCCCGGTATAATACCAATTGAACTAACAAAACTAACTCATTTTGGTTTAAAATAGCTCTTACATGTATTTTAAGATATTTTCAGATCTCTCGCTCTGTTTTATATCTCTGAAATGTCCTTGTTCTTTGAATTTCGTTTCTACCCCACTCATGGTTGCAAAGTATACGTACTTCTTCCGGCACCTACTCCAATCATCGTCACCATCATTAATATTTCCAGTATTTTGTTTTAGTGATATCTTGAGTAAAACACTTTTCTTCAAACAAAATTTACTGCACAAGTCAGGAATTAGCTGTTCACCACTGCACCCAAATCATCTGCATGAAACAAATGCAATTTTACACGCAACTAAAGCAATCAAATATTTTTCAGATAAGAAGGGGTGAAAAGTTGATTTAAAAACGATTTCGATGACGTCGTTTACATTCAGTAGAACAATGACTTGTTTTAGTAAAATGTTTGCCAAAATATTAAATGTTACAGTTCAGCAAGTCCACCCCTAAGTGCGTCGTTACTTATGTGTTCAAACATTGGCAACGATTTTAACCAAAGCATCATATATTTAATACATTTGCAAGACAAATAAGATGTATACATTCAATTTTCAGTGAATAGCTGTGAAGTCCTTTCATTCTGAATAAAATTTGCATAATTATGTACAATTGGTAAATCGTAAGAGCAAGACAAAATGTTCCTGCACGAAAAATGGGCTCATTCAAACAAATAAATCACAAGAATTAATTTTTTCTGTGGCTTTAGCCGTTTTCGAAATATTCGTTGTTAGCTTTCAAGTTTTCCCAGGCTGAACTGTCATGTAGCATCTATATAACATATTTAGTCTAAAGCATATCTTGAGAACGAAACCTATATAAATGAAGGTACAATAGGTTGACATCTTTTTATTTTATTTTTTTCCCCTTCAAATCGGCAGTAGATACTCTGGCATGCCGTGGTGTTAAAGATGAGACAAATGAAACCTTACCTCACACCCACGAATGGCGATGGAAAGGAAAGCAGAGAGTAAACAGATGAAGACGCCTCGGGGAAGTATAACAAAGCGAAATACAATCAACAAACAAAGCAAAAAGAACACCAAACCGAAAGCTTTGGCCACGTTTTTAGTCTTTATCTCGCCACCAAAAGTTCCCATGCAGTCTCTGTGATACTGAAACATGACTTGCTTGCTTGTAATGCTACGGGTCGCGGAGTTTCATATAAACCAACTAGATCTTCACTCTATACCCTTCAGGCCCATTCAGTGAGGACGTAACGCTAACATAACGCAGCAGATGCACATACGCGAGGTAAGACAATTCACAATGCAGTGAGCGTGGGGGCTCAAGTGACCCACAGGTGCCCTAAACCGTAATGTCGAAGCACTGCACTTCCTTTTTGTTTTCAGTAATTATTTCACACTTACAGTTTTGGTATATCACATTGCACCTGTTAATAAACAAATATACAAAAATGCGTTATACATTAAAGTAGTGGTGAATACTGGGGAATGACAGGAAGATTAATCCGTTCAATTAGCAAATTATTTCATACGTTGGTTGGCAACATTGACTAAACAGGTCGCTCCCTTGGTCACAGGTTAGATGGTTACAGAACACCTCCTGTAGTTGTAGAAGTAAATGGGTGTGTGCATAGCCTATTAGTTAACACATTTGGCTAGGAAGTTTAATCTATGTATTCCTGTTTGCCTCTTGATCCTACACACATATGTTGGTCAAATCCATTTATTTAGCCAGTATTCCCTGTTCAGTGATACAATTGATAATTCTATAGTAATGACTATGGAATGAAGGTATGACTGACTTCGGTGCTCCAGTTATTTCGGGTTCAGCCCCTCCCCCCTAATGCACCTTCTATGTATGTCCCCGGCTGTAGAGTTCTAGCTCCTGAGGTCGCGGGTTCAAACTCGGCAGAGAGCGATGATTTCTTCGGGCGTAAAAACCCTTAGCATGGCTTCCTTCGGAAGGGAAGTAAAGCCACTGCTCCCGTGTCGTAGATTTACGGCACGTAAAAGAATCTCAATCCTGATAGAGGCCTCTGAACAAAATCTCCGGTCTTTCACGCCCAATATAGATTGGGACTCTTAAGGACCATAGTAACCAAAGAGCGTCCATAAAATAAATAAACCTGGCTTTAGACGTAACGCAAGAACTGCCCCCGGGGTTTCTAGATTCGTAAATTGCACGCGGAAATTTCCAGGCGTAGTGCAACAAGTTTCAAACTGAACATGACCAATAATACCCAATATGAAAATGCATTCAATCTTAAAATGGTGTTTGTCAAGTGAACAACAGATCAGCGTCTGGTGTCGGCATTTAAAATGGAAGAGCAGGAATGGCGTAAAATCTCGCATCGCGATCGTGTGTTACTCAGAAGCTACGAACGCATGGAGAGGGAAAGAAAGAAAGAAACAAACAAAAAGCAAGAGAGAAAGGAAAAAAAAAAAAAAAAACAGAATTTTTCATCTATGCACGCAACGCAAGCATCAAGTTTGGAATTTGCAATTTCTTGCGTTACACGACTATGTGAATGCCTCAATTAAATAACATGGATGCAAAGTCCTGCGTTTATGCAGCGCCTGCACTTACTTTTCATTGCAAATGAGGCTTCAGTTTTCCTATTGCTTGCCAAATGGTGCAAGTACTGTATTCGATTCAAAACCTCGCCCGAAAATAAAAGTTCGAGCTTCCAAGAATCAAAAAGCAGAATTCGAAAGGAGGATATATACACTTTATTTCACACTTGAGCATGTCTTAATAATGCAGGTGCATATTCGCAATGTTCTTATCACCTCAAGGCAGTATTACTGCTGGCATACCAGTATTATGAATATGAATACAGTGCAGAAATGATCAGTAATAGTTGGAGATTTCGACTGGCTATTGCCATCGCTCATGCATCTACAGAGTCTTCCTTTCAAAGCGTGGCCACCTAAAAGTAATTTTCTTGGCTGCTGTTTGCCGGCGGAATCGGATATTCCTAGGCCCTTAAATTCAAGCGCATAGATTCTGCATGAAAATTGTAATTACAATAACCACATACCTTCGTCATAGAACACGTTGGGAATGATCTTGTGCCGCCACACCTCTCACAACTTTTAAGAAAATGTACATAACACTCGATTCTTAATGGCCATGTAAATAAAACCTTGTTTCGTCCATAAAGGAATTAAATGTGGGTAAAAAGAGTGGATCGCTAGCATTATCCAAAGCTCAATTGCAGAAATCACATAACTATTCACATTATCGCACTGCATTTTTGAGCCACAGTTGTGTTACAGGGTTTTTAATTTAAAAAGTTTAGTGGCATTGCAAGCCGAGATATGCGACATTCCTGATTCCAGGGCAGGCTTTGTCAGAGATTTCTTTGGACTTTGCTCTAACTTTTCTTCGATATCGAGTTTTTCTCCTTAAGAACACGACAATTTACATTGGTTTCTGATCTAAAATAGATCTCGTTTCCCTAAATCCTTTCACAAGATTTCGAACCGTTCCACTGTGAGGTGCACAAACAGCAGGGAAAGTGTTTATAAATAGCAGTCTCATTTCTCTAAAAGAGTTTGTTACATAGGAATCGTACACGAAGATTCTGTGTGCTAAAGTATACGGACCTTTTGGCATTAACAGCAGTAACACGCTAAAATACTGAAACACGTGGTCACATATCAACCTCTCTACAAAACCTTCACACGGAGGTGAGGGAGTGGACAGGGGAAACAGAACCTGTTAGAAACAGTGCAGTGCAGGGCAATCAATTCCCCGTAACACAGACATGCGTCCAAACGAAACTTCTCACTAGCGGAATGGCAGCGCATTTGATTCAAAATAATATATGAATGAGCAAATCCTTTGTGCATTAGATGAAAACACGCCACGTGAAAGGATTTCTTCAGACGCGCTCCTGATCAGGCCAAACACTTCCTTGCTCGCTATAAAACATGGGAAACAAAATTGAAATAAACACTGCATCGCCTTTAGACGGGGCAAGTAATGAATGTGTTATACTCAGGTCAAAAACCTGTTATTCTGAGTAATTACAGATAAATGTTGCAAATATTTTCAGCTTACCACTTTTTCAGGTAAATGTTCACATCATTTAGTGTCTCAAGCATGCAAGGTTACCAAAGACCAACTGGCCAAACATATAATCATAACCTGGTTGTGTTTAGGTTGGCAGTCCTGAAATCGGAGCGAGAAACCCATTCTGCTAGCTGTACCAGGATTTACCATGCTAAACAATTTACTGTAAAGCTAGGAATATGTAAAATGTGTTTACTTCTGTTGCCTACATTTAACAAGAACAAAGGAAAATGTTAACAGTTGCCAGGAATTGTAAACATTTACTGCATTTCCTACTGTAACCCTAACACACACACTTTGTAATCAAATGGAGATTACCAGGTGCTAGTGTCTCTGGCTTCCTTAGAGAGCGGATTCAAATCCTGTGTAACGGCCAATCTGAATTACTTCCGTAGTTTCATTAAGTAGCCAGGTAAACATGTGATTGTCTATTCAATACCACGACACAAATGTCTCCCGAAACACCAACATAAATGGCACAGGAAGACTATGCAAATACCCACAGAACAGAAACCACAACACTATCGTAAAAATTCACCTTCCTCTTAAATCAACACTAACACAGTTTAGCGCCACAGAAAGGAGAATGGCAACTTAGGCAAACTCAAGCAAACAGATGATGCAGAAAGTTAACTTTTTTTTCTTTCTTTCTTTCTTTCTTTATAAACCAGGCAGAATACAAGATAAAGTGACACAAAATACATAAGGTAGCAAACAAAAGTACAACGAAATATATAGAAAATGACAAAATGAGAATCCCAGTAGGGATCCTCTGTAAAGTAATGACCGTGATTACGAGTCCAAACAGTCATCAGTGGAAGTTAACTACGTAACTATTGCCTTCTGTCCCGCACGCATTGAATCGTGTTAATCAAAGAACGAATAAAATACAAGGTTTATCGAGAATAGCGTGTGTTTGTGTTAAGTTTAGTTCGGAGTCACATGTGCACTGTCAGCTTGAATTTACACAGAAATTCTCTGGAGTAACCGTTCGTAGTAAATTCATAAGTTATAGATTAGAAAAATTTAAACACACTGGGTCCGTGTTAGACAAACAGACAGCCAACAGTTCTAAACACAGAACGTGGAGAGAGGTCCAAGAAAATTGCTGTTTCCTCGCATTACAACGGGTTTTTGATAAGCCTAATTGCTCATTCTCCGCATCTAAATACACGCGATTATAATCTGTGGGGGAATACTTCAAAGTAAAAGTTTATGTAACAAATCGCATGGCTCTACGAATTAAGAGGACAGTGCCCAACGTGCGTTTTACAATATTTCGACGGCAGAAATTAGTCGAGTGTTCAACAGGTGCCAGACACAGAGGGCATCATTTGGAACAGCTTTTATAAAGAAAGGTAAGTGAACACATTCATATTGTTTCGCATCGTTAGCATTATTTATCTATGGGAGAAACGGCGGGTCGGTCCGCCGCTGCTGCACGAACGGAGTGGCGAGATGCCAGTCGCTCATTCAAGAGGAACATCCCGGTATATCTGGCAGTCTTAACATTTCAGCATAATGCAGCGTATGACCATGATCCAAAGAAACCAATGCTTCTCTACTGCGCTGGGATTGTCTGTACGGCATACGCTCTCGTTTGAACAGGAAAAAGTCGCACAACACGGCACAGTGATCATGTCGCACAGGTACGCCGGACTGCTTTAGGCGTTACTACTACCGTTTTCAGATTCTTTAGCCCAAAATGTAGCAAAGTGCTACTTCAGGGTCGCAAGTGACGCGTGACTAGTTTAATGCCTTCAACCATCCCATTCCACAATAACCGGTTTCTGTCCTGTATGTGAACTGCTTTCTTGACATCAAGCCATGTTTCTACCCACTGCATTGTCCACTAAAAAAAATATAAGCATAACCATTACATGCAGCAATGTGCTGAGAGATGTTAAAAATGAAAAAATATGATTATTACATTCACACGACTTTCTCTACCCACTCTTCCTACAAACGTGTTTTACTTTTTACTGCTTGCCTAAAGGAAGTATCGTATTATACCTAAAATACGATTTCGAGGTTTCAGCAGAAATGCAAGTTTTAAGGTCTCCTGAATAATAAAACATTTGTAGGGAAATCTGTGCACACCGTCCAACACGAAAATTCAGATAAATGCCATATTGATATTTTCAGCATATCCAAGCAGGGGACATAATTTTCAAAACAGTACGCCCACCACATACTACACTATGTATAGAAACATTTTCGTTATTAATTTTCTCAAAAACACCTCAAACAATTTTAATTAAAGTACCACGCGTTTAACATAACTGTAGGCAAATAAAATGTATATCTTGCAGTTTTTTAACTGGTAAACCATTAGCGCTAAAATAAAGCTACTAAACAAACAGATGTAGATTTTGTTAAAAGTTTGTCAAATAAAACAGCTCATGCTCTTTGCACGACACGAGAAAAAAGGAACCGTAACTTTCCACTTGAGAAAAACATAAGTGTTTGAAAATTCAAACTAATGACAAATAACTCTGAAATAGTTAACGTCACAACGACATTTTATATAAATCGTGTGCTTTAACGAGATCAATGTATGTGTAGCAACAATTTTGTCCATCTCTTACGGTTTACCAGTTACACAAAAGGTTAAGGGAACTTTATTGCCTATTCCCAGAAAATTTAAGATATGCGTTTTGTTAATCATGCAACATTTTAATCAAAGAGTCATTTTCGAGGACATAACGAAAATGAGAAAATATCGAACAATTTTCATGTAAAGGGTAATTTGGGGTGAAGATCTTTCTCAAGAATCTTCGTATCGCATCCTTAGAAGACGTAGAACTTAATACCAAGTTGGGTATTTAACCAACTTCTAGTTCGAGTTAAGCTCAAAGCTTTTACCGACTTTTCTTTTTTTGATTCAGGTAACCTCAAAACGTGAATTTCCATAGAAATCTCGGTGTCGAAATTTTAGTGGGAATACAAAATTCCCTCTACCTATTACAGGTAAGCAGTATGGAAGGCACAAAATCTGCTGTTTAAACTGAAAGGATAATGGAGGCCCATCTCTAATGGACTTCCCGTACACAACGTGTTAGCAGAAACATTCATTGATCGGCGAGCTCAGGAAAAAGTGGTCGGTCATATTGTTTCCATTAAGGGATCACGAGATGAAGCAAAATTTAATTGCTCTTTCGGCAACAGCCCCGAGATAAACAAGTGCTCCAGGAAAATACTATATAAAGAGAATAAATAGAGATTCGAGCAGCAATTAACTTCTATTCACTGCTCGTGTAAACATGTTTTTGTGCTATAATTTCAGCTTATGTGCCTTAATGGGATATAAATATACATATTTAAATGGTTATCGTGTAGAACATTTCGGGTTTCTAGATCAACTTCTCTCAGGCCTTATCTGCTTTCCCGGTATAGCCTCCAGTGTAACATTAATTAAGCGTTCAGCAATTCCGTTCCGCTTTCAACGGTAGGTGTACGGGAGGGGGAACAATTGTTTACAAAACAGACCACTTTGAATATTACTTTTTTATGCTAAAATTATAACAATGGACAAAAACTACTGGGTTAATAAAGATATTTACAACACAAATAAAAAACTGATGTGTTACATCCACACGACTTCCTCTGCCCTGTCACTTATCGGTAGTTATACAAATTATTATTCTTACGAAACTTTGTTTTTATATCTACTTCATTTTAATCGTGATAAACCTTTCCGGAAATAGCTACATTACACACTTCGTTATGCAAGGATATAGCCATAGTCGATGTTTTAGAACAGGACACTGCCGGCCTTAAAATGCCACACACTTTGCAAGACATCGCGAGTAACAACTTAAAATCGACAGCACTTTAAAATACTCGTACTTCCTGGAGGTGGTATGCGTGGAGTTGTTCACAAACACTGTGCGACTCAGCCCTACCAAACCTAACCAGACGTAAGGAACGAAAAAGAGGCGATGGCGCCTTATTCAGGGCTGTGCCTCAAACATCCTATCGGATACGCTTCAAACAGGGATAACTCCGTAACGATGCGTGGGAGGATGGTGGTTGCTTGACAAAAAATGCTCCCCTCTGCGAGATCTATCGTTCCTCAGAGTTTGTCACAGAGGTCCTGAAACATCCTGTATAAAATTATACAAAATTCCTAGAAAAGCCAATGCATACATTTTATTTGTCATGTAGATATATTAGATCTTCTGCCCGAACACATATTTCCAGTGATATCTATTGAATTTTTGGGTGGAATGCAATAGATGCTTCCTCCTACACACTATAAGTAAATGGTACAATAAGTAAAAATATTATTTTAGCACATGAAAGCAGAGAAGTTACAAGTGCAAGCATAGGTAAGCACCATTTTCGCCATTATTAATATATTCCTATGACTTTTTGCAGTGTTATAGTGAATATATGACTCTACAAAGTAGTCTATTCTTTCTGAAGATGCAATACATTCAACACAAACTTTTCAACTTTAAATATGAAAATAATTAAACGTTCTTGAGAAATATAAATAATACGCTTATAGTCTACCTTTTACATTTCAAGTACATAACCAAAATATTAAAATTCCCGCCTGTAGCTCTAGTGGTTTTTGACATGGATAGAATATGACTTTAAGAAACGAAGTTTCGAAAACTGCAAATAGATTCAGCTGATATATTTTACGAACTTATGACTGGTTGGTACATTCCAGCGCTATATTCATCCTGAAGTTGGTTTACTCTCAAACGCGGATTGCCACTCCACGTGCGGACATCCTGTACCAAAACAAAATCCGAGGTAATTCTGTAATGTCTTTGGCCATTTGAAGTACACATAGCCATATTTCAACATTTAATACACATACCCGCAGCATGTATATAAATGATCTATCAATGCATTAACAAAAAATATATTTTTTCCAAGACATTCACGTACAACTAGTTTCCACTCTGTGGTTTAAGGTAGAGGAAGTGCCGTGTAGTGCATTCCAATCAAACGTTTCGAGATTCCCATTGGCAGAAAAACAATTACTTTCCAACCAAAAGGTCGATTCAGATATTTCATCAAAATACACATTTTGAGGTCCACAACACAAAATCGTAAAGGGAGCTCTGTTGCACTGTGAGGAGTACCGGGTATCGACACGTGTAGCCGAAGTCGTTAAGGCATGGACTCGTGAACGGAAGGTCTATGTTAAAACCCTGTCAGAACCGTCCTAAGCTTTTTTTTTTTTCGGGTTTTCCTCGGTCATAACCGATAAATGCCGGGGAGGTACACTAAACTTAGGCCTGGAACGTTTCCTTCATACATTTCCTTTCCCAATCATACATTTCATGCATCAGTGTCGTATGAAGTAAGAATGGGCGTAAAACAATACTTATACTAAGTGTAAAGGCGCGGCTGAGGTTATATAAATAGGCGTGACGTCACAGGGGAAGTGGTCTTCTGGCCTTGACCATTGTTGGGAGCACATTAGAAATTCTGCAGCTAATAAACCCGGCTCGACATCTTCAAGGCCAAAATAAAAGCCACGGTGGTTCTGCGGCAATAACCCAATCACGTCCTTCCATTTCCATCTTCGATATCGGATATTTAATATTCGGGCCCCGCTAACACTGCACTTCTCTTCTGGAATATTTATTTTTATTATCTGCCACCACAAAAAAGCTCCATTTTACGAGCGGCACGAACTTCCTCTTTGTACCTTCCCGTCGAACTGGATCGAAATCAAAGGAGGCTTCATATCCACCGTCTTCACTTCTCAGAATATTAATCATCTTCCTCTAGCGCTCCTTCAAACAATATGCAACATGCATTCTTAAGTTATGCACAGACTTGCGTGGCGTAGCAAAACCTTGGTACATTAAGGCAACTCTTATGCCAGCAAAATAATTTAGTACTGCAGCTGCAGTAAAATCGACAGCTAATACAGTATGCGGCAGGACAATCCACACTCAATTTATTGATCATTTGCTGTCCAAGTTTCCATAGCCATGGAGTATTTATTGCATATAATAGTTTGACATAGTGTGTTGGTTTTCGTAAATTACACAGGTCTACAAGTAAACATTTTTGTGGCCTGTTTTACATTTGAAATGCGATTCTTAATATTTCAGTACCGCTGATTTAAAAAATGACTCCGGTGTTTCTCCACCACATCAGGCTTTTTTTGCAAATCAAAAATGAAGTATTCACATATTTTCTTCGAAAAATGTATGTACTCATGAGTTGTATAAGAGCTACAAATGAATTTGTGAGGGTTTTTTGCCAAATATCACATTTAAATTCATTTTGTAAACAGCAGGCCAATAAAATCTTGTTAGTATGGTATCGAATGTTTGTCTCTTGGATTTTCTCTTGTGTGTTTTCGCGGAATCCCTACACAGCATCCAGCAGTAATCTACAATCATTCAAGAATTCCATCGTCCTTGTTATATCTCTCTATTTCTCGAATATCCTGATGGAAGCTTACTCTTGTTCCTCACTGACTGTTCCCAGACTGTCAGAAAAGACCTCCAGATATGAAAACAGAAAGTGTTATTTGAGACTCACGTTGCATCCTAAATTTCTGAACTTTTTTAGCATGTTGCTCACAATTCTAACATAGGATGTTTATTGTTTCTTGGAAAGTGATCTATAGCTTCTTTAAATGCATTCCAAGCATTTTACTCTTCAAACTGCGTGTCTTTAAACACAGCTCTGATTTGCGGACCCACAAAGATTTTTTTTTTTTTGCTGCAGAAAGAGCGGGAAATTTGACATTGAGATATTTGAAACAATCACCATCTTGATCAAGTGCCTTTACGAACTGCTTGATTACACCAAGTTTAATATAAAGAGGTGGTAAAAGAACTTTCTTAGGATCCACTAGGCTACCTCTATGTCCTTACTACGTGATAAACTTCTCTTTTGGGCCATTGTCTTTGTTTCCAATATTTGTCTCTTGCCCTACAATCCCACTCGCATAAATAACATGGACATTCTGTGAATCCCTGTTGTTGGCCTAATACCATACAGTTTACTTTCAAATCTCCACCCATCAACCACTGATGTTTAACATATTTAATTCTCTCCAAAGCATATTTCAAACCTACATAATTCTTCTTCAGCTTCACTGAGTGCACTACTGGAACTGAAGAATTCTGCGTGTACTGCTTCCACTGTGAAGCAGTACACCCTTAAGACTTCTGTTACTAGAATCAATAAATAGCCTCCATTCAGTGGGTCATATCTTCATTAAGTCTGGAATGTTATTACAGTAAACTAGATTTTCTTCTTTGCTGAAGTATTGCAAGACATCCTTTTCTCTGCTCGTGTACAAAGTCACCGATGTATCAGCTTCCTGTAGTATGGAACCCAACACCTCATCTTCATCTTGGGGAAGATTTAAATCCCTTACAATATCATTTAGCTTGGCTTGTGATAATGGTTGTGGTGCATTTGATGCTTAAGGAACGCACTCCCCGGTACAAGTGATGAAGTTGAATCACTGTTACTGTCTGTAGGTGGCTTAGTTAAAGCAATACCAGGGCCATCGGCCACTGGTCTCTCAGCAGATGGCAAGCTTGGGTATACAATTCCTGTTTTGTTCTTTGCATTAAAACCCTTCACAATGCATGCACGTAAGCAACAGTCAATACTGTGATTGTGAGGTTAACGCCACACCATTGGTATTCTAAAACGTAGTGATCGTTTTTCTCCCCGTTGTCCAATTTTGAAATTGTCAACATAAACACTGCACACATTATGAGGAGCCCAAGACCAGGATTGATCTATTTCAATTTCGAAGTAAGCTTGTACGCTTTTCTTTTTTTTTTTTTGCTGCAGAAAGAGCGGGAAATTTGACATTGAGATATTTGAAACAATCACCATCTTGATCAAGTGCCTTTACGAACTGCTTGATTACACCAAGTTTAATATAAAGAGGTGGTAAAAGAACTTTCTTAGGATCCACTAGGCTACCTCTATGTCCTTACTACGTGATAAACTTCTCTTTTGGGCCATTGTCTTTGTTTCCAATATTTGTCTCTTGCCCTACAATCCCACTCGCATAAATAACATGGACATTCTGTGAATCCCTGTTGTTGGCCTAATACCATACAGTTTACTTTCAAATCTCCACCCATCAACCACTGATGTTTAACATATTTAATTCTCTCCAAAGCATATTTCAAACCTACATAATTCTTCTTCAGCTTCACTGAGTGCACTACTGGAACTGAAGAATTCTGCGTGTACTGCTTCCACTGTGAAGCAGTACACCCTTAAGACTTCTGTTACTAGAATCAATAAATAGCCTCCATTCAGTGGGTCATATCTTCATTAAGTCTGGAATGTTATTACAGTAAACTAGATTTTCTTCTTTGCTGAAGTATTGCAAGACATCCTTTTCTCTGCTCGTGTACAAAGTCACCGATGTATCAGCTTCCTGTAGTATGGAACCCAACACCTCATCTTCATCTTGGGGAAGATTTAAATCCCTTACAATATCATTTAGCTTGGCTTGTGATAATGGTTGTGGTGCATTTGATGCTTAAGGAACGCACTCCCCGGTACAAGTGATGAAGTTGAATCACTGTTACTGTCTGTAGGTGGCTTAGTTAAAGCAATACCAGGGCCATCGGCCACTGGTCTCTCAGCAGATGGCAAGCTTGGGTATACAATTCCTGTTTTGTTCTTTGCATTAAAACCCTTCACAATGCATGCACGTAAGCAACAGTCAATACTGTGATTGTGAGGTTAACGCCACACCATTGGTATTCTAAAACGTAGTGATCGTTTTTCTCCCCGTTGTCCAATTTTGAAATTGTCAACATAAACACTGCACACATTATGAGGAGCCCAAGACCAGGATTGATCTATTTCAATTTCGAAGTAAGCTTGTACGCTTTTCTTACAAATGAGTTTTTTTTTCTGCTTCTTCACAATAAAACTACCACAAATATAACAAAATGAATTTGGATTATTTACACAACACCTTCTTTCCATTATGCTGTACTGAGATGACAAAGATAACAAAATGGTATTATTTAAGCAGCTTAAAATGTGCTGTCATAAAACAGTTAACTATTTTCTTTTAGTAGCTTTATTCCAATAGATGGCATAGTTGTAGTAGTGTAATGATTCATGATCACATGAAAGAGAGACGACTGAATGAAAATGGAAGATATGAATTTTGAAAGAAATGGTATGTGATACACAATATGGACTTCATTTTTGGAATCAGGACATGGAATTACTGTAAAAAGACCTGAATATCTAAAACAGCAAAATCACTGTTGACCTGTGTTATTGTAGTTCTCAGAAAGAAGTGCAGCATTATTTTCGGTCATGCGGAGTATAAAACATCAGAATGGACCGAGGTTGCTTCACGTTTCAATGAGGCGTTTGACAAGTTCCGACGTACGGGAACTATGACAACGAAAGAACCGTCTCCACAAACGAGAAGCAGGGACATTTGTTGGCGTACCCTATGACGAACATCACT
Organism: Deroplatys truncata; assembly: GCA_030765065.1. NCBI lineage: Eukaryota > Metazoa > Arthropoda > Insecta > Mantodea > Mantidae > Deroplatys > Deroplatys truncata. The sequence continues at coordinate 28,333,176 of CM060986.1, forward strand.
GAAACTGGTTTGAGCTATGTGTGTACTGCGGATGTAGAATTTGCTGAGCGTCTAACAGGAAGGGCTGAGCGAGCCCTTTTGCAGTATTGTAGCAGAGTGTTGTCTATAACGTACGATGATCCTATTTCTTCTGCAACACTGAGTTTTCGGATGAAAGCCATATTCACCTTGATGGCAACGTTGGGGATGGGGGGGGGGGTGTTCAACGGTCAGATATCATTGTACAGAGACCAAAATGCAGTGTGTGGTTTACGTCATCTATGTGTCCTAGTAATCTTTGTTCATGCACACGTTGAATACTCTTCAGAAATGTTATGAACAATGTGTGATTAATATGGGTCACTTTTCAAAAAAATATTGTATCTGTAACGACCTGTCAATTGCCAGGATCATATCAGCGTCATCGGTGTGCCGGAATTTCGTCCCGCAGTTCTTTTACATGATAGCAAATCTGACTTGGGGCTGTCGCTTTTACTTATAAACGATCTGTCTGGTTCGAGTTTGAACACCGACCTTGGGATCAAAATACCAGCACCCAAGCAACTCAATCCCCAGACCGACAATATGGGGCACGACACCAGATGTAGTTATTCTTCAGTAAGAGTTCCGATCGTTCCAGTTCCAAAATAAGTCCGGTACAATTCACGAGTACTTTAGTATAGCCATAACAGCAACATATTCTTGACATGCTGTATGGGAAGAGAAGAGACCCTTCTCTCCAACACACGGGCCCGATTGTCTAATTTTGTTTAAAATTATGTTGCAATCAGGTCCTTTGGCACCAACTGAGGAGGCACTTACAGAAGTCCTGGAATCCGGATATAGTAAGCTTGCCGCCCCTGGGTGTGGCTGGACGGAGGGAGGGAGGCGGAGTTTGCAGCTGCTATGTCGCAATGTTATTCTCAATTAACCGAAGCGAGCATTTATTTAGTATTACTACTGCTATGCTGCAACATTGTGGTGTTCGGGGCATCAACATCGCGGAACAAAACATCTGATAAATTAATTTTCTCGTCTTTAATGTTCCCACCACCTGGGAAGTTTTCGTTATTTTTGGTTTTCTCGAAATCGGCTCCTCTGATTTTTATTAAAATCAGAAATATTTAAGGTATTTACATGACATATAAAATGCATATGTTGAATGCAAGAAATTAAGTTTTACTCGAGTTTTTTTTTTTTTCAAGTCCCAATCCGACAAACATTTTTCAAATTAAGCCGGATCTCGGTCTACGGGCCGGACCGCGCAGGCTTCTAACGCAACCACGCGAATTCGTACTTAGTGTTAACGAGAGTTCACATACCGCGTTACAGCTAAATAATTACTCACCTTAAAGAGATATTGAAGTAACCGCCTTGTATAATGATGCTAATGATCATTTTGGGTAGTTGCTTTCGCATGTATCGCAAGAACTCTACTGCGCCTCGAGTATTTTCTAAGTCAAACAATGTACCACAGTGCGCAAGCTCCAAGTTGGATGTCTTGGTTCACAAGATAAAACATTTGCTTCGAGTTTCTATTTCAGACTCGATACTGCAGCATAAATGGGGTGCCATTATTTAACTCCAAAATACCCGAGCGCTCAACAATTTTGATACCCATACCACTCTCTCATTACCAGCGTATTTGTACCTTGTCATCTTGTTATTGGAGTAAAATGTCATTAGATACGTATCAAGTTTTATTTGTTTATCTTGGTTTCAGCTTGTTACGGTGAACTTCAGAAAGTTAACTTTTAGTTTATTGTCGGTTTGTATTAATTTTGTGGCGAAAAACGCTCGCGTTCTACTTCCAGACTCTGCTGAGGGTCGGGAATGATTCTGGCTGCCAGAAGGTAGTAGATATGTTTTAATTAACGTTTTAGATCGGTCAGAAATACCTATCCTACTTCATTACTTGGACAAATTTAAACAAGTTACTATAATATAAGGTAGAAAACTTTATGATATGAACAAAAGCGAAAAATGTCTTCTCATTTCCGACGTCGTCTTTCTTACTGGAAACTCGTGAAGCAATACAAAAATCAAATGTTTGTATGGGGTCATGGAACAGGGCGGTTTGTTTAAAGGAAAAAGTTTCATATAAAAAAAACGGATCACTTTATTGTTACAAACACAGATACACAGAAGACCGCGTAGTATTATCAGTCCATACTTGCGGGAGGCGAAGTTCCATAGAGCGCCTCGTGAACAAGCTGTGATATTTGTATTTTTAGCAGGGACTTTCGATCAGGTTTGATGCGTCTGAAGCTGGGCAACAGAGCGCGGAAGAACATTTCATCCTCGTCGTGGGTCGAGTTGGAAGAGGGCCTTCGTGTCCTGTTGGACGACGACGTGCTGGAAGGAGCTGTGGAGGAGTCGTGGTGATGGAGGAACGAGCCATCTCCCAATGGAGTACCAGTAGGGGTCGTGGGATCGTAGCTCGTGGACGCCGCCTGTTGCAGCCAGTCTTCCTCAGAACCGGAATTGTGATGACGGGTGGCCTCCAACTTTAGCGAACCACCTCCGCTGTACGTCCTGTATTCATCATTCAAGCAATTACAAAATATCAACAAACCGTAACCAACTTCAACTGTAGCAAAATCTATGATAAACTTCTTAATGTGTACAGTCTCTTTCATCAAAACTCCCGCTCAGATTATATTGTCTTGAGCATAGCTAGGAGGACTGCTAATTAGTCAATGATATTCCCAGCAGAGTTGTGCAAAAAAATAACTAAAATAAAATGATTTATAACGCACTAAACGTTCTGTTTTACATATACAATGGGTGCCGTAAAATAATGTGCAGAAAATTGTACATTAGAAAGGCAGTACTAAAATACGAATTTTGGGAAAATGGGTATATATTTATATTTCTTGTAATTTGCGGAGAACCGACCGGCATTTATGCATATTTTGAAATATTCTTCAAAGTTTTTGAACATATTTGAACCGTTAAGGAAATTTTCATGAATACCTTTTAAATTCTCTTCTAAAACAAGTGTAGTAATAAATATAATCGTTATTCAAAATTTCAAAGCTAAAAATTACACGAATCACGTTTTTCGGGTAGCAAATTTACCCATGCTAAAATTACTTTTAGTTTAGTGTGAAAAAATTCTGCCAATTTCCTCAAATGTGAAGAAAGCTGCCCTCATGGGACACTTAACATGCTGGAAAATGTGCTACTCAGAAAGCTCTGCTTTTATTAAAAATTAAAACATCCAAACGTTTGCGAAACCTGTTAAATAATTTTGGCGATTTGACTCCAAAAATGTCACTATGTATCCTTAAGAGCAATTTAGTTTTAGCCTATTCTTTTCTAATTCAGGAAATGCTTACTGCTAAAATACAACCGCAAGGTTGAAATTAGACAAGGCACTTGTTTACTCAGCAACTCTCGAGAAAGAATCACTATATTTAGTATTGCGGGTTTACTTTCTTTGGTCAAGAGATTGTAAAGTTTTATACATATTAAGTGGATAATAAATTCATTCATACTGTTGAAATACGTTAACAGTGTTTAAAGTATTCAAATGTGCCTGTGATTGAAATCTATTTACAACATTATGGTAAGGCTGTAATATGGAACGTACAATGTAGTCTATTATTTTTACTGGATATGCTTATCACTTCGCTTGAAGTTCTAAACTTCTTAGGAGTACTAATGAACGAGACTGTACAACTTTAAAGTCAGTTATATCTTTTTATGAACGCATGGAATAAAAAGAACAGGAATCTAATTTGTCCCAATTATGTACAAATTCTAGCATGCTGGGGTTATGATTTCCTAACGCTGCACCGAGGGAATACTCACCCAATGCAAATTTTCTGAAGGGAGGGGTAGGGGTGGAACAGACAAGCTGACATGAATTAAAAAGCAGCAGCAGTCAGTTACCTAACATGACTTTTTCAGTGATGTGACATCTCATGTGAGAGACACAACCAACTTCCTCTGTTGTATTCTATTATTTTTCTGTAGTTCTGTAAAAACCTACTTTATTTTGTTTCTGGCCCGTTCAATGTCTGGGCGTATAAATACAAAATCAGGAATCTTATTATTTGTAAGGCACAGTCTCCAAAAATGCGGAGGCATTTAGAGGGAGAGAGTACAGATAGATTTAGAATAAAAAATGAGTGGTCTATAAATAAGATAAGTATTTTAACCCACTAACTGCCATGGTCCCCATTTGGGGATTGTTATTTCTATTTGAATTTTGAAGCTCTTCTTATGTTTGGCAGACTTGATTTCCTCTTTGCATTTTGTCTGGCATCTTCAAGCTTTTGTATAAAGTAACAGTTATAAATTCTAAAACAGACTAGTTATAAAGAGCGATTTGTGTACCGAAAATAACAATTTCAACACTCTTTTACACCAGAATTTAAAAATATATATAATTACACACGAAAATTTAAATTGCACTATATTATTTTGTTCTTTAATGTCTGTAAAAGATATCCAATGTCATTTTACTTTCACATCTCCATTTATCTTTGCTCTGATGGCTTTTCAAAGCTCGATTCCCATTTGGGGCTCATGATATATGCCACCTACAATTTTTCCCCTTCATTTTCACATGGATGGAACGTCCTTATAGACTAATTGTGGTATCTGATAGCGAAGATGAAGATTTAACTATTGACATTGTCGAGCCCCCTCCGAATCGTGTAGATAGATAATGTATCGGACTTGAGGATTTTTATGAGAATATATTAGATGATACACTTCCACCTGATGTCCTTACAAGTTTGGAGTTGCACACTATCCGTGGAGTGAAGGTTTGTGAAACATCAGAGCATAGTGCTACTAAACAGAGTGAACATCTGAAGAGGGGGGAAAAATTAAGAGCGGTGAATTCAAAATGGTAAAAATAATGGAACTTACTGCAGTAGGCCTACATATCCTGATATGCAACAAATTGAAAAGCATAGAGGCGATTTGATAGCAAGTCTAAAAGAAAAAACTGCAGTCGAGGCTGTTATAGGACTTTCTTGGTGAGGCAATGTTTTGATGATTGTCAGAGAAGTGTGCTATATGCCTGCCACAATTTTCAACTTTCTGTGTTAAGAAGTTCGTGGAATACTATTCTTCAATGGATATTATGCACTGCCTCAAGAGCAACTATACTTGTGCGAAGATGAGGACTTTGACATACCATGCGCAGGAAAATGCTAGAGTCGGAACAGATACCTAGAGATCAAACGATATTTACATTTCAATAATAACGAGTTTCTGAGCAGCATCCCTGGGAATGCCAGAGACACGACTTCAAAATTCCTCCCCTAATTCACCATCTCAACAAAAAATTTCTTGAAATTTGGTGTTTACTCTGAAAATCTGAGCATTGACGAGCAAATGGTTAGGTACCATGGCCATCACTGTCTCAAACAATTCATCCGGGGGAAGCCAGTGATATTTGGTTTCAAGCAGTGGACTTTGTGTTGTTCCCAAAGTAGCTATTGTATCAAATGTCAGTGTATGAAGGAAAAATAAGGATTCAGATGATGTTTCAGTTATGGGTCTTGGCGCTTCAGTAATACTCCTACAGACTCCCTAACTTCAGAAAATATACTTCGACAACTTCTTTACAAGTTTTCTCCTAATGAAAAGGCTTAAGGAAATTAGGATGAGAGCAATGGGCACAGCTCGGATGAACAGAATGAACAATTGTTCTATAGAAAGTTGCAAGAGTATGAAGAAAAAAGAACGACTACAGGTTTGATAACAACAATGAGATCTTAGCAGTTACATGGAAAGACAACAGCTGTGTGAAGCTTCTAACAAATCATGAGACCATTGAGCCGATAAACCATATCAAGAGATGAAGCAGAAATGAAAGTAAGGAGGCGCAGGTCCCGCAGTCAAATCTGGTAACAGAATACAACAAGCACATGGGAGGCGTGGACAAACTCGATTGGACTGTGCGAAAATATCGCATAAGAATCCGAGGGAAGAAATGGTACTTTCCACTGATAACTAATGCAATGGATGTGGCGTTGCTAAATGTGCACGCTATCTATTGCCTCACCAATGAAAATATACCATTGTTTCAGTTCAGGAAGGAGGCTAGAGCATATCTCGTTCAGTCCCAAAACAGGCTCGACGTCCATTGTGTTCGAAGCCATCTTCATCCGCGTTCCAGGAGCTCTGGTTCCAGACATATGATCGAACGCAGGACCATGCGGAAAACAAAGAAAATTGCAGTTTTATCTACATTCTTTTATGCAGCAAGATTTTGTATCTCTATTACGGTTTACCAATTATGTAAAAGTCATACAGAATGAAGAAGACTTCAGAAGCTATTTCTAAATAATTCAAGATACACGTTTCATTTGCCATAGGAATATCTTAAACATAGGGTATTTTAATCAAAATACAACTATTTTTGAGGAAATCAAAATGTTCGAAAAAGTTTCCATATAAAGGATAATTTGGTGTGGAGAGATGTTCTAGAAAATCTTCACATCGCATCCTTAAAAGATGCTAGAGTTAGAACGCTTTTCTAATTCTTTATTCAGGGGCCTCAAAACATGAATTTCCGGTGAAATCTCGGTATCTACTTTTTTGGGTGGAATACCACACCTTCTCTTTTTGCTGTTAAGTACTCGTATGCAGTAGAGAAATAACAATGGACAATCTGCAAGTTTTCAGCTGTCTGTACCTGTTGTTTGGTCTGCAATTACGACTTAAAAAAGTGAGATGTCAATGGAAACGTGGCAATTTATTAAAAAATGTCGAGCCCCCATATTTGATGAACTTTGCAAATAATACATACGAGATGACAATTTATAATGCAATCCCTCTAGATTGTGAACAAAACTGATTTAGAAATTTCGCAATTTCTTTTTATTTACCTGTGCATCTCTTGACTGACGAGCAATAAACTATGTTTATTTCTAAACTTGGTTTTACTGCGTATGATTTTTGGGAATAATTTACAAAAGCTCGTTTATATTTTAGTCTGAATCATCTCTAAATTAATGAACACAAGCATTTAAGATTTTCTTACTGCATCGAAACAAAGCTTATGCAAAAAAGTTGCCATGTTAATAAAAAAAACCCGTTTCTCAGATGTAGCCGCGTGTTTAAATAATATTAAATTTAAAGGTTATAGTTTAATTATCACAATATTTAATTATACACATAGGTGCATAATTTTATTTCGGGTTAAGTAAAAATGTAAAACTATAGTTTATATTTAAATTAATAGAGAAGTTTTCAGCTAAAATATTCGTGCATTATGAAGGTTTTATCTCAATTATCTTGATAGAGACTGGGTTCAGTGCCAGTAACAGTAAGCTGGAAGTGGCTGGTTTTTGTCATGTTGTAATGTATTTTAACAGCCGTAGTGGAGCGTTGCAGACCAACTGTTAGCACTTACCTCCCTTGTTTCTCTTTGGAGTTTGTAACATCATGGCTAACATAATTGCATCGTTACATAATTAACATAATTACAGTTGGTTCAACTTGAAGCTCCGGATTGCACGTTGTAAGTCGGCACGGGAGTGAATTTGAGATGATTTTGTGGTTTACCGGGAAAATGCGAGTCAGCTAGGGAATTAAAATGTTATGGTAGCTCAGAGCAAACGGATGGAAACCGGAAGATCCATGTTCACATTTCAAACAATTTCTTGCGAAAATTTATAACAGGAAGTAGACAGGAATAGTTTCATATGAATAACGTTTACTCTCGCCTTGAAAATAAACAGTCGCGCGACTGTTACACGCCGGATTTTCTATATTATGGTTGCTAATTAACAGAAATGAGGAAATAGATCAGTCTGATAATCGAGCTAAACATGTTTAACTTGATGCATTTTTTTATTAATCTTAAAACAATGCAATTTCTCTGAAATGTCCTAAAACTAATTACTTTCTCTACTACGTATAGTAAGTGAAGTATTGTATTCCACCCAAAACTTCGATACCGAGATTTCACCGGAAATATGTTTCGAGACCCCCTGAATCCAAAAAAAAAGCATTTTTGGAAACATGTCCGTGTGTGTGTCTGTCTGTGAACAGCATAACTCAGAAACGAACAGTCGGATAAACACCAAACTTGGTATTTAGGTTCAGTATCTTCCAGAGATGCGACACGAAGGTTTTCAAGAAAATCCCCCCGCCAAGATTACCCTTTACATAGAACATTTTTCGAAAACTTTAATTTTCTCAAAAATGGCTAACGATTTTGATTAAAATATCAGATGTTTAAGTTATTTTCATGACAAATAAAATGTATTATGTTGAATTTTCTGGGAATGTCTCCAAAAGTATTCTTCATTGTGAACGACTTTTGCATAACTGGTAAACCATAAAAGATAGACAAAATTTTACTACACAAAAAATGTAGATCGCGTTAAAATACACAATTTATGTCACTTTTTTTTTTTGTTGAGTGAACCATTTTCGAGATATTGTTTGTTATTCCCTTAAATTTTTCAATACTTATTTTCACAAATGGGAATTCGTTATTCAATTTTTTATCTTGTATATGCAAAGAGTATTAATCTGTGGCAAAGGGAATGGTGCTGCGCCTAGCAACCAGCTATTAAGAGATATGTATATGCTTAAAGGCTACTGTATTTCTATATTGCCCTTGTAAATATATATTCCCCTTACATCTACAAGAAAATTAGCAATAAGATAAAGTCTGCAAATGTTTATCTCGATTAACATGAAGTAGATGGAGAATAAGCGTTTGTAAAAATAGTTTATACAAGAGTAGAGAAAAGTCATGTGAGTGCAACGCATCAGATTTTTTTTAATCCATTTTATGCTGCTTTTCATTATGTGGTTTTACCTAATTTACCCATTCCCCACCAATGCTGGGTAAAAAGTTACGCCCATCATTATACAAATCCAAAATATTACTCGAAAATATTTGTCTTCGTGCAGTGAAAGCAAAATCATATCTAAAACTTGTGCATTTAAAAACTCAAAAGAAATAAATCGTGGGGTGGAACCAGAGGGTATTTTTACCATTTTGCTGACATTTCCTCTTGGAATTCTTGAGAAATATTTTTGGGAACAAGATTCTTGAAATATCAAAAAACACGAAGTCAAAATTCAAACGCATTTGATTAACATTGATTGGATTCAAAATAATATTTTAAAATTGTTTATTTACAGGTGACCATAAACAGTTTTTTTTAAACTGACTCTGGAGTAGAGTGGTCAGCATTCTGGCTTCTTTACCCAGAGGTCCCGGGTTCGATTCGGGTGGGGAGGGAACATTTTTTCTTTAATTAGAATTATTCCCTACCCTCCACGGAGTCTGGGAAGTCTAAATGTAAGTTTTCTTAAAACAGTTATGGAGTTTAGTTTGTAAAGCACCCGATACGAGCGAATAGCTAAATGAGGCTATACAAATAAAAGGATTTAAAAAAAAAAGTGTAACGTGAAAACTAGAGGTACAGAAGGACACTCACGATCGTGTGGACAGAGTGCAGGGAGCCAGGAACGTGAGCTGATCGAAGAATATGTAACGCTTGCGTTTCACGGAAGGCGCACAGCCTCCGTATGACGTCATAGTCTTGAGCTCTCTGGTGAAGCCATCCCGAAGAGTCTTCCACCGCGTCTTACAAGTCGCAACTGTAATACACAAAACTTTCTCCATTATGTAATAACCTCAACGGAGCTGTAAGGTCAGGTTCAATGTTAACGAGTGGATTCATTGAGACCGCCACGCGCGGCGTTGGGGAGGGGAGGGAACACGCCGCTTTTTCCCAAGGAGGTCAAACTCCCGCTACTAACACCAAGGTCTCCTCACAATGAACGAGTTTCTGATCTGAGTGGGAGAAATTAAAATGTCACTTCTTTCAGCACCCAAACTTCAGGGAGGAGTGAAATGCAATTTTACACTTTTTGATTTTAAACTTTAATGCACGTACCTGCGAAATTTTATTACCCTAGGATGCAAGCAATCCTTGTTTTGGACGCCGTTTTCAAAGAACCACGTCAATTAAATTTGCAATACTATGGTTCAACTGACGTTGAGAAAATAATGCACAGCTTATGAGCCATACTTTTTATTGCACATATCCCTTTGTTTTCAAATGGTTTCATCTTGGAGAAACTTTATATACCCATGGGTAATAATCAGATGGAACAGCCATGACAATCGCTTGCCCTCCCCATGGGAGTTACCAACGTAATGTGCAGTGCGAACAGAAATAAAGTACGGGCAGTTAAGAAGGGGGCCTTACGTGACCTGTACTATTTTCTCACGTAGGTTTCTTTTCTTTCTTTTATCTTTCCATATTCAAAATCTATCAAGGATCCCGAAAATTTTTCCAAATCGCTCTTACGTATGTTTAATAAAATGTCCGATTGGAAAACTACCCACTTTATAAAAATTGCATTTGGACACTTCAGTAACATCTTAGGGAACTGATCATTTTTATTTTAATTGCTAGTTGTGTCCTTAGCTTGCAGTTATCTCCTGCTTAACTTCATTTAACAATTCGCACAGAAATGACCCGTGAATTACTCCCAAACTATTTATTCTGTGCTGAATTGCTCAACTGGGCAAAAAGGAACGAGGCAAAGGTGCACAAAGCAGTAGCTTAGCTGTAAAGCAGTTTGGAGCGGTCAGGTAGTGACTTCATTGCGAGCTGATTACAGCATTAGTGGCCTAAATATGAAAAGAGAGGACGCTCAAAAGCAGCCAATAACCACGTGGAAATTACTAACCAGGAATAAATATGTGGATCAAGTATTACTGATAAAAGTGAGGAGAAAGAAAGCCAACAGATATAGTTCCTCCTCTGCGTTAGCAATGAGCGAGTATGTGCAGGACGTGAAAGATGTTCCAGCTCGGTATCTCGCTTTTAACAATCAAAGAAGATCAATAAAGTGGTTAATGATATCAACGTAGTCGAGCCAAATAAAATCACAAACCAAGCCAGTGCTCATAAACACCTAACGTTTTATTGCTGCAAGCACGGCACGCGCAGCGCGGCAACACTGTAAATACAACACGCTGAAGGGAAAACTGGTTTAAGTGAACCTGACCTTCCAGCTCTCCTCTTTCCATCGCTCTTAATATTCACTTATTATACAATACAGTCTTCCTTCCGGTAAGAGAATGTGTTATGGTTGCCAAAACGACACCCCTTACTTACTTACTTTAATCTCATTTGTGGCGCTTCTCTGCTATAAAAACGTTTATTACGCTCCACCAAACTCCCAAGAAATTCTGCTTTCTGCCAAATGTTGCAGGGAATTTACATTGAACTAGCGATTGTTACAATAGCGTTTGCTACGGTTTAGTCTACACACTGCTTTAAAAATCCTGAATATAATATACAGTTTCGGGCATTAGTATTCCCCATTTTGGTGTAAATCGGTTTTCGAGGACTTTCCACAGCGAAGGAGGGGTGAAAACGTGTTTCGCTCTGCGTGGATTTAAATCATGGGCGTAACTTAGGTAGCATTTGCCCTCCCCAGCATGCTTCAAGAACAAACCTGCGTTCTAAAAATTAATATATTCGTTTTCAGTTAAAATATACGCCTTATGAAGTTTTTATTACAATTACCCTGCACTGACAACAGGACTGCGTTCAGTGCTAGTATCAGTAAGCTGGGAGGCACTGCTTTTTGTACTGGTTATACATTTTAATTGTTCTGGAGTGTCAATGTCGTAGCGGAAGGTTGCAGACAAACGGTTGGCGTTTAATTTATGTTTCTCATAATAGTACATCACAGCTAACATAATTACATCGACTTGCTCTTTAGTAGTCTCACTGGACAAACCGCGTATTAACTATTTGAAACCATTTCTTGTGAATATTTATGAGTAACAGGCAGTAGATATATCATTACAAATGAAGTTTCACATGAGTAAATTGTGGATTAGCAATAAAAATAAATTAAAAAGTTGGCAACTGTTTACACACCTTTTTACTTTCTCTACTACGTATAGTAAGTAGGGGAAGTATTGTATTCCATCCAAAAATTCGATACCGAGATTTCACCGGAAATACATGTTTTGAGATCCCCTGAATCCAAAAAAAGCATTTTTGTAAACATGTCCGTGTGTGTGTCTGTCTGTGAACAGCATAACTCGAAACGAACAGTCGGATAAACACCAAACTTGGTATTTAGGTTCAGTATCTTCCAAGGATGCGACACGAAGGTTTTCGAGAAAATCCCCCACCCCAGATTACCCTTTACACGGAAGATTGTTCGAAAATTTTAATTTTCTCAAAAATGGCTAACGATTTTGATTAAAATACCATATGTTTAAGATATTTTTATGACAAATAAAATGTATATCTTGAATTTTCTGGGAATGTCTCCAAAAGTATTCTTCATTGTGAACGACTTTTCCATAACTGGTAAACCATAAGACATAGACAAAATTTTACTACACAAAAAATGTAGATCGCGTTAAAATACACAACTTATGTCATATAAATTTTTGTTGTTGAGTCAACCATTATCGAGATATTGCTTGTTATTCTCTTAAATTTTTCAATACTTATTTTCTCAAATGGGAATTCGTTATTCATTTTTCTTGTCTTGGATATGCAAAGAGTATTAATCTGAGGGAAAGGGAATGGTGCTGCACCTAGCAACCAGTTATTAAGAGGGATGTATGTGCTTAAAGGCTACTGTATTTCTATATTGCCCTTGTAAATAAATATATATATATATATATATATATATATATATATTCCCCTTACATCTACAAGAAAATTAGCAATAAGATAGAGTTTGCAAATGTTTATCTTAACATGAAGTAGATGGAGAATAAGCGTTTGTAAAAATAGTTTGTACAAGAGTAGAGAAAGTCATGTGATTGTAACATCAGATTTTATTATTATTATTATTATTATTATTATTAAACGATGTTTCATTTACCTGAAAACTGTCCGAAAACTACTTTTAAAATAATATACCTATACTGCGTTTCACTTTGCACCAATGAAACAAGGTCACAAGTTACGCCCATGATTTAAAATATTGAGCATTGTTTCCCATGATTATGAAAACTTTTGATCCAGTATTTTAGAGTCATAACATCTCAATGGCCGGTTTCTGTCTCCAGAAGACACTTTTCACGACAAATATTTGGCAGTAGAGAGGCAGTTTTGCCTGTCCAACATTTAGTGTTGGCTAGTTCGCGAAGAAGGGAATGTCTTGGGATTGAGAGATCTGCCAATATTGGCGAGTTGTTATTTTAGAGCAACCGTTCACAGGTGGCTTCGGCTCGCTTGACAGCGTGGTTCACAAGGCACACCCTTGGAGAACTGAATCTCCAGGGCAGCAACTTTCTCTTGCTCCCCGAGGGCCGTCAAAATTGAGTATAATTGTTGACAAAGAACTGAATACGGATATGAGTAGAGTCGCCACTCTTTCATAAAAGCTCTAGAACGCTCCTAGCGGTCTTAGGTAATTACTCTGCCATCTGCAGAGTATTTCACACACTATTAGGGAAGACGTAAACAAAATGTCGCAAATTTGTGCCCGTGTGTATAATGAAACAAATACTTGACTGAACGAACTGGATCATTTGAAAGATTCAATTTTGTGTATGGGAACAATTTTATTATGAACTAGTACAGTACAACTATTTAGCCCACTGCTAAAATGACAGCATATACAAAGAGTCTCTTGTATCTAAAAACAAGCACCATCGTTACCAATTAGGATTCAAGTCAATATCGACCTCGATTGGGAAAGTCCCGAGTCCGTATTAAACCTGGCAAGAAGTTGTTTTCGCACTGTCACAATTGCGACTTGGGAATTTTTGTAGATGCGAGTAAGCATAAAATAGGCATTTACGTCTTTGTTTTTTCCCATAAATACTGGGGGACGCTCGGAAGTCTTTCAACTTCATCAACACACGGTGAATTTGTAGTAGACTTGGAGAGAAGGGGTATTTTTCAGTGACGGTTCCGACCGTTACACTTCCAAAAAGTATAACCATTCCAAAATAACAAGGTACGTCCACGTACCTCAACCGCAACAGCAAAATACTCTGATATGCCATTTGCCTGAGTCGAGCTCTTATTTATTTCAACAACATATGTAGGAAAATGTAGAATCGTTAGATAACCAAAACGATTTTCATTTAGGGAGGCCGTGGACGTGCAGATAGGTGGGTACTATTAACAATACATATACACTATATCTAAACTACTACAGCTTAGATGTCATCACCGCAATTGCCTTTCTCGTACGTATTGCAAGAGCTGCAATTTAACACAACGCACTCTATGATCAGAGCGTAAATTTTGGAACTAGTTATAAAAATACCGGAATAATTGCGTTCGTACAAAGTTGGACTGTTGTTTCGAACTATAAACTGGACCTACACTTTTTTTTTTTAATCTGTTGGAACGGCTCAATTCTCGGAACAGTTCCAAAACAAGTTACGTTATTTATCACTGCCTCTTGCTTGCTTAACAACCTGGACAAAGAGCGGGGAAATTGTATATGCGGTTCCTTCGAGTGATTTTTGAGGTTTCTGTAACAAGTATCATAGTGCCCCCCCCCCAAAGGGCGAAAGCCAAGACGCATGCCTCTTATTCTCAATGAAACTTTGTGCGCCACAAATGATCCAGAGTAAGCAACTTACCGGGGTGTCCAACAGCCTCGGCCACCTCGCGCCACAGACGGTCCTTCACCTCGCGGTTCGGGTAGGCGGGGGAAGCCACATTGTATAATGGTTCCCGCTTCTGCACCTCATGTATCAGCAACTCCACGTTCATCTCTGTACTGCCCTCCCTCCCGCCCGGCGCGGACCGGCGTGGCTTCTCGCGCCCGACCGCTCCCCGCGCAACCCCATGTCGTGGCGTGGCGCAGCGCAACGCGGCGTTGTCAAGCCGATATTCCCAAGGTCGCAAGCAACAAAGGCACAAGCAGGCGTGACGCGACGGGCCACCATATTCGCACCATATCGCCCGGTAGCTGTAAGAGCTATTGCATCAATGTAAATGTGCTACTGATGTTTACACACAAGCGGTACACAATATACTATAAACTATTGCACTGGTGCAAATGAAAAATCTAATGACTTTCTCGTACCACCTCTTCCATGAACTATTCTTACAAAAGTTTTCTTAATCGAAATAAGCATTTGCATAAAGGTTGCAGGCGCAAAGGTGATCCAGGAGGCTGAGGCGATAATCAAAGCTGTAAAAACCCGTAGTTATGCTGACTTTTAAATTCCATATTCCTTGCATGGCAATGCGAGAAACAACTGAATGGTGGCAGCACTTTTAAAGTTCAAACCAATCATAAGGTATACCTCAAATGGCTGATGCCACAAAAAATTTTATTTGAAGTAAATTGTGTGTTTTATAGAGATCTGCAGTTTTGATACAGTAGGTTTTGTCTATTTGTTGTTTATCAACTAATCAAAATACATTCACAATGAAGAGTTATACGATCTTCCCAGAAAATTCAATACATAAAGTTTATTAGTCATGTAAATATCTGGAACACATGGCATTTTAACCAAAGTATTTTTTTATAAAATAGAAATATTCAATGTAAACGGTAGTTTGCGGTAGCGGAATTTTCTTGGAAATCTTAAGTAAAGATGCTGAACTTAAATGCGCAAGTTTGGTATTTATCCGAATTTTCGTTGAGTTATGCTGTTCCAGACAAGCGCGGGGCCGGATATTTTTCTTAATCAGGTTATTCTGGAGACCCCAAAAACCTCGATATCGAATGCACCACTTACTGTAACAGGCACTAGAGAAGGTAATAATATCGTTCTCTACCAAAACAGAAGTCTGTGTCCACCAATCAGGAATAAAAATCCGTTTCACTAAACAAAATGTGTTCATTAAAACAAACAACATGCGCTTATTAAAACACAAGTCCGTGCTCATTAACCATAGTGCCAATCTGCATTCAACTATCGAAATCGATGTTCATTTAACATTTATAATCACAACCCCCTCCCTCAAAAGATCATGTATAGCAATACACTACTTTCTCTACCAGTATTTATTTCCATAGCTGTTCCACAATTGTTCATACAAAATTTAATTTTTAAAAGTATTTCCTCTCTAGGATAACACAAATGGTCCCTATATGATGTAGATATGCACGCACATTGTATTGCCTAAGGCGACTGTTTGTTGATAAAAACAAAAGAACGAACATAAAACAATCCGAAAGTGTACTGGAAAATTCAAACGAACTGGAAATATCTCCAGCGGCCAATGCAGTAAAAAACGTTTTCACAGAAGTTGCATATTATCGAGTTCTAACTTTTTTTTTGTCGTCACTAACTTTATGCACTTCTCTTGTTTTCCCCAGTTATAGAAAATGTAATGAGAATGATTTCTTCTAAGGTTACTCTCAGATAATTCAAGACATATTTATTCGTAAAATAGGTATATGAAACCTGATATTTTTCAAAATCCCTTGAGCGTTTTAGGGAATAAAAAAAAAAAGAATTTCATGCTTGGATGAAGGTGAAAATGCTCGGGTTCTATCCTTGGCATTTATCAGATTGTTTTGAAGCAATCTGTCTCCTCCCTCACTCAAGGGATCTCAGAATATCTGCTTTCTCGGCAATCTCGAAATGAAAATTTTGAGCGGTGGTGAAAGTAAAAATTCGTTAAGTGTAGCAACTATGGGTTCGACAATGCGGCTGTCTCCTTGACATTATCTTACAGACTATGGTTACAAAGAGAAACGGCGCACGGTATAGCATTGAAAAACATAACTTTAAGGGCACTATAACATTTTCGATACGCTGTCACCTAATGATAAAGTCCTATATACATACGTGGAGTTAACATTAGCATAAATACAAAATCAGGAGTATGTTCTAGATAACTTTTAAAATCTGAAGAACGAAGGTTTAAATTTGCCGACGTCCCATGCTCCTAGCACATTTGTAACAGTTGTCGTTTTAACTTCCTCATAAAGTTCATAACTATGACCTTTTATGACACTATTAAAAATCTTAAAGAAAAGAAAACCGACAGCTTTATAAATACCTTAACTATACGACATTTAATCGGTCAACACTCTTGCAAACTTTTAATTTATAAATTCTTCATTTCTATCCAATAGCTGTCAAATCACATGGTTGACAGCAACTATAGCAAATCGTCTGCCTTTTGGTCGCGTCACCAAATCGACCGCGGTGGAACGACTGCAAGTGCTTGGAGGTAAATTCTTTAGAAGATGCAGTTCCTCCATAACACAACTTTTGCGATTCCAAATAATATATGCAATCACGAAAGTTGAAAAACGACGATGTAAGCAAGTTTGTATATAATCCTCAATCGAAAGTCATCAAGCTCCATTAGACACGAGGAAGATATGTGATGTCATTTTACAGAAGCAGATGTTTACGTTGTCGAGATTTGAAATGAGCAATACAAAAGAATCTGCCTTTGACTGGTGCCAGTCTGAGAGGATTAACATACGACTGAAATTTTTCAGTAAGTTAAGAGGTTTATTCTAACACACATATGGCACCACTGCAGTTAAAAGAAAATGTAGGCTAATGCAATCCCATTATTTACGTAAAAAGATACAGATTCTGACACGCAGAAAACTCGGCTGCAGAAGACATTTACTGCAATAAATGTCACGTGAACTAATAAAATATCATCCTTCAAACGTGAGCTGTCTAATTCCACAGCTACCAGCGTCCGGACTGATTGAGCGTCAGGCATTTCGAAAAGCAGGACGGTAGCAGCTATCACTCAAATTGCTTTATTTTAACGTAATATTGCTAATATCTCAGATACTTTGTTAAAATCCCCAAATTGTATCACCACTATAAGCAGACCAAGAAATCTTCCAAATTTAAGTAACAACCGCCAAGGAGGGACTCAACATGGGGATCAGAGCAACACCCTCATGATCATTTCTACTTAACTGCGTTCAGGTAGTTTTCTTATGATGGAGTTCTCTCAATTCATCGAGGCCTCAAAATGCAGAAGTGTGTTGACAAATACGGAATTTGGCATGTATAGTAGTATTCGTTCTCGAGTTAGACACGAGAATTCCATGCAAATTAATTTCTTTTATAGGAACTTAGGACATAGCTCAAATTCATTACTTATCCATTTCGTTACGTTTCGGTTCCAAATATATGTACTTATTTCATACATACTTGCACTTTTGATCTTTGTGGGACTAAAAACATGCACAATGCGTATTTAAGGAACTTTTAGCTTAATCACGCATATAATACACACTATATTGAGTTTAAATGCATGTTTTAATGGTTTTGAGTGAACACCTACGTTTCTCGATTTTATAGCTCTTATTTTAGTTCCAGGAATCAGGATTGAAAAAAATCTGATGATACATTCACATGACTTTCCCTAACCACTGTTTTTAATGGGTATACAAACTATTCTTACTAAAGCTTATTTTTCTGCTATATTTAATCCAAATAAACCTTTGCAAAAATAGCTACATTACACATTTCGTTATAAATACAAAGAGAACAGCGATAGCCCAATGTTTAAGAACCGGATGCTCACCTTAAAATTTCATAGTGTTTCTATGCGATTGTGAGAAATAACTGAAAATCGATGCGACTTTAAAAAGAATCACAAGTATTGAACAATTAGAACCTTTAATAAACGATACCTCAGAAACGGCTTCTGCTACAAAAAAAACCTTATTTTAAGTAAATTGTGTGCTTTAAAGAGATCTACATTCTCTTGTGTGTGGAGCGTTTCGTCGTTTAACGTTCGCAAGTTATACAAGGCTATACAAAATTCCTTCCGAATGAAGACGACTTCCTACGCTATTCCCAGAACATTCAAGGTACACAGTTTAACTGTCATGTAAATATGACATGTTAATCAAAATCGTTAACCATTTGTTAGAAAATTAAAATTTTCGAAAAACGTTCCACGTAAAGGTAGTTGGGGTGGGGAGATTTTCTTGAAAATCTTCCGTGTCGCATCCTAGGGAGATACTAAACTCAAATACCAAGGCCATGGTAGCCTCTAGTTCCCGAGGTGGCGGGTTCAAGCCAGGCGGAGGACGATGGATTTTTTTTGGACGTAAAAATCCTTAGATGGCTTCCTTCGGAAGGGAAGTAAAGTCGGTGTCCTGTCTTAGATTACGGCACGTAAAACAACCTAAAGCCTGATAGAGGCCTCTGAGCAAAATTACTGGTCTTTCACGGCCAATATAGAATGGGATGCTAAGGACCACAGCAGTTAAAGAGCATCCATAAATAAAACGCAATTTAATTTCAAATACCAAGTTTGGTATTTACTCGACTTTTCTTTTTGAGTTATGCTGTTCACCGACAGACCACACGACACCACACACGGACATGTTTTCAAAAATCCTTTATTTGTATCTCGGGCGCCTCAAAACATATATTTCCGATGAAGTCTGGGTATCGAATTTTTGAGTGGAATTCAATACTTCCCGTACTTACTCTACGTAATAGCGAAAGTGAGAAAATAAAATAGAAATTTAAAAAAAAAAAAAAAAAAAAAAAAAAAAAAAAAAAAAAAAAAAAAAAAAAAAGCTTTTCCTGGACGGAAGCTTAATACAATTTGCCGACGGTCCTCTTCGTACTGTGTGTCAGATTGATTTATTACGTCTGATATTTTGAAAATAGAAGGGAGGAAATACAGAAGATTCAAAGAAACTGCCGATGAATAATTTAGTTCAATAAGCACGCTATTTCAGGGAGGTAGACTGTTGACGAATAGGAGTAGAAGGCTGTTCAGTTACTATTCTGCATAGGAAAACTTGTGACAGACTATGGTCAATCTTCAGACCCGTTCTTCGATTCAAACTTTCGGGGAGGTTGTAAATACCTTCTTCCCCCTTTTCCAGTACTAGTAAATACCAATTTAGAGTTTTCTAAATTTCGAATCATTCACACAAACTGTCTTTGCAGTGTAAGGACCTCGTAAGTGGTTAATGTGTTTGTGTTAATTGTTGCAACATGCTTCCGATTAAACCTTGCAAAAGTGTACTCTTTGCACAGTGGATTTAACGAACGTATTTTGTTCGATGTTGGGGATGTCGTATTCTGCGACTGTTACCGTTAAGTGGTAAGAACTGCCATTCTGTTTTCGAATATTTTATATGGCAATTTTTGTTTGTAAAACATTACAAAACTTTTAAATAATTAAATTACATCAATTTCTATTCATGTGATGTAGTGGCCATGGAGAAGTTGGCGCCGAGCAATCGGAATAAACAACGATAACTGCCGCTCGCCAGCGTCAACTCCAGGCGCGCTATCGGCAGATAACTAGAACCTTCTGGAACCTTGTTCTCTCTCCGGAAAGTGCGTCGAAATAGTTCTAGAACGTTGCGGGAAGGTTCCGCTTACTATATTGTAAGCAAGCGCTCTCAGGGAGCAAGTCAGTCAGAATCACTGACTCGGTCGGCCAGTGAGCGAGTTGGTGGGTAAGTTTCCCGTGCGACAACAGCGATCTATCAGCGAGGGGTTGTGGAGGTCTTGTGGTCGACTCCGGAGTAAAGTGAATCATCCAGCTTGAAGAGGCTACGTCTCGAAGGAAGTGAAGTAATGGAGAATTGAACAAGTTCACCTTAGTGAAGTGTTAGTGAAAATTAGTGAACTCCCAGTGGAACTGCTAGATAAGAACTTAGAGCAGTGACAGTTGAAAAACTGGACGAAGCACAATATCTAGGTAACCGTAAGGTCCATTACAATTTCACATAAAATGTATTCAACAATTTCAAGTCGACCAGCAAGTCCCATCTGCTTCACATATTGCCACAAACATGAACAAAAATGAAAGTTAATATTATTTTAATGTACTTTTCGTTTGATTGTGCATGTTTCATGCAATTTTCGTCTCTAGTTATGATGCTTACTAACAGTAGTCAATACAGACGCAGTCACTATATATTTTAAAGCGCTTCTTTCTTTCTTGTTTTACAGTATTCTTGATTAAATAGCGAATTTTTGGATGGTAAGCTGCATCTAGTTGAGGGTTGCATAAATTTAATGTCGTTGCCCAGTTCTGCAAGCTAATTACATGAATGGTACTGCAACAAGCAGAGAAACCTAAGTACAATCAGTCCCAAGTAAATCTTTTGTTCGATACACTTTACCGCTGCCACACGATGAGATATACGGTGTGGTCGGACCCAATCAACCAACTATACCTGGTGCCAATCAAGAAGGTGATCGACATTTCGCGGAGCGAGAGAGGCGACGTTGCCGCTCATCGCGACCACGTGCAGAGCGTGTCGAAGAAGACTGGGTTGCGCCTGCATTGTAGAGCGGATACTATTTATATTCGTATACGAAGACAATTGTAAAATAATGAATCTACGTGCAGAGGATGGATCATGCAAGAATATATCAGTGTAAAGATCTGCGTTAACAGAAGAAATATACCTGTGAAATATTGATGCTTATTCTAATGGAAAAATGCCACTGATTTCCGAATCGCTTGCATCGCTGTTGCTGCTGCTGCTCGCTTGATAGACTTATTCGGTTCCCGAGTGTGCCCAGTTTTTCGTTTGGGTACGCTATCTTTGTCACCATTTTTGGACATTCTTAAATATCCATTAAACACAATTATAAATGCTCACACACGCACAAATACACGTAACACAAGGCAAATATACAAATACGACGACGCAAAAGAACTTTTCAGTACGCAGGCAATCTCTAAACTTAATACAAACACACAAGCAAGCTGGGGCTAAAAGGAGGAATTGGTAATAACTGCAGCCACAGCAGAAGATAATACTTAGTTCATGCTACTACAACGGTCGCTCGCCCGGCACATATGCCAATCACGTGTTACGATATCGCAAACAACGCATTTGCGTCTATCGTTGCTATAGAAACGTCTTAGTTCTAATTGGCCCTTCTAATGGTTGCTATGACGACCGCTGTGACGTATTCATCCCCTCCTATTGATTTAAAGCTTTCCGCCACATGGTTAGTAACTGTCAATCACCTTCTTGATTGGCGCCGAGTACAGGTACACAAATAACGCTTGGTGCCACTGTTGATGGGATTCACTAGCAGAGCCAGTTGGAGAAAAACTCAACTATTGTTTTGTAATGAATGTATTACAGCTACCGATGTGCTCATTTCTTCGTCAAATCGGTGGTTTTCACTGGTAAAATGTGATTTACATTTCCCTCCCTCTAAAACACATGTTTCAAGTCAAAGAACATGCTCCAATTTTCTGGTGAATTCGCTAAGGGATAAATGGTTTCTTGGGGATTGTCCAAACTTAGCGAGTTCAATACTACATCGAATTGTTCTACTGTGCCAAAGATCGAACATTGGCAGGGGAAAATTCCAAAAATGAACCGCACGCTCACGCACGAACAAAGGCACAGTTCATAGCGTATCGTACCATTCTTTAAAGAATGAACATCTACAATTTACTGCCTACGCGTGGATGAATTACTTCTTTCGCTTAAATCCAGTAATTTTGTAACGAAAACACCAATGCAAGAAAACGGTAATTTCTAACAACGGAAATCTCAAAACATTCATGCCAAATCATTAGCTGTCACTCTGAACTGTACAGGAAGCTCGGACCCTACAATAAAAAACCACATGAGATACACATGGACATCTCTGTTCGAAGTGGGGCGGACCACACTACCGAAATTGAGTTTAATTTATGGACGCTCTTTAACTACAGCGGTCCTTAACGTCCCATTCTATATTGGGCGTGAAGGACCGGTAATCTTGCTTAAGAGACCTCTTTGTCAGGCTTGAAGTTCTTTTGTGCCGTAAATCTACAACATGGAACTTTACTTCCCTTCAGAAGGAAGCCATGCTAAGGATTTTTACGCCCGAAAAAAATCCATTGCCCCCCGCGACCTCGGGAACTAGAGACTAGCATGTTAATCACTACCGCCCAATCCATTCTGTCTCCCCATTCGGCAATGTTAAGCAGGTAGCCATGATCGTTAACCGCATTATTGTCGCGCTGATTATGTTAACGTCGGCATTTCAGATATTTCTTCACAACTAAACCTATAGGGTAGGCTGCTTTAATGTGTCGTTCTAGTCTCAGGCCAAGGAAATGGACTGAGCTATTAAAAACCACTCCGACTCCACGTGAAGCTAATAGGTAACTGTCCAGAAGAGTAACTATTCTCTAAGGGAAGAAAGTGACCGGAGCTGTAAGAGATAACCGGCCGGAAACAGACATGCCGCGTGTTAACTTACGAGCGTGGCACCTTCCAATAGCTAAATAAAGGATATGGTGCTGCACTTCGAAATCTTGCAGCTAAACCTGTCAACCAACTTTTTGCACACATTATTCTATAACCAATACCTCCAGTAATTTAACATTTTAGGTAGATCTTCGCTTAAAAGACATAACTGTTGGAATATGTATTTTCCTCTCTATATTCCATTATTTTGATGCTGCAGATATCTGAGATTAAGCTAGTTTATTTGATTTACCTTAGAATTAAGTTCCATAAGTATGCCTTCCATATAACATATTCTAAGACAAAATTTCATCTAGTAAGTTAGTAAAACGCGTTTAAAACCCAACTCAACATGGTAAAAATGCACACGTCAGTTTTTAAGTACATGTCACCTAAGGCTCTTCTGAAATTTTCAGGCAAAATAATTGAAAAGTTGGGATACTTGTAACACAATTTATTATTCACTTTTTTCCCTATAAATTTCACTCGTGCTGCTTTATTATTATTATTTATTTAATCATACCTCGGTTGCCAATTTCCATCATAGAAAAACGTGGAGGTTAAAAAGTTAACACGCGTTAATGGATCAAAACGCCATTATGATTAGTAGATGAACAGCTGAAACACGCAGCAATCCAATGAAGAATGTATTCTTGTCAGCACGCCGTGAAGCGTGCCTTTCTCCATGACATTTCTCGCACTGCGGTTCATTGTTTCCGACTGCGTTTCAAGTTTGGGACCAAGGAAGAGAAAGAAAGCGCTGTTAACATGCTTCGTTTCATTTCTTGGCCGTTAAAGCAAATTTACTGCCCTTGTATTTTGTTCTGCCAAGAGGCTTAACCGTTCGTAATTTCCGACAAGCCATCTCGCCGAATTAAACACATCTCTCCAGATATTCCAATTACTCTGTTTGCTCCCACCAACTGAAACAATGAACAACTTTCTCAAAGTGAGAAAACAAAATTTGGTCAAACTCAATTACAGCTGCAATGCTTATACATGTTTGCAAAATGTGTCTGTCTCATTAGCTTATACTCTTGATTCTGCTAGCTATATCACACCACTTTAAACAGTCTCATTGGTAAAATCGCTGGACCGATTACGTAAACATCGGCATGTCAAACAGTGCTAATGTCCCAAGCCTAAGTGTATCTGGAGGCGACCTGTCACCGCATTTCAAACTGCCTCAGAACAAGGATACAGACTTCTCTGCAGCTACCCGAGCTCTATAAATTAACATTCGGCATGGCTTTATTACCGAGGCGATTAGTCTGTAAACGGCTGTATGTTCATGACAGTTTGTTTTAGTATCTTAATTCTAGTTGGCAGCAAGAACATTTAGTACTTCGGGGCCATTTATAAATATTCATCACATACAACAGGAGAATCAGAAGAAAATAAATCGAAATAAAAATTCCGATATTCCGGCTACACACACACACACACACACACACACACTTCATTTAAGGGATTCCACTACCCGTTTTGTCTTAATCACGATATATTTGGTTTAGAAATGGTTTTAAACCAGCAATATGTGCTTCAATTTTATACTAGGTGAGGAAACATGGTTTCAGTATTATTATTATTATTATTATTATTATTATTATTATTATCATCATCATTATTAAACTCCTGCAAGGAAAAAAGAATTCGTTTTCGTAGGTGGCGATCAAAGTAGAGCAACCGGAAACCTTTATATATTTTGGTGATATACAATAATGCAAAAACAAAAAAAAATTAATAAGTTGGTTATTTTAATGAGTTCTAAATTTTTCTTGCATTAAATCCTTGCCTATCTCTAAGGTTTCCGATTTATATAAAATTAAATGAGATAAAGGGTGACTTCACAGACTATTTACAGAACATATAGCAGTATCTGAAGTATATATTTCAACCAAGATCGTAAAAGTCATACTTGAGGAAATAAACTACGGAAAAGCGGTCGATGTAACGGTATTCGGGATCAGAAAAATTTCTCGAAATTCTTAGCTTTAAAGTGTACTAAGAAAGAAAAAGAAGAAGAAAAACACACACTCTGAAGTTTTGAGATTTTTTGTCAAAAGTTTATTTTAGATTTAGTTGCTCTGCTATGTCATCAGTTAATGGACCAATGGATTTTACTGAATTCTGCTTCCAAATGTGGTAAAACTGAGGATATTTAAATGCTTGTGTAAGCCCACAAGGAAAAATTGAGTTTTATATAAGGGCGCTCTTTAACTGCTGTGGTCCTTAGTGTCCCGTTCTATATTGGGAGTGAAAGACCGGTAATTTTGCTCAGAGCTTATCAGGCTTGAGGTTCTTTTACGTGCCGTAAATCTACGACACGGGACCATCGGCTTGGCTTTACTTCCCTTCCGAAGAAAGCCGTGGTAAGATTTTTACGCCCAAAAAAATCCAGCGTCCTCCACCAGCTTAGAATCCGCGAACTCGAAGCCCAGAAAGGGGGAACATAGCTCGAGTAAACGCTAATTCCCAAACGTTTATATCTATATATATATATATATATATATATATATATTAGTTTTCCCCTTTTTATAGTACATACAGTGCGTCGGTTATATCAGCAGGCCGAGGATTGTGCGTGTGCGGACTCCGTGTACTATTACACTCATAAGTCCTTCTTACGTAATAGTCCTAATTTGTGTTCTTATATTGTCCTCAAGTTCATCTATGGTGTGGGGTTGTTCCTATAAACTTTATTTTTTAGGGTTCCCCACAATTAGAAATCGCACACAGTATGGGGACGGGGGGGATAATCCTTTAGAAATTATCCTATCATCAAAAACCGCCTTTATGCATTCCAAGGAGTTTTGTAGTATGGGCTGTGACAGAATGTTGTTGGAAATATCCGTTCTCTCCCCTGTATCTGAAAACTTTTGAAAAAATCTGATGTGTTACACTCACATGACTTTCTCTACTCTTGTACAAACTATTTTTACAAACGCGTATTCCCCATATGCTTCATGTTAATCTTGTAGGCTTTAAGTGACAGTCAAATATTTTAAGAGCTCGTTGCTATGTGGAGTATTCCATTCCCTTTGCATTATTACAAGGACAAAAAAATCTGATGCGTTACATTCACATGACTTTCTCTACTCTTGTACAAACTATTTTTACAAACGCCTATTCTCCATCTACTTCATGTTAATCGAGATAAACATTTGCAGAGTCTATCTTATTGCTAATTTTCTTGTAGATGTAAGGGGAATGTATATTTACAAGGGCAATATGGAAATACAGTAGCCTTTAAGCACATACATATCTCTTAATAGCTGGTTGCTAGGTGCAGCACTATTCCCTTTGCCACAGATTAATACTCCTTGCATATCCAAGACAAAAAATGAATAACGAATTCCCATTTGAGAAAATAAGTATTGAAACATTAAGGGAATAACAAGCAATATCTCGAAAATGGTTCACTCAACAACAAAAATGTATACAACATAAATTGTGTATTTTAACGCGATCTACATTTTTTGTGTAGTAAAATTTTGTCTCTCTCTTATGGTTTACCAGTTATGCAAAAGTCGTTCACAATGAAGAATACTTTTGAAGACATTCCCAGAAAATTAACATATACATTTTATTTGTCATGAAAATATCTTAAACATATGATGTTTTAATCAAAATCGTTACAGCCATTTGAGAAAATTAAAGTTTTCGAAAAATCTTCCATGTAAAGGGTAATCTGGGGTGGGGGATTTTCTTGAAAAGCTTCGTGTCTCATCTCTGGAAGATACTGAACCTAAATACTAAGTTTGGTGTTTATCCGACTGTTCGTTTCTGAGTTATGCTTTTCACAAACACACAGACATGTTTCCAAAAATGCTTTTTTTTGGATTCAGGGGGCCTCAAAACATATATTTCCGGTGAAATCTCTGTATCGAATTTTTGGGTGGAATACAATACTTGCCCTACTTACTATACGTAGTACAGAAAGTAAAAATGTTACAAGAATATGTCTGCTGTACCTGTCGGAATTTACGGTATCGCTGAACAAAATAAGCCATATTATCCGTTTTGCAGTTACACATCATACACCGATTTTTACATCGTGCAATGTAACTTCATACGAGGATTCTCTGTGTCCCAATACCTATTGTTCTGTTAGGCAACATGCCCCATTAAATGTGGGTCAACAATACCGTCAAGGTATTTTATAAAATTCAGTTACAGAAATTGACTCAGTTTTCGTTGTCACAAGCTTGTAATTTACAGTCACTCTGAAGAGTTTCAATTTTATTGTATAAAAACATGGAAAATTGTCGATGTAGGTAAATGGTAGTTTGGTGTGGAGGATCATCTTGAAACTCTTCGTGTCGCATCTTTGAAACACGCTGAATTTAACACCAAGTTTGGTATTCATACAACACTGTTTTGCAGTTATGGATACACACATTTCTTTTTCCAAAAATGCTTTTATTTACATTTCGGGGATCTCAAAACGTAGGTATTATTTTTTTTTAATTCCTAGAATAAGAGAAACAATTCTGTGTTGTATTTTCACGCAACTTTCCTTAGCCACTCTTTCATAAACATATTGTTACTAATGCTTATTCTTCAACCTACTTCTCTTTAATAGAAATAAACTTTCATTGTATATAATTTTTTCCCTTTTAGGTATAAGGAGGATACAGGCTAAAGCTATGGTTCAAGATTCATAAAAAGTGGGTCACTATGAGTTGGCTTTGAAATTCCATGCTCTTTACATGACGAGACTTATCACTTTAAAAAAAAAGGTATTAGTATTTCAAAATTCAACCCAATAACAAGGAATATATAGGAAATTTAATGGCACAAAACTTTTCATTTGACATAAAACTGATTTGAAGGGATGGTATTGTTTTTTTTGGGGGGGGCCGTAGTAAGGTATTGTCGCTTACGGTTTACAATCGTAATTCAGAGTGAAGAAGACTTCGCGGGCTATTCGCAGAAAACTCAACATATAATTTAATTTGCCAACCAAATATGTTAAACATGTGATATTTTAATCTCAATCGTCAACAGCCATTTTCACAAAATCAAAAATACTGAACATTTTTCCATGTAAAGGGTAGTTTGCAGTGGGGTTTTTTCTTTCAAATCGTTACGTCGCATCCTTGGAAGATGCTGAACTTAAATAGCAAGTTTGGTATTTAACCTACTTTCTGTTTTGGAGTTATGCTGTTCAGAGAGCCATACACAAACCTTTTTCTATATTTGTTTTATCCAGGGAGCCTCAAAACGCGCATTTCTGGTGAAATTTCCGTATCAAATTTTTCGGAGGACTTACTCTACTTACTATCGGTAAATAGTAGAGACAGTAAGAATATAATAAATAAAAAATGGTTATATATTTAATTTTCAGCTAGTGCATATTTTCCTTGTGCAATAGTCATCATTCACACCTACGCAGCATTTCATACATTTTCAGCAGGTGTTCCTCTTTAAAAGTCATTAAAGCACCTTTCTATCAGCTTGACCCATACGAGAGCAGTTTCATCAAATCGATTCACACGTTAAAAAAAAAGACAAACAACAGTATGGAGCGCAGCACCTGAGTTAATTAAACAAGTCTGCATCAATGATTCTCTTTTATTTCCACAACAGCACATCTTTCTCTTATTTTGATTCTCATTTTAGTGTATTCACCCCTTTGCAATTTCTATCTCGACATAACATAAAATTAATGTCGTTAGTCGATGTGAATGTGCTAATCTCGAAATTAGTTTTTCACGATTGTTTGGTGTTTATCAATTAAACATTGCAAATTTAAAACTAGGGAAATTTGAACAAAGGGGATCATATAACATCTAGCAACGGAAATAAATGTGCCATTGGCCCTGAATATAGAAAACGAGGGAATACCACAACTGTACTGTAGTCGCCGTTAATGCGACATGTATTATCGATGTGATACACTCCTTTCATTGTAAATTGGGGTGACTAGGTGATGTACGTTTAGAAATTGAAAAGGCTTTAGCCCAAAGTGGTATTTAGCGCAATTTTTGAGCATGTAAGTTCTGAGTAGTCGGCTTTGAGCTCGACGCGTGCTGTAGCTTTAAAAAGGGGCTAGTTTCTCTCTCTCATGTTGCCAGCTTCTCGTATTCATCCATTATTTTCAAGCGCCGTTCGCTCAAAAATTCAACACAAGAAAAATTAAATATCAATTTGGACCAAAATAGTTTCAGAGGTAGAAAGGACACCGTCTCAGCTAGCTAACCGTGAAACTGTTGCTTGAAAGGTCTGCAGATACCAAGCTCGCTAACACGTATGCGCTGGTCTCTTCATGCAATACATACGCATACAAGCAGTACTGACAACCAAATAAATCATCGCTCCTGAGGGAACTGCAATTACACAGTAGCAAACAAAGGTCAAAGAGAGCAGATATAAGTTCGTCTCGATTCTGTTTGGCGCAGCGGTAATCTTCTTCGGTTGGCAACACAGCATTCAGCAGTAAACGAAGTAACAATGTGAACTGATGAACTCTCCTTGTCCTTCACCACGGAGTAACATTCTTCTCAACTGTAAGCTGTACATACACAGTCAGGGTTGTCAACCAAATAAGTGAGAGGTGCATGGGTGAACTGCAATTGCTCAGTAGTAAACAAACCGTAAACTGAGCACATTAAATCCCTTTGCCTTTCCGAAATAGCATTCTTTTGATCTGTGAACTCCAATTAGTATGAAAGTCGCAGGTGCACATACAATAGGGAATTATATATTTATAGTAGCAGATACAAGTACTTTCTTTTCTGCAGAGGTCACCAATTTAGTGTAATAAATATTAGAATTAAGCGCGCCAATGACGTTCACACGCGAAGGTTTTAGAAACATTTCTTAAAAAGTGCAATGGCTGATAGTTCTATACAAAAGTACGGTTCTCGGAACCATATCCTTCTTCAGAAGATAAGCCTACTGCTATAAAAGTGCAGAGATGTTTTGAAAAACACCACCATGATGTAACGCGTGTGCCGGTAATAGCCATTATTGTGGCAGTATTATAATAATATAACCACTGTAACACGCTTGACATTTTATGTCCAGGCCTCGAACTCGCTCCGCTTCAAAAACCAAACATCAAGACATTATAGTACAAGGCTGTACGTTCTACCAAGATTAGAAAAACGTAGGATGGGGTGTTAGGTTCACCGTTTGTGGATTCTACTAGTTCTCTGCACATTATCAGAACATTTGATATGGCCTGTAAAGTTTCCATCGCTTACTTTACCATGCCCTACAATGGTGTTTATAGTGTAGATTGGCCTGTACTCCAAAACAGAAAACATGCAAGGAATCATCAACATGACCGTGTCAATCCTCTACTGGTTAGCAGCTGAAAACCACGTGAAAGGAAGAACAGAATTCACTTTTATAATAATGGATACGGTATTTTTGCTGAGCTCTTCGATACATAAAGGATGAACCAGGACTTCACCGACAAACTTTCAGAGGTTGTTCAGGGATACCTTCCGAGTATTTTGGTATACTTCACCGCTGTGGAGGTATTTTCACAGAAACAAGGGTGATTGGGGCAACAAACCAAATAACTCCATTATTACTCTGTAACGAGCCGCCGGAGAGCACGAGTCCCTTAAACAAAATACTCAGAACGTATCCCAGAACAACCTCTGGAAGATTGTCGGTGGACTTCTGGTTCACCCTATTAAAAAAAAAAAAAAAGAGGGAGGAATTAATTGCGAAGAATTTGCGGTATGGAATTCAAAGCACAACAGATCTCAAAGACGCGCAATATATTGATATTAGCCACCAGTTGTCAGACACTATGCCAGCGGAAAATAAATTTGCCTCTAGTCCTTTTAGTTAGATCTATTCTTTTCAGGGGATTGTTAGTTTTTTTTCCTCTCACAAATGTGGTGTATAATTTTCTGACACTCGTATTTGGTATCAGTTTCTTACACAATTTCCCCCCTTATCCATCTACACTTTCTATACCAGTTACCTTTACTGTGTCATCCTCCGTGGTGTAGTGGTTATCATGATAGCTTCTAGTTACGGAGATCGCGGGTTCAAACACGGCGGAGGGCGATGGAGTTTTTCGGGCATAAGAATTCTTAGCATATCTTCCTTCGGAAGGCAAGTAGCCGATGGTCCCGTGTCGTAGATTTACGGCACTTAAAAGTACCTCAAGTCTGATAAAAGGCCTCTGAGCAGAATTACCAGTAATTCACGCTCAATGTACACTGGGACGCAAGTACCACAGCAGTTAAAGAGCGTCCATAAATATAGCTCAATTCTTTACCTTTAATGAGTACAGGAAGTGTTGTATTCCACGAAAAATTCAATATAGAGATTTAATCAGCAATACATTTAAGGTTTCTTGAATTTAAAAAAATGCAATTTTTAGGAAAAGACCAGTGATCTAAGTTCTGCGACTGCCAAAAAGCTACATTAAAATTCAAGAAAATAGTCCCCATTCCACCTATTAAAATGGAAAAGATTTAGCTATTTTTTATTTTCTCAAAAATTACTACAACGATTTTATTATATCCCCATATGTTTAGGATGTTTGCCCGCCTAATAAAAGGCATATCTTATTTTCTGCGAATAGCTTGTGAAACTCTCAATTTTGTATAACTGGTAAACCATAAAAGATGCACAGACTAAATGCAGTTGTCATTTCAAACAATACCAACTTACATTAAATTTTTCTGGAATTTGCCATTTCCGAGACATTCGTTGTTCTTACTTTGAAGTTTTCGGTATTTTATATGTTTTAAGTGTTATGTCGCCTTTCGTTTGTCATGGTCATTAAAAGAGTAGAACTTCAAAGCCAGCATACATCTTTTTATACATTTAACTATGGGTTCAACCTCGTGTAACAACGCCTACAACGAAATGTGTTTCTGCAAAGGTTTGTCTCTATTAACATGAATTATACATAAGAATAAGCCTTCGTCACAGTTTGTATATGGGTGGACAACACCTCAGATTTTTATAACTTAGGTTTAGTGCAAGGCAAGATGCACGTTAATTACAGCATAGCCCAGCGTTATCTGAAGGCCAAGCGAACCAAATTACTGTTCAACTGATTTTTATCATTGGCTCAAGGAGAGATTTAATGGGGTACTTTGGCTTATCTGAGGATTCCCTGCTGGTTCGTGCTTGGGATAAGGGGACGTGGGAGATCGAGTAGTTGCAAAGTTAAGGTCATATTCTCAGCCTGGAACGGAGAAATAAGAGCGTCAAGTCGCGGTGACGAATACAAGCAACACGCTTATTGTTGGCGATTCTCTCTAATGTTGCTACCTTCGAACCAATGTAACCTACAAAAAAAAAAAAACTGGCATTGATGAAAGATTTTTTCGATGAAAGCGTTTTTTGATCCACTTACACTGTTATAGGTGTTATGGTACTGTAATGTACCGTACTGTTATGATGAAAAATTGAATTTCGTGCTGGTAACCTAACCACGTGCGTGTTTTATTTTTACTGGATGCATGTGTATGCATTAAATTCTCGAACTTTTGATATATTTGTAAAGGCAGATATTGATTAAAATAATATTTGAAAGCTTAATCTTGCGATTTAAATCTTACCTGGTCTTTAGTTTCTTTTTATTTGTTAATATTCACTTGTGGTTTAAATTCATGTAGCAGCTAAGTATGAATTCCAAGTTATTTTTTTTAAGGTCAACAAACAGGAAGGATAATCGATCGCCAACCACCATGTTCAACAATTGTTAGATTAATTTTATTTTCGCTTAAGGACTATTTCAATAATTCACTATAGTCGCAAAAATAGTATGTAATACAAATGCGTTAAGTGCACTGGAGAATCTCGAAAGACTTCGCTTTACATTTTAAAACGCTTCCTCGTTCTCCAATGATGCAATTATCACACTTGTATCGCAATATACTGTTTACATTTTACGGAACGAATTAAATATTTAATGTACATTTCTGAAGAAAAAAAACTATGCTTGCCTACGAATATCAGCCCCCTGGACTGTAGATATCTCGGTTTTATACCGAGGGACGCAAATGTATGCATACTTGGATTGTGGTATCGACTTACACTAGCCGGACAGTTCCTTGGCAACTATATGGTGATAAATGTCAATAAACGACACACAATGTGGGAGACGTGCTTGACTTTTGAGCAACGCAAAACCGTTTTCAATTACCTGCAACTCTGGGGAACCCTAAAAGATGTGGCATACTGAAGGGAACCAGCTAGATTAGCTAAACTGCAGGAACAAATTAAAATGGTACCTATGGTAAACGATCCCTAAGAGCAATAACATTCAACTTTATTCGCCATGATTAAAAGTGTGTGGATGCCAATGGTGAACATTCTGAACGTCTTATGGAAGGTCAAAATTGCCTTAAAGCTTCATCAGATGTCTTCGTATACTACGTAGTAATGAAACTTCAAAGCAGACCCCCCTCCTGAAATGCGTGTACGTTATTTGGGCCTCTCTAAGTGTATTTCTGAGGCCTGATATCACATTGTCCTTTTTTGGCCCAAATAGCAGCAGCGTCCCCCCCCCCAAATGCATTAAACTATTTTTTCTGCTTAACTTATTCTTATACTATTAATCACGCAGCAGATTGTTCTGGAGGGAAACATTTATCAGAAGGGTGAGAGATTCGAGTAGAGAGTAGCAGGTGTGTCTCATATTTCAATTCGTATTCTAAACCATGGAATTCGAATACAAAATATCACCTCGTTAGTTTGATAGCTCCTGACATATTCTGTACCAGGTGTTTGACACAACACAATAATTAAATACTGCTTCTTTAATAAGCCATGTTTTATTTTCATGGCCGAAACTTATAATTATATCTTCATCAAAATGGGCTTGCAACTATAAGCTTTGCTTTGCATGATACTGCACTTCATTTTCCCCTTTCTTGAGGTTTATTTCAAAACCAAATAATGCAGTTTATTAGTCCCCTGTTCACACGTCGGTTAACATCTAAGGGTTTTAATGATACTTAAATTCAACTCTTTTAGCAAAAGTCCCTTAATACTTCTTTTTATTATAAATAAACTAGTGAGAATTAAACATGATAACTTCATACAGAGTTAATGCTTAAGCCCTAATTTTAAAGGAACGCTATGAACATAAATTCAGCAACTTCTTATTTTCTAAATCCCTGAGAGGTTACAGAGTAGCCAACTTCTAAAAGTCGAGATCAAAGTTATTTAAATTCAGTTTTTCTGTAACTATATATAATTTCGACATAATATTTAAACTGAAAATATATCATAATTTTAAAACTCTGAATTGGTTAGACATAATGTAGCCTTGTTCTTACTCCGCAACGTTTAGAATCCTTTACCGTTTGTGCTGTTGTATATTGATTAATTGCTATGCTTGAGGCCTAAATTAATCTTTTTACCTTCTCTACTACATGTAGTAAGCAGCGGAAGTACCTACTATTGTATACCACACAAAAATTTTATGTCCAGATTTCACCAAAATTATGACTCGAGGTCCCCTGAACCTCCAAAAAGACATTTTTAGAAAAAGGTCCGCGAGCGCGCGCTTGTGCGAACAAAATAACTAAAAAATCTGATGTGCTACATTCGCATGTCTTTCTCTACCCTCTATCCTTGATTAGTGGGCATAGAAATTATTAATTCATTACTAATTCATTTTAATCCAGATAAACCTTTGCAGAAATAGCTACAATACACATTTCGTTATAGTTACAAAGAGAAGAGCGACACAAACGTTTAAGAACTGGATGCTATATGCTGCCTTAAAATTCTGCTGTTTCCAAGCAATCGCGAGAAGCAATTGAAAATCGATGGGACTTAAATGTCAAAAGTACAGAAGTAATCGAACCATTAATAACAGACATCTCGAAAACGGCTGATTCCACAAAAAAATATTATTTGAAATAAATTGTATGTTTCAAAGAGATATTTTTTGTGTAGTACGTTTTTGTCTCTCGCTTAACCTTTACCAGTTACACAAGATAATATTCCGAATAAAGAGGAAGAATATTCCCAGAAAATTCAAAATATACATAGTCACAAAATAGCTTTAATGTGTGGCATTTTAATCAAAATCGTTAGAGCTGTTTTTTTAGAAAATACATTTCGAAAAAATGCTCCGTGTAAAGGGTAGTATGGGGTGGGGAATTTTCTTGAAAATTCCCGTGTCGCATCTTGTGAGAGTACTGAACCTAAATACCAAGTTTGGCATTTATCCGATTTTTCGCTTTTAGCAATTTTTTAAAAATGCTTTTTTTTTTATTCAAACTGCCTCAAAACATGTATTTCCGGGGAAATCTCCGTATCGGATTTTTGGGTGGAGTGCAATAGCTTTCTACCTACTGTACGTGGCAGAGAAAGTAAAGCAGGAAAAGTCGGTTAAAAACTAAACTTGAAGTTCGGCATCTTCCACGGATGCGACAAACTACCCTTTACATGGAACATTTTTCGAAAACAGAAATGGCTCTAACGACTTTGATTAAATCTTTAAGATATTTTCATGACGAATGTGTGTTTTGAATTTTCTGGTAATAAACTCTGAAGTTTTCATTCTGAATGACTCGCCCAACTGGTTAACGTAACAGAACAGAATCTTACTACACAAAAATGTAATCTCGTTAAACCATCCAATTTATTTTGTTTTCCAACGCTTTCCGAGATATTCCTTGTTAATTGTTTATATTTTAAAATACTTATACTTTTATAAAACGGGAAGTCGTTATTCTCCCCCCCCCCTCTCTTGGCCATGCAAAGGAACGGAATTTCAAAGTCTTTACCTATATAGCGACCCACTCTTAAAACTGTAATTCCCAATCCCTTTGTACCTACAAGC
Source organism: Deroplatys truncata (assembly GCA_030765065.1). Taxonomy (NCBI): domain Eukaryota; kingdom Metazoa; phylum Arthropoda; class Insecta; order Mantodea; family Mantidae; genus Deroplatys; species Deroplatys truncata. Next base: position 28,369,075 of record CM060986.1, read on the forward strand.
AAATATGCAATAAGACAATCTGCAAAAGTTTCTCTCCATTAACATGAAGTAGACAGAAGAATTGACGTTTGTAACAATAGTTTGTACAAGAGCAGAGAAAGTAATACGAGTGCAACACCCTAAAACTTTGTAAATTGAAACATAATTATGTCATTCGAATTTCAGACTAACATACAACAAAACCATGTGTTCATTTCCTTTTGATTTCCTGTTTCATGTTATATTGTACTACCTGGCCAACATTTTGCTTCCACTTTTATATAAGATATAGCAAGGAAAAGTCAACGCCATCTTAAAGTGAGAATTCAGCGTTTTAGCCAACCATCTACAACATAAACACTTTCAAAATAAGTAACATGCTTGCCGCCAGCTTCGGCAGTACGCCATAAAATAACGTGTATTTGAAAGATTTTGGAGTTGCCATTTTTCAGCAGAGAAATATGTAACATTTGATTCAGCGCACGGGGGAAATCGGGAATAAGATTAAAGCCCGATTCTGGAATATATTCCGACATTTTCTGCGTACGGCAGAAACGAAATAAATACGATTGGGATGATGGAGGGACGAAAGAAGATATTCCGTTTTGAATCCGCAAGGCGGAAGTTGAAACCATTCTGGGATTCGTAGCTAACGTTTCATCGTAATATGTACTAAGTATGCATTGTCTCACCAGCTTTTCAAATAAAAACGCTTCTATCCGTAAAGCTAGTTTAAATTTCAAACGCCTTGGGCGTATCGCTAAAAGGGAATTGCATTATTTAAAAAAGCACGTGGCACCATTTCAATGCCTATGATGCAAGCGTGCTCCACATTTTGGTACACCTGGTCCCTCTTGCGCGGGCGACGCTGAAGAGAGCAGCACACACAAACTATTTGCTTCTATTTCCACATTATGTTCCCTATGTAGATGGTGCCACATGCGATACTGATACAATTATTAATTCACTGAGGAACCTTGCGTGTCAACCTTTCAGCGACAAACTAACAAGCATGTTATTACTTTCTCTACCAATAATTGTCTACAATAGCCTGTAATGCGAGGCTTCATTCCACGACAGACCCTTTCTCGCCTAATTTTACCTAGGTTAGAATATTGTTGGATTTGTTGCTCTGTCCGACACGGACCTAGTTTGTTTTTTCTAATAACCTAGTCATCGTGCATTTGTTAGGAGCGGCGACAGGTTGCAGTTCACAAGAAGATTCGAGCAACTTAACACACAATAAATACACGCTGTTCTGTAGACACACCATGGTAAGCACAGAGCTTCGTATAATGTTACAAATACGTGAACCAGTGCCACCACTAGTGCTGAAATGTGGTTCAAACAGTTATTGTATCGGCGCAAATCAGGTTTCAAATGATAGAATTTTTCAACTTAGTAAATTTTCCTCCTGGTTTGTCAAAAGATTTTCTTGCGTTCAGGAATAATCTTCTGACTTTCCAGCACAAAATGCCCAATAGTATGGTAATGCTAGAAAAAATTTCTGATGTGTTACACTCACATGACTTTCTCTACTCTTGTACAAACTATTTTTACAAACGCTTATTCCCCATATGCTTCGTGTTAATCAAGATATCGAGATGTCAATCTTGTTATTAATTTTCTTGTAGATGCAAGGGAACTGGTACGCTTTAAGCGATAGTCAAATATTTTAAGAGCTGGTTGCTATGTGCAGTATTCCGTTCTCTTGGAATGTCCAGGACATAAAAAAATGAATAACGAAATCCCATTTGAGAAAAAGTATTGGAAAATTAAAGGGAACAACAAGCAATATATCGAAAATGGTTCACTCAAAAAAAAAAAAAAAAAAAAATGTATATGACATAAATTGTGTATTTTAACGCGATCTACATTTTTTGTGTAGTAAAATTTTGTCTATCTTTTATGGTTCACCAGTTATGCAAAAGTCGTTCACAATGAAGAATACTTTTGGAGACATTCCCAGAAAATTCGGGATATACATTTCATTTGTCATGAAAATATCTTAAACATTTGATATTTTAATCAAAATCGTTAGAGCTATTTTTGAGAAAATTAAAATTTTCGAAAAATGTTCCACGTAAAGGGTAATCTGGGGTGGGGGATTTTCTTGAAAACCTTCGTGTCGCATCTCTGGAAGATACTGAACCTGAATACCAAGTTTGGTGTTTATCCGACAGTTCATTTCTGAGTTATGCTGTTCACAGACACACACACACACACGGACATGTTTCCAAAAATGCTTTTTTTGGATTCAGGGGGTCTCAAAACATATATTTCCGGTGAAATCTCGGTATCGAATTGTTGGGGTGAAATACAATACTTCCCCTACTTACTATACGTAGTAGAGAAAGCAAAAAGTGAAAGAAAAACTACATAGATGCTTCAGCATGGCCACACAAACTTCTAGACGTCCCACAACTCAGTAGACATTCTTTACTTCCGCACCTCCCTGTCGTCGCCACTCTGCGCAGACACCTAGTGTAGAAATTGTGACTCAGTTTTCGCCTGAACGTTCCACTGTTCATTTAAATACCTATATAAAACAAATTTGTTTGATATTTTAGTGACTTTAAAGTTAAATAAAAACAAACAAATGGTCAGAAATGTTGAATATTTTGAAGGGAAAAAAATGTTAAAATTGGCTTAGTCGTTACGTTAACTGATTGAAATGCGTTTTTTCTTGGCATCACTGTGGTTAACTAGACTGCAGCAGAGAGAGTCACACACGGCGGCAACCAATCGCGTCATTATGCAATATTAAAATTTAATTCCGCAAATATGAATGACACTTAAGCCACGTATTGTTTCAATTTCAAATGTACGATCGTTTTATACAGGTATGTGTTTCCCTGTGACAACGGTAAGACAAGTATTTTCTTTTAATCCCCAACAATGAATGGAAGTAAGAATGCGGTATTTCAACTGTACCAATCGTCTTGGTGATCCAAATGAAGCATGACGTGCATATGGATTTTTCAGCCAGCAAATCTGCTCAGTTGGATGTAAGATAATCCCCCAGCAAAGCTAACATCTCGGCCATGTCGATTACTAAAGTAAATGGAATAAATTAATGATAGCGCGAAATAAGCTGATAGCTTAAGTTACCCACTCAGCCGGCACTCGCTTTTATAGGAGGGGTTGCACCTGATTCCACTCACGGCTTTTCCTCTCTTTCTAGGGAGAATCAAGCCTCTTACACGTAACACGGGATAAGCTTATGAGAGGGGTTCTTCCTCTGGTCAGGGAAAAACACACGTGCACAAAAACTGGGGATAAACCAAGAAGGTCAAAGTACTACACCAGATGATAATAGCAGTAGCTTTGTACTTTTTGAGGGCGACGTTATTCTTTTTATCTTCTCTAGCGGTAGGTAAAGGACTCCACCCAAAAGTACGATATCGAGATTTGACCGAAATACGCGCTTTGGGACCGTCAGAACCTCCCTTTGGTTTTTAAGTTCAGTATCCTCCAAGGATGTGGCAGGAAGATTTTCAAGGGGAAAAATATGCTCGCTATTTATCTTCTCAAATACAGTTCAAAGGATTTTGATTGAAATATCTATGTTTAGTATTTGGCATGACAAAATACTCCGTATATAGATTAAATTTTCTGTTAACTTCGCTACGTTTCATTGAATTTTGATAACGAGGAAATCTTAAAAACATAGGCAAAAGCTTACTATAGGAAAGGTGTAGAGCTTATTAAAATTTATAGTTTGTATCAAAATGTTTCGCAGCGTTATCGGTTTTCGAAATTGTATTCCTGTTGGAGGCAGCACCCCATGGCAATAGCTTGTCACCACAGAAAAAGTATTGTAATGTTGTTTCAGCATGTGGTAACCGAGCATGTAAGCATACTAAGTTATTCTTTTTTTTTAATAAATGCCAAAATTATAACGGATTCATTTGAATCTGTCATTATTAGTGGAAGCGTGTCAATGTAACATCAGACTTTTTTTTAACGCATCGCGTTTTCACCGTTGCTTCAACAACCAGATCATGTCGCGATGGTCTGTGATACACACGATTTCGGGTGCGCCGTTCAGGCCGCCTTAGTTGCGTAGTTACCTTCCTGTGCCATCTATGTTTTGTCGACGATTTAATTGGAAGGTACACTTTCATGATCGTGTGACTGCTTCCAGTGTTACATCTTTCACAAGCAGTTTCTCATCAACATCAGTCAGCCAACTCAATTACGTGTGACGCAACACCATTTCGAGGAATCTTGAGCAAGAGGTGCGTGGGGTGACAGCAGGCTTTTTGTCTTAAACCCATTAATCTTACCCCGCTAACAATGGAGCGACACTGGCGGTGCGACAAGACGATTGACCAATAGAGATGAACACGGCGAAAGTTGAATTGGAGTTAAACTTTTACCGCGTGGCATGGCGGCATCCACAAAATAGGTTAGAGACTTCTTGTTAAGATGGCATCAACCTCCAGAGAAATGCATTGTTTCTGGGAAGAAATATTAAATTAACCGAGTGGTATGAATCGAGTTTCCAATGCTTTAGCCCGAGCGTGTCGCCTCATTGTGAACATAAGATTTGAAGTGCAGCATCTGTCGCATGTCGCGGCGCCAGTGTGGCTCCATTGTGAGCTTCGCCTTTCCTCTTGCCTCCCCACACTTCTGAGTTACGAGCTGCAGCAAGAAAAGAGATTGCTCGCTGACGTCACAAGAGCCTTCAGTTGGCTGACGCTGGTCAATAATAATTCAATTTCCTCTTCCTCATTTTCAGCGCCGTTCTTCCTTTACACTCTCACATTCAAATATATTTTCCTACTTCTTGCAATTCACTCAGAACCTCTTTCTAATAAAGTGTTTATTAAATAAAAAGCCTCGTTTGCCATTGGTATTCGCTAAAAGTTCATAATATTATCTATAGCAAATCCCTTAACACATACTACCTTATCATCTCGAAGTATAAAACCATAACCTTTGTTTTATCGTTATCCCATGCTCCTCATTTATCTCCAAAATCAGTGCCATTTTAGTAGTAAAATCCACGGAAACATCCGTAATGCTAAGTTTGCTTCTTTAGTAAAGATCCCGGAAGGACGAGAAAGCAGAGCCCATCTCATATACTGTATATATTAATATAAACTGTTCCCCAACAAGAAAACCCCTTAAGCTAGGTAATAGTTCCTTCCCCCCAAGAGCGATCCATGCCCATTCATCTCTGAACTTATATCAGGATGTCAATCTGTGTGAATGTATGAGCAATGGTTGGCAGAGAAAATAAACAAAAGAGCTATAAAAAAGTGCATGCATCACACTGACAAAATCAGAAGTAACATAATAGCAACACGTTCGGTCCGTCTGCCACTTCGGCGCCGCCGTCTTCTTTGTAACCAAGATCTTAAACTGTCTGGCGAGAAACAACGTTGTCTACGGACTCAGAACATATTATCTTCCTCTTCTCCATGCAGAGGGCGTTTTATAAATGATGTTCAGTTATTCAAATACGATAACTTAATATGTTTCAAGACAAAGGAACGATATATCAAGGACCTTTAACAGCCTACACAGCAAATGAGATCAACTCGAGAGAAGAATCAGTTTATCCTTAATTAAAAGTTTTGTATTCCTGCTTGGGGAAAAATATATACTTTCACACCTTTCTGTACCCATTACAAATTTAAATACCTGCATCATTATAGAGTGAACCAGAACTCCATCGACAAACTTTGTCGTCCTTCGTGGTCTAGGGGTAGCATGCTAGCCTCTAGTTCCCGAGATCGCGGGTTCAAACCCGGAGGGTGATGGATTTTTTTTAGGCGTAAAAATCCTTAGTAAGACTTCCTTCGGAACGGAAGTAAAGCTGGTGGTCCCTAGCAGATTTACGGCACATTAAAGAACCTCAAGGCTGATACAGAGGCCTCTAATCAAACCTTCCGGTCTTTCACGCCCAATAATACACTGGGAAGCTAAGGACCATAGTAGTTAAAGAGCGTCCATATAAAAACATTAATTACCGACAAGGGTAAGCAAAATCCCTGGAATGCGTGAGCGTGCAAGGCAGTAGATGGTGCGTCACTTAACACTATAGCGTGATCATGGTGGTGGACATTTTGAACAATACCCGTAAGGGAACATTCTGCATTTGTTATGTACTGTAATGTGCATTGACGGATCAGATTCAACATACTGTGTTAAAAGTGCACATGTTTCGTGTGCGGGATGTTGCATTACTTTGTATTTGTGTGTTATATGTTTTGGTTATTGTATATTATACAGGCTTCTTCACTGTTCTAAAGGTATATCATAAACAAGGGTGATTCGGGCAACAAACCGAATAAATCATAACCACGTCGTCCTCCGTGGTACCGTGCTAGCCTCTGGTTCCCAAGGTCGCGGGTTCAAAACCGGCGGAGGGCGATGGATTTTTTCGGGCGTAAAAATCGTTAGCATGGCTTCCTTCGGAAGGCGGTGGTCCCGTGTCGTACATTTACGGCACGTAAAAGAATCTCAAGCCTGATAAAGAGGCCTCTGAGCAAAATTACCGATCTTTCACGCCCAATATGGAATGGGACGCTAAGAACCATAGTAGTTAAAGAGCATCCATAAATAAAACTCAAATTTACTCCGTAATGAGCCGCCGGAGACTCAGAAGGTATCCCTGAGCAACCTCTGAAAGCCTGTCGGTGGAGTGTACAGAGTGAACCAGAAGAGGTTCACCCTGTACGCTGTAAGATAAAATGATTCTTCTGCGTTAGGCTTTTCACCATACCTTTCCCCCCCCCCTTTTTTTTTGCACAAAATGATTTCAACTAAGTGTCAAATGTTGATGCCAGAAGAATGGAGGAACAAATTCATAAAGCGTAGCAACTAGCCCTTGCAAGGAAAAGGAAAGATGTTTTTCTACCCGCTCTTGTGCCAATTATTCTTACAAAAGCTTGTATTTTGTCTACCTGCCTCATGCTAATCGAGATAAAACGTTTGGAGAAATGGCTACATTACACAATTCGAAGCACGAGTGAGAGAGAGAGAGAGAGAGAGAGAGAGAGAGAGATAGAGAAGGCCGAAGTGGTGTTTAAAAAGTGCGTCATTATATTTTATGATTTTTTTAATTCCGTATTCTTTAGCACTGCAAGAAACAATTGAATGATGTCAGCACTTTGACAAATTCAAACAAAGCACCATTATTGCGAAAATGGCTGCCACAAAAAAGTTATTTGAAACAAATTCTATGTACATTAAAGAGGTTTACATCTTTGTTTGTAGTGAGCTTTTATCTAGCTCATTATGGCTTGTCAGTTATACAAAATTCCTTCAATGAAGAGGAGTTCAAGAAAATTCAAGATATACATTTTATTAGTCATGTAAATATATTCAATGTGGTATTTTAATACAAATCCTTAGCATTTTTGGGAAAAAATTACGAATCACAATTTTTGCATTTAAAAAGCAGTTTGAGATGGGGGATTTGCTAGGGAAATACAAACTTACAACATCCTGATTGGAATTTATCCAGCATTTCATTTTTAGGTTATGCTGTTGAAATCTCAACATCCAATTTTTGGGCGGAATACAAATACTTCTTAAAATATGAAGTAAAGAAAGCACAACTATCGTAAACTTTCAAGCACGTTCCTTCGGACTACAGGAACGCATTACGTTGCATATTTCCTCTCTTCCAACAAACAAATTCAGGCAGCGTTGTCAAACCAGTCAGAGCTCCGCGAGAAAACTGCAATCATCCAGTAATCAACGGTAGGTAGCACTATTCTCGTTACTAGGAGCCGTATTACAGAAGACATTAAGCTTCAGCATGGACTTTTCGAAAGCTACCAAACCTACGAAAAAATTTATGCAAATTGTATATTTTTATGAGCTCTACATTTTTCGTGCAGTAAGTTTACATCTATCATTCATGGTTTCTGATTATAAAAAATTATACAAAATTAATTCAGAATAAGAACTTTACAGACTACTCAGAGAATTCAATGTACATTTCGTGTGTCAATATTTCAAACATGTATTTTAAACAAATGGTTACATCCGTTTTCGAGAAAAACAACGCAGAAGTTTGGTATGCGACTTTTCGCTTTTGAGCCATGCGCTCTCTCTCTCTCTCTCTCTCTCTCTCTCTCTCTCTCTCTCTCTCTCCCTCCTCGGCTAAGTAAGGTAGAGAAAGTAAAAACTGATAAACCTCCCCGTGACTTCTGAAACATCCGGTATAGAACAGAAAGTAGATGTAAGACGAGGAGCTGCCACCTTGAACCTGGATCTCGTTTTTCATTGCCAAACCACACTGGCGTTAAGGCATTTGGCGTATCGGCTATTGGAGCGTGAACTGCTGGTTTAGTATTGCTCAGCTATATTTAAGATTCTCCTCTTCCTTTCTATTTCAACGTGCTAGGCTCTTTTAAGACTTTTTTTTTTACTCACATAAAGATGGTCTGCATTAGCAGTATCTCTTGCATACATGCGCTCACAGACTTGCTACGCAAAGGGCCTAAAATTAAATTGAATTTCATTTATAGACACTCTGTAACTGCTGTGGTCCTTAGGGTCCGTTTCTAAATTGGGCGTGAAAGACCAGTAATTTTGCTCAGAGGCCTCTATCAGACTTGAGGTTCTTTTACGTGCCGTAAATCTACGACACGGGACCACCGGCTTTACTTCCCTTCCGAAGGAAGCCATGCTAAGGATTTTTACGCCCGAAAAAAAATCCATCGCCCTCCGCCGGGGCTATCACGATACACTACACCATGGAGGATGACGCGCAAAGAGCCTATTTTGCTGCTTCATCCATTGAAGAAATTCGAAGAATTTGATAATTCCAACTTGTTCAAATAATTGTGAATTGCGCTTGTTTATCAGAATGTATAGGTAGGTTCATTTACACATCTACTGAAGCTGTTTACGATCTCTAGGCGAACACTGATTGCACTTTCTTTCCAGTTACGTAATTATTTTGCTTCACAATGCGTCTGTGTTACATTATTCTGAATAAACATTGGTCTCTAGATTGAAGATGTAGGCATATATATCCTTCGATAATATAAATGAACGTGTCGCTATTTTGTCTTCTAGATGTTTAGAAGGTTTTGAATATTTGGTTATGTTAGCTAAACCAGAATTTTTACAACTAAATTTATTTTCTTCTTTTCCACTTAAATGAAACTAATATGAAGTTGTTCTACAATTGCATTCTTTCTGTAACACACACAGCAAGGTAGTGGAAGTATGTAAAACTTCAACTGTGTGTATTTCTGTGGATAGTTTAACTTGGTATTTAATTTTAATATATTCCTAAGATGCGACAAAAAAAAATCAGAAAATCCTCCCACCACATACTACCCTTTACACAAAAAAGTTTCGATATTTTTGGGTTTCTCAAAAATGGCAAACCATTTTGATTAAAATACACGTTTAAGATATTTTCACGACTAGTAAAAACCATATCCTGAATTTTTCTACGAATAGCCTGTGAAGTATATATCGTATAAGAGATAGGAGAAAAAAGCAGGTCTCGTTAAAATACCAACCTCAGTCCAATATACAATTGTTTGTGGCGCTAACCATTTCCGGGATATTAGTTATTGTATTGCATTTTTCTAATACTTAAAAACACAATTGGTTGCTCATTTAGTTTCTCGTGGTCATACAAAAAGTGGAATTTCAAAGCCAGCATATGGCGATCCGTTTTTCAACGAGTTTCCAGCGAAATGTGCAACTAAACAATTTCTGGAAACGTTTATCTCCATTAACATTTATGTATGTAGGGTAAAGTAAGGACCGGTTTAATGGATGGGCCATCTGTATGTTTTTCTTTCCTCAATAGCTCCTGTCATCTAGGTATGCTGAACCGACTTGCAGTTGACAAAAGTGCTACCATCTTAGTTTGAAAGTTTCAGGCTGCAGTGAAGACCTGATGTAAATGCAAGAAGAAAATTCTGTTATTTGATTTAGCGTACAGTTGAATTGGACTCTGGTGACATCGATTTTTTCAGTTCTACTTGGCATATACTATTGGTAAGCGAATCTATCTACTTTTCAAGGCTATATTTAGATTTTTAATTGTTGCCACAACTTCCTGTCTAATTGCGTGCAAAGAAGAAGTTGCGGTGTTGCCACCATTTAACCACTGGTCCATTCATGGAAACGCCGTAAAATTACTTAAGGATATCATTTCTACAAATATTAGAATTTAATTATTTTACCGGCAAGAAATACGTGCAAGAGGCCGTTCCTTTTCGTCTGATAGGTGCATAAATATAATTTAAAGAAAAATATTTCATAATGTAAACAATAAATACAATTATATATTTAACAAATTGTGTTACATTATTCTAGCACGTTAAAATTATTTTAGCAAGTTGATTTAATAACAGTGGTTAAATTATATTTAGTACTACAATATTGCTATCACACATTTTTTAATCACAATGGAACGAAAACAAAATTTATTTCGCACTTAGCATTTCATATTTAAGTTCAAATAGTTTTAAATTTAACCTAATAGAAGCCCAATAAAATTTTCAAGACTTTGGAACTCATTTTATAAGTAACATTTGTTTTCTGATTATTTAAAGTATATCATACTTAAACTATTCTTTTGCAGTTTTCAAAATACCGAAAGGTGTTAAATACGGAAAATGGAAGAGAATATGCTGCGAGCACTTGATGCGTGCGAAATGATCTCCGTTTGAGCGCTGCTGCAATAGCAGTGTGTCCCCAAAGCAACTCTCAAAACGTCACCTGGATGGAAAAAGTTGGTTTGCTGTTAAGGATAAAGTAATCGGCAGCGTTAGTGACTTTCTTCTGAAGTGGAGCATGAGCTATGTCATCATGTGATGCAATTACAAGAGTGCATGTTTGGCATCACGAATGATAGCATTCGAAGTTGCCGAAGGAAACAATATACCTCACAGATTCAACCGTGAGAAAATAGTGGCCGGCAAGAACCGGTACTACAATTTTATCAAGAAGCATAAAGAACTCTCGTTGAGACAACCAGAGGCCACATCCATGGCTCGTGCCCTGGTTTCAACAAAGAGAGAGTTGACATTGACATTCTGACGAAGATAGTCGATAAGAACAAGTCAGAAGCATCTGTAATTTTTTATGTCGATGAAACTGGGCTTTCTAGAGAGAGAGAGAGAGAGAGAGAGAGAGAGAGAGAGAAATTGCTAAGAAGGCGAAACAGCAAGTTGGATCCATCTCGAGCAGACAGCGTGGTGTTTTACAACTGCTGTTTGCTGCTGATGTTCAAGCGTGCTCGTGGTAAAGATGAGCTAAGGATGGAGCACCTCCTGGGACAGTCATCGCTTTCAATCCAGATAGCGGATACGTAAACAAATATGTATTTGTGAAACATCTAGATCATTTTATTGCTACTGCAAAACCTTCGAAGGAGCATAAGGTTCTTCTCCTTGGTGGACATACAACCCACACAAAAATCCGGAAGCACTGCATCTAGCTCGGGAGAATGGAATGATATTGTTTTCTCCTCCCGGGCACACCACGCATAGACTGCAACCTTTAGATGTGTCTTTCCATAAACCTTTAAGCAGTTACTACATAGACGAAATGGAAAACTGGCTAAGAGCCCGTCCATAGCGTGTAGTAACCCAGTTCCAAGTTTCAGCAATTTTTGGAAACGATATGGGAGGGCAGCAACTATAGGGACAATTAATGGATTTGGTCGTTCGGAAATCTGGCCGGTGGACAGAGATGTCTTCAAGGATCATCACTTTTCTGCCCGTAATGCTGTTCACTCCGATCCAGCCAATGAAGGCTTATCAGTAGTGAGAAATACAACACCACAATCACCATCACCAGTGATGGAAGAGGCGATAGGGTCGACATCATCCTTAGAAACCTCAGAAAGACCACCAACAAGCGCAAAGGACATAGGGAAAAATACTTTTAGACCCAGTGTTTGTCTGTTCCTTTAGCAGAAATTTCTCCTATTCCCAAAGCTGCCACGTCACTAAAGGCCAGAAGGCATCCAAAAAGCTTTAATTCTGACAAGTTCTCCATACGGATCAATTAAGTAGCGCTAAACCTCCCGCTAACCTAAACAGAAATCTGCCTTTAGCGAGTCAATTGAAACAAGTGAAAAGCACCAACGCCAGTGATTGGTTATGTGAATTATGTCAAAATCGATCAGTGGAAGACATGATTCAGTGCATACCATGTAAGAAGTGGGTGCAAGAAAATTGCTCTGGAGCTAGGAAGAATACTAAAAGATACTTTTGTTTAACTGCATATAGACTGTATCTCTGTGTTATGGAAGTGTTTGGGCTGCCGCATAGTTTGTCTAAAATTATACGCAATGGCAATTATTTTATGAAGTAAATTTCACTTAATTTCAAAATAATTTCAGTAATTTCCACTTAATCCTACTTTTATTTTCTTAATTATACTGTGTACCCATATTCAATCCCACCCAGCCTTTATATATTCGAATAAGCTGTGATTAATCCTGAAATTTCGTAAATACATCAAATGGTTCCATTCATGGAATTCAACCGGTCCATTGATGGAAACGGGTGTCCGTGAATGGAACCATTCCGGAAAACAATTCAGCAATTTTTCCTGATGGTGTTACAGGTATTTAACGAATAACCGTTATACATTGCAATGTAGGTTACCTGAAGAATTCTGACATTCAGTTCCACACCATTTGATTCATAGGATTTAGTTAAATTCGAGAAAAAAGTTAACTGGTCCATTGATGGCAATCTTACCCTATGTTGGTAAACATAGATAAACACACAACAGTAATGAAATGTAAAGTTTCATTTTTACTTTCTCTACTACGTATAGTAAGTAGGCGAAGTATTGCATTCCACCCAAAAATTCGATACCGAGATTTCACTGGAAATACATGTTTTGAGACCTCCTGAATCCAAAAAAAGCATTTTTAGAAACATGTCCGTGTGTGTGTCTGTGTGTGTGTGTGTGTGTGTGTGTGTGTGTGTGTGTCTGTGTGTCTGTGAACAGCATATCTCAAAAACGAACAGTCGGATAAGCACCAAACTTGGTATTTAGGTTCAGTATCTTCCAGAGATGCGACACGAAGGTTTTCAAGAAAATCCCCCCACCCCAGACTACCCTTTACATGGAACATTTTTCGAAAATTTTAATTTTCTCAAAAATGGCTCTAACGATTTTGATGAAAATATCATATGTTTAAGATAAAGTCATGAGAAATGAAATGTATATCTCGAATTTTCTGGGAATGTCTCCAAAAGTATTCTTCATTGTGAACGACTTTTGCATAACTGGTAAACCATAAGAGATAGACGAAATTTTACTACACAAAAAATGTAGATCGCGTTGAAATACACAACTTATGTCATATACATTTCTTTTGTTGAGTGAACCGTTTTCGAGATATTGCTCGTTATTTCCTTAAATTTTCCAATACTTATACTTTTTCTCAAATTCGTTATTCATTTTTTTATGTCCTAGACATGCAAAGAGAATGGAATGCGCCGCATAGCAACCAGCGTTAAAATATTTGACTATGGCTTAAAAGCTACCATATTCCCCTTGCATCTACAAGAAAATTACAAATAAGATTGACATCTTGATATCTCGATTAATATGAAGCATATGGAGAATAGGCGTTTGTAAAAATAGATTGTACAAGAGTAGAGAAAGTCATGTGAGTGTAACACATCAGATTTTTTTAGTTTGAAAACTAATTTCAGTAGTCTAGAACAAATCTTTCCTTAATTTAGAGGTTCTTCTCAGAAGTTCTAGTGGCTTGTGAGCCCCGCGGATGAGGTGTGGAGAGAGTTACGCAGCTAGATATTGTGCAGTTAACGATAGGGTCTTAGCGTTCACCTGCAGCATTCACATAACCTATTTTAATCAGTGTATCGAAGTAGTTCACTAATGTAAGAATCGGATACAGACTTAAAACTAATATAAGGCATGCTGTAAGTATTTACTTTCTTTACTACGTATAGTAAGTAGGGGAAGTATAAAGGCATTAACATTGAGAAATAAAATGTATATCTTGAATTTTCTGTGAATAGCCTTTGAAGTCCTTTTCATTCGTAAACTATTGTATAACTGCTAAATAATAAGCGATGGACGAAAACATACAACACAAAAAATGTGGATATCTTTAAAACACACTTTATTTAAAGAAAGTTTTTTTGTGTGGCATACGCCATTTCTAAGATATACGTTATTGCTGGTTCGAATTCTTCATTTTTTGGTCATTAAAGTCGTTTTCAACATTCAGTTGTTTCTCGTGATTGCATGGAAATACAATGAATTTTAAGGTCAGCATATAGCGTCCAGTTGTTAAACATTTGACTATCGCTGTTCCCTTTGTATCTATAACGAAATGTGTAATTTAGATATTTCTGCAAAGGTTAATTTGGGGTTATCAGCCGTGTTATATCGATGAAATTACTCGAGCTTTCGGCCATTCCCTGAAGGTCACAGTCAAGATGGCCGAAAGCTCGAGTAATTTTATCTATATAACATGGCGGAGAACCCGAGAAACTCTACTCAGTAATCATCGCCGTGAAAGTTTTAAGTCTTTTAAAAATGTAGTAGATAACAAAATAAGCTTTACTAATAGTTTGTATACCCACTAATAAACGATAGAGGGTAGAGCAAGTCATGTGAATGTATCACATCAAAATTGTTTTCAACACCGTGTCTGTGGGCGACTTTTGATTCATTACGTCATCACGTGTGTATATCGTCCTCCGTGGTGTAGTGGTTACCCTCTAGTTCCCGAGGTCGCGGGTTCAAACCCAGCGGAGGGTAAAAATCCTTAGCATGGCTTCCTTCGGAAGAGAAGTAAAGCCGGTGGTCCCGTGTCGTAGATTTACGGCACGTAAAAGAACCTCAAGCCTGATAAAGAGGCCCCTGAGCAAAATTACCGCTCTTTCATGCCCAATATAGAATGGGACGCTAACGACCACAGCAGTTAAACAGCGTCCATAAATAAATAAATGAAATCACGTCTGTATACTTTTGTGTATGTGTACGCATTCCTTCCTGGGTTCACGAGCGGAACACATCTATATCTGTTTAAAAAATAGACTGTCGAGTTCTTCCTGAAATGTCCGTAACCCACGAATAAAGGAGAGTAGAAGTGAGAGAAAACTGTGTCGAATAACTGATGTTTCATCTCCGACATTTTATATAGAATTCTCTTAGAGCTATAGGAAGTTCTTTCTTAAAGGGAGAGTTAGACAAGATTCAAACTGTAGGATATCAAAAAATATTCTTAAGGACACCGTAAACGCACCCAAACCTAAATCCATAAATCTCTCGTGTAGCGGCGAGGTGCGAAGGGGTTTTGGCCTGGAGGCAAGCATCCAGAATTCAAGAGCGACTTGAATTTTTCACACTGTAACGCTCTCGCTTTAAGCAGGAGAAAAAGCAAACACAAAAACGATATTGCTAGTACTTGATCGAGGTTTCGCCACTGCTGCGTCAACAGTTTTATTCAGAGTGCTATTAAGGCGCAGTTTTAAAAACTATTGTCGTGCGCTTCTTTCAGAATCCATTATCATTCACAAATAATCTCCCTATCTGCGGAAAAGTAAGGAGTATTCGCATAAAATGAAAAATAAAACTGATATGTTACATTTACATCATTTTCTCTACCCTCTAGCGCTTATGATTGGGTAGGAAGTTTTATTTATTATCACTTCATTTTAATCGAGATAAACCTTTCCAGAAATAGCTTAATCACACATTTCGTTATATACGCAAAGGGAATATCGATGGTCAAAATGTTTTAGAACTGGGCGCTACAAGCTGGCCTTAAAATTCCATACTATTTCCATGCAGTCACGTGAAACAGCTGCAAATCGACAGAACTTTTTAAGTACTGAACAATTCGAACCAATAGTAACGGACATCATTGAAACGCCTAATGCCAGAAAAAAAGTTATTTGAAATAAATTGTATGTTTTAAAGAGAACCACAGTTTTTTATTTAGTGTGTCCTCCTTTATCGCTTAACGTTTACCAGTTATGCAAGATTACACTAAATACCTTCTGAATTAAGAGGACTTTACGGGCTATTCCCAGAAAATTCAAGATATACATTTTATTTGTCATGTATGTATTTTTACTTTCTCTACTACGTATAGTAAGTAAGGGAAGTATTGTATTCCACCCAAAAATTCGATACCGAGATTTCACCGGAAATACATGTTTTGAGACCTCCTGAATCCAAAAAAAAAAAAATCTGATGTGTTACACTCACATGACTTTCTCTATTCTTGTACAAACAATTTTTACTAACGCTTAATCTCCATATGCTTCATGTTAATCGAGATATCGAGATGTCAATCTTATTGATAATTTTCTTGTAGATGCAAGGGGAATATGGTAAGTTTTAAGCGATAGTCAAATATTTTAACGCTGGTTGCTATGTGGCGCATTCCATTCTCTTTGCATGTGCAGGACAAAAAAATGAATAACGAATTTGAGAAAAAGTATAAGTATTGGAAAATTTAAGGTAATAACAAGCAATATCTCGCAAACGGTTCACTCAACAAAAGAAATGTATATAACATAAATTGTGTATTTTAACGCGATCTACATTTTTCGTGTAGTAAACTTTTCTCTATCTCTTATGGTTTACCAGTTATGAAAAAGTCGTTCATAATGAAGAACACTTTTGGAGACATTGCCAGAAAATTCGAGATATACATTTTATTTGTCATGACAATATCTTAAACATATGATAGTTTAATCAAAATCGTTAGAGCCGTTTTTGAGAAAATTAAAATTTTCGAAAAATGTTCCATGTAAAGGGTAGTCTGGGGTGGGGGGATTTTCTTGAAAACCTTCGTGTCGCATCTCTGGAAGATACTGAACCTAAATACCAAGTTTGGTTTTTATCCGACAGTTCGTTTCTGAGTTATGCTGTTCACACACACACACACACACACACACACACACACACACACGGACATGTTTCCAAAAATGCTCTTTTTTGATTCAGGGGGTCTCAAAACATATATTTCCGGTGAAATCTCGGTATCGAATTTTTGGGTGGAATACAATACTTTGCCTACTTACTATACGTAGTAGAGAAAGTAAAAAGCATGTTTGGAAACATGATGTCCGTGTGTGTGTCTGTGAACAGCATAACTCAGAAACGAACTGTCGGATAAACACCAAACTTGGTATTTAGGTTCAGTATCTTCCAAGGATGCGACACGAAGGTTTTCAAGAAAATCCCCCCACCCCAGATTACCCTTTACATGGAAGATTGTCGAAAATTTTAATTTTCTCAAAAATGGCTCTAACGATTTTGATTAAACTATCATATGTTTAAGATATTTTTATGATAAATAAAATGTATATCTTGAATTTCCTGGGAATGTCTCCAAAAGTATTCATTGTGAACGACTTTTCCATAACTGGTAAACCATAAGAGATAGACAAAATTTTACTACACAAAAATTGTAGATCGCGTTAAAATACACAATTTATGTCATATACATTTTTTGTTGTTGAGTGAACCATTTTCGTGATATTGCTTGTTATTCCCTTAAATTTTTCAACACTTATTTTCTCAAATGGGAATTCGTTATTCATTTTTTTTGTCTTGGATATGCAAAGAGTATTAATCTGTGGCAAAGGGAATGGTGCTGCACCTAGCAACCAGCTATTAAGAGATATGTATGTGCTTAAAGGCTATTGTATTTCTATATTGCCCTTGTAAATATATATTCCCCTTACATCTACAAGAAAATTAGCAATAAGACAGAGTCTGCAAATGTTTACGTCGATTAACATGAAGCATATGGAGAATAAGCGTTTGTATAAATAGTTTGTACAAGAGTAGAGAAAGTCATGTGAGTGTAACACATCAGAATTTTTTTTGTCCTGGTAATACAAAGAGAATGGAATATTCCACATAGCAATCAGCTCTTAAAATATTTGACTATCGCTTAAAGCCTACCAATTCCCCTTGCATCTACAAGAAAATTAGTCATAAGATTAACATCACGATATCTCGATTAACATGAAGCATATGGAGAATAAGCGTTTGTAAAAAAGTTTGTACAAGAGTAGAGAAAGTCATGTGAGTGTAACACATCAGATTTTTTCAGTCTGATTCTACCTTTTCAACTTTAACCTATACACTGCTTGTATGGAAGAACAGTTACCACTGATTGGCCAATAGTGGTTAACTATAAAGCCAGGAACTTCAAATACGTGATTGTAAGTCGCCATTTTCGTTTTAGTTTTCTCAAAATGAATTTAACAACGCCTTGTGGTTCACTGGGGAAAATGCGCATCAGTTGGGTAATTGAATGTTGGCATGGTGGCTCAATGGTAGAGAAATAGCATGGAAAGCTGCAGATCCGTGGTTCAAATCCCGGTTTTGACACTCAATTTTTCAGTCTCTACCTATTCATGTAAATGTTTATTTTTCTTATCACTTTATGTTAACCAAGACAAATGCTTGCAGAAATGCTTTCATTTAATATGTTCTAGACTTATGGGAGCGTAAAAGAGCACAGCTGATACACAAATGTTTAAAACGCAGATTGGAATACGCATGCTTTGATATTGCATACTCTTTGCATTCCCTCACGAGGAACAAAAGGAGCATTATTTAGCTCCTTAAAAAATGAGCTATAAATTGGAAAGCTTTAACAGCGAATACCTCGGAGTTGGTTTATGCTACAAAAGTTAGTTATACATGTAAATCGTGTGTTTTAGCGAAATCTGCAATATGTTTTCCCAGTTATATAACGTTCAGTCGGAATGAACATTTCACAGCCTATTTACCGAAAATTCAAGATATACATTTTATTGTTCATGCCAATGCCTCAAAGATGGGATGTATTGATTAAAACCAATAAGGGGCCTTTGAGAAAATGAGTAACAAAATATGTTCCATACAAAGGGTAATTTGGGATTGAGGGCATTTTGTGCACCCACGAAAGATGCTGGACTTAAACACGAAGTTTGGTATTCGTCCGAGTTTTCCAGTTATGCTCTTATAAACCCCCTCCTCCACACACACCCTCAAAATATGTGTTTCTAGTGAAATCTGTATAAAGTAATACAGTATTTCCTGAATCCTTTCCTAATAATGTTTAGTTATGTTATGCGATGCGATGCAGATGGCACGCACAGTAATGCCATGTACGAGAAAACCGCGTCGTTTTTAATTTGAATGTTAAGAAGCTCTTCTCACTTCACTCGCTATGTACGAGATGTCGAGTACATTTAACCAACACATTTTTTCCCCCTAAATAAAGCCGTACTAGCATTTAGACCCTCATTAGTGTAAACTCTCAGATGTTGGCACATTCATTACCTACACACTCCTAGCGTCCGTCATTACATCCACGGCACAATCGGCCGCAAACTTCAGTCTTGTCATCTGATACGGAATAATAAGATTATTCGCATACTGCTATTCAGTTCATGCCAATTACGGCAAAAAAAACTGGGGTTTTCTTGTACCTAGGTGTCTGAGACAACAGTTAACTGGACACAAAAATAAGCCGGGATGAGGGAAAACTATTTTTCTAATATCAGTTGCAGCGATGCACACGTCTTCACTTTAAAGCATTCTAACAGTCAAATTAACAAAGAGAAAATTCTCAGTTTTAATATGCGAGAGAACGGCTGATATTGAGGCAGTATTTAATATCACAACACAGTGAATGCCAGAGTGATTGGAATGTAAATTAACATTATTGTATGACAATGATTTTAGATGTTTGTTAGCTATAAGCATTGTTAGGAAATAAGTTTATATGGCCTCACTGAAACTGACAATAGGAGTGGGTAACAATGAAGCGAGGGGGCGAGTTGTTTATCAATTAGATGAGACAAACAAATGACGTCAGGGTAGCGTGCCTTTCTTTAGAAATTGAGGGAATATCCTCCCTAGAGCATATGTGTTTGTAATTTTGATTGGATGACAAAATAGACGCTAATGTTGGCGCGATTTATTAACCAATAGCAGCTCTATAATAATGTTTAGGCATATCGGGGTGAGGGAGTATAAATTCTTGAGCCAAATGAAAGTATCGCGCAGTTCTAAGGAAGCATTCATGAGGTACACATTACGCAATTCTACAGAATCTCTCGCGTCATAAAGTTAGTTACAAAATGTGAAACACGCGAATTAATAGTGCGCGGTAAATAAGTGATTGTAGTTACATTAGAAAATATAACAGTTTCAGTCAGGTGTGTATCAAGATTAAATATGTGAAATTAATTAAGTGTGACGGCAATAAAAGTGTAAAAACGAATTCTTATATCAGCGTTATCTTTTAGTAACAACTCCTTTCCGTTTACACGCCCTGTTCAAGAGTTATTTGCTCGACTGAGTAATAATAGCTAGCTGGAGGACAAAGAACCCGAAATTCAAAATGGTAAAACAATAACAGGCGCTCAGCAAATAAGATAGCACGAACATAATACTGCGACAATATTAGTTTGTGTGTTCTGGGGTTTTTCCTATTTGAAATCCGTACTGATTTGTCTATTTTATGCGTGGTGCTTACAAAATTATTTTATATTAATTTAGTAGAGCAATTCTTTTTATGCAATATCGATTACACCAATATATGATTTAAAGTGGCAGAGAAATAAAATTGTGGAGTAATCAAGTTCAGTAAAAGCGTTAAGTTTATTCCTCTTTGGCATTGTTTTCCTCCGTCAGATCAAATTGCATTTTGACAATATCAGGTATTATATCGTAGAATGCGGTGTGTTCGAGCTCATCCCTTTGGAAGATAAGTAGCCGTCTGTGTGTGGCTTACGAAAGCCGACGTTCCAGCTGGGGGAAGCACGATGCTGACCATCTTTCCGTATCGGTTGGTTGATGGTGCACCTCTGCTTTGCACCCACAAGGGCTGTAATGCCAGAGGTATATCTTTTGATCAAAATAGTCAAGAGGAATTTTTTGGGTGATGAGAATCCCTTGCAACCTCTTGAATATGAACTCGGGATGTCTTGACATTTGGATTTTGGTTTGTGTTTACAGAAACACGAAGTCTTTCCCTTTTGTTTGCTTGTTTATTTTATTTATTCAGGGGCTTCAAAACGTGAATGGGAATACAATACCTGTACTAATTCACTAACTTCCAGCAATATAAAACAAAAATCGTATGCCACTTTTGGTAAAATAAGGAACGAAAAAAATACCTAAGTAAAAGGGTTTAGAGACATGGAAAACTTGTGAAAATCTGCCCCGCATCCTCGGAATATGCCTAGAAGCACCAACAAGGCTTTCCTAAAACACCATTCCTTGATTCAGGAGTCTGATGCAAGAGTTTCCTTTAATCCAGGAGAGGTATCGCCCATGCTGACGATGGGAGCAGTTTATTTCAAAGCAATTTGAACTTTTATATCTCTAGAGAAGGGGTGCCAGCTTTTTAAAATTCTGCTCGTCTACGTATGCAAGTACTCGGTTAAAAAAAAAAAGCAAAATGCAGCTCTGAATCGCAGATAATAGCCCGGCGTCTGGTTAACTTCTGAATCTGGCCCTGAGGGAATAAAAGGCTACGAACACAGCGAGACCAGCTTGCTCCTAGAAATCAGTTATCCTCTAGTGTTAACAGCAGCTCGCGAGCTCCGATTTTACCTTTCCTACTTTAGATGTTTTACCTTCACAGGCGGTCCAATAAAGATTTTGGTTAATATCACTGTAACTGACGGAATATTTGAAGAAATTCTCGGTTCAAATTAGGCATGTTTGTTTATATACAAAGCAGAGTATAAAGTATGTCAAAATATTACACAATTACCACAAATAATACCAAGAAGTTTCGAGATTAATACGTTCACGAATATTAAGCACAAGTTTTGTTCATTATGATTATTTCAGGCATAAAATCTGTATAAACAATAGTTATATGATTATAAAATATAGACAAAACTTCTATTTATGCATCCCAGCACCATTAGTACCAACTGTTGCATTAAGAAACAATGAATAAGCTTCAAAAATAACTGTGTTAATAAGTGTTTAAATTTAACAGAATAAAAATGCAAAACACACTGGAAGAAGAACATCTAGTTAAATCTATGACACTTGACCAAATCTTAAAAGTTGAATCTCCCGCAACCGGAAATTAAAGACTGACGATATTCAAACGCCTTTAAATGTGCTGGTCATTGCATCCTCAAATGCGATAAGAAAGCCGCAATTGGTTTTTATATTCAATGTGTGCTTGAACGCTGTTCATCATGTGAGTGAAACAGTTCAACAAACAGTAGCATGATAGAAAATAATACAAACTGATACATACAACAGTACGTCATTGACGTTATAAAAAATACACGTGTTTCATACACACTATTCAAGGCTGCATCATTCAATTGATATAACCTAACACTAGGTATTAAAAATACAGATGTTTTACATTCACATGACTTGCTAACAAAAGCTTACTCCTCCATCTATTACTAATCGAGAAAACTTTCATTACACATTTCGTTGTAGGTACAACAGGGATATAGGAGGCTGAAGCGATAGACCTTTAAAAAACGGCTCGTGCTTGACTTTGAAATTCCATTCTCCTTGGATTACATGCAAAAAATAATGTAATTGTGACAAGGACTTTTAATGTCCCAAAAGGGTAATGTAACATAAATGGAGTTTTAACCATTTTTTTGTATCTCCTACGGTTTACAATTATACAAAACTCATTCCGATTGAAGAGGATTTCACAAGCTATTCACAATATATATATATATATATATATATATATATATATATATATATATATATATATACACATTTATACAAGCGATATTTTAATTCAAATCGTTAAATGCTATTTTCGAGAAAATCAAAAGAATGGAAAGGTTTCCATGTAAAGGGTAGTCTGGGTGGCGATTCTCTTGGAAATCTTCGTGACGAATCCTTAGAAGATGCTGAACTTAAATGCCGAGTTTAGTAGTTAAGTCTTCTTTTTTTAATGCTGTTCACACACTCGTGCGCGATTTCCGATCCAATCTTGATATAGAATTTTTTCAGGTGGAGTACAATACGTGTTAAGTGCTGGAGAAAGTAATACAAACACTGCGGCGTGTCTTGTATAGGAGTTAACATGTATATTATTTAATACGAAGACGACTGCCAAAAGTACTGTTGAGCAGCAAAGAAAGCGTGTTTCTTTGGAGCAACAGCAGCTCAATTATGGGCGACACCGATATCGAAGGGGAGATGGAGACAAATCGTCACCTTTTGTGTAAAGTTGTTTCTCGCAAGTCAATGCTCATTATATTTGTCAGTAACATAACCTCGCTCTTTACATTGCTATATATCCACAAAACTACTATTGTGGTGATAATATTCAAGTATTTTATTCTGTTCTACATGCATTTTATTTATCTGTTTGTCACGAGTCGAAAAAAATAATAAACGAGGTCCAATACTACCGCGATATCATTCCTCAACTTGATTCTCACGAAAATGCATTGTCGTAATATTCATTTATCGGAACAGCTCCACAGCAGTGGCAGTGATTTGTAAACATAACGATATCCATTGTTTGCGTCCAGTAACCAAGCAGCTATTTTCTTTTTATACTCCTAATAAATCATTACCGCATGAAAACATGGGATAACAAGAGTACAGTACACTTTCACGCCTAACTACGGAATAATGTGAAATAGGAGTTTATTCAAGTCATTTAAACCTCACCTCTGAAAACCAGATTTAACCTCTGAAAATGTTGAAAGCCCACGTATGGAGAGCCAATTTGATAGGGTTGCGTTGTCCCACGTTTGGAGAGCCAAACTTAAAGTTGTTTATTTGTTGTGGTTGCACCACGTATTGCGGTAATATATGTTTCTTGGAGTGTTCGCCCCACATTTAAAAATCAACTTTGTAATTTTAGTGTTTATTTAAATATTATATATATTTATTTGCACTTTTAAACATGCAAACTTTATATTATTCTTTCCGCAATGGATTTCTGTCTCACACTTAACACGTAACGTACCAATCGGGTACGCAATCTTGTAGCGTCTGCTTGGGTACGCTATCTTGTAGCGTCTTCCGTCTGAATTTGTACTTTTCTCTATTTCAAGTCTCTGATTGGCTAAACCTACTCCAATAGAATAATTTTGTTTAACTTAAGCTTTTTCTATTTAAACTGTTTTAAATATTACATTATTGTTCCAAGAATTATTAGTAGCTTTTATTAATTTTTTTAATTTATTGTTGTCTCAATGTTACTTCATTGTTACCTCATTGTTAGCTACTTCGGCTTCTATTTATAATTCTGTTTGCTACGGAAAGTATTTTACTTCTATTCTCACAGCTCCTACATTGTTAAATTACGTAATACATTCACATAACATTACTATACATGTACATAATATAAACATAATACAATGACTGTTGCATACATTTTATATATTATTACATACACATATTGCTTTAAGGCGGGCTGTTATTACTTTTATATTATATAATTAGACTGATATCATTTAAGTGTTAAAAATACTGCCTCACCTCCATTCCTTGCATTTGACCAGTGTTTGCCCATCTCTACGTGGATGTCAAGTATCGCTAATATTTATTCACTGCCTTCAACATACGTATTCCTGGGTGTTTGAAAGCTTAAAGAATGGATCTTAAATTAGCAAATTACTTTTTCAAATGTCTAATTTTTCGTGGGATGACCTTTTTTATTCTGAGGACCATTCTCAAAAATTCAAACTACGACAACCAGCCAGCGCTCACCATTCTTCATCCTGACAGATAATTTATACGTATGAGTGAGTAATGTGGTAAAGGCCCGCGCCGTCACTTGGAAGTAACACAGTGAATTAATATTCCTTGTAACTCTCTTATGATTCACGGCACAAGACACATTTTATAATCCAGCAATATTTGTACAGTTCCATTCTACCAACTTCGCAATGGGATTTAAGAGATTTAAGAGAAGCATTCTATTCTCACCAAAATTCAATATCCACATTTCACCCGAAATACATGCGCCCACGTGTGAATGGTGTTAACTAAAAACGAGAAGTAGGATAAACAACAAATTTGGAATTGAAGTTCAGCTTCTTCCAAAAACGCAAGAGGGAGATTTTCAGGAAACTCCCCCTACCCCAGACTATCCTTTACATTAACATACGGTTTCATAAGTTTTAAGATATTTGCACGACTAATAAGTCTATATTTGTTATGTTCTGCGACTACCTTAATCCATCCTCTTTATTCAGAATGAATTTTGAATAACTGGTAAACCTTAAAGAGATATTCTGCAATGTTTATCGCGATTAACACGAATTAAATAGAAAAAATAAATGATGGCGGAGAAAGCCAGGCGAGTGTAACGTCAGATTTTTAGTTTTGCTGTTTGCAAACTGGAGTCCGTACACCTGATTTCTCCCCTTGCTTTAATTTGTTCACGAATGTGTAATTTCGTCGAAATCGCAACGGTAGAATGCAACAATTCTTATACCTTAGTTACCTAAGCTGTAGAGAAAGCAAAACTCCCTTCAGACGTTTCTGTTGCCCTTATATACGAGCTAGTTTCATGTGTCACCAGATTATCATTTAATGTCTGCAAATTCTCCAACCGAAAATGTCAGTAACATATTTTTCAGCAGTAAATGTATGTATATTGCATTTATATGATATTCTGGCTGCCTTTTATTACTTTCAAGAACAGAAATATTCACAATGTCCTCGTTCTGACCACATTGGGTGACATCTGTTGCATGAGAATGCAATGGCGCCGGAGCCAAAGAAGCGGCGAGTTTGCCAAGCAATTTGTGAGACATTAAACGTAGCACCGGATTATGTGCAATCGATAGCTACAACGAATCCCAGTGCCTCCCCAACTATTTGGAGGATGTCAATCGCGGGCAAATTTAGCTCCCCTGGCACAGGGCTCCGAATCGATTCACCTCCCGCCGCTAACGTGCCAGCTGGGCCAGGCGCACGATCTGTACCGTGTTTCGTAACGTTCGGGAGCACTCGCTAGGGATGACCAAACGGTTATGTTATTAAAACTGCTACAAAAGTAACGAGTTACTCTACATCCAATGGGTGGAGCTACTATGTGTCATTTCCTGTTGCTATAGCTGGTTGAAACAATATAACTATTAAAAGTGTTTCTCAAGATAACCACTACCGTTCTGCTCAACTAGACAATGTGTGCCTACAAGCAGCTTTACGTGAACTGCATTAATTACGATATCAAAGCACTATTTTTCAGCTATGTATTTTCCTTTGGAAGCCCTTGCGTGCATTGCAGCACGTAAAACATATTTAGGATTACTTGTTTCACATCTTCCGCCTACTTTCCAATCCGATTAGTCTGCTCATGAGTTGTAAAACGAGTGAACTCATGAAAATTAGTTCCACGGAGCTGTTTTACTTGTACAGACAATTAAGCAATACCTATAGATGTATAAATCTGCGATAATGTAGAAATCCATCTAATGAGCAAAACGTTCAACTTGGAAGTTTTAATTTAATAACACCGAGCAGGATGGCTCAGGCGGTAACGCCTGTGCCCACATTCGGGAGGTCCCGGGTTCAAATCCGTGGGACGACCAATCTGACTGAGCTTTGTTCGTGGTTTCCCTCAGCCGCTAAGGTAAATAGCGGATTGGATATTTAATACCTCGACCCAAAGCTCCACCTTAAGTCTAAAACAATAGTAAAAATGTAAAATAGGTGGTAATAGCGAATGCTGCGCCATATATCCACAGACAATGAAAACAGTAGACTGAACGGCACCCTAATGCCATCTGCACGGTACGAAGTAGATGATCTGGCTCCTATGCGCTAGGATCTATGGAGACGTGACGAAGCAAAGTGGCATGGTTACAGCGATGAGACCTAGAAGGCTAACTGTCCGCCTTTCTATATGTAAGCGGCAGTTAGACTGCACGGCACGAAGCAGAAGATCCAGTTGCTATGCGCTAGGGTCTCTATGGATACGTGACGAAGCGGGTGGTTACAGGATGAGACCTAGAAGGCTAAATGTCCGCCACACCTCGATCTAAGAGTTATCTACTAACAGAACCGTCCATATATGATCCTGTAGTTAAAGCGACGTAAAATAAAGAGTAATAAAAATGTAATAATTTTAAATTTTATTTAATTGATAAGAGTTCAACAGTAATAATTCGATGCCAGAATTATGACGCACATGGCAGAGTGGGCGATTATCCAACCGGTAAGGGGAGGTGATGTAGTCAGCACCACGCATCTCACAGATAGGACCGCAACATGCGTACCCCATCCGCGGCCGGGAATGGGAGCAACCAGTCCACGGCACCACGGTGCAGGGCGTTAATATCCCGGGTGCGGAAAATTAATGTGCACAAAATTGTAGAGTAGAAAGGTAGTGACAAAATAAGCTTTTTACTGTGATACGTGCGTCAGTTTGTGCTGTGACTGATGCGACTGGGTGCTACTATTACAGTAGTACGGTATACGAATGTAATGATTGGTTTCTCATTGTGGATCAGTGTTCATTAGTTGAGACAGTATATACACACTTGACGTGCGAATTACATTTCATTTTTATGTTTCATAAAGTCAGATTGTAATTATGTTCATGCAGCCCTCCTGTTATTTTACTGCATCTGGGACACCTGTTCCTTAAATTGGCACTGCCTTTTTACTCTTACCATTTTCTGCGCATTGCACCCTGTATACTGCATAAACTATTGCACAGTGAGAGAGACACAGTAGCAGGGAACCACACAATTATTTATCACCGTTACACGAAAGTAACTGTTTGCCACAGTCATGGCACTCACTATTGACAAACATCAAGTTGTGTGAAGAACTGCCATGTGGCTAGGCTTGGAAGCACAAGCCATACTTTAACAAAAATCGCACACTACTATCGTTTAAAACACGATTATCTCAACTGAAATGCAATGAATGCGCTAAACGGAAGAGACGGGGAAAAGCTGTTGTTATATCTGAAGAGCAAAGCCTCTTATTTATTTTTGCAGTTTTTCCACAAATGAATGATACGTTTGACAAACATTCCAGAGATATTGTTTCAGCTAGGTAATGCTAACATATTAGGCTCGGTGTGGGAGCAAGCTAAAGTGCTTAAAAATTTGGTGACATTCACATGACTTTTCTACTCGCTCTTCTACAAAAGTATTCTTATAAAACCTTGTTCTTCTATTTCTCGTTAATAGAGATAAACTTTCATTACACATTTCGTTGTAGGTATAAGAATGCTAAAACTACTTTTAAAAATGTTATATGGTTTCATCCGCGCCTTTCCACGAGAGCGGCAGACGGCAACGAGCGCCGAGGACGCGGACAGGAAAAAAACACCGCGCAGCCAGGTCGTAGTTTTTTGACTCATCCTGTAGTACCCTCATCCTCTGCGAACCTGGCATAGAGGAGCCACAGTCGATGCTGGGCCGCCTTTAAAGCGCAGCTACGCCAACCCGAGAATCGGGAATGATATTCCAAGAAAGGCCTTTCAACTTATTGATCCTCGTATGTTGGTCTTGGTATCCTAGTTAGATAACTCCAACGATTCTCGTTGACCCCCCCCCCACCTCAAGGCTAGCAGTGTACACTCGCTTTACAAATATCCTGAGATAGATTCAAGTTGCCCTCTACATTATTATTCTGCCTCCCAGCAACTAGTGAAGGTTTCTCCTTGTTCCTTTAAGTTCTACAAAGCGAATAAATTTGTGCTAATGGCATCAAAAGAACGAGAAGCGTTGAATTATTCTAATTTCTCCTTCACGACTCAGCTGTAGTTAAGGTCCTTTTATATGTAGATGCCACTCCCCCCCCCCAGAAAAATAGGTGCTGACGCCTTAAATACTTCTCAGATTTCAAAAAACCGTATTTCATCAAAGTTAATGTTTACGCTTTAAATGTAAAGAAAGGTTTGAAACTGAATAATTTTAAATTTCTTATTGATGCGCTTTTGTTACGCATTCAATGAGAAGGGCTGTCTTATCCACTTTGTTTCCTTGACGATAAGAGATGAAAATCGTGGTACATAGATAAGGAGTATCGTATTATTCCCCTTCCTTTTCAAATGATATGTTACGCATACTTGCCAACTTTCTGAAACTGAAACCGTAAAACTATCCCCATCCAGTAAAGCGTAGTTTTGCGATGACATGACGTTTAAAATGCGTAAAATGTTCAGTGCAGTAACTGTACAAAAATTTCATATAAAGTAAATGGGAGTTCATTTAATGAGAATCGTTGAAGACCTGGTCACATATACTGAAATTCTTTAGCACTACAAAACCTTATTAAAGCAATAACACCACTTCCTAAGCTATTCACATATTTCTAGCCCATATTTTAGCTCCAGAACGTGAAAACCATTAGAAAAAAAATCACAAAACATGGGGAACTTTTAGAACGCGAATAAGACAAGCAATTTAAGTGAGGGAGTTGACTTTATAGTTCACGTCGTGCATCACTGGATGTTCGGCCCATTTACTGTTTACTAGAGGACACTAGTGGCGCAATCAAATTTTAAATCCCCATGCTATTCATGCTGTAGCAGCCCAGTGAAGGGGGACCATGGTCGTGATGAAGGATAGCGCTGTATACCAATTAGCGCAGTATACATTCAGCCTGTAATCTTGTTGCAATAGAATACTACAGAATTTAATGCCTTGTAATGTCCGTGCAAAAAAAAAAAAAAAAAAAAAAAAAAAAAAAAAAAAAAAAAAAAAATCTGTGGAACTCTGAATCTGCCTATAGAACCGCTCAAACGCTTCCTTTACCGTAAAGTGGGGAAAAGGCCTACACTACGGTATATTTCACGGGCAAACCTTTGGACGAAGATCTGATGCGTTCCCCGGATCAACAGTCGTCTCCCGCAGGACTTGCTGCTTTCTTCCGGAAATGATTCAGTGAACCGTGTGTGGCAATACCACTACCAGCAATTGCTTGGTGCCATGTGGCTGACCTCAGATTACATTATATTGTTCATGTATTTTATCCTGATTCTGAATAGCATTTCTAATGATGAACGAATCTATTAAAAAAACACCCTTGGGTAAAACTAAAACAAATATAACTACCAATAATGATATACTAATGGTGATAACAGCAAGACCAGTAGCATACACAGAAGCCCGTGTACGCTCCTTTGATTTTAAAACCGCGTCGGTATTTTATTCTACGAGAATTGTGTGAAGCCCCATATTAGCTTCGATTTGTCCGTCCGTACGCAAATTCGGCAACCATTGCAAGTATTGAGTTGATATTTTATGTAAGAGGAAGACGAATTGACTAAGTGGGAGATTTATGCTTGTTTGTCAGCATTATAAGTGTTCGACAATTCCCATTAAAGGCTTGGCTACCATTTTGGTAGGAGATATCACAGCGGTGCAGTGACCGAGGACGCTGCTCTGAAAAGGCAACCATTGAGGAGCCTAAAATCTAGCACCAACTCCTTAATACCTCAAACACCCTATTACCATCCCAACCAATACAGTGGTAGAAAACGTGATAAGTCTATGAGATTTAAATTGTCCGGTTTGGTTCTGTGCTTGTATTTGGGGCACTCTACTTGCTGTCTAAATTCTTGGAAAGCACCCCACCACCCAGCCTTCTATTGTCTCCGTTAAATAGCTACATGCACTTTGCAAATACTCATCACATAACATCCGCGGCAGTAGCGTTTAACGCCTTCTAAAGTACAGAAGTGCGAGAACCGAGTAATTACGATTGAGTTGTTTTGTATTCTGCTGTGTAGCTAAGCAAAAATGTTTGAATACGAGAACGTACATTTAGTATTGAATTTCGTTCTTGGGTTTGTACTTACTTTAGTGATAGTTCAAGGTGGTGTTGGCAGACAGGGTAAAGCTGTGAAATCGGATGACAGGGAATAATATTTTAATGTTCACAAGTTTGTTTTCTTTTTGTTGTGACGAATATGAGGCGCTGAAATGAGGTAGGCCAAGTATATGTGTTCAGTGTGGTCATAAGAACTGCAGCAGCCATAGGTGTTTCTTCTCGCACTGTTAGCAGAATCTTACAGGAACAGAAAAAACCTCAAGAAAAAGGAGCTGTTTCATGTACTCCAGGCAAGAAACGACCGAACAGAACTCCCACAAAAACTACAATAGATTCATTTACCGCCGCTACCATACGGCGTAATATTTATTCATCGTATCGCAATAATTTTCTGCCTGGCTTAAAACATAAATTGTGCATTAAGAAATTATGACTTATTAGATGTGAGCAATTGGAGCTTAAGGCATATTATGAAAAATAATAAACTTCAATCTATCACAAACATGGCAAGAAACACTTAATGGAAATGCCTGATGTCACCGACAGATTCAAGTTTTTGAATGAAAGTAGGTACTTAGAGCCACAGGTCGATCTATTGTTTATCTTAACGAAACTTGGATAAATGTAGGCCACACGAAAAGCAAAGTGTGGAAAAGTGAAAGGACGATATCAATTTTCCATTTAGGACTCCGATTGGAAAAGGACAAGGTTTTATTATTTTACATGCAGGATGTTCCACTGGGCTTATTCCCAATGCATTTTGAGCTTCAAATCGAAACCAACAAAGCACTATCACGAAGAAATGGAAAGCATTGTGTTTAAGGATTGGTTCATAAATAGTTACCTAATATTCCTCATAACAGTATTATTGTAATGGACAATCAATTCTTTCCATTCCGTTGAGCTCGATAAAGCTCCTACTGCTTCATCATTGAAGACAGAAATGCAAGCATGACTCCGGAAAAATGATATAGAATTTGACCCGCAAGCAACTATTGCTGACATGTATGGACATTGTGTAGTAACACTCCCTCCTTACCATTGTGATTTGAATGCCATAGAATTACTCTGGGCACACAAAGAACAACGTTGCAAAGCAATCTAGCAATGTAAAATAATTATTTGATAGGGCTAATGGAAAAGTTACAGCACAAAACTGCAAAAATGCCTAACAATTTTATTGGAAAAAAAAGACGCTTTGGTGGAGAGGTTTGTAATAAGCTTATAACTAATTTGGAAGACTCAAGAGGTAGAAAATGAAGATTCTGAAATAGAAGTTTGTGACATCCATGGAGAAAATCAATCAGTCCGCAGACGAAGATGGACGATGCACCGCCACTGAACAACCGGCTCAATGGAAGGAGTTTCCGTCGCCGTAAAGAGAGACACAACAAGAGTAAAAGTGTTTCTGGCTCTTTTCTTTTTGGACCCGACAAATTAAATCTCACAGGGATTAATATCCACCATGCTTAAAAGTATAATAGCACCCCGAAAGGATTCTTCAGTCACGAACTTCTTACCACAGTTTAAATGTAAAACCTAAAATATTACATTTTTCCGTGCTGAAAGCGTTGTTCTCTGAATTATTTCATTTATTGGTTAATGGCCAAAGGGTGAAAATAAACGCAACCCTGTACATGAATTCACTCGCAACTTCGTTGCCTGGGAATCTGTCGAATAAAATCTGGAGCTCCCGTATTTAACTAAAGACAAAATTCTTTTATACTTTGGGCAAATCACCTTCCTTTTCTACTGCGAGGTGGGCCGGTACTGGCCGTTCCGAATCACAGGTGGTCTTCCCATAGGAGTTGTAGACCAACATTTCGTTTTCGTTTTCCTTTTCGCTTATATTCAGGTCTTCATGATGTGTGTTGGAACCGTATGTTGTTATTTTCACGAATCATGCATGCTATTTACGGCAACTGTGTGTCGCTTATCTCGTATAAACATTGTTCTCAACCTGGTTTTTGGGGTATATCCAGCAACACAGCATAAGAATTACATTTCGGCTGTTACTTTTTGAAAAAAAAATGTAATTTGTTTACGACAGTCGAGTTTTTAACTTTTAAGTTAAAGTACAGTCGCGTTTTGCTACTCGAGGTCCGGAAATGCGGATTGGGTTGGACTGCGAAGCGGAGAGAATTCGGCACCGATCCAGCGAATCCAGAAATTGTGCCTACACCGCCAAGAGGAAGGAGAGGTAAAGGGAGACACCGGGCGGCCGCAACCAGGAGTGACGGCACAGTAATGACAGGATCTCTAGTTTCCAGATATAAACGCCCAGGTAGACGGAACAGGCAGATCGGGGACCCGCCCTACATGGGATCCAACGCCGCCGCCGGGAGCGGTCCCTTTACGACAACCAGTCGAAACAGATCAAACGGGGTGAAGAATGAATGAATCATTAATGAAACGAAATGAAGGGACAGGAAATTCGGGTGGAGTAAAGCAAACCACCCGACGACCCGGGAAAACCCTTGAAAAAACCCATGGGCCAGAGTGGGGGGTCGCCGGGGATCGATTCCGGGATCTCCCAAATGCGGGCCACAGACGTTGCCGCCTGAGCCACCTCGCTCGGTAAATGCTATGAAGTTTAAAACAGTACGCAAAAGTAAAAATTTCTTTCACAGAAAAAAATAATTTGTAGTATTTATTGTATGGTTGGTTGCTGAAACAGATGTCCTATGCGACGTTGCTAAAACTTGTTCTAACAACTTGAATTTTCATTTAGAAAAAAATAGTATTGGAAAATTCAAACAAATAACCAGGAATATCTCGGAAATGGTTTACTCAAAAAAAAGTATACGACATAAATTGTGTGTTTTAATGAGCTTTACATTTTTGTGAAGAAAAATTTTTTGTATCTTTTACGGTTTACCAGTTATGCCAAAGCCATTCAGAAAGAAGAGGACTTTTCGGGGCATTCCTAAAAAATTCAAGATATACATTTTGTCATGAAAATATCTTAAACATATGATATTTTAATCACAATTTTCGAAAAATGACCCATGTAAAGGGTAGTCTGGGGGTACGGGGGTTGTTGAAAACCTTCATGTCATATTTTTGAAAGATACTGAACCTAAATACCAAGTTTGGTATTTATCCGACTTTTCGTTTTTGAGTTATGCTGTTCACAGACACACACTGACAAGTTTCTAAAAAGGCTTTATTAGGATTCTGGGCACCTCGAAACATGCATTACCGGTGAAATCTCGTTATCGAATTTTGGGTGGAATACAATAGGTACAGTAGAGAAAATGACAAGGCTTCGGTTGCAAGCTTGCACATGCGGCATTTGCTTCTCCGAATCCTCTCAGGTATTCTTTATTCCACATGGAACGAAACGATTTCTTTGGTTTTATTGGCTGAAGCGACATGCTCATTGTTGCAATGTGAAAAATCAGAGGAAGTAGCCTCAATACCTGAGAGGCTATCGAGAAGCAAAGGTATTTAACCTTTAGAGTAACATAATAACATTGCTACAGTTTAAAATAAACGTTTCCATCCAGGTAGTGGTGCTTACTTCTGATCTGGAAAGTCTGCGGGGCTTTCATTCTCGTTAGTTATACGCGCCTTTTTGAAGTGATAGATTTGTTGTGAGAAAGAAACGGGAACGGGGACCTAGTCGTGGTAAGATGAAAAACGAAAATTCGAAAGAAATAAAACAGTGATATATAAGTGGTGCAAGTCCAGCTAGCTTGCGTGAACACGAAAGCGAACAACTCATCAGGTAAGATGAAACATAACATTCACAACGAGAGAACTTGAGCAGATTATTGCTGCGTATTTCACTTCTTGAAGTCTCATTGGATACCATTTGGAAATTTTCCTATACAATTTTGTACTAACTTTTAACAGTTTGCAACAATGTAAACTTTGAATTGTGCATTTTTGCGACATGTTTATTTTCCAGCTTAAAGGTTGATAAACATGTTCGGCAGAGTTTGTTGGGCTTGCGGCCTGTGTCGCCGGATATGGATGGCCGGCTGTGCTGAATGATTGATGAGACGTCCTTCACCTGCCTGGCAAACCGGCAATGGCCGCATCACTTCCAACCGCATCAATAATTGATATTTATGTTTAAAATAGCATCGCTCAAGCAGTTAATGTGCACATCCATCCAAATATTTACATCAATCCTCCGTTCGCATCACGTTCATGGTTTTCGCAATTAAATCTCTTTATGGCCAATATTTTCATTAATTTCGTCATAAAACATCCCAATGCTTGCCGCATGTGTAACAGTCCTAGAGAATTACAGCTGATTTTACAATTTTAAAAAAATACGTGTTACATTCACATGACTTTTCCCTAACCATTCAACAACTTATCCTACTTCATGTGAAGAGGCAAATATTTCCAGAAATGGTTTTATTGCATAATTTCCTTGTAGGTACAATGGGAATAGGGGAATACAGTAGGCTTAGCGATTGTCAAATCTGTTTATGAACTTCACTATGTGATAGCATTGAAATTCAATTCTTTTTGCAAGCCCACGAGAAAGAAAGCAAAAACAATGACGATTTCTCATTTGGGAAAAATATAAGAGTTTGAAAATTCAAAATAATAACAAGGAATATCTCGGAAATGGTTAACTTTATTATTATTATTATTATTATTATTATTATTATTATTATTATTATGAGAGAGAGAGAGAGAGAGAGAGAGAGGCTTTAACGAGATCTATATTTTTTGTGTAGTAAGATTTTGGCCCTCTCTTACGGTTTGCCAGCTATATATACATATCATTCAGAATGAAGAGGACTTCCGAGGCTAATCCCAGAAAATCCAAGGTATATGTACACCATAAGACATAAAAAATCTGATGTGTTACACTCACATGACTTTCTCTACTCTTGTACAATATATTTTTACAAACGCCTATTCTCCATATGCTTCATATTAATCGAGATATCAATCTTATTGGTAATTTTCTTGTAGATGCAAGGGGAATATGGTAGCTTTTAAGCGATAGTCAAATATTTTAACGCTGGTTGCTATGTGGCGCATTCCATTCTCTTTGCATGTCCAGGACATAAAAAAAATGAATAACGAATTTGAGAAAAAGTATAAGTATTGGAAAATTTAAGGAAATAACAAGCAATATCTCGAAAACGGTTCACTCAACAAAACAAATGTATATGACATAAGTTGTGTATTTTAACGCGATCTACATTTTGTGTGTTGTAAAATTTTGTCTATCTCTTATGGTTTACCAGTTATGCAAAAGTCGTTCACAATGAAGAATACTTTTGGAGACATTCCCAGAAATTTCGAGATATACATTTCATTTCTCATGACATTATCTTAAACATATGATATTTTCATCAAAATCGTTAGAGCCATTTTTGAGAAAATTAAAATTTTCGAAAAATGTTCCATATAAAGGGTAGTCTGGGGTGGGGGGATTTTCTTGAAAATCTTTGTGTCGCATCTCTGGAAGATACTAAACGTAAATACCAAGTTTGGTGTTTATCCGACTGTTAGTTTTTGAGTTATGCTGTTCACAGACACAGACACACACACACACACAGACACACACACAGACGGACATGTTTCCAAAAATGCTTTTTTTGAATTCAGGAGGTCTCAAAACATGTATTTCCGGTGAAATCTCGGTATCGAATTTTTGGGTGGAATGCAATACTTCCCCTACTTACTATACGTAGTAGAGAAAGTAAAAATGAGCAGACCATCGAAGTGTATATTTGTAGAGTTCAAATCGTTTCCGCGGTCATTCTCAACGGTGTCTCAGGGCGCGTGCCTTTAGCTTCGTTCTATTGTTGCCTTTCATATTGAGTCCCAGGTAATAAACATGCGCTGATAGCCAAGCGTCCATAAGCATACGTAGCGATGAGGCCTACCAGTTTTTCTTTCTTTCTTTCTTTCTTTCTTGCAGAAAAATGCAGTGTATGAGCATATTATAATATAATTTCCAACTGCTAAGGTTTATTCGATTTCTAGGCATTTATGCTCACACATAAAAACAGAAGCTTTTCGTTTTCAAACTAAATATGAAATGAGTAAATATATTCCTAAATGAAAAAGCAAATAAATATACAAATTAACTTAATATCGGGTGTGTAAACCATCTGCTTCTATTACGGCCCTCATTCTACGGGCATGGATGGTATCAAATGTCCAGTCAAATTTTCACGAGGATGATACTTCCTCCCAAGCATCTTGTATTTGATCCCACAAAACCTGTTTTGTCTTGCAGGCCAATTTAACTTCAAAACTTTCTCCACGATCTTGGCGATCCATTTGTGCCACGTATTTTGCGTCGTAAAGTTTTCCTCTGGGGCGGTGTCAATTACTAACAAAGTCAAGTGCCAATAAGTGAATACTCGAGGGCAACGAAGATTGCATCTTGGCAGATTCCTGGATGAAAATGTCACCTCGTCTGTGAATATAGCCCTATTCCAGTTAGGATTGACATTTTTTCTGCAAATACAATGCGACAAAATCTGTGATATATATATATATATATATATATATATATATATATATAGGGATTTAAAGTGCTTTTGCAGCCTTGAGACACAAAGTATCCAGCAACGTTCACTAACGGAGGGAGAGCTCTCCTTGTAGCTTTGTCTTTATGTGTGCGATCAGACATAGCAAAAGTCAGTATGATTAACATATCAGCAGAACTCCAAGGCTATGAGGTGCGCGCGCATAATCAAGCCAGTACCATTCATAACTGAAGAATGTCACAGGGTTTGGGCATTAAACATTTGGTTCAGGTTTTCACTTTTGAATTCTTACTAATATTGCATTTCTTTTGAAAACGAAAAGAGTAATTTATGTTTTTATGCATGAATGTCTTAAAACTAAAAAACATCTTATGCATACAAAACGTATGGTTGCCATATATTTAACAAATCCAAATTTAAATAAAAAAGAACATACACCAAAGATTCGAACCCAGGTTGTTCCAATGACAAGGCACACAGATTCACCACTCGGCTACCTTGCATATAACCACAATGTCGCATAGCTTTGAAATGAGCGCATGGTGGTATTAAATCGTGTATTGTGAACGCAGCGTCAGCGAATGCTTCCGGCATTTTCCGAAATTAAGTCCCTCTCTAGTTGCTGCTCATTTATTTTGTCTTAGCTGTTCATGAAAATATCTAACATTCATCACGACTATACATTAAATTAGCAAATGCCTAACCTTTCCATTCTTCAAGTCATGAAAACGGTGACGAAACTCGCTAGGCATGCGAAACTAAGCATTGCAACAGAGGAGCATCAGAATCTGCAAAGAAGCTCTAAAAGAAGAAAGTATTCAAAAGAAAGTAATTAAATTACAATTTTATTAAACAAAAGATGTTACCCTAACCTTACATGTTCACAAAAACATCCTTGACCAAAAACACATCCTGGCCGCGAGCACAGCACGTTGTTTTTAACACTATGAAGACTTGATTGCTGAAGAGGTCGAAACAACTGATCCCAATAATTT
The DNA here is from genome assembly GCA_030765065.1 of Deroplatys truncata. Taxonomy (NCBI): domain Eukaryota; kingdom Metazoa; phylum Arthropoda; class Insecta; order Mantodea; family Mantidae; genus Deroplatys; species Deroplatys truncata. Next base: position 28,407,245 of record CM060986.1, read on the forward strand.
TATAATTAATCATCCCCACCACTCCTTCCTATCAAAGCGTCACTCGAGGCTACTTGAAAATTATGGATGGATGTTTCTAAAACACGCGGAATGCTGCCAACATTGAGTTGAGTCTTCCCGAACAAAAACAGGTCTACAACTCATTCCGGGAGGATCGACTCAATGTCAGGCATGCCAACCTAAATATACATGCGCTCGCCACAATATAGTATTTTAATCAAAATCGCTAGAGCCACATTCCAGAAAATCAAGACGTCCGAAAAAATCTTAACGTAAAGGGTAGTTTGGGGTAAGAGATTTTCATAAAAATCTTCGTGTTGCATCTTTGGAAAATGCTCAACTTAAATACTAAGTTTAGTATTTAACAGACTTTTCGTTTTTTGGTTATGTTCGGAAACACAATATAGACACACATACGGACCTTTTTTTTCTTCTAAAAATGGTTTGGGGGGGGATCAGCTGGCCTTTAAATGTATATTTCCGTGAAATGCCGACATCCGATTTTTGGGTGGAATACAATACTTACTCTGCTTACCATACGTAGAAGAGAAAGTAAAAAGATAGTCTTCTATGGATAGTACTTTCACTGGCGCCGAACATGCTTAAATAATTAAAACAGTATAAGATCAATAACCGCGTTGTCATTGCAATATGACCCTTTTCCTTACGTCAGCTTTTATAATATTTAGCAGTAAGAGAGGCACGGACATTTGACATCTACTCGCTTTTCCATATAGAGCAGCTAACAGGATTTTACCATCAAAAGCAATATTCCGATATTTAGCATACTTCCAAAAGCAACCTGATGTAATACATTCAGGCTGTTTTTTCCACCAATAACAAAATCACATACATTCGTTATACCATTTACAGAAAAGTGATTCTATTGTACTAAAGTGTGATTCATTAGTTTCCATAACAGTCCGATAGAGATCGTACACGTCTCCTCTTCTGTTGCAATAATCCAAATGTCACTATCGTATATCGAAGTATATATTAATTTAATACTTTGCATTAGGATTATCCGGATTAACCTACTCCGGATAAATTATGAGGTTGTGTAACTAGCTCTTGCAATGGAAAGGGGGGGGATCCCCAAACACTCAAGCACGTTATCTTGCAGAATGGAATACTTTGAAAATGGATAACGCTATGAAATAAAAGGAAAAAAAAAGTATTCAAATTGAGCCTTTTTGTGAGATCTACATACTTCGTGTAGAAACTTTCGCCCCTCTATACAAAACTATATAACCCCCAGTCTAAATAAAGAGGATTTCACAGGTTATTCGCAGAAAAATTTAAGATATACCTTTAATTGGTCATACAAATATACCAAACATATGGTATTTTATTCAAATCATGAGATCTATTTTTGAGAAAATAATATATGAAACATGTTCATGTAAAGCGTAGTTGGGGGTGGAGGAATCTCTAGAAAACCTTGGAAGATCCCGAACTTAACGCTATGTATGGTATTTACCAAACTTTTCCATTTTGTGTCATTCAATTACAATTGAATGATACATTGATACAAGCCATCACACTATTTTGGCCATTATGAAGTTTGTGTTAGTTGAATTGTCAAATCTATGCATCCGTAGTTGTGAAGGGAAATCAAACAAATTTTGTTCAAACGTCCGATTTATTGCCTCTGTCAATTACTACTCTGCTCACAGTGGCTGATGTCCTTTTAACAATGCAATACCGAATTGGTTTTAATATTAATCTAAGCATTCACTGATCGCTAGAAAATTCACTATACAATGCATAACTCTTTACAATAATTTCCTGACATTTATTGCCGTTTTGAGCCCCTGGAATCATCGCGAACCTCTTTTTCGTAATTTTTAGCCTATTTGGTTTCTTTAGCTTCTGTTAGTGTATACTAATTAGAAAGCGTACCTAAGCATCACATTCTGCCTTTCTGAAATGTTTGCATACTACAAGCCAGCAGGGCAAATTCATTCAGAAGTCAATAACTGCAATATCCAACATTAGTCAATCTAGGGCAGTAGGGCAAGCATATTAGATCATTCCTGTAATACTATGTCGCAATATTCAAGTTTCTTTTTCCAGGAATCAATATAAGGGTACTCTTTAGAGTGTTTTAATTCTAGATAACAAAGATACACAGGCTACAAAAGCAAATCAGTTATTTGTAAAACAAATACCACATCCGATATGGACATTTTTCCCCTGTGAGTTTCATTAGATCACAACGGCGATACTACTGCGCTGATTGTTGAGCAGCCATAAGCATAACTATGAAGATGCTCGCAAACGCTGTGGAAGTATTGTGCTTGAGCTAGCCAGAATTTTATTTTAACGTTTTAGAATACGTTCTTGAAAATTACGGCCTACCTGGCAATCAAAAACCTCAAATAACAGGACGTTTATGTAAACAAGCCAGTAAAACTTGTCGTTTCAAAAGAAAAAACTGAACATGTTCGCGTTCTTTTTCAGCAGTTTACGAAAAATCCAACACCAATGGCAAATTTGGAAACTACAAAACCTTAACCACGAAGTAAACTTTGAATCCCGCTTGTACAAAGCAAACAGGATACAAGTCTAAACGTCGAGATTTCGGAGCTGAAATTCTAGGTCGTAATAAGGAGATGGCTTCAGCCACGAATAGTTTTAGGTGAAGAGCAATTTTTCAGTGGCAAAATGAATAAACAAGATGCCCGAATATGGGAAACAGCATCTCCGATGATGACGGAAATAAGTTTAATGGTTTATAATGTGCTAGTATGTACAGGACTGTCGCAAAACTCAAACTACTTCTGAGCATAAATAATATCAGAACGGAGGAAAGCATCTTCCAACAGGATGGTGCACCAACTCGATGTTATAATTTCCCTGTATGAAATACTATCGCAGCGCTGGATTGATCTCACATATGCGAGCCACCCAGCATCCCGAACTCATATTACTCCTCAGAGAATATCTGAAAAGCAGGGCTTTTGTTCCTCCACTTCTGCACGAGAGCTATGAAAACTGTGCAAGGAGATCAACGTTACACTGTGATTGAAATTAGCCTGTCACTTTGAATTGTGCCTACGATATATTGAACATTTCTAGGACACCAAAGTAGAATTTAATATTATCATCGTTTAGCATTCGCAACACAAACTACATTTCACAGCAGTTCTGTATATACATAGTAGAAAACGTGACGACCTGAGACACACCAACGTTACAGTCTAAGCGTAGAAAGGTATTTAAAGGTCAGATAATAACCGAGATGATATTATTTTACGGAGTTGGGTCAGTGCTCACAAGAAGCCATGATCGCTCTGGGTTGCTCGGCTCTGTTTTAATCCTGCTCGCTAGCAACGCGAAACAACCGCAGGACTAGAGAGAGGAAAAACTACATTTCGGGAAAATAAACACGTCTGCTTTCCTAATGAAGAGGGTGACGTCACTCGCTGAATATGCATTACATGACCCAAACTGTCAAAGCCTGCCCCGAAATGGCGAGGCTCCGGGCTCGATTTTAATTACTCTTCATTTTAAAAATGCGTGCCGGATCAAAAGAGGTTCGCGTACTACTGCGCTACAGCAAGTTTTCAAACCCAGATCCCTTTGTCTAGCCGTGCTTCTCTCATTTAGCATTTCGTTAATGAGATCACCAATAAGGTGGACCTCATGTTTTACTCAACATCTCAATCAGAAAACAAACCTAATCCTTTATCGTAGTGCGGTGTGGGTGAACGATGTTAGGCAAAATGCCTTTTTTTACTCGCTGGTAATAAATCAAAAGTTACATAATCATAGTTTGAAGTAGTTGGAAGTGGTAGAACCAGGATTTACTTTCTTTATTGCGTTTTTAGGGTATAGTTGCCTACTTGAATTATAAATGCAAAATTTTGCCTTTTTCTAAACCAACCTTAGCTTTTTCAAGCTATTTTCTATTACCTATAATCCAGGAACTCTTAAGACGACGGATACCACATGGACCACGTGTGTTGGAATGTGATCATCTTTTGGTATCCGCTAAGCATTCGGAATGTCTCTAAAAGAGAGTTCTCCAGCATCAGGAACTGTTACATTATAAGCGATTAAACCTCATTCTGACGTCGTCATCGGAGGTTCTGTTGCCCATATTCGGACATTTTGTTTATTAACTTTGCAACTGAAATGACAAATTGCTCATCACTGAAAACTACTCGGTCGCTAATTCATTACGACCCAGAAATTCAATGCACAAATCTCGACGTGAAAACACATCTAACATCAGTGAGTTACGATGTTTAGATTCAGTCCGGCATTGAACATTAAACTTCACAGTTATGTTCGTGAATTTGGTGTCCATGTGTCTTCAACTGATGAACAGCTTCATTGTGCCAAGTTTGTGAAAAGACAATCACGAAAAAAGTACCAATCAAAGCCTGTTAGCAACAAGCACAAATCTGTTCTCGCTTCAAAGAGTGCTACAAGAAAATAGGCGAGTTCCAACAGCCGTTGCCACATTTATCAGTCAGTCACAATTTTCATTAGTTTTGTGTAAATTATTAGTTGACGCCGGCAGATTCCAACAAAAGAAAATGCACAATTTGTAACATTTTAAAACTAAACATTGGTTATTAAATATATAACGATTATGACTTTATAAAATTTACAACGCCTTTTTTTAAGTTTACCATGTCCTTTCTTAAACGTTATTGCCATTTTTGCCCGTCTACTTTGACTGTTACATATACCCTGAGTAGTACATGCGTAGTGAGTACACTAACGTCTCCTGTAACCGTTACTGAATCGTGGCGTTGAGGAAATAGGATAGGTAGCGATCTGTAGATCACAACATTTCGTCTGGGGGGGGAGTATGGTACTAACCACACCTCCCCATATAGGCTGGATGATACTCCACCTCTGCCGTGCGCATATGTGCGTGAGGCCGGCAGTCGGGTTGGTTCGGCCCAGCCTGTTTGTCCCCGTTATAATTATATAGCATCTAAGTTGCTTTTTGTATATCCATAGCGATTTTAGTCGTGTCACATCTAAGGACCATAATGGTATTATCTTCGCGCTATCCTCAGCAACAGCTGGACTCCAGGACGTTGCTGAAAGTAGATCAGTAAGTGTATGTTTTATTTTTGAACCTATTTACTAAACATCCTTGTATTCGACACAAAACATTCGGTGAAGCGAATACAAGCCATCGACAAACAGTGGGTTCGCCAAACAAGCTCCATTGTTGGGTAAAAAAACTCGCCTTTATGAAACTAAATTGCCATTCTTTCTGATCCAGACTATTCTAGTTTTATCACAACAATTTAATTAAAATTCTTCGCATTTAATGCTAATGAAAAATACGTTTTGCCCAAAGGGAAAGGCGTTTTATTGGCATATCTTGACATCTGGTGTGTTAAGATTGTTTAATTCCACTAAATCTACAAGCCAAAGAAGCTCTCGATAAGATCTTAGATGATTGATCCTGACGTTAATGGCAGATACAGTGAAGAATTTAACGACATTCTGAATTCTTACGGAGATAGCCACTTGTGTATTTAAACTGACTCACAAGCACGAGTACCAGACAGTGCAATGTGGGCGGGGCTTTAGCCCTCATTAATAAGCCTACACAGCATTTCCTCATAACCAGTTTATATGTGGCCATGCAAAATGAAGGCCATTGCCTCTTATCGCCAAATATGCTGCTCTTGATGAACACGAACATGTATTATTCTACTTTGGGAACAAATATTGCAACTCGGTTATTTTTCACAATATACTTTTTTATAGACAAAATTAATTTTAAAATTTTGACAAGCCCAGGAGAGCTCTGCAGCAATACAAATAACAAATCACCTTCAACTATAGTGTGATTAGTGAAATATTGTTTCTAAGACCAGTTCATAACAATGAAATTGGATAGGAATTTTCACGGTATTATTAGACATGGACGTAGTTGGTTGTATCTGTGAGTCAAATGGGCAGTTGCTTCACTGCGGGTTACATCTCGAGAAAACTTATATGGTGTGTACCGAACGTACTTTCATCTCGGTCGGAATTCTCGACTCTTAGTGTTGAAAACACGTGGATCAGAGTGGCGACAACAAACGATTTCCTCGCTCTCCCAACATGAAGTGCAGTATTCAGCTGTATTGTAAGCCATAGCAGTTTATCTTCAACTACCGTGCTTCAGTTCTGATATTAAGAGTATGTATACGTTTCGAATTGTGAAGAAATGCAATCACGTGATGTTAACACTGCGTACTTCAAGCAGGTACCGGTTTCAAAGCGTGCTGCGCGATTCACCCGTGGTCAGTTGAACAATAAATCTTAGACAATTTGAAATGACGAAATAGCAATGCGGAAATGTGGAGGTACGAGGACATGTGGGGTTAAGTCTGAAAAGCATAAATATGTGCACAAAGAAGCGTTACCATGGAAATAATACTTGGGAAGTTTTCAACATAACAATACTGGCTGTGTAATCCATGCATATCTTGATTGTTATGCATACATTTATTCACGTTGATAAGGTGTATATTTGAGTTCAAACGCCTCGGAATAGATTGAAAAGATACTTGGAATACAAACTATTCGTCACAAAGATTGAGGTGTGAATTATGCTGCAAACCCCTTGCATCTGAATGTCCAACTACGGTATACTGTGATTTTAAAACAAATACAGACCGTTAGTCTTTTATCATCTTATCTTGGCCCGAGATCTCACGGATGAAACGTTTTGAGGTTCGCTCCATTGTGCCTTAACGATTCCTTTATTTTAATGCACGTTTCATAAAAAGTCCGAAATAGAAAATTATATCCCCGGTGGATCCACGGAACCAGAAAATGAACGAAAAGCATGGACATAAGAGAAAACAAAGAGCTGAGAAAACAATGTGAGTAAATATCACTATGTAAGCCTGTGCGGATTCTCTTGTTTTACTTATCAGCGTATGCTTAAACAGTTTTGCACTGCTTGTTATTTAACAATTACAGTTATTTCGGATGAACAACCAACAACGAAATCATTTTCTTTTTCTGCATGTTCCACCTGAATTTACTTCACGTTATCGGCAAACGAACATGGCAGACATATGTAAAGTTAAAGCGAGATTGGCTCGGTGTATCAGTGAAATTCGATGAAATTAGGGTTAAATTCCCAGTTCCGAGCAAGTTATTGCTTAGTCTTAGTATACATCTTCGTCTTCTTAACCCCATGTTGCAGACCCCCCCCCCCCAGAAAATAACCACGGCATATTGTGTACATCCATTATATTATTTGCAAATCCGAAGAGACATTAAATAAAGGCATTAGCACCTTATTCACGTATATACGTCTTTTAAAAAAGTATCTGCTGAAAATAATTCTCTTCACTTCTACAGGAAGAGCCAAAGACTACGAAGCGGCTGCGCGGTGTTTTTGCTGTCCGCGTCCTCGGCGCTCTTGCCCTCTGCCGCTATCATAGAAAGGTGCAAATGAAACCATACAACATTTTTAATACGTACTACTTTTAAAGGCTTTACTTAACAACTTTATGAAAGTGTGTTTGAGGACAATTATTAGTAGAGATTTGTGGCCCCCTCGGTTCCCGGACCTAACCCCCTGCGGTTTCTATCTCTGGGATAACTTAAAACAAAGTGTAGAAGACAAAGCCACACACTCTGGAAGAATTAAAACAAAATATCCGCCAGGAAATTGCCAGCATTTCTCAACGTGAACTACGGCGAGTGATGGATAGTTTCCTAAAGAAGTGTCAAAAATTTATGATCAACGACGGTGGTCAGTTTCAGCATCTCCTTTCACAAAGCTGGTAAGTAAAGCCTTTAAAAGTAGTTTTAAAAATATTGTATGGTTTCATCCGCGCCTTTCTATGATAGCGGCAGACGGCAACGAGCGCCGAGGACGCGGACAGGAAAAACACCGCGTAATTCGTAATTTTTTGGCTCTCTATGTACATTTTCCTCAAAAGGTAATGCAAACATTTTAAAAAATCTTGGTGTTGATCAGCTTTAGTTTAGAGGCGTAAATTTTTTCACAGTCGACGTGTTCGTTTTTCAATCAGTCTTTGTTTCCTCAGTTTAGGAACAGGCACGAAAACCTTCACTAAGAATTCCAAGCAAGTCTGTGATGGTTTCCGAGAGCACTGTGTCTAATGCAATCGCTTCTCTTTCTTAAAGGCTTTCTGAGATACAAGTTTCATGGTGCAGTGCATTTTCAAAAACAAATTAACTCTCAGGCATAGAAATTAAACAGAAATAGTTATGCTCGATATCTAACCAACGTGAGTGAATACCACCAATACGCAACCGTAGATGTTAAAACCACAGTAAAGTCTGAGGTTACTTTCACATGCATTTCACTACCATTCTTCTATGAATAATTCTTACACAAGCTAATCATTTCTATAATTCATGTTAATCGAGATATACCTTTGCAGAAATAGTTTCATTTAACATTGCCTTGTAGGTACAAGGGAGCTGCAGGAGCCGATGCCGTGTTCAAATGTTTAAAAAGTAGGTCGCTATATACTGGCTTAGAAATTTCATACATTGCGAGAAACAAAAAGTACCGATTCAAACCGAGAGCAACGAATATCTCGGAAATTGTTACTGCAAAAAAAAATTCCTCAAATTGTGTTTTAACAATATCTACATTTTTCATGCATAGGTTCTTCTCTATCTCTTATGGCTTACTAGCTTTCAAACCATATTGGAAGATGCTGAACTTAAATACCAAGTTTGAATACAACTGTAGCTAGAAAAAGATCAAATGTGTTGCATTCACATACTACCTTCTTTTGAACTATTCTTACAAAAGCGTATTCTTCTACTACTTCTTAAACGAGATTAATTTTCGTTACACATTTCGTTGTAGCTGTAAGGATAAGGTAGGCTAAAGAGAATCAGATTTTTAAAAAGAGGGTCGCTATGTGATGACTGAAATTCCACGCTTTTGCATGGCCACGAGAAAACACGAATGGTGACATCACTTTAAAAAAAAGTTGAAAATTCAAACCAATAACAAAGAATATCTCGGAAATAGTTAACGCCACAAAAAATGTTATTGGACATAAATTAAGCGCCTTAACGAGATCCACATTTTGTGTATCTCTTACGGTTTACCAGTTATACAAAATACATTTAGAGCGGAGAGGGCTTCACATGCTATTGGCAGGAAATTCAAGATATGCATTCTGTCATACGAATACCTTAAATATATGGTCTTTTAATCAAAATCACTACAGTAATTAAAAAAATGATCAAAATATTTTCCATATAAGAGGTACTGAGGTGGGGGATTTTCTTGAAAATATTCGTGCGACATCTTTGGAAGATGCTGAACCGACCTTTCAGTTTTGAGTTATGCTATCCCGCCCACACATATTTTTCTATTTATCTCTTTTCTCGGATTCAGGGAGTTCAAAACATGTATTTCCAGTGAAATCTCCTTATCGAGATTTTAGGTGGAGCAATAAATACTTCCTCTATTTACTACAGAGGAGTAGCAGAGAGCGTAAAAATAAGAAAGTCGTCAAAAGTTCTGCAGCAAGAACCTAATGCTATAATGCACTCAAGTTTATAAAATCGCTAATTTTACTCCGTGAATGCACTCGCCTTGTCCACCCACGAGTCTGGCACGTCTTGCTGCGCACTTTGCGGAAAGTGGTAAGCGATCACCTACAGAGCGACCTTGACTTGATTTAAACCTTTCTTCGCTGCTACAGAAGAACAAAGAGCAAAGCGGAACTGGCGTGCACATCAACAGAATCAACGCCAAATGTCAAGTGTAGAGATCATGCTGGGGATACGTCTTCTCAACGAATCTGCACAGCCTTTTACGCTCCTCTTAAAAGCACTTTATTTTTAATAAACATCACTCACTGTGTTTCGGCTGAAATCAAGACATTCTCCACTCTTCCAAAAACTAAATATATAAACGAGTCAATCACCCTTCGTAATGCCGAAGGCATCTTATAAGGTGTATCTGTATCCCCGGAGCTACCTGCAAAATCAGTTTTAATTTCTTGATTTTAAATCAAAGTCTGTTTATGTCATACAACTGGAAAAGTTTAGGATGCGTAATCCTGTCGCACATATCAGTGGGCGAGCCATTCAACAAAATATGCTTATGTATTAATAGCAACTTATACTACAAGCTTCTGGGTTTCGTGGCGTATGGCGGTGGCAGACATGGTGCTGATGCTTGCTCAAAGGACAATGCAGAACTGACTGCTTGTTCAACGGGTCGTTCATCGCCCCCGTCCAGGCAGCTGTAATCTTCGAGGGTGGAATTGTTGGGGACTTCCACGCGTCTGTGTGGCCTGTAGCCTCATGTTTCCTTCAATTCATACCTTCATCAGAAGGGGTGATAGCTGCAATGGCTCTACTTAAGTCTAAGTGAGCGAGGTGTCCCCATTCACTGTACAACCTATCGTTGCTGTATGGGAACATGGTGGCACCAATGTTGGTTTTCTAGGAGATAATGGCTACAAATAAACCAACATTGATGGCAGATAGTATAACTGTACATTGAAATGTGTACGAAAAAAGAAGGAATATATATTCCTGAAGATGCTCTAATGGATGCTCCGAGTGCAGTGAATTCATAAAAGTCTGGTTTTCTACATGATAAAGAGTACCAGTCATTTTGTGAGTGGAGAAAAGCAAGGAACGTGTAGGGAGTTAACGAAGATGTTGTTCTAGCATATCTTACAGAAAATATAAGTAAATGCATACCATCGTCATTGTGGTCATATTATTCTATGCTAAAAAAATTATGAGATATAAATCTATAAGTACCGTTTTAACAGTTTACAGCTGCAGTCGCGATTTTGAACATTCGCGATCACTTCTTCCATTCATTAGGAAGCCAGATGCAGCTGTGAGTGATCGTCACTTTGTATTTTCCTGTTGTTAGAGCGTTTCGAAATGTTCAAAACAATCGAAGGACCCGCCGACTGTGACTTCAGATCAGCGATTCCGTTTTTGAATGCGAGAAATGTTACGCCAGCAAACATTCATCGCCAATTGTGATGTTTATGGGGAAACAATAATGAGTGATGGAATGCTGAGGAAGTGGGTTCGGCTGTTTAACGAAGGTCGTGAAAATGTGCATTGTGAGCCGCGGAGCGTCCGACCATCTGTGATCACGGATGACTTGATGCAAGCTATGGAAGGAAACACTCGTGAGTACAGACGTTTCGCCATATCGGAGTTGTCCTCGCATTTTCCACAAATTTCAAGGCCAAGCCTCTAAAACAGTGATGAACGCTAAAGCTTTTGGAAATTGAGCTCGAGATGGGTGCCAAAATTCCTGATGAGCAAGCGATAGGTTGAGGAAGGTGATTTGCTAACACACATCGTTACACACATCCCGAGTCAAAGCAACACTCCATGGGATGGGGGCACACATCATCCCCGTGAGAAATGAATCCAAACAGGCGACATCCACTCGCAAGATCATGTGTACGATTTTCTGGGACAGACAAGGTACTTTTTGCTGGTTGAATCTGCCCAGGAATGCAGCAATCAACAGACATCTATTGTGAGACACTACGAAAGCTCCACAACAAAAGGCGTGGAATGCTTTCGCGTGAAATCTTTTTGGTTCATGACAATGACCGACCACACATAGCCAAAAAACTCAAGATCTGATTCGCATCATTTGGTTGGGAACAATTCGACCACCCCATACAGTCTGGATTTGGCACCAAGCTATTTTCATGTTTCTTCATCTGAAGAAGTTCCTTGGTGAAAAACATTTCAACAACCATATTGTTAAACAACAAGTGTAGACTTGCCTTTCGTCACAGGCGGCATCATTCTTTGACGAAGGCATAAAAAACTGGTTTCCCGTTACAAGTGCCTGAATAACGGGTAACTATGTGGAGAAGTAATGTAATATTAACTATTTGGAAAATAATATTCTGTTATTTTTAAAAATGTATGGGTATATAATTTAAAAACACGGCTCGTAATTGTTGAGAATTTATTTCTGTTAGTATTACTTGAAGTACAGTGTCAGAAATGAAATAAAATACAAATATTGCAGTAACGAATTAAATGTTTTAATTCACTACTGTGATTAAAACCAGCATTTAGATTGCTAGGAGCGACAAAACAAACGATAGTTTATACAGCGCGGATAAAATAATTTACTGAAACTCGTCGATACGGAATCGGTTATTTTGGCAATAACTTTTCATACAACTTTTTTATGAAGATGTCTCCTTTGTACCTCCCAATGAAACGAGCCACAATCATTATCCTGCTTCATGACATCTTCGAGATCAGAAGAGTTTAAAGCTGAAGCCAACTTCTTGTTCTGGAGTCTTATGCACATCTATGTGGTAGTTGGTCCAATTAAGGTTAGGAATAGACGGAACAACTACACGCCAGATAACCAAAGAGGCACTTCAAACAGCAACAGGATGCCGTCCTGATCCAACGCTTCCTGTGTCCAGCTGCGCGAACCTGCTATTTATTATGCTTCTAAGACTGCATAATAGAGGTTACTCGTATCCACTGAATTTATAGGCCAAATCTTCCCAGAGGATGCAATGAAATGGAAAATCTCCTGTAGAGGCCACGTGTTTTTCTATTGACCAAACTTCCAACCACCAACTCCCACAATAAGGAACCGAGTCAGTGGTAGAATTTCTAGAATTTGGGTAATTCAGCCTGAGATACCTTCTAGTCATGGCTTGCCTTGGGTTTATCATTAGATATAATCGTACGCACGCGCGCATGTACATAATTTGCCCGTATGGTAAATACGGAATCACCGGTATTCAACTCTTTACAATAAGGAAACGAGTCAGTGGTAGAAGTTCTGAATTTGGGTACTTCATCCTAGCCGAGATGCGTCCTAATAATGGCATCCCCTGGATTTACAAAATAGTCGCGCGCACATGCAGAATTTGCCCGCATACCTACAACGGACAAATAAAAAGTGCTGTGAAAAATTAAGGGAATGTAAAGTCGAATAAAAATGAAATTACCCTAAAACATCTGGTGCATTTTTATTTTAAGAAAGGCATTGATTAAAAACGACCGCGTATGAATCACGACCATATGGGCAGTGTGGTGAAATAATAAGCGCCCAACCTTTCTCTGGGTGAACTACCTGCAGGACGTCGAAACAAAGGGTCGTTTGACGTGTCGTTGTAGCTTCCAAACAATAGATCCAAATGTTTCCCTTTATAGTATTAGGCAAAGGCCTTCCATTTATCAGAATGACACAGTCGGCTTTACAACAGACCAGTGAAATGCAAACACCCGACCATCAGGGATTTGCTTCTGAAACTCTGCGTAGTCCTGTGGTAGCTAGCGTTCGTGCGCAGTTCTAAAAAGTCAAACCATAATGCTTGTCAGAGGATAAATATTTCTGACAAGAAAATTAAATCACAATGACGCAGTCATAAAGCAGTTTTAAATTATGCTACTTATTCAAAACCTCCAAAATCGTGCATTAACGAGGCCCATTATTATACAATTCCTTAAATGAAAGCATATCCTATCCGGGTTGCATTTCAGGATTTGGCGTAACCATTCTACTATCTAAAACATAAGAACAGCATGAAATGCATGTATTTTTTATCCTTCAAACCTGGGTAATTCAGAACTATACCGGATACACGAATTCTTATTTGAAACAACGACGTGGTTTAAAACCTATAAGAAGATAGTTTTGGAATGATTCCTCTTTTCAGGCAAGTATTGTTCACAGATGTCCCTGTGATAAAATGGCGATTATTTTAGCCCCAGATAATTCTGGAATACCTACAATGCAATACTACTAGCAATTTTTGTACCAACTGTTGTAATTGTTACGAAAAGTACTAAAAGTCATTCACGATAAAACAATATAACTTCACATAAACTTACGTACTTTTACTATTATGAGCATATGATGCTTGCGATAATTTCAATAGCATTGTGTGGCGTGTTCTGGCATACAAAAGCCCAGTACAGAATGACTATTAAATGAAATAATCGAAGATCAGGCAGCGACGGAGGGCACACTAGCGTTGAAATTGTCATGGTATAATGATTACTTACGGAGATAGAGGCAATATAATAGTTACCTTCATCCACTGCGCATTGTAATTGGTTAAATGTAAAAAAGACACCAATGTTTCTGATGTGTGAAATATGTACTTTATCAAGAAAATGTTCTTGAATTTTCAGAAACTTATGGATGGGGGTGGGAGGCGTTCTTGATCATGTAATCTACAACATGACCAGAATAACAGCACGATACAGAGTGGAGTGCATGTCGCGGCATTCGACTCTAGTGTAAGCCATATCTAGTTTGTCTTTAAATTTTCTCTGCAGGGTCACCATTCAAGCAAGTGATGTTTAGGTTGATCGTGTCAAACAAGCGCCGATTTTCAAAGCGTGCAGAACCACCTCAGTAATCTCGGCAAACCTGTGTGCGCAGAGCTTGGAGTAGCAAAAAAACAATTTGGGAATGTGAGATGTTTGAAGAGGATTTGTGGAATTCACAGTTTCGAGTTGAAACACGTGCATACGGAAATACTGCTTCCTCTATTTGACGGAGTACTGGTTCCTATCCCAACTATTTTAAGTTGGGCTATTATGCTCCGTTTTTGGATGACGGTATTTAGTACTCTTAGTATATAACCGGGAGAATGCCCTGAAAGCCCTATGTCATAATGCAGTTTTGTTTCTTCAAATGTTTCCCGAATATATTTCCATTAGCTTTCAGACATCGCTTTTAATGTATTCGTATAGGTCTTTGCATAAGATAATAGGAGCGCAAAGTATCGTATACATCAAGTTTGTCTTTGATTATCATCACTACGAATGGCTAGCCTTCAGCAGCAGCTGATAATTTCTTTTGAGTCAGTTTGAACATAACACTTTACAAGTTGCAAGTTTTTCCGCTTCCTCAGTGTATACTCTATCAGCTGGGTAACATCCACATTTTTATCTCACTGCTACGGCAGCTTGCACTATTACTCAAAACACACACACACACACACACACACACACACACACACACACACACACACACACACACACACACACACACACACCAAAAAAAACCCTAAAAGCGATGCCACGTGCTGTATGGAATCGATGCGTGTGCTAGTGTACTAGCATTGCTGAAAGAACACTTAGGTATTTCTGAGGCAGCAGAGGGTTTCAGAAAAACGTCGTCCAGGTATCAATTGTCACAGCAGGAAGCAATTCCTTTTACAACAGATCTTTTTCGTACAACGCTAGGAATTAATGATGCAAAGTTGCTTCCATTCTGCATAATTTCGTACACACTTGTTTCATAAGATAGTAAACTCTCAGAATTCATTTTCGTCATACGGAACGTATCAGTAGAATTTTTGCACTATTGAAGAATAAAAATCCTATTCTTTGGGCATTTCGAAAAGAAACAAACACTTATTTATCTTGTGTTTTCCAGAAGGCTTTCACAAACACCGTATAGACAGAAATGGACACACTTTGGGGGGATGACTATTGTCATAAGGATCGAAACTAGTCCTATGAACATAATGTGCCTGAACAGTTTTCGCGATAACTGGCAACGGCGACACATCACAAGTTACGTGTGTACGACAGATAGGCGAAGCAAGCACACATTTGGGCGAAATCAAAATCCCTACGCCATTCCTTTATGAATAATGGTTTTAACTTAACGACTGGGTCAAAATTCTCGGAAAATGTGTTACTGGATACAGCAGTCTTCCAAACTTGTTGCTTCTGAACAGATTTGCTTGTTACTTGATGTGCAAACTGTCATACGACAAATTCAGTCATCTGCAGTAAATTTCGAAGTTAAATTGACGTGAATCAAGAACAAAAAAGCAGTAGACCTGACGATGTTAATTATTGGTTGATTCACGAATACGTCCGTTTGTAAGTTTTAAAAGGTCAAGGTTGGTTGGAATATACGAAGCAGTGGTTCTTTGTTCGAACAATGCAGCACAGTATGTCTTTTTTGAACCACTTATAAATCCAGTTGCTTTGTTCTTATCAAGGTGGAGTAAAATTCCAAGGAAGAACTGGCTAGATTAGATCGGCTTGACTGTTCAACTTGGATGTAATGTTACTCTCGATGAGCGCCACTCTCTGAACAGCAGGTTCTGAAAATAAATCAGTTGAGAATACTATGTTGTATATAGGGAATAGCAGATTCCTGACGTGCAGGTTTTAAAGCAACGTTTGTAAGATGCTTGGTCATGCTCTCCAAATTACATGAGCTGCAATGCCTGCATAGGGCCAGAGATGGAGTTCACTTCAAGCATCTGTGTCGTTAATCTTCATACTATAAGTCTATGGCACAATCTTTGTCCCATATGAAGAACCATTTTTGTTTTTCGCCACTAATCTGACAACATATCCGGGGCCAATAAAGAAGGAATATGAAGGGGTAATCCCTTCCACAATGTGATGAGCAGTCCGGTCGGTCCCGCCCTATCTCACTTGGTAGGAAACGGCGAGTCATCGGACTGAAGTTTTTCCGGTTATGTAGATAGCATCTTTAGTATTCCTTTTCAAACCAGCAGTGATCCTCACACTGCATCCGGTATTCAGACATATTGTTTTAAGAATGTATGAATGTACTTACCACTGTGATTGGATAGACCGGGTTAAGGACGGTGAACAGTAGAACGTGATTCACTTTGTCATTATCCGATCTGAAACACAAAACAAAAACATTTAGCACACTAAGTAAACCCAAACTTGAAGAATAGTCCCCTACACTGCAGCGAAGTAACGCTCCTTTGAAATCGATATCCTTGCTAGATTTCATGGTCGGCAAAGGCTGCACAGAAAAACAAAGGTATATTGCAATAAAGGACTTTAACACTCCCCCATCTCCACTCCGTTTCTCTGTCTTTCTCGCTTTCTTGGAGGGCATGGGTTGAGAAAGAATAGTGGACAAGGGAATTGCTCTGCAGTTATATAACGATAATGAGTTCTTTGTGGCGAAAGAGCCGCACCTTGGCACACCAAGATCCCAAACGTGTCCTAAAAATGCTTCTACAGCCTCCCTTATCGTACGCCTTACTGCTAAAAGGGGCAGTTCAAATAAAGTGTATTTTACCAAGGGTTTTTTGTTTCGCACTGTATAAAATAATGTCTCTATTGTAAAACAGAAGTAACAAAGGCACACAGTTATTTGTAGCGCTAAGCTGACTTGTAACTTTCTTAATACGAATATTCCCAGTGGTATACACCGGGACCGAGAATGTGAGTAGCCGGTTTCTACGCCGTTACGTACATGAGTACTGCGACTTTAAGTGCGGCGGTTTTAATGATAACAAAATTGAATATGTGATGCGTCTGGTGGCGCTGCGTTTGGAGTTATCTACAGGTGCGGTAGCAGGAGAACAATTTTCTACGAGGTTTTAAAACAAACTTTAATTTCACACTTCGTGCATGTTCATGTATCAATATTCACAATGATAATTACTGTGCTATTGTGTTAGCCTATTATTTTACGCCACGATTTCTCCTTCAAATACGTCGCGAATTCTCGACACGTACTAACGCGCTTTCCTCCGACAATATCTTGGAAGAATAATGATGAACATTTTCTGGTAACTATGAGCAATTTGTCACGTTGCCAACGTTTCCATTGTTTAATGTTTATTCTCCACAGATATGATTAAACAAAACATACGCGATTCTTTTGCTTGTTGCTTATACATTAATGGTGACCATGTTCACTGAATTCAAACAATGCATTTTTAAATTAACATTAAACTTTCCCTATACCTTGCCAATACAGAAATGCTACAATAACACGATTAACGTTCACTAAATTCATAAATAATCAGTTCATTAAATGCATAAACAATTAATCATTTTGGAACTTACGCATCCATATAATCTGCCTCATAAGTAAAGGAGATATTGCATTCCACTCAACAATTGATACCGATATATAAATCGGATAAATAAACGGGCAAAAAAAATTTTCTTTGAAGTAGAAACTGTGTGAACAGCGTAACTATACATTAAATACCAAACTTGGTACTTAACTTTATAGCACGCTTTATACATTTTTGTATTTTTTGTATTTTGTATTTTTACAAAATACATCATTTAAAATGTATCTATATCTCTGGGAATCGCCTGTGAAGTCTCCTTCATTTTGAATGACTTTTAAGTATAAATAGTAAACCATAAGGGATATATGAAATCTTACTTAAAAAAATAAAAAAAAAACGTGGTCAGCTTAAAGCGCAGGATTTATTTTTTATTTGGGAGATATTTATTATATTCTCCGCTATTGATTCGAATTTTCTATACTTTTTTTTCAGCTGGTAAGTCGATATTCATTTTTTCTGGTGTGCATGGAATTTCAAAACCAATCAATCACATAGCGATCCGCTTTTTAAAAACCTGATTGTCGCTTTATGCTACTTCTTATATTTTACAACTATATGCGCAAATATGTGATAGTTTATTTCGATTAACAAAAGTAGACAGATAAATAAGATTTTATAAGAATAGCATGATGGGGAGAGGGAGGGCAAGTTGGCACAAATTTTAAGTTTTTTTATCTATAGTTATTAGTGCAAAATTTCAGCTAATCCTGACATGGAATTGCTCTATAAATTTCTTCAACAGCATCTATTGATAACTGTCATTATTTGGCCAATTAAAGCTAAAGCTAAATTGTTTGACTTTGCAAACCATTGCGTAGCGAGGCAGGTTGGCACAGGATGTGGGATAAACTGGCTACACGTTATTTAAATGGAAAATGTGCGTTTTAAAAAATTATTAAAAACAAATATCATAATCAAGTTATTGACTCCTTCACCGATATGGACATCACTTCTAAATAATCAACTGCTAAACACCTGGAAGCTACTTGGCTTCGACATCGGGATTTATGGCCATGCGGTCTAAGGCACGATAGGAGTAGCGACCTATCAAAACCAAGGATCCGAGGATCGAATTCTGGTAAAATGCATGTTCTGCATTCAAAAGGATTCGGGAGGGCGGCGTGACAGCATGGTTTCAACTGAATGCAGATATATGCATTTTACCCTTTTATTCTGTTATACCTCGCTCACAATATTACACAAATGAGATCAGATAATGCTGCAACTATCACGTGTTCGGATGGCCGAGCGGTTTAAGGCATTGTGATATGGTCAGAGCTTCGCGCCGCAAAGTGACAAAATATTTTATTTTATTACAAAAATCAACAATAGCCTTATCGGTTGCATACGCACACAGGACTCAATATCCTGCAAAATGTTTTCGTTCAATGGCCAGATTCCTGCTGCCTGGAATACTGACTTTATATTGGCAGGGGTAACATCAAGATTAGTTCATCGTCCTCCGTGGACTAGTGGTACCGTGCTAGCCTCTAGTTCCCGAGGGCGCGGGTTCAAACCCCGCGGCGCGCGATGGATTTTTTCGGGCGTAAACATCCTTAGTAAGGGAAGTAAAGCCGGTGGTCCCGTGTCGTAGATTTGCGGCACGTAAAAGAACCTCAAGCCTGATAAGAGGCCTCTGAGCAAAATTTCCGGTCTTTCACCCCAATATAGAATGGGAAGCTAAGGACCATAGCAGTTAAAGAGCGTCCATAAATAAAACTCAATTTAATTTTTCAAGATTAATTCAAATACGACAAAACATTAGTTACTATTAATTATTAATGAGCTAAATTTAATTGCATGCGCATTATATTAACATCTGAAGTGATGTAATTCATAATATAGTACTAATAAACAACGCTACTTGGGTAATGGGCTGCCCCCTTTTTGTAGTGCCAACTTACCCCTGGTCTACTTGTTTTAATGGAAGCTCGATGTTACCATCAAGAATATAGAATTAAAATACTTATAATATCAATGAAAAAAGCTATTTAAAAGCACTTTCAAACAAAATATTTAGAAGCCATTTAATACTGGATATGTACTCAGGGGAAAATATTCCTCGTGAAGTGAATATTTACTAACCTCGCGGGAAAAACTTCACGGTTTCCTTCCGCTATAACTTCTCACAAAAGATTGTCGCTTCCGTGGGACATGTATTTGGAGACAAATGTCTGCATTTGGCTGCAATCTGTTCACTAAGAGCCATTTGTCAACCTGCCCCCCTCCCCCTACAGAAGTGAGTAGAGAAAGTCGTGTGAATGCAACACCTGTCTCCGCAAGCCGCCTATGGGGGACTTTCACTCGTTTTCTTGGATGCCAGAGACCGCAAACATAACTGTGTTGACGGATAAGCCGGTCAGTAGATGCACGTGGCATATGGCCAGCAGCTGGCTATCTAATACCGTCATTAAATTCCCCACCTCGTAAAATTAAAATTAGCCCAGATTGTTATCGTCATGTATTTGAATTTCTGCGACGGAAGAGATGCCGTTAAAGTTCTTTTTGGCAAATGGCCATTTACAGCATTCCCCTCTTCGCTAACCGACAAATTTGTGTGCTTTCTTTTGGAAGTGGATTCTCAAAATTCCTTGCCACAGGAAAGTTTAAACGCTAATGGCTGCCAACACACAGGCCATCGTCCTTTTTCTCGTTTGTTTGCTGCACTCATGCGACTTGCTATACCTATTATCGCTTATTGGATTGCCAAACTATTTCCCGAGTTCTTAGTTGCAGATAAAACTACTTACGCGTTTCATTACTAATTAAACTAGAAACTACTAATTTTTATAGCTGCTAAAACAGCCTATTTCGTTTAAAGGATCATAAAATTTTGTTTTAATCATACATTGACTGTTTTCAAAATATTACAATTGCTTCCGAGAATCCACGAGAACACTTCGTTACTGGAGTAGGTTAAAAAGAAAATTAACGGGGCACCAGATGAAGTGGAGGAACAATGCATCGAAGGACTTACGCGCAGCAGCAAACATTCTTGTGGGAAAATCCAATCACAGCATTTGTGTCTAACATGTACCTTGTAACATTCTTTTTCGGCATATAAACTAATATTCACCGAGAAACGCTTTAGTTTTTCACCTGAAAACCTGGAAAAGGTTTTGATGATTTATTTTAAAGCCAACTATAGAGTGAATATTAGAAACCACTGGTTATTCCGAAGTTTGTAACTTTAATGTGTTTCTGCATGGGCCTTACGTGCGTCCTACATTCTATTTTCAACTTCGAAAGATGTCTTCAGGAACAGTTTGAACAATATAGTCTAGTGTTTGCTGCATTGTGCAACTCCGCATACTACCGTTCTTCTTGCTTTTAATTAACAGTATCCCCTTTATCATTATTGTATTTTTACAGTATGTTTATTCTTTTACTCCATACTTTTGGAACCTATTTTAGTAACCTGAAATGCACCTTTTACGAAGTAAAGGTCCGCGGTCTAACCTAACTTCAGGGTTTATTTCTTTACCCCATTCAAGTGAAATGCAGTCTGTTATGCACAGGAGGCTGAGAGAATTACAACTGTTCATGACTACACAATTGTAGCCTCTGATGAAAAAAGACGAAGCACTTAACATTTTAAACAAAAAGTTTAAACACCAAATATTCCATTATAATTTTGATATCTGATACGCACGTTTTTTATTAGTTCTCTGTTTTACGAAATTTTGCAAGAAGAAATGAAAAGTATGTTATATTAAAATATATTATGATGCCTTTTATTCGTTATGCTTTTACCTAAAATTGTAAAACTGTTCTTGATCAAATCCCTTTTGCTTCGGGAAAATAATTTTAAAAAAAATGAAAAGAAATAAAGACAGAAAGGAGCCTTTTTTCCAATTTTCATCTTCCTTCGCCTTGCATCATCGAAGAACGGCAGACAAAATGAAGTTTGATATTCATCCAAATTCTGGTTTTGAAGCTAAGGGGATGTTTTTTGCTTCCTCTACTACACGTAGCAAGTGGGGGAAGTATTGCATTCCACCCAAAAATTCGATATCGAGATTTCACCGGAAATACATGTTTTTAGACCCTCTGAATCCAAATAAAGCATTTAAAACAAAAACACAGTCCGTGTGTGTGTCTGTGAACACTATTAACTCAAAAAAAAAGGTCGCATATAAAACTGGTTCAATATCTTCCAAAGATGCGATACGAAGTTTTTCAACAAACTCCTCCCACACCAAACTACCCTTTAGATGGAACTTTTTTGTTCTTTTACTTTCTAAAAAAATGGCTAACGATTTTGACTAGCATACCATATATTAAAGATATTTGCATGACAAATAAAATGTGTAATCTGTGAATATCCTATATGTCCTCTTCATTCGGAAGGAATTTTGTACAATCTTGTATAACTGGCAAACGTTAAGCGATAGACGAAAACGTACTACACAGAAAATGTGGATTCTTTAAAACACATAATTTAAAATAAGTTGTTTCTGTGGGATAAGCCGTTTGAGATATCCGCTATTAAAGGTTCGAATTGTCCATTTCTTTGTCATTCTCTTAGAGACCTGTCATCATTCAGTTGTTTCTCGCGATGTCATGGAAACCGTATGGAATTCTAAGGCCAGCATATAGCGTCCGGTTCTTTAACATTTCACTGCCGCTGTTCTCTATAACGAAATGTGTAATGTAGCTATTTCTGCAAAGGTTTATTTGGATCAATATGTAGTAGACGGAAAAACAAACTTCAGTAAGAATAATTATAGTATACCCACTAATAAACGATAGAGGGTGGAGAAAGTCATGTGAATGTACGTCAGATTTTTGTTCAGATAGTCGAATTGTGTACATGAAACTTTATACAATCGCCACACAAAATTTGTATTGTTCTTCTTCTGCTTACGGCTGTCCTTATATTTCGCCATCTTGTAAACGAGTCATCAACCTCTCTTGGTTATCAGAGGCTAAGGACCTGGCCGCATTACCTTTTTCAACGACAGAAGTACGATAACAGTCCAATACAGCGCAGTTGCCGAAAATAAACTGGACTGCGTACATATATTGTCGACTATGTGTGCGTACTGCAAGTATCAACGCTTTCTTCAAAGCCAAGGAGCTGAAGCGGATCACACTGGCATTAATAGTGGTGCACTTCAGTTATAACTTACCCCAACTGTTTCTTTAGAATACACTGGATGTATAATGGTGACCGACTTTTCTACTCATTGCCATTCTCCTACACATGAAGTTGAAAACGTAATAACATTTGCCTTATCTTTGATGGTCTGCATGTTAAATTTCACCAAAATTAAAAAACCTCCGAGGCATTTTGCATAACATGTTGCGTGTTATCGACAGCTTATATTCCAACCACGCTTTAGAAAATGTGCAACGGTCACATGACGTTCTCTATCCATTACTAATTCTCAAGGTAGCAGATACATAAACAGTTCACTCTTTTATGAACATCACGTTAATTGCAACAGGAATATATTCATAAAAAATAAACTAATTATACAATAAAGATTGTAGGATGCGGAGACAACGTCCAACTGTTTCGAGTGTTCATAAAGTACCTACGCACCAGGGCAAAATTCCACTTCACAACGGCGAATATTTAAGATAACAGGCACGAACATGCAGTTTCTAATGAGTTCTATGGTCTTTCCCCTAGTACGTTCTTGTCTATCTCTAAGGTTCTTCAGTTACATGGCATTCAATGACTTTATTTGAATCATTTTAAATTCGTTTTGAGGGAAATAAAAAGAGAGAGAAATATTCAATGTAAAAGTACTTGTGAAGGAAGAAATTCATTGAAAACTTTTGCCTTGCAAAAGTAAAAATCTGATGTGATGCATTAACATGACTTTCTCTAGCCTCTATCGTTTATTACTGAGTATACAAATTAGTCTTGCTAAAGTTTATTTTTATATCTACTCCATTTTAATCCGTCAATTGATTACGAACTGTACGTTATACGCTGGCCTTACAATTTAATACTATTTCAATGGATTCGCCAGACGCATCTGAATGTTTACAGTACATACTTTAAAAGAACAATTCGAACCATTAGTAACGGATATCTCGGAAATCGCCGATGTCACAAAAAAGTTATTTCAAATAAACTATGTTTTAAAGAGTCCTACAGTTCTTGTGCAGTACATTTTTGTCTATCGCTTAACGTTTACCAGTTATACAAGATCATACAAAAATGCCTTCCGAATGAAGAGGTTTTCATACGCTATTCCCCGAAACTGCAAGATAAACATTTTATTTGTCATGTTAAATATTGTGACTTCGTCCAGTTTTTCAACTGTCACTTTTCTCATTTCTCACTGCCACTGTTTGATTTTATCTACTTCACTGGGAGTTCACTTCACTAAGGTAAACTAGTTCAATTCTTCATAATTTCATTTCGTAAGGTAGCCTTTTCACGCCGGATGGTTCACTTCACTCGGGAGTCGAACACAAAAACTCCACAACCCGTCGCGCCGCATAGGCACTCGCTGCTCCACGTCACAACAGTCGTCACCAACTCGCTCGGAGAATCGCTCTTGATGTCGCATCAAAAAGGCAGTCGCTCACTGACTCATTCAAGTCTCCTCGTATTGGACTCGCAATTGCCCGACTCCCGCGAGAGCGCTCGCTTATATAGTCAGTGGAATCCTTCAACAAGGTTATCGAACGCTCTAAAACTATTTCGACGCACTTTCCGTAGGGAGCAGAAGATGCTTCCAGGAAGTTCTGTTCATCTGCACATATCGCGCCCGGTGTTTACGCTGGCGAGCTGCCGTTATCGTTGTTTACTCCGACCGCCCAGCGCCGACCTCCCGATAACCTTGGGCCATAGCCGCTGCATCACAGTATCCTTAATATGTGGTACTTTAATAAAAATTGTTAGCCTTTTTTTTTTAAATCGAAGATTTCGAAAAACGTTCCATGTAAAGGGTAGTTTGGGGTAGGCAGATATTACTGAGAATCTTTATGTCGCATCTTTGGAAGGTATGAACTTAAAATACCCAGTATGGTGTTGATCCGACTTTTCGTTTTTTAACTATGTAGTAATAGTAGTAGTAATGTCATTTGAGTGGCGCAAAACTACTGTTGGTCATCAGCGCCACCCTGCTATACACTTATTCATGTCTCGTACATAAGCAATAGATACAAAGCAATTACAGGGTTAAGCAACTGAGATTATCAAGGAAGAAAAAAACAAACAATAAGTACCTACATAAGTCATGCACAAAAAACATTCACAAATCGATATATACCAGAATTAATCCTCAGCAAACACAAGCAGTTAAGTCAGTACTGGCACAGTTTGAAAGTCGTTAACACATCAGAAACTAAACTATTAAATTCTTGTAAGAAAAGCACTGAATTTAAGCGAAAAAGCTTGGCGATAGAGGCAGAGTCATCCCCTATAACCGTAATTAAATGAGGAGAGTGTCCAAGTCGTTCGCGAAGGGAGGAATAGTAACTACACTGGGTGAGAGAATGCTTCATCGTTAAGAGCACATTGCAATGGAGACGAGGCGGTGGTTCACCCCTAAACAGGTACCCATGACTAAAATATCAGTGGCCAATGCGAAGCCGAGTAAGCACGGTCTCCTCGTGATGTGATAGCTGATCTGCCTGTTCGTTTCCTACAATGCCACGATGTCCAGGAACCCAGACAAAGGCCGCCAGGAAGATAGAGTGCAACTGATTATATATTTTCCGAACAAGTGGATGTTGGCTACAGAGATCCCGTAAACTAAGTAAAGAACCGAGAGAATATAAACGAGTGAGACTGGAGTGCAGGGAAAAGGAGCGGATGAAAAATCTGACTAAATACAGCATAGAGTTCGGCAGTATAAAGCAAGTGCTAATGAGGAAGCAAGTCTTGTGAATAACATGTGAATCAATAACCACAGCGTAGCCTACACCTTGAACGGTTCGAGAACCGTCAGTATATAGAAAATGGTATCCAGGAAAGTCGTATTCCAAAGCTGCGAAATGGATTGCATATATAGGAGCGGAGATAGTGTCTTTGGGCAACTGAGCCAGATCAAGACACAGAAGGGTTTGGCGTATCCATGGAGGATAACGATGAAATCCCTACGGAAGGGCAAGGGAAGTACTGTATCCAACTTTGACAATAAGTTCCGAAATCTACACCCCGCATGAAGCAGTGCAGACGGCTATTTCGATAACAATAATCAAAAGCGGCATCAAAGAACGTAAAATAGGTGGGGCGAGAAGTGATCGCAAACAAAAGTGGAGGCATAACTAGAATATCCCGACGTACCCAAAGGGATGATTCACCAGATTCCGCAAACTACAGGTGGGACTACGGAAAAAAACTGGTAAAAACTACGTGGTACGAAAAGCTCCTAAAGCTAGTCTAAAGCCTGGATCCAATCTACGCAGAATAGATGGCCGAGTAGAAGAATAGACTATGGACCCATGATCAATTTCGAACGTAGTAAAAGGCCGGTAGAGATGCAGCAAGAGTACGCGACCGGCACCCCAAGAAGTGCCACTAAGGGCACGAAATAATTGCAGGGAGCGAGCACAGCGTCCACAAGATATAAAATATGAGGTCCCCAACAAAGCGTACGGTCAAAAAAAGGCCGAGAAATTTAGTTTCAACAAACGGCAGTTCCACTCCACTGAGAGAGACAAGGGGCAGGATACTCCTTAGGACGCCAAAAATTAAGGCATCGTATTTTCTCCGTTGAAAATTTAAACCCATTCTCTAAACTCCAAGTGTTTAAGATATCAAGAAAGCACTGGAGGCGCCGTTGGATCAAGCGCGTACGGCCAGAGCAACAACAAATTGCAAAATCTACAAAGAGAAACTGGGTGATGCCCGATGGAACGTTCGACACTGGGATTGATGGCTATAGCAAACAAAAGAACACAACACCGAGCCTTGCGGCACACCGTTCTCCTGTCTAAAGACCAGGGCGAAAGAAGGTCCCACCCTTATCCATAAACTGCTACAAAAAGACAGATAGATGACCTCGGAAGTTCCAACGGAAGAGCTGCCGGAGGATTCCCATACGCCAGGCGGTATCGTAGGCCTTTTCCAAATAAAAAAAGACAGCTACCGTCTGTTGTCTGCGCAGAAAAGAATCATAAATGTGAGTGGTCACTGAAACCAAGTGGTCAACAGTAGACCGCCGTTGTTGAAAACCGCATTGTACGGGAGTGAAGAGCATAGGTTTCAAGACACCACATTAATCGCTTAGCGATCATCCATTCCATTACTTTACAAATACAGCTTGCTAGAGAATTGGGTCGGTAGCTAGTGGGCAACTTTGGGGCTTTTCTAGACTTAAGAATCCGAACGATAATGGAATCGCGCCACTGAGATGGGAAAGCGTCATGCAGCCAAATATAGTAAAAGGTGTCTAAAAGAAAGAGCTGGCTGCTTGGAAGCAAGAGCTTAAGCATTAGTGCATGTATACCATCCGGGCAACTCGTGGATCCAACGAGCCAGTAAGAAAATTCCTGATAAAATACTAACCAACGAGGGCCTAGACTATATAAACTGCGGGAGAAACATCTTCAGTTGCCTAGTGAATCTCATCGTGTGACGAACCTGCGTCACTCAGTAGTAGAACTCCGCGTCAAACTGTCGATGGATTAACAACGAAGATGTAAAATCGTATGCGCAAATATTATTAACTCGTGTTAAAGTGATTTAAGAAAGTTTAACTTCAGTGTTAGGAAACATTGACTAATTAAAATCTTCACCGACAATTAATTTAATCATACTGGAAATGCGTCTGAATAACCAAAATAACAAAGTATTCTAAACACCACAGAATTTAAGATTTTGTTCTTAGCGTAATTAAATATTTCATATATATCCAATTCATGCCTTTAACCATATTCTTTCTTATGCACACCTTTTGAGATCTCCATACCCAGTCTCATGCTAATTTATAAGTAGGCTCCGACAACAGCCGTGGCGAACAGAAGAGTGAAAACAACGAAGTCAAGAGAAAGATTCTTCCACTATTTCGTAGGAACCGTCCACTTCGAAGAAGACACGAAACTCGCAATTTGACGGCTCCGTAATTACTTACAATACTTCGTGTCGAACGACTACAAAATAACGTGCCATCCATTAAATGCGCAAATGACAAATTTCCTGAAAATCTGTAACTTCCACCCTCAACAAATGCCTAAGCCAAACACCAAATTTGGATTAGATGGCGACCCCGAAAATTTTTAGAAAATCAAACATGGATTATTTTAAAAAAAATTATTTTATGGTTTTTCAATATATTCCCCATTAACATCAATACATATTTGCATTCGATGAAACCAGTCCTTAAAGCCATCATTCCTGAAGCACTTCAGAAACCAGTTTTTTATTATGTTCCACTGCTTCATCTGATGACGAAAAAGTAATTCCACGCATTTTATCTTTAATTTTTGAAGAAAGGAAAAAAAGAAAGAAAGAAACCACAAGGTGCTGGGTCAGGGCCGTATGGTGGAGGGTCCATGTTGCTGACCTTTAGGGCATTCAGATACTCAGTTATTAGTTTTGCTGTGTGCGACGATGCGTTGTCATGATGTAACATTTTTCATTTTGGGCGCTTTTCACAACTTTTTAAAAAGTTTGCTGTAAACAGACATTTGGGTATCAAACGGCAGTAACGACACGTCTATATTCTGATGCTATAGCATTAATATGGCCCATTAAAAAACTAACAACCACCATCTTCTTACCAGCACTGTGAATTCGTCGGACTTTTGTACGTTTGGATTCTGTTCAAAACACTCATTGAGCCGTTTGACTTTTCTTTTCAGGATCATAACAATAAATCCAGGATTCTCACCAGTAATGATAAACCAAAGCAAATTTGAAGTGCCGTGGATTTTTTCCAGAGTTTTTCTACACCAATCAAGCGTTGTTGTTTTTGATCGGTAGTCAGTTTATGTGGAATCCATCGATAGCAGTTTTCTCGTGTCTAACTGTTGATGCAAAATGTTTTGGATTTGACTCATCAATGCGAATGTCGCCCGAATAAATTCATAAGATGTCCGTCGATCTTCAAGTATTGCTCGAACAGCGCAATATTTTCATTAGTAACAGCGGTTCTTGAGCGCTCTTCACGAAATTCATCACTAAGAAAAACTGATCTCTCTGTAATTCGCTGCACCAATTATAGATTGTTGCCTTAAAAGGAGTTTTTTCGCCAAATGCATTTCTAAAACGATCTTCGCATTGTTTAGGTGTTAATGACGACTTAAATTCGTAATAAAAAAAACTCTAGTTAAATTTATTTTTGGATGAACACAAAATCTTTAAATGATAATCAAACAAACTTCACGGCAATCAACTCGCAAAAAAATAGAAAGTAGCTGTCAAATAAAAACAAATGTAACATGTTTCCACTTCCCAGATACTGTTACTGGCATGAATTTTCAAATACTACTTTTGCGACTGTTAAGTTATCATTCTTTTATTTTTAATGGTTATGCACAGAGCGGACTTTCAAGCTCAGTATATACCGACACACCTTTTAAAGATATGATTATCCCTTCAGCCTACTGTATCCCTATTGTAACTGAAATGAAATGCTATAAAACCGAGCTATTCCGATTAACATGAAGTAGAGGGCTACGCTTTTTAAGAATAGTTTGTGGAAGAGTGGGTAGAGTGTACAGCATCAAACAAAAAGACAAATGTAGCGCTATGCGAACATTTACGATCATGTTTAGATTTAGGGAGCCGCAAAGTGTGAAATCCAAAATCGACAGTTTTGGTTGAAGAGTATACTTCATCTAATCCTGTCGAGGTTTTGAAGATGTAAGATTACTTCCAACTGTTATGGATTTCACTCAGCCCACACAAGGTTATGGAAGGAATGCTGGTGTGCAGCGAGTTCAAACTCCCCTTAACTTTGCAGCAACCCTTCTTGTTAAAGGGTTTACAAGTCGTTCATCAACGACTCCCTTCCCCCCGACACTTGACAAGCGAGGGGGAGTTTGCCTTCTTGTTTTGCTCGCTCGCACCTATACAAGTGTGCAGGTAGATGACCCAGCACGCCTTTCCGGAGGGAATGTAATGTATAAGGGCATTGAAAACCCTAAAGCTTTAATGTCAAGGATGCTGATACCAAAGTTTAATTACGCAATAAGCGACTGCTGCGGCAACTACAGAAAACAAGCGAACATCGTAAGAATTTGCATTATGAACAGTATAACTGAGGGGAAAACATGCTGATGTCTTACAATCAAATGACTCATTTATTTTCAATGTATCCTACAATTATTTACACAAAAGCTTGTTACTCTATTTACTTTCTGCTAATCATGATAAATCCTGGCAGAAATGGTTTCAACACACATTTTGTAGCAGGTACACACGAGCATACAGAAGGATAATTCGGCAGTCAAATGTTTCTCGTAATATGGCTGCCTCGGGAGAAACAGAAGAACGCACTTTAAAGCCCATTGCCTGAAATGCTGAAAGTTTCAGCATCTCGGGGAAAGATACGCTACGAAATAAATTGACAAATATTTTTATGTGCTCGAGTTTCGTCGCCCCCCCCCCCGAAGTTAGAAATTATGTTTCATGGTTTCCTAATTATATAACATTAAAAAAATAATATAATAAAGGCGGCCTCACTGGTTATTCTTGGAGAAACAAAACATAAATTTCATTTGTCTTAATATCCGAAACGTTTTAATCTAAACTGTTAGCCACGTTTGAGAAAATAAATGAAAACTTTACTGCATTTCACCCAAACATTAGAGATAGAAATTTCACCGGTAATACGCGTTTTGATATCCCCTGAACATACACAATTATAGAAAAACAGCATAACTCAAAACCTAAATGTAGAATAGATACCAAAATTACCTAGTATTAAAAGTTCAGTGTATTCCAAGGGAGCGATACCAAAATTGTCAAGAAAATTTCCCCACTCCAAACTACTCTAGACAAGGAAAACTGTTCGTTATTTCATACTTTCTGAAAATAGCTGCGACACTTTTGGTTAAAATAGGTACCATATGTTAACATATGATTAATAAAATGTATATCTTGAATTTTGTGAAAATATCGTGAGTCTTCATTCCGAATGGATTTTGTATAACTTTGTAAATCTGACAAACCATAACAGAAAAATGCTTACTGCAATAAAAATGTATACCTCTATAAAGCATACAATTTACGTAGAGCATTACTCATTTCCAAGATATTCGCTGTTATTGGTTCGAGCTTTCAAATACTTTATACCCTACGTCGCTATTTATCTGTTTCACTTGGTGTGCAAAGAGTAGAATGTTAAGGCCAGCATACAGCGATCCGCTTTTTAAAGACTGGCTTGTTTCAGATTTCTGTATTCTTAACCTACAACGAAATGTGAAGTGAAACTACTGCTGCTGTCGTTTATCCCGATTAATAAATATATAGAAGAGAAGGGCTTTGTAAGAATAGTTTGTAGAAGAGTGTGAACAAACAAAATAGGCATAAGAACGGGTTAAGGATTTGGATCAACTGGAATACGAACATAGTCTTTCACTGAGCTTCAGCTAAATGTCACTAGCTGTACAATGGCATCGCAATCTGCCGAGGGCATATTGTTAGTTAATTCGTATGCTCTGCAAGTGACAATCGATGGACAAATCCAATAATTGTTGACAGCAGAGCCAGCTTCTAAAAGCCTTCAGCAGCAGGTGATTATCGAATCGAAGAGTTCATCCAACTTGCAAACCAACCTTGCTAACATCTGTCTCAATATCGAGTCAATTTCTTACGTAACGTTCCAATTCATCGAGCTAATGTAATCTAAACGCCAGGTCCGAAGTTCTTCACACTTGTGTATGGATGTCGCTGACCACTACGAGCAACGATAAGCCCCATCATGCCGCAGTCAGTGAGGTTACTTAAATATCCGCCGGTCCGCAGTTCTAATCCCACCAGGTCATTTAAGGTGCGTCCGACATTGCAGAGCACCTCTGAGAGTCGCTCTGTTGGTATGTACAGTCGAGTGCCGATAAAACAAGCAGTGAATTATGTTGGTACGGAACTAAACCGCCTCTTTCACGACAATTACCTGACTATAGCACTGCACCCTCCTTTTTCCCTTAGCTCCGGAGCCTGAAACCGACTTGTATTCGTACGTTTATGTTTGAGTGGCAGCTTGTGACATCAAACCATTAAGAGACGCAGACCGTCGTTGCGAAGCATGCCTTCCAGCCACTCAGGTGAAATGTTTCATACTCCTCACCTTTCACTTCCTTCATAGACTAAAGCGTGGATTCAAAACAATAAGAGACCAGCCCACCCAGGGTTGATGTGGAACACAAGTAGTTTCTGCCAAAGTATAAGGTGAAACTAGAAGCATCAGCATGTTTCCATAAACTCTAGTGTACAATGAAAGCACTCAAGAAACGCTTCAAGTATATCAATAACAACTATTTGCCAAAGGCATATACTACCTTCTTCCCCTTCATTCATGATTCCATCCAGTGTACCCCTTAAACATTCAGTTTAACCTGCTCCAAAGTCATCCACCATCATTTTAACGATTCAGTCTTAGTGCCCGGAAAATGCATAAATAAACTGTTTTTCAGTTTCCTCTTTGAGGTATGGCATCAATATGCAGTAAAAGAGGTAATCACGTCATCTCTAAAGATGTCAATAGTTGGACCGTCTATACACACGCTTTTCAGCAACCAAACACCATTTTCAGGTCTCTGCACGTTCCTCTGGGCTTTTGCCGGTGTACCGGAGGAAACCAGTTACACTATAAGAACAAATTGAAATGTCATGCAGAGCAACCCCTGTAGTACTTCCCCGAAATCCTAAGTTCCTAGATGCCAATGCTGAAGATTTTGAGCATAATGTTGATTGCAGAAGTCAGAACTCAAAAACCTCATAAATCTAGGTTAAAAGTTTTAAAGCAGATATTTTGAAATTATACATGTTTGGGCCTTATGTATAACAGTCTGAAGAAATACTTTCTAATTTTCAAATTGGTTTGAAATCGCTACAAATTTAAGAGGTAGTTTATATGGTGGGCCTTTCATGGGATTCGTTCCATAAATTTCAACAAAGTTACCGCATTGTTTCCGAGAAAAAACGAATACATCAGGAGTTTTATCATCTCATCCACTCCCATTTTATGCCATCTTTATGCAATACGAATATATCGGCGACTTTTATTGCTTACGTTACACTATCTTTATTACTCTCCGGTTTTGCGTACAAACATTTACACATTGGCAATTCTAATTTCCATACTATAGGATGAGTGTGGGGTGATACTGCCAGCCGAGAATCGAATTCGATGCTTCTGGATTTAGAAATCAGCATGCTGACCACTAGACAGCAGTGGCAGATATGCAGCTTATTTGTTATAAGGTACACGCAAACATCCATGAGCACCGTAGTATCAACATTCGAAAAAGAACTGATCCTAAATAGCACTACGCAACGGAGGCCATCTGGCACACATTAATTCATGTGCAAGGAAGAACCGCCACGGTATGACCTAGTTGTTAAGGGGAGACTGTGCAATGAATTTACATAAAAATGTTAAAATGTTACATTCCTAATACTGTCTACCCTACAAACCATTCTTACAAAAGCTTATTCTTATATTTATTTAATGTCAATCAGATGAACGTTTGCAGAAATGGTTTCATTCCATATTCGTAGTAGTTGAAAGAGAGATACAGCAGGTTGAAGCTATAGTCATATCTTAGAGAACGGGTCGCTGTATGCTGGAGTTGAAATACTACCAGTTAGTTGTACGACCAAGAAAACGAATGTTAATTTACCACTTCAAGAACGGTATGAAAATACAAAACAATAATAAATATCTCACACATGGTTAATACCACAAAAATGTATGATTTAACGAGATATACACTTTGTCTTGTAGTAAGCTTTTCTGTATCCTTACGGTTTACCCGTCATACAAAACGCATTCAGAATTGAGAGGATTTCACAAGTTATTGGCAGAGAACTTTGTCATGCAAGTAAATTCAACTTATGGAATTTTATTTTAAATTATAATTTTTGAGAACATTTGAATGAAAACTTCTCCGTTTAAACGACGGTTTGGTGTGTGTGGGGCGGTTTTCTATAAAATCTTCACGTCGCATCTTTGGAAGATGCTTAATTTAAATGCCAAGCTTTATATAATACAGTGGAACTCAAAGCATGTATTTCTGGCGAAATCTCGACGTTGAAGTTTTGGGTGGAATGTATACAACCTAAACTTAGGTATCACATGCGGCCGGCCCTATTTTGCTTCTCGGAAGCCTCTCGGTGGAGTGAAACTATTTCTTTGCTTCCACTGGCTCAGGTGACACGCTCACTGGTTCCATGAGAAATATCAGCAATGCACTTCTCGGAAATCTCCGATGTTTTCATATGCATCAAAGTATCACTTCAGCCAATGAAAGCAAAGACATCGTTTCTCACCTGAAGTTAACATCCTGAGAAGCTTTGAGAAGCAAAGGCAAGTCACATGTTAATGTTTAGAGTAGCAAGAATGTAGTAGAGAAAGTAAGTATTCTAAATATTCTTAGCACCTTGTATACCTACGATTAACAAATTAGCAGAATCTCCTTTGTACCTTATACCACGTCAGAGAAAAGTGCCCTTAAAGTTTACTTATATAGCGACATTAAATAAGTAAAAGGATACGATTCTGAAACCCCAAACAATTGCGAAACGTTTAAAAATCTCCCAGCCTGGTTATTACACAATTTCAGCATAAGGGCAACAAAACCTGAACCGTACAGCAGGAAACTCCGGCAGTTCAACAAATACAAAAATAGAGATGATACATGTTAGGCGAACTGTCTACAATGAAGTAGGCTACTGGACAGAGGCAAGAGTTGGCGTGCACATTAGCCTGTTACCGCCGTCGTGAGAAGATAAAGCCAAGAATAAATCAATCCGGGAAGGGATGAAAAACAAATCCTCGAGTGCAAGTCAGCGGAAAGAAAAGATATTGGCCGTGGGATGTTTGTACTTCACGAGCAGCCTGTTCTAAATCCATTTGTTTAGGGCACAAGCAATATTTCAGCGCACCTGTCCGATAACATCAAAGCATCGAGACGATATGCCAGAGGCAAAGTTTATATACCACATACTGGATGTTGTAGCTGGTATAACAATATTCCTGTACCAGAGAATGCCTCAGAACCGCAACCCAGTCGTGGAGAGCCTCATTCGAGGAGGCTCAGTTTATCCACGTCTTATAACTAAACTCTGACACTAATATCCAGAAACACTTTGTTACCTCCTAAAATTCTCTCTACATAGAATGATGTGCATGCCATAGTATGTATCGTGTAACAACCACGCCATACCAAATAGTACAAGTAGATACACTTGTTTACCTCTGCTGAGAATGCAATTACGAATGATGGTGGTGGTGGTGGGTGTTAGAGGTGAATTAACACCAGTTTCTAAATTCACCGCCATGTTTTCTGGGCCCCCAAAGTTGCTGTGGATGGTAGGATAGATTGGCACTAGACCAAGGATTGCGAGTTCTCACGAGATTCCCTAGTGTGTAGATGTCTGCTATGGGTGTTGTGGCCGGTAAGAAAGCCAACAACTTGACACATTCGCGTTCAACTGAAAGATGCCTTTTATATATATATATATATATAATCTGACGAACTTGCCCACTACGTTTCACAACACGTAGCTACAGTTGCTTCCAATTAGGGGTTCTAGTCTCGCAAATGGCGGCATTGCGCCCTTTTCCGCTAATTTATCTGCAAGCTCCTTGCCCGGTACACAACCGCTGTAGTAAGGACCCGGTCAAAGTGGCAGTATGCGACTAAAACTGAAACAATGAGACGTTCTCCAGGGATACATCACCACATCCGTTAAGAAATCTCAAGCCTTATTAACGCAAGTTAAAATTACAAAACGAAAATACTGAAGAAAAAAGGAAAAGGCAGAAAACGTAAACTGCAGTATCTTTTGTTCTTTAAACGTGTTAAAAATAAGGATTTCCTCTACATTAATTTGGGTGTTAAATTTATCCATTTTTCTTTCAATTGATACTTACCCGAGACAATGTATAAAATCTCCACTGCGTATTTGCAGTGATTGGCGAGGGCTTCATTCGTAAAGGAAAATCACGAGGACCTTGGAACATGAGCACTTAAAATTAATACACAGATCATATAAGAGATTTACGCTGCTTGCCATTGAAGAAATGTTAAAATCGAATGAACAATTTTCAAGATACCTTGGAGGAAAAATGTTAACATATTTCATATTCATATACCTATCTGTAACTTGTTATTCTCCGTATGTCCATATTATATATTCCTTCTTTCCTAGATTTTTTTAGGATGATCTTAAAAAACGTCGTTATAATTAAGAGAACTCAATACTGAATTTTGGATAAAATTTCTAGAAAAGAAATCACTTCCAATTGCGGTTTTGCCCATCTAACCATTTAAAGCCCAGAGGCAACGTTTTAATGGACGTTCTCAAGTGTTAGCGAACAGTGCATGAAATTTTGATTTGTTTCTGTGTTATGTCGTTTTAGCTTCTCGATCATATCGCGACGGTTACTGTAGGTTTGTTGGTTCACCCGACTCTGTGTATAACAAACAAATGTTCTTAGTTGCGTAGTCGCCTTCTTGTGCCCTACATTTTGATGTAATCGAGTTCTGGAAGAATGTGGACTTTGGTATCGTGGAACTAATAGCTGTACTTTCAGTGTATAAGTTATGACTGCGATGCTGGAAACGTGGCCTTAGTTGCGTAGTGGCCTTCTTGTAACGTATTTCTTCTTCGTTTGCTATGTAGATGGACCTTTGAATCGAAGAATTGAATGTCTAATCCGGTATTTCATGGCAATCGAGAGAAAAACCAAGAACAAACCAAGTAAGACTGACTGGAATTGGAACATGGCATTTGAATCTATGATCTCCTGAATACGAAGTAAGGACGTTACTGACTAAGCCGTCTCGATTTTCTTGCAGTCTTTGCCACTTTCAAATTTTCCACAGGATGCAATTTCTATTCTTTTTCCTTCAGATTTTCATTATGGATCGTTGAAGGTTGATGAGAACTAAATATCGGCTTCTTGATACCTAGTTGAGGATTTGGGTTTTCAATAATACAATATTAAATTGATGGTTGGAAGAAAAAAAAATCTGATGATACATTCACATGACTTTCTCTACCCTCCGTCGTATATAGTGGGTACACAAACTATTCTTACTAAAGCCTATTTTCCTATCTATCGTATGCTGGCCTTAAAATTCCATGCTTTTCCATGGAATCCCGAAAAACAATTGAATGTTGACAGGGCTTTAAAACAATGACCAAGTAATGAACAATTCGAACCTTTAATAACGGGTATCTCAGAAACGGCTTATGTAAAAAACTTACTTGAAATAAACTGTGTGCTTTAAACAGATCTACACTATTTGGGTAGTACCTACGTTTTCGTCTATGCGTAACGTTACAAAATTCCCTCGAAATGAAGAAGACTTCACAGGTCATTCCCAGAAATTCAAGATATACATTTTATTTGTCATCTAAACATTTTTAATGTACGGCATTTTAATCAAAATCGTTACGGCCATTTTTTAGTAAATCAAAATTTTCGAAACAGTTCCATCTAAAGGTAGTTTGGGGTAGTGGGATATTCTTGAAAATCTTCGTGTCACATGTTTGGAGGTACTGAACCTAAATACCAAGTTC
This sequence comes from Deroplatys truncata, assembly GCA_030765065.1. Classification (NCBI taxonomy): domain Eukaryota; kingdom Metazoa; phylum Arthropoda; class Insecta; order Mantodea; family Mantidae; genus Deroplatys; species Deroplatys truncata. The sequence goes on from CM060986.1 coordinate 28,444,751, forward strand.
GGTATTTATCCGACTTTTTGCCTTTAAGTTATGCTGTTCACGCACAAACACATGGCCATTTATTAAAAAGGCTTTTTTTTTATCCAATGGGCCTCAAAACATGCATTTCCTAAAATCTCAGTATTGAGTTTTTGGATGAAATGCAATATCTTCTCTACCTACTATGCATGTGGTAGAGAAAGTAAAAAACTGTGTTACATAGTCCATTCTAGAAATAATAATAATAATAATAATAATAATAATAATAATAATAATAATAATAATAATAATAATAAGCAAATTAAATTTGCCCAATTTTCAACGAGATTCTATTTTCATGTTGTAAGAATTATTTATGCTGTAACTATGTTTAAAAATTAGCAATTTCGCTACCGAGGAGGTACCCTCTAAATTAAAGCTTAACTCAAAGAAAGTCTGCAGCAAATACTTCATAATTTGCAACGTAAGTGTGAAGAAGCATTTCGGGATTTCTATTCTTCTGCAACTCCGTTGCAGCAAGTATACATTAAAACACTTGACTGACTTTTGTTTTAAGCATTTGAGAATTTTAGCTACAGGCAAGTACCACTAAACGTCTCAAATGTAGTAAAGTCGTTTTTGTTACGATGACAAGATTTTTTTGCACAACGTGTAAAGTATCCATCTAATAGGTTGTAATGTCAGTTGGATGAATTTACAATCCGACGTTACATTTGTCAGCGACTAGCGAGAACATTCACCCACAGGAATCTCTGTCATTCTCAGTTTGTAATTAATGGTGATACGAATGTCTCTTGTCCTTGGCGATTCCTTGTCCGTAATTTAAGCTTCTGGATTAGCACGCAAATACAAATAGAGCAAGGAGATGAATTCTTGCTGAGCACACAAAAGCGTAAAACTTAATTAACTTTCAGTTAGGCGATTTTTCATTCCTTGGGAAGGGAAGAGCGTTCCTTTGTGTACTCTGTTTCATGCCGAACAGTAAGGCGAACTGTTATCGTCATGCTCTCTAATCCTGAGTAATTGTCACGTAATTTGGTCAGAAACCATGTGCGTCGGAAGGATATGTCCTTAAGGTGTTGGTATATTCCAAAAATCTCAAAATAATTATCATCTGATGTGATACATTCACGTGCTTTCTCTACCTACTCTTCTACACACTATACTTACAAAAACTTATTCAGGTGCTTCATGTTAAGATAATTAGGTTTATTACATTTCATTGAAAGTTCGAGTGGAATATGTAGGTTAAGCGATAGTCAAGTCTTTTAAAAGTGGATCGATATGTTATGGCTTTGAAATGTTCTCTTCGGATGATGAGAAAAAAGCGAATAGCGACCTAGCAGTTGAAGGAGGTATTGTGACGCAGCAAGTATGGCCGAAGGTTATCGGAAGGTCGGCAGCGGACAGTCGAAGATAAACGACAATAAATAACGCTCACCAGCATAACACCAGATGCGTTATCGCTAGATAACCAGTATCTTCTGGATGTTTCTCCTTCCCGATCGTTCGAGAACCCTGTGGAAATTTCCATTGCCTATATAAGCAAGTGTTCTAGCCAGAGCAGTCCGTTAAAGATATATATATATATATATATATATATATGTGTGTGTGTGTGTGTGTGTCAATGGGGGAGTTAACGAGTGCGTTTCTGGTACATCAAGTTCTATTCTCCGAGCGAGATTGTGGTGACAGTTGTGATGTGCCTCAGCGAAAGCTACTGCAGGAGAGGCTACATCACCAACAAGTGAAGTAATGGAAGTTGAACTACTCCATATTAGTGAAGTGATAGTGTGAACGAAGTGAACTACCGGTGAAGGTTATCTACATAAAAACAAAACAGTGACGGCGAGAACTGAGAGAAGTGACATTTGAAAAACTGCACTAAGGCACAGTACAAATAAAGTATTTGATAATTTAAACCAATAATAAATATCTTGGAAATAGTTATTGCCACAAAAATATTACACAAAATATGTTTAACGAGATTATACGTTTATATTACAAGTTACACAATAATTTCACCGACCTGTTCTTTAATATGCTTTTTCTTTATTCAGAGGACCTCAAAACCTGCATTTCCGGTGTAATCTCATTATCTAGGTTTTGGGTGTAATGCAATACTTCTCTTCATACTAGATAAAGCAGCCAGTTTAAGCTAGTGCTATGTAAACTCCATGCGCCAGACGAAGTATTGAAGCAATATTTAACAAATATCGATTACCCTTTACAGCGAAGCAAAGACCTTTTTCTACGAATTATTACAAACACCATGTTTGCCTGGAAGTCAGTATTGATTTCTCAAGTTTGAGTATTTTTCAATATCCCGCAATTTGCCTATATATAACCCTTTGCGTGACTTCCTCTGCAGCTACCCCGCTATATGTGTGGTAAACCGATACCACCACCTCACGCCCATTACCAACACTACCCCTTCAGTAGGAAGCCACGCTCTCACAATATTTGAAATCCTAAGTAGTCTCAGCCATAACCTTTTCACTCGGCAAGCTTTGGCGTTACAATAAACGAACGGGATGTGCGAGTTTAAAAGTTTATGTCTATGCTGTCTACATCGCAAATAGACGTGTCCCTAAGTGGCACGTGGACAGAAGTCAGCGACACGCAGCATGAACCATTAAATTATTAGCTTTTCTATAAAGGTTCCGTACCTGATCTTGAATATGATACATAAAATAACGTTTTTAGATTGCATGGTCTTAAAGTAAGGCTTCTAACACAGTCCACACGAGCTAAAAGCTTTAGATTATTGCCCTAGTCGCACCGATAATCCTCATTGTGACCAACTTTGGTTTCACGTCCAATCACATGGCAATTACCCTTTGTATTTGCAATGTTTAATAACTCGAATTGGTTTTATTAGGTTTTACTTTTCATAATGTCTTTTTACACGATTAATTTCTCATGGCGCTCGCATTATCTGTTCACAACACAAACGTATAGTTAACCTATATGTTATGTTGGCAGCCTTCTGCTTTCTTTGGTCTAAAATTTTATTCTTTTATTTTGTGACGGTAATTTGTATCACAAATTACTCAGAGGTAATTAACGATAATAATATGAATATGTATTTTTATGTAACATTGATTTCAGAGGTTTAATAATTGTAATTATTAATGGTAAATAATAATTTTCGGCTCTACTGAAACTGTTAACAATAACATAATACTTTAGCAAGGGAGTGAGTTGTTTATCGTTACCGGGAACCAGGAAGTTACGTAATGTTTCGCGCCTTTTCGGTAAAAGCTTCCAGAATATTCTATAAAAGTAATATGTATTAATGGTTTTCATTGGATAGTAAAATAGACGCTAATGTTGGCGCGTTTTGTTGGCCAATGGTAATTCAGTTATAATCTTTAGGTGTAGCTTGAGGTAAGCCTATAAATAAGTCAGGTCGAGTTAGCGGGTCCCCCAGTGTGCAACAAGATTCCCGATACATTACACATCGTCTCCATTTCGGCAAGATTCTCGATACATTATACATCGTCTCCAGTTCGGCAGGATTTACGAAGCATTACACTTCGTCCGCACATTACACGTTGGCCGCTCAGTTCGCCAAATTACACGCAGTGAAAATCATTAAAGATCTAAAATATTACAAAGTCACTTATATACAAAAATTGAAGTACGTGAGTTAAAAGTGAGAAGTTATTAGAAACAGTTTCAGTATGGCGATTATCAAGATAAATTTGTGAAAGTGTTAGTGCATGTGCTCGACAATAAAACATTATAAAATACATTTCTTCACTAGTAATTTTTGGATAAAAGATTCCTTTTCCGCTTCACACCCTGCAAGAATTAAATGCCTACCTAAATAGCTGGCCGGAAGACAATATACATAACCTTAAAACTAATTCATATAGATTGCTACGCCAGATGAAGTTAGCAGGCGACCGACGAATGACGTCACACAATATGGCTGCACGCGTGAGGTAAGCAACATTACGTGAGAAATATCCACAACGTGGTGCTCTAAAACATATATACAATTTATTTGCTATCTCAAATTGGCTCCCATACGTGGGGCAGTTAAAGTGAAGTAAACACAAAATTTGCAATGTTCACTCGCAAATTGGCGCCCGAACGTGGGGCGACAACTAGGAAAGGAAGGCTAGACGACTAGGAAAAGTAGCAGAATTAACCAGGAAAAGGCGAATGCAGCAGTGGAACGATCTACAAGATGCAGATTCCAAGACAGCAGGGTAAATCAACTACAAAAACATCGAGACAACGTAGATTCATCACAACACAACGCAGAAGCGACATACAAACCTAGGAGAATGGGGCAGAACGCTGGACATCAAAACTGCAGCATCAGACAGCATCAAAAAGGTAATTAAATGAGACTTAGAAGTGGTAGGATAATAAAAACAATGGCTACCAATAATACAGAAGAAATAATTATGGAGGGAGATAATGTAACAGTTAGTTGTAATTCAATACAGGTTACAGGGAATAGCCCAGATTTTTTGGGATTTGAAGATGAAAATGTTAGTGTAGAAAGTGAGAATAGGATAGCAGGAAATGTTAATCTTGATACTAGTATGATAATGATGGAAATGCTGAGAAATATGCATAGGGAATTAAGAGAAGATATGAAAAAGACTAATGAGAATATGGAAAAGAATAATGAGAAATTAAGGAAAGAGATTAGTAAGTATAATGAGAACTTAGATAAACTAATTCATAGTTATGAGAAATTAGAGCAAACAGTAGATCAAAGCAGTGAAGAAATTGAAAAGAAAGTTACGAAGCTAGGTAGTAGTATGCCAGAAATAAGAGATGAAAATGAGGAAGTAATAGTAAGTGAAATATGTGAAGTTTCAAAGAAAATTTTAGACATGAACAGGGAAATAAATAACAAAGAAAGTGAGGTTAATACTAAAAGTGAGGTTAATGTAGAAAGTACAGAGTTAGGAAGTCAAATGAGTAATATTTCAAGTGAGCTAAGAGAGATAAAAGAGGTTAGGAATGTAGATGTAAATGAGGCGCAAGTTAATTTCAGAGGGGAAATATCAGAAATACAAAATGAGTCAGTAATGCAAAGAAATAAATTGTACCAAGATATTCAAAATGAAAACTCCAGTCCAGTACAGTTTAGTACAGATTTGTCAAAGTACTTTCAAAGTAAAGAGATAGCAGAAGAATTGAAAATGAAAGTTGTTAAAAGATGTGTTGTTCAAGAAACTGTAGATTGTTCTCAAATGTTATCAGGGAACGAAATGTCATATGAATACAATAGGTTATTCATGAACAATTTGAAGGTTAGGTTACGGCTACGAGTAATGTTTAGCCACACACAATTTGATCCAGGAGGGTAAATAGCAATGTGATGTAAAGTAAATGCTGGATAGTTAAAGACGACTTGCAGAGAAATGTATTGGAACGTAAGAGGGTTAAATATTTATATATGTCATTTGAAAAGAAAAATAAATTATAAAAAAAATAAATAAATAAATAAATTTTTAGTAACTGTAACAGTATTTGAAAAGAAGAAGGTAATAATTGAAACTTAATATGATATTAAATTAAAAGTACGTAAATACAATTCAAAGAGTATTGTTAAAATAAAATTCAAAATAACAAAAATGGTAAAAATAATTCAAAACAAATACTTATGTAGTAAATAGAACATGTGAAACATTGTCTAGATTTAAGAGATGTAAATATTTGTGTACAGGGTAAATATTTTTGGTAAATGTTTAAAAATTACAAAAATTCTTGAATGATAGATTTTTGGTAACAATATAAGAAAGTAAACCATTTTTTGTAACACTAGTTAAATAATTTAGGGTAAAGTATATGCTATAAAAAAAAAAAAAATTGTTTGTAACGTCAGATTAATGTCAAAACAAATCAAACCAGAGCCAGTAAGTAGTGGCGAGATAAAACATATGTCGTGTGTTAAACGCGTGTGAAGTGTTAAGTGAAAGTGAATAGCGTGTGTTACAAGATTTAGGAGACTAAAAACAAAATTATAAAATTTCCAAACAGGTTATAAATATTTATAATTATATTTCTAGTGGGGCATATGTGACGGTAATTTGTATCACAAATTACTCAGAGGTAATTAACGATAATAATATGAATATGTATTTTTATGTAACATTGATTTCAGAGGTTTAATAATTGTAATTATTAATGGTAAATAATAATTTTCGGCTCTACTGAAACTGTTAACAATAACATAATACTTTAGCAAGGGAGTGAGTTGTTTATCGTTACCGGGAACCAGGAAGTTACGTAATGTTTCGCGCCTTTTCGGTAAAAGCTTCCAGAATATTCTATAAAAGTAATATGTATTAATGGTTTTCATTGGATAGTAAAATAGACGCTAATGTTGGCGCGTTTTGTTGGCCAATGGTAATTCAGTTATAATCTTTAGGTGTAGCTTGAGGTAAGCCTATAAATAAGTCAGGTCGAGTTAGCGGGTCCCCCAGTGTGCAACAAGATTCCCGATACATTACACATCGTCTCCATTTCGGCAAGATTCTCGATACATTATACATCGTCTCCAGTTCGGCAGGATTTACGAAGCATTACACTTCGTCCGCACATTACACGTTGGCCGCTCAGTTCGCCAAATTACACGCAGTGAAAATCATTAAAGATCTAAAATATTACAAAGTCACTTATATACAAAAATTGAAGTACGTGAGTTAAAAGTGAGAAGTTATTAGAAACAGTTTCAGTATGGCGATTATCAAGATAAATTTGTGAAAGTGTTAGTGCATGTGCTCGACAATAAAACATTATAAAATACATTTCTTCACTAGTAATTTTTGGATAAAAGATTCCTTTTCCGCTTCACACCCTGCAAGAATTAAATGCCTACCTAAATAGCTGGCCGGAAGACAATATACATAACCTTAAAACTAATTCATATAGATTGCTACGCCAGATGAAGTTAGCAGGCGACCGACGAATGACGTCACACAATATGGCTGCACGCGTGAGGTAAGCAACATTACGTGAGAAACATTATCCACCACGTGGGGACACAAAAACACAAATACACACTAATACTACTTCAATTTAGTTATCGGAAATTATGAATTCAGAAGAAATTGAAATGGAAGTGAAATTACAGAAACAATAACATTAGAAGTACTTAACCCCCAAAACATCCAGAAAGCAATATGATATAGAATTTAATCCCTTTATTTACTGGTGTAAGGCAAAACCCGGTGAAAATAATTTCACTGAAAATGACTGCTAGCGAATGAACAAATCATGACACACCGAGCGGGATGGCTCAGGCGGTAAAATCTGTGGGCCTGCATTCGGGAGGTCCCGGGTTCAAATTCCGTGGGCCGACCAATTTGGTGGTTTTCCTCAGTCGCCAAGGTAAATACCGGATTGGAAATTGAATACCACGACCCAAAGTTCCACCTTAAGCCTAAAACAACAGTAAAATGAAAAATAAAATGGTAATAGCGAATGCTATGCTATCTATCTACAATGTAAGCAGTTAGACTGGACGGCACCCTAACGCCATCTGCACGGCACGAAGCAGAAGATCCGGCTGCCATGCGCTGGGGTCTCTGTGGGCACGTGACGAAGCAATAATGGCATTTCCAGGGATGAGACCTTGAAGGCTAACTGTCCGCCTTTCCGTGCGAGGGCGGCGGTTGGACTGGGCGGCACGAAGCGGGTGGTTACAGGGATGATACCTATAGTCCATTCCAAACCAGAGTTCCCTCTGATGTAAACAAAAGCACGTGCTTCTGCTTGTCACGAACCTAAGCACGTATGCTTACGCCAATGAAAATAGTTCCTTAATAAATGTGTTTTATCGTGAAATATTGGGGCAGGGAAGGTATAGAACTGCGAATTTTATTGCGGTTATCATAAGAACTCATTGCTAAAAGTAATGGAAAAATACTAACTTTTAAGATATTACAAAATATGATTTTGTTGATGTCGTCTGCTATTGAGCTAACGCTGAGAGTATCGTGCTTGTTAATTACCAACAGTATGATTGACTATCACTGACTTGCATATACAGAATTGCAGCAATGAATTCCCAGAGGTGCTATCTGAGTACGGGATAAACACAGGAAATATGATAAGCGATTAGTTAATCATAATATGCTAGCACACGTGTGCTCAGCTCAGGTCAAAGCTTATGATTAGTCAGTTGGTATTTGAGTTTTCATGGCAGAGGAAGGTGCTTGTAGTGCAAATAAAGTGGCAGAGGCAAACGCCTAATTGTCACCCATATTGGCAGCGACAGTGGTTTCGTGGACGGTGGATTACTCGTTTTCGAGTCTAAAAAAACAGGTGATTACCATTAGGAGATGAATGACGACGTTTTCCGTAACTGGTTTGAACGTGTATTGCCGAAACTCGAACCCAATAGTTTAATAGTGATGGACAATGCACCCTACCATAGCGTTCAACTTTATCGTCGCCCGAACAGTTCTTGGCGTAAGCAAGATGTGATAAGAGTGGTTGCAGGAAAGAGAAGTGTCCTTCGACGAAAATAGTGTAAAAGTTGAATTAATGCACGTAGCACAGGAAATTTCTGACAAGAATGAAAGAAAATATGAGATAGACGATCTTGCATCTAAAGCTGGACATCGAGTGCTAAGATTACCTCCCTATCATAGCAATTTAAATCCAATCGAACTGGTTTGGGCATTTTTAAAAGGCTATGTCGCTAGAAACAACAAAACATTCAAACTGGCTGAAGTAAAAGAGCACTTCAACACTGCAATCGCGAAAGTGACACCCGCTATGTGGCAGGCGGATATTAAGCACATAATAGAAGAGGAGAATAAAATGTGGGAACTCGATTTTATGTGCGACAGTGTTGTGGATAAGCTTGTAATCAACTTGGAGGATAGTTCTGATTCCTGTATGGTAGCTGAATCATCTTCGGAAGATTTGGGTGTTGCACCTTTGCCTGAGGATTGTGATTAACGTAAGTAAAATGTACATTTCCGCATGCTTATAACACCAATTGCTATTTCACTTGCATTTTGAACTATTATTTTCACGCAAGGCGCCTTTTTGTAGATTGAAACAATGCTCAGCTGTATGTGTTATTCAGCAAGCACATGCGAGAGGAAGAAGCGGCCATTAGGGGGCGGGGATTGCGAACTACTTTCGCGCGGATAATACAAAGAGTTTGTTGACAGTGAAAGGCACTCTGGTTTGGAATGGATAATAGAAGGTTAACTGTCCGCCTTTCTGTGCGAGGTGGCGGTTGGACTGGACGGCACCCTAATGCCATCTGCACGGCACGAAGCGGGTGGTTACAGGGATGAGACCTAGAAGGTTAAGTGTCCGCCTTTCTGTGTAAGTATTGCATTCCACTCAAAAATTCGATACCGAGATTTCACCGGAAATGTATATTTTGAGACCTCCTGAATCCAAAAAAAGCATTTTTGGAAACATGTTCGCGCGCGCGCGTGTCTGTGTGTGTGAACAGCATTTCTCAGAAACGAAGAGTCGGATAAACACCAAACTTGGTATTAGGTTCAGTATCTTCCAGAGATGCGACACGAAGGTTTTCAAGAAAATCCCCCCACCCCAGATTAATCTTTACATGGAACATTTTTCGAAAATTTTAATTTTCTCAAAAATGGCTAATGATTTTGATTAAAATATCATATGTTTAAGATATTTTCATGACAAATGAAATGAATATCTCGAAGTTTTTGGGAATGTCTCCAAAAGTATTCTTCATTGTGAACGACTTTTGCATAACTGGTAAACCATAAGAAATAGACAAAATTTTACTACACCAAAAATGTAGATCGCGTTAAAATACACAATTTATGTCACACATTTTTTTTATGGAGTAAACCATTTCCGAGATATTGCTTGTTATTCCCTTAAATTTTCCATTGCTTATACTTTTTCTCAAATGGGAATTCGTTATTAATTTTTTTTATGTCCTGGACATGCAAAGAGAATGGAATGCTCCACATAGCAACCAGCGCTTAAAAGATTTGACTATCGCTTAAAGCCTACCATATTCCCCTTGCATCTACAAGAAAATTATCAATAAGATTAACATCTCGATTAACATGAAGCATATGGAGAATAAGCGTTTGTAAAAATAGTTTGTACAAGAGTAGAGAAAGTCATGTGAGTGTAACACATCAGATTTTTGGTAAATAGATACAGTCCTTAAAAAAATCTTGTTGACTTTCTCTACCCTCTATCATTTATTAGTGGATACACTATTCTTACGAAGCTTATTTTTATATCCACTACATTTTAATCCAAATAAATCTTTACAGAAGTAGCTACATTACACATTACGTCATAGATACAAGGGGAACAGCGATAGTCAAATGTTTAAGAACTGGATCCTATATGCTGGCCTTAAAATTCCGTACTGTTTCCATGACGAGAGAAACAACTGAATGTCGACAGATCTTTAAAGAATGATGAAATATTGAACATTAATAACGGATATCTCGGAAATGGCTTATGCCACAAACAAAAGTTATTTGAAACAAATTGTGTGCTTTAAAGAGATCTTAATTTTTTGTGAATACGTTTTCGTCTATCGTTTAAAGTTTACCACTTATATAAAATTCCTTCCAAATGCAGGACTTCAGAGGCTATTCCCAGAAAATTCAAATATACACTTTATCATATAAAAATCTTTGAATCAAAATCGTTAATCACTTTGGAGAAAATCTAAAGCTTCGAAAAATATACCATGTCAAGGGTAGTTGGGGTGGGGCTTTGTTGAAAATCTTCGTGTCACGTCTTCAGATACTGAACTTAAATACAAAGTCTGCTATTCAATCCGACTTTTCGTTTTGAGTTATGTTGTTCAAACACGCACGCACGCGCGCGCGCGTTCTTTTTTTCCAAAAAATCTTTCTTTTATTTAGAGCACTTCGAAACCCGTGCTTCCGGTGAAATTTCGGTATCGAAGTATTTTTGGGGGGTGGAATGCACTCCTACATTTCCAAATCAATAACCTCTATACTAACAGGTCAAATGTGTAAAATGAGGGCTTAGAAGAAAGCATGTATGTTATTCTGCAATATGTTATTATTGTTCCATATCATTTTTCTCTTTGAAATTCATAAGTCAAAACTTAAAATAAGTTTTTAAACTTTTGGGGGAAAATGGTTCAATTAAAATAATCATTTTCTGCCAAACTAATGCATTTATGGAAGTTTAATAGATTTCGAGTTTTAGCGCTTAGAGATTTTTACGTTTCGGGAAAATATTCTTTTGTAAAATTATACACACTCCTTCAAAGAGTACATTTCTCGAATTAATATAAACAGCACAGCACAGTTTTAAAGTTAACGCATATTCAGTCCGATCAAGGAGAGCACGACACAAGATGCGAACTACTTTGAACCGAAAATGGAGGTAAAGCTCATTTACAATCACAAACACAATTATGGCACTCAGGTAGCGGGTCGAGCGCTTGATTAAGGTGGAATAACTGATGATCAATTCCAGGAGCATACAATGAATGTTTAATGACAATTTGCGGCTTCAGTCAGGAATTTGAATCAGTTGTTCTTGTTCCATACTTATTCCATCAGGGCGAGTTGTCTTCAAAGTCTCAATGTCCTAAGCACAAAGATCGATCTCATACAATCAATAATTCGGGAAATGTTTGCATTTGGAACCGCAGCTATCTTGTCAATTTCATAATTTTTGCTGCCATCGGATTATTCCGTTAATGACGAGTGATCTAAAAATAAGCAACTCCTACATTCAATGTTGATAACTGCCTTTTCAATAACTATTCCTATAAACGAAATGTAGTCATCACAAACATTACAACAAACTCCTAGTTTTACTGGATAGCTACACACGCATTAATCCTGGGCGCATACTAATGTAATTACCACTAAACGGCATCGAAAACCCCCCAATTTTCCAAGGTCCATTTCTCAGATGTTTTAAACGTTGGAGATTGTATCAGACATACAGCCCAGAAAGTTATTCAGCGATCAAGCTTAGTTATTTCTTATTTTTGGGTTGTTTTTTTGTATTTTCCGGAAAAGCCTTGTGTTCATTTATGAATTACAACTTAGATCGATTAAACATCAGAAACTCGCAGCTCACGCTTTGTTCTTGTCTTCAAATAACGCACGTCTGAATTAGGTCTATGCCGTCCATTGGGGAATGCAACCTCATTCCCGTACAATGATTTATTCAGTTTTTAATTTCCTTTCGCCTAGTTTTCACGCAGAATAACTTAAAGCGGAGGCTGAAGAAAATGTGCCCAGGATTAGCCTTTTGCTTCGTAATTTACACTTTAGGGCGGAGGAAGAGAGCTCCTGACGTCACTACGTAAAGCCCTTGGTATACCACAGAGCGCTGCCAATCTTGCTGCCCGCCATTATTTCTACAGTAAATCCCGGGGCTTGCCCGACTTCAGCTCACGTACATGTATCCTTTTGTAATTAATGTAAACTATGTAAATTATGCCCTCTAGCGAATTAAATACCGACATTGTACTTTTACTTTAAATTTTCTATTTTAGTTTACTTATTTCTTTCTTTCTGGATTGTTTAACGTCCCTTTAACTTCTGGGTCATAATGCGATGATCACCGTAGATTCGTTCGTTAGTTCAGTTGAGCAGACCTCAGTTACGTAGTCTCCTTCCATGTACCACCTTATTGCTATCGAGTTTTGACGTGGATTTTGGGGCTGGCTGTTCTTTGAACGCACAAGTAGACATTGTGATACTGGACAAATGGACTTAGTAGCGTAGTCACCTTCGTGTACTACCTATTATCATTGTATTATTTAAATCTACATTTTTGTGTAGTACGTTTACGTCTGTCACCTAACGTTTAGCAGTTATACAAAATTCCATCCGACTGAAGTGGACTTCACAATTATTACCAACAAATTCAAGATATACATTTTATTTGTCATTTAAATATCTTTAATATATGGTATTTTAATCAAAATCGTTAGAACCATTTTTTTAGAAAATAAAACAAAATTAAAACAAATCTTCCACGTAAAGGGTAGTTTGGGATGGGGATTTCGTGAAAATATTGGTGTCACATCTTTAGAAGGTATTGGAGTTAAATACCAAGTTTGACTCGGCTGCCAGCCTTCACGGAAGAAGGTCGTGTTTACGTCTCTCTCTGTGCGTACGTGTTCAGTTCTCGAAGGAACTTAATTCCGTTTCTGCACTCGCGTGTGTTCACGTCAATTACTGTTTTCATTTACACTCGTAAGTGTATTTATCGTATAAGTGTCTTGTACCGCTCTCATGCCGGAAAGTAAGTGGTGAGCTTCTTCGCTCGGCTATTAATTTAGCTTATGCTAATGCCGATCAGCAGCATGTGTCAGTTCCTCAACTTGCTCCGACTGTGCCACACCAGCACATCCTAGCTCATTCCCCACCATCGAGCGTGTCTCCAACTGTTACCTCCACTACATCTGCTTCCGCGCCGCCCGTGTGTACCACTGCCTTCTCCAAAGGATGTTGTGATTACCCAATCTACAGAATCTTCCGATGATATCCATATGGAGGATTGTGCCAATCAGACGGCCTCTGCGCCCAGCGCATCTACCAGCCTGGTGCGCTCCGCCCCGCCCTCTTCAACACCGGCAGGACAACATAAACGTCAAATGCTCCACGTTATGCCATTCCTACGCATAATCTTTTCAGCCTTTGGAAGATGACACTGCGACAGAAAATACTCTTCCGCCAACTTCCACTTCTAAGAAGCGTATTCCACCAATGTCTACGCGATGTACACAATTACCAATTACTCTTGCACGAGATTAAGCAACATGTTACGTCCGAGATTCGTACCGAGTTGCATGGATCTATTGGCAAGTTATATTCCTCTACCTCCTCTGATTTTTGGAATTTCACTCGCTATTTCGCTAGCATCAAGCAAGAATATTTTACCTATAGAAACCCAGCGGATAAGCTTTTTATCTGTGATGATTCGAAATATGCCTTGCTCTTAGTGATCAAGAAATATACGCTGAACTGTGTGCTCAGCAGTATCCTGTTCAAAAACTCACTCGCTTCTTCAACAGAGCTAAACCTATTCCTCTTTGTGCCGTCGAGATGTTGAACGATGATTCGGGCAGAGGCATTGTCAATCTTACCCGTTTACTCTAGTGTGGTGACCGTGGAACTTCGCCGCCGCAATGTACTAGGTGTCAAAACTATGGTCACACCAAACCTATTGCCAGCTAGGGTCCCGCTATGTTCGCTGTCTGGGTGGACAGCATTACTTCCAGTGTGCTAAACCCACTACCACCCCAGCACAGTGCAATTGTCAGGATCACCCGCAAATTATCGTGGCCGACTTCATTATTTGAAACTCAAGCCACTCAGGGGATTCTTCAGCCACAACGTCCGCAGCAGCCTGCTCCGTCAGAGGTGCCTCGGGATGTCTACATCACAGCATCAGCTCCATTCGTCACATCAGCAGCAATAACGCCACCTCCAGATCAGGCTTCACTTCGCCCTTCTGCACGCAGATCATTTTCTAACGTTCAGGGTTCCCTTCTCGTACAAACGCCTCAGTGCCTGCTGAAGAGATCCCTGGTGATTCGCCTTCTTCGACCTGGTTTACTGATCTGTTCACACAAATATTTACTATCCCTCGCACGTTTCCTCTATCCTGTTTACCAGAACTTTTGAACCTTGTCCATACATACGTGACAAGTTTTAGCACGAATGGCAAACCCTAGTCGCCGCTCTTTTTATAGTCTCACTCCCCTCAACTGGAAAGCTAATGGTCTTCATTTATATCGTTCCTCACAATGCATAACACAGATATCACCTCTATCACGGAAATTAGTTTTCTTCCCAATGAACGATTTACTCTTCCTGGATATGTTTATCGGCCTCAGGGTGGGTGGGTGTGGGTGTGTGTGTGTGTGTGTGTGTGTGTGTGTGTGGCCCTTGCTGTGAGACGTCATCTCCATCATAGCGCTATTTCTGCCTGATTCCCCAGCATTAGAAGTTGTTGGTATTAAACTTCACTCTCCTAATGGCAAGTGCCTACAAACCTATTAATCTCAAAACACGTTTTCTTAAATTGTATTTTCCCGATCGTGGCCGCATTCTTCTATTAGGCGATCTGAACAGTAAGCATAACCCCAATGGCCGTCGTCTCAAACAGTTTCTCAGGAGTTCTCTCTGCAATATTTTGGCTCCTCCTGATCCCATTATTATTCTAGCAATATCAGGGTATCTCCGAATATTCTTGACATTGGATTTCCTAGAAACCTGGGTTTGCCACTTTCTATGAACTCTCTGGTCGAGCTGGAATCTGACCACTGCCCAGTCTTAGCTACTTTCTGGGATGCTTTTCAAGAACGACTGGATGCGGCTCTGACAACCTCCTATCACCTTGTCAATCCGGAAGAAATTGATGCAGCAGTTCACCATTTTACATATATCATTTGCTCCTGTGTACGCTAATCCACGGTTTCTTCTCAACGTCCTTTTCCTTCCCAATTATCCTCATTTCTTTTTGCCCTCATTCAAATGAATCACATCCGACGTCGCTGGCAACGGGAACGACAATGCCGAAGATTAAATGGGCTTATACGTCCTGTAAAATTGGAACTCGAGCAACACCCTTTCCAAACCTCTCAACGCCACCTAGTGACTCTCACTAGATGACCACATCTTATGGCAAACCACTAGACGCATTCTTCGGAAACACATTGTTTCTAGCCTTCATCATGGCAATACAGTTGTTACGTCTACTTCAGACAAATGTGAGGAGGTGCTTCTCACTTCGAGCAAGCATTTGCTCCTCATCCTAGTCTTGATGTTCCTACCTCACAATCTCTAAAACTTCATGCTTTTAAATAGCAATCCACTGTTCCTGTCCGAATGTCTTTTACCATCCCTGGGAAGTTATTGCATTTCATTTCCCGCCGTCAAATAATGAATCTTCAGGACATGATCTAATTCCCAACATCGCATTAAAGAAACTCGCCAAAAAGGCTCTGGCAAACCTTTCATCTATCATGAACACTGCCTTACGTCTTGGCTATTTTGCCGCATCTTGGAAAAAGTTCTCACATTGTCTTTCCTAAACTCAATAAGCCCCGGCATTTACCGTCCGATTAGTTTACTACCTAACCTTTCCAGGCTCTTCGAGAAGGTTATTCATCGTCGTTTGTTTCAGTTTGTCCTTCGGAATGTTATCCCAATTTCAGTTTGGCTTTCTGCTACATACCAACTGCTCCGATTAACTCGTCATTATTCATGGGTCTGAAAATCGACAATATACACCGACTGTGTTCTTGAATTCCCCCCAGACTTTTGATTGAGTAGGACGATGGTCTTATGCTCAGATTCTTTCTTGTAGGCCTTCCCCAATATTTGCTGGAAGCTGTTGCTAGTTTTCTTTCGGGTCGACAGTTCATCGTCCGTATATGTGGCACATGCTGCTCACCGAAATCCATTCAGACTAGTGTCTCCCAGGGCTCCATATTGGCTCCACTTCTGTTCAGTGTTTACACTTCAGATCTCCCGAACCTCGAGCATGCAGAAGTGGCGTTATATGCCGACGAGACAGTTCTTTACTACTCCCATTACGATCTCCCTACTGCTGCTGCTGCTTTGCAGGATTCCTTGACCTATCTTATTCACTGGTGCTCTATCTAGCACAATTTCACTGAACCCCCAAACGACAGAGGCAAACATTTTCTCTCTCCGTACCATCCGTTCACCCCCGTCCTTATATATCCATAACACCTGTATTCCCTGGGTTTACCTTCTCCTGTTCCAGTAAATTATCTTGGAGTGTTATTTGACACCACCCTTACCTGGCGCACACATATCAATCGCACCGTTTACCTTGCTGCAGGCCGGCCTTCTCAACTCTATCAATACTCAATAGACGTACATCTCTTGGACTTGATTACTGTCTATTGTTATACCGTTCCCTAATTAACCCTATCCTGGCCTACGCAACTCCTATCGGGTAGAGCTTACCAATTCCAACCTACATCGTTTGCAGATAGTTCAGGATAAGGTGCTGCGGCTCGCCTACCAACCATCAGCTACACCAAGAACTCGGTCTAATCCCTATACAGCAGCTCATTCGCCAAGCCGCACGCCGTTTCTTCTTCCAACTACAGGAGGTTCCTGGAGCTGTGGAGTATCATCTAGGCGTCAGAACGCCGGCCAAGGAGCCTCAGAAAACTACTTCAAGATATCCTACTTACTTCCACCTCAAACTCGGAAGAATCCAACCGTTAGTTTCTTACAGACTGTTCCGTTGTGCAGTTGCAGTGTACCTGTGATCCATTGTGCTACTTCCCCTTTTCCGAGTCCTGTTATGTTCGAGGAACTACATTGTTGTAGCCGACCTCTACACTTTTGTAGCTCTTCTTTCCTTAGAATTATGCTGTTCACAGGCGCGCGCGCTCACACACATACACACGAGGACCTTTTTCTAAAAACTTTGTTTTTGCCCAGGAGCCCTCAAACATGTATTTCGGGTGAAACATCATTATCGAATTTATTGATAGAATACAATACTTCCCCTACTTACTATACATAGTAGAGAAAGTACAAAAGACAAGATTAATCGGTACACGAAAATTGAAAGAGAGTTTTATTTATGGACGCTCTTTTACTGCTGTGGTCCTTAGCGTCCCATTCTATATTGGGTGTGAAATACCGGAAATTTTGCTCAGTGGCCTCTTTATCAGGCTTGAGGTTCTTTTGCCTACTGTAAATCTAAGACACGGGACCACCGTTTATTAATGGTTATACAAATTATTCTTATAAAAGCTTATTTTTCTATCTACTACATTTTAATCAAAATAAACCTTGCAGAAATAGCTACGTTACACATTTCGTTAGAGATACAAAGGGAATGGCGAGAGTCAACTTAAATTAAATTGAGTTGAGTTTTATTTATGGACGCTCTTTAACTACTGTGGTCCTTAGCGTCCCATCCTATATTGGGCATGAAAGACCAGTAATTTTGCTCAGAGGTTGCTCGAACAATTGGTTAGGATTTTGTGTCCCCCAATACCTACTGTTCCGAGAGATGAAACCAAGCCTTATCACTCATGATAAACATCAGTGGGTCCATATGACCATCTGTAACCGTGTTCAACAACCACTGGCAGAAATTTACACGTTTATCCCTATCGGGCTCATTCAGTTGTACAGCTGGCACTCGGTACGGTTTTAACTTCAAAGACTAACACACGTCCAGTTCTACTCGCATGAACCTGTTTAGCCAATCTTGTGGTAGACTTTCATCATTCCATTAATTCGCGCCGTAAACTGGGGTGTCCGGACAGAAGGCGTTCTGTTCCTTGTTGCATTTGTAATGGATAAAGTTGTACGCCATTTTGGCACCAAATCTTGAATGCTGCTTTTCGCTGGTACTGGGCGAAGCGGATAATTCGTCTTCGAATAATTATCGTGATTCCTTGATAGAGCTGGTCTGTATGTACGCCTCTACAATGAATGTTTCCCTGCTATTGGGGGGGGGGAGCCATGCTTATTTGCTGTATAAAACAACTTTTTACAACGGCAAACACAACACTTTATAAATCATTGTCAATCATTTGAAAGAAGCAACAACAATGAAACTAAGCACGCGGAAGAAAGGATAGCCAACATAATTACACTAAAAGTAAACAAGCTGAAGAAAGGATAAACAATTTCTTTCCTAATCATATAAAATGAGGTGCGGCCGGTTTTATCTGCCCAACCCTGTGTAACGGAATAAAAATGGGCTATAACCAAAATATGATAAAGCGGTTAGTTCGAGCAAGACGCAGCAAGAGACATCGAGATCCTTGGTGGGTGGCCAGCACGATGGCGGATAGGTAGATTACCGAGAAAAGCCACTAGCATCTGTCCACAAGCATAGTCGTTTCTATAAGATAAAACCTTAAATTCCCAGCTTTTTTCCCAGTCATTTCGTGATTTGGATTTTTTCATTACTCGTGAACATTTGCTCCAAAGACAATTCATTCGTGATTTAAAATCCACCTGTGGAAGCCGACAGCTAATTGCACATTCTCTTAGGAATTAAATGAATATACCTATGTTGGTCTGATCCCGGCAGATGCTCAAAACTGCCCGATGGCTACTAGTGTATGTAAACGTTTACGACGGCCTGTGGCCCGCGTGTTTATTGTGTTCTTCCGATAGAGTGCCCTGATATCTGCAGGCGGCTGAACTACGAATCGATGACTTCCTGTCATGCGCGCTTTCCCCTCCGCTAGCAGTCTCAGATAGGAAAAGTTGATATTTAGTATACACCATACTCAGCGTGGTAGAGATTAAAATATGGTCTTTTAACACAATGCAGTTTTAGTAACAAAAAGCTAAAATCCATTTTCTGCATCTTTCATCGTTTTGAAATTATAAGTTGCAACGTTGGGGAATGCAAATCGCGTGTTTGAAAGTACGGCACGAGCGATCTGCAGCACTTCTACACCTCCAACGAGTGGATTCTAATCCACAAAAAGGAAAACGTAGCCAAAAGCAATCCCAAGTAGGACGAACAGATTATTCTGTTTTTAATAATGACTAGGAAAGGAGAAGGAAATTGTTTCAGCCATTGTTAGTGTAGTTTACGAATGTACATCTAAAGTCATTAGTCATTCTCATTTAAGAGATCAGTAGTAGAACAACAATTGAGGTTTTTACTTACTCTAGTACTTACCTTAGTAAGCAGAGGAAGTCTTGTATTCCATCCAAAAATTAGATACCGAAATTTCACTGGAAATTTACTGCCTGAATACCGAAAAGCATATTTAGAAAAAGGTCCGCGTGTGTGAAAAGCATGATTCAAAAATGAGTTGTTGAATACTTATTTTACTTTGTATTTAAGCTTAACAGTCACCAAGGATTTTCAAGAAAATCCTTCCACCACAAATTAGTCTTTACATGCGAAAAAAAAATCGTTATGGCTCTTGCGATTTTTATTAAAATACCGATATTTGCATGACAAATAAAATGCTTATTTTGAATGAGTTGAGTAATTGGTAAACAGTAAGAAACAGAGAAGCATTTTTGCAGAATAAAATATTTGTGGCATTAACGATGTCGAGATATTCCTTGTTATTCGTATGAATTTTCAAATACTTAAGCTTTTCGCAAGTGGTTAGTCGCTATTCGGTTTTTCTCGTGGTCGTGCAAAGAACATGGATCAGTCTTTTAAAAATCTGACTATCGCTTTACTCTATCCTTATACCTACAATAAAATGTGTAAATGTGCTATCAGTTTATCTATATTAACAAGTAGGTACAAGAATAAGCTTTTGTAAGAATAGTTTGTAGAATAGTGAGTAGGGAAAGTCAAGACTTTTTCTCTTTAATATTATTACAATGAGATTGTTCGATGGAGAAAGTAATCTAGATGTGTGCGTTGAATCATACTGTTAATATTAATGTAATCCTTAACTTTACTCTGGGACAGATAAACAAGTTTGGTTGACGAGGATTAATCCTCAGGTGTCTCCAAGATAAGAAAACCGGATTTGGCCCACCTACGACCTGTAATCTTGTAATGGTCATGGTTAGCTGCGCCTACTGGTTCAGATGGAGGGAATTTAACTTAGCCAACGCTGTCAATGGATGTCATTAGTTCAAAATAATTACTCATCTCATTTACATTATGTGTAATAAAAAATTAACGAGTCCGCCTGCATATTAAGATTTTTACTGATATTTGTGCATATGATTGAGAGGTCTGCCGCTTATCGCTAACAGAAGCAACGATAGGGTACTCTTTAAAAAGGTATTTGAAAAATCAAACCAGTAACGAATATTTCGGAAATGGTTAACGCTGCAAACAACTACTGCGTGTTTTAACGAGATCTACAACTTTTTTAATGTAGTAAGTGTTCGTACACCTCGGTTTAGCATTTATACAAAATCAATACCGAATCAAGAGGATCTCCCGGACTATTTGCAAAAAACTGAACATTTAATTTGTCATGAAATTAAGAGGCTGTTTTTAAAGTACCGATATTTTTATGAAAAATAACAGAGCTTTATTTTCCAAATGCTTTATTATCATTCAGTAACTTAAATGTTACACTACTACACAGCCACCGCCGCTATTCATGCACTTTTAACGGAAAACCCAGTTTTATATGCCTTCGTCAGAGAAATATCCCGCCTGTAATGATAGCCAAATCACTTGGCGCCAAATACGGACTGTTATGAAGTAAGATTTGCAGACTTGGCTTTCATTACAGGCGGCATCATGCTTTGGCGAACACTTAATAAATAATGATAAACTATAAAATCTTGGTCAGTACGAGAACTTTTATATATAACTGGCTGCAGAAATCAAACAATTCTATAAAACTCCAGCTTGTATTTACAACCTTGAGCGAAATGATTTACGAAGAAGCTATTCCTGCAGTATTCAGAGTTAAATGCTATCCAGCATGTGAAACCCTCCAAGTGCAGCAGAGGAATTTTCGCTGGAGGACTGTAACGAATGTGCAGGGCTAGAGGAATAAAAATCTGATGTGCTACACTCACATGACTTTCTCTACTCTTGTAAAACTATTTTTACAAACGCTTATTCTCCATCTACTTCATGTTAATCGAGATAAACATTTGCAGACTCTATCTTATTGCTAATTTTCTTGTAGATGTAAGGGGAATATATATTTACAAGGGCAATATAGAAATACAGTAGCCTTTAAGCACATACATCCCTCTTAATAGCTGGTTGCTAGGTGCAGCACCATTCCCTTTGACACAGATTAATACTCTTTGCATATCCAAGACAAAAAAATGAATAACGAATTCCCATTTGAGAAAATAACTATTGAAAAATTTAAGGGAATAACAAGCAATATCTTGAAAATGGTTCACTCAACAACAAAAATGTATATGACAAACTGTGTATTTTAACGCGATCTACATTTTTTGTGTAGTAAACTTTTGTCTATCTCTTATGGTTTACCAGTTATGCAAAAATCGTTCACAATGAAGAATACTTTTGGAGACATTCCCAGAAAGTTCATGATATACATTTTATTTGTCATGAAAATATCTTAAACATATGATATTCTAATCAAAATCGTTATGGCCATTTTTGAGAAAATTAAAATTTTCGAAAAATGTTCCATAAAGGGTAATCTGGAGTGGGGATTTTCTTGAAAACCTTCGTGTCGCATCTCTGGAAGATACTGAACCTAAATACCAAGTTTGGTGTTTATCCGACCGTTCGTTTCTGAGTTATGCTGTTCACACACACACACACACACACACACACACACACACACACACACACACACACACCGACATGTTTCCAAAAATGCTTTTTTTTTTTGGATTCAGGGGGTCTCAAAACATGTATTTCCGGTGAAATCTCGGTATCGAATTTTTGGGTGGAATACAATACTTCCCCATCTTACTATACGTAGTAGAGGAAGTAAAAAACAGCCTAGTCTGCAACTCTGTATGCAAATTATTCTCCACATGATGTTCGACCGAGCGCAACAATGTTGTCCACTGGAATCAAAGATGCGAAGAACAGATATTGAACTCCGTGTGTCATCAATAAATACATTGATCACTGCCTTTAAGTTAGCCGTCGAAATATCCCCCAATTTTCTTTTTACCGTACCATGGCTGCAACTGACATGCGAAGTTTAGAATTTCTCTCTCCTTTTCTCCTTTCTTTTAGATTCTAAAGAGCCTGTGTTTGAAAACCAACCAAGTGTTGCGGACGTTTTATCATCTCCAACGTGAGCATCATATTATTGCGTAATAAAGAATTCAACACTCGCAAACCAACTCGTTTTTAACTTTCTACGCGAGTAAATTTCCGTACAACGGTTATAACCACAGCTCCAAGTTTTAGAATTCAAACGGCGTGGCTTCACAACCTACCTTTTCCAACATCATCCCGTGGTACGCAGCTGCCTTGGTTACTTGGACTAGCATTTTCCTACGAATCTGATATGAATTTCGCTACGCAGTACCCTATGTTTTCATACCTATTCTGCAAATGATGCAAACAAAATCTTGCTTTTCTTTTTCCTATTAATCGTGGTAAACGCACACCGGAAATTGTTCCAATTAGGTAACACTCGGGTACAAACGGCACATCTAGAGCAATCATAAAACTGACGTCAAAATCTTTAGAATGGGTATTCTGTAAAATGCCTACCAAAATCTGCTCCACATTTTAAAACTCGGAGGCATTGCACTCGCCCATTCTTCTGCAAACTATTCTTGCAGAAGCTTTTTTATATCCAATTCGTGTTAATCGAGAGAAACATTGGCAGAAATAGTTCAATTACACCTTTTCTTATAGGCACAACAGGGACACAGGAGACTAAAGCAATAGTCAAACCTTATAAGCTGGGTCGCTAAACGCTTTTGAAATTCCATAGTATCTCCGTTAACACTGCAACCAACAAATAGCTGGAAAGGTAGAGTCAGACTGAAAAATTCAATGCCACAACGGGATTTGAACCTAGCATCGTCCTGTTTCTGTTCGGCTGCTCTAACCAAATGAGCTACCATGACAACATGCCGACGCGACATTAAATTCGCCAAGTGACTCGCTTTTTTCCGGTAAACCACAAGGAGATCTCACACCAATTGAGACTTACAATGTCTAGCGCTTGTCACAATACGTGCAAGTCACGGGCTTCTAGTTTAACGAACTATGCCACTCAGATGGGGAATTTAATGCCACGTCGCCATGGTAGATCAGTTGTTTAAGAGTGACCGGACGGAAACCGGAAGTTCCGTGGTTCAAATCCCGGCTATGGCATTGAATTTTTTCAGCCTGACTAAAGAACATTTAATTGCCAAACGAATAGCTACTTACCACTTCAAAGCATTTAAAATTAGATCAACAATGAAGTTTAGGAAATGATTAATGCCTGAAAATATTCACAAATCGTGTCCTTTAACGAGACCTTCAGCTTCGTGTACTAAGTTTTTATCTATTTTTATGGATTGCCAGTTATAAAAAGCATATTCCTTCAGAAAGAAAGGTTGTTCCCAGATGATTCAAGATTTATACACTTTATCAGCCATGCAAACATATTTAAACCAAATCGTTAGAACCATCTTTGAGAAAATAAAAAAGAATGAACATTCTTCCATGTAAAGAGTATTTTGGGATGGGGGATTCTCGTATCTTTGAAATATGCTAAATCTAAATACCAATTAGGTGCTTTTTTTGTTATACAGTTCACAGACAGATACAAATGGGCGGAACCTTTTCTAAAAGTATATTTATTCAGGGACCTCAAAATGTGCATTTTTCTATATAGAATTTTTTGGGGTAGCATACAAATAGAGATAGGATAGGACTAGAAGCGTAGGGGGAATTAGCACCTCGACCTACGCAGATCTTTAGTGTCCATGTCCCTGACGGGGCGTCCCCGGGAGGAAGGTATGAGGTGAGAGGAGACAAGAGGGCGGCCGGACCAGGAGATATGGCAGGCAGAGGGCAGGAGCCGGCCCCCTTCCCGCTTAGGCTTACACATTCCCCTGGGGATTCCGAGATCCGGATACCGCTCGCAGCCCGGAGGACGAAGGTTTCCTCGGAGCATCCTTTTCCCCTGCCATGCACACGCCGAGACCTCCCGCGGACACTAGCAACCCTGAGAGACCAAGCAGATGAAGAGTGAAATGAGAATGGAGAGACAGAAAATTTGGGGGATGTAATGATCCTTCCCAGCATTCGCCCGGCGACCCAGGGAAACCCTCGAAAAAAACATGGATCAGGAAGGTCGGCCACGGGAATCGAACCCACGGCCTCCCGAATGTGAGGTTCAGACGCAACCGCCTCGGTATACCTACTATAAGTAGGTGCTAAAATAAAGTATCTAAAAACTAGCAATTACTGTCAGTCCATATAAAACCCCTGTTCATACTCTTGTGACATCTACGACAATTTTATTAATAATTATTACCATGGGCACGAATGAGTTAGGTGGGTACAATTTGCCTCTGGATTTTAGGCTATTGTTGTAGTTGTCGAAGAGTTTTGCATGCTGTCTTTTGACGAATATTCATACGCCGCGTATTTGATATCCACAAAATAACGTTCAGTAATGCCTCGGATATCAACCAATCGCTGTCTTTTATCTTATAATATGCTTGCAAGGATGCGATTTTATCGGATAAAACGTCAGATAGTGGCAGAACCGTAATAACATCAGCATGCAATGATTAATAGGCTACGTCATCATTGCCTCATTTATCAATTTACTAAATCCTACAACCTCAAAATCCACTTACAGTTTCCATTACCGAAAACCAGCTGTTCCTTTAACTTCCAAAACTATGTTTAATCAGTAAACATTCAAATAGTGTAAATTTCCAAATTAATTATGTTCTTGAAAAAAAATGTGTCATTGTGTTTTGATTTTAGCTTTATCTTAATTTTGAGGTTAACCATTTCATTTCCACAGTTGGCAGCATTGTTTAGTATTCCGTAACACGATTGTTCATTTAGCATACTGTGGTCTGACAGCTGACACAATGGTGGTTTGGTTTTAAGCACAAATCTGTTATACCTATGAAATAGTGTTAATAAATCCCATTCGAGGTGACGAGTTTATCCGATAAATTCGTTAACATGTCGTGGGATTACCTATTATAAGTCGCTTCTGCAGCCGAAATTTTTGTGTGGGTTCAGCATGAAGCCTTCCATATTTCCTGATAGTTCTATAGATATTATATAATTATGATTACCGTTTCTTACAGAAAGGACTGGAAGAGGACGAATGTCACTTAAGGATAGTTTATCAGAAGATGTGAAGACGCGATGGCAAGTGAAGGTTCTACAAGAACTGTATTGGTAAATAATCAGAAAAATCTGGAGTCGCCGAGTGCATTGCGACAACTCGCTGTGCGAGTCTCTTTAGGGCTTTTCCTTGGGTCTACTGCATGCACAGTCAAACACTTTAAATATTTTATAGGAGTACTCGTTGACTGAGCTGTCTCCTAGCGTCAACATGGAATACGTGAACTGTTGTAATACAACGACGCGCTCGAGGTGTGAAGGTGTCTTTAAGACGTTCCCGGTAAAGCAAGGCCGTTAACTTGGACTAGACATTCTTCACTGTAGGCTCAAAGTAAATGCCAAGTATATTCATAAAACGGCTATGTAAGTGGAAGACAAATTTGAGTCGGATGATGCCAGAATCACATACTTCACTTCATCTCATGCGCACGTTGTGTATCACTTACTAATAGCATTTTCTGCGTGTTCCAGCAATTAAAACTGTCAACGTGAAATAAACCGATTGTTTATGAAACGGTGACAACACAATTTTATGTTCAAACTGATGGGGGTAAAATAACCTAACTGTTATTTTAGAACTGTTTCGAAAATGGAACTGTTCCAATAAAAATAATCAACAGTTCCAAAATTCCCTCCACACTTGCATAGCCGGATCGTTCGAGTACTCGCGTTGGAGTAGAGTACGCGGATTTAAATTATTTATCACTGAGCTCTAGCGATACGCGTGCGAAGGGGAGTCTAAATGATTATTTTCGTGATTTTCCATTTTCAAGTTTAAATTGCATATTAATATTTCAAATTTTACACCACTTTTGGTTTAACATTTATAGAGGTGTCTTTAGTTAAAAAATATTAATGAAAATAACTCAGCGTCGCACTGTTTCCCCCTTCTTTTCTTTATAAAACTTTCAGGTTAGCTCATATTGTTAAAACATGAATAACTTGCTAATATATTAGTAAGAGAAACATTTTTCCTTTCTCTTTTGATCAGGAAGTTTCACTGCGGCTATTGCCAGAAGGCTTATTAAGCTTTACTTTAACGAAAACGTTTTATGTCCTATAATGTATTTTATGCTCGACCATGCCAAAATGTAGTATTTATACGACTGGCAGCAGCACTTTATTGGGCGTCATTAAAGTACACCTGTTCATTAAAGTATTGGTATTCGACCAATCAGAAGTGGCCACGTAACATTGTGAAAGTGCAAGTATCGATTATTATGTGTAGTACGTCTCACAACGCTACCAACTTTGTTTAACATAGGTGCTACAAGGCCATTGTATTGTGCCCATAGATAAAGGAATAACGATTGTAACACATCACTCAAACCAGAAACGAATACTTATGAAACCTTTAATTTAGATACATGGTCGAGCATAAACAGTCGTATGAAACGACTAGAATGGTGATTAAAACGCTCGTATGATAATTATTAAACTCGCTTCGCTCGGTTAATAATAATAATAATAATAATAATAATCGCGTTTTAATTACTAATATTATAGTCCTGTTGCATAATATACGATTAAACATATTTTCAACAAAATTTTGGATATTATACTTTTAAAAAATCATAACTTTCCTTCTGGTAAACAAAGTTATTCTTTTCCATCAATCAATAGTAAAGGCGTTGCGGAACGTGTTTTGTAAAATTCAGCAATTATCTTTTTTTTTAATAGATAATGGGTCATCAATGGATAAATTTAACGTTGAGGAAGTAGAGCAGTATTTATAACACGCGTTATAGATGCATTATTAGCAACTCGCCACAAATCGCACGTGCATAGTAGATGTGAAAGAACGAACACCGTCCTCTGATATCAGAGCGGAAGAAAAGATTTCATACGAAGTAAACGAGTCAGTCAAGTAACAGTGGGCCCAGAGTATCTTGCTGTTTCAGTTTTGGGGTAAATACTCTTGGACATACTGGAACTGTTACTGAAAAACAGCAATTTTCCTCATCCCAGTTCAAATTATAACAGCAAGCAAGCAAACAGACAGACTAACAGGATGCGCCAATTAAGCTCCAGGATGCGGTATGCTTTAAGTTCTTTTGGCATTTTTTACATCCGATTTGTAAAATGTTTTAGATTTTGAGAACATGGAAGAAAAAGGGTTTATTATTGACCTATTTATTGAAGCAATAACACCCGTAGGTGTTCAAGAGCTGTCATCACGGGTAGAGTAAAACAGACAAATTATAAACGAATTCAGTACAGAGCATTAATAGCATTGAAACATTATCAAGAAAACAATATAATTTATAGCAATGGAATATAAGAAGTAAAAAATTGCAATTTATCTTATTTTGTCCTTTTCCAATCCAAACATTTTCTCATGTGTAAGGTTAATGACAGGTTGCTATATGGAGCACTGTGTAACTACAAATTGGAAACGCTATGGAATTCGGCCTCGTATAATTTATGAAGGTGTCTCGTTTTGCATTTCCACGTGATCTACTGAACGCCTGTTGCGCACCTATCATGCTCTTGACGAACACCTCCGAGACTGATTTTACAACACAAGGGACATGGCAGGAGCACGGTAGTTTAGGTGTGCAGAAATGGCCGTTGAGCGCCGCTCAATCACACCTGAGACTGAGTTTCAACACTAGAGGCATAGTGGCCTAGATATTCAGAAATGACCGTTGAGCGCAGGAGCACAATGTCTAGGTATTCGGAAATGATCTTTGAGCGCAGCTATAATCACCCATGAGACTGATTTTACACTAGGGGCATTGTAGAAGCACGGTAGGCTAGGTGTCCAGAAATGGCCGTTGAGCGCCGCTAAATCACACCTGAGACTGAGTTTACAACAGTGGAGACATGGTAAGAGAACGATAAGCTAGGTATTCGGAAATGACTGTTACAACACAGGGACATGATAGAAGCACGATAGGCTAGGTATATGTAAATGACCGTTGAGGTATGATCGCCCCTGAGACTGATTCTACAACACTAGGTACCTACATGGTAGGCTAGGTACGCTGAAATGACAGATGAGCGCGTAATCACACCTCAGATTGATTTTACAATAGGAACATGGTAGGCTAGACATGCGGAAATGACCGTTGAGTGCCGCTTAGTCTCCCTTTGGCAAGTCAGTTCTCTACGATGCGCTTGCTGTTTCTGGGACAGCAAACTGTGAGCACAGTGCGCTGTTTGGAACCATGGCACAATGGTAACTTAGAGCGTGCGGGTGTTTTAAGGTGGTGTCACAGACCCGCTATATGCGTACTGTAGTAACCACGGAAGGTGAAAGTTTGTGTTTGTGTCCGTGTTGTGTATGATTTGCTTAAGAGCGTTAATGTTTTGTCACTAGTCCACTGCAATGCTTGCCGACAAATTCACCCTTAACAACGAATTGTTATGTAGGATACATACGTAAAAACTTAATCATGTAAACAGGTGTGTAGACAATTTCACGAGAAATTTTCTGTTATTTCTGTTCCAAGTAGAGAAACTGGCAAGACGTTTGATTAATACGCTTAGGACAACGGGATCGCTAAACCTAAGAAGCGAAAATTAAATGTTCTAACAGAGGTAAACAAATTTGACGAAATTGGTGCATCAATTCGTGGGAGAAGCCCCCCCCCAAAAATTATAGGAACAATTCTCACCCCATAGATGAATTTAAGAACAGTATAAAAACAGAACTTATGAACATTATGCAAGAATTTACGCGTGTAAATGGAAATTTCATTCGAAGATGCAGGAATTTCTTCACGCAGATGGACACCACTTATAATTCATTATAGTGCATGTTTTATTTACTCGTAAGTAACGCGAGAGTTACGGAACGAAAAACCCCCAGTGTAGTAGTGTGCGGAGCACGCATGCGTGCGATCCGTAACCGCACCATAAAACGACCGCACTGAGTAGGCGTTCCGCCCCCTAGACCTCAATCGGTAGGTTCGATTAACTTCAGGTACGAAGTCAACAGTTTTCTTCTTAGCACACTCGGACTCCCCCACAATGCCAGTTCTGGGTAATTCGTGCGAGTGGGCCTTTGCAACTTTTAATTTCAAAGTAGTCCATGTAAAGCATCTAGAAGGAACATCACTCATCATTCCTCTTTAGTAGTTCTGAAACATTAGCTTATCATTGTTTTTCTTTCACCTAGTTTAGTAGCCATTTCCAAGACTTCCTTCACAATTTTAACCATATATTTTATACGCATATCATTATGCCTCTTTAAATCATTTTAAAGGAAGTTTACCAAGGCTTTACTCTCTATAAGCAAAGCTAGTTTCTTGATTGCTAACATGCAATATCGCCATTAAGATAATTTACTTCAGAACTATAAGATGTAGTTCGGGAAATCTGCAACAAATATTATTTAAGAGATAGAAACTTACTAAGATAATATGAAGCAGTAATCCTCTACTATTCCGCTTTGTTCCCACATACACTGATGCATTTGCCTATCGTTTCACAAGCTTGAAGGATCTCTTCAGGTAAATTGTGTGTTCTGTGCTTTCGGCTGCTTCAGCGTGAACACTGGTAGAGATATGCTGCCTTCATGATTACTTCTTCAAAGTAGGAAAGAAGTGCAACTGGCTGAGCGTTTGGTTTGGATTATAACGGCCAAAGGTAAATCGTTGCTAAACCGTTAGGATTACTCTTAACGCCAGGAGGAATAGTCCACCGTAGCAAGGTCCATCTAGCTCCCATCCACACCAGGTACACTGTTCTAATCTTGCTTTCTTTAACAGAGGTTTGTGCTGTCAGAGTCATCTATTGCAAAGCGAGGTATTTATCCATCTAACCATCTCTACGGGTTCAGACAGATGAACTATCCCACGTAGCTTCATATGTCAGTAGCATAGCGTGAACAATTTTAGGGTACACATTTTCTCTTACCACGTATATACCGAGTTGAACTGCTGCTGAAGAATATCCTGCATTAACACCTTATATGGTTAATGCTTCATTACTTGCCCAAAAGAGGATTCAGACAAAGGTCAATTCTATGTCTTCCTAAATATAAAGCATATTGTGACGCATAGGCTATGGCCCAAGGTTATTGGGGACCGGCGCCGGGCGGTCAGAATAAACAACGATAAGTACCACTGCCCAGCGTAAATACCAGGCGAGCTATCTGCAGATAAACAGAACCTTCTGGAAGTTTCTTCCCCCTCTTCCATAACGTGTGTCGAAATAGCTCTGGAATGTTTTGTGGAAGATTCCATTTCCTATATAAACGAGCGTTCTCGCGGGAGCAGTCAGTGAAAGGTGAGTTGCGTCGGTCGGTCGGTCAGTCAGTCAGTCAGTCAGTGAGCGAGTTCAAAATTATTTTTGAATATGTAACTACATATAGCCAAAATCAGCTCAAACAATGCCTATAGCGAATTCATTTTCAATCACTTGCTCCGCGTCTTTGGGATACCGAAAGGAAGAATTTGAAATAGTCATGTTCCAGATATGGGTATTAATCTTAGTGATAATGAACGGTAGCATAACACCGTGGAAAGTCTCTAAATGACTTAACTGAACACACATACACTTGTCTTGTCCAGCTGTGAAAACGAAACTGAACTCTATGTAGAAATCTCAAGCTTACGCCCTGCACATGTCTCTTACGTAACATCGTCCAAACTTGGACGTCTACGTAAAAATAAAGAGTATATTTCAGGGATGAGTGAGTACTTCTCAGAATAAGAAGCCCTATGTCTCGCACAAGAGTTCTGTGAGAAGTTTTGAATATCTTGAATTTATCGTCAACATTCGATATATTGTACGACACTCAAATTTGCTCACGAAAACTCCACAACGCCTGGACGGTGGTACAGTGCAGTTTTACGTCGCTATACAAAGATGCATGGAATACTAATTGGACACAGGCCAAAACCACGTGCATCTTTAATGCCAGAAAATTTTTAAGGTTTGGTTTTCAAAATAAACCTCCCCCGAAGCACATTTATATACCAAATAAAATGAAAGCTAAACACTACTGTTGTATATTATGTTTAAGCGAGTCAAAACAATGTGCTCCCCGCTCGAGAATAAAGTATTTCCCTAGCCCAAGGCGTTTCGCCTTAGCTTTCTCCACCAATAATGCATTTATATTATTACTATTCCAGACTGGAGTCGCGCCAGACTGCCCTATCGCATTTCCACAAGCTTTAAGCCCTCTTCTTGGCGCGCTGTTCCAACTCGGTGATGAATGTATTTTAAAAAACGCGTTTTCCCCAACACCCGTACTGCAACTTAATATTCCAATTTATCCTCGCAATAAATGTTGTCTTCGGCTTGAACACACCAAGACATTAACCGTACGAACAGCTGGATAAAATGACGATCAAAACAGCAAACGTGCAACACTGTGGTATATTTGCCAACAAAGGACTGTAGGTTCCATTAATGATTATTACCGAGCTTTTGTGGCGTTAAAACAAGAGTTAGGCTTCATTCACAATGAAATGTAAGCGCTAAGTAATGCAGCATAAGCACAGGCTGAGGGAACACCATTCACAATGCAGCCGTAGGTGTAACGCAAGAAGTTTGCATGGACTTCTAGATCATTAAACTGCGGAAATGTTCTGAGTGCAACTTAAGTTTCATATTGAATAATACAACCAACAATACCAAATAAGAAAGCACTCAATATTTTATAAATAAGTAGGTCACAAAAAAATTACATACATACGTCCAACAGCCGCCCGTAGCGTTTAGTGACATCACGACTGTTTGCTCAAAACATTGAAAGTAGTTGTGCAAGTACTATGGAAACACGGCCATTATTCCGTAGGTGGGTAACGAGCACTTTCACTATCAATATGTAACACACGCACTTGCATTATGTTAGCGTTGCTGTCGTTGGCATTCTGCTGCCAAAATTGTAACATCATAGCCCTAAGCCGCAAGGGCCGCAGCTACGGAGCGACGACAGGGCGTAGCCGTAGGATCTGCGCGTCTAAACACGAATGATCCACTTTAGCTACATTTACCTTGGAATTAATTGTTCTTCCACACAGGCCGTGTGTTGGACAGGGTTGGAAAGGTAGAATCAGGTGACTGAAAAATTCAATGCCATAGCCGGGATTTGAACCACGGATCTCCCAGTCTTCGATACGAATCAACTGAAGAATTTAGTGTCGTGCCGGCATGTTGCCATGGTAGCTCAGTGGTTAGAGCAACCGGACGGAGACCGGGAGATTCGTGGTTCAAATCCCGGCTATGGCATTGAACTTTTCAGTCACCTGATTCTACCTTACATTTACCTTGTTTCACGACATTCCGTTAGTCATATATATTTTTTTTTCATCACGTTCGCAATATCTTCTGACAAGATTTCCACAAAAGCTAAGCGGTCGTCAAGAAGGGCCCAGTTTCCGATAAAGCAACAGCTCCTACACAATCAACTCTGCGTATTGAAAAACCCCGATTCCGTAAGTTTCTTAAAATTTCATACGCGTACGGAATAATGTCCGTAAACTGCAGCAAGTTATACATGTAATGATACAGCTGCACAAGTTATATTAATGCAATGTTCATTATCTCTTTGCGCCTGAGCCAAGAAATCTAGGCAGATGCCGGATTCATCAACTATATGAAAGAGGATTCAGTAAGGACACTAACATAACCTCTTGACAGAAATGAGAGATGGTGACCAACAATTTGTGTGGCACGGCCTAATGGAAGCATGCACGCATGTACATTAGACGGCTGAAGTCTCGCGTCGCGATCGTCTGCTGTTGAACAGCAAGCAATGCAAAGAGAAAGAAATGCGGAATTCTTCCTCTATGCACGCAACGCAAGCATAAAGTTTGGAGTTTGCAAACTCTTGCGTTGAGGAGCGCGACTCTATGTGAATGCTTCCATTAAATAACATGAATGCAAAGTCTTGCGCTTATGCTACGTCAGCGCTTACATTTCATTGTGAATGGGCCCTTATACTGCTGTCTAACAATAACAAAAACAACCCTTCGCAGAAATGGTTACAGTACATTTTTCTTTGTAGATATAAGGGAGGAGACTGACGGATACTCGAATCTCTTTGCGAGTCCCTATCAACCGACTTTAAATTAAATTGAGTTTTATTTATGGACGCTCTTTAATTACTATAGTTCTTAGCGTCCCATTCTATTGGAAGTGAAAGACTGGAAATGTTGGTTAGAGGCTTCTTTATTGGGCTTCAGCTTCTTTTACATGCCGTAAATCTATGATACAGAACCATGGCTTTACTTCCCTTCCGAAGGAAGCCATGTTAAGGATTTTACGCCCTCCGCCGGGATTAACCCGCTTTGAAATTTCAATTTTCTCTGTATGACATCACGAGAAATAAAATAATGACTTTGCACATCAAATGCATGAAGCAATCGAAAATTCTAAACACTAGCAACGAAAAATTAATGCTACGAAAAAAATAAAATTACATCAATTGTGTGTTTTATTGAGATCTACATACTTTGGGCTTTAAGTTTCTGTCAATTTCTTGTGGCTCAGTTACACAAAATTCATACATAATGAAGAGGATTTCAAGAGGACATTCGCAGATAATTCATTTTATTAAGCAAGTATTTTAACGTGTATTTTTATCACAATAGTTACTGCGATTTTGAAACAAATAAAACAAGATTTTCCATGTAAAAGGTAATTTGGGATGGGAAAATTTTCTTAAAAAGCTTAGTGACGCATGTTTTGAAGACACTAACTAAATACAAAGTTTTCTATATTTAGCGACTCTTTGTGTGTTTTTTCAGAAGGCAACATGTTATCTTGATTACAAAAATTTTAGTTAAATAACTTCTACCTACACTGGTGTAGAGAAAGTAAAAACAAAAAGGTATAAACTATGCAATAGGAAGTAAAGTGTGTGCTGTCATTAGGGGTAAGACGGTTGAGTTCAGTGGGAAAACCCCGTCGCTTCGCAGCAGCACTCGCTGTACGTCAGAAGAGTCGTCACCAACTCGCTCGGAGAATGGCTCTTAAATGTCGCCCGCCAACTCGCTCCCACACTGCCTATCTTCACTCGCCAACCGACTGACTGATTCCCTCAAGAGCGCTCGCTTATATAGTCAATGGAATGTTTCCACAAAATTCTCCAACTTCTAGAACTATTTTGACACACTTTTGGGAGGACGGGTGGCGGGAGAGATAAAAATAAAAAGGATTCCAGAAGGTTGTGTTTTTCTGCCGACAGCGCACGCGGTGTTTACACTGGCGAGCGGCAGTTATAGTTGTTTACTCAGACTGGCCGCTGCGTCACAATGTGTTGGTTAGATTGACAATTCCGAGAGGATAATCAGTTACTATCTCTAACGCAACTAATCTAGTAAATTTGGCTTTAACTCAATGTTAAACAACTGAATGCTCTATGACGTCAGAGAACGCGTCTCTCTTGATAGCGGAACACAGAGAGCTCACTAAGTGTAGGGCTGTTGAGCCAAGGGGAAGACGAAGGTACCTTATACAGAGAAGGGGAGCAAGGAAAGAGTTGTTGAACAGGGTGAGCCAAAAAACTAGGAACCGCCAGCGCGGTGTTTTTTCCTGTCACTATCCATGATGGACAGTTTCCTAAAGAGATGTAAAAAATGCGTGGACAACGACGGTGGCTAGTTTCAGCATTTCCTTTCATAAAGTTGGTAAGTAAAGCCTTTAAAAGTAGTTTTAAAAATGTTGTATGCTTTCATCCACGTCTTTATATGATAACGGCAGACGGCAACGAGCGCCGAGAACGCGGACAGGAAAAACATCGCGCAGGCGTTTCGGAGTCTTTTGGCTCACTCTGCGTGCGTGTGCATAACATGCATACACCGAATTTTCAGAGAACGGTGTGTAAAGACCTCTCCATTATGGATGGATTTTATAGAACTTGTAAACCGTAAGAAAAGGACAAAAACTCAGCATACAAAAAAAAATGTAAATTCCGTTAATACAATTATGTCAAATACCCCATACTTTTTAAAACTGCTTTCTCTCGTGGTCATGAAAAAAGAATGGAATTTCGAAGCCATCATATAGCAATTAATTTTACTATCGCTCAAGACTACCGCGTTTTCCTTGGTAATAAAACCATTTCTGCTAATGTTTCAACTAACACGAAGCAAGACAGAATACGCTTTTGTAAGTATATTTTGTAGACGCGAGTAAAGATGGCCAGTAAAATCAACGCATTTTTTTTCTCTCCATTTAAAACGTACGCCAAGCCGCTTGTGGCAAGTGGAAACACATTTTCAAGGACTGCCCATTCCGACATTTTGCCACCGTACATTAGATTTTGCATTTTTAAGTTAAACTATGGCGCCATTTCGAGACGCACCGCAAACTTTTAATTTCTTTTATTATGAAGAAGGACCTGAAATGCTCGTTTAACACACATCTGTCTAGCTGGTGCATAATTTGTTTCCGAGAAGAACCGTTTTACGAGAAGTGGAGTGCTGATCAAAGTGACGCTACTGGGCCGTATCATGAATTGTTTATGGGCTCGCAAGAAGGAATTCGGGGAGTAACCCGTAACTGAATTGGCAGGTGGGTTTGTTTGGGTGATTTAGTAAACTGCCTACGTCCGAAACGCTAAACGAGTTTAGAAATTTAAATTACATCTATTAATTGTTTGTGTCGGGGGGAAGTGTACTGTATAAACATGCAAGTAAAATGCAAGCATTACGCAGTGTTTGGACACGCTCGCTAATTAACTGCCTGATAAATGGTTCGGTCGAAATTCGCCGGCTACGATGTATTCTGGGGTTAGATACGTTTCCACGTTTGGTAATTGCTTCTGGGGCTCGGGGGAAGTCGAATTTATCAACAATGAACGTCCATAAGACAAAGCAACAAAACTCTGCAGGAAACGTTTAAAAATTCGCTAAAGGTGTATGAACAAAAATAATTTACAGTTGTAAATCTCGTAGGTATGCTTCGTGAATAGTCAGAGTAACTCGTAGTGACAAAACACGTGGAAGTACATGAATAGCAGAAAATAATGGTTATTTATGTACTAAGGGAAACGCGATATTTGACCCCAAATGAGAGATAAAGGCCAATCACGGTCCGGATTCATTCAAAACTTTATCGAAATCTCTTTACCACCTCCTTATGTGATAAAAATAGCTCTTCCTTGTTTAATATTCTAAACGGGCCAGAGTAACACCGCAACTACATGAACATCATTACGATATGTATACAATTTAAGAAACAGCATGCCCACCCCTACGTCATCTACATTAATCGTAACAATTAACAAATTCTTTCAAATTGCTACAGATTTGATAAAGTTTTTAAATAATATGCATTGCAATAAAGAAAACCATTACCTACAGCATAGAGTCGGGCAGTATCGGCCGCCTCAAGTTTTATACTGTACTTTATAACTGTTATGGTTAGCCGGGATCTCAATACGGTATTCTTACTTCAAAACATGTTCTACGAATAATGCAGTACGATTTTCTTCTTTTTTATTCATAGCACTTATTGCATAGAAAGTAAAAGAGAACTAAAAAGCTTGTAGAAACCGTCTTACAGTATCGGTCATTGTCTTTTCCGAGATATCTCAGTTTTTAGTGAAACACTCCACTGATAATAATTCAATAACATTTAGAACACACAAGCTCAGAACTTATTATTTCATCTCATTTCACCGAAGTTTAGCTCACAAATCACAAATAAAAAAAAAAAATATTCCCCTGACTCACACATCCAACGTGCGCCCAACTTCTACACTTTACACTGCACCCAGTGTCTTCTGTTAACGATTACCTACTTATACTAAAAACCAGTTTTTTTTTACCTCTTTGTAGTTCACTTTTCATGACCATCCTCTGCGCGTTTGTTTTCATTCTGAGAATCCGACTTATGTTGAGCTTTCTTCAACTCGTTCTGACTTACATTTTTTTTTATCTAGATCAGTCGTTTTACCATTTTTTCATCAGATCATCTTCTTGAATCTGCCCAACTGAGGAATTAAGTCTATGGAATTACTTTGATTAATTGCCTTATCCTATCTTCGAGTGTGCTCCGAGGTATAGAAAACATAACTGCCTCTCTCGCGATCACTTTATTCGGCACAATGCCTTTTGCTCACAACCAGTTAAGAGTTAGTTCTACTGTACTCTTCATTCCATTTTCCTATTACTTTATTTTTTCCAATTTCCTACTATTTCATTGTGAAAGGAATTAAGAAAAACTATATTATAAACATTGAGATTAGTTCTAGCCGATGACAGACAATCAGGTGGCCGGTACTGTACGACAAACACTGATAGGATCGATTTATGCTTGCTAACTATTACTGTAAACTACTGCCATCTAGCGGTATATGAGGTATCACAATAATGGCCGATACTGTATGTCAAGCGATACTGCACGACTACCCCATTGGTTTTTAAATTCTTACAGCATTGAATGACTACTAGTAGTTTCCCATGCTAAGTGGCAGTATATTAAACGGTAAAGTTGAACTGATCAAACGAAGTGCGACCATATGATTCCGATTTCTTTTCAAACAACGTTGTTTACATTACCAGTAAATACAACTAGTTACACTAGTTCAATAATCATGGTTTTTGGGCACTTCACTTATTCGTGAAGTAGACCTAGCAAATATTACTCTTCATTTGGAAATCACTCGTGGCATTACCTATAATATGCTCTTGGGCAACAGGTTTGCTAATCCGATCAACTGTGGCCCGAAGTGTGTTAACACTTCAAGTCGCATAATGCGTTTCTTACTTATTTACACACAAATACGTTAAATGCCCTGTCTTCTGAGAACATACCTCAATTTTTTGATAAGTATAAACGTTTACCCACCCTTCTTCAATTGTCTGTAATAATGACGAACTTTATAGGCCCCTGGTTACGATAAATCCTTAATGCCCGCGCGTGTTTAATGCACTTTTTTAGATATCTCATATCAAGGAACAAAACTGCTATAAATCAAAGATGACTTGAGATTATATTTAAATTACTGTAATACTGATAGAATTATGGCCGATAATAAGCGCGGGCTTATTGCACTTTTTTAGATATCTCATATCAAGAAATAAAAGTGCTATAAATTGAGTAAGAATCGAGATTATATTTAAATTACTAATAATACTGATGGAATTATAAATCCAGAAGTATAGCCGAGTTTAGTGTAAATATAAGCACGTTTATCACTTACGCAAACATTTGAAAATATGCTTAAT
The DNA here is from genome assembly GCA_030765065.1 of Deroplatys truncata. Lineage (NCBI taxonomy): Eukaryota > Metazoa > Arthropoda > Insecta > Mantodea > Mantidae > Deroplatys > Deroplatys truncata. The sequence goes on from CM060986.1 coordinate 28,483,597, forward strand.
CGTAGTGATTTTATATTAAGAGCAGTTAATATCGCTGTATTTCCAAAGGGCCAAGTAATAAAAGGTACACTCAAATGTACTCATTTATCAGCATTAGAAATAGCGAAAACAGCAAAACAGTCTTCCCTAATGTGGAACGAAAATGTAGATTGGATATGTTGGTACTTAGCGATGCTGAATTATACGACAATGTTAGCTTTTTCAGTGATAAGCTCTGAGTTTGTTTTTTTATTTATCCACGCTCTTTAACTGCTATGGTCCTTAGCGTCCCCATTCTACAGGTTGTGCCCCCCCCAAAAAAAACTACGAACCGCCTACGCGGTGTTTTTCCTGTCCGATTCCTCGGCGCTCGTTGCCGTCTGCCGCTATCATAGAAAGGTGCGGATGAAACCATATAACATTTTTAAAACTACTTTTAAAGGCTTTACTTACCAACTTTATGAAAGGAGATGCTAAAACTGGCCACCGTCGTTGTCCATACATTTTTTGGCACCTCTTTAGGAAACCATCCACCACTATCCATGATGGATAGTGATGGACAACGGTGGCCTGTTTCAGCATTTCCTTTCATTAAGTTGGTAAGCCAAAGCTTTTAAAAGTAGTTTTAAAAATGTTCTATGGTTTCATCCGCGCCTTTCGATGATAGCGGCAGACGGCAACGAGCTCCGAGGACGCGGACAGAAAAAACACCGCACAGGCAGTTCGTAAGTTTTTTGGCTCACTCTGTATATTGGACGTGAAAGAGCGGACATTTTTTTCAGAGGCCTCTTTACCAGGCTTTAAGTTCTGTTAAGAGCCGCAAATCGACACGGCACCACCGGCTTTACTTCCCTTCTGAAGGAAGTCATACTAAGGATTTTTACGCCCGAAAAAAAAATTCATCACCCTCCGCCGGGTTTGAACCCGCGACCTCGGGAAGTAGAGGCTAGCATGGTAACCACTACACCACGGAGGACGACAATTTGCACCATCCAAAAGTAAAAACGAAACTGAAAACCTTTCTAGAAAGTCTGTATGATACAGGTTAAAGACCAGCCTACTTTGCGAAACTACTAAAATATGAGCATTCTGCGTTTCTTTCTGAGAGAAAGCTTATCACATTTTTCAAAATGCTTCTACTCTAAGTACATGCTAATAAAATTACAGAAGGATTTTAATTGCCATAAACAGTAAACATTTCACACTCGTCATTGAAAACAGAGATGTGTGGTGTCTCGTTATAAGCTGTATTAAAACATTAGCAAAACGCTGATGAGTTGCTGCTAAAGCAGCCATTTTTGAACTGCCAAGAACGCCAAACACTGGCGTATTTTCCGACGGCAATAAGCAGTTGATTTTATTGAGGTCACAAACCCACGTGACGATAAGGCTGCGCAGATAACCTGGAGTCTACATGTCCGTGAACAGCTTGTTCTACCCTACAATAGAGCTTCATTTACTGCATTAAATAGTAATGTCTCTTGTCATTTACATTCAATACCCCTACTTGAGAAACCAGGTTCAATTTCAGGTGCACTAAAATTCTATTCATTAATAGTCAACTTAGAACCATATGGTAGGTACTTAAACACAGTTGCGGGGAATTTAATTCTTTGTTTGTCAGATAATAGCTCACGACCCAAGTTTCAACCAATCCAACCAGTCTCTAAGTAGGGTTTCCTTTGTAACCTTCACTTCTATTAAAGCTTAGATTTACCACTGAAGCAACCAGTTTGGATAGGACTGAAACCAAAACATTTAACTGACATACAAATATTTATATAACTATTTAACACATTTATGCTTCTGAATATGCCTTTAACGGTTTCAGCCCAATCCACTTCTCTTCGTGTATCAAGGGAAAGCTATACTCCGGTGGTTTTGCAACACGTTTCGTTACACCAGTGTAATGCTGTGCATTTTTCAATATCAACACCCGTTTTCCTCACAAATCATCCGTTGTATCTTTATGACTGAACTTACATTCATACGCCTCGATCTTTTATAGTCGCTTTAACATATTATTCATATTGCGAGTTTGCAACTTTTAAAAAAGTATTTAACAATAAACAATGAGCTTATTTAACATACTGACATACTGGTAGTCTTGAGCCATTACAATGAACTATTACAAAATTGTGCACACTATAATTAATCAAACTGATTGAACATTATATACTTAGGGTACATCGAATAGTCGAGTGCTGTTTATAAACCACTGGGTATCTGGTAGTGTCGTCTCCATTGATCGTATTGTGGACATTCCACGATTGTGTGTTTCGTCAACAGTATGTTACAATGGTGCCAGATGAGTGGTTGGTCCTTTGAAAGAAGATAACTGTGCGTGATCTTGGTATGGCCCATTCTCAGTCGGGATATTAAATCCGGATGTTGTCTGGAAAGAGAATTATTGAAAAGATGTGTCGAAAAACTCTGTTATATCACAGAGTTTGCTTCTCATGTCAAGCCATCCTGTCGTCCTGATGTTGAGATAACATCATGCGCTGGTGTAGTTATAGTTGGGTCACTTAGTGGATGTTTAGTGGCTTCTTTTGCTGCCTGATCGGCCAATTCGTTGCCTTGTATTCCAATGTGGGATGGAATCCATACTAAAGACGCTTGCTTTCCTTGCTTATTGGCTCTATGAAGTAGTGATTGAATTTCTTGTGTAAGAATATAGATTAATGACAGATTGTTTATTGCAAGTAGTGCACTTGAGATGGTATAAAAATCAGGAAGTCTGAATAACATAGGGTGGTCTGATTATTCCGACTTACTGATTTTTAGATATTGACGATAGCGTTGAGCAATGTCTCAGATATCGATCAATCACGGTCGTTTATCTGCTTGCAAGGATGCGAGCTCGTTACTGAAGAGGTGCCAAAAATGTATGGACAACGGTAGCCAGTTTCAGCATCTGCTTTCATAAAGTTGGTAAGTAAAGCCTTTAAAAGTAGTTTTAAAAATGTTGTATGGTTTCATCCGCGCCTTTCTATGATAGCAGCAGATGGCAAAGAGCGCCAAGGACGCGGACAGGAAAAACACTGCGCAGGCGGTTCGGAGTCTTTTGGCTCACTCTGTAATATCAGTATGCAGTGGCAAATAGCTAATATCAAGCATGGTTTAGACTGGAATACAGGAGCAAAAAGTAATCAAAATAACAGGTCACACCAATGCATTTTCATTGAAGTCATATCTGCACGTATTTAAACAGCATCACTTGTAAATAATTCTGGAGAACTTATGAAACCCTACTATTTCAACATCTACTTCAGTTTCCATTACGAAAAATAAACATTTTCCTTCAACTTTGAAAAATTCACTTTTAACCAAATTTAATGTGTTTTTCAAGCGTGTTTAATCTCACGCAAATACGGTCAATTTTCCAAATAAATTAGTTGTGGAAAATGTGTTTATTGTCTTCTGATTTGAGCTTATTTTGAGGTTGTTTTCTCATCCCCACTGCTGGTAGCACTGGCTAGTATTCCGTAACAAATTAGATTGTATTTGACAGGATGCCGTGATCCGACAGCCGACACATTGGTGATTTGATTTTTAACACAATAAGAAAGTAATTATTATTTACATCACCTTGTTACATTTTATTTACGAGGTTACTATTTACATCTGATAAATTCGTAAACTCTCGTATGAAACAATTAGACGACGCCTTTTAAGATAATGTCAGATTTTCTTGAAAATCGTGAGTGTCTAATTTATTACATCAGAAACCATTTCCAATTAAAAAGCCGCAAGTTTGCTAAAATATTTCCTAGGAAAATGGAACATGGATCATACACCAAATTTCTAAGTGCAGGTCCCTTATATTTGGCTTAAGTTAGGATGAAAAAGTTCTACCTAACACGCAGGGAGGAGGAGGGTTCAGTGTTCACAAAGCTATCTGAAAATCAGTAAACGTGAACTCTACTCTAAAATCCTTCAACCAAATGTGACATTCCAGGGTGCGTAAAGCTGCATTTTATTTAGTTTCTCACTTCTTACAAAATTGGGTTCATAAAGATGTGTACAAGCATTTTTAAAATAAATAAAACATCCTGAGATAAGGGGTTTAAAGCAACGAGGTAAATTCTTCAGAAACATTTTTCAAGCTTTTATTGTATCTATCACCAGAAAGTATTCTATACGCAATTTATTTCTTGTTACTAACTTCCCACAAGTCTGACTCAGCTTTTAGAGAACATTATATGCCACTATGCCAGTCGTCGGCTCGCAATGTATACGCCACCTGACCTCTTCTGAACCCAGTGCATGTTAGCCAGTCTCAAGGTAAGGCTTGATAACAAGATCACACAAAAGCTTCCCTGAATTATTTTGATGAATTTATCAACTATTTAAAAGTACTTACCTTTTCCTACGAGGCTCGTCCCCATATCCCCCATACTGGTCTGCGTGGTTCTGAAAACATACAAACAAACAATTGGCCTTTAAAAAACTAGAAGCCATTCAACCAAAGGTTTTGCTTCCAAGATTAATGCATAGGTGCATTAGGTACGACTACCTTCATAAGCTATGAAACTAAAGTCATGATAAGTCGACAATCCTCATTAAAACTGTCATGAAGCAAACTCGAAGTGTAAATACGACCAATTTTTACCACGTTGTGACAAGCAGTTTGTTCATCACCAAACTAAGAATCAATACTAACAATAACCTAGAACGTAACAAGATTATAAATGCTATGAGAAAAACACATACTTCCAGCCTCTTGACTGGAGCAATATAATAACGTGAAGGTGCTGCTGAAGACGTACATACACGAATACTCATTATGCAAGCAATTTCCAGAGTAGTAGGATGCATTATCATGCTGCAATAGCTTGTTCACAGTACATAGATTCAGCAACGTCTACTTTGAGCTTAAGGGTGAAGGTGCTTTTATAATTAAACCAAATGTAGGCTGATTAGATCATGCTTTTATTGAAAATTATATTTAAAACAAATATTTGGAGAAGCTCGGAGTAGCGCTCTCGCACAGCGTGAACTAGATCACGTTACTGAAGCGACAATGAACTGCACAAAGTTACACACTGAGAACTTAAATATCACTTTACCACCTAAAAACTTAACGTATGCTTTTCAGTTTTGCTGCGCTGATACCAATTAGGCTTGTTATCCTGCACATAGCTTTACATCTCCAAAGGATAAGAATCGGTTTTACCTATCAATTCATTACATTGCCAAAGCAACTTGGTATTAAGAAAAAGGCTGTAGTCTAAAATTTGCTAAGCAGAGTAAGAGAACCAGTAATACGGTAAAGAAGTTAACTCTATCGCTAACTCGTTCAGTTTCGGTTAGCAAAGGCTGCCAGATAAACATATGCCTCGAGTTCCCCCATAGTTTACCCTGAACACGTGGTTTGTTCCACTACTATAGTCCAAAAATCGTTTAATTCGCCTTCAATCAGAAAACCCTGCGATCTCGGAATTATTGGGAAGAAATCATTACCAGTACGGCAATAAAAGGATATCCCATCAGGCGTTAGAAAACTAGAGGAATAAAAGCAGCGCAATGAACCATTTGAATTGCGAGCGCGTGAAACTGAAGAATTATCACAATGACGTGTGGAATGATATAATACGACGCGCCCAGATATTGCTCAGCTGGCAGAAAATTTGTAGCAGCTGATGTCAGCACGAGGTTTACAAATCTCTCACAATGAGATGCGGCGTCATTCTGCGAAGGTTCAAGGCGGCTTAGGCCCAGAAAATAGATGACTGGCTTCACAACAGGCATTTGTAATAGCTTTAGGACTATGTCACAGTCCAGACACTCTCCTGGTTAAATTTCCACAAAAAAATCGCACAAAAATGTTAAAAGAAATTACATGTCTTCTAAATGAAAGTGTTTTCACGCCACAGCTGTAAAGCATTAACTAACGGAAGACGCTGCCATAACATGCGGCTTCTTGCCTAATGTTTACACCTAGGCCTGGCAAACCGGATGAGCTTTACACTTCACCTTAACCGGTTCGACAGCCTAGGTGTAAACATCTCCAGGAGTCTTAAGTACCTAGAGCGAAATGCAATGGGAATGGCGTCCTCTAATTGTTTAAATGCATTTTTTTAGAAAAAATGTCAGTGTGAAAAGCATAAGTCAAAAAGAAAAAGTGGGATAAATACCAAGCTTAGTATTTAGGTTTAGTGTCTTCCAAAGATGCGAAACGAAGATTGTCAAGAAAATCCTCCACCCCAACTACCCTTTACGTGGAACATTTTTCGAAACTATTGATTTTCTAAAAAATGGCTAACGATTTTTATTAAAATACCATATATTAAAGATATTTAAATGACAAATAAAATGCGTATTAGAATTTCCTGGGAAAAGCCTATGAAGTCCTCTTCATTCAGAAAGAATTTTGTATAATTATGTATAACTGTAAACAAAACGATAGAGAAAACGTACTACACAAAAAATTGTAGATCTCTTTAAAATACAATTTATTTCAAATAAGTTTGTTTGTTTGTGGGAGGAATAGCGATTTCTGGGATATCCCTTATTAAAGGTTCGAAATCTTCAATACTTGGCCATTCTCTCAAGTCCTGTCAGAATTCAGTTGCTTCCCGGGATTCAATGGAAACGATGGAATTTTAAGGCCAGATATGTGTAATGTAGCAAAGGTTTATTTGGATTAAAATGCAGCAGATAGAAAAGAATAGTTTGTACAGCCATTAACAAGCGATAGAGGGTAGAGAAAGGCATGTGAATCTGTCACATCAGATTTTTTATCTTTATATCCGCAGAACACCACACTAGGGGCACACTTACAAACGGTTAATGTGAAAGAGCAGTGATTAAAAACCAATAACGCTATACAATTGTTCGTGCGTAAGCTAAGTTGAATCAGACCAACTGAGCTTGTTATTCCTATGTATCGTTGTGATTTAAAAACAAGTGTTGCAATTTCAAGAAGTTAGATGTTTATAATTTATTTTAAGGGGGCATATAGATTGCTTATACCATAAATCATTTTATATGATGCCTATTTCGGCGATATTTGGTTTAAAAAAATTACAGAGAAGATAGCATTTAATAACAAACGCATTCATCGTAAATTTCGAAGTCAAAAGGAAGATTTCCTGAGGAGCCTTTAAGTAAACTAAAAGTTAGCACACAAGACAAAAATAATAACTTTGACTAACTGGTACACTAGACGGGAAAAGTTCGCACTCGCACCGAGTCCAGTCAATATCGCCAGTCTTGGAAAAACATGACCAAACATCTGCCCAAGGCCAGGTCCTCAACTACAAAATAGCATTGTGGGCAATTCATTCCTGTTCCAGTTCAGTATTTGAATATAAACAGAAAGTTTTGGTTATACCGCAGCTTCTTTCTCAACGCTAATTTAAATGTCAGTGTCTGTTGGAAGAAAGATTAGCTGTTTTATCTCTGTATCAGTGTGGCATGTAGACATTGTAACACTATGTTTTTACCTTTCAAACTTAATACAAAGGTCAGAAATTAGGGTTAAAATCGTCATTCCACTAATTGAGTTTGCTTTTTTTCGTGGGTCTTTTAGACACATTGTTGCGACAGTATGCCATTTACAAGACTTGGAGTTGCAACATGAAGACAAAATAGTTGTGAACAAAACAGGAAATCACAAGGCATTCCACTGTCAAAAAAGAACAATGCTAAAATAGAAGAAAAGAACTTAACATAAAGAAAGGATGGAAATAATTTCTAATAATGATCCAAACGAAACAGAAAAATTAAGTAATGAGCGAGATGGTCAAGCGCTGGCGCCTGCATCCCGCATTCGGGAGTTCAAATCCCGTGTACCGACCAATCCGACTTTGTTTTCTTCGCGGCGTTCCTCAGTTCCAAGGTAAGTACCGGATTGGATATTCAATACCACGATCCAAAGATTCACCTACAGAAAGAAATAGATGGTACATAAAGGTGACTACGCAACTAAGGCATAAACTGACTCAAGTGAACCAACCAAATAGTTAAGGCGACGTTAATCTCGCCAATATCTAAGCCGTCCTACAAGTATTTTTCATAACTAGACGACTCAATGGCTTCCCCAAGGAACAGAAACACCAAACCTACACAACTCCTGGTATGGGCGCACAGAAAGCTGGATTCTGATTTCTCTAGCTTCTGTTATTAAAGATTCAAATCCCCTCTGAGCCATTTAGTTTATTGTACTGGATTAGAGAACTGCTTCGTTATGTATAGGATTAGAAGCCGTCTCTTCTCTCTCGGCTCGCCGGAGAATGAGAATGGAGGGGAACGTCTTATTGCAGAGGAGCGAGAGAAAACCAGCCCCAAATGAGACGTGTTTACCAAGTTAGGAGAGTAAAGCACACACATTACGTTGCTCCATAACACGGCGTAATTACCTTAACAAGGCGGTAATCACTAAAAATACTCCAACTACACAATTTCCTAAATTCTTAATATGGAAGCATCATCAAGAGTTATTGTCACGGATCCATGCATCAGCATATGCCACCGAAGGACACACATTAGCTGCGAAGAGAAAGAGGGCGAGAAACACAAAATTGCGTGCACATTAACCTAATGCTTAAGGCAACTATAGTGCATGAATATTATCACCGTATGACAAGTATTGTAGGGTTTCCGTAGCCCACGGCAATGTCAATGTGGCATTGCCATTCTCAACAAAACCAAACAGACTTGGCATGAATGTACTTTCATCTCACCAACTTCTTGATGCAAAGTCTTGGTTACATTCTGGAATTTTAGAGCCTCTGTTTTGGTAAATTCATTCTAGTGTCGATAAATACCAGCCCTGGTATTTCAGCTCGCCATCTTTCAATGTCACACGAAGATTTTCACGAAATCCCCAAACTCCCTTTACATAGAAAATGTTTCGTTATCTTTGATTTTCCCAAAATGACTGAAACACAAGGGGCGTTTGAAAGTTCTCGGCTTGACAGAGATATTGAAGATGGTCAAATTTCTATCATAGTCGTTAATTATCCTTTAGCGCGCTGCGAAATTTCAGGCGCGTAAGTGTATCTACTCACCTTGTTCGTGACGATCGTGTTAACTACTAAAATGCTCTATAAAATGATTACTGAAATATGAGCTGTGATAAAGTACTTTGTTTCGGAGATTTAACTCGAACAGAAATACAAAAGGAATTAAGATTCACATTAAAGGATTTCCCCTTTCGTTTTCGACGGTTAAAAACTCAGCATCTCAATTTATGAGTGGCACATATCCATTCAAGATGAGCACTTAGGGCGTCCCAAAACCGTTACAGCCGACGATATTGTGACAAAGATTCACAATGTCGTACCCAGGGCGACATTGCAAAGACCTTGATAGGCCGTGTCAACTACATTTTACACGAAGTTTTAGGCATGAAAAAGTTTCCTGCTTGATGGGGGCGCGTACTTAGCAATGGACCAAAAATCAATCAAATGAATATCTCTCAAGGATGATTAGACTTGTTTAAACGAGATTGTCAGTGAGTTTCTCCGACGTCTCATAACGTTTCCATTCGACACTACGCGCTAGAGACGAAGGAGCAGTTCAACACTGCAAGGCAACATGTGAAAGTGCACCAAAGAAAGCAAATAAGAATTCCATCTGAAAAAAAAACCATGGTCATCGTTTTCTGGAACTCTCATGGTGTGGTGATCATAGAGATCATAGACTACCTCCAGAAGGGCAGGAGTATTGCGCTTCACTACTGGACCAAGTGAAGGATGCTATTTAGGCTAAATGTTCACACTTCGTGAAAAAAGGAAGCGCTCTTTCATCACGATAACGCACGTTCAAGATTATTGCTGCAAAACTGCACGACATACGCTTCCTCCAAGTGTTTCCACATCTGCCATATTCGCCTGATTTGGCGGCTCCCAACGATTACTTTTTGTTACTAAACCTGAAGAAATGGCGGGGGGGGGGCGAACGGACGAAGATTCAGATCAAATCATGTGAACTGAAACTGAGACAATCTTATACTGCACAGTTTGACAAACCTTATTTCAGAGAGTATTAAAACATGGAAAACTCGTTGGGTTAAATGCACTGATTTACTGTTGAAAAACAAAATTCTCTAAATACCTGTTTTCTTGGTCAGGTTGAGAACTTTTAAAATGTCCCTCGTATCAAATGTGTAAGGTGTTCGCATGAAAAATATATACCTAACTTGAATTTTCTGCGAATAGCCCGTGAAGCCCATTTCATCCTTAATGAATTTTGTGGTGAAAATCTGCTAACACACCAAGTCATAAAAGCGCCTCCTTTCCGTAAATTCCTAAAAAGGCCTTCGCTCGGGTGTAGTGGTTACCATGCTAGCTTCTAGTTCCCGAGGTTGCGGGTACAAACCCGGCAGAGAGCGATGGAATTTTTTTCGGTCGTAAAAATCCTTAGCATGGCTACCTTCGGGAGGGAAGTAAAGCCGGTGGTCCCGTGTCGTAATTTACGGCACGTAAAAGAATCTCAAGCCTGATAAAGAGACCTCTGAGCAAAATTGCCGGTCTTTCACGCCCAGTATAGAATGGGACGCTAAGGATTCGTAGCTAAACAGCGTCCATAAATAAAACTCAGTTTAATTTAATTTTTACTCCGGTATACTTGACGGGTAAACCGCAAAAGTTGGCAAGTATGCATAAACATTTGTAGGTATCTATGGTGTTTACCGTATGAACAACGTTGTGAGCACATCTCCACGCTGGAGCTACTCAGGTCAATGTCAGCTTGGAGGCACATGGTAATCCTGGTGCTTCAAGTTACGTTGCTTTAATCAACACACTGTTGTTGCAATGAAATGACCGCGCTGCTAGGCCTCATAGCTTTTCATAATTGATTGCTTCAAGCTTGCGGTTAATATTGCGAATCTGCCACACAACTGTCTTCCTACAGCAATAACCCAACCTTCCTTTATGATAACGTTCTGAGCTAAAAATTATCCATGCTGATTTCATAAAAAAATCTCTGACGGAGTTCAATGTTCACGAAAGACGGACCTATAAGCTGGCAATGCAGTTCTTTTATGGCTTTTTCAAGACAAAACACCCATAGTTTTCTTTCCGTATCCGTCGCATCAAATGACCTAATGATACTTATGTAAGTTCTGCATTAAAGAACGTTTTGTCAGTAGTTCTCTTATCTCTCCACACAAAGACCACTTGTACAAGAATTTCCTCTACTAACATTGTCTTCAAAATGTCGACCTTCCAATCTTAGTTTCAATGGCTCGAGTATGACAGAGGTCGATCCAGAAATATGTATATAAAATTGAATATCATCTTCCCGTCGGTGAGAATGCGCGAACATATAATGTATCGGCAGAAAGGCTTATCATTAAGGTTCGCAAGTTGAAAAAAAGTTTCTTTTCGAGTGTCCGAAGACAGGCCCAACATAAAGATGTTCATTTTGGCTAACTGTAGGCTATAAAATGTTGGGTTTTATTTGTCCCTGTTTGCCTTTCTTCCGGCATTTTTTAGCCTTTAGGGTATTTATGGCTTTTTTTGCAACTTAGCTTGTTTCGACTATAATTTAACGCTCTTTCTCAAGTTGAACGGAAAACAATGACATACATATTAACATAATCTAAATATGCATGCACCGATGTGTATCACGAGTCCATAAATAACACAATTTAGGAAGAAATGACACACGTTCCCTTTTAATAATGGATGATGTAAAGATATTGATGCCTATGTCAAGCGTTATATACAGGATTTGAACATGTAATTAAAACTAAAACTGCTAACATATTAATCATTTTGCGTCACATTTTTTACGTTCTTTTTTCGGTTATTAGGTATCTTTTAAAGGATATTTTAGGTAATTTTAGGCAATTTGCAGGCCAACTTCCTAACCCTAGTAGTCATCTACGATCCGATCACTAAGTGGAAGAAATTGCAGTATGGTGGCGAAATATATTTCTCAGCAACACTTACTCTTGCTTTGTTTTCAGCTAATTCCAAAAATACTCAGACATAACACTGGTAAATAAGGTGACACGAATCCCTTGAAGAGACAGCAGCAGGAACTCTGAGAAGAAAGCAAGTTAAAGGTATCCGCACTATTACCTCAAACCCATAATTCTAGGTTTCTTGGCAGTCAGAAAACAGTTACACTTGTAACTGACTGGTCCTTGTATGTTTCGGCTTCACCAACAACGGAATCAACGATCCAATATTTATCTCCTTTATTCCCATACGCACACCGTTTCCTTGGATCCTCTGCTTATCGAAACATCCTTCCACTCTTGATAAAGTAATGATGCTAGCTATCACTATGTTCAAGTTCGACTCCGGAGCATTTACATTTGTTAAGGGTGTTTTACAAACGTCATATAATACCTGCCTTGTTTATAGATTCTGGATACATTTCCATTTTCCAACTTACAGGCTCTTTTTGACACCAGCCTAAGGACGTATACATCCTATTTTATAGGAATAATTCACCAATGGCCAAATGTGAGTTTGGGTCTCGCAATCATCATTTCTGAGGCATCGGGTGAGCATGACCCGACCTCGTCAAGTCTTAAAGACTCCGGTACTGTTTAGATAAGCTAATAACTCTGCTCACCATCTCAGCTGTAACATTTCATTGTGTGGTATGTAGGATAGTGGGAAAGTAACACGTAGAGCTCCCATAAACAGCTGTCAGTCACTGCCACTGACAGCTTGCAAACAAACCTTCAGCAAACCGGGAATACTTCCGCTACTATTCGCCCGGAGCTTTCTGGACGTTATTTAAAATATTTTGGTAAAGCCACGGTGTTTTAACTTCTCGAGACCAGGGAAGTATCTCTTTCAGGTTGAGGAGAATGTGGCTGATAATGGAATCTTTTCCTCGTGGATACTAGGCCAAGAATCATATAACTTATGCGAAAAAAACTTCTATTCATTGTCCCCCTTAAACTTTAGGTACACTCGAGTACAGTTTACAGGAGACTCATTGATGTTAGGCTCTATACAAGGTGTACCATTTAAGTTGAGACTGTACAATATTTCCAAAACTAAGAGTTGTAGAAAGAAACGTCTTGAATAAAATTGCTTAATATTCTGGGGGAAAGTAAATGCCATAGTCATGTTTTATTTGGAGGACGTTGTGATCGTCATTGCAACTTCTTTGTACGTGGTCTATACAAAATTATATTTCATGTATTAAATACAGCATTTTTTGTATATTCATCCACCATTTAAAACGGTGGAGAAATAAATTCGCGAAGTTGTAAAATGTGAGCAGAAAATAGGAATTGTGGCAAAAACGTTGAACATTCCAAACTTTGACATGTTATTCCTCCGTCAAATAAAGTTATTTTACCACAAAATCAGATAGTACACAAAAGAAATTGCCCTACTTAATGCCTGAAAGATAAAAGGCATTTTATCCCTTTCACGGGCACTTAAACATAAGCGATTCGAATAACCATAATCGTTAAGGGAGACGAAATGGACTGGCATTCATTCAAAGCCGAACGTTTAAAGCTCAGCGACTGCAGTCAAGTGTACCTCTGGAAAAGGATGGGGAGGACCGACATAAAATAAATGGTGCGATGGCACGCCTGGATGATGACAGCATTGCCTTTGACTGCAGTTGCACGAAGTTTACTTTTTTTTTAAAAAAAAACACCATAATAGTATTGAAATAAATTAATATATTCATTATACAAAATAACTACAATACTTGTTTTAATGTAAAAGACCAATATTTAACAAAAACACCTAAAACATTCTAAACATTTCTAAAAATAATATATTTACGTGGACCGTTTATACACGCCCGTATCGAGAAAGAGGTTAAACACTGATATTAGATTTATTTCATACGCAGGGCATCTTTCTACCAAGCTTCCAGTGCTCACTCCCATTTGGAGGAAAACTGACTTTTGTTAAGGTGACAAAATTATATATTTAATACATTTCTACCCCAAGAGACCAAATTCCTGTCAGCATGGACACTGCAATGGCTTATATCAAATAAGTTTAGGACTTAATGTTGCATCGCTTAATTAATACTGACTTACAGCTGCTATGGAGACCGAAGTATTGTCACTAGAGGCAGAAAAACATTCTGATCGCTACATGCACATGACTTCCTATAGGCATCATCATTTAATTCCATATACCTTCCAGAAATTTATTTCACAAAAGCTGATTTTACCACCTAATTCATGTTAATCGATATAAACTTTTGCAGAAATCGCTTCATTACGTTTTGCTGTAGGTACTGGAGGAACACAAGGAAGACCGAAGTGATAGTCAAATATTTAAAAAGTGGGTCGCTTTGAAATTCCATTCTTTGTAAGAAATCGCAAGAAACCACTCAATGGTGAGGAACTTCAACAAAGTATTTGAAAACTGAAATTAATATTTTCAAATAGTCGATGAAGGGGGAAATAAGAGATGGGAGGGGAAAAAAACACACTATGCCTGTTGTGCTGTAAGTTGTTGGCTATCTCTTATGGTTTACCAGTTACACAATATCCCTTCAGAATGAGGACTTAAAATACAGGATGATTTTAAATAATGGACCCATTTTATAAAATTCGTATTTATTAAAGTACAAATCCAACATGAACCATCTTTATACAAATAAACAGAGGAATTTTCAAAGTTTTGTTAAATACATTATAAATGTTCAATGTGTCCACCGTTTGCTACGCGGCAAATATCTACGCGATAGCCAAACTCGTCCCACATACGAGTAAGCGCGTATCTTCGTGTCGTCCTCTATGGTACCGTGCTAGCTTCGTTCCCAAGGTCGCGGGTTCAAACCCGGCGAGGGCGATGGATTTTTTCGGGCGTAAAAATCCTTAGCATGGCTTCCTTCGGAAGGGAAGTAAAGCCGGTGGTCCTGTGTCGTAGATTTACGGCACGTAAAAGAACCTCAAGCATGATAAACAGGCCTCTGAGCAAAATTACCGGTCTTTCACGCCCAATACAGAAGGGACGCTAAGAATCACAGCAGTTAAAGAGCGTTCATAAATAGAATTTCATTTTTTTTCGTAGCTTCTATTACTAAGTGCACGACAGCAGTGATACGGTTCCGCAGGTCGTTTAGGTAGAGGCGGGACGTAAACAGCTTCCTTAACATAACCCCATAAGAAATAGTCACATGGAGTGAGATCAGGAGATCTCGGTGGCCATTAGAGTAGAGCCAGGTCTTCATTTACCCTGCGACTTATCCAGCGCTGAGGAAGGGATTCATTAAAAAAGCATCGTACATCGCTGTGCCAATGGAGCGGAGCTCCATCCTGTTGGAAAATGAGGTCCTGTAATCTTCCATAATTTGAGAGAACAGGCATTGTTCCAACATGTCCAGGTACGTTATTCCAGTTACAGTTTTTTCCGCGAGGAAAAATGGTCCATAAACTTTGTACGGGATAAGGCACAGAACACGTTTACCTTCGGTGAGTCTCTTTCATGTTCCAATGTTGAATGTGGATTTTCCAAACCCCATATGCGAACATTGTGTCTGTTGACTTTTCCAAGGTGGAAAGTCGCTTCATCGATAAAAATGATACGCTGTAGAAACGCGTCATCCTCCATCATTTCTAGCACATAACCACAAAATTCGAGACGCTTCTCTTTGTCTTTAGGTTTAAGAGCCTGCACAAGTTGTAATCGGTAGGGCTTGTACAGCAAACGCCGTCTCAGAACTTTGCATACAGTTGGTTGGGGTATTCCAAGTTCTCTACTAGCTCTATGGGTAGACTTACGTGGACTGCGAACAAAACTGTCTTCAATCCGTCTGACGTCCTCCTCTGACACACGCGGTCGGCCTGTGCTTTCTCCTTTACACACACTGCCAGTCTGTTTAAATTGCGTAAACCAACGTCTAATGCTTTTCTCTAGTTGGTGGTTCAATACCGAATTTGCTACGAAATGCCCGCTGCACTACAATTTGCGACTCGCTTTTTGCGAACTCAATACTGCAGAAAACCCTGTGCTCCACAGCAGCCATCTCACTATGTACTGACAGTGAAACGCAATGGCGGCCTATTGCGCGAGCACTCTACCGGCCGCTTCTAAAACCATCACCGCCCGCCGAAAAAAACTTTGAAACTTCCTCTTTTCATTGTTATACGGATTGTTCATGTTAGATTTGTGCTTTAATAAATACGAATTTTATAAAATGGGTTCATCATTTAAAATCACCCCGTATATGGTGTTTATTCGACTTTTGGTTTTTGGGTATTGCTGTCCCCCTCTCTCTAAAAATGCTTTCTGACTTCAAGTTAGCATCAATTATTTATCCAAAATAGAAAATTAAAATAAAAGTTTGATTACAACTTTATATGTATAGAGGATCATCAGAGCGAGGTGGACTGATATACAGAAATACACTTAGTTCTGACAGTTGTATGGGGGCGCTTAATAAGTTTTAAAGACTGTCAACAAACTCTTCCTTAATCAGAGGCTCGTCTAAATACAATGTGTAGAGCGTTACCTCGAAAGTAGATCAAATTTCTAGTATACATCTCTTGCCAAAGAACGCAAGCAAAACTATTCTCATGAGATCTAATCTCAATATTGCAAATTCATGTCATCTTGAGAAGAATATAAGCTTTTCTCTCAGGACTGACTGAACCCTTATACCAGATTACATTGGGTTCCATCTGCATCCTCAAAGCGAGTTATAAGACATAAGAAGTGAGATGTCTTACGAAATGTTAGCAAAGAAAAATGATACGAGGAACATGTCACTTTACTTCTGTCACAGCTCCTGATTGCAAGCCTTTTTGTTGCTCTGGTTGCAATCCTGTTCGATAGAGAAACTATCGATAACAATCACCATTTAGATACACATGACCTCCTCTATCAATCCGGTTGTATACTAAACCGATATTTGCACACCGGAAATTACAAAAATAAGTATTCAATTGAAATTCTGGCTTAATTACGCAATATGCATGAATAGGTTGGAAATGAAAACGTCAATAACTACGGAGATTGCACTCTAAAATTAATATCACAAAACAAATCATATACATACCTACAAAACAATGTGCATCTTTCAAAAGTGCCAAGTTTATAATTGTGGTACATCAATCGTTGATTTAAAAGAAATGGAGTCAGTCATCGAGCCAACCTCCGTGGTCTAGGGGTGCCATGCTAGCCTCTCGAGGTCGCGGATTCAAAACCAGCAGAGGGCGATGGATATTTTTGGGGCGTAAAAATCCTTAGCATGGCTTCCTTGGAAAGGGAAATAAAGCGGCAGTCCCGTGTCGTAGATTTACGGCACGTATAAGAACTCAAGCCTGACAAAGAGGCCTCTGAACAAAATTTCCGGTCTTTCGCACCCAATATAGAATGGGACGCTAAGGACCACAGAAGTTAAAAAACGTTAACTTTTATTTACTGACTAAATTTAATTTAATTTAGTCAGTCATCGAGCCCACTGTGCGCCAAGATCCGGTTGCTCTTTTTACCTCGCTCCCTAGGCTGGCAGTGTCCTGTTTTGCCTTTGATTTGCGTGCAAGGAATGAGATCAGGCTATTAAACTACAGAAGAAATAGTACACGATTGTGTTCAAGCAAAGAATAAGGAAAGATATTCACTATATCTGCAGATAGGCGAGCTCTACCAGAAAGTGGCGAAAAATCACAGCCAAGCGCTGCTACCTACGTCACTCGTTCACTGACGAGCCCCTATGGAGAGTGCGTTATATTCACATGACACGCAAATAACTCCTACAAAAGCTTATTTTCTATCTACTTCTTGATAATCAACGTTTGCAGAAATGGTTTTATCACACATTTCGTTGTAGGTATAATAAGAGGGATACCCGCCTCTGTGGTGTAGGGGTAGCGTGTCTGCCTCACACTTAAAGAGGTCCCGAGTGGAATCTCGGTTAGGATGTTACCCGGATGAAGCTTTCTCCGGGGTTCTTCCTTACCCAAGACGAATGTCGGGTAACTTAAGACTCTAAACTCTAGGGAAGCCAGGTTTATTTGAGCATAATTTCATTCGTCTGATAATTATGACCTCTCAGGTTAGAGGACGTTCAAAGAAAGAGACAGAGACGGGTGCAGGTATTTGCAAATTCAAATCAATAATAGAAAATTTCTCGGAAACGGTTAACACCACAAAAAACTTAAAACTGTGTGGTTAAACAAATCTACATTTTTTTCTTTCGTAGTAACATTTGGTTAATCTCTTACAGTTTAACGGTTTTACAAAAGTCATTCCAAATGAACGCTACTCCCGGAAATTTTCAAGATATGCATTTGACCTATAATCTTAAATATATGATTTTAATCAAACACTTTAGAGCTACTTCTTGAGAAAACAAAAAATAACATTTTTTCCAATGTAAAGGTAAATTTGGTGTAGGGGATTTTCTTGAAAATTTTCCTGTCGCATCCTTGGAAGCTACTGAACTTAATAAGTTTGATACGAGTACCTTTGCGATATGTCGTTTTTTTAATTATGCTGCTCTCCCTCACTCTCTCTACAGTTTTCTTCACTACATTGTCGCGGGTGACGAAACAAAGATACACTCCCAGCAGTAAGCGGTCGTCAATTGAGTGGAAACAACCCTCCTCTCCAAAAACAAAAGTAGTTTAAGGTGACGCCATCTGCCGGAAATGTGATGGCCACGGTGTTTTAGGACAGCGCGGGTGTCATACTCGGAGTTTTTGGTAAGACCGTTGACCGATACTGGGAGACCTTGCGCGAAGCAATCAGGAGGAAACGGCCAAGACTTCTCACCGAGGACGACTATCTTCCTTCACAACACGCGACCTCACACAGCCTAGAAGACTGCCACGCTGTTGAAGCAGTTTCGCTAGGACATCAACGACCACCCTCCTCACAGCCGGGACCTCGCTCCAAGCGACTTTCACCTTTTTCCTCAATTGAAGGAGCACCTAGTAGGCCGACAATTCGCTTCAGACGAGGAGGTGAAACACTTGGCGACATCGTGGCTGAACACCAAGATCAAGATTTTTACCAGGAGGAAATATTCCAACTCATCCCACGAATCAACAAGAGCTTAAACCGATATGCAGACCATGTCGAAAAATAGCCTAATATATGTACTATCAGTCAGCTGTGTTGGTTGTACGAAATAAAATGTACACGTTTACATGCTGGCTTTGAAACCTTAGTTTCTAATCACCACTCGTATGAACACGGAGTGAGGAAAACTGTTGTAAAATTACCGCTAATATGTTACACATTTTCAATCACACGAAATTCCACACAGGTTTACAACCTGGAGGTGATCATATCAACCACATTAAGTTATCTGATGATGTGGAATTTTACGGACACTCTGTATAATACAGGATACAGATCAAGATGACAATAGCTCCGTTATATCACGTAAAACAGAAAAATAAATATATATGTACAAAGATGTGTTGACCTGCAAAATAATGTCCATCATGACGTGAGCATTTGACTAGACTAATGAAGATGTCCCACGAAAACAATCCGGCAGACAATGACACATCTCGTGTCACATTCAAGGCAACCAGTTCCTCACGCACGCTGTACTGAATGAAGACAAAACGATCATAATGCTATAATACAAAAAAAATTGTATAATTGGCGATATAATGGCCACAATTTTCACACGTAATTCCAGTATTCAGTATTTGGCAGCGTTGTGCGGGAATTACGATTCGCGTGCTCTCAGTGAATAATGCGCACTTTCACACAGATAGGTGGCAAACACGCAGTATGTTTCTGTTGGAATGTTGAACCAGACTTAAGAAATGCCATGCCAAGACAGTTTGAAAGCACCTGAACACATACTACTAACCGATGTTCAGATATTAATGTTTTGTTCATAATCACTTTTTGATATGGTAATATGAATTGCTCCTTGGACCCTCCCCAAAGATTTAATTTTAGCTTGGTATACAGATGTTGTGCAGGCATTTCTTGATCAGTTTAAAAGATTTGTTCCTATGTTAATGAATTTTTCAAAATGAGTTATGGCAAATAATTTCAGCTGAACTATTTAAAATTTTTAACTAGTGCACAACTTTTTAAATCCCTAATATCTGAAGCTCTCCTGAAAATTTCAAGCTAATAAGTCAAACTGTAGTCCAAGGAATATTTTGAACAGTGAAAAATGCTGGAAAACAGGGAATTGAGAAAAATGGAATATAATTGACCTTGAGCTTGCTAGGCTTTTGTACCCCGTTAAACCACCGAGAGGGGTTCAAGTGGATCCCAAGTAGAAAACTCGATTAACACATATATTATGTTCTGCTCCGAACAAATAAAATCATTTAAAACAATTCTGATTTCTCAACATTTTTTTTTACTAACACTGTAGCTCAAAATTAGTATGTCAAACAACCAAATTACAATATCATTTGTACTTTCCAGCATTATCGCAATATATGAAATAATCTATTTGTATTTTTTTTTTTATTTTTCACTGGGATTCACAACTGCAATTTAACATTTTTATAATGTATTACCAGTACCGTTTTAAGTTTTTTACATGCAGTTTTACAATTCATGTTCACTAAGTGTAACATCCAAGACACACTACTCTCTGCATTCTCTTACAGTGGAAATCGCAAATGAATTACTTGCAACTCTCACACTTTGTTCTAGTTTTTCTAGCATTTATTTTCTTTCTTTCTTGGCCATAACTGACATAGGCCTTTTTAAAACTTTCACCTTTCCGTTTCGACATGACTACTACACCTTACAAATGCACACTAGGAGAGTACTGAACTGTTTCTACATAATTTCAAACCAACCATGCGTGGTAGAATAACTAAAAAACACAAGGCAGCCAACATTTAACTCTCAATATACATAAAATTTTATGAGACATGGTACAAGGGGTCCAAGTGGACCCCACGATCTATTTTCTCGTTTTTACAATTGTATTTACTCAACATTTTATGGAACTATTTTATGATAATAAAGCTGGTTAAATTTGTAACACATTACAAAAGTTTCAAAATTAGATATTTCACTCATAAAAACTAGAAAGTTCAACACTGGGCTCCAGCTGGACCCCGAACAGGAGTCTGAAGGTTCAACGCGAAGCTTGGCCTAAATGGTAGAGGACCAATTAAATAGCCATTGGTGACTTTAAAATGATTGATATTAAAAACTCACATGTGCAACGTGAAGATTTATAACCAAAAATTCTAAAATGTTCAAACGTTTTGCCAAATTTCACAGGCCTTAGGTGATTAAATGCCAGTAAGGCATTTCGGCCATGAAGCAGTAAAAACATCGGGATGGAGTCGAAAAACCATGGTTCGAGTCCCAATAAATTCGTCTAATTTAACTTTCCAACTTAGTGCCTACATGCGACTAGCGCGGGAAAATTAACAGTCTCTGTAATTCTTTGTGCATGTCTTGTTTAATCACATTGCAACTGCGTGTGAAATACCTTGCCTACCTTCCCAGGGTGCCACAATTGGCTACCGCACATTCGACCCTCTTTTGTGTTATGTCGGAGGTAAATGGAGACAATGAACGAACATTACTGCTAGTTTGCTGTGAGCGTGGGTTGGCACTTAGCATTAACGTGGTAAGAGTAAAAGATGTTACATGCCTAATCAGAAAGCAATGGAAACAGGTAGGCACTGCAAGGGCTGAGTTGTTTCACACTTCAATACAAACTGAAACTAACATGCTTATATCGGCAAAACTTACTGTGCTTAGCTGCACAAGTTACTAATAGAAATTATTTAAAGAAAGGAAATCTTATTTCACTAAAACTGCCACTGGCGTAGGACTCCAAACTGGTTGAACACCAACTTACCACACAAAAATTAGACCACTTCCTCTTGTACCTACGAGTACATAAGGAAATCATTTCTGCAAACGTTTACACCCCAACATGAAGACAGAAAAATAAGCTTTTGTAATGTTTGTAGAAACTAAGTAAAAAAAACCTGATGTGTTACACTCACATGACTTTCTCTACTATTGTACAAATTATTTTTACAAACTCTTATTGTCCATCTACTTCATGTTAATCAAGATAAACATTTGCAGAAATCTATCTTATTGCTAATTTTCTTGTAGATGTAAAGGGAAAATATATTTACAAGGGCAATACAGAAATACAGTAGCCTTTAAGCACATACGTATCTCTTAATAGCTGGTTGCTAGGTGCAGCACCATTCCCTTTGCCACAGATTAATACTCTTTGCATATCCAAGACAAAAAAATGAATAACGAATTCCCATTTGAGAAAATAAGTATTGAAAAATTTAAGGAAATAAGGAATATTTCGAAAATGGTTCGCTCAACAAAAAAAAAAAAAGTATGACAAATTGTGTATTTTAACGCGATCAACATTTTTCGTGTACTAAAATTTTGTCTATCTCTTATGGTTTACCAGTTATGCAAAAGTCGTTCACAATGAAGAATACTTTTGGAGACATTCCCAGAAAATTCAAGATATACATTTTGTCATGAAAATATCTTAAACATATATTTTAATCAAAATCGTTAGAGCCATTTTTGAGAAATTTAAAATTTTCGAAAAATGTTCCATGTAAAGGGTAATCTGGAGTGGGGGAATTTTCTTGAAAAGCTTCGTGTCGCATCTCTGGAAGATACTGAACCTAAATACCAAGTTTGGTGTTTATCCGACTGTTCGTTTCTGAGTTATGCTGTTCACAGACACACACACGGACGTTTCGAAAAATGCTTTTTTTTTTTGGATTTTGGGGGTCTCAAAACATGTATTTCCGGTGAAATCTCGGTATCAAATTTTTGGGTGGAATGCAATAGGTACTTCCCCTACTTACTATACGTAGTAGAGAAAGTAAAAATTCTGTGATACTTTCACATGACTTTCTCTACCCTCTATCGATACTACTAAAGCTTATTTTTCTACTGCATTTTTATCCAAGTGAACCTTTGCAGAAATCAGTACATTACACATTTCGTTACAGATACGAAGAGACAGCGACAGTCAAATGTTTAAGAACTAGACACAATACGCTGGCCTTTAACTTCCATACTGTTTCCATGCAATCGTGAGAAAAACTGAAAATCGATGGGACTTAAAAGAATGACAAAGTATTGAACAAATCGAACCATTAATGACGGATATCTCGGAAATGGCTAAGGCTGCAAAGAATTTATTTTAAATAAATTGCGCGTTTTAAATAGATTGACATCATTTGCGAAGTAGGTTTTCGTCTATCGTTTTACATTTACCAGCTATATAAGATTAAACATAATTTCTTCCAAATGAAATGAGCTTCACAGGCTATACCCAGAAAATTCAAGATATATATTTTATTTGCAATTTAAATACACTTTAATCAAAATCGTTGTCATTTTTTAAAAATAAAAACTTCGAAAAATCTTCCACGCAAAGAGTAGTCTGGGGTGGGGGGGATTTTCTTGAAAATCTTCGTGTCGCATCTTTGTAAGCTATTGAACCTTAATACCAAGTTTGGTATTTATCCGACCTTTCGTTATTGAGTTATACTGTCCGCAAGCACACTTGGACCGTTTTTCTAAACAGATTATTTTTTCATTCAGGGGGCCTCAAAACGTGTATTTCAGGTGAAATCTCGGCAACGAATTTTCGGGTGGAACATAATACCTCCGCTACTTACTATACCTAGTACAGAAAGTAATCAAGGGTAGTGGTTAGAGAAAACAGATTGTTAATATGAATTTCTGAAAAAACAATAGGAATAGAAGAAAATCCCAATAGAAAATAATCTGTTACTATCGTGCACGTGTAATTACTGCGCGTTTTACAATATGAATAGGAAGTTTTTATCTGTACGGTGTTTTAATGTGTTTTCCGATTCTTGGGCACCGAGTATAAGTCTCTTATGATGTAATATTTCGGCGGCGGCAGCAACAGCTACAGTTACCTGAAGGGGAGGCGTGGTACCTAATTGTCTTCACCTCTGGCCCATACTTTAATAAACCGGCGTTGTTTCTGCCGATTCAATGTAACCTGTTGTACTTCAACAGCCTGATTCAAACTTATTTAATCAACGGTCTGTGGAAAATGTGCACCCTCCCCAGATAAAATATCCACGGCTTCAAAACGGAGTCTTTTTCCAGACAACAATAGCATGGGTGTTTGCTTTTTAAAATCTTGACATAAACCTGAGCGTGGGTATAAAATATCTAACGTGTAACATTTACATGGTTATCTCTCGCCATATTTTCAATTTTATGTGTGTTATCAGGGCGCTGTATTTGATTATCTAAAAAGCTTCAGAAATGAGCTATAAAATGACAAATGTTCATTTAATTTATCAAGGTTAAGTGTACAGCGAGCAATAAATTAACATACACATGGATGTAACTGATATACAAATAGAACAAGTAGGTGCTAAACATGAGATATTTAGAAAATTAATTACAAATATATTTGTTTCCTGTTCTTGTTAAAGAATCTGAAAAGAAAATTAACCCTCCAGTGCATGAATTATTTTGCTACATATGCCAGTGTTTCTTTAATTCCTGAACCGGTTTAGATATCCCGTAACTGATTCGAATAGCCATGGTCATTAAGACGAGACGAAATGGACTGGCCATCCATTCAAAGCTGGAGTTCGAATGCCAGCGACTGCAGTCAAACGTGCCTGTAGTGAAGCATAGGGAGGACCCACGTAAATTAACCGGTGTGATGGCACGCGGGGATACATTTGACTGCAGTTGCATGCATTTTGCTCTTTGCCATAAAAACAACACTATAATAATAGTGAAGTAAATATATTTATGATACAAAATGGCTACAAACACTTTTATTTTGTTGCAATATGACAGCATAATATGAATATGAAAAAACACTGTTAAGATATTCTAAAATCTTAGCTAAACATCTTTGTTGCCAAATGGAACATATGCATTAGAAGGTTTAAAAACTTATTATACAAAACTGTAGCATTAACTCCTCCGAGTCATCAGATCAAAATTCATTGAGAATGAAGAGGTTTTCACAGCCTGTGACACAAGACAAGAATTACCTCAGTGTACCCACTTGTTACCGCGAAAAAACGGAAAACTGACATGACTCATCCCTAGACTACGACATGATTTCATTGCCTACTTCCCTGACAATATCTTTAAACTCTTTCAGAACTAACATTAAATAGGAATTATTTTGTTCCAAGAATAAGAGTAAAGCATATTAAAATTTTCTCTTATTTCTCAGCGGAATAGTCGTCCTTCGTGGTCTAGCGATACCATGTTAGCCTTTAGTTCCCGAAGTCGCAGGTTCAAACCCGCTGGAGGGCGATGGATTTTTTCGGATGTAAAATCCTTAGCATGGCTTCCTTCGGAAAGGAAGTAAAGCTGGTGGTCCCGTGTAGATTTGCGGCACGTAAAAGAACCTCAAACCTGATAAAAAGGCCTCTGAGCAAAATTTCCATATAGAATGGAACGCTAAGAACCATTGTAGCTAAGAGCATCCATACATTTATTTCAGGGGAATAGAGCAATACCAGATGTTTGGAAAGTTAAGTAAACTGCCAATGACTCAGTGTAAATGTAAAAAAATGACGAAAAGCCCCCCCAAAAACCTAATAAATACGCAGTTTCATAATCTGAGATCCATGGTAAGAATTTATGAAGCAATAATTAAAGTTGAAAGGTCATCAGAATCCCGGCCCTGCATATTTACTTTCTCTATTACCAGTAGGTACAATTATTCGGTATACAAAGTATGGCATTCCATCCAAAATTTGCTTAGCACGTGTTTTGAGGTCCCCCAATATAAAAAAGAACTTTCAGTAAAAGAACAGTGCGCGCGAGCAGCATAACTCAAAAACGAAAACTCGGAAAAATACCAACCTTAGTATTCAAGATCATCCAAAGATGCGAAACAAAGATTTTGACTCTACGCCAAACTACCCTTTACATGGGAAATTTGTCATTTTTTATTTTCTCAAAACTGGCTCTACGATTTCAATTAAAATGGCATACATTAAAGATATATATTACAAAACGTATATCTTCAATTATCTGGGAAAATCCTGTTAAGTCTTCTCAGGAAGGAATTGTGTATAATTTTGTGCAAATGGTAAACGTAAAGAGGTAGACAAAAACTTGTTTAAAACAATTTATTTCAAATAACTTTTTTGCGGCATCAGCCATTTCCGGGATATCAATTGTTATTGGTCTGAATTTGCCAATACTTTTAAGGAAGAGGTAGGTATTAAGTTGCAGTGATCAAAACACAATATAAATCAAGGCAACTCTACGTTTCACCAGATTCTCCACAACGTATACAAACAAGACGCTTATTGGAGTAAATCGTGCGGTCATGCTACACAATGGCAACAGATCGAAAGGGGCGATTCAGGTCACGAACTGGGTCGCAAATCTCTTTTAGAGCACTAACCGCTAATTTTGGGTTATTGTGGAGGGGAATGGGTCCCACGATAACAGAACAAAGATGCAATGTGGCCTCCTTTTCGTACACTTAACTCACGGAGGCTAAAATGCATTCCCTTTAAATTTCTACAAGGATGTGGAATAAACTTCTGCACATATGCCACTCGCTTTAATTTCAATTAATCGTGGCTGGCTTGTCGAAATCAAATTACTCAACTTTCTATGCCTATTTCTTCTTTGTTAACAATATATCGAGCAATTACGGCCGTAGACGGGGCACTGCAATATAAAACCCCCAACAGAGGCAAGCATTGGCTTTACTTCCAAGAAAAAATACAACCGCAAATAAGGTTCAATATTACGTCTACTTGAAGCTATGCCTTTTTCAGTCGTGAATTGTACTACACCAGGACTGGAAAAAAAAAACTTCTTGGGAGCTCTTCCCCTCAAAGCCGCACCAACATGGACTTCACCTAACGCTTAGATCGTCAGTTTCAGAACGAGCAACAACTTTGTTTTACTTACAAATTAACAAATTCTGCGGAGCTGAAACTATGCTTACAAAAGACTAAAATACTTAACGCCACTTTCATCTAGAGAATACAACTTGGAGATTTTCTCGGTATTTATTTAAAACTTTAGTTATCTCAATGTTACTGAAAATAAGTAGGATTTGGATACGGCATTTCAGAGCTCCGGAACTAAGTATGCCAAAAAAAGTATTCGAGAAAATGTGGATCACAGCCTTTTAAATAGCTGCAGAGCACTTCCCAAACGCAGGCATTTGCATGGCGCACTGTATGCATATTTTGTCATTCTGAGGATTGTTTTCTTCTCAAAATGAATAATATGCGTTTACTAAACGTCGAGGCCCATCAAGTAACAAAGATAGCTAAAACCAGCCGCGCACTAAATTTGTTACCATTTAGGGATATTGTGATGGGCGCCTTTGACTGTTTCCCCGCCTTGGGCACGGAGCGATTTGGGCACCTGGCATGTGATTAATAGAGGGAGGACGGAGGTGCTCTCAGCTTATCGAAGCGACCGGAACACTTATCAGGACGCGGGTAGAAATCTCCAGAATCTCTTACAGCTTCGTGTGCATTATATCAATACTTTGAAGCAAGTTTATCAGCAGTGCTTCTAGCAGAGGACTAGCAAAACATAAGTAGAAGGGGTGGATGTCAATAGTTTCGAAATCACCTTAGTGAAATGGGACTTGTATCGCACCTTCCCAGTATTCATATTTGCAACCTCTGTCGCTTGTGTTTCGTAAATTGCAAAGTCAACATGTACACTGAAAGGTAACGCAAATAACTAAACGGTAGAAGCAACATAGTGTGTCTCAGCTTTAATGGCAAAACTTTTCCATTACAAAAAAAAGTTGGTTCGTGCTCTTTACAGCAGTAAATGAAAGTTTTTTTTAATCCTGCTTTGTCTAGGGACCTGAAGTTCTGGGTAGAATGGAGAAAATCATTAACACAGCGGTCAATATAGTAACGATAGGCTCCCCACCTCGCATCCTTCCAGCTCGGAAGTAGCACTCAAACATGTAAATTCTGTGATAGGTAGTCACTTCCATCGCGCATGCAAACAACGCACGTGTCCTAGTGAAAACCAGTTCTACACCGCCGCGGTACATCTGCCTGGTTACCAAGTCGGAAACGCATGCAGTCCGAGGTTCAATCCCGCAACTCCCCTTTGAGACAAGGGGCTCGCTGAACTAGTGATGACGTCATTCATTTAAACCGACTGGCAGTGAAGGACGAATAAATCTGAAGACACGTTATAAAAAACATTCAGTTCACATAAAGAAATACATACCTAGTCTAGCCGTAAGTCCTATTACGTTTTTTTTAATAATTGCAACAATTTATAATGTTTTTGTTTTTAAGTCTGACTGGCACATGGCATCCACATGCATTCTGTGCTAAACGCACATATTATTGTTCAAAATGATCCCCTTTAGCCCTGATTGTTTTTATATATATACACTGATGTAGATAATTTATTTAGTATAATAAATACCCTTGATTTCCAATAAAAAAGGTCTATAATTAGAATAAGTAACTAAAATTTAAGCTTTATATTACAGGACCTAAAGCCTATCGGGTCATTCATGAATAGCAGCACGCACCGCCTACATGGGGAAATCCGCCACTGCTGACTTCGGGGATCACTTGAGAGACTCAATATTGGGGTGCCTTTTCTTCCAAGCAATACCCTCAAGCACTGACCACAGCTTGTAATGTAAGGGGTTGACGTCAGGGTTGCTAGAGGGCCAGTCTTGTGTAGCGATAAAATCTGAAACACTTTTCTCATGACAAGATTGAGTGGGTCTTCCCTTATGGGCTGGTGCAGAATCTTGCTGGAAGGTTGTTTCCATTCTTGAACAAACTGGTGTTTTAGTCTTTCATCATAACCTCAAGAATGGCTGTTTCACATCTCTGAACGTTGACTAATCCTTTTTGCAGAAATGCATCTTTGTGATACCATCGTTGCTTACTCTCCGCTAAAACATCACCGAGGCAGGATGGTGGCCCCTCTGGATATTTGGGACCCGCTCACGAGCTTCTTCAGAAGTCCTGACATACACTTGGGCATTGTGGCGGTTGCAGCTCTGTTCAATTGTGAAAAAGTTTACATCCGTAAAAAGAATTTGTTTCTGTTAATCTGTTAGCGTAACGCTCAAGTTGGCATTGATCTCGAATCTCTATGCTGTTAAAGTTTTGGAGAAATGTGCAGTAACCCGGCGATAAGGCCTCAGCCCATGATCTTGTCTGAGCAATCTGGACAATTTTTGTCTCAGCACTGGATTTTTCCTAATAAGAGGCGCCGCTGTTTTCACCACTGCCTAGCCCTTACAGAGCGTGGACGTCTCGATCTTGGTCAGTCAGCAATTGTAACAGATTCATTAAAGCGCTCAGTAGTGCGGTAGACAAACATCCTGCTGATTTTCAGCTTCTGAAGTGTCTCAAAAATCTCAAGTGACTATTTCCCGAGGGCCATATCACTGCAACACGCTTTTCGTAACTTCCCCAGCCCATGACTAAACCTTTAACTAGTGCGTTCACTTAGCTGGAGTGGAACTCAAGAAAGAATGAGGTAGAGTTTAGCAGCAACCCAATTATCTGATCGGACATTCTGGGAATGTCCCCAAAAGTATTCTTCATTGTGAACGATTTTTGCATAACTGGTAAACCATAAGAGAGACAAAATTTTACTAAACAAAAAAATGTAGATCGCGTTAAAATACACAATTTATGTCATATCATTTTTTTTTGTTGAGTGAACCATTTTCGAGATGTTACTTGTTATTCCCTTAAATTTTTCAATACTTATTTTCTCAAATGGAAATTCGTTATTCATTTTTTTGTCTTGGATATGCAAAGAGTATTAATCTGTGGGAAAGGGAATGGTGCTGCACCTAGCAACCAGCTATTAAGAGATATGTCTATGCCTAAAGGCCACTGTATTTCTATATTGCCCTTGGAAATACAAAACATGGGGAACATACTACGCCTTAAGCAATAGTCAAATAGTTTTAGAACTGGCCGCTATGTGTAATATGCAATTCTCTTTGCATGTCAAAAGATCGTTTCTATAAATGTTTATCTCGGTTAATATGAAATAAATGGAGAATAAGACTTTGTACAAATAGCTTGTACAAGAGTAGAGAAAGTCATGTGAGTGTAACACATCAGATTTTTATAGCTAAAGACATATGAGTACTTGTATAGCTACGTCAGAAAGAGTAATAAATATCATGTCCAATCAATACGGTTAAAATTCCTGGACCTTGTAGAGAGAATTATAAGTAAAACACTTCGTATCTTCCTTTTTACGCTAAAAGAAAAACTTGTCAAACAATCAGGTAAGCCATTAAATAATTTAAGCGAGTGCTACAATTTCGTAACTATTTTGTCTTGGTGCACTCGCACCTCTTCAGGTTACAGACTTGAGGTTCTAGTAGGATAATTCTGAATAGAATAATTGCAATGTATGTATTTAGGCATGTTTTCTTCACATGCAAAAGACAGGTGAAAACAGAGATTGTAATAGTGGCCGTCAAACAGTACATGGCAGAGCTCCACAAATAATCTTTACAGCCTAAGACAAAGCCTGTGGCATTTAAACGGAAACATGTTAGGACGGTGTACCAATCGAACAGGATACACATTTCAATTGTTTAGGATGTGATATTAGCTACGATGGATATAACGATATTGCCAAATTGCGTATATTTTAATTCATATGAACATAAAAAATACAATAAAAATAAAACAAGGAACGCCACAACGTTAAAATTCTACAAAAACAATGGCAGTATCTGTTCTGAATTGTGGGTATTAAAACTGGTCCCCGATTCTTAAGAAATCTACAATTCAAATTACTGAAATTAATTTTCTTTGGGAGAGTTAAAGGACCGATGAAGCCGGAAAAGCAGGAGAAGACACGTTAAAAAGTACACAATTTTGACGGAAATAAAAAGCGATGAAGGGAGGAGATAATCTGTTGTAGGGGATGTATGTCGCCAAGTAGTATAATCTGAAGCCTTGATAATCAGGAGCAACATGTGAACCATTGACCCGCTACCAGTTTGAGGAAATGCAATATCACGCTCACATTCATCTCATTTCAAGAAGGAAACAACAAATACAGCGATGAGCTGGGGATCCCTCGAGAGGTAAGCCCTGTTTCCTTTCTTTCATGAATACATTTACGGCAGCGAATATAAACACGCCGTTGATAAGATTTTCGCTCTAGCTTATATCGACCTGTCGACGGAAAGAATAGGCTATTTCACGTTAAGCTTATACAGCAGATACTTGTGTTGAATCATAGTGCTATTTGGGCCGCTGCTAGTAGTGGTCTCTACCCTGAACTCCATTGGTTTAATTCTCCCACCTCTTTTTTTCGTGAAAAGTGTGTGTAAATATATACAAATTAGTGTTTCATTCACATTACTTTTCAACCGCTCTTCTAAAATACTCCAATGAAAGCCTATTTCACTGTTTACTTCCTGTTACAGATAAACGTTTGTAAAAATTCTTTCATTACACTTTCCGTTGTACGTACGAGAGGAGGCTGAAGCTACAGTCAAATGTATAAAAAGTGGGTCGCTGTGAGCTGACACTAAAATTCCAAACGAATGACGACATAGGTCATAAAATATGGATCAAGTATTTGAAAATATACAATAACGAATATCAATTCTACCCCCCCCAAAAAAAAACAATCCTTGTCTTCACCACAAAATATGCAAAACTTATTCGTCTCACTATTTAGCATCACTGGCTCAGCAGTGAAGTGCAGGTTCAAATTCAGCGGAGGGCAATGGAATTTTTCGGGCGTAAAAACCCAGCATGACTTCTTTTGGAAGGGAAGTAAAGCCGGTGGTCCCGTGTCGTAGATTTACGGCACGTAAAACAACCTCAAGCCTGATAAAGAGGCCTCTGAGCAAAATTACCGGTTTTTCACGCTCAATTTAGAATGGGACGCTAAGAACCATAGTAGTTAAAGAGCGTCCATAAATAAAACTCAATTTAATTTAGTGAAGTGTCAACTGCTCCTATTATCAAAGCAAAGGCATACTGCAGGGATGCGATGTTGTGCATTCGTGCTAAACTGTGGATGTTGTATACCCGCTTTATAAAGAGCAATATTTAGCAATCAAACTGTCGCAAATATTGATGCCATTAGAAAGGCTCCAATTTATTCCGTGCAAAGTTGATCAGGGCCTTCTGTCTGTGATCAAGCCCTGCTCGTCCTAATACAACTAAAACCTTGAACGATATTCCAAGTATACGGTCATTTCCTAGGTAAATCAGACGCCTCGTGCTCATCTTGAGTGTATGAAATTCAAATTACGTTCCATGTAATGACCGGTAAATTGAAACGCTGCAACAAGCACGTCATCGGAAAACGTCATTCCACGAGTTAATTCATCTAGTCGCTCTCTCAAACTTGCCAAATATACATAATCATTAAACATTATTCTCCTAAGTTTACTCATACTATGGTATGGTTCATCTAATAGTTGGTTCAACTATGAAGACCGTGACTAAGTACTTGCAACATGTAAGACACCATTGGTGCACGCCATCTCAAAATAATTTGAGATCTCCTTGTGATTTATCGGGAAAAATGAGAGTCGAGAATGTAATGTCATAACTCGGTTCCTTGGTTCAAATTCTGGCTATGGCATCGTCTGATTCTACCTTTTCTTTACTCATACTGCTTGCAATGTTTCGAACTTCCAGAGATTTTTGAACACTTTCATTGGGCTTTGCTATTCTAGAATCTGGACTGCACCAAATGCCAAACATTCAAGGCAGATATTTTGCGGTTAACTCGAAGGAATGCAATAACTTGGTTCAGACACTGCATGATCACAGCCCTATTCCACCGCCGTATTAAGGCACTTGGTAAACCAACAGAAAGCGTGTAATGTATTTGGGTAGGCAGTATATCGGTTCGTACGTCATTAGTGTGGCATAGTTTCTTGAAGATATACCAAGTTCGCTCAATCAAATGAACAAATTCTATGTAAAGTGCGTGTATACAGAGTAACCACTGAACGGATTTCGATAACTTGTCCACCATTGTAGCACTCCTTGGCTGGGCAGGCTATAAAGTATTTCAAGAGTACCTCATTGGCTGGTGGGCAAACAAACTTTTCCCGTTTAGCATGTCGTCTCTTCCTCTACGTAAAACAGTTAGGTTCAGATCGTTACATTTTGTGGTTATTCTTGTGCAGAGAAATTAAAAATCCCATTATTGTAACAATTCAATTTATGAAACAAAATGTGTTCGTTTAGTTATAACTGTTAAAGCAGAGGCACTACAGTTCGTTTCCGATAAGCCGTCATTGCACTTTGCCACGTGTTGAGAAAATATTACTTTCCAGAGTGTCATGACTAAGAATCCCCTGCCACTGTGGAAAACACACGCGGAAAATGAAAAGAAAACAAACTCTGTGAAAAGTACCCAGTTTTAATCGACAATGAGTAAGACTGGCTGCTGTTTAGCAATAACTGAACTTCTTTGCCAGTGCTACATGCTTGGGATGTAAGGCAAAATATAGGAACGAGACAAAATGTTCCCAAGCTACGCAATTTCTTCTCGTGGGTACTTAGTTCCCGTCATGTGCTCGGCGGAGTGCTACGTGAAGTTTTGTTTACTTCTATTTTAAATTTAAGAGTGAAAAAGGTCAATGAGTAACCGTGTGAAATTTAGCACAAGTGGCCAAAACTTTACTCTCTTCATACGATGAGAAGGCAGAGTGATAACGCGAATCGTAATTACAATAAAAATTGCTGTAAACATTCAGATAACATTAGTTTCGGAAGTTATACGACCTCTATAAAGATTAATTTTATTGCTCACCCTTCCTCGTGAAAACTCTGATGTTCGGAGTGAGAGTTATAATTAACAAAGTAATACGTCTTCACTGGTGAAAAATGCAGGTGTCTAAAAACGGGCCATTCACTGTTATATATAGCGCCCGGAAGTTAGACAAAACGTCTCTTCTATTTGGATGAATAAATAGAGATAAACATGTGTCCGTACATTTAGGGACAATAGGGCAAGCTTTTATTTTGCCTGTTTTAAGGTTTAAAGCCTGTTTTGATCGCTATGGTTTTTCATGCGATTATCTACACATTACTTTCCTCCTCCCTGATTTCAAAGAGAAAAGGTATCTAATTCAGAGAAAGGAAGAAAATCAGTTCTCTTAACAGGTAAAATAATACACAAATAACTTGTTAGGCAGACTTAGGACTTATTTATCATGCCGAAATTAAGTTCATCGTTGAGTAATAAATTACACGGCTTTGTTCGCGAATTCGGTTCAGAGGCACTTTCTATTCATGGAACAATGCTCTTTTGCAAAATCTGTCATATCTATTAATCATGAAAAAAAACTTTATAACTCAACATTTTGGACAGCAAAACGCAAGTGTAGGGTTTCTAAAATGACTGGGCCTAAGATCATCTCATTATCAACCGCATTGCAACATCCCGCAGACAATCTCAATTTTCCCTGGATCTGCACAAGGTTTTCTTGGATTCGGGAATTCTGTTCTGAAAACTGGAAAACCAATCCCTCGAGAGATTTCATCAGAATCCACACTAAGAAAAGCTCGCTTGAATGACTGCTTACAAGAGGCCTTACGAAGATTCGAAACCGAGTTGCGGGAAAGAAAATCGGGATATCCATTGATGAAGCCGTCACATGGCCAATCGGAACGATGGAAGCAACGCAAAGTGACTGCAGTACTTCTTTTGACAACAAGAGGAGAGCAAACAGTTCCATAGTGACACAATTGTTTACGATGCTACTCTGTCCACATACAAAATGGCTTTTTTGGGGGGGATCGTCACAGATGGGACATTTTACACGAAAAAGGAGCTAAAGCCTTGAAAGTTAACCTCCTAAAAATACCCTATCCCATATGTCTAGGCCACGGATTGCACAGAATCGTCGAAGAAGTAAGAAGTTGGTATCCTGCTGTGGATAAGTCGGTTTCGAACAGCAAGAAGGTCTTCCTAAAATCCTCCTCCCGAATGCGGGTTTTTAAGGACGTGGCACTAGAGCTCGCTTTACTTCCACAGCCAGTTCTCACCAGATGGGGAAAATGGATCTCTGAACCATATATTACAGCAACAATTTGGACAAGATAAGTGAGATATTTGATGCTCTATGAGAAGACGAAGCTGCTTCAGTTAGCAAGGTAAAGAAGTTATGCAACGAAGAACTTAGCAGCGATCTGGGGTTTGATTCAGCACATCACAATGTGCTACCGGAAGCAATCTCGAAGTTGGAGAAAAAAGGTTACACACTCATCCAAAGCGATTTTTTACGATGATATAAATCAACTGCTGCAAGTACCAGGAGAGAAAGGATAGTGTTGGTGAAAAGTATAAAAGTGGTTGAGTGCTAATGTGGGCCTAGGATAATTTAAGAACGTTTGCGATGTCCTGAAAGGTGATCCGAAATAGCTTGTTTTAAATATGTTCGTCACTTCAGTGACAGTACAATTCTTTTTTCTTGATGAAAAACGTTCTGACAGCCGGCTGACTATGATATTCGACACTGAAAAGAAATCTTGTCGTCGCTTGTAATTGGAAAAGAACTGAAGTGAGAACTTTGTGTGATAAATTATCTTAGATAGCTAATTTTGTTAACAAAGAGTGTGATTACTCTTTCACTTTAAATAAATGCCTATTTTAATCATATTACTGCCTATTTTCGGTATGTACCATTTTGCCTGCCCATTTCAATCAAAATAAATGTTTGAACTTCCGGGCTAATTATATTAGATTAGACTAGTCAGGTTTTTAGTAATATGTAAAATAACAGCATTATAAGCGCCGCGTTCAGCGAATTCGATTACAATGTTAGATTTTAGGAGGTAGCGTCAGTGGCTCGCTTTCACAACTCGTGTATCGGCCAACCTGATGGTTTTATTCGTGGTCTTGCTCAGTTACCAGGTAAACATCGGATTGGATATGCAAAACCACGAACCCTAATTCCACCTACAGAACAATATAAATAAGAATAGATAGTGCCAGAAGACAAGGCAACTGAGGCCACCTGAACAGTAACATCATGATTACGTTTACACTACAAGAAGTGTGTCAGCAGCTCCACAATCTCGAAGTACACATTCCGCCAAAAGTTACAAGTCCCAAAATAGATGGTGCAGGAAGGTGATTATGCAACAAGGCCATTCGTCTGGCATACAATGACCCAAGTGAACCAAAGAACCGAGGGCAGCCGTTGCGCTATGGTCAAGAACTTACAGCGACGTTAAACTCCAAAAAATTGATTTTAAATAGCGACGGATAGCATTTGGAAACATTCTCTCATAAAGTACTCAATAAGAACTGCTTCTAAAAGTTTCCCAAGCGGAAAAATATGCTTAGGGGTCAGAGGTTTATACTGTTACAGGACCTTAATACAACTTTCGCTAGCTGCATGTGTGTTTTGTTTAACAGGATTAAAGAGCGTGCAAATGCACTATTTTAACGGTGTTACAACGTGTGGTAATTAAGTTGCTCAGTGCATTACCTTGGTACCCGCTAGTAGAATAACCTGCAATTCAACTCAAATTACCATCAAAGATCTCAACAGCATCTTAATCTTCCTGGATAATTCAAGTATGAAAAATAACAAAATAGTGTGCATAATGCTCAATTAGGTACTTTTAACTATGGAACAGGCTCGAGATCGAATTCCTTATTAAATAATTGAGATAGGCAAGAGAAGCCACTTCAGCAAAATCACGTACGATCATTAAGCTCCGGAATTCGCCGCAGGTCCCACATCACATTTGCTCACTTCCCAAGATGATACTTTCCAAATTAGTATTAGCTAGGAATGTAGCACGATTTATGTACAAAACTAAGGAAACTTTTAATTACCTTGCAAAATAACGCCGTTCCATACAAACTGAGAAGTGTCCTTGGCACGAAATGTTGTGCATCTCAAGTGTTGGCACTCCTGAAACCGAGGAGCTTGCTCCTAGCAGACTGGCGCACTTCAATCACGCTCCAGTTGTCCCCGTACAAGTCTCTTTCAATTCTCTCTAAAGAAACGTGCTTCGAAACAAACAGAGCTAGCTTAAGAAGTGCCTTTCATCCAGAAACTCTAGCCCATTTGGGGTATATTCATACATTGTGAAACAGGACATCCAGAATTACAAGATGGGCCCTCCCCCTATTTAGATGCATGACGCTATTTAAAGTACTTCAAGGAAGATTTGGGTATAAATATACAAGTAGCAAAAGTGAGATTACGAACAATTCGGAAACATTTTAGCCACGCTGACAGGAATAGAAGAGATAATCAAACAACCACGTTCTATTTATACATTTACTGCCATGACATTCAGTCTGTATTCATTTACAAACAACTTCTGGTTATTACAGGTACGATATGTTCATTTTTAAGTAACCGCAGACTAAAGTTATACCTCCCTATGCAATCGGTGTTGTAACGAATAATACAATCGCCCGCATTGGTTTACACCCTATGGAAACGAAGAGCTGCCATTTTGTTTACCTCGTCCGAAGACCAACGGTCTTATTTACACATGGGTTTGCCTAGGGACAAAATGCAGTCTTCGGAGTTCAACAGTTTTATTCACGTTATTTATAGAATTGCACCAGTCTTACACTACGTGCAAAGACCTCAGCGACCTGAGCAGACATTTTACATACTACTTACAAGGCACAATTTTCGCCTTTTTTAATCTCAAATACGTTTTAACGATTTTGATTAAAGTGCCCTGTTGACCTATTATGTGAAAAATGAAACTATATTTCAGTTTCTCTGTGAATAGCTATAAAGTCCATTACTTGATTGAATTTTCATTTGAAAACAAAAGATTGAAAAACTTGCTATAAAAACTGTATAACTTTTTTTAAATTACACAATGCTACAAATCTTTTCGTATCGTTAATCATTTTCGAAGTATTCATACTGTATTTTTACACCCTTTCGAAGCGTGACAGCGTCATCTAATGGACATGCTCGAAAGTTTGTAACCCTTCTCTCAACTGCAAGAGCTTGTTACCACGAAAAAACATTCGAATGCCGTCTTTAATTTGAAATCATTCCTTGGCAAAAGTGTATGACGAATAACGTAAGTTGATAGCAGATTCTTGTTTTACATTAATAGTATAACACAAAGGACATCATATGTGAATTACCCCAGTTATTCTCGAATATCTCACGGTGAAAGAGATACCCCTACATGAGTAATAAATTATTAGCTCACGAGGTAATGCTTTATACGGGGGTGCGCGAAAGTACGCATACAATTAAATAAATTATTATTAACAAAATTAATTCTTCATTCAGCAAGATGGTGCTCTGCTCATTAAGACTGAATTCTGCTAATAATTTCCAAATAAGTGAACAAGGCGAAGGGATAAACTGAATAGCCGGCAAGATCTCGGGATCTTGCTCCTGTGGGATTTCTTTCTTGCGGATGTTGAAGGCTGTACAATATCTCCAAAACTAAGCACTTGATATTATGGAGGAAAATAGATGCATCAGTTGCGTTTTATTTGAAGGACGACGTTGTGATGGTCAATAACTTGACCCTAATTGTAGGTTCCCATTTAAAAACTTAAATCGACCCTAAAATGAATATCATAACATCCTCCAAACAAAACACGACTAACGGCATTTACTTTCCTCAATAACATCAAGCAACTATTATTAAAAATATTTCCTTCTACAACGTTTAGTTTTGGAGATATTGCACAGTCTCAACTTAAATGGTGCACTCTACATATACAATCAGTTCTCGTCGCTACCAGGGGAAGGAAGAAGTCTGTCCCTTTCCCTTAACCTGGATTTCATTATCTACATCCACTGGATTAGATGTACAAAATATTAGCCTCACAGTGCAAAACGCAAGGAAAATAAAATGTTTATCTGGGCAGCGATGTTACATGGGTCATCAACCTCATATGTAAATATTTGGCACAGCATATGTATGGAAAGAACCACACTCTTCTGTTTCACCTACCAGAAGAAACGGTAGTATGTGATACGTCATTTATTCTTAGCAAGACACTGGGGATGCTAGTTACTCGGAACACACCTTTCATAAAGCAAACAGGCAAAAATTGCAATACCTTAACATCATTTTAATAGGGTACAGGTACTCAAAACTTTTTGGCGTCATTTAGGGGAGACTAAATGGCAAAAATTTACATTTTCAGCTTTTTCGTGGCCTTATAAATTGGAATTTCGTTTTTCATTCGACATGCACGTATCATTGTAGTAACAATAATTTTACTCTCAATGTATTATTAAAAATCTGATGCGTTACATGCACATGACTTTCTCTACTCGTCTTTTCGCCAAATATTCTAACAAAAGCTTATTATTCTATTTGCTTTTTGTTAAATGAGATATTTTCGAGTCACATTTCCTTGCAGGACACATTAGATATAGCGACACAGATTTTTAAAGCGCGTACGTTATAAGATGGCTTTGAAAATCTTTTTTCTTTGCACCACTTCCCAGTTGAGAAAAGTATTTGAACACTAACTAATAACAAAGAATACCTGAAATGGTTGACGGCACAAAAAAGCAACTGTGTGCTTAAACGTGATTTACAATAGCAAGTACTATAGTGTAGTAAGATCCTGTCTCTCTCCCATAGTTTACGGCATGTAAAAAAGCCTCAAGCCCGATAAAGAGGCCTCTGAACATAGAATGGGACGTTAAGACCAGAGTAGATAAGAGCGTCCCTAAATAAAACCCAATTTATTTCTTTGTACTGAAGACCTGTAGTTCGGAGTCATCCGAACCGCGCTTTTAAAACAACGAACACGTGCAGGGAATGCTTTTTTTTAAAATGTTTCAATCCCATAGCCCCCTTTGGTCATATCGGGTGCTTTGCCTCGAAAAACAAAGATGCCATTGCTTGCTTAACTATAGGGTTTCTTAATGTTGGTATTATCAGTTGTTTAACCATTAAACACACACACATAACTCGACCTATTGGGGATAGGGAATGATTCTGGTTAAAGAAAAATTCCCTGCCCAGCCGAGAATCGAACACAAGACCTCTGGGTTGTCGAGAAGCAAAAAAGCTGATTACTCAATCGCAGAGCCAGTCTGGAAATGTACTGAATAATTGTTGTCCATGGTTTTAGGTTAGTGCTAATATTTGTTTCGGAATCTATCGTAATTTAACCTCGTTTAACTGCGTAGGTAATATCAGATGAGAATTGTCGCAGTTCTCGATATCTTGTGGTATCCTATTTGTTGGGCGCTTATTGTTTAATTATTTTTTTAAATTCGGGTTCTTTGTCCTCCGGCTAGCTATTATAACTTAGTCGGGCACGTATCTCTAAGCAGGGTGTGTAAACGGAAAGGAGTTGCTGCTAAAAGATAACACTGATAAAAAAAATTGAATCTACACTTTTATTGCCGCCACACTTAATAATTGACACATTTAATCTTTATACACGCCTGACTGAAACTGATATTTCCGAATGTAACTACAGTCGTTTGTTGTCGCACACCAATTACTTCGCGTACTTTACATTTTTGTAACTAACTCTGCGACGTGCACCTCGTGAGATTCTCCAGAACTGTGCGACACTTCCTTATGGCTCGAGAATATACATACTCCTTCAGCTCGAATTGCCTCTACATTATAATATAGTTGCTATTGGTTACCAAATTGCGCCAACCTTAGGGTCTGTTTTGGTCAGCCAATCACTACTACTAACATATATGCTCTAGGGAAGATATTCCCTCCATTTCTAAAAAAAGGCAGGCTACCCTGACGTCAATTTCGGCTTTCTCTTCTTAGTAAGAAACAACTCGCCCCCCGGTTTGTTACCCACTTCTTTGTCAGTTTCAGTTAGGCCGTGCAAACTTATTTCCTAGCAATCCTTATGGCTAACAAACATCTAAAAACATCGGAATGCACCAACATTCGCCTTCCAACCTAAGGCCTTATCCATATAAATCACACCAAACAAGGCTTGAACAAAGATCTCCCGTACGTAAGACGGATATGCAAACCCGTATTCATACAGAAGTATCGCAAAATTATAGGTTAATTGTTTTACTACAGTTTTATTGGGTTTAGTTTTCATGTATGCTTTTCGATTTTAGGAGTGTCATTCCATATGCGAGGCGCTGGCCAGAATCAGCGTTGTTACTAGTGGGTTGCATGGTTCAGAACTTCTAGAATGGCTGTGATAAACTGGTCAGATCAAGTGTGCGTTTCATTTCCAGTGCCAACAAACTGAGGTAAATAAGGAGCGCCAGATAGGGTAGAGGATGAATAGGATAGAGTTAATATCCCCAGGAACATGCAGTTTGCGTGAAACCATGTAGTAGCATGTAAAATACAAATAGGAGTCAAAGTGTCACCCAAAGGAGAAGCAGCAGTTAGGGTAAAAATGTAATCACAGAGCATCTTTTTGCCACACCTGGAAATGATATTTTAAGGTGAGCATAGTTCAACATGCCACCTCAATCAACTTGGGCATACAGCAGTGAACTTCTGATGGTTCCTGCTGTTTGCCATCCAAGCTGAGTTATTGGCCCAATATCTACTTGAAGTGCTAGCAAACACCAGGCCTTGGCTGAGAGCAAAAAAGGCAGTAAATCAGAGTTAACATGCTTGGACCAATGCTCTTTACTTCCCTTTTAAAGTTATTACACTGAATTTGAGTGTGCCACCACAAGAAAGAGCTATATTAGCTTTAGCACACACTGGTTTTCTTAAACTGCTTTTGTGAGGAGTACAACAATGAATCGAATTTAGAGATTTTGGGAAACCGTGTGATCAAAGGAGGACTATAAAACAGTTACTATATTAAGTGCAAATTGAAGAAACAAAGACCAAACAAGCAACTAACTTCCGTGCATGCAAATAAAACTAGCGTAGAGAGACCAATGGAAATTATGGAATAAAAACCTAAAGCTAAGGAAACAAGTAGAAACTACTTTTAGAATGAAAATTGGACTTGATTGCCTGTATCATTATATTTTTAAAAGTATGATAAATGCACATTGTGCAATGACCAGTTCAGTTATGAACATGGAGCATTTACTGCAATGCCCAATTTCAGATAAAGAAAATAAGGACCTGATAACACTATTGGAATGTTAAAGGAACAATGGCTTGCTTACAAAAAGAAACTGTTTTATTGCTGTAGTGCACATTAAAACACAACCAAGTCTCCCATTTACTTTGCTAAGTTCTCAGAAATAAGAACAGTGTGCTTATATAGCACAGAAAACGCAGTTTTGAATGGATTACATGACACAAACGAGATGAATGTTTGCAAAAACAGTTTCACAACACATTTGTTTAAACACAAATGAATACACGAAACCAAAGTAATAATATTCAAATGCTATAGCATTCAAAAGCAGGGCGCTATAGGTATGCTGGCCTTGAAATTCCGCACACCTTACACGACATCACAGGAAAGAAATGCATGAGAAAGCATAGGAAAACACATACCATTAGCAATAAACATCTTTGAAATTGTCAATGCCACAAAAACTTAATATGGCATAAATGTGTGTTATAGCAAGATTTATATCTTTGTACAGCAAATTTGTGTATCTCTCTTATGGTTTACCAAATTTACTAAATTAATGCAGAATGAGGGGACTTCACTATTTCCACAGAAATCAAGGTATCAAAATCCCTAAGCCATTTTAAGTAGATAAAAAAAAATCTATGCATTACAAATCGCATTACTTTCTTTACACCCTCTAATGAAAACTATTCTTAGAAAAGATTGTTCTATCCACTTTTTTCAAAACGATTGCAGAAAAGGCTTCATTACACATTTCGTTTAGGTGTAAGAGGAATACAGTGGGCTAAAGCGATAGCCAAATCTTTTAAAAATGGGTGGCTGTAATACAATAAATTAAAATCCCATATTCCTTGCATGACACAAAAAACTAACACTTGAAGCTTTTTACAACCTATTCACAGAAAATTCAAGACATAGACCCTGAACATATGGTACTTTATCAAAATTATAACAGCCATTTTTTTGAGAAAATAAAAAGTAAATAAACATTTTTCCATAAGGGTAGTTTGGTGTGGTGGATTTTCTTGAAAATGCCTTGTGTTGCAACTTTAGAACATGCTGAACTTAATACCCAATTTGGCATTTATCCCAGATTTTGCTTTTGATCTATGCCATCACAGATCATTTCCTACTTTTTTTTTTGTCATTTAGGGAACCTCAATATGTGTAATTTCATGAAATATTGATATTAAATTTTTGGGTGGATCAAATACTACCTCTACTTACTATATGTAAGCAGCAGAGACAGTAATTAAATAACAATGTTTTTGTGTGAAGGGTAGTTAGGGTGGATTTTGTTGGAAATGTTTGTGCCACATCATTGGAAGACAAAATTCAATACAAAGTTTGGTACTTACCATTTTGGCTCATGCTATTCACACACTTGTTTATTGGGAGGGGGTTTAAGGGGGTTTCAAAATCTATACCACCACATATTGAACTTTTGGGTGAAATAAATAAATAAAATCTGATTGATACATTCACATTACTTTTTTAGCCTCTTATCTTTATTAGTAGGTATACAAACTATTCTTACTAAAGCTTATTTTCCTATCCACTACACTTAATCCAAATAAACCTTTGCCAAAAATAGCTTCATTACAAATTTTGTTATATATGCAAATGGGTACAGCAAGAGACAAATGTTGAAGAACTGTACACGATATGCTGGCCTTAAAATTCCATACTGTTTCTATGCAATTGCGAGAAACAAGTGAAAATCAATGGGACTTCAAAACAACCAGTATTGAACAATTCGAACCTTTAATGATGGTTTATGCTAAAAAAATAACTTATTTTAAGTAAATTATGTGGTTACCAGTTGCTCTAACCACTGAGGTACCATGGCAACATGCCAGCACAACATTAAATTCTCCAACTGATTCGCATTTTTTTTTTTAAATGTCATACTAGCATGTTGGCATGTTGAACTGGGTGCTACTACCATCAGAACAATGCACAGTATTTACACCTAAAGGGACAATACACCACAAGCATGTTTCAATACAACACTTAAAGCAAACAGCTTCTTCGGACTGTGTTATTGAATCAGACACACTAACAGTGTTTCCTGGATTCCTATAATATATAATGCATATGAATGCAGCTATATGGGAGCTATTCAATTGAACAGATATTATCTTTGACTGATACTTGAGCTAATAATTTTCTGCAAAATCTTCATGACAACCTAACCAGTCTTCAAATTTTCCACGAGTGCCCTCAAAGACAATTTGAAAGTCGTCAGCGCGCCACATACACATGAAGAGAAAATGATTTTAATTTACTAATTCTTTCTTGGCCTGCCCTAAATCTGTGGCATTCATTTTTCAAGATTCTTCCATATGCGCCACTCATAAAAACTAACTTTAAAGTCATCATCACAGTTCTCAGTATCCAGAATAAATCTCTCTTCAACCCACTTCTGAAGACCAAACAATTACATCCAACACTTCTATTTTTTTCGTCATGTTCATCCAAGAAACAGACTGTACCCTTGACAAGTTCTTCAGCATCATGCGGAAGCTTGAAACTGACATTTATCTTATTCAGTCATGTACATAGTTCTATGTTTCCATGACAAAAGCACATACTAAATCATGATCTTTGCACATTATTGAAAATGCTCCTGGTAAAATATACATTTTGTTTCTTAATGACATCAATCGGCAGGATCATATCAGCGCAACTGGCATAACTCTACTATTTCTACTTTAAAAAAATATATATTATTTTCCTGCAGCAGTAAAAAAAATATTTAAATGCGTGTTATTTTTTTTACATATGAGGCATCATCCCCTTTTTTAAGAGAATTTAAGACTGATCTGTTTACTGGATACATTTTGTAAAGACATAGAATGAAA
The DNA here is from genome assembly GCA_030765065.1 of Deroplatys truncata. Classification (NCBI taxonomy): domain Eukaryota; kingdom Metazoa; phylum Arthropoda; class Insecta; order Mantodea; family Mantidae; genus Deroplatys; species Deroplatys truncata. The sequence goes on from CM060986.1 coordinate 28,528,316, forward strand.
GAGTTAGTGTACATCTTTGAACATACAGGTAGAAATATTTTATATGTAACTATTTACTGGTTAAATTATTATACATAAATAATTACACATCTAGACACACTTTCAAATTCCCCTTCGAAAGTGGTTACCTTATTTCAAAATTATCTATAGACCTAAATAATACAGACTTCAAGCTTTGCAATGATGCTTTACACAGATATTTTTCATTAGTTTTATGTTTGGCTCTTTCTGAACAGAAATACTCTGGCTTTGCCCATACTTCATATCTGTAATGAATTATATAATGAAAGATCTAGATTAACAAGAAATTAGAAGAATAAGCTTTTGTAAGGATACTTTGTAGAAGAGTGAGCAGAGGTCATGTGAATGCAACACATCAGATTTTTTATGCTAGCCAGTATGATGCATAGTAACACATACTCTAATAAAATAAACTGAACTTCTAGAGGACTAGAAATGGACTGACAACTGCAAGTGGGCTATAGTGAATGGCAACAACACTGCCGTGCCTTTAACTCAAAAGCATGAGGCCCTAGCTTGCTCACTCCCGAGTAAACTACTAGCAGCCACAAATCAAAAGCAAACTTTTCAGAACAAATACACATGTTTGTTCGCTTCAAGTACATGCCAGATGATACCTCTTAAATGCCAGCAACAATGATGTGTTAGCTTCTACTACTGCCTGTTGACATGACCACACCTGAAACTTGGGAGTCTTCCCTTACCCAGCAAAGCAAAATAAATGTATATCACATTTACAATGCCACAAATGTTCAGTGTAGTAAATGTACAAAGATAAGTAAAATAAATGGAAAGACTGGTAGTACAGTTTCTATCACACATGCTGAAATTCTTCCTGATGCCACCACAAACACTACTTCCTTAGGCTATATGTTTGTTACATGTTTTACACTTCAGAACATGAAACACTAAAAATATCTCCAAATATTAAATCCTTCTCATCCGCACACACAAAATCATTTCTATATTAACAATTAGATACATAAGCATGAAAAGTCAACAAAAATGTTGAAGCTCAATCATGCATAGATGCCAGTATTGACATGTCAATGCAGATCCATCTTGGCCTGAATGCAATTGCTGCTAAACTGCCCAGGGTCTTGTCCTCCAAAGATGGTAACAGAGTGATGACCACATCCATAATATATATTTGCACATGGACCATGGCCTTCTGTAGAAGCTCTTATCAGTTCATTAATCAACTCCAGCTATGAAGCCTTCACTAGTATTCCTCTACCTCTCTCCCTTCCCCCTCAATACTGCCCTCATCCCTCCTATCTGTACAATTTACATTAAAAGTACAAAAATTTGTACCTCTTCCTTATGCTTTCAATGCAATCAGAACTACATTGTTTTTCATGTAATGAGTTATGTACATGAATAATAACAAAAACTGGTATAATTGCTTAAACAGACATCCTATCAAAATTTTGTAAATTAACTTACGCTAGTCAAGATATGTTATGCTTTTAAACTTTTTTATCAATTATTTTTCAAAACACTGAATAATAAACCACATATTTCAATTCTGAGTCCCATTAGAACTGCCCCTTAGGGGAAAGAAAGATACCACATAGCTTATTTTCTATGTGGAATAATAACACAAGTTTAACTACTTTGGCCATTATTGCACGAAAAGGTTTCCAAATATACCAACAAAATGACAACATATGAATAGCACACACTCCTAACAGGAGAGTATCAAGCATGCATTTTTAATGATGTGAATGATTCACTATTTAAATAAACTTAGGTTTCTTAATTCACAGAAGATTAGCCTTTAATTAATGAAATTAATTATCTTAGGAGTGAGTTTAGAACATGATGTGGTCTCTCCAATATCTGGTGCCCACCTACCTATCCGGGCAAAGTTGTTTCCGCAACTTGCTACACTCCTCTCCTTCTAAAAAACATCCCTCGGCTACGCTTTGAGGCTGAGGGCCCTCAATCTCTCGGCTACGCCTTGAGGCTGATACTGGAGTAGATGTGCGGGCCACAAGTAGAGAAGATTGTCGCAAGGTGGGTACTGCCAACCTAAATAATCAGTGAAATGCACTGAATATGCGATGTGCTGCTGTTTTGTGAACGTGAATCATTGGGGTTTTAGACGCGCAGATCCCTGGGCTACGCTCTGTCGTCGCTTCGCAGTTGCTGCTGCACTCCTCTCCTTCTAAAAAACATCCCTCGGCTACGCTTTGAGGCTGAGGGCCCTCAATCTCTCGGCTACGCTTTGAGGCTGAGTATCTTACCGGCTTCGGTGGCATTATTCATATGTTGGCAGCATTACGTTAGAGCAGCGTAAGACAATGCGGGCAAAAGTATGACAATTTACCCCAAACGGCTAACACCAAAGGCATAGGGCAGTACTGAATAAACCAGAATCATAAAATCCCAATTAACTTTTGCATTCCGGCGTTATCCCTATTGCAACACAGGCCTGTTTTTCTTTTGTTTCGCTCCTACTGCAAATAATTTTCGCTTTGCATTTAAATTCATAAGCACGTGCTGCAAAAGACCATTTCATAAATCCTTCACTGCAAAACATACACAACTATCTGCAAGTAGAAAAATAATGCACACAGCACTAGTCAACTACTGAGAAAATATTTAGCAATATACGAGTCCAGATATTTTCACGGCTATATTTATACCGCTCAGCACAACAGTTTGCACATTACCACGCGTCAACAAAACCAGACAAGTCCCCCCTCTTATGAAAGCGTAGCGTTATTGTTGTACCGATGTTTTACTACCGCTGACTCTTTGCCTCTCAGAATTTTGAAATGCGTTAAAGATATCGGCATTAGCTCTGTTATACATCCTTAACTTCCCTCTTATCACCATCGGAAGTGAATCTTATCTTCACTAAGTACCAGAACAAGTCTAAATGCCTCATTTGCTTAGCTTTATAGACGCATGTCGGGCACTGCTACGAAATTTCCACTTCTTTGGTGCCAAACAGCAAACTTGTGCAACCGGGGAAATTAATTCTGGTTTACCACGCATTCAGTGGGAGATCAATCGTCGGCTACCTACTACTTAACGCGATCACCGATAAACACATAACCTTCATTGCTTTTATTTCCATTACTGATAAGTATATTTCCTTTCACACTACACTTTATTTCTCCGCAAACAACATAAAGTATAACAAACACCAGAAATAATTCAACGCAAAATCAAAACCAAAAAACAATGGCGCCGGAAACATACCGCGTCGTTCACAACTTCTTTAGTCCTCTCTAAACCAACTGCTAAGAATTATATATTCATGAAATGCACGATGATAGTTTAACAATTTTAACACAATACTCGGATAAACTCACCCTATTATGGCCGGATTCAAGATCAGTACGCTGACGCTTGATCAAAGGTCCATCACCATTGAACGCCATGTTGAAACTAAACAAACTAAAATTTCGAACAGCTAGTTGTTGGACGCCACGGCACACGACAGAGAGCACCACAGGTACTTCCTTTCAAAGCATCTCACATTCGAATATGCTCCAATCTTCCTGCTCTGGAAAGTTGTAGTGAGTCAAAGAATAGAAATGGAAAGAACTTACCAAAGTTAAATGGACGCGAGCGAATGTACATAACTCTGTGAAATTGTTATTTAACAAAGAAAAGAGTTGTAAATATCAATTTTAGACGGGATTACACAGTATGCTGGAACTTCTTAATTTACCTGACATAGTTCTGGAAAAAATTCTGTCGTACCTCACTTACGATGACGTCTCAAAGTATAGAATAGTAAGTTGTTTTGGTGCAGGTTAAGCTTTTATTTACGTAGTATAGTATTATTCATGAATGTCATTAGTATGTTTGTATTTCATATGTGCCTAACGTTTACTTCAGTTCTGTTGTCGGTCTCTTTGCAACTTTATTCTATTTATTTCACTAAATGTGCTTGGTACAAAATCTGGACTTTTTATCCAATTTGCTTGCAGGTTTTGTTTTATTTTTGTTTATACTCTGCAGGCGAATATCATCGGGGAGCTACCTAACCAATGTACGAATTAACTTGCAGAAAATTTTAATGTTTTTACTTGCCAACCTTTAATAATAGAGCTGTACAAACTCTAATAATTTCATTTACATTCAAGTTTTAAATTTTTAGTATTGTGGGGCAAACGTGTTTAGAGTGTGAAAACAGTGTTTGTTAATGTCAAAAGTTTCTAAAAGTAATATTTTGAAAACGTAACAACCCCCATAGTTGTAAGAATGTTCAGTGCCACTGACAACAGAAAAATTACTTTCTTTTTACTTTCTTCTCAAAATGGATCTAAATAGAGAAGTGGGCACGATTGAACCTTTGAAATTATTATATTCATCAGAATTAATAATCCTTCTTATCAAAGTAGCAATTCTAGCATTAATAAATGCTGAAACTTTACATAGAGGTTACTTCACAGCAAATTCATGACATTAAATTCCTTGGTCTGCAAATGCATAACCACCTCATTTAAAAAGTTCACATTCATATGACCTAACCTGCATATTATACAGTTTGTGCATTGTTGACCATGAATCCTATTTTAACCACTAAATTGCAACTTTGGGGAAACTCAATTGTCTTTCTGTTAAAGAAAAAGATGCAAATTATTTTTGGTAATCATAGCAGGTATTCATACAGTGCAGAAATTTAAACATCCAGAAATACTGAAACCCTTCCATATGAACATATTGTCCCTATTAATTGCTTATGTAAAACACAAAGGCCTGCATATAACTAAGATATTCAATATAAAAATACAAGACAAGGGAGAAACCTACTAAGACCAGTTTCAGCATTATCCTGTTATCAAATAGTTTATTATTAACACATTTTAATATATAAATCTCTTTGTTTACTAATGCTGTGAATCTGTCAAAACTGCTCTTAAAACCCTTGTAAAATGCCATATTCACTAATGAATACACCATATTTAACTGGTTGAGCAACAAACATTAGTTGTGTAAAGTAATTCAATTAATATTTTCTGAAATTGTGTTTTTAATGTGTATGGTTTTAATAATTATGTTTTATGATTAGTCACAAATTATAGTTATTTTTATGCACATTTTATGAATGGAGGACTCTCCATTTTGCTGTAAATAACTAGTGGTTAACATAGAGAAAGAACTCAAAGAACTGTATAAGTGGGTGGATGATTAACTGTTTAAAAATAAAAGAAAAAGAATTAGTAAATAAAATGTAAAAAATCTGATTTTTCATTCCCTTCACGTTCTCTACTCAATCTTCTGCAAACTATACTTACAGAATCTTATTCTTTTATTTTCACTTGTTAAGAGAAACAAACTTTTATTACACATTTCATTGTAGGTATAAAAACAATACAGTAGGTAAAGTGATAGTCAGATTTTTAAAAAGCAGATTGCAAAGTAAAGGCTGTGAAACTCTTATGCACTTTGCATGATCATAACAAAAAATGAATAGTGAATTTCCACTTGAGAAAAGTATAAGTATTTGAAAATTCAAACCAGTAACAAAGAATATCTCGGAAGCAGTGGTTAACTCCATAAAAAGTGTTATTTGGCATAAATTGTGTGCTTTAACGAGCTCTACATTCGTTGGAAGTAAGATTTTGTCTTTCTTATGGTTACCGGTTGTACAAAAATCATTCAAAATGAAAAAGGACTTCACAAGCTATTCCCAGAAAATTGAAGATATGCATTTTATTTGTCATGCATATATCTTAAATGTATGGTATTATAATCAAAATTGTTAAAGCCATTGTTAGACAATCAAATCAAAATAATGAGAAAAATTCCATGTTTCTTGGTATTGAATATTTGGATGGAATGCAGTAATTACTCTACTTTTGGGAAGTAGTAGAGAAAGTTATACCAATCAGACATACATAATAGTTAACTTATTTGCCTTTTAAACCTGTCACCATTTAATACCACTATACAAAGTAATTAAAATACCACACTACTCAAGAATATTAGATTAGTTTTGTGTCTCATATCCTGATTGTTCATTCCATTAGAAGATCAAATAAGAGGCTATAGTCATATAAACTATACAATCAGGCAACTCAATGTGATACAAAAAAATTATGGTGTAGACATTCACATGACTTTCTCCATGACCACATGACCCATAACAAATTCAATATATACTTTGTGCATTATAATATTCATATAAAAAGCACTCTTCTATCACATAGTTTTTTACTTGGGAATTGATTACAAATTCAGCAAGAAGTGCTTGGTTATATACAACATTCAAATGTTGAGTTGTGCTAATGAGCTTTTGCAATGGAAAGAAAAGAGAAGAATTATAACATTTCAAACAATTCTCTCAGAAGATATCTTTGGGAAAGTGTAATCATACAACTTGGAGTATTTAAAAAATGGCAAATGCTATGCAAAAGTTTTATACCAACTATGTATTTTACTGAACTCAACATTTTTCGTGATGGTACAATTTTAAATCTCTATTGTGATTTCCCCGTTTTAGAAAACTACAAAAAAGGCTGTATTATGAGGACTTCAAAGTCAAGGTTATGGTATGCATTCAATTTATTGCATTAACATCTCAAATATATAATACTGTAATCAATATTGTTAAAACCATTTTTGAAACAAATTAAAAATACAAAATAGTTTCCATGAAAACTATAATTTGGAGTGGGGGAATACTCTTGAAAATGTTGCTTGTCATGTTTAAGCAGTTTCTGGACCAAATATGAAATTTGGCTTTTTTTCTGACGCTTTTACTTTCTCTACCAGTTGCCTATAGCAAGTGGCAACACATTTTTTTCTTTCTTTGTGTGTGTGTAAATGGTGTTCTATAAAGTTATCATTTCTTTCACTTTGTAATTACTTTCAGTTTTAGTTCATATTCTGACCAAACTTCATATTTAAATTCAGTGTCCTCCAAAAATGCAACATGAGTATATGACAAATAAAATGTATATCTTGAATTTTCTGCAAATAGCCTGTGAAACCCTCTTCATTCTGATCAAATGAATGTTGTATATTTTTGTGTAACCAATAAGCTGTAAGAGATCGGCGGTAACTTAGTATCCAAAAATGTAGATTGTGTTAAACACACAATTTTGGTGCCATTAATCATTTCCAAGTTCCTAGTTTGAATTTTCAAATACTTAGCACTTTTGCTACTCATGTCACATAAAGAGTGAAATTTCAAAACCAATATATAGTGAGCTCCTTTTTTTGATTACTGCTCACTTGCTATTGGCATACCTTCAATGAAATGTATAATAAAACCTTTTCTGCAAACATTTATCTCAATTAGCATAAAACAAATATAAGAATGAGCTTTTGTAAGAGTTTATAGAAGAGTGGTTAGAGACAGCCATGTGAATGTAACTCTTTTACATTGGCAATGTCTGCTATGATTATGTTGCAGGTTTGCCGGCAGTTTGATACACTGTGCAAACCGTTATTAAACAAAGGGTTTATATTAGCAGAGAAACAGCATGCACAGTGTCTCAGAGCTGTGAAATCACAGCTGCCAAGAAGGGAATCAGAGCGGCGAAGTCATCCCTTGGCACGTCACTGTGACATCCTAACTGCTGTGGAAACACGGCTTTCTATGTTAGCTATGACTTTCACAAAATACATAGATGCTGGGTTGTGCTGTTTTATACCTGGCAAGGTAAGTATCTGAAAAGATACCAATCAGTATGTTTCATAAAAGAACACAAGATATTTACAAGTTACTATGCAGTCCCAGAGTTTTGAAAGCTAGTTTGTACAAATGGAAACAGGAGGAAAGGCGCCTAGGACATTGCCATGGTTTCCTCAAGCTTTTCTCTCCAATGATTCCAGTAAGTTGCTCCTTCTACTCCCCCCTTCACCCCCTCCTATGTTCTATCCCCGCCTCTTAGATGTACAGAAGACATTTTTTGGTATTTCTACTATCAAGACTGGAACTGGAGAGTAAGATCAGTTAGGAAGCTTTATAGTATATTTTGAATACTTAACGTTTGTTTGTTTAAAAAAAACAGATGTAGTAAAACTTGTTCCTGCCCACCCTTACAAAAATACTTTTCTATATACTAAATATTGAAATACCCATTTTTCCCTGGGGACATACTCTTTTGATTCCAAGCTTCCATATCAATATTTCTGAAAGCATTTCTTCCAAAAGGATACTTTTCTGACATATACTCTTATTTCAAATTTTTTCCGAGAATATACTGAAAGTACTTCTGAATGTACATTGTTGCTAAGTAATAGTAGTTTGTTTTAAAATTCGTAGTGATTACATATATATTAAATTTATTTGTCAAAACCTACAAGTTAAGCATACAAAGAAGGCTTGAAGTACTTCGTTCAGGAAGCGGTGGATTGGAACTCCACCTTTCATGCCACCTAAATGGAAACTTGTAGCATTAGATCTTCTAAAGAAACATTTTGTTGTAATTTTCTTGAGCCTGCTAAATTGTTTTATTAAATTAGTGTGATGGGGTTTTGCGGTTAATATAGATCTTTTTGGGTAGCTTTATCATGTGCTGCATGTATTCAGGAACATAATAAACCATACTCTTTGTTAATATTATTTGTATAGGTTAGGTGGTACCTTTCCAAATATTAACTACATGTATAAAGGTTATGCCATATTGTTTAAATTTGACGAAGCCAATATCTCTATATTAGAAATCATGGTGAATAAAGTCATGTCATTATTATTATTATTTATTCACATAAGTGAGTTTGGAATATATTAGTGCTCTTCAGTGTATATAAAAAAATGCTTTGCAGTTAATATACTTTTTGGAGATAGCGTAAAATAGGATAGTTATACATGTAGTGTAATTTTATGAAAATAGCATTTAGGAGTATTAGTTTATGTGGGATTTCACTCTCAATACAGTTTATTTAGGTAAGTGGGAAAATAGATTAGGCATATATATATATATATAGGAACCAATAAATTTTCACTGTAGCGGAGAAAGCTGGAGTCCATCTTGATTCTAACATATGCTGTTACATATACATCAATATAACTGTTAAAAACGTTCAAAATTGAGTAGGGGAGAATGAAATGGTATACATGATACTTTTGCTAGGTGTTTTATGGTACCAACATATTAGCCATGAGGCTTTCTATGCTACACTGAAATTTGCGCAGATTACATTTAAGAAACAGTCAGCAAGCATGTCGAGTTAGAAAAAGATCATACACTCAGGAACAGGTTGTGATGCTGCCAAAAATAAAATTATTACAGAGTATAAGTTTAATATTGTGAGTTTGTCCAGTTTTCAACTGTCACTTCTGTTAAGTTCTCAAAGTCTCTTCACTGTTTTTATATAGTTCAACTTCACTTAGTTCACACTGTCTAATACAGTGAACTAGTTCAATTTCCCCATCACATCACTTTCCTTCTTGATGTAGCAGCATAATGAAATACACATGATGTAGCCAATTCTTCCAGACAGTTCACTCGCTGGGGAGTTGAGCACAAGATTTCTTCAATTCCTTCTGCAGCAGCACTCACTGCATGTCACAGTTGTCATCATGAACTCACTTGTAGAACTCCACTTGATGTCATGCCAGAAATGTACTCACTAACTGACTGACTCCTCTCTCAAGAATGCTTGCTTATATAGCCAATGGAATCTTCTACAGAACATTCTAGAAATATCTGGATACACATCCTGGAAGTGGGGGAAGGAAACTTCCAGAAGATTCTGGTTATTTGTTGATAGTGCTTCTGGTATTTATGCCGGGCACGATCATGACTTACCTTTGTTATTTCTGGCTGCTTGACACCAACCTCCCAGTAACTGTGAGCCATAGTGCAGTTTTCATTCACCTGAAATTATTCTTCAATTTTGTCATCCCTCTTATTTTTCTGAGAGCTTATCCATATAAAAAATACCTGATGTGATACACTTACATAATTTTCTCTACTATGCATCCTTATTAGTAGACATACAAACTATTCTTACTAAACCTTGTTTTTCTATCTTCGATGCTTTAATCCAAATAAACCTTTGCAGAAATAGCTACATTACACACTTTGTTACAGATACAAAGGAAACAGCGACAGCCAAATGTTTAAGAACTGGACACTATATGCTGGTCTTAAAATTCCATACTGTTTCCATGCAATTGCGAGAAACAAATGAATGTTGAAAGGACTTTAAGAGAATGACCAAATAATGAACAATTTGCGCCATTAATAACAGATATCCTAAATATGGCTTATGCCACAAAAAATTATTTGAAATAAATTGTGTGTTTTAAAGTGATCTACATTTCATGTGTAGTACATTTACGTTTATTGCTTAACGTTTACCAGTTATGCAAGATTATACAAAATTCCTTCCGAATGGAGAGGATTTCACAGGCTATTCACAGAAAATTCAAAATATGGTTTTATTTGTCATGTGAATATCTTCATATGTGGTGTTTTAATCGAAATCGTTAGGCATTTTTTAGAAAATCAAAAATTTCGAAAAGTTTTCCATGTAAAGGGTAGTTTAGAGTGAGGGGATTTTCCTGAAAATCTTGGTATTGCATCTTTGAAAAATACTGAACGTAAATACCAAGTTTGGTATTTATTCGACTTTTCCTTTTTGGAACTTATTCTAACAATGCTTTTTTTTATTCAGGGGCCTCGAAACATGTATTTCCAGTGAAATCTTGGTATCAAATTTTTGGGTGGAATGCAATACCTTCTCTACCTACTATATAAGTGGTAGGGAAAGTAATGTTTCAGCACTTCATTCTTGGCATATCTACAAAAGAATTAATGCAAGGTTTTCGTTGGATTAGAATGTTTTGGAATATTAAATTATATAGATTTTACTGTTAACATGTTTTGTGTAAGATATAAAAATAATAATCTTAATGGAGTAAATAAATACATTTAAAAGAGAAACCCCACACAAAAAATGGAAAGCCTAGGTTGCTAAAATTTCGCCATTAATGTACACATGTTAGGTTGAAAATAGTATATTTTGAAATACAGAGCTAAATAAAGTTTTGCTGTCGATACATTTTATAAAGGTTTCTTGCAATACAGGTTAGACACTTTTACAAATATTGGATTAATATCGGTTGCTTAAGGTCATATTTAAGCAAATATTAGTGACATGCATGTTAAAAAGAAATCAAATGATAAGCTATGAATAGTACTAGAGGTTTTTTGCAGCAGAAATGTAATGGAAAATAAACCAACCAGTGGAACTTTTGACAATCTTATATCATTGTTTAAATTCCTCCTTGCCCCAGCTCTAGAAACTATTCTTTTGAGGTCTAATTATTTTGACTCTTCTCTTGTTTCATATTGATTCAATATTTCATACAAGGAATTGCTATCAACTATCAATCGAGTTCAAATGTACATCACTTTTGTAAGCTTACCACTAAGTTGGCATTCTAACTGCTACATGAGGTGGCAATTAGTTCATCGCTAAGAATAACTCCTGATAAGCTACAAATGAAGGTGGTAATACAGAAGTTTGAACAGCATCTAACTGGAACCTTAGCCAGAGATCGTAATACAGGCCCTATGTCTGTGAAATATAATCTACTAAAACCAACATTAGCTATGACACAAAGTATCAAGAAATACAATAGTATTATAACTTGCAGCCACTTATGAAGTTTGTTACAGATAATAAATTACATTTTTACTAATCATCTTAAAGCATAACCAATGGCCAAACATGGTCTTCTTGACTTTCCTCAGATTGTATAGATGCAAGGGTTAAATCAATAAAACATTTTTCTGAAGCAGTGATTATTGATTAAATAATATGTTTGTTTTATGTGTTATATTGTCATAACTATCTCCATTTTTTTAAGAGCAATTGTTCCCAGTTATAATATTTCTTTTTAAAAAATATATAAAAATAAGTTCTGCTGAAGGTGAGACCCTCTCTACATCAATTAAAATTCCCATTGTGTATATGTCTGAACCTAAATGTTTAACCAGAATAACAAGTATGATTCAAGCTTATACAGCGTAATGATGATTTGCAGCACTACAGCATCTTTAAATTAAAAAACAACAATTAAAAATATTAGGAGAGAATTTCTATAACAAAAATTATTTTGTATAGTAAGAGCTGAAGCTTTCCAGGTAGCATATATACTCTAGATGTTCTCAGACTTAAGTCTGGTGAATTGTTGCTGAAACACTAACGTTTCGGGAGCATGCATCTCTACCATCTTCAGGATGCTGAATGACAGGTAGGGAAAATCACCTGGCATGAAGCCCAAGAACATCTAGAGTATATTTTTATATAGTTTAAATTAATCATATTAGCATTAGTTGTTTATTATAAATATTGCTTTAGCATAATATCCTTTCTTCGCTTTTAAACTCAAGTATTAGTTACTAAAGAATTTGTATTGCAAAATTAGTTTTTATAGTTTAAAATTAACATAATAGTGTTTTTATCATTACAGATACTCATCTATTTAAATATTATTTAATTATATGACCTTATCTATATGTTTGTATGTATGTGAGGAATTTCCCCCGAGCACAAGATTTTCTCATTCAAGGGGTTAAAAATTAGCTATTTTTTATATTTTATGTAGCAATAAATTTGTCTCCATTGATGATTATGATGAACAGTGAATGGCCTCTATTGGAGGCCTGCATGTAAGCTCTTAAGAGCCCTTTGTGCCTCTTATCCTGAGCATTAATCAAGTCTAATGGTCCTAACCACATCCTTGATATCTGCCCCTTTTATCTCCTCAGGTTCCAAAAAGAAGCACCCTAGGGTTACATATCTATACATGGCGAATCCTTCGCATTCACATAATGTACGCTGTGAGATCTCAAAATCGCTCGCACATTTCCGGCATGGAGGTATTGAGTAAAACCCATTGTCTGCGCAAAATGTTGTGGCCTGTGAGATAGCCCACAACTCCTCAGCTTATTTGTATCTATAGTATGGCATTAAGACAGACTTCTACTGTAAATTTAGCTGTGGCCACTGCTGGAGCTGCACAACATTGCCACGAGTTAAAGGATGGAGCCAAGTTAAATCAGGAAATGAGAAAGAAAACCGTAGGACAAGCAAATACAACTTAGCACCTATGCATTCCTAAATCAACAAATAAAGATGTGAAAGTCTCACCTTAATAAGTTGTGCAGGCCAAGCAGAAAACCCCTTATGACAAAGCAATTGCATGTATCAAAGTATTTTAAAAAAGATAATACACATTGTAAATTATATGCCTGCTCTGATGATGTGACACTTCTGATTTGAACATTATAGTATTATTGGTTCACTCTCACCACTTGTAATTTGCTCATTATACCCCACCGTTGAAACATTCCAGGTGACAGCTAACGATTAAGTTGGTACACTTGCAAAAAAAAACAGATGAAAAGATTTAACCATTAGACTCCCTAAACCAATCACAAGGTGGTCCTTGGCAAAGTGGAAGCAGAACTGGAAGTGGCTCTGTTGCCGGATATGACTATTTATAACCACATGTTTCAGTTTGTGAATCTCTAGCATGTGCGTCGAGTTGTTCTTTGCAAGCTAATATTGTTCATTGTTATTTATATTTGTGGTTATTGTTGGTGTTCGTTTATATATATATATATATATATATATATATATATATATATATATATATATTTCATTCATATTATTTATATAAGATTTGAAGTTGCGGCGGTATTTCTTATAATGTTTGTGTATTTGTGTTTACTTCACGCGTTGAAGCCATCTTGTGACGTGATTCATTTGTTAGGTTTGTTAGCTCCATCTGGTGTTAGCAATTTGCGGTAGTATTAGTGTTTGTTTGAAAGAATGCGACTGTTATTTGATTTAATTTTTGTTTACTGTCCTCCGGCTAGCTATTATCTTTTCTTGGGTCGAGCACTTCTCTTTATACAGGTTGTGTAAACGGAAAGGAATCTTTTATCCAAAGATCACACTGATGAAGAAATTTATTATACACTTTTATTGTTGAAACACAGTCACTATCACATTTACATATTGATCTTGACACTCGCCAAACTGAAACTGTTATACTTCATTACTGATAATTCTTAATTCGCGTACTTCAACTTTTTGTAAAATTAACTTTATAACACTTGAGATTTCATAACTCTGTTACGCGTAACCTGCAAATTGATATCCGAAGTGTGCCGTACAAATACTTTCGACGAACTGACGGGAATGCGACGTGTAGTGTACAAAGAATTTTGATGAACTGGTGGACCGAAGGCGACGTGTAATGTATTGAGATTTTCGATGAACTGGGGGGCGATCTACCTCTGACTTGGCTTTTTATACTCATTCACCCAGATATGCCTAAAGATCATAACTGAACTGCAATTGGCTAATAAAATGCGCCAACATTAGCGTCTATTTTTATATCCAATGAAAATTATGAATACATATGCTCTAGGGAAACGTTCCAGAAGATTCTCAAGGAAAAACGCGCCAATATTACGTAACTTCCTCGTTTCCAATAATGATAAACAGCTCACCCCCTCGCTGCATTATTGCACGCTATTATTGTCAGTTTCAGTAAGGCAGTATAAACTTACTTTCAACAATAATTACAATCAATAAACATCTCAAATCAATGTCACATAAAAATGCATATTCATATTACAATCATTATTTACATTTAAGTAATTTATGATACAAATTACTGCATCAAAGTGTGACAATGTCTCAAAAACGACGCCGATTGAGTGATAATTCACGAAGTGAAACTCTTTTGCGTTGAGATGTGCCATTAATAGTCAGGCATTTGAACTGTTAAGAAGGACCCGGGAATTCTTTGAACAGGAGGAGTACGTGAAGGTTCATGGGCATCCCTGTATTGCTGCTGATGAAACCATACAACGAACTGCAGCAGCTCTTGGACTAATCACAAGAACTGTTATTTACAATGGAGTGAAACTCCAAGAGAAAGAGGACAAAATTCCTAAACCATATGGAACGCAGCATGAGTGAAAATAACTTTAGTTATCGCAGCTTATAATTTGCTTTATTTCTCCTCATTGTAGCAGGCACGTTTGCATTATTTTGTTTCTATATTGTCAAAACTGCTAATTTATTGTACACATGTTACAATGTTTATGCTGAGTTATTTTCAATTAACAATATTAATAATACAAAATAGTTATTACTCAATGACGTCCGCTACTTACATACACTTTTGTATGTGGCTTAGACATGATAGAAAGGAGAACAATCAGCTGTTGTTGTTTACTAACCATTCTGGCAACGTTGCAACCACAATATAGCCAACGTTACGCGAAGCCACATGAACTGTCAAGTGCAAAGATTCAATGGCGGGGGTGTATAAGTGACATTTTTGCTAAAAAACAATAAAATAGAACAAATACAATCAATGTAACTATTCTAAGAGCACTTATTGAAGTTACTATCACGAACACAAAAGCTACAAGCTTTACCAAGAAGGTAAACCTTAGCATTAGGGAAATGTTTCTTGCTTATCACTTAGCTGAATATGGTGACAAAATAAACAAGAGAGAAAGAAAGAAAGAGAGTTGGACAGGCAACTTGAAAGCTTTGGTTCATAGTAACGACCCTTGTTGAAAGATGAGTTCAAATTCCCATTATGCATTATCTTGGTAAACAGTTAACACAGGAAGCTTATTTTTGGACTGTAAACTTCAAAATAAAATGCTCTTCATGAATAGATTATTTCCATGGAGCCTAGTAAATTTTATAAGTATAAATGATATTTGTATCAGCAGTTTTAAATTCTAAATTCACAGCATCTTCACGATATGGTGCTGCAAGGCAGAGCATGCTTCTTATTGGATTTTGTATTGACCAGCTCCATCCACTATCAAGTTCTGTGTTTTTAATAGTATTTTTAGTTTTTTCCATTTGCAATTTGTTATATGCTTATCATAGTCAGAAAAGGTTATAGTAAGAATATAATATTTAACATAGTTGGTAACTAACTATTTGTTTCAGGTGATAGATGAGATATTTTATGTATTACAATGTCTCAGAAATTCTAAGACGCCACCGAGGGCACATGAGGTCCTACAAGAACTACGTGATATTTCCTCAATGGCAATGGAACACTTTGATGAAAAAATTGTACCAGTATTAAAAAATAATTTGAATGCATCATGTATCCATGGTGCATATTCACTGTCAGGTATGTAAATGTTTTAATGCTGAAAGTAAAACAGAAACCATTTTTAGTTCTTTTAAAGTGATAAGTATCGTATTCTTGCAGGATCAGGTTTGATGCGGAGTGCTACAACTACAAGAATATTGGGTCAAGAGAAGCTTCGTCTGGAATTTAACAAAATACACAGTCGTGCAAAACAAAACAGGGAGTCTGTGAGCAATCTTAAGAAAGTCATCGATACCCTCACATTGAAGGTAATGAATGGTCCAGGTATATTAAGTTACAAAATGGTTAATCTAGCAGCAGGAATCTTTCTGTAAGCTTCAGAAGTTATGTGACTAAGGGCAGCATGCACCAGCCTAGAGTAAGCTCTACTTCCATAGTAAACTGCTATTCAAGTGAACACTTGGTGACTTCCATATGAGAGTAAACTACTTCCAAAGTATTTTACTCCTTTCAGACACTCCCAGAGTAAATTATCATAGAAGTAAATGTTGGAGAGCACTGTAATGTAGTATGTTACTACAGAACTCAATAGAGCATAAATATGGGTTAGAATTTACTCTCGTGACTTGAGTAGAGTAACTTATCTGTCGCTTGAACTACAATATCATATCATACTTGGAGGAAGATATTTTTGACATGTTCATGGATTATTTAGAATGCATTGATGATCTCAATAAAAAAAAACAATGCAATAATGCATATAATATGGGTAAGGCAAGATCTTTATGCAGAGAGAGTGTTCAACAAACATTTTGGTGTTAGAAGAATTTTACACATTTCTTTTGAACCTGCTTGGAGAGCATTTACAACAAAACTCAGGCATGAATTCAGCTGTATCACTCAAATTGCAATTCTTATGGTCCTGCAACTGTTTAGTACCGATAAACATTTTGGATAGTTACAGGCAATCTTATAAACGTACACCATAAGCCCGCTGGTAGTATCTTTCATTGCATTGTTAAGAGCACTTTTGAGGTTAAAAGCAAAATACATAAATAAATATACATGTCAGAAAATAAAAGGCAATTCTTCAATTTTGCAGGTTTTCCACACATTGTAGGTGCAATTGACTGCATGCACGTTCCTATTTTGTGCCCATCCAGTGAAAATGGTGAACTTTTCCAAAATTGGAAACAGTATTTCTCCATCAATACACAAGTGATCTGCGATGCAAATATGAAGATTAAGAATATTGTTTCCAAAATTTTTTAAGCTGCCTCGGTACAGTACCCGTCACTTGAAGCTTTAAACTTATCCATCATGACTTTCCAGGTATTTCATCTCTATTATTTAAGTGGATTTTCATTATCCCTACCAACAAAAATTTATCTTTTTCGCTGACTTTTCCCCCATTTCCTATCACACATAACCTTATCCATGATCTTCAAGTAAATCACACAAACAAAACAATACTCCAGGAGTAATGAGCTCTTACTTCTGTAGTAGTAACTAAAACAGTATATTGTAGTTAAGCTCTCCGACCTTACTTCCGTAGTAAATTATTTCTGTAGTACAGACTTTTTCAGTAAACATTACTTCTGAAGTAATTCACTCCAACATGGTACACACTGCCCTAAGAGAATAATAAAACTATAATACATTTTTCAAATATTATTTTAAACCTTTCTGGTAAACTGCTATAGTTAAATGCTCATCCTTACTAAGCACGTTATTTAGGACAGTGTAAGTGAAGTCTCATTAAAATGCATGCTTCATTTCAACTTATGAAATAGAATTATGCAGGATTTGAATTCTTCTCTTTTGAGAAAACACAGTGAAGCTTATGGACATTACATTGTGCTCTTTTAATCCCTCCACAGAACTGCAGATACACTCCCAAAACAGTTGGTAGCAAGATTTTTTTTCAGTGCGTGTCAAGGACACAGTGGTCACATTCCGTGCTCAAAACACTATTCTATTGTAACAAGGGTTGTAATTGATTGTCAGTGTCAGACTGTCTCTGCCAGTGTGCAAGTGTTTTTTTCATTTAAGTCAAGTTGAAAATGTTTTCAAATGAACAGCAAATGTTTCTAGAGAAGGTGGTAAATATACAAAAATTTAAAAGGCAGGTTCCAAACTCAGATTACTGTTTTGGAATGTGGTTAACAATTTAATAAATAAATGTTGCAACACCGTTCTGTTCATAATCCTGCTAAAGTGATAGGCTCGTAATACTTCTTTTGGGGTGCTGCAAAGTCTACAGTGTATAAAGATAATCCAAAAACAAATTATGAACTGCAATTGGGAATAACAAATTTACACTAATTCACTGTCAAAAGAAGCTTTAATCAAACATCTTCTATGAATGGATAATTAATTATGACTTTTATGTATTTGTTTTCTCTTTGTACTGCTTTCTACAAACTTATTCCAACCAGTTCATTGCTGTAGCATCACAAATGCATGAAGTCAGGGTTATTACCACATTCCCATATCTTGCTTATTTCTCACTGTGGAGGGACTTAAAGGTTACACTGTATTATACAGAGGGTGCCAAAAAATGTATACACACTTTGACAGGGGATATCTATTTAATATATTTCAAAGTTGGACCGAAAAACAACAGTAATGTGTAGTATGATGTTCTGTAAACAGATGTGACTCACATTACGTTATGCTAACATCGCAAAATGGAGCCGAGATTATCGTTTGAACAGCAGAAAACGATTTTGAAATGGTATTGGAAAACCGAGAATGTTGCTGGAGTTCAACGACAATGGAAATGTGTGTAAAGATTAGAGTCACACGAGTAACAATTGCAATTGCATGCATTTGAGAAACATTTTAGACTTGTGGTACCATATCCGATGTTTACAACGGAAGATCTGGGAGACCTCACACAGCAACAAGCCCCGCATCCTTGGCTATGGTTTTGGAATGTTTTGAGCACTCACCGCAGAAATCTACAAAGCAATGTGCCAATGAGACTGGGATTAGCGGAACTTTTCATCCCAAGACTTTTGCATGCATTAAATGAAGATGACCCTGATCAGAATGCAGTACTGTGCTTGGTTTCAGAACATGGTGCAAGAGGATGATACCTTCATAGGGAAAGTTGTTTGGTCCGATGAGGCAAAAATTTAAGCTGAATGGAATTGTTAACCGGCATAACTGTGTCTACTGGTGTGCGGACAATCCACGTGTTTTTTGGAAAAGGTGTTAATTTACCTGGAATTAATGTTTGGTGTGGGTTGTCATCTGAGGGTCTAATTGGACCATTCTTTTTGGAAGAAACGGTAACTGGTCAAGTGTACCTGAACATGATGTGCACATCTGTCTTACCCGCCATTGATACACTATGGAAATGAGGAATTTTACTTCCAACAGGATGGTGCACCATCACATTACCACTGAAATGTACCTCAATAACAATCTTCCATGCCACTGTATAGGACAAAGAGGTCCAATTAAGTATTGTTGTGCAGTTTCTATACCAGAATTTGCTGGAACATGTTTTGGAGACTATTGTCTCCATCATCAGCTGTAGTGTCCTATTCTTAAACAGCACACATGGTTGCTACATCATTGTTTTCATTATATACATATAAACATCCAGTATATACTGAATGCAGACCCTCAACAGGCAGATAAGGTGTTACAGATTCTCACATCCCATGACAAAATGTTGGCTAGAAAAGGTGATGGGAGCCTATCCAGGCCATTCCTGTCCTCTGCTGTTAAAAAGTATCGTCTAATACAAAACAGTTATGGCCAGTTCAGACTTGTGTCAGGGAAGTGTATTCATCTATGGCTTCTTTGAGGATGTTGATAGATTGTAACCAATTTTGTGTGTGTAACAAGCTTGTCTTTTGAAATGCTGGGTTACAAATTCTTGACCAAGTTGTTGGTGAAGGCTGTTTTTATACCTTGGATTATCCTCGCAATATAAAGTGCCAATTTTCCAGGTGGTATGATGGATGTTATTGATGATTGGCCTCATGCTTCTGCCTGTTTTGTGGATTTTGGGTAGGTCATACATTGTTGATACTCTTGGGCTGTTTACCTTCATGTATTGAGGTTAAGATTCTGGTATTATTTTCCTCTTTTTAATAGCATCATCAATGGCTTTGGTACATTTGCTCGTATTGTATTCAATTTGTAACTACTCGTTTCATTACCTTTGAGAAGTTCTGCATTTTTTCCCATATAATTGTCCTCAAGAATGACAATTTTTGTTTGCTTTATTAGCCTTTGATGACATCTTTTTCCTTAGGGGTTTTTGTTATCTTTCTGCATGACCAGTTCTGTTGATTTTCAGCCCACTTAAAATATTCACACACCTTTTTCTTTCTAGATGTATATCATTGTCATCTGCTATGTATTCCTAACTGAAAAATCTGATGCAATGCATTCAGATGACCTTCTCTACCCTCTATAGCTTACTGATGGGTATACAGATTACTCTTACAAAAGTTTGTTTCTTTTCTACTTCATTTTAATGCAAATAAATCTTTGCAGAAATAGCTGCATTACGCAATTCATTTTATATACAAAGGGAATAACAATATCACATGTTTAAGAACTAGATGCTATACACTGGCCTTAAAATTCCATACTATTGCCACGTCATTGCAAGAAACAACTAAATGTTGACAGGACTTTAAATGACCAAGTATTGAACAATTTGAATCATTAATAACAGATGTCTCGGAAATGGCTGATGCCACAAAAAGGTTACTCAAAATAAATGGTGTGTTTTAAAGAGGTGTACATTTTCATCTATTGCTTAACATTTACCATTTATACACGATTATACAAAATTGCTCCTTAACGAAGAGGACTTTGCAAGCTATTTCCAGAAAATTCAAGATATAAATTTTATTTACCATGTAAATATATTTAATGTATGATATTTTAATCAAAATGGTTAGAACTGTTGTTTTCAAAAATTTAAAAAAATCTTCCATGTAAAGGGTAGTTTGGGATGGGGGAGTTTTCTTGAAAATCTTTGTGTCGCATCTTTGGAAGATACTGAACTACAGTAGGAACGATGGTTGTGTGCCGGTGAAGGCTCAATGCGCACTGGTTATCTGTACAGTGAGCGAGCCCCCAATTCTCGGGCATGCGCAGTAAGTGCCATCGCTTTAGTCGAGCGGCAGCAGTAGTTCGAGTAACATCTCTCTTGTCAGCCGCCTGCTACCTTGAACGCTGTGTTTATAAATTAGTCAATATGTTTCTACAGGCGTCATTTCAGTTTCTGCATTGGGGGGGCCAAGATTGCTTGGAGCAGTTTCACAAATGTTCATGTGGATTGTAACGATATATATAATGTTTTATTTCTTAAATGTGAAATATTGCTATTAATAGTACAATTGTAATGCGTGTTTCATTTGGTAGAGCAATAATGTTGCTCGTAACCTAGGGGAGGGGGACAATTGACCCCCTGCCCCCCCTAAATGACACCCCTGTGTTTCTGTAAACTTGGATTGCATATAGTTATTGCATATTTTGGTGTGTTTATTAGAGGTTCTTGCCTTCTGCGACGTTTTATGTAAAAATAACAAAGGTTAATATAACACAAAATCATGGGGATAAATACAAAGAAATTGCTAATGGAAAATCTAATCCCTACCTTGCCTCTCAGATCTGTCTTGGTGATGGATAACGCGCCGTACCATAGTGTGCAGTTGGAAAAAGGCCCCATCGCCTCAAACCAAAATACGATGCAGAACTTGCCCCATTCTATGAAAGGATGCTAAGTTTGGAGCTTTACAACCTAAGTAAGGGTCAAAACCTATTCCAAAAATTTACGTTGATAGTTTGTAGGCCATGCACACAATGTTCTCCGATTACCGCCCTAGTTTTCAGGGCTTACTCGAGTAGAACTCATCTGGGCTGATATAAAGCAATGGGTAGCTTGGTAGAACACCCTTTTAAACTACATATGTTATTGATTAAGCTTAGCTAACAACATGTTGAGGACATTAGCGTAGAAAAGTGGGAAAATGCCTCTCAACACATTAAGTAGGAAGACAAATACATTGAAGAACAACAAGGCCTGTTTGAAAATGTCTTAGAAGGTTCTGTAAACCAGGTTAGGAAATAGTGTGGTGTTGTATGCTTATGTCATATTGTCTTCCAGCAGGCAGGCGGACAGAGAGCTGCCTGGCGTTAGGCATAGACTCTCTTCAGTGCACGAGTAAACAAGGTCATTGGCACAGAACCATCGTTCCTACTGTAAATACCAACTTTGGTGTCTGTCCGACTTTTTGTTTTTGAGTTGTGAAGTTCAAGACAGACACACACAAGGACCTTTTTCTAAAATAAATATTTTTTTTGTATTCAGAGTGTATTTCTGGTGAAATCTCGGTATCAAATTTTTTGGGTGGAGTGCAATACCTTCTCTGCCTACTACGTACACGGTAGAGAAAGTAAAAATCAATGCTAGGTTTTAGACCTTATCAGACCTAGAAA
Source organism: Deroplatys truncata (assembly GCA_030765065.1). Lineage (NCBI taxonomy): Eukaryota > Metazoa > Arthropoda > Insecta > Mantodea > Mantidae > Deroplatys > Deroplatys truncata. The sequence goes on from CM060986.1 coordinate 28,550,847, forward strand.
TTTAAATCTATATTTTGTTTTTAATCACTCCTTATTTGGCTACTGTTGCAGGTGAAACGATATGGAATTGTTATAAGTTATCAGAAAAACAGAATTGGCGCACAAGACTCTAAGATATCTGACCTCACAGCGAAGCTGAAAGAACAGGATGCACAAATAACAGAAATGAAGCGTCATCTAGAGGAGTGGGATCACAAATTTGGTGACCTTGTTGCAGAGCTTAGTCGTGCACGAGAAGAAAATAACCCCATAGCGGAGCTAAGCCGTTCACGAGAAGAAAGTAGTAATACCATAGCTGAGCTAAGCCACGTACGAGAAGAAAGTAAACCAATAACAGCTGAGCCTGAGTGCAATGAAGTCAGTAGCAGAAGCTCACCAGACTGCATTACGTCACCGGACTTTGACACAAGAGAAAGTCAAGCCATCAAGAGGTGTTCTCATGTCCATGCTCCTATAAAGGCAAAGAGGAGGTGCCCATAAACTGAATTTATTGTAAATATAACACAGTATAAACTTAACTGTATTAAAAATACATTTGTATTTCATTTATAAAAAGACAGGAAATTAGAATGCCTTGTTTTTATGTTCTCATCTGTGGAGAATTAAGCATGTATATTTACAATTTGTTACATGTTTCCACTTAGAGACATGTTTTTCATTGGGTGCAAGTGACCCTTAAAGACCTTATTGAGTTATTTTTATAACTTTTCTAATTAGATAGTAGAGAATAATGCTGTGCATTCATTAATATTTATTAATTCCCCTTTGTAAATAGCAACCTTGGTTTGAAATAAGTTTTCATTCCATTATTAAGAATAAAGTATTATGTTTGGATTACAATAGATTGAACAACCTATTGAGATACAGCTGTGTTTTGTTTGCAGCAATTGATATTTTCTATTTCCATAAACAGATCTGTCCAAGAAGCATCCAGCCATTTGAAATTAAAAATATAATATACAGTAGCACTTACGTTCTCTTGGCATCTTGCACATCTATAGTGTTCCTTTGACTTTTCACACACACTGAAAGGTCTTTCACCTGCCAGCAGCAATCTTATGCTCCTCTTAACAAAGTCAATTTACATCCATAGCTATTTCGAAAAGCTAAAAACACTGTAGAGTTGAACTGGAACTCAATCACCAGAACTTTTTCTTGTAAAGGAATCTCTCTCTGAGGCATGAGTTGGAGGGGTGCACATTATCACTACACGAATGTCATATAGGTATTGAAAAAATATTGTTCTTGCTTCAAGATTCACAACAGGGGGTTAATGAAATGTGTTTTTTATATTAAATATGGAAATATATACAGAGAAAACACAAGCAGTGCTTGGCCCATCCAGTGATTAATGATTGTGCACTTTTATATAAACACCCAAAACTATAAGAGCAGTTGAATACATTGGAACATATTTGATTCCTTCATTTTTCTGTTACGCCAATGAAGTAACTCTAGTTCTGTTAGCTCAGAAATTTGTATGATCATCTTTGCTATATTCCAGCTCAAAATAGCAATGTGAAATAGAAAAGACAATTTCATATTCAGTCTAATCACACTCATCTATCAACAGCTGTGCACATTTCAGCACTGACAACATGAGAGTATAGCATCTGTGCCATATCCATATGATTTTTCACATCCATGTTGATCAACTTTATCAATTGTTTTCATAGCATAAGGCGTGGCTTAATGGTTTTGTTAGCGGCTTTTATACTAAGGATCCATGGTTGATTCGAGGATGGTGATGTTAGGTTGCCTCTATCCAGGACTTCACCTCTGACTAGCTCTTGTTAACTATCTCTAGGGCCCACCATGGTTTGTAGTCTACAGTAAAAGCTTTAGATCCCTTCGTTCTATCTTACTGTTGTTGGCAATGGACTCTGCCTGCAGGATGCCTCCATCAAATAATTGTAAGATGGCATAGACAGTAGGATCTGTGGTTCACATTTGGGAGCTCTCAGGTTGAAATCCTGTGTATCGGTCAGTCTGACTGTGGTTTCCCTCAATCACCAAGGTAATACTGAAGGTATTACTAGATTATGTATTTAATACCTAATTTTATAATAGTTTATTACTGGATAAAGGTAAATACTGTATTGGGTATTTAATACCATGACAAAAGTTCCGCTTACAGAAGAAAATAAATAAAAATAAAATGATTCTGAAAACCCATCTATGAAAAAGTACATATAATACAGGAATGTGACTACATAACTAAGGTCATCTGTCCAGCATTGAAATGACTATGTGTACATTCAAAATGTTCCATGATCCCAAAGCTTACATTCTGGCAAGAGCTTAATAGCTACATAACAGATGGTACAGGAAGGTCACTACAAAACTAAGCCCTTCTATCAGAAACTTCCTGAAGCAGACCTTATAGGAAGGCAACTATGCAACTGAGTCCATCTGTCAGCATACTCTCAGGTGATCAAACAAAGCTATAGTAACCATTGTGATATGACCAAAAAATTGAAGTGATGTTTACAACGAAAATTACTTATGCAATTTTGTAATAACGAACAGTTTGAGTTTTTTTTTATTATTATTTATGGACGCTCTTTAACTATGGTCCTTAGCTTCCCATTGTATATTGGGCGTGAAAGAGCGGTAATTTTGCTCAGAGGCCTCTTTATCAGGCTTGAGGTTCTTTTATGTGCCCTAAATCTACAACACAGGACTGCCAGCTTTACTTCCCTTCAGAAGGAAGCCATGCTATGGATGTTTACACCCGAAAAAAATCCATCAGGTTTGAACCTGCGACCTTGGGAATTGGAGGCTAGCATGGTACCACTAGACCACGGAGATGATATTGAGAATTGTCTATTTAAGGCATTTGTCCATAATGGCTGCACAGAAACAATGAAATAAGGGTGGTTTTTGAGGTGTGTTATTGCTGAACCCATTGTTGAGCTGCTGGAAGATTTGCTGCAAAGAATGATATCAGCAGTAACAGGAAGAGAGCCCCAAATGCTTTAAGCCAGAATCTTTAGGAGGGCAGAAAATTCAGAATAATTGGGCAGCTATAAAATGGGGAAAACTAGTTCAGTTGAGTGGGCACAAGTTTAGATATTGAAAGCCAACAGCAACATGAGAGCCCAGTTTAAACCAAGCTAGTGATTGTTGTGTTGTTAAGGTACAGATTACAGATCTGTCCAACATTAAGCCTGAGTACAAGAGCATGTTTTATTTGGGGCATTGAAATTTCAGGCAGCCCATTCTTTTCTGAGCTAGTTGTACGAGAATGGGGCTTTAAAATAAACAGCCAAGAAATAGCATAAGTTACACTTAATGCAAAGCTACATTTGTATCTGGAAACATGTAACATTAATAAGCTTCTAATGTTCTTTACACTGCCATAATGTACGAGATTACAATTATATTGAGCTCAAATATAACTTAATAGAATACTAATGCTTTGTGTTATAATATTAACTTGCAAAATAACTAATATGAAGAGCTGTAGGCAAATGTATGTTAATTCACTGTTTTTTGGAAACTTATTTCATTACCATTCAACTATTTTATGATGTTACTGTGACCTAAGCCTTAAGGTGCTTATAAACTGCTAAAAATAAATCATCAGTATTATCGATTTTGTTTTCAACATATTGCCGAGAGTTCTTCATACATCTCCACTGCTGCAACCACTTAAAAAAATGTTGTGTTCCATTCACATGACATTCTACAAACTATTCTTACAAGATTTTATTCTTCTCCCTACTTCTTGTTAATAAACATTCATTACACATTTACATATCCGTTGTAGGTATAAGAAAATGCAGCAGGTAAAATGATAGTTGAGATTTTTAAAAAGCAAATGGCTTTGAAATTCTATGCTCTTTGCATGACCTCAAGAAAAAACAAATATTACCACTTTTGGAAAAAAGTATAAGTATTTAAACAGTGACAAAGAATATCTCAGAAATGGTTAATGCCACAAAAAATATCTATTTCACGTAAATTTTGTGCTTTAACAAGATCTACATTTTTTTTTGTTTGTTGTTGCAAGATATTGCCAATCTCATATGGTTTATCTATTACACAAAAGTCATGATAATGAAGAGACTTCACAGGCAATTCCCAAAAAATTTAAGCTATAAATTTTGTTTTTTATGAAAATATCTGAAATACACAGGAGTTTAATAAAAATAATTTGAATTTTTTTGAGAAAATAAACAATTGAAATATTTCCATGTGAAGGATAGTTTGGGGTGGGAAGGTTTTTTTTGAAAAATCTTTGTCAAATCCTTGGAAGATGCTGAGCCTAAATACCAAATTTGGTATGTAACTGACTTCATTATTGAGTTATGTTGTTGACAGACAGACAGACACACACGCAGACCTTTTCCTAAAAATGTTCTTTTTTATTTGTTCATCAAAATGTGTATTTCTGGTAAAATCCTGGTATCGATGGGTGAAATGCAATATTTCCTATGCTCACTATTGTATAGTTTATCTAATGACTATATCATTTAGCCTACTGTATCATTCTCCTACCTACAATGATAGTGTAAATGCTTAATTAGAGTTTACCTCGATTAACAAGAAATAGAAGAATAAGCTCTCATAAAAATTGGGTTACAAGAGTGAGTAGAGAAAGTCATGTGAATGTAACATCAGATTTTGTTCACGAGCACCTGTAACCCATGGATAGAATTGTTTTCAATGTTGCAATATAAGCAGAAATTACTACAGGATGCTACACTAACACATGCAAAATATAAAAGCATGCTATTATAGCATACATTATTCAGACTCAGCCAAGTAAAAAAAAGTGCTTCTATGCCAAACAAACTGCCACCTCAGCAATGTAATATTTTTTCACACAAGCACATGTACATCATTGTATACACATGAATATTTTACAATTGCTCATGTTTTCTGCATTACAGATTTGTATACCAAATCAGTTCTATTTAATTTTATGAAGCTTTCGTCATGTCGTCAAAATCCTGCATTTTGCTGATAATGCCTTTATTTATGGACAATATTAATAAAGCATTGAGTCTACTGTTTGGCATTGTATTCCTTGTGCACTTAACATTACAAAGCTCCTCACTGAACTGAAAGACATTTCCAAGTTTGGGTGCAGATACAAGCATGTGCAAAGTCCTTTCCCAACTTGGCTACATACCTGTTAATGGAACAACCTGCCGTTTCGAACTACATGCTGTATAAAAACAGCACTTCTACCATCTAAACTAAAAACATAATGGATTACGTCATTCACCAGGGACAGTCCCTTATAAAGGTGCACACCCCTTTAGAAATTCTTAAGGTATTAAAGTAACGTTTATCTTGTGAATTTTAAGACACTTTTATTTTTAAAATGTGAGAAAACATATACAGAGAGAACCAAAAAACTACGAACCGGCTGCACCGTGTTTTTGCTGCCTGCGTTGCCATCTGCCGCTATTACAGAAAGGCATGGATGAAACTATACAGCATTTTTAAAACTACTTTTAAAGGCTTTACTTACCAACTTTATGAAAGGAGATGCTGAAACTGGCCGTCGTTGTCCATACATTTTTGGCACTTCTTTAGGAAACTATCCATCACTCACCGTAGTTCACATTGAGAAATGCTGGCAATTTTCTGGCGGATATTTTGTTTTAATTCTTCCAGCATGTGTGGCTTTGTCCTGTACACTTTATGTTTTAAGTTACCACAGAGATAGAAATCACAGGGGGGTTAGGTTGGGGGCTACAAATCTCTACTAATAATTCTGTCCTCAAACACACTTTCAATTGTTGTCATCAAAATATTGGCCGTATAAGCTGTTGCACAGTCTTGTTGAAAAAAGGCAAAATCAAGCTCCGTGTCTGTTAATTCTCTAAAAACAGGGGGGAAAATTGTATTCATGTATGCATGGGCCCCCTTCTTTCCTAAAGAAGTGCCATAAATGTATGGAAGACAGTGGCCAGTTTCAGCATCTCCTTTCATAACATTGATAAGTAAAGCCTTTAAAAGTAGTTTTAAAAATGTTGTATGGTTTTATCCACGCCTTTCTATGATAGCGGCAGGCGGCAATGAGGACAGAAGAAACACTGTGCAGGCGGTTTGAAGTCTTTTGGCTCTCCCTATAGTATTCACATAAAAATTGAGTCTTCTATCCATGTTAAATCATATTTTTTTTTGCTTAGGAATGATTTCAAATTAAACAAAGCATCCTTAGTTACAACATCCACCTGCTGGGTGCCTCCACCTCGAAATGCATTCCAATCATTGCTTGATGGAATGAGGTAACCCCTGATGGTCATATATGGCAAGCGTTGAGATGCAACAATTAGTTACAACATGCAGAAACAATATTAAAAATAGTTGAACATCTATGCCCGACTCAAATATGAAATTTGTTTTTTGTGGATAGTGTCTAGGGAATATAGCCCACCCTGTGCTATCTTGCCATTCTACACCCATAATGATACTCACTCTGCTCATTTTACATGCATTGTTGTAATTTGAAGCACTTCACTTAGTTTCTGTTTAAGTAGCTGCCCCATGTCCGAGATGTTTCTCACTGTAGTTACTCTGTGAACCACCTCCTCCCTGACAGTATGCTGGCAGGCCACAACAATGCACTCAATCATCTATGCAGTGATCTTCATTTTAGAAGATTAAAGACAATGGTATAATTTAATAATTTGGGAAGAATTTGATTTGATTACTGAATTATACACCACTAACACTAATAGCCGGGAACATGTTTCAGAGGTCCATTGTCTTTGTTTTCAACTGCTGATTTGCATGTAGGTGTGTTGTAGCCCTCTTGTGGTGGTTTCTGGAACTTGCTCAAAAATATTTAGGTGGAATTTCAAAATTAAAAACTCTGTCTTTGTTTTTCCAAATCTAGATTGGCTCCCAGCTAGTCAGCTCTTATTGCTTTGTTAATAAGAGTATAGAAGTGGGATTTACATAGCAAGTTTTAGTCCAGAAATGATAGACCATTGCTGATTTTTACTACCTGAAGAGTTTCATTAGCTCTGATTTCCACATTCCTCTGTTGAATTATTCATATGCTGTTGTAGCACTCAATATCATATAAGCCAAACTTTTAAGTTCTGTAGAATGGTGTCCTTTGTTCCTGAATTCAAAACGTTTTTCAAGGAAAACCGACTGTGTTGACCTACATCAACAATGAATCAGCAACTTCAGCCCACATACAGCATGTGTGAAGGAACTATTAATTATTATCGATTGACCTAATAGTGGTTAACTGTGAAGCCCAGGACTTAAAGTACTTACAATGTTATAAAACACCGTTGGGGTATATCTCAAAATGAATTTGAGAATACTTGTGCTTTACCAGAAAAAAGGTGAGCCAGTTGGCAAATTTAATGTCATACTAGTATGTTGCTATGATAGCACAATGACACATTAAGCCAATGGTCCTCGGTTCAAATCCTGACTATGGCATTGAATTTTTTCAGTCTGATTCTCCCTTTCCAACAAATGAGCAGTTGAACACAGGTTGAAAATGGAAACAATTGATCTCCTAGTTATTAGTGTAAACTATGTATAATGGTCACTAATTGACTCAAATTGTTCCCAAAATTATCTAGTAATGTGTTATACACATTCTTATTACCTGTATGATTTGCAGCACATTTAAAGATATTGCAACCACGTATTATAAACTGTTTCAAAATCAATGTCTTAATTTCCTATGAGTACAGAGCTAATAGCTATGTATCATCTTAAGACAGATTAAAAATCTTAATGAAGAGATAACCACATACCATAAAAATTCTGATGTGATACATCCACATGACTTTCTCTACCATCTATCGTTTATAAGTGGGTACACAAATTATTCTTACTCAAGCTTATTTTTCTTATCGCATTTTAATCCAAATAAAGTTTGCAGAAACGACTACATTACACATTTCGTTATAGGGAAAGGGAACTCAAATGTTTTAAGAACAGTTCACATATGCTGGCCTTAAAATTCCATACTGTTTCCATGCAATCGCAAGAAACAGCTAAATGTTGAAAGGACTCTTAAGAGAATGACCAAAATATGAACAATTCAAACCTTTAATAATGGATATCTCTGAAACAGCTTATGCCACAAAAATCTTATTTTAAGTAAATTCTGTATTTTAAACAGATCTACTTTTTTGTGTAGCACGTTTTCATCTATTGCTTAACATTTATCAGTTATACAAGATTATACAAAATTCCTTGCGAATGAAGACTTCATAAACTATTCCCCGAAAATTCAAGATATGCACTTTATTTGTCATGTAAATATCTTTCATATATGGTATTTTAATCAAAATTGTTAAGAGCCATTTTTTGGAAAATAAAAATTTTTGAAAAATGTTCCATGTAAAGGTAGTTTGGGATGGGGAGGATTTTGTTGAAATTCTTGTGTTGCATCTGTGGAAGATATTGAACCTAAATACCAAGTTTGGTATTTATCTGATTTCGTTTTTGAGTTATGAAGTTCACACACACACATGGATATGCTTCCAAAAATGCTTTTTGGATTCAGGGGCCTCAAAACATGTATTTCCAGTGAAATGTTGCTATGGAATTTTTGGGTGGAATGCAATAATTCTCCTACTTACTATACATATTAGAGAACGTAAAAATACCTTTAATTATTATGGTGGACTTCAGTGACAGTAATGTGGCATAATAATTTGGTAATTTTTGCAACACCTACATCACTTGCTTTTACAGAGCCTTTGTTGGGATGCACTGCCATGTTTCTAACTGGTTCAGTTCTCCCTCCTCTCCATGCACCGGCTAATCAGTTGACACAAAGTCTGTGGTACAGAGATTGATACATTTTGAAACCACATGTTTCAGTGTTATAGTTATTGCTATTAAAATGCTAAAAAAAACCTATAGTTTAGCACACAGAATCTTTGTGTATGATTTCTATGTGACAACAAACTCTTGTGGAGAGGTGAGATGGCAATTTATAAGACAGATTCCCTGCTGTTCATGCATCTCACAGAGAAACTGTTTGTAATCTTGTGAATAGATTTGGGGAAAACAGGATCTATTCTTGATAATAAGTACTCTTGGAAATAAGCACTCAATATTGATTAAATGCTCAAAAAATGGGTTAAGTATGTGTGTTCTGTAACGTTTATCGTTGAATCCTCAATTATAGCCTACCGCACACCAACCTCCTTATCATGTACGTGAATTTCATGATCCAATAAGGATTTTCTGTACTCTAGTATCTACTGTTTTGCATTAAACATCGCCATGTAAGTGAAACCATTGCAAATTTGGGATTCATAACGCCATTGGCAATGCTTTGTAAAACCCAGTTACAAGAATTTCATATAACACATCATCAGACTAGGCTGAAATTGATGCATTGTCATTTTGTGGGGCCTAAATTTAAGAGGCTCTTTGCTGTGGTTTTTGAAACACCATTTCTTATGAGAGACAATGGAGAATTTCTAAGAAGAATGTTCCAATCTTTCTTCTATCTCATTGAGTTTTTCCACACATGGGTGTCTCTATATTTTTTCAGAACTGGCCCCGTTTCTGTCTTTTTTTTTTTTTTTTTTTAACAAGGCGTAGTACAATGGTTTTATGTGGAATGGAAACACCTGAAAATTTTGCTGCAAAATGTCATACTTTTTTACAATTCCTCTTACACTGGACAAGATAAATCTTTTGTTATAATGTAAGCTTTTGTGGTGCCATATTAAGCTAAAATCCTCAACTAAGACATATATCAATGCAGACATCAACAGAGCTCATTGGCAACTACCAGTTGCAATGTCACCATGTGTTGTGTCAAAGGCAGAGAAAGAGAGAGACTGACTAGCAGACCCCATTCACCAGCAATGACAAGAGTTGATGCTGGAACTGCCAAGTGGCACAGGGAATGCCATGAACCACTCTGTATATTGTATATACAAGATGGAAGGTGACCTATGATCATGCTTGAACAGAATGACTCTTTGTAATGATAGATTAAAAAATTCTTAGTGCAGTTTTGCTCTTTTTAAAGTTTTTGGGAAAAAATCGAAAACTGCTTAATATTAACTCTATTTTAAACGAAGATTTGACAAAACTTAAATACTTTTTTCAAATATTTCTTAGAGGAGATTGAGAGATAAATATTTTCTGCATAATACTCTTTGAATTAAAATAGTTTGCATTCCATTATTATAAGCTTTCAAAATTTGTCTCAGTTGAATCTACATCTTAGCCATGAGGCTACACAACATGACAACACTGTAGGATCGAAAGAAGCTTCAGCTGTTGTTTATTGCACTTAAGGCTTGTTTTCGAAACAGTGAACTATCAGTTACAAAATGGCTCACTTTACTAATGCAGAGTATCTTGAAATGCTACTCATTTATGGTAAAACACATCATAATGCGGCAAGAATTTATCGAGAAAGATTTCCAAATAAACAAACAGCACATCATAGGACATTCGTTTTCATGTCAGAAAGTTCTATATACAGAAAGTATCTATCTTCTCATGTTGAAGGAGTTGGTCAAAGAAATGTTGCACAAGAAGAACAAATCCTTCATTTGGTGGAAGATCCTGGAAGGAGCACCTGTGGTATAATTTGCACTATTGGTGTATCCCATTCACTGTTTTGAGAACATTAAAAGAGGAATTGCTTCAGCCTTATCTTACTCAACACATCTAGTATCTCTCTGAAGCAGATTATGCACCCAAGGGTAGCATTTTCCGAATGGCTTCAACAAGGAGGGGACTTTCCCCTTAAAATTGTTGCATGGATGAAGCAACGTTTACCAGAAATGGAGTAACTATCACAATGCATACACAATAAGACAAGACAGCTTTCAGCACAGATTTTCTGTAAATGTTTGGGCAGGAAACATATTAATCAGTCCATGGATTCTTCCTCGGGTTTTGACAGGAGCCAGCCTATTTGTAGTTTCTTCAAGAAACGGTACCAGCTCTGCTTGAGGATGTTCCCCTGGCAATAGAACTGTGTATGGTCATCTATGCAACACCTACATAGAACACTGGATCACTCGGAATGGACCAATAAGATGGCCACCAAGATCGCCAAATCTAAATCCAGATTGTTTTCTTTGGGCAATATGAAAACTTGCATATACATTATAGAAGTGCCAGATTGAATACATTGCAAAAAAGAATACTTCGAGCAGCAGGAGAAATAAAAAACAACCCAGATGTACTTGAGCTTACAGCAGAATTGGAGAAAACGAGGCATGTGTGTTGATGAGGGGTACACATATTGAACAATTTTTCTAAACATTAAAATGAAGTTCTCATTGATTTCTTACTTTTATCTTGCTTTAATTATTCAGTGTTTTATAGTTCACAAAGAAAGGAAGCATTATCTTGTAACTTGGGTTTCTCAAGCTTATCCTTTATAAATAAGTGTTCCTATTAATAATTTGCATAAGATTGTAAATGCTTCGTGAGTTCCATATTCTATATGATATTTAGGTTACATTACAATCATTTGTAGTTTTCTGTTTGTTCATTGCCATAGCAGCAGAAGCTGAAGAACTAAAAGTTAACTTGCTGAATTTGCTGAGTTGCAATATTGTGCAATATAAAATAGTAATAATAGTAAAAAAACTTTCAAGAAATGAAAGCTTTACAGAAAAAAAGTTATTAAGGAAAAACACTCAAAACAACTTCCTCTTCTGTTCCTGTATGTTTCTCATCATATAACTTGCTGGCATTACATGCAATCAAATTAATATATCTGATCTGTGAGGCAACATTATTATATTGAAGAGTATCAAAAGTGCTGCTGTGAAGCTAGGGTTATGTTCATTCGCATGTATTTTAGGTTAGTGTGTAGCATTTCTTAATTCTTTTGGCATTCTTTAGTGCACATAATTATATACCTCTTTTGATGTATACTTCTCTCCCATTGGTTTATTTCATGCCTTCAATACACAACTTCCAGTCAAAACTCAAAAGCCAGATTTTTGGAGAGCTAAACTGCCCTTCACTTACCCTTTCTAAAGTATATTTTAATCCTGCACTTTAATGTTCAAACCTTGAAATGGGACAAGTCACAATTTAATATGAAAATCCTAAAGCAATCAACTGGAAGTCCCTATTTAGATTATGTTAAGAACATGACCCACAAAATTAAGACTGTCTTTATATTTAGCACGGTTTAAGCTATAAAATAAAAACACTATGCACAAATCAAAGTTTACATTTGTGAAAACTGAAAAGTTTGTGTATAATTCTATAGTAAATTTTCCAAATCATAATACACAAGAACTTCGTTTATCTGGTACTCATTAATCCAGATTGATATGTGCATCCTTTGTTAAATACATATAAATACGATTACAATTTTAGTACCCCAGGTAGAGTAGAGATCGCCATTGGTTGTGCCTTCAAGCTAACAATAAGTGCCATCACCATGGTCAGTGTCAAAGAACAACAAAACTAAAGTGTGTTGGATTATGTTTCATTAGTTTTCATGAATCCTGATGGCGATCGTAGACTGCTTTCAATTCTTTTTTCTTCTGCTTTTGCAGTGATCCAAATTTTACTATTGTACATTAAGGTATGTATTCATTTCATAATTTGTTTCTGAATTACCTCCTGTTCCAACTAGTCTGGATAAATAAGATTTTTGTATATTAATAAGTGGACTGTATCTTGAATTGAAATAAACAGTACTCTGCTCATTAGAATGTTATTTTTTTAATGTTTATATTAAAACTGTTAGGTTCTTGCATTTGGTATGAATGTTAATGCTACAATTTACCTGTTGATGTCGTCCTCTGTGGTCTAGGGGTCCTATACTATCCTCTAGTTCCCGGGTTCAAACCCGGCAGAAGGCAATGGAATTTTTTTCGGGGTGTAAAAATCCTTAGCATGGCTTCTTTCAGAAGGGAAGTAAAGCCATTGGTCCTGTGTCATAGATTTACGGCACATAAAAGAACCTCAAGCCTGATAAAGAGGCCTCTGAGCAAAATTTCCGGTATTTCACGCCCAATACAGAATGGAACACTAAGAATCATAGCAGTTAAAGAGCATCCATACATAAAACTCAATTTAATTTAATTTTTACCTGTTGATGATGCTAAACAGTTATTTTTTATGTTCTCTCACACATAGTGGAATTTCCCCAGAATACTGAACTTTTAACCACTTGTATAACATTTACCACTTTAGACTTTTCAGATCAGAAATGAGCACTACTAGCTCAGGGGGAATGTTATTTTAAATTCTAATGGTATTGATTACTCTAAACGTTAACATGCGACTTGCTTTTGCTTCTCAGTAGCCTCTCAGCCTAACTCCACATGAAGTGAAATTATTTCTTTGCTTTCATTGGCTGAAGTGGCATGTTCATTGGTGCAATGTGAAACATCAACTTCTGAGAAAAAAACAATGCACTGTTTCACTCCATAAGGAGTTAACAACACCTGTGAGGATTCCAAGAACCAAAGGCAAGCCATGTTAACTTTAAAAGTAGCACAATCATATGTGAATTCAACCCTCCCCTCATACGACCTAGCCACATGTCTATTTTTAATGAAAACCCCAAGTTGTTAGAAACATTTTTAGCAATGTCGCATATTAGAACATATAACTCCCTCTATCTATATTGACCTGTCTAAACAGTCAACACACACAATATGAATAAAATGCTTTTTCTGTGAAAGACTGTCACATTTTTGCATATTGTGTTTTATTACAATTCATTGCATTTCTCGACTTTGGATAGCAAAAGCAACCTTAACTTAAACCTTACTTTACAGTGGAGTAACCTCTATACATCGACGCACAAAACCTCAAGAAATAAACATTTTGTTGGTTCCTTCTCTCCTCTTTGTTTTTTTAAAGGAAGCAGGAAGATTTAAGAGGTGAAAATTGTAGCTAACAGGGGATACTTGATTGAAATAACTGTCATATTACTTCTTTTATTTGAAACTTTACCTTCTTATGAAGTTACAAAAACTATTTTTTAAAAAAAAAAGGAATAGCTTTTAACATTGTATGTACATTCATTTGCCTGCAACAGTGTCACAAAGTCAACTCACCTCTTTATAACTTGGGAAAAAACTATAAAATACTTCAAGAAAATTGTTTATTCATATTCATAATTGCAATTTACAAATAGAAAATTTATAACTAAGAAGTCCTGAATTAAAAGCCAGTTTACTGAAAGGGGAATAAAAATGCTGCAAGAACAGAACATTCCCCAAAGAAAATGTTCACCATATGCTGTCATTGCTATTACGTTATGGCACCGACAGTTTGCCAATCAAGGATTTGATGTCACGCTCACTTCCGATGAAAGAGATACTGCGTTACAGAGCGGCTACACAGTCATGTGTGACACACGAGCACCACTTTATGACATGAAGCAAGCACATGAAGGCTACTTCATGTTACACAACCACTTGATCCTTCGTCAGTTGAAAACCCCGTTTCACCTTGCCACTTTTACTTCAGGCCTTTACTTTTGTTGTGATAACTGTTCTACAATGCTGCTCAACAGCTCCTGATTTTTTGTTAGACGTTCTATATTTTCATGTAAAGATGAGGTTAAAGCATCTACAGAATCTGCAATACGCTGAAGTAGCTTTAGTTGTGCACTTTCTTGTTGCAGATGATTGCTGCCAACCATTTCTGCTCTGGAAAAGAAATCAAGTTTTCATCCTTTAGCATGTTAAAATAGCTTGTTCTAAAAAATGCTTAAATAAGTTCTCGGAATTCAAAGTTTAATACTTCAAAATAAATCTTATGCATTTACAATACTTCTTATTTTTAGTTTTTACCACGTACCTGGTAAGTACCCATTGCATTCTATATAAAATTTTGATACCGAGATGTCACCAAGAAATGCATGTTTTGAGACTCCCTAAACAAAAAAGCTGTTTTAGAGAGAGACAGTGAGTGTGTGTGTGTGTGTGTGTGTGCATGTGCATGCATGTGTGTGTCAAATCAATAACTAAAAAATAAAAAGTCTAATAAATACCATACTTGGTATTTAAGTTCAGTCATCTTCCAAAAATGTTACATGAAGAGTTTCAAGAAAATTTCCCCATTCCAAACTACCCGTTACATGGACATTTTTTGCGAAATGTTTTCTCAATAATGGCTGTAACGAGTTTGATTAAAATAATCTAAATTTAAAATATTTACTTGATAAATAAAATGTGTATTTTGAATTCTTTGGAAATAGCCTGTGAAGTCCTCTTTTCTTCAAAGGTACTTTGTATAACTGGTAAACCATATTTACCAGACCAAATCTTACTACATAAAACATGCAGACCTCTTTAAAACACACAATATATTGCAAATAACTTTTTTTGAGACATCAGCCATTTCCAAGATATCCATTATAATTTGGTTTGAAAATGTCAATACTTTATCATTTTTCTTTAAAATGCTGTTCCTATTCAGTTCTTTCTTGAAATGTTATGGAATGAGTTAGTATGGAATTTTAAGGCCAGTATAAAGCAATTCGCATTTAAACATCTGACTATCAATTCAGTTTCCTCTATTCCTCTTGTACCTACAACAAAATGTGTAATGAAACTACATCTGCAAAGGTTTATCTTCCTTAACATGAAGTAGATAGAAAAGAAGACAAGAATGAAAGGGCTTCAATATGCACATGCGGCACATTGTTGCCGCTTTTTGTGTCACCAAAGTATTGCTGGATTCTTCAATCTTGACCCTCCCCATGATCGCATTTCCTGTAGGGGCATCAATGCAACATTCCATCAGCTCATATTCAAATGAAATCATGCAAAACAATGGGGATTGGTGGAATGGTAGGCATGTAACCTGCAGTGATAAGTAAATTATGTTTATTCATTCATTATCTGTTTACCCTCCTCTTATGTAGGACTTACAGGTGGGTGCCTGGGGTCAGAGGCCCGTCGAGGAGCAGACACTCATGGATCAGACAGAATATCCAGGATGGGTGATCAGCCCGATGCCTGGTATGGGATGAAGGAAGTAGAAGAAACGAAATGTTGGTGAAATGGATGAAAGGAAAGGTGATGATGGAGCAGTTGGTGGAATGAATGGCGGGGGAAACCGGAGAACCTGGAGAAAACCTGCCCAGATGCCGCTTCATCCACCACAAATCCCACATGCAGGTCCCTGGGATTGAACCTGGGCCGCCTCGGTGGGAGGCGAGCAGTCTAACCACTCGGCCACAGCGCCGCCTTAAGTAAATTATGAATGAATTTAATTTAGCTGAAGCACCACACTATTTTGTTTCTGCAGTTGACCAACTTGGTTATTCACTTTCAGCATTTACATTTACTTACTCTGGTGACCAAATGCAAATCCAACAGAACTTAACATGTGAGATATTTTCTTCAGTCTAACGCAATCAAACTGTATATCACACAACTAGTTTGTTTCATTTGATGTGTTGGATTATGTTCAGCTATGATATTAAATAAAATATGAGTGGAGTGTAGAACTGTTTTGAAATTAAATTAAATTGAGTTTTATTTATGGACGCTCTTTAACTGCTGTGGTCCTTCGTAAATCTACGACACGGGACCACTGGCTTTACTTCCCTTCCGAAGGAAGCCATGCTAAGGATTTTTTACACCTGAAAAAATCCATTGCCCCCCGTCAGGTTTGAACCTGCGACCTTAGGAACTAGAGGCTAGCATGGCAACCAGTACACCACGGATGATGACACTATTTTGAAATGAATGATACTAATAGCAACAGAGTGGTGGTGAAATACATTGTTGCCCAATACACCAAATATATAGAAGCATGTTACATCTTTACACAGAGTGAAGTTTACAGAACCTCCATTGGAAAAACAATCTACGAGTTTCCTGCCACTGTGAGAACCCGATGATGCAACACCTTAAAATGCTAGTGTCCATTTATATACACTCCTGTATCTTCAACGTCCAGTAAAGTAGTGAAATGTACATTCAGTTAAGAATATAATTATTTATTACATAATAAGGTAAACTATTAGCACTATCGTAGTGGCCTGAATATAAAATAGACTTATACATAAGAAAAGTCTGTATTTTTCGAATTTGTTTGCAAGAAAAATTACCTAATGCAATTAAAAAATATTCACAATATATTGGAAAACCTGGTTTCACTTCCCTGCCCAAATTGACTGACAAACATATGTCAATCTTGTGAAATTTCCCTGTCTTTGGTCCTCTGAAGGCTTTCCCCATTAAACTTCTCAACTTTACTCCATCATACATTACACAGAAACATTGAACTTCATCGTAGCCTGTACATTATAAGACATTTTGCCTTGCACAAAATCTGTAATTTGAATTCACATCATAACTTCATCTCTCTCTTTTATTCACCTGGCATGATAAAGACACTCTCCTTTCTAGACTGACAAAAACCGTATGTATCAATGCAACAGTGTCAAGACAAGCAACAATAGATCATGTTGGAAGTAATCGTCAACGCTTGAGAAATTTAAATTTATTTGTGACCTTGAGCTCAGCTGCAATGTGTAAGTTGGCTCCCACTGCTCAAGCTAGTTCATGAAAATGAGTATCTTTTAATATTCGGCTGCACATATAACATGATTACGGTTCTTAAAAGCACATTTTAAGGTAAAAACACTAGTTATATTTCGGCCAATACGGTTTTATTATTACATTTTGACAAGGAATATATAATCTATAGTTTTATACAAATTGAAAGAAAATCTGTAGCAATTGAAAAATGCAAAACAGCAACAGTTGCAGAATTAACAAATAATACAAAATTTGTTATATTGAAAACTAATAATAATGCCATAATTCAGCAAATGAACTACTGTCTTTAGTCATTTTCATAAAGCAAGTATGAGTATCAGTATTGGTACAGGATATCAAGAATATGATATCATCCAATCCCGACTCAAAACTAAAACAAAAGAGCCTTATGTCTTTAAAGCTTGCTTTTTCTATCTATTTCCTGTTAAGCATGATAAATATTGACAGGATTAGCTTCAATAGATTCACAGAAGCATATGGAAGACTTGGACAAGTCAAATGTTTAAAAAGCAGGTCACTATATCCTGGGCTTGGTATTGCCATAGACCACTACTATGCTTAAGAGCCTCTGCAAATTTCAGATTCTTATGGGACTAAGCAAATGGAAGAAGTTTCTGATTGCTGATGGCAGAGGCACTGCTCTCTTGAGCTTGCTTGAGTTTTTGGTGTTATGTTTGAAGTAGGTGGTAATTATAACTACATTACTCCAGCTCTCCTTTGGATTGTCAAGAGACAATATAAAGTTTTAACATATATTAGGTAGAGGAGTAAAGGCATGATATACAAATTAACAGGACCATGATCCAATACAACATTCCAAGCAAGTCACAATTACTAAAATACTTTTCATGCTCCTTCCAGATGGGCCATTGCTTGTTTAATAGCAGTTTAATACTTTGGCATTCCTGTTTGGCTTAAGTATGAAAGTTGGGATTTATTAGACATTTTATTGGTATGCATATACACATTTAGATGTCATGAATGTGTTCTTATGACCTATTTTGTATTACTTTGACACTTTACTGAACAAAAATTAAAATAAAGAAATAAATAATATTATATGTATAATGTATATTATGTATAATATAATAATGTATATTATTCCTGACTTAAATACTCACCCATTGCTTGTGGTCTGCGTTGAAACTGTCACTAATGGTTCAAAATCTTCCAAATCTTCTGCAATTTAAAAGAGGAAAAATAGCATTAAATAAAGACATTTGGAAATGTTTACAGTGTATTTACAAATGGGAATGAATCGATTAGCACTAATTTGTAACCAACTGCATAACCTTGTGTAGACTCAGAGAAGGTAAAACATTATTGCCTATATCAGGACTGCTGCTGAGCAGATGCCTAAATACATGTTCAACAGTCACTCTATATAACAATTTATCATCATAATGAGAACAGCTAACACCATGAAGACAAAGTTAACAAAAGCAAAGCAATTTTCTATTGGTTGTAAGATACAGATTTAGTGTGAATTAGGGTATTGCACATAAGCACCCAGTTTTCTCAGTATCATAGGAAAAAATAATTCCCACATATAACTCACATTAATTTGTGGCAAGATGTCCTAAGTATGATCATAAGTTTTTAAGTTTAAAATTCCTGTGTAATATGGCTGCAGAACATGAAGGTGAAATAACCGCCAACATCTCCCACTCTCAATTTCAAAATTTCTGTCCATTGTTGCCAGCTGTAGTGGAAATCAAACAATTATGGTAGTTAGAATACGAACTGTCAAATTAGAAAGTGATTTAAAACTGGAAGTAGTATACAGTGAAGTGAAATGGTCATTTTAAAGAGCACTATTTGAGTCGAATTTACACTTAACTGCTTCACTAACCTTTGTTGCTATATAGCAAGTTTGTTTTTTGAAGTTGGATTTCCTCTGCTAGACCAAAGATGAACTTAACTATGTTGGCCTCAGAGGGAATTTTAAAATTCATCAAATCAGCTTAGTGTTTTTTTATAACGATCTTCTCTCATGTTTCCAGATCTTTATGATGTTGGGCATGTTTTAAAACATAGGCGCCATTTTCTATGTTGTGGCTGTGGTTCCAAAAGTGTTCATATAGACAACCATATAAAAGCCAATAGTTTCAGCTCAGTGAACCACAGTGGCCTCATACACACATTATTATGTATTCCTTTAAACAGAGCAGGATACAACAAAGAATATGAACAAACAGTGAAAACAGCAGAAAACAATGCCTTCTGAAAAAGATTAGTTGACAAGGAGTAACAGAATATTAAAAAGAAGAAAACAGTTGCAGATAAAACCATATACCGACACACCTTGAGCTATGAAAAGGTTTCAAAGGATTTTCTACAATTAAAACATAGTTCTGGTCCCATATAACAAGTATAATATTAAAGAACCTCATATGCTACATTCACACAACCTTCTCTACCCTCTATCGCTTATTAGTGGATATACAAACTAATCTTATTATTTTTCTATCTACTTCATTTTAATCCAAATAAACCTTTGCAGAAATAGCTACATTACACATTTTGTTATACATACAAAGGGAATGGTGATAGTCAAATGTTTACAAACTGGACGCTATATGTTGACCTTAAAATTCCATACTGTTTCCATGCAATCGCGAGAAACAACTGAATGATGAAAAGTCTTTAAAGAACGACCAAGTAATGAACAATTCAAACCATTAATAATGGATATGGATATCTCAGAAATTGCTGAGGCCACAAAAAAGTTATTTGAAATAAATTGTGTGTTTTACAGAAATCTACATTTCTTGTGTAGTAAATTTTCTTCTTCTTTTATTTATGGACGCTATTTAACTACTATGATCCTTAGGGTCCCATTCTATATTGGACGTGAAAGACAGGTAATTTTGCTCAGAGGCCTCTTTATCAGGCTTGAGGTTCTTTTACGTGCCGTAAATCTACGACACTGGACCACTGGCTTTAATTCCCTTCCAAAGGAAGCCAGGCTAAGGATTTTCACGCCCGAAAAAATCCATCGCCCTCCGCCGGGTTTGAACCCGCGACTTTGGGAACTAGAGGCTAGCATGGTACCACTAGTCCACGGAGGATGACGACAAATTTTCTTCTATCACACGTTTACTAGTTATATAAGATTATACAAAATTCCTTTTGAATGAAGAGGACTTCAAAAGCTATTCCCAAAAATTCAAGATATATGTTTTATTTGTGATGTAAATATCAATATATGGTATTTTAATCAAAATCATGAGAAGCATTTTTTAAAAAATCAAAATTTTGGAAAAATGTTTCATGTAAAGGGTAGTTAGGGGTAGGGAGATTTCCTTGAAATCACATCTTCAGAAGGTACTGAACCTAAATACCAAGTTTGGTGTTTACCCGAGTTTTCGTTTTTTGAGTTATGCTGTTCACACACACATGGATCTTTTTTCTAAAAATGCTCTTTTTTTATTCAATGGTCCCCAAAACCTCCGATGAAATCAGGGTATAAAATTTTACCACTATGTACGTGGTAGAGAATGTAAAAAACCTATTAAAATCAAGGAATTTGGTAAAATCGTTACCAAACAAAAAAACAGTATTTAAAACCAAATGTGAATACTGAAAACAAAATCTACATAGATAAAACAAAAAGAAACATTGACACCCATCTTAAAGAAACACCTCAGACATATTATAGTATATTATGCAACAAGACTATAATGGTAATAATTAAGACACAAGTATATTTATGAAACGAGCAGTAGTGAGTTTAATAATTCTTATACAAGTGCTTTAATTACCATTATAGTCAAGTTGCATACGACTGATTTTGATCAACCACACTATAATTTCAAAATTTTGATTTTTTACAAAAAGATCTTACCTTATTAATTGCATGTAATTAAATGCTGATCGGACGGCAGGAAGTTGAGCATGTTGGTGACTAGTGCAATAGGTGGCAGTACTCTTGAGTCCAGGCTGCATTTATTGATTTTTTTATGTGAAAGTATCACATATTAAAGCAAACAAAATGATCTCCGTTTATTAGAATATTAAAATTACAATGAACAGAATTTATTTTATTTCAAATACACAGATTTCATTGTTTATCTGAGGAATGGACTGCTGCTTTGAAGCTGTTAAAAGGTACTGATGAGCTGTGCGTGCTGCCAAGATCATAATGAGTCATTAAAGTATAATGGATGCCATTATTGTTCAGTTATGTCACATGTAATCAGTGTATTACAGTATGGTCAACCAAAAAATATAAAAATTAGCATCTATGTTTTAAAACATATTCAATGACAGGAAGAACTGGACACACAGAAAATATTCACATGAGGCGGATTTGATGAATTTTGAAATTCCCACCGTGGACAACATACTCTACAAGATCATCCTTGATCCAGCAGAAGAAACTCAAGGTCAGGAGCCAACAACGTTTCCAGCAATCGATCATAGTTGAGATGCAGACATGTTCTGTAGTACAAAGGTTAGTGAAGCTAGTTAAAAGTAAATTCAACTCAAATAGCATTATATAAAAACTATGGTAGCTTTTTAATAGTATTTAATGTCCATTCTTACTATATACAGCACCATAAGTGTTGGATACTGATGATATAGGAGCATCAGAACAAAATGTACTAACTCCACCAGTGGAGAAAATGTTTTTTGATATGGATTCCCCCTACTTTGATTCTTGCTGAATTGATCTGTGCAATCCATTTCTTTCAAATAGCACTCCTTGCTATTGTAAAATGGCTTCGCAATACAGCATTTGGTCAGAAATTGCTTAGTTCACCCAGATGAATGGAGCAAAATACACTGTTTTACAGAAGCAAAGAATTGCTTATGCGACACTGTGCACATGCACGCCTTTGCTGTGTTTATGTTCTGTCGAACTAGAAAAGCATGTGTTGCTGCCGAACAAAATCAGATATCACTTCCTTGGGTCTTCTTAGCAATATTACGTCATACTAAATGAATGAGAGCTGTGTCAAGGAAACACTAATAGTAGATTTGCTCAAGTATTAGAGCATGGGAAAGGAAATAATTCTTGCAAGCAACAGTAATGGTTCCAGAAAGAGAATGAAAATGCAGGAAACGATGGGAAGCAAAGAAGCAAAACTGAGGTAAATAGTTTATTTCATGTAATTAAAACATATTTTGTGTATATATTTTCATGCAAATAAGATGCCTGTAAAAGGATACCGAGATGACATTCTGTGTTCTTTATTTTTAAAAAAAAGTTAGTGAAATGTATAAAGTTCTCTTTTTCTTGCATTATCCTTCATTATAAGTGATAAAATTCAAACTTAAATGTACTTTCTGCCACCCCTCTACACCATTCATATCTCCAAAGCGGGAAGTTATGTTTGACTGTATACCACAGGTCCAGGGATTAACACTCCGAAGCAAAGTCAATGCAGCAAAGAAGAAAGATGTTGACACATTCTTATAGAAGAAGTTCACGAGTGAATGGAGACATGAAGTTGAACTGTAGTTTTATGTGAAGATTGTGGACAAAGTGTCTGCATTCTG
Organism: Deroplatys truncata; assembly: GCA_030765065.1. NCBI lineage: Eukaryota > Metazoa > Arthropoda > Insecta > Mantodea > Mantidae > Deroplatys > Deroplatys truncata. The sequence goes on from CM060986.1 coordinate 28,573,832, forward strand.
CAGTGAAAACCACACTGAAGAAGGTGACTATTTGGAGGAAGAAATAGGCATTTCAATACAGAAATACACTTAGTGTTTGTTGAAAGAAACATGAGTTACATGAGTCATTTACAGAAAGTGACAAATGAAATTTGAAGACTTACTTCTTTTTTTTTCCAATAAATGCACAAAGCAAAGCATAAAACTGCTTTTGTAAGTGGAATTGAAATTGCTTATTAAAATATCAATATAATTTTTTGTAATTTTTTCTTGATGTTCAAGATAGTATTTTCGGTATAACTTGCACAAAATGCACTAAGTGCAAAACGTTTTTAATTATAAATGTGGTATTAAACAAAAAATCATTTTGGTGACAACAGTATTTAGAAAGGCGGAATTTACACTACAGTTAGGCATAAGGAACTTTAAAAGTGCCGGTCCTACAACTTTTTTCTCTTTTCTAAAAACTTTTTTATTATGCACTTAGTGCTTTTTGATTCGTTGCTCCTTATATATAAAATAAAATGATGACTAAGAGAAGAAACATTCCAGGCCTAAGCTTAGGGTACCTCCGCAACATTAGCCAGTTATGAGGACTGGGGAAAACCTGGAAGAAATCTCAGTCAGGGAGACAGTCCTTGCAGGATTTGAAGTGCAGACCTCCCATTCATGAATCGACCTCAGCCACCTATTGTCAGTCACTAAAGTAGTGTATCTGTAATTCAAATGGGTAATTAAGTATGAGATGTAAACATACAAGGTAGCCTATTTGCCCAAATATATGCCATTTAAACAACTCAATGGTAATCAAAATGTTGCACCCTGGACTGATGACAACTACGTATGTTATACAAACAAGAGAAAGGCTTTCTCAGGTTGACAGCAGCGACAATCAATGGGGTGAGAACACTGGTTGCCATACTAAATCTTAGCGGTATGTGCCAGCAAAACACAAATATCTCCACATACAGTATGCGGCAATACAAATGACACTGAACTGCTAATTAATGGTGTTGGTACAGAATGTATTTAAAATTTGTACCATCATGTGCCACACATTGTTCACATTGTTTCTAAACATTGATGTAACCCGTGCACTGTGCAGTGGTTTCTGTATAACATCAAGCAATTGATACTCCAACACTCAGCTACAATGCTGCAATTGCGCTCACTCATCCCTTTGTGTTAGATGCTGAGCAACTTGAATCTATACCTTTTTCACTATAAGCTGAAAAGAGAAGTAAACAAAACCACGTAACAAGACAGCACCTCATTGGCTTAGAATGTCGTCTCTTCCTCTACAAAAAAAACTGTTCTGTTCATATCGACATTTTGTGGTTATTCTCGTGCAGAGAAATTTAAAAAAAAACCATTATTGTAACAGTTAAATTTATGAAACTAAATGTGTTTGTTCAGATTCACCTATAACTAAATGAACCGTTACAGCAGAGGGTTTAAGATGCTATGTGCAGGCGCTGCAGTTTTTTTCCGGTTTCCAACTGAGAATCTTCTCCCACTGTAGAAAACAAACGAGGGAAATGGAAAGAAGACAATTGTGTTAAATGCTTTTAACAAATTCTGTGAAAAGTACCCACCTTTAATCGACAATGAATATGGTCGGCCATTGTTTAGCAATAATTCAACTTCTTTGTTAGTGATGCAGAATTGTTGCTCAGAGAGCTTGGGTTGCATTTGTTTTCTGTTGTGTTTTAACCTATAGTGCTAATCCTATTTAACTTGTTGACTCATAAAAGGTTAAAGCAAAGGTGGTATACTGATATTAGTCATTAAATGAATGATTTCTAAAGCCTGAAGTTAAGAACAATTTAATCCAGCACCTTTAATCACAGATGCCGAACTGTTCAGGTACAACTTTTAATTTCTACTCTTAGGGTGGCATGCACCATGTTGGAGTAAATTGCTTCGGAAGTAACGTTTACTAAAGAAGTCCCCACTACGGAAGTAGGTTACTACAGGTGCAATTTGCTCTGAAAGTAACGTTGGAGAGCTCAATTACAATTTACTCTTTTAGTTACGACTATGGAAGTAAGAGCTCATTACTCCCGAAGGTATTGTTTTGTTTGGGCAATTTACTTGATGCAATCATGAATAAGGTTATGTGCTATAGGAAAAGGGGAGAAACGTCAGCGAAAGAGATAAATGTTTGTTGGTAGAAATAAAGTAAATCCATTTAAACAATATGAGTGTAAAAAAAGTGCGATAACTTGCATTACGTTGGTCTTCAAAGCCAGTGAGATACCGCCAACGCTCGTAACATGCGTTCCTAATTACTTTTTATTTTAGGTTTATTAGTTTTTTACGTTTCTTATTTAGGGGAGGAGGTTTTATATATATAAGCTTAGGTTTCTGATTCACGGGAGGTTACTTTTATTAAAGTTTTCAATGAAAACCCAAGTAATGCAAAAAAGCTAAAATGTGTTATAAAGATGCTGGAAAGTCGTGATTGACGAATTTAATTATTCTAGCAACGGGAAACGTCTGAAGAGCAACTTAAAATTCTGGGAACAATGTTTCTAATCTTCATTTTGCATTGCGGATCACTTGCATGTTGATAGAGAAATACCCTTTCTGATTTCGGAAAAGTTCACCATATTCACGGATGGGCACAAGATAGTAACATGTGTGCAGTCAATTCCACACACAATGTGTGGGAAATCTGTGAAAGTAAAGAAGAATTGCCTTTTATTTTCTTAACACTCATGTACATTCATATGTGTAGGTTACCTAGCTCTTAACTTCAAAAGCGCTCTAGCAACGCAGGGAAATACATGGCCAGCAGACGCATGGTGAACATTTATTTATAAGATCGCCTGTAATACCGGGATTACGATGAACCTTACTTAACTTGACATTAAAATGCTGGTAAACTAAAAGTATAATTGGCATGCACTTAACGTAATGAGAATGACTCTTGATTCATAGTTCTTTTATTACTTCGAGCTACCGATTGGTTCTAATTACCGTGTGAAATCAAAGTTGCCATAACGGGAAGGAAAAGTTTGATGGCAAACTTTTAAGTTACATCGCGTTAAGTCAATTCTAAATATCTCCATTTAATACAGTGTAAGACTGTACATTACGTTAAATTCATCGTAATGCTGGCTCAAGCTTCTGAAATATTCCAGTACGAAACACTCATAGGACGCATAACAATAATTACAATTTGGATTATGGAGCTGAATTTGTGTCCGAGTTTTGTTGAAATGCTCTCCAAGCAGGTTCAAAAAGCCTGTATAAGATTCTTTCCTAATGCCGAAATGTTCATGGAACTCACTCACTCACTCACTCACTCACTCACTCACTCACTCACTCACTCACTCACTCACTCACTCACTCACTCACTCACTCACTCACTCACTCACTCACTCACTCACTCACTCACTCACTCACTCACTCACTCACTCACTCACTCACTCACTCACTCACTCACTCACTCACTCACTCACTCACTCACTCACTCACTCACTCACTCACTCACTCACTCACTCACTCACTCACTCACTCACTCACTCACTCACTCACTCACTCACTCACTCACTCACTCACTCACTCACTCACTCACTCACTCACTCACTCACTCACTCACTCACTCACTCACTCACTCACTCACTCACTCACTCACTCACTCACTCACTCACTCACTCACTCACTCACTCACTCACTCACTCACTCACTCACTCACTCACTCACTCACTCACTCACTCACTCTCACTCACTCACTCACTCACTCACTCACTCTCTCTCTCTCTCTCTCTAAGTATCATTATGGTTATCGCATTTCCGTTGTTTTTTTTTCCGTCGAGATCAATGTAACCTAAGTAATCGTTTTCTACATCGAGATCATCAATATAATCTAAGTAATCCATGAACGCGTCAAAAATATCTTCCTCCAAATACGATATGGTATTCTAGTTCAATCAACAGGTTAGTTACTCCATCCAGGTCGCAAAAGTAAATTCTAACCTATATTTGTGCTCTATTTAATTCCATAATAACATATTACATGATGGTGCTCTCTGACATTTACTTCTGCGGTAATTTAATCTGGGAGTATCTGAAAGGAGTAAAATTCTTCGGAAGCAGTTTACTCTCGCATGGAAGCTGCCGAGTGTTGACTTGAATAGTAGTTTACTACGAAAGTAGAGCTTACTCCAGGTTGGTGCATGCCACCCATAGTATTGTGTGTTAGAAGTTTAGGATGTGAGGCAAAATATATGAATAAGACATACAATGTTTAAAAGCTAATGATTCCCAAGCTGCGCAATATACTGTATTCGCATTCTGTATGAAGCAATTTCCTCTCACGGGTACGTCATCCTCCATGTGCTTTGCGGAGTGATACATTTAAGTTTTGTTTACTTCTCCTTTCAGCTTATAGTGAAAAAGGTATAGTATGCAACATCTGATGAACAAACCTATTGTTCAAACCAAGTTTCAATGATGTTCAACATGGACTACACTTTGGCAAGTCTTGAACACCTGTTGGAATAGTAGTCCCTGATTTTGTTTTATGGTGACGGTTCTTGGGCAACCTGCTGTCCCATTCGTTGACAGACAATTTTTATTTGCTGTCTCCTTATTAAATTTCTCTTCATACTGTTCTTTATCATGAAGCAAACTTGCTCCATTCCCATGTCCTACTCCTTATGATCAGAAATAATGTTCTACAACAAACACCACCTCTTCTGTTGTGAGAACCATAACTGCAGAAATAACATAAAATGAATTCAAAATGTGTCAAACTATTACATACAATAAATAAATAAATAAATAAATAAATAAATAAATTCCCCATTGCTATGGAAACTTGAACAGCAAATGATTGATAATTTCAGTGTTTGTTTTGCCACATGCTATATAACATACTGGAATTTTCCACCCACATTTTCGGTTAAAAAAAGGTGAATTATGTTCAACTATAGTGCTCTTTATACTTACCATCATCAACATCAGCATCTTCATCCCACTCCTGCTGCTCTATCACCATTCTCTTGAGGGCTTCCACAGCCTTGTCGTGCCTTGCTCCAGCCGCATGCTTCTCCAGCTCGCTCTTACCAGCATTCAATATTGTGTTGCAAGCTAAACAACGTGCCTTGTATGGGCTGTCAGGATCTGGGCTCAGCCAATCCTTGAACTCTGGAATATCCAGCCACTCTAACCGGAATGTCTTCCTCTTGCGTTGCTGCATCAGGCTCTCATTCATGCTCGACTGTTGTGAGATGACATTCACCTTAATCTCGCCTTCTGTCTCTGTGTCATAAGCCTCTATCCTCTCACTGTGGGACAACAATTCCTCTACAATTAAACTGAATTTTCTTTTAAGTGAAACTGTGAGCGGGTTGATGACACTTTGCTAAGTTTTCACTCAGAACATGTTTCAAAGACGTTAATCTCTCTCTATGTCTACTGGCATCTAGCTGTCTAGTGGAGAACTTCACTGTCATCAACCAGCGGAATTTCAAAATTCATTATTCTCTGTGTATTTTTGGTGGTGTGAATGTTTTCTATACTATGAGCTCTGCTGGTGTTTTGGCACTTTTTAAAAGCCTTATTCCCCATTTACTGTCGTGTTCTATTGATCAAAAATGGTGATTTGGTGCAGATTTATCTGTTTGCTTAAGTTTTAAATTTCTTAGGTGTTCCTTTAGTCTGGTTTGTAGGTTTCTCTTGGTTTTATTCTATGTATATTTTATGGCAGTCTTCACAATCAAACTGGTAAATACCCTATTTCTTAGTGTTCAATATGGTATCCTTTAGCAGATAATTGAGTAAGTTTCTGAGGTTGTCTTTATTGTATGGAGACATTTTATGTCATGTTCTAGAAACAGTTTATTGAATTTGTTATAAATTTTTGGGTGGAACATGAACCTGCTTATCTTTATGGTAAGACATCGCTGCTGTTGAGAGGGATGATACCCACAAAAAAGTTGCACATCACCCCTCTCAACAAGAGAAATCTCACTGAAAAGATACAGTAGATTCATGTTCTATCTAAACGCTCACAGCATATTCAATAAACTATACCAAACACTAAGAAATCATGGATTTACCAAATTGAAGACTCCCATGAAATGTGTTTTAGCTTGTCTCAACCGTAAAAGACAGTATGGAGGTAAATGGGATATTTCTGTCTCTATCCAATGCATACATGTTACCATTAGCTTTGTCCTTTTCTACTCTTGCACTGTAGCCAAGTTGCTAATAACATGGTGTAAATATAATAGTCATAATTATCCTATGCAGACTATTTTTCCCTATTAGATTATACAGGGTGATTTATAAAGATCTGACACATTTCTTTCTTTAATCATTCTGTTCAAAATTCACTCAATGCCCCGATTTTAGCACCAAATTAAGCAGAATGTTCTGGAGTTTCGATTGCCTGTCACTAGATGTGCAGATGTTCATGTTTTATTCGTAATTGTTAGTTTTATTATTGGAAACTGTTTTTGAGATTTTGTTCTAGTCAACGTGAAAATGGAGTACACATTAAATGAACAACTCTTCCTTGTAAAGCAATACTGGATTACGAATTCAATTACAGCTACTCAAAGGGCATACCAGAGAGAATTTGGTGCTTGGAATCCTCCCCAAAGAAACGCAATACTGGTATTGGTAAGCAAATTAGAAACAGTTGGATCTCTGGTGAGCGAAAAAGGCAATACTCGTTCATCTAGACTTCCCACGGTTGTTGACGTAAGACCACGACTGGATCAGTCACCCAAAAAATCATTAAGACGTTTGTTGCAGAAGACAGAGTACAGCTACTCAATGTGTCAGAGAACTGTGAAAAGTGCAGGCCTAAAGCCATATAGGATTACGGTTGTCCATCAGTTACAGGAACCAGATAAGAATAGACAACTGAAATATTGTCGTTGGTTTCAGGCATTCATTGTGCAAAATCCTGCCATATTGTCCATCACATGGTTCACAGATGAAGCATGGTTCCATTTATCCGGCTATGCACCTATGCACCCAGTTAAAATCGGAGTTTGGTGCACAATATCCACATGGAGCAGTGGGACCATTTTTTTACTTTCTCTACTACGTATAGTAAGTAGGGGAAGTATTGCATTCCACTCAAAAATTTGATACTGAGATTTCATCGGAAATACATGTTTTGAGGCCTCCTGAATCCAAAAAACGTATTTTTGGAAACATGTCCGTGTGTGTGTCTATGAACACAAAAGAACAGTCGGATAAACACCAAACTTGATATTTAGGGTCAGTATCTTCCAGAGATGTGACACAAAGATTTTCAAGATGATCCCCCCACCCCAGATTACCCTTTACATTGTTATTTTCTCAAAAATGGCTCTAACGATTTTGATTAAAGTATCATATGTTTAAGACATTTTTATGACAAATAAAACATATATCTTGAACTTCCTGGGAATGTCTCCAAAAGTATTCTTCATTATGAACGACTTTTGCATAACTGGTAAACCATAAGAGAGAGACAAAATTTTACTACACAAAAAATATAGATCGTGTTAAAATACACAATTTATGTCATATACATTTTTTTTGTTGAGTGCACCATTTTCGAGATATTGCTTGTTATTCCCTTAAATTTCCAATAGTTATACTTTTACTCAAATGGGAATTCATTATTCATTTTTTTATCTTGGATGTGCAAAGAGTATTAACCTGTGGCAAAGAGAATAGTGCTGCACATAACAACCAGCTATTAAGAGATATGTCTATGCTTAAAGGCTACTGTATTTCTATATTGCCCTTGCAAATACAAAACAAGGGGAACATAGTACACCTTAAGCGATAGTCAAACATTTTTAGAACTGGTTGCTATCCGAAAAATGTAATTCTCTTTGCATGTCAAGAACATAAAGAAAGAACAGCGAATTCACAGTTGAGAAAAAGTGTAAGTATTGGAAAATTCAAAGAAATAACAAGGAATATCTCAAAAATGGTTCACTTTACAAAAAAAAATGTTTATGACATATATTGTGTATTTTAACGAGATCTACATTTTTTATGTAGTAAAATGTTGTCTATCTCTTGCGGTTTACCAGTTATGCAAAAGTCGTTCAGAATAAAGAGGACTTTTGGGGACATCCCCAGAAAATTCAAGATATACATTTTATTTGCCATAAAAATGTCTTAAACATATAATACTTCAATCAAAATCGTTAAGAGCGGTTTTTGAGAAAATAAAAATTTTTGAAAAATGTTCCATGTAAGGGGTGGTTTGGGGTAGGAGGATTTTCTTGAAAACTTTCATGTCACATTGCTTGAACCTAAATACCAAGTTTGGTGTTTATCCGACTTTACGTTTTTGAGTTATGCTGTTCACAGACAGACAGACACAGACACACAAGACATACACACGGACATGTTTCCAAAAATGCTTTTTTTTTATGACCCGGACATGCAAAGAGAATGCAATGCTCCACATAGCAACCAGCTCTTAAAACATTTGATTATCGCTTAAAGCCTACCTATTCCCCTTACACCTACAAGAAAATTAGCAATAAGATAGAGTCTGCAAATGTTTATCTCGATTAACATGAAGTAGATGAAGAATAAGCGTTTGTAAAACTAGTTTATACAAGAGTAGAGAAAGTCATGTGAGCGTAACATATCAGATTTTTTTTAAAACAATGTGAACACTGCACAGTACCAACGGATTTTCATGGAGTTTGCTGAGCAACTAGACAATGTATAGCTGAGTCAAGGATATTTTCAGCAGGATGGCACTACATGCCATACAACAAATGAATCCATGGCACTAATTGCAAGTTTCTTTGACGATCGGATAATTTCCAAGAACCTGTGGCCACCGAGATCTCTGGATTTGACATCGCCGGACTTCTTTTTATGGGGTTACTTAAAAGACAGGGTTTATGCCACATGTCCCAAGACATTGGACGATCTGAAGCACAACATTACAAAGGAGATTCAAACTATTGACAACAGTGTCCTCCGAGTGGCCAGTAATATGGAACGACGTGTTGAGTTATGCCTTATGCACGTTGGAGGACATTTTCAACATTTGCTATACAGGTAAATAATCTCCCAAAATTCCTCTGCATTTCAGGTATAATAAGTTGTCGCTAGCATAACTCATTTTTATACAGTTAAAGAAATAATTGTGTCAGTTCTTCATAAATCACCCTATATTATTTTTAGATCCTTTATAGATTTCTGTGGGCACAATTTCTAAAGAAAACAAGTTTTTCAGTAAAAGTCCAATATTTTCTGTTTCTATGCTTATCATGCACTAACTAATAGAAAAAGGGATAGAACACAACAATATTTGTTTCTTAGCTAGTGTAAACTAGAGTGCTGATACCTGCCAAGTTTGAATTCTCCATCTTTAATAAGATGGGCATTATGTTTTAAATTAAATATTTTCGAAAAATTTTATATATATGCAGTGGAAAATTTAGCCAGCAAAAAACATTTTTGTTATTGGGTTTAGAACAGGGACCAAGCGAGAAAAAATCTTGAGGAGGGCTGGAGACTGTTTTCAAAAGAAGCTGGAACCCTGTAGCTTCTTGCATTCATTGTGTATGACAAACAAAAGTCATCCATCTATTCAGTTAACAGGCTCCAGGCAGAAAGCAGACAGCAATATGAATTAACATAAGTTTCTAGAAAGTGTGTACATTTATACACTGTGAAGTGTTAGATAGGTTATTTATTTAATATTTTACTAAATGTTTATAGTTATGTAGGAAGAAGCTAGGAAGAGAGGAAATGTTGGTCAACTAAATAAAAACGCAAATTAATAATGAAAAAGCTAGATTATTCAAGTAAAATAAATTTTGGTAAGGCACTAGCAGAAATAGCTAAGGCTATCGAGCATTTAGAAACAGTAGAGCACAGGATAAAAAAGTAAACAATGAAATGACCTCTAAGGACACCATTAAAAAAAGAAAGCAAACAGGATGAGGAAACAAAAACACGCTAGGTTAATGCAATATGATAGAATAAAGCAAAGTGGAAAGAGGTGCATAGTCTATTCGTTGTTTGAAAACATTCCACCCATGCTGGCTGTAACTCTGTTAAGGGTAAACAGTGATGTCCTACCAAATTATAGCTCTTATTATTTTATATCTCCATATTTCTCTGACTATAGATGTATTTTTATGCCTGTAAAATCATATTTCGAAGCACTAAAAATACAAAGAGGAGAGACAGAGTCGAGGTTAAAATTAAATGTCTTACAATAGACTTAAATAGCTGTGCAGCTATTTCAATATTTGGTGATGTACCATTCACAAGATAACATTTGATTAGCAGACCAATCACAGTGAGCACTGAAGTTGCAAGCGTATGTATTGTACATGTGGCAACAGTATGCCCCGTTTAACCTCAGTATTGTGTACTAAACGTGAGATACACTATAGGTAAAACCAAGAAAAACCTACAAACCGGACTAAATGATGCACAATCAGAATATTTTAAGAATGCTATTAATAACTCAACTAATAATATTACAAAAACAACATGGAACTTAGTGAGCAAACCATCCAGCAAAAACAGAAATTAACCTTAGAGTATTAAAAAAAAAATCTGATGTGTTACACTCACATGACTTTCTCTACTCTTGTACAAACTATTTTTACAAACGCTTATTCTCCGTATGCTTCATGTTAATCGAGATGTTAATCTTATTGCTAATTTTCTTGTAGGTGCAAAGGGAATATGGTAGTATTTAAGCGATAGTCAAATCTTTTAAGAGCTGGTTGCTATGTGGCGCATTCCATTCTCTTTGTATGTCCAGAACATAAAAAAAATGAATAACGAATTCCCATTTGAGAAAATGTATTGGAAAATTTAAGGGAATAACAAGCAATATCTCGAAAATGGTTCACTCAACAACAAAAATGTATATGACATACATTGTGTATTTTAATGCAATCTACATTTTTTTGTGTAGTAAAATTTTGTCTATCTCTTATGGTTTACCAGTTATGCAAAAGTCGTTCACAATGAAGAATACTTTTGCAGACATTCCCAGGAAATTCAAGATATACATTTTATTTGCCATAAAAATGTCTTAAACATATGATACTTTAATCAAAATCGTTAGAGCCGTTTTTGAGAAAATAAAAATGTAAAGGATAATCTGGGGTGGGGGATCTTCTTGAAAATCTTTGTGTCACATCTCTGGAAGATGCTGAACCTAAATACCAAGTTTGGTGTTTATCCGAGTGTTTGTTTCTGAGTTATGCTGTTCACAAACACACACACATGGACATGTTTCTGAAAGTGCCTTTTTTGGATTCAGGGGGTCTCAAAACATATATTTCTGGTGAAATCTCGGTATCAAATTTTTGGGTGGAACACAATACTTCCCCTACTTACTATACGTAGTAGAGAAATTAAAAAGGCACATAAAATAAAGATCCCAAAGAGATAAGCAATACGAGGTATGATCAAAAAGTTTTCGGAATGGCTTCACAACAATGGTGAGGCTGAGATTTCTTTAATTCTTACCCACACTGTACATGCAGTGTTCCTTCCCGATAAAACTGAGAGGTCACGTGACTTCCTGTGACCATGCAGTGACAAGGTAGACGCTCTGAAGTGAACACGTGTTTTGCATGCGCTGCAATTTTTCCGCATAGCAAAAATGCCAGATTACGAAGAACAAAGAACGAACATCAAATTTTGCTTTAAACTCAGTAAAACTTCAACAGAAGCCTATGAAATGTTAAGAACAGCTTATGGGGAGGAGGTTATGGGCAAAACTCAAGCGTTTGAGTAGTTTTCAAAATTTAAAAGTGGTGTGATATCAGTTAAAGATGCAGATCGTTTGGGGTGACCCTGTTCTAGCAAAACTGATGAAAATATCAATCAGGTGAGGGAAATGATCTTAAATGATAGGCACATTACAATAAGAGAAGTTTCTGACTCATTAGGACACTCCTTTGGAAGTGTTCAAAGCATTTTGAAAGACAATTTGGACATGTCCCTGCATCATGACAATGCGCCGGCGCACAAAGCTCTTTTTGTTCGCCAAATTTTGGATAAAAATAGGATGAATATTGTTCCCCATCCCGCCTATTCTCCAGATTTGGCACCAGCAGACTTTTTCTTTTCCTGCAACGTAAAATGCAGCTCCGAGGACACCGTTTTGAGGAGGTTGATGTCATCCATCGCAAATTGCAGAAGGCTCTGAACATGTTGAAAGAAGAGGACTTCCAGAGATGCTTCCAGCAGTGGCAGAAGCGCTGGGACAAGTGTATCAACTCCCAAGGAGACTACTTTGACGGTGACAGTGCAGATTAGACGAAACAAACTGTTGTGTAGTATTTATGACGTCATTCCGGAAACTTTTTAATCACACCTCGTATACAGGTTGGACCATTTAAGTTGAGACTGTACAATATCTCCAAAACCAAGTGTTTTAGAAAGATATGTCTTGAATAAAAACTGCTTGATACTATGGAGGAAAGCAAATGCCATTAGTCGTGTTTTATTTGGAGGATGTTGTTATGGTCATTTTAGGGTCAATTTGAATTGACCCTAATTGTAGGTTCCCATTGCAGGTTGTAGGTTGAGCTGAAAACTTGTTAACACGTACATTCTCTTCTATATGTTTAGTGATAAAATAAAAGTTCCGAGTATGACTTCTACATCAGGATTATGCCGGAGACAGTGTCTATAAAGTCCTCAGAAGTTTTGTTACATTTGTGGGTGTTACGTGTTTGATGGGAAGGTATGTAGAATAGACTCACAGAGAAACTATATTACTCATATTTCAGAGAGAAAGTTGGTGATCAGGATAAATCGTTTGCGCCTCATATTGCATGTAACAGTTGTGTTGAGGGATTACATTGCTGGTATAAAGGAAAATGGAAGGCAATGCTGTTTGCCAAACCAATGATATGGAGAGAGCAGCAGAATCACCATGACAATTGTTACATTTGCATGTGCAAAGTTGCTGGCCATAAAAAAAAAATAAGGCATGAATTAAATACCCAAATCTGAATTCAGCTACACAGCCTATTCCTCATGGACCTGAACTACCCATACCTAAACCACCAGCAGACCTCAATTTCAGTGAATCCCAAAGTAGCTCCGTGACTTCCGACAATGAGTTGGTTTCTGATTCAGAAGAATTTGACAATTCACCACATCAGTTTAACCCTCCATCAGTCGCTAGGGGCCTGAGAGACCCCTGGCATTATATAAATGTTATAATTTTCGAACGAACACACCTATGCAATTGCCTGACTAGGACATCTAACATTACACTTTGCACGATTATTTGCTGCAGCGATAACTTTATCTGTTTATTTGTTTGGCTGGAGGAATGATTAATCAGCAGTTATGTGTCACACAGATTAACCAGGCCCCACGCACCTGCTCTCATTACATATTGACAGATTTGTTTCTCATTAGCTTTTGTGCAATATTGCTTTGCTATTGCAAGGAGCTGTTACTGCTTCGTTACGAATACGAGTAAAAGGTACAATCTACAAAATCCGATTGATTTGGAAGAACTACATTACCTACTTTGCGATGATGATGCTTTGCCTGTGGATGACAACTTATATGAATCAGATGATTCTGATTCAGAAGATAAACTCGAAACGAGATCTTTAGATTCAGAAACTGAGCATGTAAATGAAGAGGAAGATGATGAAAGCAGCTTCTGTGAATACATGTATTTTATAGATAATATCATATGCTTATCATAGTAATTCTTCTTCTTCTTCTTATTACTATTATTATTATTGACATACATTTTGTTATTTACCGGAAGAGATGGAAAAAAATTAAAAAAAAAAAACCTTGGAAAATAGCACAGACAAGAGCTCACAATATATTGACCAAACTTCCTGGTGTGGTAGGAGCTGCCAAAAATGCGAAAACGGAAATTGATTGTTGGAACCTTTTTGTTACCGAAGATATAGTTGATTTGATTGTTGAAAGCTCAAATACCTACATTAGCAGTGTGCAGCACAAATTTGATCATGAAAGAGACAGCAGACCTACAGATGCAATAGAAATAAAAGCTTTCCTAGGCTTATTGTACCTGGCAGGAATTTTTTGTGGTGGACGCCAGAATATTCACGATTTTTGGAGAACCGATGATCTTGGAATTCCTCTATTCCGAATGGCTATGTCCGAAAAACGATTCAGTTTTCTAATACGCTGTATTCGCTTTGATGACAAAAACTCAAGATTGGAGCGACGAAGATTGGATAAATTGGCTGCTGTTAGAGAAATGTTTACATTGTTTCTGAACTGTAGAATCATTATTCTCTTGGACAAAATGTCACTGTCAACGAACAGTTGCCGGCATTTCATGGTCGACGTGGTTTTCGACAATATATACCATCCAAGCCAAACAAGTATGGCATAAACATATTCTGTTTGAGTGATGCAAAACTGTTTTATACAACTAACATGGAGATTTATTGTGGAACAGCAGCCGGACGTACCATATTTGCAAACCGAGTTCGGCAGAGGCTGTAGTGCTAAGACTAACTGAACCAATCTCTGGCACTGGACGAAACATTACTGCAAATAATTGGTTTACCAGTGTATCGCTGGTGAATGAATTGCGCAAAAGAAAACTTTCTTTCGTTGGTACAGTGCGAAGGAACAAAAAATAATTACCCACTAACTTCACTTCTCCAAAAGATCGCAGTCAGTACGAAAGCATATTTGGCTTCACAAAAAATGAAATGCTTGTTTCATATGTTCCGAAAAAGGGTAAAACAGTAGTTTTGCTCTCAAGTCTACATGTTTCATCCACACAGTTATCAGAAGGTGCTGAGAAAAATAATCCTGCATTACGACGACACTAAATCTGGAGTTGATGTAGTAGATAAATTGTGTGCTACATACAATGTAGCCAGAACGAGAAGGTGGCCCATGGTAATTTTTTACCATATCTTGAACATTGCAGGCATTAATTCTAGGGTTATCTTCCTTGGAAACCAAAATAAATATTTCACAAGGCAAGAGTATTTGAAAGCACTATCTTTAGCTTTACTGTTACAACAGCTACAAAGGAGAGCAACAGCATCAAATCTACCCGGTGATTTGAAAGGCCTTTTGACAAAATATAAACCTGAAGAATCCGGCATAGATGAATTGTCAAATACATCGCTATGCACATTGAAAAGGAAACGATGTGAACCCTGCTCAAAGACAAAATGAACTGCAAAACTTAATATGCATGTGGGAAATGCAACATCCCCCCTGTGTTTGAGTAAACATGCTAAAATTATTTGCGAAAGTTGCTTAGTCGGGGAAAACACGGGTGAGATAGTAGATGATTCTGAGTAGCTGAACATTTGAAATTACATGTTGTATGTATACCTGCAAATGGCAATGTATTTCTTTATACTTACTGTAATACAATTTATAACTATATGTACTCACATTTTAGCTTGTATTTTTATTTTGCAACATAATACCTACTAATGAAAGCCTTGTACGCTTAATATAAATAAAGGTAAAAACAGGAAAAAAGGAAATAAACGAAAGAAAACAAAAATACAAACAATAACAACAAAAATATAGCGCGGGTCTAGTAGGCCCCGCGCGACTAACAGCGTTCTACCAAAGCGTGCGCCTGATGGAGGGTTAATCAATTTGAGTTAAATGATTTAGTGAGGGATTTAGGCCTCTCAAAACAAAACAGTGAGTTACTGGGCTCAAGACTACAAGAGAAGAATTTGTTATCACCTGGTGTTACATTTTCGTGGTATAGGAAATGCAATTCCACCAGTACTATGCAGAAGAAGATCAACTTGTGTTTTGTGTGGATGTGTGTAATCTTATTCAAAAGTTGGGCAGGGAAGCATATGAGTCAAGTAACTGGCGTCTTTTTACTGATCCTTCCAAACAAAGTCTTAAGGCAGTCTTATGTCATAATGGCAACGAGTTAGCTTCAATACCACACATTCTGTGAACCTAAGAGATCTTTTGAAACTCTGAAGCATGTTCTTGAGAAAATTAAGTACCACAACCATGAGTAACAAATATTTGGTGACCTGAAGGTCATTGGTCTGTTACTAGGAAAACAGGGAGGATATACAAAATTCCTTGTTTCCTTTGGAAATGCGATAGCAGGGCGAGGGACAAACATTGGGAAACTGACTATTGGCCTGAGAAGCAGCACCTGGAGCCTGGATTAAAAAATGTTACTCTTGTTGATCATCAAAAATTCTGCTCGCTCCATTGCACACAAAACTTGGCATGATGAAACAATTTGTGAAAGCATTTGACAAAAGTTGCCCTTGCTTCCAGTACTTATGCACAAAGTTTCCATCATTATCACACGCTAAAATCAAAGATGGACCACAGTTAATGAAATTGATGAAGGGTGTTAATTTTATCAGCTCTATATATGAAATTGAAAAAGATGCGTGGAATGAATTCAGAAAGGTTATTAAGAAATTTCTTGGCAATGTTAAAGATGGAATGCATTTTTAAATTCTGTGTACCAAAATTACTAAAACTCACCTATTTTTAATTGCACCACAGAAAAAAAGTTTTCATTTGTACCCTGGAGTTATTTTAGCTGTGTCTCTTTGAAAACCTAAATCCCAAGGTTGCAGGTTCAAACCCAGCGGAGGGCGATGGATTTTTTCAGGCATAAAAATCCTCAGCATGGCTTTCTTCGGAAGGGCAGTAGAGCCGGCGCTTCCATGTCATAGATTTATGGCACGGAGAAGAACCTCAAGCCTGATAAAGAGGTCTCTGAGCAAAATTTCCGGTCTTTCATGCCCAATATAGAATGGGATGTTAAGAACCATAGTAGTTAAAGACCATCCATAAATAAAAACTCAATTAAATGTATCCCTTTGAAAATGTATCTCGTTATACGGTAGTAAACAAAAATTATAAGAATACCCATCATACATTCACACAATAAAACATGGGGTATCACAGGTATCAGTTCTCAAGCCTCTGCTGTTTATATATATATAAATGATATACCGAGTTAAAAAATCTGGTGTTACATTCACATAACTTACTCTTATCGTTTATTAGTGGGTACAGAAATTATTCTTATGAAAGCTTATTTTTCTATCTACTTCATTTCAATTTAGATAAACCTTTGCAGAAATAGCTACATTCCATGTTTCGTCAGGGTACAAAGGGCACAGTAATAGTCAAATGTTTAAGAAATGGATGTTATATGTTGGCCTTAAAAGTCCATGCTGTTTCCATGCAATTGCGAGAAACAATTGATAATCAACAGTACTTTAAAAAGAATGACAGTACTGAAAAATTAAAGCACTGAACAAATCAAACCATTAATAATGAATATCCCAGAAATTGCTGATGGCACAAAAAGGTTATTTGAAATAAATTGTGTGTTTTAAAGAGATCTACATTTTTGTCTGTCACTTAGCTTTTACCAGTTATACAAGCTTATACAAAATTAATTCCAAATTAAGAGGGTTTCAGAGGTTATTCCCAGAAAATTCAAGATGTACATTTTATTTGTCATGTAAATATCTTTAACACACGGTATTTTAATCAAAATCGTTAGAGCCATTATTTTATAAAATAAAAAATTTCGAAAAATGTTACATATAAAGGGTAGTTTGAGGTGGGGGGGATTTTCTTGAATATCCTAATGTCGCATCTCTGGAAGGCGCTAAACCTAATTTATCCCACTTTTCGTTTCTGAGTTATACTGTTCACATGCATGCACACACACATGGACATTTTTTTCTAAAAATGCTTTTCCTGGATTCAAGCTCAAAACAAGTATTTCCAGTGAAATCTCGGTATAGTATTTTTGGATAGAATGCAATATCTTCCCTACCTACTATGTATGTGGTAGAGAAAGTTAAACTGGAAAAGTTGTTACAACAGCTGATGATACGTCGAAGATAAACACCAGTCTATAGCACTATACAAAGGAAAATACCAGACAACTAATACAATATTTAAAGCCAAGTTTACAAACTAACATAAACAAATCAGCATACATGAATATTCAGATAGTACAAAATAAAAACAATATCGTTAGTTGTAAAACTACATGAGGAAATCAAAAAAGTGGACAGTGCTTTCTTGGGGTCATACAAACAAAATGGAAGAAACAAAATGGGAAAAACACATTGATAAAATTTGTAACAAAGTATACTTGAGCCCTTTTATATTAAAACAAATGTCAAAACTAGTAGACTTAAATACATTATTAAAAATGTACTATAGGTTAGTATACTGACATTTAGCATATGGGAATATTCTATGATGACAAAGTGCAGTTATGCATACAAAAGGGCTTTTTATACTGCAAAAAAGCAGTGATACCTTTGCAGAAATACTACATTACACATTTCATTATAGATACAAAGGGAACAGCAGTAGTCAAATGTTTAAGAACTGGACGATATGCACTGGCCTTAAAGTTCCATAATCTTTCCATGCAATCATGAGAAACAACTGATTGTTGAAAGGACTAGAATGACCAAGTAACGAACAATTCAAACCATTAATAATGGATATTTCGGAAATAGATTATGGCAAAAAAAGTTATTCGAAATAAACTGTGTGTTTTAAAGAGATCTACATTTTTCTTTTAATTTGTGTGTAGTACATTTTCATCTATCGCTTAACGTTTACCAGTTATGGAAGATTATACAAAATTCCTTCCAAATGAAGAGAACTTCAAAGGTTATTCCCAGAAAATTCAAAGTGTATATTTTATTTGTCATATAAACATTACTAATATATGGTATTTTAATAAAAATTGTTAAGAGGCATTTTTTAAAAGTAAAAAAATTTGAAGAATGTTCCATGTAAAGGGTAGTTTGGGGTGGGGGGATTTTCTTGAAAATCTTTGTGGCACATCTTTAGAAGGTACTGAACCTAAATACCATATTTTGAGTTAATCCGACTTTTCCTTTTTATGCTGTTCCTACGCACGCACATGTGTGCGCGCACACACAGGATCATTGGACATAGCTCAAACTTGGTACTTATCCATTTCATTATTTTTTGATTCCAAATATGTGTACTTTTTCCGTGCATATTTGCATATTTTGACCCTTTTGGGGATAAAGACATGCATAATGCATGTATAAGCCATTTTTAACTTAATTATGCTTATAATATGCATTATTTTCAGTTTAAATGCATATCTTAATGGTTTTGAGTAGACATCTAAGTTTTTCGATTTAACGATCCTTATTTTTGCTTCAGGAATCAGGATTGAAGAAAGGAAAACGGGGAGGGGGAATAACAGAAATAGAAAAGATTCTCACATTAGGATGATTTTCCCAGAATTTTACCGACAGCCCTCTGCAGACCGCCTGTCATAAACAGATTTACTTATCCACAACAATCACTGGCATGCCTTTAATTTTGCAATAATGAAAATTTAACCTTCTATGTCAGGTGCCGCAGCTGATGCGACAAAGACACAACTGCAGAACAGTCTTGTGGAATTTGAACAAACCTTACTAGCAATTTCGATTCTTCTAAAACTGAAATCATTCACTAAACTGTCTTCGTACACACACACGTACACAGAGGGGGAGGGGGAGAGGGGAGAGAGAGCCTCATAAGTGGTAAATGTATGTTTTATTCTGTTTGCAAGTGTTAATATGCCTCCAATTAAAAGTTCCAGAAGTGTACTCCTTGCACAGTGGATAAAAGGAAAGGGTTTTATCAGATCAGATGAGGATGTTGTATTCTGTGATTGTTGTAGTAAAGAGATAAGCTATTCTTTTTCCGAAAATTTTCTATGTCACTTGTTCTTTGTAAAACATTACAAAATCTATTTTAAATAATTAATTAAATAAGAATACCAGTTTCTTTTAAAAATCATACCCATATAATCCGAAGATTTCTTATAATTTCAGATAAAATGTACTAAAAAATTCCAAGTTGAACAGCATGTTGCATCTGCATCACATATTGCAAGAATGCAAAAAACAAAAAATCTGCAACACACTAAATTCGGTCATTTATTACTGCTCCTGCACCTAAGACACTGCAAAATAATTTTTACATGGATTTGTCGATGCTTTTATAGGAGCAGACATACCACTTGAGAAACTCAAAAACTCAACTCTTAAGGGTTTTTTGGAGAATTATCATCAAAAGATGTCCCTGATCCCTCGACAGTGAGGAAAATTGATGTTAAAAAATCTTATAATCGGGTAGGCCTACGTAATGTATTTGCCAAAATAAATTTAAATTTGTGTAAAAATAAATAGGAACTATTTTCACATATGTAAAAACACTTGTTTTTTGCTAACCAGGTATTGGATAAAATTCCCAAGGACTTGGGAACTTAAAACATATGAAGCAACTTATCCTATGGGGTGTGATGTTGCTAACCTAATTGTAGAAAAATTAACTGAGAATGGGCCTGGTCAACCCCATCTAAAGTTGTTTCACTTTAAGTTTAAAGGAGTCGTAAACAAAACCACGTGACAAGAGAACACCTCATTGGCTCTCTATAACTTTTCCCGCTTAGCATGTCATCTCTTCCTCTACATAAAACAGTTCGGTTCAGATCGTAACATTTTGTGGTTATTCTCGTGCAGAGAAGAGATGCAAGCAAAATTAACACTTCAATATTTAATTCTAAAGTAAATACTTTCTTCATTTTAGGTAGTAAATAATTTTTCGCCAGATGATGCTGTATGCATCAGAGATGCACCAGCACCATTTGAATGCAAAAATGTGCAGCAAGATTTAATTTACATTAAGACAAACTTCCTTAAATTGCCCTCTACATAACAAAATTAGAAGCCACTTGTATGCCATTGGTAGGCTCAATGTCAATTGTTGAGGAATTCCATAGATTCCACAGTCATGCCCAAGGGAAAGTGGTAGTAGATGCAAAGAACAAACTGGACAATGTCATAAACAGGAACCCAGACTATGGATTCTTTTGTTCAGTGAAGAAGGTATTTTGTGGTGTAGGCATGAACAAAGAATTTCACGTGATACCGTCACAAATATGTTCATTCAAATCTGCGCCTATAACTTCATGTGATGTAGAGAGGTCGTTTTCTGCCAACAAAAACATTTTGACTGATAAGCACAGGAACCTCAGAAAAAAAAATTTAGAAATGTTGTTAGTTGTTAACTGTGCAAAAAAGGGAAGTGAATTAATGAATTGCGAACAAAAATATTAGTGCATATTTTAATGCATTTTTCACTTGATTATGCATGAAGGCATGCATATTTTTGGGATTTTATGGTGCATGGAATTCTCGTCTTTGTAAGATAATAATTGTTTACATATGGCACTCAGGCTTGTAAATTATACACATATAAAAACTGTATATAATGTATATGTTTAACTTAGGCTATACATCCATTTAAATTCATTTAAGATGTTAATATAGTTAAGCAAAGTATGTTTTGAACTGCATATCTATTACTAAATGTTAATAATTATTGTATATATTTTATTTATCTAAATACATTATCTATTTTATATCTTTTATATGTTATGTATTGAATTCCTGACATAGGTATGAATTACATTGTAATTTTCACCGCTGATAAATTAAATGAAACAGTATGGGAAAAAACCCACATCACCAAAAATGCACACATAGTAATGAATTCTGAAATTCTGCCAATAGAAGAGAGCTACACAGTTAGATGGCAGTACAACTGACATTGAAATAGGGGACCACCTTCCAGATGCCAAATGACACAGCTGACGATGGAGAAAAACGTCTTCAAAATGTTCTGAGAGAAAACTTTGTAGGTAAAATTTAGGTGTCACCAATCCACTCATGTTAAAAGGTTTCACTGTTTATAATCACCTCTAATTGTATTCAAATTACATTTCCTTACTCATTCAATAAAATAGAGGTAGGAGAAAAAAAAAAAGCAAGGTTCAGTTATACAGTTTCAAAGTAGAGAGTCTCTGTAATAATGTGATCGAGTATTTTTTTAAATAGTTTCAAAGGTAACACTAATCGTAGAGAGTACGGATTACAATATAACAGTTATAAGTATGTATAATATACAATGATGTGAGATCTTCAAACCATCTCTGCTTTACTGCTTCCAATTACAACAGCACAATATTCCCTAGAAATCTTCCAGCCGACCAGATGTATGTTTACTACGATGATGGCGGACCTGAATTCCTTTAAGGTGAGTTAAATGAGCAATAATTATAATGATCATTTGGAGGTAAGTAATGCATATGTATTGCTTTAAGGCTAGTTCTCAATAACCCGAGTACGGAAACGGGAAGCAAAACAGATACAACATTTTGGTCCACAATGGGAATGCCTATCAATAGCAAAAACAGAAAATCAATTTTGCACATTAGAACATTTGTTTGCAACTGACCAATAATATATTTTCATCTCGTTCCAATTCATCTAACATAATGCAGGTTAGCCAATGACAAAATTCAATAGCGTAAACACTTTCTAAATAGAGTTCCATGACTATTTCCGATTCCTCTAGTCATACCAAGCTTCATTTCTTTATTGATAGCGTACATCAAAATTATGTCATTCTTTGTTAATTTCTACCGTTTATTGCTGTTCTTTGTAGTTTTTTTTTTTTGAAGCAGTAGCCAGTTTTGAGTTACATATAAACAAATACAGATGACACTTTCACTAGAAGAAAAAATACTCAATGGATTTGAGGGAGTCATGATGTATGTTTGCTGGAATTTCTTTCAGTTTCATTTTCCCAGCTTTGTGACGGAACAAGCTCCGCAGCTGTTTTTTGTAATGCCATTTTGAATAATTTCTACACTGAAGAGTTTAATATACACAATATGGATCTAACATGCCATTCCTGAGAACCAGAACGTTAAAATTTGACCAAGTTTTGTTTTCCTTTCACAGGAAACCTTCCCATTAATTGCAAATGCTCAGATTATGATTCATATATTTTAAATTTGCCATTCTCATTCTGGTTTCTGTTCTCAGTTATTGTGAACCAGCCTTTATTTTACGGTTATCTACCTATCATACAGAATAAAAATATCAGGAAGTTGTCCAAGGGCACAACTGGACAGAGTATTCATCCTGCAGAAAAAATGCATTAGATTAATTTTTATTTAAAAAAATTCTGAATCTTGTGTAAATAATATTCACACTTTATTAACTATAATATATATAAGGCAACTCTCTTCATAGTAAATAAGCTGAACATGAGAAATAATGATGTACACCCAAGACAAAAAAAATGAGCAGACCCTCAAAGCGTGTATTTGTCAAAGTCCAAATCATTTCTGCAGCGAGTTCACAATGGTGTATCAGAATGCATGCCTTTAGCCTCATTCTATTGTCACCTTTCATACTGAGTATCAACTACTGAATATGAGCTGACAGCTCAGCGGTTATAAGCAGGCACGTAGCACATACCTACCGAGGTTCAAAACCCAAGCATAATTTAATTCTTTTTGTGTGGAAAAACACAATGTTTGTTGAGCATATTACAACATAATTTACAATGTCTAAGGGCTACTTCATTTCAAGGCATTTATGCTCGCACATAAAAAAACTGAAACATTCTTTTTGTTTTCAAACTACATTTGAAATAACTAAATATTATATTTCTAAATGAAAAAGCAAATAAAAATAGAAATCAACTTAATATCGGGTGTGTAAACCCTTTACTTCCATTACTGCCCACACTATAGAGCATGGATGATATCAAATTTTCACAAGAGGATACTACCTCCCAAGCAACCTGTATTTGATCCCACAAAACCTTTTTTGTCTTGCAGGTCAATTTAACTCCAAAACTTTTTTTCACTTCTGCCCACTCATTCTTAATAGGATTCAAATCTGATAAGCAAGGAGGCCAATCAATCACCGTGATATTTTGCCTTTGCAAGAACCAGTTTGAAACCTGCTGACTTTTGTGGACAGGGTGGTTATCCTGCAGGAATTCAGCCATTCCGTCAGGATATCAGTACTTATAGAAGTAACCATGATGTTTTTGAGGATGTCTTTATACTGGTGGCTATTTAATGTGCCATCACGCTGTCAACACACCAAGACTATCTCATGACATCCAATCCTAACATGACACAGATAACGACCTTGGTGATCCATTTGTGCCACATATTGTAACATTTTCCACTGGGGCGGTAGACAATTACTTTTCACCATTTGATTTGTAGATGAAAATGTCACCTCGTTTATGAATATAATCCTGTTACCGTTATGGTTGTCATTTTCTTCTGCAAATGCAAGGTGACATAATCTGTGATCATCTGTAAGACGCTGCTTCTTAGCTGCCGATTGAGCAAACAGCCCTGCTGTAGTAAAACAATGCAAGGCTGTGCGGTTAAACCCAGTGAAATTAGATTATTGCTAATTGTAGACACATGCTGGAAGGGATTGCTGTCTGCCTCTTCTAAAAGTGCGGTGTCCTGCTGTAGAGTTGACAAATGTTTTCGACCCCAACCAGGTTGATGATGAAAACTTGCTTCCCCTGATAACCACACCCACCTTGTAGCCCTAGATATAGGAACTTCAAGTGCTCTTGCAGCCGGAGACACAGAGTATCCAGCAATGTTCACTAATGTAAGGAGAGATCTCCTTGTAGCTTTGTCTTTATGTGTGCACTCAGCCATAGTAAAACTCAGTATGATTGCTAACACATCATGCAGAACTCCAAGGTTATGATGTGTGCGTGCATGATCACACCAGTGTCATTGCTAATTGAAGAATGAGACATAGAATTTACACATTCAATACTAGGTAAATTAAATATTTGGTTTAGTTTTTCACTTTAGAATTCTTACTAACAAGATATTTTTTGAGAACGAAAGAGTAATTGTATTTTTATGCATTAATGTCTTAAAATTAATAGATGCCTTATGCATTGAAAACTTACAGCATTGACATACACTTAACAAATTAAAATTTAAATAATAATAATAATAAAAAAAGACCATATACACTGGATTCGAACCGAGGTTGTTCCAATTACGAGACACACATGTTTCACCACTCGGCTACCATGCATAAAACCAAACTGAACGGCATATTCCTGCTTATCGCATAGCTTTGAAATCAATCCAGGGTGATATTAAATTGTATATTGTGAACACAGCATTAGCGAATACTTCTGACACTTTCCGAATGAACTCCTTCTCTAGCTTTTGTCATTTATTTTGTCTTAGGCTGTACATGACAATACTAAATACAACAATGCATTATTTTAGGGACTGAACCAACAAGATGCTTTTGTAATAGGACAGATTTTATATAACAAACTGCCAAAAACAATTAAGATATTAAATAGAATGAAGTTGGTTAACCTCAAGAAGCTGGCTTAGTTGTAAGCAGGTGAAAAATATCACAAGTCAATCACAAACAAAATGACATCTCAATCCACATAATTGACTTTTCATGTTGCTATCAATAAGCATTTCTGTTCTGGTTTTTGTTCCCAGCTTGTGAACCAGCCTTTAATGGTGGCAAGTAGCAGCATCAGCCAATTAAGAGCTCAGTGACATCTGAGAACATGTCTTTCTTGCTCCTGTCACACAGACATGAAATCACTGAAAAGTATAGGACAAGTGAGGCAAGTACAAAGGCAAAGTCAAATAAAAGAAGGGCTAGTGCAACTAGAAGAATGCATACTGCACTCTGCATACATGTGATTGTACACAATGCAGCCAACCTGCCCTTCTCATACTTTTTCACCCACTGCAAATGATTCTCAGGAACTGCAGTAGTCCGATGTCACACATCCAGTCAACTAACCCTGCTTTATGCCATGAAATTCCTAAATAAATTCTTCTTTTGAAGCAATTCCTAGTATTGAATTTATGCACTTTTGTACCTAAGACATGTTGTTTCTGGCCTTATAAATCGATTAAATACTTACTTGCTCGTTTCTGTCAAAATTTCACATTCAACTTTGGGTTGTAAATTTCGCCTCAATAAAATTATCTTTCTTGCTGGGCCTCCACTACTGCTGGCTACAGGATCTATTTTGCCTAAGACACAAAACAAAAATCGCACATAAATTACAAACGTAGGTGAACTCTTAACCTAAAAGTTAACTTGCTCCATCACAGCCCAAGTCTCACTGTTGCCTTACAAAGCTCCAACTTCCCAAAGTAAGGCGAGTTCTGAGAGTTATAACTAACCTATTATCTGTCCACTGATTTTTCCAAGCGATAAGGTCTTTCTTTTCCTTGTGTTATGAGTATTAGCTTCATGACCTGGGGATGAAGCATGTTTCAAAAGCTCGCTCCTACTACTTTTTAAAAATACATTACATGCGTTACACTTCGCTTTCGTAGAATCATCTTCCACGGGTTCTAACCAATCTTTGAAAAATTCCAATTGTGTCCATTCTTCTGAAAAAGCTTCACTCTGATTCTGCACTGTTCCCAACATATTTACAACCTTAGAGACGGACTCCAGTTTCAAAATTTTGCTCATAGTTTTACTATGCCAACAGAGCCAAGTAGAATCCCCCTCAATTTATTCCCAAATTTCTCTTTCCTTGTTCACGAATCACACTTCTACCCACCGACGTCCATTTATTCCCTCGAAAGTAATAATTTGATTGGATTGTATTTTGATGGCGATGAGAAATCAGTTCTACCAACAGTTACAAAATGTTAATGAGTAGTAATTTATTAACTTATTGAGCTATGTTTGTATTTCAATATTTAGAATACTTCTCACCTAATAAACTGCACTTTGGATTGATCTGCAGGTTCATTGTTTCTCAATTCCAAAAACACCTACAGTATTTGCCCTCTGTATTGTGTCAAGCTAAGGCACTTTCTCAGTTGCGAGTATAACCCCCCAGGAAAGAAAAAGCCAACGGAAAAGCACTTTCTGCGCGTTATTAATCGCCTGAACGACTTGTTCTGTCCAAACGCATATCCTCAATGAAGCATTATTTCAAAGCATTTTGCAAAGCATATAAATAAGTAAAAATTTGTGCACAATAAAAGTAAAATAAATTAAAGCTTTCGCGGCAAATTATTTTTAAAGAATTTATATATAGTAGTAATATAATACTTAGATTTATTCCATTTACCATTAATTACGTAATTCAATTCCTATAGATTACTTTGCGCTGTGTTCCTCACAGTCAACAAGTTAAATTAGATAGAGAGCGCCCTGCAATGTCTTATTGCTAAACCCGAGCAGTTGTAATTAGCGGCCGCCATATTAATGGATGGTAAACAGTGAATTTGTGGAAATTGCATACCTGGAATGAGATTGCATCATCTAAAATAAACTTAAATATAGATGTTCACTGCGTCGCATATGGGTACATGAATTCGTTACTGGTTTCATTCTGCTCTTTTCATTAAGACCAAAATCAAGTTTTTATGTGAGAACACAAGTGATTACACTTTGTATTGACACCTGCATTTTCATTAGTTTTTTCTAATGCAATTAATAAATGGGTGGGGGCAAAATAAGACGAATGTTTTAATGCTGATTTATATGTGTTTTGGACATGGCAATTATTAAAATTACTTCTAGGTACAAAAATTATGGAAATGGGATTTTCATAGGTCCACCCACCCTTCCCCTTAAAATGAGCAGGAATTCTAAGAAAGCACTAAACTCACGTTTATTACAGTGAATATAGGTATTTTAATTGTACGCTGCTTACAAGCTGTCAACTTTTGCGTTAGCTAGCGGGTGCATCTATAGCGTTTTCAGAAGAAAGGAAAAAAAAAGTGCTTTTTCTTATTGTCTACACACGACATAGATTGAGATGCGCAAAATCTGGTTTCAATTAATGCCCTACTAAATAATATGCTATTAACTTATTAAAGTCCTATATTTATTTACTATATGCATATGCGGGCCACTATATGTGCAGATGTTAAGAGTTTCCGTAGTAAGATAATGGTATTACACACAGGGAATGTGATGACAGAAAGCTATTTTACCATCCAACAACTTGTCGGACAGCTAGTGCAGACATCACGCATTCGGTCAACTATCCATATATTCATAAATCGTTGCTACAGGAATTACTTCCGCAATCTGAGTGGTTTCAAGAAGTAGTGGCATTGAATTTTTCAGTCCTCTGATTTTACCTTTCCAATATACCGTACACACATGTCAGTGTGGAAGAAAAATTAATTTACTTCCACTTTTCCACTCCGCAGTATTGGTGAAAGTACTCCCACTGTTTTAGTACGGCGCATTGGTGGACGCACTTGTCTTATTCCGAAGAGCTTCTGGAATTACTTCCTCTGCTTCATAAACAGGAGATATGAGACATAGGTTTTGAGCACGTTCCTTTACCGGAACTACATCCACTCCGCAGTCGGAGTTATTTCAGGAAGTAATTCCAGTTCCACTCCGAGGAAGTTATTTTACTTCGGAGCACTTCCCCTACTCCACAAACAGGAGGGATTGCAATGGTATTGTCGTAAAACAAACGATGTCGATGGAATGCCATGTGTTCACAAATGACTCCTTTTGCTAAATCAAATGTTTGTGACTTAATGGTCTTGCAATTCTATGCTAGTGTGCTAGGTTTTATCCCCATTGCATAATAAACTACAAAGTAATTTAGGTAATATAGCATGGGTAAACTCTAATTCCATTTCCTATTAAGCAAAAAAATGTAACCGCATAATGCAACACAATAGATTTAAGACTAAAGCTTAGATACTCCGTAAAATACTGTTTTTATTGCGTGCTAAACGAGTACATTATGAACAGTGAGGAGGTAAATTGTATATATAGGTACTCATAACCTCTTGGAGCTGCGTTTTATGTTATTGCGCAGCGAAACATTTATATATATATATATTTAAAAACGGAATGGCATACTCCGAGTTTATGGGATTTATTTACCCCTCTCAACCACAAGTCTACGGGATAAAAATTTACCGCCTTTTAGGTAGTTTAGTACGCTATTCTCATGTATTACTCAAATTGAATGGAAAAACTAGGTCAACTGATACAAAATAGTTTGTCTTAGCTACAATTTTACACGAATTGTATATGCAGAATTAACAGCTATTTTGCTGTTTGTCTACTAAGCTACCACAGAACACAAAAGCTACCTCATGGCGTATAGCCAACAACGAAAGGCTAAGGAAAATACCCAATGGAAAAAGTACCAATGTTTTCAACGGAAAAGATGTTGGCAAAACTGGAAGCAACATTTAAACAGGCGTCTGTAGAAAGATCAAATGTCACTGTAATGTGTAAGGCTTAGTAATGCTATCTAGTGACACAGGTATAAATTACATGGAACTACTATGCATTGGGGGCAATGGCTCAACCGATCAATAGAAATTGTGTGTGTGTGTGTGTGTGTGTGTGTGTGTGTGTGTGTGTGTGTGTGTGTAAAGCAATAATTGATAATGAAGAAATATATTTTTATATGTATACTGAAGCTAACATGAACCGAGTAAGTACAAGCCCTACTTAATGGAGCTTTTTCAATAGGACAGTGAACAAAAATATGAAATGAACAAGAAAATCTTCTCGGAATTTTGAAATCCTGAAGGATGCAGGAGTACCTTTTCTCTTACATATAATTAACACAGCAGAATGTTTGCCCAACTTGTATATATAATGAATATAACTTTTTTTTTATTTTGAGAAACAGGTTTACAGGATATTAAATTTAATGGCTAAGCCGTTGTAATACACCTATTGAACTAACTCAAATAATTTTAAACAATAATTGCATCCGAAATTTAATTTGATTGTTATAGTTATATGGAAACTGACTATCCCATGATTTAAAAAAAAAACGAAGTAGTAATGGTCAAGTTCAACGTAAGTTCACATTATCCATTAAATTCAATGTTGTGTAAAATTATTATTTGAAACTATAAAGCTAGGTTATTATACAGTGCGAGAGTTTTAAGTGCGTAGCACGCTCTACTGCAGTGGCCCCGATACTCCGCACACACGCGATTCTCGGCCTTACCTTAAAACGCCCGCACTGTATTAAACAGTTTTCAGACATTCTGCTGTATCAATTATTGGTAAGAGGCATATGATCATTTACAAGAGCCCTAGTCTTAAATAATAAAGGAAGTGGACCAATATCGACAAATAATAAATTAAAAAGTTTCATGTGGTGGTCCTAATTCGGGCTCACACACACACACACACACACATACATATATATATATATATATATATATATATATATCAGGATTCAAGAGGATGACAAAAAGGACGAACGAATCAAGAACATGGACAAAAATAATATAGCTAAGGCCATAGATGCCACACGAAAGAAGCAAATGGGCTGGAAAAAGGCAAGTAAAACCTTCAATGTTTCTACGTCTTCACTACAAAGGCTTTCTCAGGAAAAATATGTGAGTCCTTTAGCTGCTGCTGTATCCAAAGTTGGGAGCCCAACGGTTCTTTGCACAAACTTGGAAAAAGAGCTTGACTAATATTGTCTAGCAATGTAATCTGCATATTTTGGAGTCACTCGAAATAACTAACGTAGGGTGGCGTTGCAGTTAACAGAAAGGAACAAAATTCAAGTTTCTTTTGGAGATGAAATGGCGGAAGGAAATGCCTTAAGCTGTTTTTAAAACGCTATAACAATACACTGATATGCAGAAAACCTGCTGGGACACCATCGCAAGAGCGCTGGGTCTCTGTAAAGAAAATATCAACACATTCTTTTATCTTCTCGAGGAGACTTGTAACAAGAACAAATATAATCCAGACAGCACATTCAATGTTGACAAAAGCGACATAGCTATCGTGCAATTTAAGGTACCAGAAATCATCGGATTATGGTGAAAGAGGCCGTTGCTTCCCTAACATCAGCCGAGCACTAATAACAATAGCTGCGAGCTTGAATGCTGCTGGAACATTTGTGCCCCCTATGGTAATTTTTCCTCGGAAAAACATGAATAATCGACTTGAAAAGGGTGCATCTCCTGGCATACTATTCGCAGTACATCCATCTGGTGGGATTCAAGCCAATTTGTTCATAAAGGGTTTAATCACTTTGTATGCTTTATGAAATTCTCCTGATCCTTGATGGGCACTCCAGCCATACACACATCAGTGATGTTGATTTGTCCAGGGAAAATCATATTACTATCACTTCTCTCGCCATATTCCTTTCATAGAAAGGAGCTCCTAGACAAAACATTTATGGGGTCCCTGAGAACGTATTATAGCGAGGGAATAAGGTAATGGCTTAGACAATATAATAGGCCCGTCGGTGGTTATGACGTGATGCACGTATTTACCGTCAACATCTTCTGATGTACGATTCTATAGTTCTCAGACTTCTGAAGAAAAAAAAATGAAATATACAAGCCAGGTTTCAGCGTCAAACTGTTCAACGTTGAATTTTGATCCAGAAAACCCAGAGGCTTCCTCAACAAGTCATTTCAAGATATCTCCTGTTCCTGTAATTAAGAAAAGGAGGTCGCAAGGCTACTAAAGCTGCTGTAATAACTTCTTCTCCTTGTAATAGAACTCCAGGATCGTTAGGAAAAAGAAAAGAAACAAAACAAAGTGAAGTTGGACCATCTCGAGGACGTGGGCGTCGTCGGTGCTATGTTCAGAAAACTTCAAAGTATTCTACTCACTCAAATTCAGGAAGCTGTACTGAGACACGATCAAACTGTTTGATTCCAAAGAAAAGAAATGTGAGAAAAAAAACTTGACATTTGAACCAAAAGTTTATGGCGAATCCAATAACGTGTCTGCCGTTTCCGAGGCTTCTGTACTTTCTTCTACAATGGGAAGGAACCACTTCCTGGGAAGGAATCACCAAATGAAGATGACAATGGGTGGTTTTTTTGTTTTATGACGTCTCTAACGACACAGGAGGCGAGCTCTGGGTGCAATGCGTTATATGTGGTTCATGGTCCCACATGGATTGTGCAGGAGCAGAGAAAGATATGTGAATATGCGACTTTTACAGGAAATAATGCGTCTTCCTCCCTACCATTGCAATTTCAATGCAATTGAGTTAATTTGGGTCCAGGTAAAGAAAGATGTTGCGAAATGCAATATAACAGTCAAGCCCAGTGATGTAACAACTCTCCTTGAAAACGGACTATCAAAGGTGACACCCGAAAACTGGAAAAAAGCGTGTGAAGGTGTGGAAAAGGAGGAAACGTTTTATGGGAGAAAGATGGATTAATTGACGAGGCCATCGATCGATTTGTAATCAACCTTGAAGACACCGACACCGAGGATGAAGTAGTGTGGACACTCCGGAGAGGAATAGGCCGCCACTGATAGTACCGCGGACCGTTTTGGAAGGAGTGGCATCGATACCATCAACTCCCTTATGGCAGGAGTGCAAGTGAGAGGGTAAGTGTATATGCTGTCTTTGTATAATTCTGACTCAGCTTTCTCCTCAGCGACTATAGCCTCTAGTTCCCGAGGCCGCGAGTTCAAACCCGGCGGAGGGCGGTGGATTTTTTTCGGGCGTCAAAATCTTTAGCATGGCTTCCTTCGGAAGGGAAGTAAAGCCGGTGGTCCCGTGTCGTAGATTTAGGGCACATAAAAGAACCTCAAGCCGGATAAAGAGGTCTCTGAGCAAAACTACCGGTCTTTCATGTCCAATATACGAGGGCAGATTGATAAGCTAGTGACTATTTAAAGAAAATAACAATTTTTTTCCCAAAAAAATCAATTTTATTTCTCAACATAGTTTCCTTTCAATTCAATACATGTGGTCCAACGTTTCTCCAATTATTTTTAACCCTTTCAAAAAAAATATGAGTTTTCGAAGTCTGCAAAAAATGAGGTTGTTTCTGCATGATGTGTTCACTGGACGTGAATTTCTTCCCAGAGAGCCAACTTTCAGGTTTGCGAAGAGGAAGAAGTCGCTGGGAGACAAATCTGCAAAATATGGTGGGTAGCAGTTCGTAGCCCAATTCCACAAATTTTGCGATGGCAATTGCTGACTTGTGTGCGGGTTCATTATCCTGGTGAAAGAGAACCTTTTTCTTACCAAATGGGGTTGTTTCTTCAACAATTCCTTGTGATGCTGATCCAACATTGCGGCACACTATGAACCTGTGATCGTTTTACCCTTTTCCAGGTAGTGGATGTCTATCACCCCTTGTGAATCTCAATAGCCATGATTTTTCCTGCCGATGGAATGGTTTTCGCTTTCTTTGGAGTAGGTTTGCCGAAGGAAATCCACTACTTTGATTGTTGTTTGTTTTCAGGTTGATAGTCATGGATCCAAGTTTCATCAACCGTGATATAACGCCCCAAAAACTCATCTGGGTTGCGCTGGAACATGTTCAAACATCCCTGTGAAATGGTCACACGACTCCGCTTATTCTCAACTTGAGCAGTCGCGGTACCCATCTTGGCGACAGCTTCCTCATACCTAAACATTCATGCAGAATGTTATACACCTGTTCACTCGAGATGTTTACGGTCTTGGCTATCTCACGGATTTTCACTCGGCGGTCTTTCAACACAATATCTGAACTTTGTTCACCGTTTCTTCTGTTGTGACCTCAACCGGACGTCCTGTGCGCACGGCGTCTCTTGTGCTCGAACGGCCACATCGAATGTCTGTGAACCATACCATGTGAGGAGCAGAGTTCCCATAATACTTGTTCAGCTTTTCTTCCGTTTCCTTTACCGTCTTACCGCGCAAGAAGGAGTGCTTCATCAGAACACTAAATTCACTTTTCTCCATTTTCTACGAAGCAACACACATCTGTTTATTTAAGACGTTCTCAACAACGTCCTAAGAAACAAATGACAACGAATTTCTGCGATTATACCCAGAATAGATGTAAGACTTTGGTGCAAACAATAAATCTGTGATTAGAATGCTATCTCTCGTCAAAGTCATGGACTTATCAATCCGCCTCGTAGAATGGGATGCTAAGGGCCGCAGCAGTTAAAGAGCGTCCATAAATAAAACTCAGTTTTAATTTTACTACATGGTCACAGCAAAGATAGCATGTCCGTTCATAAAACATTAACAGAAGAGAGATGTAGTGGAAGGAGAAATAGGGAATGAACCTGGATATCACGTACATCTATTACAAGAAGAAACTATTAGAAACCTTTACATGAAACGCTTAAATGAGAAATCAAATCCAGAAGAAGACTGGAATTCTATACAATTGTATGAAAATTTAAAAGATTCTATTCATGTAGCTGCATTTGAAATACCTGGAATAGAAGACAATAGGTATTCGCAAAACGTCTGGAGAATCTTGAATGTATTGAAGAAAAGAAAAATGCATTTAAAAGGTGGCTAAGCTCTAAGTGTATGAAGACAGACAAGAATATCTACTATATAAAAGAAAGACTCAAGTAGTGGTTAGGAAACAAAAACAGGAGGTATGGGATAGAGTGTGTGGAGAGATAGAACATAGAATAGGATATGCTAGATCAGCCCAAGCTTGGAAAACCCTCAAGATAGCTAGAACAACAAAGCTTCAAATCTTTTAACTGTATAATGACAAATGATTTTATGAAACATTTAAAATTTCTTTTAATGGAAACTAGTATTCATTTTATAGAAGAAGATAATAAAAGGGAAATAACAATATCGGTAATACAGATCCAATTATGGAAGATGAGGTGCTTGCATTGTAAAAGCAATAAGAATTGGAAAAGCCTGCAAGCCCTGGAGATATCGCAATGGAACTGATAAAATACGAGGGACATAGTGTTATAAGAATACTAACCAGATTATTTAATTAAGTATTGAATGGAGAGCATAATCCACTAGTTTGGAAAATATCATGTATTAATGCAATATATAAAAAATCTGATGTGTTAACTCAAATGACTTTCTCTACTCTTGTACAAACTATTTTTACAAACGCTTATTCTCCATCTACTTCATGTTAATCGAGATAAACATTTGCAGACTCTATCTTATTGCTAATTTTTTTGTAGATGTAAGGGGAAAATATATTTACAAGGGCAGTATCGAAATACAGTAACCTTTAAGCACATACATATCTCTTAATAACTGATTGCTAGGTGCAGCACTATTCCCTTTTCCACAGATTAATACTCTTTGCATATCCAAGACAAAAAAATGAATAACGAATTACCATTTGAGAAAATAAGTATTGAAAAATTTAAGGGAATAACAAGCAATATATCGAAAATGGTTCAATCAACAAAAAAAATGTATATGACATAAATTGTGTATTTTAATGCGATCTACATATTTTGTGTAGTAAAATTGTGTCTATCTCTTATGGTTTACCAGTTATGCAAAAGTCGTTCACAATGAAGAATACTTTTGGAGACATTCCCAGAAAATTCAAGATATACATTTTATTTGTCATGAAAATGTCTTAAACATATGATATTTTAATCAAAATCGTTAGATCCATTTTTGAGAAAATTAAAATTTTATAAAAATGTTCCATGTAAAGGGTACTCTGGGGTGGGGGGGATTTTCTTGAAAACCTTCGTGTCGCATCTCTGGAAGATACTGAACCTAAATACCAAGTTTGGTGTTTATCCGACTGTTCGTTTCTGAGTTATGCTGTTCACAGACACACACACGGACATGTTTCTAAAAATGCTTTTTTTGGATTCAGGGGGTCTCAAAACATGTATTTCCGGTGCAATCTTGGTATCGAATTTTTGGGTGGAATACAATACTTCCCCTACTTACTATATGTGGTAGAGAAAGTAAAAAAGGGGACAAGGAGGATGCAATGAATTATAGGGGAATTAGCATCATCGCATCCATCAATAAAATTCTCAGTACTATAATAAAAATCAGATTAGAGGAATTGATTCAGAACAAAATATCTGAGGAACAAGTTGGGCTCACAATAGGTAAAACATCCTAAAAAGTTAGCTAATTGAAAGGAAGTACATTATGTGTTTATTGATTTTGAAAAGGCATATGATTCAGTCTCCATAACTATGCTTTGTAACTCCCTATATACATTCAGAATTCCAAATTACTCATTCAACTTATAATATGGCTATATTATTGTAGTGCCTGTATAAAAGTGTTAAATTATCCGAAGTGTTTTGCATAACTAAAGGACTGAAGCAAGGTTGTGATATGTCACCAACATTATTCAAAATATGTTTGGAAGATATGTTAAGAAAATGGAACAGTACATGTTGCAAAGTGGGTATTCAAGTTAATGTCAATTTATTATTTGCTGACAACCAGGTCATAATAGGACAAGATCAAGATGAGGTTGAATTTATGGCAGGTAAACTTGTGGATGTTTTTAGGAAGGTGGACTGAAATTAAACTTTGAAAAGACAAAATACATGGTGGTGGGAGGACCTGGAGAAAATTTTAAAATAAATAACAATATATTACAAAAAGTTAACGAGCTTAAATATCTCAGATCTATTATTGACAAATCTGGCACAAGTGAAAAAGACAGTTAATAGAATCAGTCTTGCAAGAAATCAATTAGATCATTGAATTTTGGAACAGAAGTTTGACAAAACAAAACAAAAACAAACAAGAAAAAAACCCACACAAAAACAAAATTGAATATAATAAAGACAATAGAAGAAAGCATTTTAACATATGGGGAGGAAAGTTTGACTATAAGTGAAAAGATGCGCAAAAAATGTTGGCAACAGAAATGGATGGATTAAAAAGGAGCTGAGATTATCAAGAATTCAACATTATTAATAAGAATTAATTATATAAGAATGGAAATGAATGTAGAAGAAACAGTAATTGATAGACTAGAATTAAGAACTTTAAAATGGTATGGGCACGTAAAGAGAAAGATTGCCATGTAGTGTTGTTGGCTGGAGAACTCCTGAAAGAAGAAAACCACGAAGGGCACGCCTGACATGGATGGATGCAGTCAATAAAGCCATGCAGAGAAGAGGACTGGAAGGACAATGGCAGGATAGAACAACTTGCAGAAGTGCAACAGGAATTAAAGGCAAACACTAAAAGTGGAAAGCCTGTAAAAGTAGTATGTAATCATTATAATTTCCCTACAATTCATTGCTTTTGGAACACACAATCTTTTTGTTCTTGCCACTGGCTGATTGATCCGTAGCATCTCCAAATTGGTCTATCCACTCTTTACAAGTAACCCCCCCCCCCCCCCCCCGTATTTCTGTTCTCTAATGCATAAAGCATGTGGCTGTCATTACAAAACTCAAAACTCTTATTCTGTGGTTTCCATCTATCTTCATACCTTTCTTTCTGTGTTCAGCTTTCACTGCCATTAAGTCATACTGGTTTAGCTATTGTTTTATAAACAGGGATGGCACTTTGTCCCAGTTTGCCGTGAGGTTCACTGGTACTAGTGTGTAGAGTACCTGTGTTTACTAGTAGATAAGCGCAGTCCATTGACAGCACACAACTGTTCACTGGTATAGTTCGGCGGAATAACCATCCATTTTTTTTTTAAATTTATGGACGCTTTTTAACTGCTGGTCCTTAGCATCCCATTCTATATTGGGCGTGAAAGACCAGAAATTTTGCTCAGAGGCATGTTTAGCAGGCTTGAGATTCTTTTATGTGCCCTAAATCTACAACATGGGACCACTAGCTTTACTTCCCTTCCAAAGGAAGCCGTGCTAAGGATTTTTATAGGCTGAAAAAATCCATCGCCCTCCATCGGTTTGAACCCACAACCTTGGGAATTAGAGGCTAGTATGATCATTTCTACAGGCTACCATTGCCATATAGTATGTATGCAAGTAGCATATGCCTTGATTATTTACATGCTTATAATATAACTTACACATATCTACAACACCATATATAAAATAGACAAGTTAGTGAAATTACACACAAGTATTTGCAATATAGGTGCATGATTATGATACAAACTATATTCTGTTATAATATATAACAATGTGCATTTTTAAGTGTGAAAAAGTGAAATTCCTTTTGTTTTCACTTAAAATATGCTTGTATGGTGAGAAAGTTTGCTCAACATCGCACAATGTTATTGATGCATGTTTAAAATAAACACTATTGCCTACATTATTTATTAAAACAAGCTGCATTCTGTTTATTTTACACACTTCTGAATAGCCAAGTATAGAATCCTAAACAAATGAAATGAACATTTGTTCTCTGACACAACACAAATAGGTTGCCCTTTCCTTTTACCTTTGAACCCATGGCCTCCGTGACATCAATATAGGCAAGCAACAACCAACCTAAAAGACATCCATGCTAAGTCAAAGTACAGCCCTTGTTTATAAAGCTTGAGTATGGCATCATTTCTAGTTTTGTTCCTCAAAATTCTTTTTATCGCTCCATATATTCTATTACAACATTAAATTTGTGTGCTATGTCCATTAACACTATGAAATCTTACAACCCAAAACATTGAGTTGATATGTTTTACAAAGCTTTACTGTTTTGTCATCCATACATAATTTTTGTACTTACCAGTTTATATCCTATAAATACCATTAAGTTTGTTTTATTAGCTAAATGACATGTTATAATTTTTCCTTTTGTTATTTAATTAATTCCTCTCTGGAATGTGCCTTCTTTATTTGATATTATAACTTGGTAATTTGCATATGTAAGCAACTGAATTAACACTAGAAGGACCATGTGGTCAAATTGACTGGTTAACAATATATAATTGTGTACATGTCACATACTATGAACCCAGTGAAGTGAAACTTTATGGATTCTCTTGAATTTAGTAACTGTAGACCCCTTTAAAATTGTATGCCTGAAACATAATTATAAATGCTTTATTTTCGCAGGCTATCTTTTAGAATCATGACTGGTCAATTTGACTGGTAACATATATCATCTTTCCTATTTCTATGATGTTAAAAATAATACTTTCATTGTGGCTCTGCAAATAAAAATTAGCTCTCCATTGCTGTTTCCAGCTAACTCATTTACTGTTTCCAAAAAGTGGTGGAATCACACACGGTGAAGCAATTAATAAAATACACTTAATGAAAGTGGAGTCAACCTTAACACTCTTACTAGCTCCACTAACCTATTTATTTTGTGGAACATGTATCGTAGCATGAGCTCTCATCATCAGCTGCCTGTTGACTGTCGGATGAAATCTCGAGTCTTATTGTTGAAAGCCTGGGTTGTCCTGTGGTGGCTTGTGGATGAAACTAAATAGAGGGTTTTCTGCTTCTGGCAAATCAAAGCTCATGATGCGGTTTTCAAACTTCTTTATGTAAATCTTCTCCCATGCTTCAAGCTCTTTGGGTTTTTGGGCTGATTTCAGCAACTGAATATTGTTGTCTATTTCATGGTTTTGAGTCCAGAAGTGAAAAGCAACTGCTGATTTGTTGGTCTGTTTGAACTTTATGAAATGCCAGTGTTCCTTATAGCGGATGCTTATGTTCCTTTTTGTTTTCCAATGTAAACCTATTTGCAATTTTCACATTGGATCCGGTGGATTCCTGACTTTTTGTCCTGTGGTATAGGATCAGATTTTCTTGCTTTAATGAGATTCCTCATGCTAAATCTGTTGTAAGGTGCCAGGGTAATGTTGTGATTCTTGCATATTTTCTGAAATTTATCTACCAGTATGTATGAAAGCACAAATTTGAGGTGACAAAAAGAGAATTCTGAAAACAATTGTTCTAAGAGTAGATAAAACATGTGTTAGACAAAAATAGTTAAAGTTATTAGCAAATAAATTTATTCAGCCTTTAAAGCTAATATTTACATTGATATTTATTTTACTAGTGATGAATAATACTACAGTGTTTACTTGTCATTGTACACTTTTACAATATTTGAGGATTTATACACTTCAAATAAGATTTTGCTAATTTATATTTGCTTTACATGCATACTTCATAAGTAATATACACTTGATTTTTATATTATGCTTTAAACGATCTTCTGTCAATGTTTTCATTTCCAGAAAAATACTAGCATAGCTTCTAGTGGTTCTTGTAACAATACATTAATTTTGTTGATACTAATGCAAAAGAGTTTTGGTTCCTAAAACCTTTTAGTAGTAGAAAGTTTCCTTTCAAAAGCAAGGAAAACCATAGCTGATGCCCCTTGTACACAAATGCATTCACAATTTCACAAAGGGCATATAGTCTGATAATTAAAACCATAATTTTTAAGGAATCATATTTTAAAATGCTAAAACTGTATTTCGACTCCCTCTCAAGAAATCATAATTTTTTAAACACTTTTTCTTTAGCCTCGTCAAACAACTATTTTGCTATTGCTATTAATAATAAGTACTTAAATTCAGGTACTGCCCAAATAAACTGCTATATTATAAAATTTGTTTCGTAGTTACATAACTGATTATTCATCTGTAGAAATTATGTCCTTGGAAATTCTTGCCAATATTACTATTGTTACTGTAATTCCAAGGCCGTCGTCATTCTTTTTTTGTTACTTTGAAACTTAACTTGCTTCTGTTAAAATTGTATTTGTGTAATAAAACTTTCTACAAAGTACATTCAAAATTGAAACTATTGAAATTTCTTTGGTAATATAATACAAACCTGCTGTGTACATTGTAAGCTATCTTATGACATTCTTTAACACTGACCTGACAGTTCACAAATTCACACAAGTGTAAAGTTTGTTTGTGTATACTCTTCTACAAATATATGTGTGTATAAACTTAAAGTTAAATCTCAAAATAAAGAAAAAATACAAAGTTTATATTATACACCAGCAATACACTGCAGTTTTTTTTGCTTGAGTTCATCCTTCTGTAATGCTCTTTCAAGCCAATCATCACTTTCTTCCATTATTTCTTCTTCTGAGGAGTCTTCACCTTCTGGTAACAGGAGTAATTTGCTGTACGCTGCCTGCCTCTTGCATCCACAGCCACGGTATTTGCTGAATCTGTAAAACAAAACATCCAGAACTATTGAAATGTACAAAAGGAGACGTTACCTTCTCTACCTACTAGATTACCTACTATCTACTAGATAGAGAACATACTATATTACACCCAAAAATTCTCTATTAAAATTTCACCAGAAATACATGTTTTGAGACCTACTGAATAACCCCAAAAAAAGGTTTTAGAAGATGGTCTGTGCATATGTGTGCATATGAACAGCATAACGCAAAAACGAAAAGTTCAATAAACACCAATCTTGGTATTTCAGTTCCGTATCTTCCAAAGATGTGACAAAGATCTTGAAAAAAATCCTCCCCATCACAAACTATCCTTTAGAAAAAGAATTTTTAGAAATTTTTTATTTTCTCAAAATGGATCTAACAATATAGATTAAAATCCACAGTCTTAACATACTTAATGACAAATAAAATGTATATCTTGAACGTTCTGGGAATAGCCTATGAAGTCCTCTTCATTCGGAAGAAATTTTGTATTTAAAACACAAATTATTTCAAATAAGGTTATTGTGGCATCAGCCACTTCCAAGATATTCCCTGTTATTGGTTTGAATTTTCAACATTTTGTCATTTTTCGAAGTGCTGTAGCTTCAGCTGTTACATACAATGTTATGGAAAGAGTGACTTGCATTAAACATTTGACTATCGCTTCAGTTTCCTTCATCCCCTTTGTATCTACAAGGAAAAGTGTAATGAAACTAGCTCTGCATACTTTATCTAGTTAACATGAACCATATAGAAAAATAAGGTTTTGTAAGATAGTGGGAGGAAAAAGTAATATGAATGAACACATTAAATAAATAAATATAGCTTTTTTTTCTTTTTTACTTTCTCTACTACGTATAGTAAGTAGGGGAAGTATTGCATTCCACCCCAAAAATTCGATGTCGAGATTTCAGCAGAAATACATGTTTTGGGCCCCCTGAATAAAAAAAAGCATTTTTAGAAAAAGGTCAGTGTGTCTGTGTGTCTATGAACAACATTAACTCAAAAACAAAATGTCGGAAAATACCAAACTTGGTTCAGTATCCTTCGAAGATGCGACACGAAGATTTTCAAGAAAATTCCCCCACCCCAGACTACCCTTTACATGGAACATTTTTCGAAAATTTTTATTTTCTCAAAAATGGATCTAACGATTTTGATTAAAATATCATGTTTAAGATATTTTCATGGCAAATGAAATGTATATCTTGAATTTTCTGGGAATGCCGATGAGACCTCTTCATTCTGAATGACTTTTGCATAACTGGTAAGCTGTAAGAAATGGACAAAATTTTACTACACAAAAAATGTAGATCTTGTTAAAACATACAATTTATATCACACATTTTTTTTTGTGGAGTGAACCATTTCTGAGATATTCCTTGCTATTTGTTTGAATTTTCCAAACTTAAACTTTTTCTCAAATGGGAATTCGTTATTCATTTTTTTATGTTCTGGGCATGCAAAGAGAATGGAATGCTCCACATAGCAACCAGCTCTTAAAACATTTGACTATCGCTTAAAGCCTACCATATTCCCCTTGCACCTACAAGAAAATTAGCAATGAGATAGTTTCTGCAAATGTTTATCCCAAATAACATAAAGTATATTGAGAATAAGATTTGTAAAAATAGTTTGTACAAGAGTAGAGAAAGTCATGTGAGTGCAACACATCAGATTTTTTTTTCTTTTACGTCATTATGTTATTGGCTTTTTTGTTCCTAGTTAGTAAAGGTCCTGAAAGTGTTATTTTTGGTTCTCTTCTCAGGTATAGAAGATAATCTGTCAAAAAGTATGAAACATAAGGGAATTCCAGTCCTATGGTGCTTTCCTTGAACCAAGGGTAGAATCCACTAAAGATATAATGCAGACAAGCAAAGTAGCTTTATATTTAGTTTATTGTACATATTTCAGGTTATAAAATGTTGTTACATTTATTTTCATACTTCTACTGTGTTATGTACATGTATGGTACCTTACTTTGTGTTACACAGCCAGTATAGCTCCCTGGCCTTCAGCACGGCTGTGCAACATTTGCTTCTCTTTGCTAAAGCCTCATTGAAATTTATTTCATTTCATCTTACCTCCCCTCCCTCTCTCTTCTTCTCTTTGACTTTCCTCTCAATTTCTCTTTCAATTTTATTAAAAAAAATCCCCTACTTTCCTATTTCTTTCTTCCTACTTGTTTGTTACAAGTGAGACTAAATCATCCCCTCCCCTATTATTCAATTGCCTGTCCCAGATTTTCTCTCTCCATTTTTTTAAATCTTCACATTCAGTTAGATAATGTTTTACACTTTCATCACCATCACAAAATTCACATATGCTTTTATCTCTTAAGCCATGTAAAAATATCATTCCTGTTCTCATCCATGCTAACCCTTCTTTTTCTCTTTTATTACATTGCTTTATATATGTTTCTCTACCCCGGGAATTTCTTTATTTTCCTGTAAAATTTCAAGGATTTTTTGTTTTCTATGCTTCCCCAAATCTCCTGCCTTTCAATACCCTCCACTCTTTCCCCTACTTGGATCCAAAAACCTCAACTGTTCCTTTTCCCTTGTAGCCATATATCTTTCAAACAAGAAAAGTAAA
Source organism: Deroplatys truncata (assembly GCA_030765065.1). Classification (NCBI taxonomy): domain Eukaryota; kingdom Metazoa; phylum Arthropoda; class Insecta; order Mantodea; family Mantidae; genus Deroplatys; species Deroplatys truncata. The sequence continues at coordinate 28,617,110 of CM060986.1, forward strand.
GACATATTACATTAGAAACAAAGTAAGAGATCTTGTTCCAAAAGTTTGTTCCGTGTTATTTCTCTCAGGATGGGAAAACAAGGATAGACTTCCCCTTCACAAATTTCAGGAATTCAGTTACTGCTCTAAAATGACGTAATTACCTTTTAATGGTCTATTAAGAATATGTTGGCTGAAACGGTGTGCTATAATAACATAGAATATGTGAAACACGTTTTCTATTACTTACGGTGCATGAGTTTTAAATACAAAAATGAAAATCCTAATTTCTTAATTTCACGGGCTGTGCTCCATGAAAAATGTGTGTATCAAGCTCGCCTCAAAACAATTACCAAATCAAGGCGGAACAGCATGCAACTTTACTAGCAGTGTGTTGAAGTGCTAAGTGTCTGTGACATAACATGATACAGGAAAAGAAGGTTATCACCACAGCCTAGATTTTGATGACCTAAAGATGTTTGAAAAATTATCTATAAGTGACTCCAAAATGTTTTAATGAATAACATGATAATTACAAAAATGCACTAAAATTGATATTTATTTATTAAAATTAGTGCAGAAGCTTAAAATTAATTTATACATGGTTATAACTGCCATACAAGCAGAAAAAGTAGGTATAAGAATAATGATGAGATAATTTAGAAATTAATGAAAAAGATATATTTGTTCCATGTTATTGTTTAAAGAATCTGAAAGCAAAGTTAAGAAAATTGTTTTTTAAACAGATCTTATAAAACTGTGGCATTAAACTCTTTTGAGTTCTCAGATTATACAAAATTGACAGCAAATGAAGAGGACTTCGTGATTTAAGGATAAGGACAATAGCAGCCTGACTGTATGCACTCATAACCTATCTCATCCCTTGTTTAGGACATGAATTTGTAACTGTAATGATACCTGACAATAGCCATGCTTCCACCCACAAGCAACCCTTTCCAGGCCAACCATTACATAGGAAAGTGATTTTTTCCAAGAAAGTTACTTTTATTTCTCTGCTAAATACTGAAATTTCTTGTTTGAAAAGTTATTCTTATGAAAATGTCAGTAATATAAAATTATAGAGAAAATGACTAAATAAAGGCACAAAGTGTTAACAAATGACAAAATAATTATGTAAAATCCCCCCCAAAAAAGTCCTAAAAATAGAAAATGGTATACAATGACAAACAATGGCATAATAAATATACATTTTCATAATGTGGGACCCAGATAAGGTTTTACATACACTTTAATAATGTCAATGATGCAACAATTAAAAGATGACGTCATCGGGAATCCTGGCCCTACTTACCACAAATTTCCCATAATTTCCAACGTGTTTGTTATATGATGCCCCTTTCATTAATATTTATCCAAGACGGGGAAAAATAGAATGTTGTTAACAATCACAGGTAACAATTAAGTGGTGATACATTTTCTGCCAGTGGTATGCCCATAGAAAACGGTCCTAGAGAGCTAGTGCGCGAACTCATGGACATTCTTTATAAAGTTTTAGACGGGATTTCGGCACGACTGTGTTTTCCTTGTGATGAAAGATGTCATCAATAGTAATAACACGAGTGTGTTTCATCTTGTCGAACATTTCAAGAGCGTACAGCAACCACATGAAACCACAGTGGGGCTCAGGCGGTAACGTCTATGGCTCGCATTCGGGATGTCCCGGGTTCGATCCCCGGCGACCGCCCACTCTGATCCATGGGTTTTTCGGGGTTTTCCCGGATCGTCAGCGAATGCTGGAGTGGTTTCCTTCATCTCCCGAACTTCCTGTCCCTCCATTTCGTTCCATTAATCATTTCATTCATCCTTCATCCCGTTTGGTCAATTTCAGACTCGGAAGTGTTTCGGTGCAGCGTGGGTAGGAGAAAAGGATGCTCTCTGTATAACTTTTTCCGTACCTCGGCCTTCGGCTGGTTGCCGTATGGCTGTTCAACTGACGGCCGTCTATATCTGGAAACTGTAGGGACTCTGTCATTGCTGTGTCCTCACTCCTGGTTCCGGCCGCCCGGTGTCTCCCTTCACCTCATCCCTCCATCGCGGGGGCGCCGGTACAATATCCTCATTCCTGAACGGTTTCAAATCCCCTCGCTTCACACTCCTAATCCTAAACCACGGTGGTATTTGCTAAGACTATTGAATGAATATAAGTACCTCACACACAATATTGAGCGAGCGCTTTTCAGCAATATACGGCCTCATTGATGCCTTATTTACTAATCAGAATCGTGCTTAATCGATAGTTTTAAACCATGGTGCCAAAAACTAATAACAAATAGTTTTTCTCCCATATGCAGTTATTTATTCCTGTAATATCAACTTCGATTCGACTAGGGATCTAGGAAGACTATTCTCATGATTTTTTTACCGTCCGCTATTGACGGTTGGTCAAACTGTAAAAATGAAAGATTTAGTGATCGGCAAATTCAAAATATAAAAGAAGCGGTACACAGGATCTAATGCCGGGATTACAATATACTTAACTTCACGAGACGGGACGTAATGTGAACTTGAGAAATGCTGCTAAACCTAAGGTGTAATTAGGCTGCATTTAACGTAGCGAGGATAATGCCAGGATTACGATGAACCTAATTACGATGAAAGTCACTTAACGCAACGTAATGTGAAAGTATATAACATTGCATTAAATGGAGCTATTTAGGGTCGACTTAACGTGACTTAACTTAACACGACGTAATGTGAAAGTGTAACACATTGCATTAAATGGAGCTATTTAGGGTCGACTTAACTTGACTTAACTTAACACGACGTAATGTGAAAGTGTAACACATTGCATTAAATGGAGCTATTTAGGGTCGACTTAACTTGACTTGACTTAACACGACGTAATGTGAAAGTGTAACACATTGCATTAAATGGAGCTATTTAGGGTCGACTTAACTTGACTTAACTTAACACGGCGTAATGTGAAAGTGTAACACATTGCATTAAATGGAGCTATTTGGGGTCGACTTAACTTGACTTAACTTAACACGGCGTAATGTGAAAGTGTAACACATTGCATTAAATGGAGCTATTTAGGGTCGACTTAACTTGACTTAACTTAACACGACGTAACTTAAGAGTTTGTCAATGCCAAACCTTTCCTTCACGTTACGTTAAGTTTAACGTCACTGGTAATTAGAACAAATCGGCATGAAGCAATAAAACCAACACCAATTGAGTCATTATCGTTACGTTAAGTGCATCCTAATTAGACCTATAAGTTCAGCAGCATCTCATAACTTCACGTTACGTCCCGTCGCGTTAATTAAAGTTCATCGTAATCCCAGCGTAACTCTTGATTGGTATTTCCTTTATAACTCATACCGATTATTACCACGGGACATCAAAATTGACGCAAAGGGAAGGAAAAGTTTGACACTACCAGACTCTTAAGCTACGCCGCGTTAAGTTAAATCACATTACATTAAGTTTCATCGTAATCCCGGCTTAAGCGACTTAATGCGACGTAGCGTTAAAGTCTAACACATTCTATTAAATGGAGTATTTAGGCCTCACTGAACGTTAATACGAGATTCACAGGTAAGCCACTTCAGTGATTATACCAAAAATACAAAAAATGGCATCGTTCTCACACTGCAATTATCTCACCGAATCCCCCTCTCGCTTATAAGTTTTCCTAAGTAATTTAATTGAGCGTTCAAATTCATGCTTGTCATGATAATTGTTTCGAGACCGAAGGCATTCGTTAACTTCAATTAAATTACCGAAAAAACTATCAGCACTCGTGTTATTACTGGAGATAATGGACGGTTATTGTTAAACTGACATGATCGGTGAATTGGATTGTTCAATATTGAATGTCTGGCCCATGAAGCACCTATATAGATAGTCATATAAGAAATACCAGGAGTGAGTTCAATATTGTTGACAGTTGCCCCGAGGGCATGGGCAATTATCTGACTAATATAACTCACGAGTGGTATTTGCTAAGACTATTTAATAAGCAATACTAATAAAATGAAAATAACATAGGCATTTTATATATCATTTAATTGAGTTGATTGTACACCAGTATCGTAACGCGGCACGGCCTACTATGTTTTTTAAGAAAGCTTTCCTATTTTCTTTAGCTTACAAATCAGAAACAATTGCCAAACAGATGCGATAATCTCAGTGAAATCTGCCGCGATTGGTTCAAAATGACAGAGGCTGTGAATTGGATTGGTCACTACTGAATGGCTGGCCCATGAAGTACCAAGTCACTGCAAGACAGCAAGTCTGTGTTACATTTTTCCTGGCCATGTGAAAAAAAATCCTCATTTATATTCAATCGTGATTATAAATTCGAAGAAAATTTTACCGTAAGTAATAACCAGCCACGAACCTTCACTTGTAAAAAGAGGAATTATATTATGGTCGGTTCTACTAAAGCTATCTTAATTTAAAATGGAAATTGCCGGAGTTGATGTTTTTGTTACAACATGGTGAGGAAAGTACGGCATAAAAACGTCATTAGAAGTGTGGTTTGCAGAAGCCATGGAAAACTACGAGAGCACCTTGTAGAGTTGGGGCAGCAGCTTGGAAGTGTATCGTGACCGGATATGACAGCAGCTGTGTGTGAGACACAAGGTACAAACGCCAGTCTGTCTATTCAACACACGTCGCAACTCCCTCCCCTTCGCTCCCCGCAACAACGGTGAAAAGGAGATTTTATCGTGAGCTTAACTTTCTGCCGGTTGTGCACCCTGTGGGAATTTCTGCCCTCCGCGAATTGGCTCGCAGAAACAGGGGCCCAGAATGGGGAGTCCAGTGATGTCAACTTCCAACATTTTTCCTCGTTTAGGATGAAAGTGGCTGGCCGTGATTCACTTTGGGATGCTCTGTTGTGCGGTTTCCTTGTTGAGTCACATATTATACAGCGAGATGACAATATACGTGGTAGGTTCACCTTACCTAAGTATGGAAGACTAGGCTAATTTGACAGGAATTTCATTATTTCCAATTTTTCCGAATCATAATCCAAGAGGCAGGAACACCTCTGTAAGACGACTTAATGCTGCAGTTGGAAACATAAGCTTCACAATAACGGTGAAATCAGAAATTTCAACAGATTTCTCTTAATGCTGTTGAATTCCAGAAGCAAGAAGGCCCCTCGAAGACGGTTGTAGTGGTTGCCTTCAGCAATGCCCAGATCCACCGACCACCTCCCGAGGTGTGGTCATAACATGTCAGTTCAAGGGCACAAGGTAGTTTCCACTCCTGTTGATGGTCCCCCCTCCCCAAACTTGATTCTACAGTTAACATCCGTAACATAATTTTTTGCTGAATATTCTCTACAAGCAATGAGCGTGTTTGAAACGTGAGCCGGGTTATGAAATCCTCCCAATACCTCTTTTGCTTTGAGCACGTATTGTAATGAACCGAATCGCCAAGCCATGCTTAACTACAGTAAAACTCACACAACTATCCAGTTGACTGGTTCCCTAGTACAGCTCCTGCCTGCTGTACAAGGGGTCCAGGGTTCGATTCTCAACTGCCGTCGAAAGTTTTACATCTGTGAAATTTCTAAAACCCACAGTTTCAGTTCGATTCCGTTGAAATTTTAGCAGGGCAATCAGGGTTTAATGTATAACGGTACTCAAAATTCCATGCATATTTTAAAATTAACTTTGGAGATTTCTTTTATTACTGATTTGAAAATTGCTCCGCACCATGCAATTGCTTTTGAAAAATTAGTGGCTCGTAATTGAACTTCATGCTATATTTATAAAGTGTAGAGATGAATGTTTAATTATCGTATTAGTTTGGGAGAAAATAAAAGGTCAGGGGGGAAAAACGCTTTCAGTCCACAAAAAATTGAAATTCATGTTTTGACGTTTTCGTGTAGCTCAGTACCGCCAGTTTCAACCACGAAACACACCACGGGTAAAAAGGGGGATGTGGGAAACGCCATCAACACGAGAAGAACGTACCTATTGACGAACTGAAAGTTTTGTACGAGGTCTAATCGCAATGTCCCGTATGAAATACAAGGAGCTGCAATCTTTACAGCTAAGAACGTTTACAACAATTTGTTGTAGGGTGGACGTGAGAGCAACGAGCAGCATGATTACATCAACGAAAATGATGACTAAAGGTGATTATTTTTCTGCATTACAACCAATGTTACCTACTTTTGCGTGATTTCACCATACCATAATAATAATAATAATAATAATAATAATAATAATAATAATAATAATAATAATAATAATAATAATAATAATAATAATAATAATAATAATACCAATATTATACACATTTTTACACAACTTATACACTATAATTGTGGTTTTTGTTTCAGAACCCTGCTCAAACAAGGTAGAAGCCAAGAGAAATCTTTTTTCACACCCATTTTTAATATTACTTATACAAAATAGTTTTTGTTTAGTTCTACATACATGCACCATGATATAATATTAAAATCAAGTTTCTGACAGTGCAATTAAACCGCATTTTTAAAGATAAACTTGTTTTACTCTCCTGAGACTTTTCGATGAACTGAAAGCGTTTTCCCCCTGACCCTTCAAATGTTAAATTGAGACTTTATTTGTTGTTTAAAAATTTGAACAATATGAATACTATTATTTAATAACATCACAACTAAGCATCGTTTTACAATTTTTTAGCCTGATGTTTATAAGGAGGTATAATTTAATTGATGTATCGTGTGGTACAATTTGAAAATGAGAATGTGCCGACAAGTGAAAGCCCCAGAAAAGAGGGTTTAAAAATTATATCGCTAAAATAACACTGTTCCTTATATTTGTGCTGTTTTAAAAGTATTTAGTGATCTTTAGTATTTTACTGCTTCTCTGCAGCTAATTTAGTATTTGAAGAGTCCTGATGACACTTTTGCATGGTTTGTTCACTTTAATGAGGGCAGAACTTATCGTTTTTGTTATGGTTTTATAGTAGCTAGGCCTACAGGCAGGTATTTAGATCGCTATATCATGCTTTAAAAGGTCGTACAGCTATAGAAACTACATAGAATTAAAGTAGAAGGTTTTTAGGTTTTTATAACACTAAAAATCTATATTTCTGAATTTTAGCGATTCTTTACTTTTTTTTTTTTCATAGATGGTAATCCTTAAACAAAATGTTTTCTCGGCATGTCCAGAGTCTGGTGTGTGAATATGAGTGTATTTGTGTGTGTGTTATTTAATAACCAACTCGCCCATTAATAACACTTCAGGATTGCTGCCGGGCAAAACCCTGAACACACGTGCCAAGTCGTATAATTACATGTATAACATTTAATCTACTATACAACCAGCACCAACAAGATATACACATCTGATCTGTTTCATTCACATTACTTCCTCTGCTCATTATTCTACAAGGTATTCTCAATAAAATCTTATGCTTCTTCTACTACTTGTTAATTGAGATAAATTATCATTACACACTTCGATGTAGATAGAAGGATGCAGTACGCCAAAGCGATAGTCAGATTTTTAAAAAGGCGTATCGCTATGTGATGGCTTTGAAATTCCACGCTCTTTGCATTTCCAATAAAACAATAACAAAGATTTTCTCAGAAATGGTTGCAAACAAAAACCTTTATTCAACATAAATTGTGTGCATTAGCGACATCTATATTTTTTGCACAGTCAGATTTTGTCTCTCTTGTGGCTTATCAATTACACACAAGTCATTTAGAATGAAGAGGACTTCACCGGCTATTTCCAGAAAATTCAAGATATACATTTTGTCATGCAAATATCTTAAATATGCAGTATTTTAATTCTTTTAGTTCTGCTTCTTAATACATAGAGCACCATAAGCGGTGGGCATTGGTGATATATACAATGAAATGTTTTGGGAAAGAAAGTTTGGGAAGGAAATGTTCTAGGCCTAAGTTTGGAGTACCTCCTGGGTTTACCAGTTATGAGGAATGAGGAAAACCTGGAAAAAAGGCTCATTTCTGGCGGAATTCGAACCACGGACCTCCTGCTTACAAATTAAATTGAGTTTTATTTATGGACGCTCTTTAAATGCTATGTTTCTTAGCGTCCCATTCTATATTGGGCGTGAAAGACCGGAAATTTTGCTCAGAGGCCTCTTATCAGGCTTGAGGTTCTTTTACATGCTATAAATCTACGACACGGTCCCACCAACTTTACTTCCCTTCCGAAGGAAGCCATGCTAAGGATTTTTACGTCTGAAAAAAATCCATTGCTCTCTGCCGGGTTTCAACTCGCGACTTCGGGAACTAGAGGCTAGCATGGTACCACTAAACCATGGAGGACGACCCTCCTTCTTACGAGTCTTTGCCTTAAGTATCTCGGCTAGCTTTGTCGATATGGTATTTTAATCAGAATGTATATATATAAAATATCACGCGCAGGCACACACGCGCACACACAAGATCTTTTCTAAAAATGCTTTTTTGGATTCAGGGAGCCTCAAAACGTGTATTTTCGATGAAATCTCGGTATCAAATTTTTGGGTGGAATACGATACTTCCCCACTTATTATAGATAAGTAGCAGAGAAAGTAAGAAAACTGTATTTGCATGGGCATGTTAACATGGCGGAGAGTTATTAAAAGAAAACCTGCAAATATGTCTTGGCAGTGACCCAGTAGATTTTGACAGCCCTTCCCTCCCCAAATCAAATACTCAAGAAAAGGGATCCACAAAGTTTGCTGTCCTAAGCGACCTTTCTCTCTCTGCCCCCTCCCCAAAGCACTATTGCTAACATCTCCTGTATTATCGACACTATACCCCTCTATTATCTTACTGCAGCGATTTCAGAATAACGTATTTATTTGACCACCAAAGTATTTATGGCTCACCAATGCATGGGATTGGCTGCAAACAAACCACCCGTGAGATTCCTATGGTCAGGGACACAATGGTGTACAAGCTCTCGCAGGACACAGGTCTTGAGGCATAACATATTAGTTATTTCTGCCATTAAACATTGCCAGTAACAATAATAAATGATGCACGGGTTGTCATAATTAGACCTCGGAATTTCCTCATGAAAACATAACGTTTTAAGCATCTAAAGTAGATTACAAAACATTAAATTAGACACTAAAATTAGTCCTGCTTTTAATTATACCTACTGTAACGTATTTTTATGTCTTACGAAAATAACACGTTATAATCAGCAGCATAGAACATTACCAAGATTCACTCAAAATTTATCCACGGTCAGAATGTCTTTTCCCTGCAAAAACCGTTTTAAAGGCTGAAAAGACACTAACACAGGCGCGAATTTAAATTAAATTGTCGTTGATTGGCCAGTTGAAAGTCTAGCTGCGTGAAGAAATCTCCGTAAGAAGTAAGCATGGAAAATTTAACGAATTTTAATTTTTTGTCATGTAAATATCTTAAGTATATGGTATGAAATATCCGCCACATTTATCTTATTTTTAGGGCATATTCTGTGGAGTAACAACTATTTCTACTGGCATTCTCAACTAAAAGTCAAGACCTCCTTTGCAAGCATTTTTACTTTCTCTATTACGTATAGTAAGTAGGGGGAAGTATTGTATTCCACCCAAAAATTCGATATCAAGATTTCACCGGAAATACATGTTTTGAGACCTCCTGAATCCAAAAAAAATCTGATGTGTTACACTCACATGACTTTCTCTACTCTTGTACAATCTAATTTTACAAACGCCTATTCTCCGTATGCTTCATGTTATCGAGATATCGAGATGTCAATCTTATTGGTAATTTTCTTGTAGATGCAAGGGAAATATGGTAGCTTTTAAGCGATAGTCAAATATTTTAACGCTGGTTACTATGTGCCGCATTCCATTCTCTTTGCATGTCCAGGACAAAAAAATGAATAACGCATTTGAGAAAAAGTATAAGTATTGGAAAATTTAAGGAAATAACAAGCAATATCTCGAAAACGGTTCACTCTACAAAAGAAATGTATATGACATAAGTTGTGTATTTTAACGCGATCTACATTCTTTGTGTAGTAAAATTTTGTCTATCTCTTATGGTTTACCAGTTATGCAAAAGTCGTTCACAATGAAGAACACTTTTGGAGACATTCCCAGAAAATTCGAGATATACATTTCATTTCTCATGACATTATCTTAAACATATGATATTTTCATCAAAATCGTTAGAGCCAATTTTGAGAAAATTAAAATTTTCGAAAAATGTTCCATGTAAAGGGTAGTCTGGGGTGGAGGGATTTTCTTGAAAACCTTCGTGTCGCATCTCTAGAAGATACTGAATCTAAATACCAAGTTTGGTGCTTATCCGACTGTTCGTTTTTGAGTTATGCTGTTCACAGACACACACACAGACACACACACACACACACACACACAGACACACACACACACAGACACACACACGGACATGTTTCCAAAAATGCTTTTTTTGGATTCAGGAGGTCTCAAAACATGTATTTCCGGCGAAATCTCGGTATCGAATTTTTGGGTGGAATGCAATACTTTCCCTACTTACTATACGTAGTAGAGAAATTAAAAAAAACCTTTTTGGAAACATGTCCATGTGTGTGTCTGTGAACAGCATAACTCAGAAACGAACAGTCGGATAAACACCAAACTTGGTATTTAGATTTAGTATCTTCCAGAGATGCGACACGAAGGTTTTCAAGAAAATCCCCCCACCCCAGATTACCCTTTACATGGAAGATTTTTCGAAAATTTTAATTTTCTCAAAAATGGCTCTAACGATTTTGATTAAAATATCATATGTTTAAGATATTTTCATGACAAATGAAATGTATATCTCGAATTTTCTGGGAATGTCTCCAAAAGTATTCTTCATTGTGAACGACTTTTGTATAACTGGTAAACCATAAGAGATATAGAAAATTTTACTACACACAAAATGTAGATCGCGTTAAAATACACAATTTATGTCATATACATTTTTTTGTTGAGTGAACCAACAAAATTGCTTGTTATTCCCTTAAATTTTCCAATACTTTTACTTTTTGCCAAATGGGAATTCGTTATTCATTTTTTTTTTGTCTTGGATATGCAAAGAGTATTAATCTGTGGCAAAGAGAATGGTGCTGCACATAGCAACCAGCTATTAAGAGATATGTATATGCTTAAAGGCTACTGTACTTCTATATTGCCCTTGCAAATACAAAACAAGGGGAGCATAGTAGACCTTAAGCGATAGTCAAATATTTTTATACTGAGAAATAAACGAACTGGTATGATTTTGTGAATCTTCTATCGGCTTTTGCTTCAAAGGAATGCTGATTTGTACCAATTTCGTAAGATCGTTTTATTTTATTAATTCTTATCTTATTGTTCGTTATAGTAGCATTTTAAATGTTCCTATTTTAGTTTATATTTTTTTTCACACGGTTTAAGGGCTGTTTCATTTTATTCATTCATATATCATTTGTTATACTACCATTTTCAGGTGTTTCTGTTCTTTGTTTACTGGTTTACGTTTTAAGACTTTTCATAATGCCTAGTAAAAAACGAACCAGTTTTAATTTTAATGTTAGGAAGTTGTTTTCCGTGAAAGCACCCTAAGTGATTGCTGGTACTTGAGCCAAAATAACGACATATTTGGTGAGGTTAAAAACAACAGTGCACAAGCAACTCGGTGATGCGTTATGTGTTTTTCAACTGTAATAAATATTGATGCTTGCAGTTCTGAAGTAATTGATAAAATTCTTCATTTAGGCAATGATTTGCACTTAAAATCAATTTCAAATTATGATGGTGTTATGCCATATCCGCCTTACTTGTGCGCTGATGAGGTTTGGCTGCAGGATATTGTAATTGATGATGTAAAAGTAATCTGCAATGCAGTGACAAATAATTTTGCATTACAAGGGATCATACCGAGAGATTTAGGCAGTGTTAGGAACATTTTTCCAGTGCTATCACTACGGTGTGTTTACTGCACAGTTAAAATCTATAGCTCTTATTACTTTCTCTACTACGTATAGTAAGTAGGGGAAGTATTGCATTCCACCCAAAAATTCGATACCGAGATTTCACCGGAAATATATGTTTTGAGACCCACTGAATCCAAAAAAAGCATTTTTGGAAACGTGTCCGTGTGTGTGTCTGTGTGTGTGTGTGTGTGTGTGTGTCTGTGTGTGTGTGTCTGTGAACAGCATAACTCAAAAACGAACAGTCGGATAAACACCAAACTTGGTATTTAGGTTCAGTATCTTCCAGAGATGCGACACGAAGGTTTTCAAGAAAATCCCCCCACCCCAAACTACCCTTTACATGGAACATTTTTCGAAAATTTTAATTTTCTCAAAAATGGCTCTAACGATTTTGATGAAAATATCATATGTTTAAGATAATGTCATGAGAAATGAAATGTATATCTCGAATTTTCTGGGAATGTCTCCAAAAGTATTCTTCATTGTGAACGACTTTTGCATAACTGGTAAACCGTAAGAGATAGACAGAATTTTACTACACAAAAAATGTAGATCGCGTTAAAATACACAACTTATGTCATATACATTTCTTTTGTTGAGTGAACCGTTTTCGAGATATTGCTTGTTATTTCCTTAAATATTTCAATACTTAACTTTTTCTCAAATTCGTTATTCATTTTTTTATGTCCTGGACATGCAAAGAGAATGAAATGCGCCACATAGCAACCAGCGTTAAAATATTTGACTATCGCTTATAACCTACCATATTCCCCTTGCATCTACAAGAAAATTACCAATAAGATTGACATCTCGATATCTCGATTAACATGAAGCATATGGAGAATAGGCGTTTGTAAAAATAGATTGTACAAGAGTAGAGAAAGTCATGTGAGTGTAACACATCAGATTTTTTTTTATGTTCTGGACATGCAAAGAGAATGGAAAGCTCCACATAGCAACAAGCTGTTAAAAGATTTGACAATCGCTTAAATCCTTGCCCCTACAAGAAAATTAACAATTAGATAGTCTCTGCAAATGTTTATCTCGATTAACATGAAGTAGATGGAGAATAAGCGTTTGTAAAAAATAGCTTTTACAAGAGTAGAGAAAGTCATGTGAGTATAACACATAAGATTTTTTTAACTCGTGTGTTCGTACTCAAGAACAAGGGCTTTGTAAGTCCTTTATATCTTTTAATAATTTATGAAATGAAATTAGATGTTTTTCGGCTTCTCAATGGCTAAAGAAGTATCAAAATCGGTTGAGTGGTTTTTGAGATTACTCCCCCACTCACACATACAAAATATTAATATAGATAACAATACCACTAAACCCTTTTACCTTTACCAAAAACCTATGAGCTAAGCTCGAACCTCTTTTCCCCAAGATTCTTACGTAACACTTGAGCGACCCCGTGCGCAGGAAAGTTGAAACAAAAGAATGTAAGGTCAAAGTGTGGAAACAAAGAACCGCATAAGGGAAAAAGAAAGCACAAAACAACGACGTGAAGGAAGAAGCAGTATAAAGATAAAAAGATAAAGCAAGACAGCTCATATCCAGAGGAACAGAGGAAAAACTGTTCAGTAAAGAAGTGAGGGAAAATTAACGTAAGAATATAACAGGAGTAGTATAGTGAGAAATGAAAAGGCGAAGAGAGAAACAAGGCATTGAAAGAAAGAATGAAGAGTGCAGGATAAAATGGTGGAATAAATGAAGTGAAGAGGGAAAGGAATGCACGACGAAAACCAAAATTGGAAGACGAACAAAGCGGAAGAAGTTGTCGCTCCCAGAGACCTGGTGAATTAATTAATCCGAGTATGATGTTCCTTGATTTATTAAAGTAATTTTTCTACAGATCTCCATCATTAATATCCTTAAACATCCTCATAACCGGTTCACTGTAAAAGCGGATGTCATGTCTCTCGTTTTTATTTCCTACTGTATTGGACATCTTACCGAAAATACACTGAAGAAATTTGATAAGCTTACATGATTTTCTCTACGCATTACCTTCAACAGATAAGCATCTCTTACATATTGCACTATCTGATGTGTCACGTTCACATAACTTTCACTACTCTTTTACAAACTATTCTTACAAAAGCTCATTTTTCTGTCTGCTTCTTGTTAAGAGAGATAAACGCTCAATACACGTTTACACATTTCGTTATAGGTTAAGGCTGTAGATTTTTAAAGAGCGTGTCGCTATGTGATGTCTAAAACTCCATACTGTTTTCATGACATCACGAGAAACAGGTGAAAATCGACAGGACTTAAAAAGAATGGCCAAGTATTGAAGAATTCGGATCATTAATAACGGATATTTCGGAAATGCTTGAGGCCACAAAAAAAACGTATTTGAAATAAATTGTGTGTTTTAAAGAGATCTACATTTTTTGTGCAGTACGTTTTCGTCTATCGCTTAACGTTTACCTGTTATACAATATTATACAGAAGTCCTTCCGATGAAGTGGACTTCACAGGCTTTCCCAGAAAATTCAAGATAAACATTTTATTTTACATATAAATATCTTTAATACATGGTATTTTAATCAAAATCGTTGGAGTCATTTTTTAGAAAATAAAAAATTTCCAAAATCTCCCGTGTAAAGTGTAGTTCGGGGTGGAATTTTTTTTCGTGAAATTCTTCGTGTGACGTCTTTGGAAGATACTGAACTTAAAAACCAAGTTTGGTATTATCCGATTTTTCGTTTTATAGTTATGTGTACACACACAAACACACACACATGGACCTTTTTCCAAAAATTCTTTTTGGGTTCAGGGGGCGTCAAAATATATTTCTGACGAAATCTCGATATCGAATTTTTGTGTGGAAAACAATACTCCCCCTACTTACTATATGTAGTAGAGAAAGTAAGAATCGGCCTATGGTAGACAGAGAAAGTGTAAGGATAAAAGAAAACTCCGGAAAAAACCTTATCCAGTTAACTTGCCCTAACCGAGATCTGAACTCGGGACCTTTTGAATGTGAGGCAGACAGCTGCTCCCACACCACAGAGGCGAGCTAAAGAAAGTATTGCATTCGCCCCAAAAATTGGATATAGAGATAAAATGCTATATCCAGACAAAAGTAAACAGTCCGCCTCTGTGGTGCGCGGAAACTAGGTTAGGGTGAGTTACCGGATAGGGTTTTTTCAAGGGCTTTCCCTTATCCTAAAAAGGCGAATGTAGGCTAACTTTAACCTGTCATTTGAGCATCATTTCAACTATTTCATTTATCATCCGATATGATCTAACCGGCTAAAGGACGCTAAACTAAATTTTAAAAAAATGAATATCGAGTACTCCCGGAAATTCTTATTGTATTAGGAAAATCGTTTAAATACGCTATAATGAATTTTTCAAGAAAGTGTCCCCCTTCCAAATGTCCTTCACATGGAAAAAAATGTGCTAACTTTTTATTTTCTTAAAAATGCCTCTAGCCATTTTGATTAAAATATCATATGTTTGATATATTAATATGATAGATGATACGTATAAGTTTGTATTATCTGTGAATAGCCTGTGAAGCCCACTTTCTTATTGAATTTTATATAATTTTGTATAACTGGGAAACTATAGTGAGATCTAGATAAAACTTTACCACACAAAAAAATATAGAGCTCGTTGATATAAACTTGTGTCAAATGAGATAATTGCCTTTTCCGAAATATTCGTTGTTGTTCGTTTGAATTTTCTAATATTTTAAGCAATATACTTTCAAATGCTCTTCTTTTGTTTTCCCTGATCTCATGAAAATGGATGCAAGGCGGCCACTCACAAAACAATTGACTGTTTAATCAACCTTCTATATGTTGT
The DNA here is from genome assembly GCA_030765065.1 of Deroplatys truncata. Classification (NCBI taxonomy): domain Eukaryota; kingdom Metazoa; phylum Arthropoda; class Insecta; order Mantodea; family Mantidae; genus Deroplatys; species Deroplatys truncata. The sequence goes on from CM060986.1 coordinate 28,632,802, forward strand.
TGTGTACTGCTACAAAATGTGCGTTGAAATTATTTCGTCAGCATTTTATTACGATTGAGGGGAATTATAGTGAAAGTTGCTCCTCGTATAGTTGTGTCTTTTGGATTTAGAAGTCAACACCACTGATCTCTAGATCCCAGTGGCAGCCTCTACCAATTTATTATTTCGTGTTTATCATTTTCTTACTGAGTGTACAAAACCAATATCCCCCCCAAAAAAATGTCAAGGCACCTGTAAAATTTAATGCTTTTAATGTCAAAGTGCGTTTGTAGTACAATAAAGTTGCCCCCCCTTTTTCTCTCTCTTTTCTTTTTCTTTTTTAGGTCGCTTTGCGTGGCTTGGTGTGTGGCGGACAGTTAGTCTTCTAGGTCTCATCCCTGTACCATACCACTTGCTTCGCCACGTGTCCACGGAGGCCTTAGTGTTAAGCAACTGTACCTCAGCTTCTATGCGTGACGGGCAGTTGGCAGCTTCGACACACGTCCACAGGTAACTATAGCTCTGCTTCTACACGTGCCAGGCAGATGGCATTAGGGTGCCGTGTAGTCTAACTGCTTTCATTGTGGATAATAGCAGAGCATTCACAATTACTATTTATTTTCATGTTTCTATTGTTTTAGACCTAAGATGGAACTTTGGGTCGTGGTATTAAACATCCAATCCGGTTTTTACCTTGGCGACTGGGGGAAACCATGAAAAAAACCCAGTCAGATTAGTCGGCCCACAGGATTTGAACCCAGGCCCTTCCAAATGCGGGCCACAGACGTCACCGCCTGAGCTGGGTTCCCTTGTTTTAAACCGGGATTAGATGAACTTTAACGTAACAGGACATCGCGAGGGGACGTAAGGTGAAGTTAAGAAATGGTGCTAAACTGAAAGCCTAATTAGGATGACTTTAATCGGCAGCTTTTATTACTGCATGCTACTGCTTCATGCCGATTGATTCAAATTAGCCATGTGACATCAAACTTAACGAAATGGGAAGTGACAAACTTTTGAGTTAATGTCGAGTTAAATTAAGTCAATCCTAAATAGCTCTATTTAGTACAATATAGTAGACTTCCACGTTACATTAAGTTCAGTATACTCCCGATTTTATAATCATTTCCAGAATACTGCGAAAGCGATGTTGCAGTAACTGGGCGTAGTTCCTTTTAGAGGTTAGAAGTCGACGAATATTTCTTCTACAGGTACTGGAATAATTACTTTCTTTACATACTTCCCTTCGGTCGTGAAGTAATCCAATTAAATATCTCACGCATTTTGATTTTTCTAGATAAATGTGTTTGTGACAGAACGTCTAGATAATATTGTTTTAATACCCTTCAGATTTTTAAAATTCTTTGAAATCCCTCTTCATAAATTGAAAAAATGTCGGCTTAGCTTCTCACCACGGAATTAAATTATATACATAGAAGCACAAAGACATCCCAGACACCGAAATCTATACTTTTTTCATTAAATGGAAATTATAAGATGGTTTGAACCATGCTGACAAACTGACGCGCCTGCTTTGGAGACGTTATAGTTATTTTTCCTTCGTCTCTCACGTCTGCGATTGGTCCCAGATTTTCGGCATTGACCTCATTTTGAAAATGACATTTTACATTCTATTCCTTTCAAATTCCGAGCTTCAGTTTCAACAAATGCTTAAATTTCTATTTGTAATCACAACAGAGTTTCAATAATTTGCTAAATGAAAGAAAGCTTGTTCCTAAGCGTGAAATTGCACATTTAGTAGGTTGATTTAAAGTATGGAACTGCCTCCGTAGTCTCGTGGTTAGCATGTTATCTTCCAAATCAGAGGTCTCGGGTTCGATTCCGGCTGGAGGCTGGGAAGTTTTCTTTAGCTAGGATTATTCTCCTCCTCCTGGAGTCTGGAAGTATGAGATAGTAAATGTGTATGTGAATTTATGTTAAAGGAGAAACCCAAAGTAAAACAAATCCAATGACACAACAATAAAGCAAGTGAACATCATTCACGATAAGCAATTATTGTTCCTAAGGGAAAGCCACCGATATTCCCTTAGGTGTTGAAGGCGGGGGTGTATATTTTTCCAGGAAACAAAAGATCTGTAAGGAAACTTTTGATAAGATTAATTGCGATACTTACGCCTGAATGACACTGAAATGATATTTCGCTTAATTAGAGTGTTCATTTTCTGGAGTTGTATATTATAACGGCATTTCCAAGAATTTCCGAGAACCCGGTTCGTTAGTTACTCTATGAAACTCCTCGAAAACACTTTATATCGATACGCTTACTTTCGAAGCATATATAATTAATGAAACTACACATTAAACTGAATGACAACACAGAGTAAAGGTAACGTAAAGGTTTATGGGATTCTGTTAATGAATTAAATAGCCTTAGGAGTATTAATCGTGGTTACACCACTTGGCACGGCTCTGTGTTGTAAGGGTGTCATGTTTATTACCTAATTCGGAGAGCCCAACTTCGAATGTAGGTTGGGATGAGTTACCTGGATAAATCTTTTTATATTTATTTATTTTGTCTTCCCTTCTCCTGAAAAGTCAAATATTTGAACTTAAGATGCTAGTGTATGTTTTCATAGAGAATTTGGTCATCATGCTGGGAAAACATCAAATCCTCATTTTCTGCTTTTTGTAAAAATATACAGTGTTATGCATTTAACTTGCGGAGCTATCCTTTATGTCCTGTTAAATGTCCTCTTGTATTATGTTTAAATTACTAGGGGAATAATTCTAAAGGGATTTTCTCAGATGTGATTTTAACAACATTCGTACTTTTAAAATAGACGCTGAAAGAATATTGCAGCGAGCAATAATAAATATTAATTTAGTACCTGATGTAAGTATGGTCCCAAAAATATTATAATTTATCTTTATTTATGTGAAAATTAGGACTTAATTAATTCTTGCAGTAGTTGATACATATACTTCAAGCTATATTATTCTGCAAGGAGTGGTATCGTAAAAATTCAAAATCTCATATTATTAATTTAGGAGAGCTGTTAGTTAATAAACAAATAATAACTGCACGATTTTTACTTTAAATACCTAACTTTTACTAATACCTCATATATATTAACCGTAATTTTTTAGCAGTAACAATGACATTTTTTCCATGTAAATTTTAATTTGGGATGGGAGAATTTTCTTGAAAATCTTAAGTGTCGCATTATTGGAAGATGCTAAACTTCTTTCTTTTTGAGTTATGCTGTTCACACACACACACACACACACACACACACACGCACACACATTTTCTTAAATTGCTTTTGGGGGAGGGGGGTCCGTGGACCCACAACGCTTATCGAATTTTTGGATGGAATGCAATACTTCCTCGCCCACCTCTGTGGAAGTAGCGTGTCTGCCCCACATTCAAGAGGTCTCGTGTTCGAACCTCGGTTAGGGTGAGTTACTGGGATAAAGTTTTTTCCGGAATTTTCCCTTATCCGGAAAAGATTAATTTCGGGTAGGTTTAAGCTCTAAGGACCCTGGACTCATATGAGTACAATTTCACCCATTTCATTCATCGACTGATATGAACTACCCGGTTAAAGCACGTTAAACATTAATAAATACTACTGGTAGACGGTAGAGAAAGTAATGTCGCGGATACGAGGAGAAACACATACTCATGCCAGAGGTGGAAAAACCGATGTGTTGCATTCACATGACTTTCTTTACTCACTTTTCTAAACTTTTCTTACAAAACCTTATTATTTTATCTGCTTCTTGTTAATGCAGATAAAACTTCATTATCCATTAACACATTTCGTTTGCAGGATAAGAAGTATACGTTAAGCTAAAGCGATAGTCAAATATTTTCACAGCTGGTCGCTATGTGGAGGCTCGAAGTTTAGTACGCTTTGTATGAACCGAAAAAGAAAGTAAAGAAAAAAAAAGAAAACAATAATAGTGATTCACAGTCAAGAAAGGTATAAATTATTTGAAAATTCAAACAAATAACAAAGAATATTTCGGAAATGGTAACGCCACAAAAGATTTTATTTCACATAAATTGTATGCTTCAACGAGATCTACATTTTTTTGTGTAGTAAAATTTATCTGTCTTTTACGGTTTACCATTAATGGGAAAGTCCAGAAGATATTCCCCAAAAATTCAAGATATACATTTCATTTGTCATGTCTAAATATCATAAATATATGGTATTTTAATCAAAACCGTTAGAGCCATTTTTGAAAAAATCAAAATTTTCGAAAAACGCCCCATATAAAGCGTACTTTGAGGTGGTATTTTGGTATTTAATAGACTTTTCGTTTTTGAGTTACGTTGTTCACAGAAACACACGGGTCTTTTTATAAAAATGCTTTATTTGTTTTGTTTCAGGGGGCCTCAAAACATAAATTTCCGAGGAAGTTTCGTTATCGAATTTTTGGGTGAACTCCAGTACTTGCACCAGCTACTGTACGTACATAGCAGAGAAGTTAAAAAGTTATGGAGCTAGTACTCCCTTATTTACGTATGGATCCCGACACGACTGGCCATCTCGTTAAAGCACGGGCTCGTGAGTGGGAGGACCGTCCTACCTGAGTGAGGTTTACTCCAGCTTTTCCTCACTTAGGCCTGGAAGGTTTCCTTCCCAAATTTCCTATCCCAATTATCATGTCACTTCATGTATTACCAGTGTTCACCGGTTGTTAAAAAATTAAATTGAGTTTTATTTATGGACCCTCTATAACTGCTATGGCTCTTAGCGTCCCATTCTATATTGGGAGTGAAATATCGGAAATTTTGCTCAGAGGCCTCTTTATCAGGCTTGAGGTTCTTTTATGTGCCGTAAATCTCCGACACGGGACCACCGGCTTTACTTCCCTTCCGAAGGAAGCCATACTAAGGATTTTTACGTTCGAAAAATCCATCGCCCTCCGCCGGGTTTAAACCCGCGATCTCAGGAACTATAGGCTAGCATTTCACCACCTAAGTGCAGCATGTATTAAGAACAGGTATTAAACACTACAAAAAAATCTACTTATGGATGCAGAGTTAATGGTAAATACCTCTATTTCTGAAGTGATCCGGTTACAGCAGCATCCACAGACAGGTGCTGAAGAGTGCTACAGATGCGACCACGTGCTGCACCGCGCTACTCTGAGGATGAACCATATCTTGTCCCGGCTGCCTTCCATTGTGAGCTTCTGGGTTCATCGTTGAGCTGTACATGTCAGGTTCGTACGTTGATTCCGCGAAGAAGTAGGACTTAGCTCCAGTGTAGGCACTTATAACGCGATAGTTAGGTTCCTGAAGATTAACGCGCCCCATCAAGTAGTTCTGCAGTCGGTTCGATACCAGCGTCAGGTTGCCAGCCTCCACATCGAAACCAAAACCGGCGGGCCACTGCAACATCCTGTTGTCCTGGGCGATAACATGCTGGTTGTTATCGAACGGTAGATTTGTGTCCCACCGTGCAATGGCGTTCTGCTCCAGAAGACCGTAATACAGGATGCCGCGGGAGTCCATCGCCATGCCGAAGCTCGGAGACTCCTTGCGTCCTAAAGTCTCCACCATGCCGGACACGTCGTCTCGCATCGAGTCTCGAAGAACCGACGTCGATACCGCGTACATCATGTAGCTTCCCAAGGGCGAGAAGTACAGAGTTCGCGGCCTGCCTGATGCCTTCATCGGCGACAAGGCTAGACCTGCAATATTCCCGTTCTTGACCTCCACGCTTGTATCCCGTATCCGGATGCTCCTTACGCTGGGGTCGGCGCGCATGGAGTTCTTGTCGCGCAGCTTCCAGGCGCGGTTCTCCCGCCAGCTGTATACAATGATGCCGGGGTCGGTTTCGCTAGCGTCGCTCATGTAGGCATAGTCGCCGTCCGTCTTGTCCACCACGATGTCTACCAGATAGCTATCCTTGGATACCAAAGAGTCTGGAAACACGAATATCCTCTCTATTTCTGCGTTAACATTGTTGCGACGGGCGGTGTAGGCGCTCTGGAAGTTGAAGGCATTCCCGGCTGTGTTGCCGAAGCTGCTGGTCTGCGCCGCGTTTTGAGGAATGTCCCCACTGTACTGAGTGTTGTGAACCCCTTGGTTCTGCTGACCCGGGGTGTTAAGATTGAAGATGATGAGCTTAGGAGGACAGCGTGTGTCCGGGCGGTCACTGAGGATGTCGATGCTGCCAGAATCCAGCACCCACATGAGGCCTTCAGGGGTGATTTCTATATTCTGCACGAACTGGAAAGCAGAGCAGTTGCCCACATGCTGCATGTCCCATGTCGGGAATGGTTCTAGTGGGGGCGCCGTGTCGCCTCTGGTGCCCGCTGTTCCTGGCCGAGGAACAGAAGCCAGAGTCACCGGTACACCGCGACGCCATCGGGGTAGCGTCAAGTATAATCGATCCTTCCATGCCTTTATGCCCGACACCGTCGTATTTTCAGGGATAAACTGGGCAGAGTCCAGGGATCGAGCCTTGCTGGAGTCATCCGGCCACGTGAAGTCCAACTTGTACCACTCGTAGGCCACAGCAAACACCTCTGGAGGTTCTGCGGCACCCACCAGCTCCAGACCACATACGAGTAAAGAGGCTATCAGCAGCATTGCAGAACAAAGAGACATAGCGACTGCTGTAGACGCGCTAATACTCACACGTACCTCCAGCGGCGTTTACCCTGGAGGGAGTGAAACCAATGCCGGACCAGCGTAAACAATTTTTATTATTTCCTCCGTGTCGAGTCGGTTTCCCCTGCAGCACCGCACCTTGAAGCAGCCGAAGAGGCCCGAGTCACTACGAAGCGTGACCTAAGTATCTTGAGCAGCCCGCGAAAACCACTCTCCCCTTCCCGACGTGCGGCAATGAGCAATACCACACCCTTGACCTTGGTTACGTCAGTTGCTGCCTTTTCGTTGACTCAACCCTGAGATGATACATCAACACGTTTTATTTTTTACAAGTCGGTGTGCGTTAGTCAACTTTTCTTTTTTCCATTTTGAAGCGCCAAGGAAAAACGATATGTTAAATTGGTTTTCTCTACTCTCTATCATTTATTAGTGGCTATATAAGTTATTCTTACGAAAGTTTGTTTCTCTATCCGTTTCTTTTTAATCGAGATAAACCTTTGCAGAAGCAGCTACATTAAACATTTCGTTAGGGTACAAAGAGAACAGCCATAGTCAGATGTTTAAGAACCGAACGCTATATACTGACCTTAAAATTCCATACTGTTTCCATGCAATCGGAGAAACAACTGAAAATAGACAGGGCTTAAAAGAATGAAAAAGTACTGAACAAATCGAACCATTAACGGGTATCTCGGAAACGTTTTATGACACAAAAGAAAAGTTAATTGAAATAAATTGTGTGTTTTAAAGAGATCTACATTTTTTCTGTAGTACGTGTTCGTTTATCGCATAACGTTTACCAGTTAATACAAGATTCTGTAGAAATTCCTTCCGAATGAAGAGGACTTCAAAGGATATTCTCAGAAAATTCAAAATATACATTTTATGCTTCATGTAAATACCTTTAATGCAAGGAATTTTAATAAAATCGTTAGTCATTTTTGAGAAAATCAGAATTTTCGAAAACTTTACCACGTAAAGGGCAGATTAGAGATGGGGGAGTGTCTTAAAAATTTTCGTGTTGCATCTTTCGTGTTGCATCTTTGGAAGATGCTGAACGTAAATACCAAGTTTGGTATTTATCCGACTTTTCGATTTTGAGTTATGCTGTTCTCCCCCCCCCCCCAGACATACATACATGGATCTTTTTCTAAAAATGTTTTTGGGTTCAGGGACCTCAAAACATGTATTTCCGGTGAAATATCGGTATCTAATTTTTTATGGAATGCAATACCTTCTCTACCTACGTGTCTACACGGTAGAGCAAGTCAAACGTTTATGTACGAATAAACAAAAGCTTATTTTTATATGTTCTTCCTGTTAAGCACAATAACATTCGCCAGAAATGGTTTCAATTAAGGAATGTGACAAATATACATTTTGTAGCAGTGTACCGGAGGCTAATACCAAAGTCATGTGTTTATAAAGCAATTCAATAAATAATTCCAGTCATGATATATCAGCTTTGCAAGAGGCTAAGAAACAAAAGACTGCTAATTTACAGGAGGCTGGGACGACCATCTATATATAGGTACATAATATATCTAAACAAAACTCAAAGCCTGAGGATTTGTTTGTTCGCACTGAAGACAAATCCGTATTCTTACAAGGAAACGACCAAATTTTTCGCAGGTAATCTTTGACACGAGTCGAAAAATACTTGACATTTGTTATTCCGCCTCTTAACATTCTTCTTCTTTTCTCTTATAATGCATATTATGTGTGTGTATAAAACGACTATCGTTTTTGACGCAATAAAATAACTAAAAGTGTTTCTTATTAAGGGATAGTTTGGGGTGGGGGATTTTCTTAAAAATCTTTATGTCGCATCCTTAGGAAATGCTGAACTTAAATAAGAAGTTTGGTATTTAACCTACGTTTGGTTTTTGAGTTATACAGCTCACACACACACACACACACACACACACACACACAAGCACGCACGCACGCACCCGGACAGTTTTCTACAATTGCTTTATCTTGGTGGAGATCAAGGGATCCCAAAAAGTGTATTTCCAGTGAAATCTTGATATGGGATTTTTGGGTGGAATACAAAACTTCCTCCTTTTTTTCATTCTAATCTTTAACGGAATATTTAAAGTGCATGGGGCACTGAATTATACATGCCCTCTCTGCCAGCCTTAAAAAGCAAAAGGCGTATAACGCGAAATCTGGTATTAAAGGCACGCGTCTCCCCGATGTTGCCCCAACTTCCTTTATTTAGAACATGTTCTGCTACATTCAGACTTGCACGAACCCTGATTAAAATATGACAAGTTTGATACAATAGGATGAAAATGAATGCACATCTTAATTTTTTCCTAAAATTCCTATAAAAATAAATGCCATTCTTACAAAATTTCACATAACTGGGAAAGTATAAATTGTAGATAAAGCTTACTGAAGAAAAAAACGCAGTCTCGTTAAATATGCAAATTAAGAACATCTCTCTCTCCCTCTGTCGCTTACCTAAAAGTGTTATATCACATTTTAGTCCAACAAAAAATTTGGTACAGAGACTTCACAGAAAACACACGTTTTGAGGTCCTCTAAATAGTAACAAAGCGTTTTTAGAAATAAAAGCATTTACACAGCGGTTTGTGTGTGTATGTGTGTCAACAACACATACACCAATCATTTACTTGGAACATTTTTCGTTTTATTATTATTATTTTCTTAATAACAGTTCTAAGTATTTTGATTAAGATATTACATGTTTGAGATTTTGCAGTGAAGAAAGGAAACCGTATTTTGATTTTTTTTGGACACACTACGAAGTCCTCTTCATTATTACCGTATTTTATTTAAATTGGAAACCATTAGTTAGACAAAAGCTTAATACAGAAACAAATGTATAACTCTTATGAATACGCAGTCATTTGTGCCAGATAATTCTCACTTTTTTTCTACATATTACCTATGTTCTTTTGTCTCTCATCAGTCCCATGGAATATGAAATATTCTGAATTTCCTTGTTTTCTAATAGAAGACTGTCGCCGCAGCCTTCTCTGTGTACCTACACACATATAAAAACTTATTGAAACAATATGTGGAAAATAATCGAGATAAAGGTAAGAGATGAGCTTTTATTACACATTTCACTGTAAGTAAAAGGGGGAATATAGGGAACCGAAGCGATAGTCAAATGTTTGTAGAGGTTCGCTTTGAAATTCCGCACTCTATGCATTACATCACACGAAACAAAGGAATTCTACCAAGCACTTCAAAAGTTATAAAGTACTGGAAAATTCAAACCAAGAACAATGAATATCTCGGAAATGGTTTTAATGCCACAAAAATGTTATGACCTGAATTATGTGTTTTAGTGAGATCTACGTTTTTCATCTAGTAAATTTTTGTCTATCTCTTATGGTTTTTATTACTTACAACATTGGTATACACAATTAATTCAGAATGAAGAAAACTTGAATAGTAGATTATGGTGCAAGGGGTAAAATCACAGGACAATAATATCAATATATAATCAATAATAATATAAATAACATTATATCGATTCCTGAAACTAACAGATATCACGTTTAGAACGCGTTCTTGAAACAAGAGAAATTACGTTAAAAAAAGCGAGATGTTTTGATGATTCGCTAGCAATCATTTTCTAAGACATAATTTTCAATGTGTTTTGCCTTACACCAGGCAATGACGCGATTAAATGCCATGTCATGCTGCTTTCTGGATTTTTTTTTGTGTAATACTTCCAGTATTATTCTTTCTGTAATTTCACCTGGCCCTTCCATTTCAGTTGCTTCTGAATTCATATTTCCGCCACTTAAACTTTATGTAGGTTAACTCTACAACGAATTGCGATAAACTGAAGTATGGTGATGTGTATTGTGAGCAGATAATGCGAGCACCATGCAGATTAATTAGTCATGTAACAAGACATAATGAAAAGTAAAAGTTAATCAAACCAAATCGAGTTATTAAACATGTGCGAATACAAAGGGCAATTGCCATGTGATTGGACTTGAAACCAAAGTTGGTCACACCGAAGATTATCGCACTAGTGCGATGATGTAAAGCTTTTAGCTCCTGTGCTCTGTGTTAGAAGTTCTACTTTTAGGCCATGCTTTCTAAAAAGGCTATTAGAAAAACAAATTAGAAAAATCTTCTGAGCTCCGCCTGGGTCAAGATTCAACTTGGAAGTTTTCTCGTATCCTCCGTATTCACCGGAGCTTGCCCCAAGTGATTTTCACATGTTTCTCCAACTCAAAGGTAAGCACTTTTAACACCGATGATGAAGTCAAATCAGTGAACAGCTGGTTGCGAGCACAGGACCCGACCTGGTACAACACTGGCTTGGAAAAACTTGTGTCACGTCCCCAAAAATGCTTGGGAAAACATGTTGACTATGTAGAAAAGTAACAGAAGGATTGTACAATATAAATAAAATTAATTCAACATGATCAATTGTGTGTAATGCTTTTTATAAAATAGGGAAACTTACTTATTGGACGCCCCTCGTAAATAAAAAATAACAAAAATGTTTCCAAGCAAAGGGTAGTAGCCTGGAGTGGAGGAATTTTCTTGAAAATCTCCATGTCGCAGCTTTGGAAGAGGCTGAACTTAAAATACCAAGTTCGGTATTCAACCGAATTTTCATGTTGTGCTGCTCACATACGCGCGCGGACCATTTTCATAATTTCTTGATTTAGTTGTAGCGAAACCCGCAATTCACTTTATCTGTGTAACTTCCTTTAAAAACAGTTTATTCCTGAAAAATGTTAATAGTACGCGTGTATGTAGTGTGATTTTCTGATTATGGAAATTACTTTCTGCGCCACAAAGTTTAACTTCGATAATTTGGTCTGGAAAGCATTGCAGGGGTCATTCATCCTTTGCGGTAGTAAGTGCCCTGAAAACAGTTTACATTTTGCAACATTAGCATGAGTCACGTCGCCGCCAGGTTGTGCCAGTTGCGACGCAGATGGGCCCCCTCCCAGGGCAGGTGGTCTTACAGGAAATATCCTGATGTAGAAACACCAGGTACACGGGAAGTGTACTTGTTTTGCAGAGGAGAGGCAGAGCGCGTTTTCAAGGTTCACATTAGCATCTTTCGCAATGAATGTTGGGAAATATGTCGGTTTTCCTCCTTCAAATGGAGGTAGCTCTGTGATTTTCCTCGTCAATATACCAGCAGATTCGATTGCGACATTCTAGGATCGAGAGCAGTAATAATTCCAAAGCACGATTTTTACTTTCTCTACTACGCACTTAAAGTAGAGGAAGTATCGTATTCCACCCAAAATTCCATGTAGATATTTCACCGGAAACGCATGTTTTGAGGCCCCTGAACCCCCAAAAACAGTTTTAGAAAAAGGTCCATAATTTTTTTTTATGGACGCTCTTTAACTGCTGTGGTCCTTAGCGTCCCATTCTATATTGGGCGTGAAAGACCGGTAATTTTGCTCAGGGGCCTCTTTATCAGGCTTAAGGTTCTTTTACGTGCCGTAAATCTACGACACGGGACCACCGGCTTTACTTCTCTTCCGAAGGAAGCCATGCTAAGGATTTTTGCTGCTGAGACTCAGAGAGTGAGCGAGAACATTTACACGAGATATGCTGCCTGTTTGAGAGCAGAAGTTCAACATTTCCAGCATCTATAATAAGTAAGGATTTTAGTCCGCCTCTACCGACGTAATTTTCCGGGCGACTGCCGACTGTCTCACGCAGTAGAGAGAGGCCACGAGTGGGTTCGAATATAATTTAACTACCCTATATGTGACCTACTGTATTCTTCTTATATCTACAACGAAATCTGCAATGAAAGTTTATCTAGATTAACAAGAAGTGGATACGGAGGAGAATAAGTGTATATAAGAATAGCTTCGTTTGCATTTTAATTACACAGACACTATTTGTTAAACAGTAAATAAATCAGTGATGAAGCTACCTGTGATGAGAACAGTGATTAAGTTTTTCACAAGTTCATTAATAAATCAGGTTATAGTTATCCAACTTTCCTCTGTGGTGTGTTTACTTTACCACGTACATAGTAGGCAGAGAAGGTATGCATTGCATCCAAAAATCATATCAAGATTTCCCCAGAAATGCACGTTTTGAGGCACCTGCTCCCCATAGGATGACCCCATAATTTAGATGTGAGTGTACAAAGGCGTAATATGCTTTTAGAGCATTATCTTCATCCATGACTTAAACAGGTAATACAAGTCATAGATGAAGACAGTGCTCTAAAAGTATATTACGCCTTTGTACACTCACATCTAAATTATGGGGTCATCCAATGGGGAGCAGCAGGAAAAAAGCAAAAGTTAAGAATACCTAGATTACAGAAACGAGCAATAAGAGCAATTTTAAAAATTCCAATAAGAAATTCATGCAAAAGTAATTTCAAAAAACTCGGAATCCTGACAGTGCCTTGTTTAGTATATAAAATGCCTTAAGCATATAGTAAAAACACATAGGGAAGAAAAACAAACTGATGTGTTACACTCACACGACTTTCTCTACTCTTGTACAAACTATTTTTACAAACGCTTATTCTCCATATGCTTCATGTTAATCGAGATATCGAGATGGTAATCTTATTGCTAATTTTCTTGTAGATGCAAGGGGAATTGCCAGGCTTTAAGCGATAGTTAAATATTTTAAGAGTTGGTTGCTATGTGGAGTATTCCATTCTCTTTGCATTACCCGGACAAAAAAATGAATAACGAATTTGAGAAAAAGTATAAGTATTGGAAATGTTAAGGGAATAAGAAGCAATATCTCGAAAATGGTTCACTCAACAACAAAAAAAGTATGACATAAATTGTGTATTTTAACGCGATCTACATTTTTTTGTGTAGTAAAGTTTTGTCTATCTCTTATAGTTTACCAGTTATGCAGAAATTATTCACAATGAAGAATACTTTTGGAGACATTCCCAGAAAATTCGAGATATACAATTCATTTTCCATAAACATGTCTTAAACTTATGGTATTTTATTCAAAATCGTTAGTCATTTTTGAGAAAATTAAAATTTTCGAAAAATGTTCCATGTAAAGGGTAATCTGGGGTGGGGGGATTTTCTTGAAAACCTTCGTGTAGCATCTCTGGAAGATACTAAACCTAAATACCAAGTTTGGTGTTCATCCAACTGTTCGTTTCTGAGTTATGCTATTCACAAACACACACACGGACATGTTTCCAAAAATACTTTTTTTTTGATTCAGGAGGCCTTAAAACATGTATTTCCGATGAAATCTCGGTATGGAATTTTTGGGTGGAATACAATACTTCCCCTACTTACTATACGTAGTAGAGAAAGTAATATCAACGTACACAAACATAACACAAGAACAAAACTGAACTGTTTTGGGAACAGGCTAAGAGACTCGCTAGGTACAAAATGCAATGGAAGCAATTCAAAATATTTATACAGTCATTTACCTCACCAGATTGAAGAAATAAATGTGGAAATGAAGAAAATTGAAGCAATAGAGGCTTACCTGATTAACAATGCTTTGAATTTTAAAAGTTATAAAACAATATTATGCTAATTTAGATATGATAATAAATACACAAAAGACAGCATGTATTAACTTTGAATTAACAAAACTTAACCCGAGTAGTATTAAACTAAGTATAGATGGGGGAAAACATATCAGAAATAAATTGCACTAATTTTCTTGGAGTAATAATTGATAAACATTTAAATTGGCAATCTCATGTAGCATCAATTAGAAAAAAGATAAATAAGGGCATTTATGTAATGAGACAATTAACTAAAATAATGGACAATAAAACAATGAAACAGGTCTATTATGCTTTTATATATTCGCATGTAAGATACGGAATTACGTTATGGGGAAATATTACAGCAAGAGAAATGGATAAAGTCTTTAAACTGCAAAAATAAAGCCATTAGAATAATAAGCAAAATGGAAAACAAACAAACTTACAGGGGGTGTTTAGGAATCAAAACTTGTTAACATGTTACGAATGCATAAAAACTGTGTAAATATAAATATGCAAAAAATTCCAGTGTACATAACCATAATTTAAGAAACAATGACAATTATTATAGAATAACATTAAGGGGAACTTTAAATAATCGTGCCATAGAAGTTAGAGGAAGAGAATTATTCAATAAATTACCTAGAGAAATAAAGAACATAAACCAGCCAAATGTAATGATGAAAACAATAAAGAAATACTTAATAGAAAATTAATTTTATAGTATAGATTAATTTAGACATGGTAAAGCAATGTAAAGTCAAAATGATATTTAAGCTAAACTTAATGTACATGCAATGTAAAAGAAATAATGTAAAATTATAAGCTGTACTTGTTAAATTATTTTATATTTGTAATTGGACATGTTAAATGTATTTAAAAGGATAATAAATACTCTAAAAATACTGTACTCAATTGGTGAATATAAAGCAGCTAACTTTAATAGTAGTTGGTCTGAATGATATAAAGTATTTGTGTATATAACTGTAAGTATTAATGCATGTAAAATGTATACACCTAAAGTAGCAAATGTCAGTAGTAGCTAGTCCATATAATATAAAATATCTGTATATATAGATATATAACAATTTGTATTAAGGCACTTAAAATGTATACATAAACAGTTTTTATATTTTGTTCTGACGAAGGCTTGTAAACTTTTGCAAATGGTGAATAAAATCTGAATCTGAATTAAAGAGAAAGAATTTTGAGAAAAAATGTCCGCCCGCGCGCGCGTGTGTGTGTGTGCTCCTGAAGTGAGCAGATCAGGTCGATCAAAAATATAACCGCTTTACGAGAAAATTCTTAGATCACGTCACAAAAGAAAGCAGATTCACAGAATCTCTCGGAAACGCTTTTGCACTGCCATTATAATATAAAATTCCACAAACTGATTTTAATAACAGAATATCACTCCAGTGTCATCTAGGTTTAGTTATAGGAAATACTATTATTAAAAAAACCTCGGATCGTTCTGTTTCCTGGAATCCAATGATAACGTCTTAAATCGATCTACATTCTTCTGGAACCTTTTTAATGAATAATGTTGTACGCTGTTAAAATTTGTAAATTGCTGGGCTCTCCACATAAATTATTCTTAATTTTATTTGCATTTGATACCGACCGGGAGGGCTCAGGTGGTTACGTCTGTGGCCCACATTCGGGAGGTCCCAAGATCGATACCCGGCGACCGCCCACTCTGGCCCATGGGTTTTTCGTGGTTTCCCCGGGTCGCAGGGCGAATGCTGGTGTTGTTCATCTTCTACCACGACTCTCCCTCCTCTCATTTCCTGTACCCATCTTCTTCCTTGTCATCTGTTTCAGGATTGTAGGACCAGGCGACGGTGTTCGGCAGGTTTTGGCTGGGCGGTGGCTTACGCTCTGTAAAGATTTCTTCCCATGGCATCGCTGCGGTACCGCTCTGTTAGGTCTCTGCTCAGCTCTGGGGGACCCTGAAGGTTGGTGGAGTGTGGTCAGGGACCGGGCGGCGGCGAATGCGTTATATCTGGAAACATTAGGGACCCCATCCATGCTTGCACCCTTCGGCATCCGGATCTTTCCCCTCATCCTTCGCTCCCAGGGGTCACGTTGGAAGCATAAAGGGCCGACTGACCTGCGTGCGGTGCTCTGCCCTGGTTTCGGGTACCCCTCCGTGATAGGTGCCTTTATTTCCATTTGATAATGTGTCGACAAACTGTATTCAAGCAAACTCTTATAACATTATAACTTTTCGATTCCTTATATGCGCCAGTCCATAGACTGTTTTATGTACACGTATAGAGGCATAGGTGCTCCGTAACCAAAAACAGCAACAGGTCTTCGAATCTGTAAACATTTTTAATTGGAAATAAACTTTTAAAATTATTTTCCCCAATCTTCTGGGTGTACTCTTTCACATATACAGCATAAACATAAGTTCTGGTTTATTCTCAGAACTGGTTGCCAGTGGGACTTGTTTCTTCTTCTATCCTTTCCCCCAGGGTTTACTCTTAGGCCGGAAGAGGCAAAATGCCAAGTAAATGTAGATGCCGATGAACCTGCCTCATTTGCATAGGCATTAAAATGCTTCTTCCGCAATTGTAAGGAGTGTTATTATAATAATAATCATCATCATCTCATTAGCGAGGATCTAAGAGTGACTTATGCAAGTGGTTTTCAAATTATGCAGAACGGCACCAAAATGCTGCAAACGTTTTCATGAACACGAACTGAAACTCTTTTCAAATTAATTAAAAACAAAAAATTTAAAATCTGATATGCTACATTCACATGACTTTTCCTAACCTCTATCGCTTATTACTGGGTATACAGATTATTCTTACAAACGTTTATTTTGCCATCTACTTCGTTTTAATTGAGTAAACCTTTTCGGAAATAGCTGCATTACACATTTCATTATATAGGTATACAAAGAGAGCAGCGATATTCAAATGTTTAAGAACTGGACGCCATAGGTTGGCCCTAAAATTCCATACTGTTTCCATGACATCGCGAGAAACGACCGAAAATCGAAAGAACTTGAAAAGAATGACTATTGCATAGTTCTAATTATTATGGAAAATAGCTGATGCTGAAAAAAGAAAGTATTTGAAATAAATTGTGTGTTTTAAAGAGATCTACATTTTTTGTGTAGTACGTTTTCGTCTATCCCTTAACGTTTACCAGTTAAACAAGATTATATAGATTTCCCTCCGAATGAAGAGAACTTTACAAGCTATCCCAGATAATTCAAAGTATACATGTTACATGTCATGTATATATATTTAATATATGATATTCTAGTCAAAATTGTTAGAGCTATTTTTCAGAAAATCAAAAAATTCGAAAAATGTTCCATGTAAAGGGTAGTTTGGGATGGGGGGATTTTCTTTAAATTCTTCATGTCGCATCCTTGAAAGACATTGAACTTAAACACCAAGTTTGGTATTTATCCGACCTAGAAGCATACCTGAAAGATGAGAAGGAAACGGACCGAAAGGGAAATGGTAGAAAGAAAATCATGGTAGATAGAAACCACCCCAGGTCGCCCACCGACCAGTGAAAAGCACGAAAAACCCAAGATCAGAGTGGGCGGTCGACGGGAATCGAACCCGGAACCTCCCGAATACGTTACCGCAGAGACGTATCGCCCGGGAAACTTGTTTATATAGATAGATGCAGTTCAAACATAAAACATACTTTAGTTCCTGTAAATCATTGATAGGAGGATAACTTGTATTAGAATTTGCTTGTTAACTGTGCCCTAAAAATCCCTTAAAATTAACTCACTAGCTCCTCTTTCATCTTGTATAGTTGTACCATATTTGAGAACAAATTAATTTATTGAAACATAAAATACACAACTTGCAAACGACTTCAGGTGACCTTACATTAAATAGGTTATATAAGATCACATGGGCACCAAATGACATGAGTTGGGAAGCTACTCAATAAGTGCTACTGGGGAAATTTAGCAAATATCCAAACAAGTGAAAGGCAGCACACACTCATTTACACTCTTGCCATAAATAGTTGTTTGTGACATCTTCGAAGAATAGATTGTTTTCGTCACTTAGCGAATGTCGTCATCATGTACAGCAGAGAAACTCTGGTCACATAGCCCATTACAACCACTGGATTCCAATGAGATACTGACGTAGCACGGGGACTTCCAAAACGAGATTTCATTATTAGGGATTGGAGTAGACTAATATATTGTCGGCTAAGGCCTTGTTGCATTAGTTATACTTTAAGAATGCTTCTGTAATGAGTCAGTATTTAATTGAACAAGATATTCAGGATACCCTTAATTAAGTTCTTTTCACTTTTAATTTTCTGGAAAAAATATTTCAAATTATTAAGAATAAAATACCTATGAATCATTATTATATTCTTGTACAAAAAGTGAAAACCTTTTTTAATTGTATTTACCTACAGTAAGTAGAAGTATTACATTCCACCCAATCGTCGTTCTCCGTGGTGTAGTGGTTACCATGCTAGCCTCTAGTACCCGAGGTCACGGATTCAAATCCGGCGGAGGGCGATGGATTTTTTCGGGCGTAAAATTCCTTAGCATGGCTTCTTTTGGAAGGGAAGTAAAGCCGGTGGTCCCGTGTCGTAGATTTACGGCACGTAAAAGAACCTCAAGCCTGATAAACAGCCTGAGCAAAATTTCTGGTCTTTCACGCCCAATGTAGAATGGGACGCTAAGGACCAGAGCGTCCATAAATAAAACTCAATTTAATTTTATTCCGCCCAAAAAATCGATATCAAAATTCCACTGAAAATACACGAAAAAGCTGCTTGTGGGTGGGTGGGTGAGTGGATGTTCTGTGGACAGCATAACTAAAAAACGAGAACTTCGTTAAATACCAAACTTGATATTAAGTTCAGCATCTTCCAAGGATGGGACAAGAAAATTCTCCCCACAGCAAGCTACATGGAACAATTTTCGTTGCTGTTTTGTTTTTCATTTTCACCGCGCCTTTAACTGCAATGGTCATATCGGCAACATTTTTCTTTTCTTTTTTTCTTTCTTTAATTTTTTTTGAACATATTGTCTATCGGCAATGACGTTAAGTCGTATACTGTTGCCATCGCAATTTTTGTTTTTCTTTAGGTTTTATTCATTAGATCATTCACACTTCCAGACTCTGAGGAAGGTAGGGAATAATCTTGGCTAGAGAGAAATTTCCACCCCGCAACCGGAAAACGAACCCGGGATTCATTTTCTCAAAAATGACTAACGATTTTGATTAAAATAACACATGTTCAAGATATTTGCATGATAAATAAAATCTGTATCTTGAATTTTTTGGGAATAGCCTGTGAAGTCCTCTTTATTCTGAATGACTTTTAAGTGATTGGTAAACCGTAGATAAAACCTTAGCACACAAAAGTGAAGATCTCGTTAAAGCACACCCTTTATGTCTATTAACTTTTTTGTTGCATTAACCATTTCCGAGATATTCTTTGTTATTGGTTTAAATTTTCAAATACTACCTCAAGTGACAAACCGCTATTCTTTTTTCCTCGTGGCCATATAAAGAGCACGAAATGTTAAAACCATCATATAACAATCTACTTTTTAATAAGCTGACTATCGTTTTACACCTAAACTGCAATATGCAAATGTGTAATGAAAGCTTATCTAGATTATCAAGAAATGCACAGAAGAATGAAGTTTTGTAAGAATATTTTGTAGAAGAGTGAATAGAGAAGGTTATGTGAATGAAACACACCAGACTTTTTATTTGAGTATCAGTTCCTATAAACCTAATTTTAACGCATTTATAGAAATGAAAAATGTTTCCCGGTATTTTTAAGAAACTTATAAAGCTAGCGTCTGTCTCGTAACTCATAGTGTTAATTTTATATAGTTATACAGGTACATATATACATACATAAATTGAATATGTATTATCATATATCTATTTTGAAGCACTTTATACAGATAATACAGGATGTATCTTTATTGGTGTAATATATTTGGGGGACGTGTTTCTGACATCAAAACAGTTAAACAAGTTCATATGTACATGGGTCTGAAAATCAACCGTTTCGTTGTTATAGGTCAAAGAAGATGTATTCCATGAGTGAACAGACGGATAAGTATTACACGTATGGCCGTGCAGACGGCAATGCAGCACGAGCACATGAACTTTATGGAGAAAGGTACCCTGACAGGCTGTTACCGTATGCAAGAACATTCGCACGAATTCACCAACGCTTGAGAGAGAATAGCGCATTTGAGAGGAGTACTAGGGATGTTGGGAGACCAAGAGCGGTACGAGGCATTGAGCTTGAAGAACGAGTTCTTCGTGCTGTGGATGCAGACCCATCACAAAGCAAAAGACGTATGGCTGTAAGGGAAAGAGTTAGCTATCTGGAGAATTCTGCATGAAAATCTTCTGTACTCATATCACCTTCAACGTGTGCAAGGATTAAATGAGGCCGACTTTGAGCCAAGAAGACGTTTCTGTCAACGTATGTTACAGCAGTGCGCTGTGTTCATCAATTTCCTAGCCTGTGCCTTATTCACGGATGAGACTGGTTTTACTCGCGACGGTATCTTAAATTTTCATAACACTCATAACTGGGCATTTGAAAATCCTAATGAAGTACGACAGGACAACCGTCAACAGAGGTTCTCTCATACATGAACAACTTATTGGTCCCTACTTCTTCCCTCCGCGTCTGAATGGACAAACCTATCTCCAGTTTCTCAGAAATGAGTTGCATCACTTAACTGATAATGTGTCTCTGGTCATCATCCAACGAATGTGGTTTTTACACGATGGTGCTCCAGCTCATTTCAGTATGATAGTTCGTAAGTTTTTGAATGATCGATTTCCGCAAAGATGGATTGGTCGAGGGGGACCCATTGCATGGCCTGCTCAATCGCCTGATTTGAATCCAATGGATTTCTTCATCTGGGGACATTTGAAGTCCTTGGTTTATGCGGCTCCTGTACATGATGTTGACATTTTGAGAGGGCGTATCCAAACTGGATTGACCAAACATGAAACACACCAGGAATTTTCAACAGAAAAGCATGGAACGCAGGCTTACTTCATGCATCGAAGAAAGAGGAAGCCACTTCGAGCAATTTTTGTAACTTTCGACTTTGTGTTGTAACTCTGAAATAAATGGCTTTCAGACATCCTGTAGCATAGTGTAATGACGACTCTTAAGGCATGGGCGCCAACTAAGTCGTTATCTTCGAAGTGTGCTTTAAGCCATTATGCGATCACGAATCACCAGGCATAGCTTGAGCAGTTGCCTTCAAATTATCTACACTCAAACCATTATCAATACAAAGAATGCAAAACAACAGAGCCCAAGGGTCACTGAGAGGCAGCTAAAAACCGGTCCGAGTGCTGTCTGCAAACGCCAAAAGACTGTACAAAGGATACGGAGGTGTTTTGTTACCTGCGACGTCCCGCCTATAGGCTCCAATAACAGTTCAACTTCACTTCCTTCCGTCCTGGCTTTAATGCTTAGAAATTCGTATGGCTGATGATCACCATACTAGAATAAACGGTATGTTTGTGCATAGAAACATTGGAATAATACTGGCGATACGAAAATATCAAAGCCATCTGAAGTAATGGGATTGTCACCTCAACTACAGGAATAACTGGAAAAAGTTCCATTTTTGGGAATTCACTTTCCATAGAGTATTTGGTTTTAGATAAAGTTGACATGGACGACAGGTACGAAGTTCTACACTTCCTAAAACAATATAGTAAGCCTGTAATAACGTTAAATTAAACCCTACCTAGAAGAAAACATAATATTCTCGGTTATATTTAATACTTATATTGCAAGACATTTCTTCCAACTTTACTCTAAAACTTCTGACAGTACTAACGTATTTTCATAGTATGTGCTCTCACTTTCCGATGGACGTTGTTTTGTTTGTTATGTTTTACTCATTTGCAGTTTTTATTTTCTCTACCACGTACATTAGTAGGCAGAAAAAGTATTGCACTCCAACAAAAAATTCGATACCGAGATTTCACCGGGAATGCATGTTTTGAGACCCCTGAATAAAAAGAAGCATTTTCAGAAAAAGGTCCGTATGTGTCTGCGAACAGCATAACTAAAGTCGGAAAAATATAACATTTGGTATTTAAATTCAGTATCTTCTAAACATTGGATATAGATTTTCAAAAATGTTCCCCATCCCAAACTAACTTTACATAGAACATTTTTCGAGTTTTTTTATTCTCTCAAGAAATGGCTCTAACAATTTTGATTATATACCATATATTAAAGATACTTACTGACAAGTTAAATATATATCTTAATTTTCTGGGAATAGTCTATGAGGTTCTCTTCATTCGGAAGGAATTTTGTATAATCTTGCATAACTAGGAAACGTTAAGTGATAGACGAAAACGCACTGCACAAATAAAGTAGATCTCTTTAAAACAAACAATTTATAACAAATAACTTTTTTGTAGCATAAGCCAGTTCGGAGGTATCCGTCGTTAATGTTTCGAATAGTGCAATATTTTGTCATTCTTTTAAAGTCCTGTCGATTTTCAGTCGTTTCTCCGACTGCATGGAAAGAATATGGAATTTTATGAGTACAGAGTCAAATGTCGTTCGACTATTCCCTTTGTATCTATAACGAAATGCGTGATGTGACCATTTCCGCAAACGTTTGTCTCAATTAAAATGTTGATAGAAAAACAAGCTTTCGTACGAATAAATTGTATAACCACATAAAGGGTAGGGAAAGTTGTGTGAATGTAACAG
This sequence comes from Deroplatys truncata, assembly GCA_030765065.1. Classification (NCBI taxonomy): domain Eukaryota; kingdom Metazoa; phylum Arthropoda; class Insecta; order Mantodea; family Mantidae; genus Deroplatys; species Deroplatys truncata. Next base: position 28,655,598 of record CM060986.1, read on the forward strand.
ATAAGATTTTTTTAGGAAATAGACGTAATATTACAAGCATTTATCTTCCGTCAGTTAGGAACTATATTATACAATTGCTTCATTTTCCACCCAAAAGAAAAATAATTACTTAAGCGTGATAATTATATATTGAAGTAAATTAAGGTGTCCGGAGGGGGTGTCTACTTTCACCCGCATTATTTAATATTTATTTAGGCGGCATCATTTGTAAATGGCAAAATATTTTAACTACTAATTTTAAAATGGATAGTATAAATATGGACACGTTAGCTTTTGCAGATGACCAAGCAGTTATAGCATCTACTGAAGATAAATTATAAATAGCTCTGTAAATTAAGTATAGTGGCTATTGAACATAATCTGGAAATTTTAGCTGAGAAAACAAAAATAATGGTATTTTATGGAAAATGTCCTGTCAAAGCCAAAATTGTAATTGATAATACCCCTGTTAAACAATTTATGGACTTTAATTATTTAGGAGTTCTCATTGGCAAGGATAGAACAAAAAATGTAAACTCTAATGGACAAACAGAGAAGTGCAGATATAGACAACTGGGAATATTTAAACTAACGGACAAAATAGCGGAATACAGGAAAAACTGGTACAACCATGTCTGCAGAATGGAATATGATAGGATTCCCCAAAGAGCACTAAATTATAAACCAAGAGGACAACGAAGTCCGGGAAGACCGGCCAGAAGATGGGTGGAGCTTTAGTTTGGAGTCGGAACAGATCACCAGTGGTCCGTGTTAGTATGATAATGATAATTATGTCACATGCTTTTTGTTGTCTTGTGTATTGTCTGTTCTCCATAACTATTTAAGGCTTTTGCATTTACAAATGCATTTGCATTCTCGCATTTGCGAACTAATGTGTTGCCATTGGATAAACAATGTTACACTGTGCGTACGATCATTTTGACGTGGAAGGGTGCAGGAACACTTCATAGGATAATATACATCTACAGAACAACAAATATTTACATTCATAAAAATGCATACTACCTATCATTATTGCTGCTTCATAATTACGTGGAGTAGAGTGAAGGTTTAATTAAAAGTCATGCGTGTTTCCCATATGAATTAGTTGGACTTTGCATAGTTGACAGCGAGCGGTATATTGATTTATGTATGTATGACAGCAGCCATTGTTCCTATTACTGATTCTGTTCAGACGCGGGTATGCACTTAAATGTCTTCAAGGTTAATGTCCTACCCCTGCGTTGAAATCTCCACGGCAGCGTCACTAAAGCGAGCCATGTATACAGCGATTCGGAAAGTGGCATGAAATGTAAGCATAGATTAATTTTGGAACTTAATTCTTTTATTGCATAAAAGCCACATATTTTAAAAGCTAATAACATTTATCAGCATTTCAGGAATAATGCCGATCTTTAAAACTACAGTTTCGGCATTTTTTTGTCATGCTTGAAAATATTCTTAGAGGAGCCATTTATCATTTTCCTTACCAGTTACCTAATTTAGAGGAAGTATTTTCAGTTCGTCCAAAAAATTAGGTACACATATCTCACTAGATATACAGGTTTTGAGCTCTCTTGAATTAATAACAGCACAGAAAAAGATAAGCACGCCTAAATGTATGGAAAGTGAAGGTGGTTTTATGTCGTTGCGTCTTATAAATTAATAAATGTATACACTCTGGCTTAATTCTGTTTAGCGATGAGCTTTTTATCTACATTATATTTGCTTCTTCCTGTTAATTACTTCCTAGTTTGTTGACACATTACCGTAGTATTCGAAACAATGCGATGCCAATAATCTGTTTACATTATAAAGGGTCTTTCAACAAGAGTGTCCTATCTTTAATATGTGATAGCTGCCGTTATTATTGAGTTACAGCAGTCATTTTTTTCATGTGGTTACAGTTGTTATTGAAAAATAGCCATGGAACGTTACATCATTCAGCAACGCGTAGAAATTGTGAAAATTTATTATCAGAATGGATCATCTGTTCGCCAAACCTTCCGTGTATTGCGTGAAGTTTACGGTGTGCATAATCGTCCCTGCGAGAGAACGATTCGGCGTTTGATCGATAAATTTGAAAGAAGTGGTTTTGTCAGCGATCAAAGAACACCTGTACGTAATCGACGTAAGCGCTCCAACGAAAACATAGGCGCCGTTCGTGAGTACGCGAGAACGGAAACAAATCAATTGCTCGTCGAGCGCAAGAATTGGGGCTTTCGCCGACCACAACTTGGCGAATTCTGCATCTGGACCTTAAGTTTCACGCTTACAAAATGGTGTTAACTCAAGAACTAAAGCCCAATGACCATAGGTTGCGCCGTGTATTCGCTGACTGGGCTATGGAGCAATTGGAAGCTGACCCGGAGTTTCGTCGAAAAATCATCTTCAGCGACAAAGCCCACTTTTGGATGAATGGTTGTGTTAACAAACAAAATTGCCGATATTGGAGCAATCACAATCCAATGCATATTCAAGAACGACCACTTCATCCCCAAAAGGTTACTGTGTGGTGTGGATTTTGGTATGGTGGAATCATTGGTCCATATTTTTTCCAAGATGAAGATGGAGAAGCTCTGTCAATGGAGAAAGATACCGGACTCTTATAAGGAACTATTTTGACCTCAATTGGATGGTATGGATCTCAGAAACATCTGTTTCCAGTAAGATGGTGCCACATGTCATATTGCTCTCAAAACAATCGATCTTTTGAAGGAGAAGTTCAGAGGTTTCATCATTTTCCGTGGTGGTGATGTTAACTGGTCCCCGAAGTCATGTGATTTAACGTCGTTGGATTACTTCTTGTGGGGTTATGTTAAATCTCGAGTTTATATAAATAAGCCATAAACAGTAAATGATCTTATGAATAACATCACGCGTGTTATTCGTGAAGTTGGACCTAATTTACGTTCTTCTATCATTGAAATTGGGCCAACACGCGCAACCCAACGAAGTCGCGGCGTTCACTTAACTGATGTTCTCTTTCACACGTAATGACATTAATTATGTTCCAAAATAAAAAAGGAAATGTAGAACGCGTTTTATTTAAGTTAAAAGATAAGTCACTCTGTTGAAAGACCCCATACTTCTGCGAAACAAATTGAAAGCGGGTATTACGGTAATGTAGTCTCATATATAACAGGCCGTGAATGTCTGATGTGATTCTAAATTATCCTAAATAAGCTAGCTGCCCGACATTGCACGAGTAGCTTTTTAAACTCGAATGACAATTTAATTAAATTAATTTACTTCCCCATTATTTTTTAATTTATTATACAATGATCTAGAATATTTTAGGGTCAGTCTTCCCCATTACCTCTTATAATTGTAATTTTGCACAGCCCCGGGTGTTATATACTAATAACGATGAAACATTCCTTGATATTCGTGAAAAAGGATGTGAAATATTGGCGGAACGTCTGACTTCCTTAACCTCCCCTCTCCCCCGACAGTCTTCCAAGTTCTGGAAATGCTGTAAAGCCTTTGGGCGGTAGAAGAATCCTCGGTCGGAATGGGCGAGTAAGGTTTAAGATATTCACAGTATGTGATATTTTAAACACTTTTGTACCTTCTCTTTGGTTCCATAGTTATTTAATAGCATAAAAGCTACACAGTTTTCTTATAATACATAGACCATTAACATATACACAAAATAGAAGTGAAGCTGGTGAATATGGCAATTTCCCACTCCCGAACAACCAAGAAACGGTTTGGAAAAAACGCATAGTCTGCGAACATCAGTTGTTAATTATAAAATATCGGTTGACTGATTCCAATGTTAGTTGGATACAACTTTCTCTCTTTATACAATCATTTAACGATCTTCATTATAAATACAAAAGAAATAGAGCAAAAAGTTCTTACTTGAGCGTTACCAAAATATGTTGGCATTGGTATCGCATACGTATCGTATCATTACAAGCAAATTCTATTCTCTTGTGTTTTGTTGTGTCTTAGTTGCTAAATCGTCACCACCAATACATATACACGAGGACTGTCACACAGAAGTACCCGACCTAACAAAGAAAACACAAAAAAATTGGAAAAAAAAACATCTTTATTGCTCTACATAGTCTCCTTTCAGCTCGATACACTTTTACTATCGATGTGCAATAGCTTCGATACTCTGTTTATAGTGAGAACCGTCGAGTTCTGCAAAATAGCCATCAACTGCAAACTCCACCTCTTCATTGTTAGCAAAGCTGTTATCATCAAGCCACTTCTTCAACTTTGGATACAGAAAATAATCAGAGGGGGCTAAGTCTGGCGAATAGGGTGCACGAGGACGCAATTCGAACTTTAATTCGTTGATTTTGGCCATGGCGATAATGGTTTTGTGTGAACTGGTGCATTGTCCGGATGCAACAGAACTTTCTTTTTCGTTCAACGCGGCCGTTTTTGCTTGAATTCATCATTCAAACGCTCTAATAAGTTTGCATAATACCCGCCATTGATTGCTTTTCCTTTTTGAAGATAATCAATGAAAATTATCCTACGCGCATCCCAAAAAACTGACGCTATGACCTTGCCTGTCTTCGCATTCTTTGGAGCCGATTCTCCCCTTTCAATCCACTGCTTTGACTGTTCCTTCGTCTCAGGTGTGAAGTGACGGACCCATGTTTCATCCATGGTTATAAATCGACGCAAAAATTCGGCCTTATTGCAGTGAAACATCGCCAAACACATATTGAGTAAACGCGGCACCCATCTTGCGCACAGCTTTCTCATGTCTAAATTTTCAGTTAGTGTGCAATGTACGGCACTTTTTGAAATGCCTACGATGTCTGCTAGCTCGCGCACTTTCATTCGACGGTCATCAAATACCATTTTGTGGATTTTCTTCACAATTTCTCGGGTTCAAACCCGGCGGAGGGCGATGGATTTCTTCGGATCCAGAAATCCTTAGTATGGCTTCCTTCGGAAGGGAAGTAAAGCCGGTGGTCCCGTGTCGTAGATTTACGGCATGTATAAGAACCTCAAGCGTCATAAAGACGCCTCTGAGCAAAATTATCTATCTTTCACGCCCAATATAGAATGGGACGCTAAGGACCACAGCAGTTAAAGAGCGCCCATAAATAAAAAACTCCATTTCACAATTTCTGGCGACAATTTCCGATTGTCCATATTCAAGTACAAAATATTTAGAAATCCGTTTTAATCTTTTATTAATGTATTAAATTAAATTAGGTGTTTGTTTGTACTAACCATATCCATGAGAAAGAATAGTCCTTTCAATGGTGAAAGAACTATCAAAATCGGTTGAGTGATTTTTGAGGTTACGCCACACACAGAATTAATGTTCTCTCTTTATAATATTAAGTTACAGATAAAGTTATGATTTTGGGTTTTGCTGTTCACATAGCAAAGTTTCTATGTTTATATGAATTTTGTATACCAATTGTTCGTCTCGTTTAATTTACCAGTATGTTAAAATAGCTCCTGTTGGCATTCTGTGATTGCAAGGTTAGACAAACAGGATATAGTATTAAGACGAGACAAGTTATAGTAGTGTTTTGTCTAAAATCTTGTGGAAAAAGGGTTACAATGCTCAAGGACAGGAGTGGCGAAAGATGACTTGCGATTACATTTGGACTCCCGATGCCACTCGCTCTCAGGCTACTTGTTCATTTACATTTTACGTATTGCTAAACGGTGTTGCACAAGTTACATACTTGGTCTTTCGTGGACCAAAATGTAACCTTTGAGCATGAACCTCACCGAAACTTCTAAATATATAAACTCATTTATTCTTAATAATAAGAACACCATAATTTGAAAGATGCCTTTCGTGCTAATTGTACTGATTGCGAGTTTAATAAAGAAGATGTGTACATTTCCACTTTCTCTACTACTTATAGTAAGTACGGTTAGTATTGTATTCCATCCAAAAATTCCATGTCGAGATTTCACCGGAAATATATGTTTTGAGGCCCGTGCACCTAACAGATGTTTAGAACAGATTCGTGTGTATGTGTATGTGTGTGTGTTCGTGTGTATCTGTGAACAGCATAACTCAAAAACGAAAAGTTCGATAAATACCAAACTTGGTATTTAAGTTCAATATCTCGCAAAGCTGCGACACGAAGATTTTCAAGAAAATCCCCCAACCCTACTACTTTTACATGGAACAAGTTTCAAAATTTTTTATTTTCTAAAAAGCGATTCTAACATTTTGATTAAAATACCACATATTAAATATATTTACATGACAAATAAAATGCACATCTTCAAATTTCTGGGAATAACCTGTGAAGTCCACTTCATTCGGAAGGAGTTTAGTATAATCTTGTAGGTATAAGCGATAGACGAAAACATACCACACAAAAAATGTAGGCCTCTTTAAAACACAATTTATTTCAAATAATTTTTGTGACAAAGTCATTTCTGAGATTGTTCGAATTGCTCAATACTTTCAGTTGTTTCTCGCGATTGCGTGGCAATAGTATGGAAGTTTAAGGCCAGTATAAAGCGCCACTTCTTGAACATTTGACTATCGCTGCTCCCTTTGTATCTGTTACGAAATGTGTAATGTAGCCTATTCCTACAAAGATGTATCTCGATTAAAATGAAGTAGATAAAACAGAATAGTTTAGTAAAAATAGTTTGTATACCCACTAATAAACGATAGAGGCTAGAGAAAGTCATGTGAATGTAACACATCAGATTTTTTAGCTAAACGATAAGAGGTCATTCTTTTGTTTCACTACTGGAACAAACCTTTCTCTCCGTCACGATACAAGACAAATACAGTAAATTAAAAGTAGACAATGGGGTTAGGGCCTAATTAAGAAAGACGGTTTTCTCTTGGTCGTGTAGGTTATCTTAGCATTTCGTATCTAAATTGTGAAACACGAAGTTTCGTGGCATTGGCTCTGCGATGTTGATTGCTCCAGAAGACCGTGATTCATCAACACATTTGGGTTGCTTAACGACACGTAGGTTATTCCCAAAATATCTAATTGATGACCGAGGTATTTCCGAGAAAGACGCAGCGATGCGTTTCCATTCTCTTCCAAATGATCAAGGGTACGTACGTAGGCGGGCGGATTCTTCGATGTGAACAACGTGATTTATCTTGTTGTACTGGTAGTGAACAAATTATATCGGCGCCTCTTTACTGTGATTCATGAGCGGCTCAAGGCTGAAGTAGATATTCAAATAAGACACAGTTTTCTTGTTTCGATGTCGTGTACATTTTTGTTTCGTTCTTTGCTGTACTTTCTAGGTTTTAAGGAATCAGAGAACTGTAGAAAGTAGGAGCATAGTGCAACGCTCATTTTTTTAAAAAAAGATTCAATGGAACATATTCACATTTCTGAACGATACCTAAGGCAACATCTCGAGCATTACTAAAAGTGACGTTCGTAGTTTTTTGTGCACCTTATGAATTGAAATCTCCTCTGTAATTCGATATATAGTTTGTCACTGTAGACAGAATACCTATACAGGGCTATTTAAAAAGATGGAATTTAAAAGATTTTGAATACTAATTTCTAATGAATGACAATAGATACATCACTGGAGGGAGAAAAGTTCAGAGTTTTAAGCCCCACTTAATAGTTCCATTCAAGAAGTCGTTTTGTGAGCTGCAGTATGCAAGGAGTGAATCCATTGTTTCAGTGCAGCGTGCATTTTGTTGTAAGTTCAACAAGAGCCGCCTCGTCATAAACAGATTTACAATTGCTACAAGAAATTCGTAGAAGACGATTACATATGCAAAGAGAAGTCCACTGGTCATCCTCCCATAACAAATGGCGCTCCTGATGAATGCATAAAATAAAACTCTAATTTCCTCTATCCAGTGATGTATTGTATATGTCGCTATCTAGTGTCGTTAGTTAGAAATTAATATTCAAACTCTGTCCCTTCTTCTAGAATAACCCTGTATTTTAAAAATATTTTTATAAAACCTGATGTGATACATTCACACGACTTTCTCTGCGCTCTATCGCTTATTAGTTATTATACAAATTATTCTTTCGAAAGTTTATTTTAATTTTAATCGAGATAAACCTTATGGGAAACAGCTGGATAACACATACAAAGGGAATAGGGTTAGTCAAATGTTTAAGAACTGGATGCTATATACTGGCCTTAAAATGCCATACTCTGCATGCAATCGCGATAAACAATTGAATATCGAAAGGACTTGAAAAGGATGACAAAGTATTGAACAGCTCGAACCATTAATAACGGATATCTCAGAAATGGCTTATGCCACAAAAAAACTTATTTTTCTAAATTTAAATTCACCGCTTGATTTCAATACATAAATATTGGCTTCGTCAACAATACTACCATTAGTACAAAAAGAACAGGTCTAATTAGATGTAATACACAAATACAGAAATCCTAATTTCTTACATGAGTAGGTTACTAAAAAATAATGTTGGAATTGTAAAACATAGTATATTCCAAAAGAAAGCTTATAAACATTAATTTCTAGATATTCTTCCACTGAATAAAAACAACCCCATATTAGGATTTTTTTCAAATCTTTTTTTGAAGACAGTAGTTGTATATTGGGGCTTCTATATCAATTTATGGCTTTTTAATTGGCTTAATTGATTTAAATTGGTCTTTCATGTAAGCCCGACCTAAAGCACATGGGGTTTCTGTATCAATTTATGGCTTTTTAATTGGTTCACTTGGTTCACTTGGTCTTTCATGTAAGCCCGACCTAAAGCACATGGGGTTTCTGTATCAATTTATGGCTTTTTAATTGGTTCACTTGGTTCACTTGGTCTTTCATGTAAGCCCGACCTAAAGCACATGAGTCTTCTATATCAATTTATGGCCTTTTAATTGGTTCGCTTGGTTCAATTGGTCTTTCAGGCAAAGGGGACCTATAGTGCATGAGTCTTCTGGATATATTAATGGTTACTGCTGGAGTTGGTAATTGCGAGGGTCGCTTACATTCCACGTGGTGTCATTTACTTGAAGCATTTAAAGGCACCCTCCTCCTCGGCTTTGGGTGAGGGAGGTAATCAAAATAATGTATGCATTTCCAGTCAGCTATGAGACATGATTCACCCCTATAAAGTACACAGCGTTAATTCTAAACATATACATCAAATAAAAAATACAAGTTTCAATTTTTGTGGCGAACGCTCCTAACAACTGTAGATGTTTAAAAAAATCGAAAGGTTTAATTTTCACCATCCTACCGCGAGTTGTTGCTTTCTATGACATGAATAACATGCTACTTAAAAGCGTGTATGTATACAGCGAGGTCTCCCTACACGTCAGTTTAAAAGACAATCGCCTGAGTATTCTGTCGCGACCCCTCTGTCTCCCCTTGTGTATACAATTTAGCGGCTATCGACTCACCCTTCGCATAAGCGGGGGAATCTATTCACGGTATTGATTTTTTCCCTCTCATATAAGGGCTCCCACACCATTGCAAAAGTTCGCTTCATCTACGCTAGATGCCAAAAGGTTACAGAACTAACATTTCTAATTCATATCTGGCACTATAGAGGCCGACAGAATCCGATTCGCTATTGATTTTTTAATTAAAACTACATGAGATTCAAACACATTAGCTAATTACAGTGTTACAAGCTGTATGTACAGTGAAATAAAAACGAATCGCATTTAAAAAAAATTCTCATATGTTACACTCACATGACTTTCTCTACTCTTGTACAAACTTTTTCTTACAAATGCTTATTCTGCTTGATTTTACTAGCTGCAATAGGAATACGGTAGGCTTTAAGCATTAGTCAAATATTTTAAGAGCGGTTGCCAAGTGATGCAATCCATTCTCTTTACATGCCTAAGACATAAAAAAATGAATAACGAATTCGAGAAAAAATATAATTATTGGGGAATTTAAGGGAATAACAAGCAATATCTCGAAAATATTTCTCAATAAAACAGGGGGGCCTCAAAACATAAATATCCGGTGAAGTTTCGTTATCGAATTTTCGCGTGGAATACAATACTTCCCTTACTTACTCTACATAGTAGAGAAATTTAAAATACTTAGTTATAACAACGGGAAAGATGTCTTATATCTTTTTTCCCACGAGGTGTATGATTCATACAAGGTAATTGAACAATGTCTTGTTATTTAATTAACAGTACACCAAAAGGCAGACCATCTTTTACAGAATAACTTAAGTCATTTCCGGAACACGTGTATGCTTTTTAGAAAGAAATATCTAAATGATACCTTCATTCTAATGTAGGTTCAAAGGCATTAGTGGATTGATCATTTCCTGCATTATTTCAACAAGAGCACATAAAATATATTACGTAAAGATGATTCAGCGTTCGATTTCATACTGAACTAAAGCTTGAAACAAATATTCAGTTTTCAGAACGCTAAAGTACGATTGAAAAGGAATATATACGTTAAATCAACTTCCATTTCCACGTAACGGATTACGACAAAACTAGAAGAGAAAGACAAAAGTAGACTAGAAAATGAGAAAGCAAGCGCAAATAGTAGTAGTTATTTGGGGACTTTAGCTACTTTCAACTGCAACTTATTTTAACTCAAGCAACCTTAAGACAGGTCTTCTATTAGCTAATTTTATAATTAAATAAAACAATTAATGTTTGAAAATACTTCATTAACATACTAATTAACAAAAATTAACTTAACTCTGAATTTTTCGTTGAAACTCTGTAATCTGCTATAAAATAGCTTGCATAATATATAAAAAATACTCTTACGACATACAAAAAGCTTAACATACTTAAAGCTTAACCTCGAATGTCAACAACTGAAAAAAAAATTGAAAAGCGGTAATATGCCAGAAAATGGAGTATAGAATATAGGGAAATTATCCTTTTCTTCATTCATCAAGTTTACATGCCTAAATGATTATTTCCAGACAAGACGCCAGTGAAGAAGAAATACCAGTTCAGCGCCTGCGCTGGTATTATTATCTACTTACTGGGAGGTATATCAACGGTCTCCACTTCAACTCCAGACATGGTCAAACTTTAATGTTTAAAACACTTCTGAGCTATGGCACTTAGACATGCTTGACAAGTGCATTAAATTTTACAGCACTAATTGGAATGTTCCGAATAACTAGGCAAGTGCCCCTATGATTTGTATCTCGGAATGGTAAAACATAAATGTTTAACTGCTAAACAACTGTGATACTCGCGTGGGATAATAATAATCCTACAGCATTATATGGATATATTGGAGGGGGTTCTCAGGTATACGAGATCCAGATCGAGTTTTATCTTCGTTCTTTCTCTCTTTCTTGATGTCCATACATACATACAGACATATCCACACACATACAGACATACACACAGCCAAACACCTCCCCAAAACACACTGCCAGGTACGAAGACTTACGAATATATCCGAACATACACATACATACCGACTCATTCACGCAGATAAATACTCACAAACAAGCAGACTCAGAGATACTCACACACAAATCAAAACAAGCAGACTCAGAGATATACATACACACACATATACTTCCAAACATCAGGAATGAGCGAAGACCTTCGAGCACACTCGAATACATGTACAGGCAATATACACACAGGAACATACCAAACACCAACAGAGAGAGACGCTCTTACCTATAAGCATGGGGGGCTCTGTTATAATATAGCTTCATATATGAGAGGCTCTGTCTTTAGATGATTGTATTGATTAATGTAGCGTTGAAGATGACGGGAATTGCGGGATTAGGGAGCTATGGTATTAATGGAGTTATGTGGTGGCGGTGGCGAATGTATAGAGTTACGGTGCTGATGGAGGCACGCGATGGTCATGGACGTATAAGTTAATGTACTTGTAAGTGTGAAGGATTATTTGTGATGGTGGTGATAGGAGGCGATGAGGATGGTTATATTGTCGGGAAGGCTTTTGGAAATGATGGCGGTGATGAGAGGTGGTGTTCATTGTTTCGCTGATGCTGATTCTTTTTTTGCGTGTAGAAGGGCACACATTCATTACGAAGAAATACACTAACACTGTAAAACATACCGAATTGTTGCGAGTAGCACAAAACTTTTATCAGTGTATAAAATGGTTTCAATGTCCTTACAACATCTTAGAATACTTATAAAGCTGCAAACGGTATCGAATTCCTTTTAAAGTGTTCAAAGTTCTCGATTTACGAGAACATTTAAGTGATGCATGGATCCAATGAAGCTAGAACAGGCTCTCCATTCAGCATATAAGAGACTTCACCTAGATTAGGCTAGGAGCGGTAAAGCCAAGATAGCGTATATTGTGTAAAGCCACTTTAGGTTAGACTGGTTGAGGTCATGATAGGGGTCACAGATAATTAGAGGACGGGCTAGTTTATAGCTTTAAGTTATGATCGCTTGAATAGATGATGGGGGGCTACTGACTAAGATTGAGACACGTTAACATGCACGTCATCGAGCTAGGCTAGCTAATAGCAGCCTGGACGTGAATCCTGCTTATACTATCTTAGGATAGGTTAGGATATTCAGTGCTAGCTAAGGACTGGCTTGTTGGACAGATTATAAGAAATGGTATCATATTAGGCTAGATAATTACTGGGCAGAATACATATCGCTAGGATAGTCTGGGAACAGGTAGAGTTAGGCTCGCACGATTGTCCGAGTTTGAAGAACAGGCTAGCATAGAATGTCTTAGGAATGGATTTGTCATGATTGTTATGGTTGGCTGCGTTTCACGGTTAAGTTATTTACGTTAGTGGTTACGTTTACTGGTTACGTTGGTTACGTTTAGTGGTTACACTGGTTACGTTTAGTGGTTACGTTGGTTACGTTTAGTGGTTACGTTGGCTACGTTTAGTGGTTACGTTGGTTACGTTTAGTGGTTACGTTTACTGGTTACGTTGGTTACGTTTACTGGTTACGTTTACTGGTTACGTTGGTTACGTTTACTGGTTACGTTGGTTACGTTTACTGGTTACGTTGGTTACGTTTACTGGTTACGTTGGTTACGTTTTGGCTAGGTTGGACGATGCCAAGATAGATAATGAAAGGATCTTTCAGAGCAGGTAAGGCAGGGATAGATTGGCTTAGGTTGGTCGCTTGTGGCTAGGTTAGACTACTCCAAAATACCTAAAACTAACCAATTCAGGGATTGTGCCTATCGGTCTCACATGTTAACTACTTAACATATAGAAGCTTACAAAATTTAGAAAAAAGGACTGAAAGTATATATATTTATTCTAATAATGGATAAGAAATGCTCATAAAGTATCAAAATCAGTGGAAAATACATTAACTCTTGAAATTAGAATAAATACTTGCTTTAATGCACTGACTTACAAATGAAATTCCACTCTCCATATTACAATAGCATCCTAAAAGCATGTCACAATACCTCATTCACATCTTAAAATACACTGAAAGAGGCTCAAATTCTCTTACCAGAAACTTTGAAAATAGCTGCAGCGCGCCTAAAGAACCCTCAGAATACTGTAAGGATCTGAGGTAATATCATGAACATAACAGCTCCTACTTATAAAACCGTTCATAATTTTCCAAAAACCTGTGTCTAATAGCTCATAAACGCCAGCTAAATGCTCTACAGTTCCTATTCCAGTGGCTAAAATGCAAGCAAACATTTCTAAAAATACACTACAATGCCTGTTACAGGATGAAAAATATATTCGAAATACCTACATCAATCCCTCCGTCTGTATTTTGAAAGATACTTTAAACAAACATCATAAAGCATATTCAAAATGTTCTGAAAATCTTAAAAAAGATGCATCAATATCCTGAAAATGAATGCTACTACTTTAAGAAACATCTAAAATTCCCATTCAAGTATATCGGGATGTCCTTAAAGCCTGTACTCATATCTAATTCCATAGACTGGAATACCTTTAAAGAGCCACAAACACTCCTAGCACGAGCTTTGAAAACGTCTTGAAAATTGTCACAATACCTTAAAAGAGCATAAAATGGCTCCACATAATCTAAAAAACCCAGTAATTCTAAAAGCCCTTCAGGACACTCTAATGACATAAAAATACACGCTACACTTCTAAAAAGCCATTCAGGATCAGAACCATAAACAATACACATAAAAGTGTCAAGAGCATCTAAATACACTGTAAAATACGTCAAAATGCTAAAAAAGACCTTTAACGATAGCATGAAATACATGGCGTAATTTCTAAAACCCTCGCACATAAATAGTTCACTGACAATACCATGAAGATAACTGCACCTCACTGTAAAAGAGTATCCTAGTGACCTATACAATACAGCTAAAATACCTGCCACTATTTATAAAACCCATCAGCATACTCCAAAGACTTGGACTGACCTAATTAAAATACATTCTCTTGTCTATAGAACCATCAGACTAGGCTTAAATGCTCAAAATATATGTATTAAACCTAAAATACACAAAGGATAAAATCTAAACATCAGGCTTTATTATGAATAGGGGCAGAGGCTAGAAAGGCAAATCAAAAGAAACACTTAAGTCAATGGTGAAAATATCTTTATTGAGAATTATTATTATTTGATTTTACATTAAGCAAACACTAGAGCATTGAACAGAAGCAAACAAAATTTTAACACACTCATTCATTCAAATGCGAAAGCTCTTTATTATACAGAGTTCAGCCTCAATCATGCTATAATCCCAGTGCTCTTCAATACTTGGATGATCTCATTAATCTCAATAGAAAAGTCGTTTTTACCAGCTTCATGCGACATCATTAACAGTCTTAGCTGGTGTACTAAGTCATTAGGATCTGTACAGGGATATAAAATCTCGATATTCGCATTGGATACATCACCCACACTGGACGAGTTAACACTAAAATGTTTATTTTCACTCAGGTGATTATTCAGAGTTTCATCATCCAAAGACACTGCTCTTCTCACATCTAACATCCCTGGTCTTGAAGAGATTTCAGTAGCACTCAGGGGTGATCCGAGCGCTTCACAGCTTAACTCTAACATCCCTGGCCTTGAATAGATTTCAGCATCACTTACGGGAGTTCTAAGTATTGCACACTTCAATGATTCATTACTACATCTTTGCCGGTGTTGTTTAAGTCTTGAAATAGATCTGTTTTTTAAAATCCTACTGCACATACGACACTTGACAGAACGACTCTTCTCATGGGTAATATAGGAAAAATGAAGCTTTTCGTAAGCTGGCTGTATTTGAATGTCAATAAGGGAATCCATGCTTGTTCTAGAATATCATATACTGTATATGATTTCGAAGCTGCAGCCGCATATGTCATCAGGAGACTGTAGAATTATTTGCTTATTTCCTAATTTTATCGGTAATCTCACATCATTGATAACCATAAACCTTACAGTCAAGTTATATAAGAAACGGGACTATGACAGAATTCCACATTAATTGCAGCTACTCCATTAGTTACGTAAGCTCACCATGCATGAAATGAAGTCTACCCTTACTTGTAATATTGGAGGATATATGACGCAACCTCATTGAATATGTTAGCACTCGAATATGCAATGTTTCAAGGCTAGAAGGTCACCCATACAGATCTTCCTATGAAGAAGCATACTACAGGGAAAGTGAGCAGTACACAAGTTGAATATTTCGAGACATGCTGAGGTCCCTAACGTTTCCAGGCTATAACATCTCACTTTACAAGTCCCCAATGTAACGACTCATTCCACATAGCAAGAGGAGAGGAGAGTCAACGAGGATCAACCGAGCATTTTGTGAACTCCTTAAATGTAATAAGATAATACCATATACCTACCAAAGTAACCAAAATATTCCCATACCTTGTAAATGTAACCAATATATTTCCATACCTTCTAAATGTAGTCAATGTATTTCCATACCTTCTAAATGTAGTCAAAGTATTTCCATAGCTTCTAAATGTAGTCAAAGTATTTCCACACCTTCTAAATGTAGTCAAAGTATTTCCATACCTTCTAAATGTAGTCAAAGTATTTCCACACCTTCTAAATGCTTGGTTGATCCTCGTTGACTCTCCTCTCCTCTTGCTATGTGGAATGAGTCGTTACATTGGGGACTTGTAAAGTGAGATGTTATAGCCTGGAAACGTTAGGGACCTCAGCATGTCTCGAAATATTCAACTTGTGTACTGCTCACTTTCCCTGTAGTATGCTTCTTCATAGGAAGATCTGTATGGGTGACCTTCTAGCCTTGAAACATTGCATATTCGAGTGCTAACATATTCAATGAGGTTGCGTCATATATCCTCCAATATTACAAGTAAGGGTAGACTTCATTTCATGCATGGTGAGCTTACGTAATTAATGGAGTAGCTGCAATTAATGTGGAATTCTGTCATAGTCCCGTTTCTTATATAACTTGACTGTAAGGTTTATGGTTATCAATGATGTGAGATTACCGATAAAATTAGGAAATAAGCAAATAATTCTACAGTCTCCTGATGACATATGCGGCTGCAGCTTCGAAATCATATACAGTATATGATATTCTAGAACAAGCATGGATTCCCTTATTGACATTCAAATACAGCCAGCTTACGAAAAGCTTCATTTTTCCTATATTACCCATGAGAAGAGTCGTTCTGTCAAGTGTCGTATGTGCAGTAGGATTTTAAAAAACAGATCTATTTCAAGACTTAAACAACACCGGCAAAGATGTAGTAATGAATCATTGAAGTGTGCAATACTTAGAACTCCCGTAAGTGATGCTGAAATCTATTCAAGGCCAGGGATGTTAGAGTTAAGCTGTGAAGCGCTCGGATCACCCCTGAGTGCTACTGAAATCTCTTCAAGACCAGGGATGTTAGATGTGAGAAGAGCAGTGTCTTTGGATGATGAAACTCTGAATAATCACCTGAGTGAAAATAAACATTTTAGTGTTAACTCGTCCAGTGTGGGTGATGTATCCAATGCGAATATCGAGATTTTATATCCCTGTACAGATCCTAATGACTTAGTACACCAGCTAAGACTGTTAATGATGTCGCATGAAGCTGGTAAAAACGACTTTTCTATTGAGACTAATGAGATCATCCAAGTATTGAAGAGCACTGGGATTATAGCATGATTGAGACTGAACTCTGTATAATAAAGAGCTTTCGCATTTGAATGAATGAGTGTGTTAAAATTTTGTTTGCTTCTGTTCAATGCTCTAGTGTTTGCTTAATGTAAAATCAAATAATAATAATTCTCAATAAAGATATTTTCACCATTGACTTAAGTGTTTCTTTTGATTTGCCTTTCTAGCCTCTGCCCCTATTCATAATAAAGCTTGATGTTTAGATTTTATCCTTTGTGTATTTTAGGTTTAATACATATATTTTGAGCATTTAAGCCTAGTCTGATGGTTCTATAGACAAGAGAATGTATTTTAATTAGGTCAGTCCAAGTCTTTGGAGTATGCTGATGGGTTTTATAAATAGTGGCAGGTATTTTAGCTGTATTGTATAGGTCACTAGGATACTCTTTTACAGTGAGGTGCAGTTATCTTCATGGTATTGTCAGTGAACTATTTATGTGCGAGGGTTTTAGAAATTACGCCATGTATTTCATGCTATCGTTAAGGGTCTTTTTTAGCATTTTGACGTATTTTACAGTGTATTTAGATGCTCTTGACACTTTTATGTGTATTGTTTATGGTTCTGATCCTGAATGGCTTTTTAGAAGTGTAGCGTGTATTTTTATGTCATTAGAGTGTCCTGAAGGGCTTTTAGAATTACTGGGTTTTTTAGATTATGTGGAGCCATTTTATGCTCTTTTAAGGTATTGTGACAATTTTCAAGACGTTTTCAAAGCTCGTGCTAGGAGTGTTTGTGACTCTTTAAAGGTATTCCAGTCTATGGAATTAGATATGAGTACAGGCTTTAAGGACATCCCGATATACTTGAATGGGAATTTTAGATGTTTCTTAAAGTAGTAGCATTCATTTTCAGGATATTGATGCATCTTTTTTAAGATTTTCAGAACATTTTGAATATGCTTTATGATGTTTGTTTAAAGTATCTTTCAAAATACAGACCGAGGGATTGATGTAGGTATTTCGAATATATTTTTCATCCTGTAACAGGCATTGTAGTGTATTTTTAGAAATGTTTGCTTGCATTTTAGCCACTGGAATAGGAACTGTAGAGCATTTAGCTGGCGTTTATGAGCTATTAGACACAGGTTTTTGGAAAATTATGAACGGTTTTATAAGTAGGAGCTGTTATGTTCATGATATTGCCTCAGATCTTTACAGTATTCTGAGGGTTCTTTAGGCGCGCTGCAGCTATTTTCAAAGTTTCTGGTAAGAGAATTTGAGCCTCTTTCAGTGTATTTTAAGATGTGAATGAGGTATTGCGACATGCTCTTAGGATGCTATTGTAATATGGAGAGTGGAATTTCATTTGTAAGTCAGTGCATTAAAGCAAGTATTTATTCTAATTTCAAGAGTTAATGTATTTTCCACTGATTTTGATACTTTATGAGCATTTCTTATCCATTATTAGAATAAATATATATACTTTCAGTCCTTTTTTCTAAATTTTGTAAGTTTCTATATGTTAAGTAGTTAACATGTGAGACCGATAGGCACAATCCCTGAATTGGTTAGTTTTAGGTATTTTGGAGTAGTCTAACCTAGCCACAAGCGACCAACCTAAGCCAATCTATCCCTGCCTTACCTGCTCTGAAAGATCCTTTCATTATCTATCTTGGCATCGTCCAACCTAGCCAAAACGTAACCAACGTAACCAGTAAACGTAACCAACGTAACCAGTAAACGTAACCAACGTAACCAGTAAACGTAACCAACGTAACCAGTAAACGTAACCAGTAAACGTAACCAACGTAACCAGTAAACGTAACCACTAAACGTAACCAACGTAACCACTAAACGTAGCCAACGTAACCACTAAACGTAACCAACGTAACCACTAAACGTAACCAGTGTAACCACTAAACGTAACCAACGTAACCAGTAAACGTAACCACTAACGTAAATAACTTAACCGTGAAACGCAGCCAACCATAACAATCATGACAAATCCATTCCTAAGACATTCTATGCTAGCCTGTTCTTCAAACTCGGACAATCGTGCGAGCCTAACTCTACCTGTTCCCAGACTATCCTAGCGATATGTATTCTGCCCAGTAATTATCTAGCCTAATATGATACCATTTCTTATAATCTGTCCAACAAGCCAGTCCTTAGCTAGCACTGAATATCCTAACCTATCCTAAGATAGTATAAGCAGGATTCACGTCCAGGCTGCTATTAGCTAGCCTAGCTCGATGACGTGCATGTTAACGTGTCTCAATCTTAGTCAGTAGCCCCCCATCATCTATTCAAGCGATCATAACTTAAAGCTATAAACTAGCCCGTCCTCTAATTATCTGTGACCCCTATCATGACCTCAACCAGTCTAACCTAAAGTGGCTTTACACAATATACGCTATCTTGGCTTTACCGCTCCTAGCCTAATCTAGGTGAAGTCTCTTATATGCTGAATGGAGAGCCTGTTCTAGCTTCATTGGATCCATGCATCACTTAAATGTTCTCGTAAATCGAGAACTTTGAACACTTTAAAAGGAATTCGATACCGTTTGCAGCTTTATAAGTATTCTAAGATGTTGTAAGGACATTGAAACCATTTTATACACTGATAAAAGTTTTGTGCTACTCGCAACAATTCGGTATGTTTTACAGTGTTAGTGTATTTCTTCGTAATGAATGTGTGCCCTTCTACACGCAAAAAAAGAATCAGCATCAGCGAAACAATGAACACCACCTCTCATCACCGCCATCATTTCCAAAAGCCTTCCCGACAATATAACCATCCTCATCGCCTCCTATCACCACCATCACAAATAATCCTTCACACTTACAAGTACATTAACTTATACGTCCATGACCATCGCGTGCCTCCATCAGCACCGTAACTCTATACATTCGCCACCGCCACCACATAACTCCATTAATACCATAGCTCCCTAATCCCGCAATTCCCGTCATCTTCAACGCTACATTAATCAATACAATCATCTAAAGACAGAGCCTCTCATATATGAAGCTATATTATAACAGAGCCCCCCATGCTTATAGGTAAGAGCGTCTCTCTCTGTTGGTGTTTGGTATGTTCCTGTGTGTATATTGCCTGTACATGTATTCGAGTGTGCTCGAAGGTCTTCGCTCATTCCTGATGTTTGGAAGTATATGTGTGTGTATGTATATCTCTGAGTCTGCTTGTTTTGATTTGTGTGTGAGTATCTCTGAGTCTGCTTGTTTGTGAGTATTTATCTGCGTGAATGAGTCGGTATGTATGTGTATGTTCGGATATATTCGTAAGTCTTCGTACCTGGCAGTGTGTTTTGGGGAGGTGTTTGGCTGTGTGTATGTCTGTATGTGTGTGGATATGTCTGTATGTATGTATGGACATCAAGAAAGAGAGAAAGAACGAAGATAAAACTCGATCTGGATCTCGTATACCTGAGAACCCCCTCCAATATATCCATATAATGCTGTAGGATTATTATTATCCCACGCGAGTATCACAGTTGTTTAGCAGTTAAACATTTATGTTTTACCATTCCGAGATACAAATCATAGGGGCACTTGCCTAGTTATTCGGAACATTCCAATTAGTGCTGTAAAATTTAATGCACTTGTCAAGCATGTCTAAGTGCCATAGCTCAGAAGTGTTTTAAACATTAAAGTTTGACCATGTCTGGAGTTGAAGTGGAGACCGTTGATATACCTCCCAGTAAGTAGATAATAATACCAGCGCAGGCGCTGAACTGGTATTTCTTCTTCACTGGCGTCTTGTCTGGAAATAATCATTTAGGCATGTAAACTTGATGAATGAAGAAAAGGATAATTTCCCTATATTCTATACTCCATTTTCTGGCATATTACCGCTTTTCAATTTTTTTTTCAGTTGTTGACATTCGAGGTTAAGCTTTAAGTATGTTAAGCTTTTTGTATGTCGTAAGAGTATTTTTTATATATTATGCAAGCTATTTTATAGCAGATTACAGAGTTTCAACGAAAAATTCAGAGTTAAGTTAATTTTTGTTAATTAGTATGTTAATGAAGTATTTTCAAACATTAATTGTTTTATTTAATTATAAAATTAGCTAATAGAAGACCTGTCTTAAGGTTGCTTGAGTTAAAATAAGTTGCAGTTGAAAGTAGCTAAAGTCCCCAAATAACTACTACTATTTGCGCTTGCTTTCTCATTTTCTAGTCTACTTTTGTCTTTCTCTTCTAGTTTTGTCGTAATCCGTTACGTGGAAATGGAAGTTGATTTAACGTATATATTCCTTTTCAATCGTACTTTAGCGTTCTGAAAACTGAATATTTGTTTCAAGCTTTAGTTCAGTATGAAATCGAACGCTGAATCATCTTTACGTAATATATTTTATGTGCTCTTGTTGAAATAATGCAGGAAATGATCAATCCACTAATGCCTTTGAACCTACATTAGAATGAAGGTATCATTTAGATATTTCTTTCTAAAAAGCATACACGTGTTCCGGAAATGACTTAAGTTATTCTGTAAAAGATGGTCTGCCTTTTGGTGTACTGTTAATTAAATAACAAGACATTGTTCAATTACCTTGTATGAATCATACACCTCGTGGGAAAAAAGATATAAGACATCTTTCCCGTTGTTATAACTAAGTATTTTAAATTTCTCTACTATGTAGAGTAAGTAAGGGAAGTATTGTATTCCACGCGAAAATTCGATAACGAAACTTCACCGGATATTTATGTTTTGAGGCCCCCCTGTTTTATTGAGAAATATTTTCGAGATATTGCTTGTTATTCCCTTAAATTCCCCAATAATTATATTTTTTCTCGAATTCGTTATTCATTTTTTTATGTCTTAGGCATGTAAAGAGAATGGATTGCATCACTTGGCAACCGCTCTTAAAATATTTGACTAATGCTTAAAGCCTACCGTATTCCTATTGCAGCTAGTAAAATCAAGCAGAATAAGCATTTGTAAGAAAAAGTTTGTACAAGAGTAGAGAAAGTCATGTGAGTGTAACATATGAGAATTTTTTTTAAATGCGATTCGTTTTTATTTCACTGTACATACAGCTTGTAACACTGTAATTAGCTAATGTGTTTGAATCTCATGTAGTTTTAATTAAAAAATCAATAGCGAATCGGATTCTGTCGGCCTCTATAGTGCCAGATATGAATTAGAAATGTTAGTTCTGTAACCTTTTGGCATCTAGCGTAGATGAAGCGAACTTTTGCAATGGTGTGGGAGCCCTTATATGAGAGGGAAAAAATCAATACCGTGAATAGATTCCCCCGCTTATGCGAAGGGTGAGTCGATAGCCGCTAAATTGTATACACAAGGGGAGACAGAGGGGTCGCGACAGAATACTCAGGCGATTGTCTTTTAAACTGACGTGTAGGGAGACCTCGCTGTATACATACACGCTTTTAAGTAGCATGTTATTCATGTCATAGAAAGCAACAACTCGCGGTAGGATGGTGAAAATTAAACCTTTCGATTTTTTTAAACATCTACAGTTGTTAGGAGCGTTCGCCACAAAAATTGAAACTTGTATTTTTTATTTGATGTATATGTTTAGAATTAACGCTGTGTACTTTATAGGGGTGAATCATGTCTCATAGCTGACTGGAAATGCATACATTATTTTGATTACCTCCCTCACCCAAAGCCGAGGAGGAGGGTGCCTTTAAATGCTTCAAGTAAATGACACCACGTGGAATGTAAGCGACCCTCGCAATTACCAACTCCAGCAGTAACCATTAATATATCCAGAAGACTCATGCACTATAGGTCCCCTTTGCCTGAAAGACCAATTGAACCAAGCGAACCAATTAAAAGGCCATAAATTGATATAGAAGACTCATGTGCTTTAGGTCGGGCTTACATGAAAGACCAAGTGAACCAATTAAAAAGCCATAAATTGATACAGAAACCCCATGTGCTTTAGGTCGGGCTTACATGAAAGACCAAGTGAACCAAGTGAACCAATTAAAAAGCCATAAATTGATACAGAAACCCCATGTGCTTTAGGTCGGGCTTACATGAAAGACCAATTTAAATCAATTAAGCCAATTAAAAAGCCATAAATTGATATAGAAGCCCCAATATACAACTACTGAAGACTATTAACACAATAACACATTAAATATATACGTAAAACCGAAAAAGAAAATTACAGGAAAAATACAACCATAATGGTCACTATAATATGTAATGAAGAGTTTTGGTAATTTCAGTTAAGGGCATTGCTATATATCTTTGCATGATTTAATTATACATTCTGGAACTTCGTCAAAACCTGCTGAAAATGTATTCTTTTTTTAAGTTAAATTATTTGAAATAATTCGTGTGTTTTAAAGAGATCTACATTTTTGTGTAGTACGTTTTCGTCTATCGCTTAACGTTTACCAGTTTTACAAGATTATACAAAATTCCTACTGAATGAAGAGGGCTTCAAAGGCTATTCCCAGAAAATTCAAGTTATACATTTTATTGTTGATGTAAATGTCTTTAATATATGGTATTTTAATCAAAACCGTTAGAGCCATTTTTGAGAAAATGTTCCATACAAAGAGTAGTTTGCCGTGGGGAGATTTTGTTGAAAATCTGTGTGTCGCATCTTTGGAAGGTACTGAGCCTAAATACCAAGTTTGGTGTTCATACTCCTTTTATTTTTTGAGTTATGCTGTTCACGGACACACTAACACACACACACACACACAGATCTTTTTCTAGAAATGCCTTTTTTGGACTCAGGGGGCCTCAAAACATGTATTTCCGGTAAAATTTTGGTATCGATTTTTTTGGGTGGAATGTGGTACCTTCTCTACCTACTAGGTACGTGGTAGAGCAAGTAAAAGTGGTAGTGGACATGCCATTTTGTATTAGGAATTCTGCACGACTTTGCAGGAAAAAGAATTATAACTCTTACACAATTTGGGGCAGAGAGGTAAACTTCAGCCAGTCTTTTAGGGGAAGTTTTTCTCTACAAACTGGTACTACTGTTAAATATTGCAGCTTCTGTGTGCTTAAGCCATATAGTTTCTTTCTTTGCAAATCTATGAGAGTTTATTTTCTCCATTTTTGTTTGAACAGCTTTTTCTGTGAATGGCATTTCCTTTTCTCAGAAGCTACTAAAATAGCTATTTTAAATTTTAAGGTAGTAAAAACAAACTCTAAGTGCTGTTGTGTATTTACTTTGGTGTTAATAACGCGATTGGTTATTAAAAATGTATTGCCGATACATTTTAATAAAAATGACAACCTTCTTATTAAACAGACTTATAAAGCATATTAGTGAACTTGCCTCTACATGCTGTAAAATTTTAGTATGTTATATTAGATAATTTCACGAGTTTAGCAAATTTAACATTGGCGGGATGTCTTTTAATATCTTTTTAAGAAGACTGTCCTTTATTTCTACAAAGTTTGTTATTTATTTCCGCAACGTTTCATTAATATAATTGGCAAGCAGTTCATAAAATTGCTACTGTAATAAAAATAAATCGTAACAGTATGTTGCGTCACATTTAGATGACTTTCTGTGCCCATTACAACTTCACATAATTCCTTATTTATTTTAGTATTCCTATACAAAGTTATTCGTTCATTGCCATTACGTTACTCACAATTATTTTATTATTATTATTATTATTATTATTTTACTAGAAATAATCTCAAACTAAGTAATATGGACTTGGATGCAGGGGAAAAAAGAAAAGAATCGAGTAAGATGCTTTATAGACGCCGCATGCCAGTTTAAACTGCGAAAACTTGAAGACGAACAACGAGTATTTCGAAAACGGCCACTGCTACAGAAGGAGTTATTTGATAGAAAATGTATATTTTAATGAGCTGTCTGTTTTATGTGCAGTGAGATTTTGTCTATTGCTTATGGAAAAAAAATTGAGTTTTATTTATGGGCGCTCTTTAACTACTATGGTCCTTAGCGTCCCATTCTATATTGGGCGTGGAAGACCGGAAACTTTGCCCAGAGAACTTTTTATCAGGCTTGAGGTTCTTTTACGCGCCGTAAATCTACGACACGGGACCACCGACTTTACTTCCCTTCCGAAGGAAACCATACTAAGGATTTTTACGCCCGAAAAAATCTATCGCCCTCCGTCGGGTTTGAAGCCGCGACCTCGGAAACTAGAAGCTGGTGACCACTACAGCACAGAGGAGACTATCCCTTATGGTTCAGTACTTATACCAAATTATAGAACATTCATTCGTAACGAAGAGAACTTCACAGCTACTTAGAAAAGTTCAAGATATGCACTTTATGTATTTTATAAATATTTTATTCAAAACCGTTAGTGCCGTTTTTAAGAAAATAAAAAATAACGAAAAAAATTCCTTGCAAAGGGTAGTTTAGAGCAGAGAGAAATTTTCTTATAAAATGTTAGTCTGGTATCTAAGTTTAATAGTGTTCGACTCAAATATGAAATTTGGTATTTATCCGATTTTATTTTCGGTTATGCTGTTCAGACATCCACGTGAGAGCCTTTTTTTCTAAAAAAGGCTTTTTTGGATTTAGGGGCCCTCAAAACATGCACTTCAAATAAAATCGGTCGTGGTGAAGAAATAAATAAAATATTTAGCTAATAATTGCTCGTTATTTTTGAGGTATAGTTCAGGTGGCTGGAAAAAGCATAACTTTAGTTTTCAAGAAACATGCTCTTCTGTTAATGAAACCTGGATATTTTCTTAGGATGGACGGCGATTCAGGCTGTTAAAGTCATTAGTATATCTACACTTTCCTAGTCGTTTGCCAGAACTTGCAATGATAGATATAAAGTAGGTATATACTGCCATTTTCATTATCTTCCGTAGTTTAAATAATTCCTTTAGTTAATCTTTTATGGATATACATATCACATTTACTAGGATATACCGATTTACTTTTGCAGTTCCTCCAACATTGTAAGATACTTTCAACTTGCAGTCCACGATTTTTATTTTGCATGTACTCTATAACGCTGTACTTGAATTACGTAGACGTAGGCTGCTATTCTAATTCTCCAAAGCTTTTATTTTTGTAACACGTATGTAATTCTCGCATATTTCATATTATTGTGTTCCACACATACACAGTTCCAAACGGGCGTTGTTTCTATGGCTCATTTCTTGCACCTGAGACTGCTCAGGATGTCTACTGATTTACAATGAACCCAATTCATGACCTTTTCAAGATTTTTTCATGACGTCTTAAGTTAAATTATGACTTCACTGCAAGTCACAACTATCTCAGAATTGTAATTCAGTATCACTGTCTTGGAATACCTAACTGATTATTGTTAAGTTTCACAAATACCTAAATGGCATTCTACAAGGTTATCCAAACTCGCGTATCCATATATGATAACTGAAATAAGGTTCTTTATTTTTATTAATGATCAAACTTTTTGTTGTTCTAACCAAATTGTATTAGTAACAATTCCATATCTTAACTGATATCGTACTTTGCAGCTATGGTGCAAGAGGACCCAAAATCGGCGAGGCTGTGGAGAATGATGTGAAAGTAACCCGCTATCGAGTAAATAGAGACGAAACGCCGCGGTTTTAAGTAATCTTTGTGAGTTTTTGAGAGAGGGTAGTACAAGATACTTGAGGAATATTTTTACGACTGCTAACGCATACCGAAAATCATCTCTGTAACTGCATATTTCCTACAAGCTTGCCTAATAAAAAAAATGATGTGTTGCACTCACATGTCTTTCTCTACTTGTGTACAAACTATTTTTATAAACGCTTATTCTCCACCTACGTCATGTTAATTCAGATAAACATTTACAGAAACTCCCTTATTGCTAATTTTCTTGTAGGTGCAAGGGGAATACGGTAGGCTTTAAGCGATAGTCAAATGTTTTAAGAGCTGGTTGCTATGTGGAGCATTCCATTCTCTTTGTATGTCCAGGACATTAAAAAAAAAAAAAAAAGAATGACGAATTCCCGTTTGAGAAGAAGTATATTGGAAAACTCAAACAAATAACAACGGATATCTTGGAACCGGTTCACTGGACCAAAAAAAAATGTATATGACATAAACTGTATCTTTTAACGAGATGTACATTTTTTTTGTGCAGTAAAACTTTTTCTATCTCTTACCGTTTACCAGTTATGGGAAAGTCATTCAGAATGAAGAGGACTTTTGGGGAAATTCCCAGAAAATTCAAGCTATACATTTCATTTGCCATAAAAATATTTTAAACGTATGATATTTTAATCAAAATCGTTAGAGCCATTTTAGAGAAAATCAAAATTTTCGAATACTTTTCCATGTAAAGGATAGTCTGGGATGGGGGATTTTTTAAAACCTTTGTATAGTATCCTTTGAAGGCACTAAACACAAATACCAAGTTTGGTATTTATCCGATTTTTCGTTTTTGAGTTATGCTGTTCGCAGACAGACACACAGACGGACATGTTTCCAAAAATGCTTTATTTGAATTCAGGCATGTAGGTATTTCTGGCCAAATCTCGGATTCGAACTTTTTGGTGGAATGTAATACTTCATACTTACTTAAGTAGTAGAGAAAGTAAAAAATTTCTGATGTGTTACACTCACATGACTTTCCCTACTCTTGTACAAACTATATTTACAAACGCTTATTCTCCATATGCTTCATGTTAATCGAGATATCGAGATGTCAATCTTATTGGTAATTTTCATGTAGATGCAAGGGGAATATGTTAAGTTTTAAGCGATAGTCAAATATTTTAACGCTCGTTGCTATGTGGCGCATTCCATTCTCTTTGCATGTCCAGGACATAAAATAAAATGAATAACGAATTTGAGAAAAAGTATTGGAAAATTTAAGGGAATAACAAGCAATATCTCGAAAACGGTTCACTCAACAAAAGAAATGTATATGACATAAGTTGTGTATTTTAACGCGATCTACATTTTTTGTGTAGTAAACTTTTGTCTATCTCCTATGGTTTACCAGTTATGCAAAAGTCGTTCACAATAAAGAATACTTTTGGAGACATTCCCAGAAATTTCGAGATATACATTTCATTTCTCATGACAATATCTTAAACATATGATGTTTTAATGAAAATCGTTAGAGCCATTTTTGAGAAAATTAAAATTTTCGAAAAATGTTCCATGTAAAGGGTAGTGTGGGGTGGGGGGATTTTCTTGAAAACCTTCGTGTCGCATCTCTGGAAGATACTGAACCTAAATACCAAGTTTGGTGTTTATCCGACTGTTCGTTTCTGAGTTTTGCTGTTCACAGACATACAGACACACACACACACACGGACATGTTTACAAAAATGCTTTTTTTGGATTCAGGGAGTATCAAAACATGTATTTACGGTGAAATCTCGGTATCAAATTTTTGGGTGGAATACAATACTTCCCCTACTTACTATACGTAGTAGAGAAAGTAATAAATACTGAGGAAATCTACAAAAGGACAGAAGTAATCAATCAAACGTAGGTACCCAAACAGTCAACACTGAGCACAAACAATGGAAGAATGAATATCTTTTGTAACTACGTGTTTGTATGATACCAGCAACGAAAAAGGAATTGTCCACTGTTTCAAGATGAAGATTCAATGAACCACAGAGACAGGCTTGGAAGATAGCAGTAATTCCCAAAATTATCAGAAGTGATGGAAGGATCAGTTGTAAGCTGAGGGACACGTACAGAAGGGTATTTAAACGACCAGTTATATTAGTACATCCTTTGGAGTTGAGGAGCAATAACAGTGCTTAAAGTGGAGACAGGAATTCGCAGCCGAGTAAGTATAGCTGCACAGAAAGGAAACCTCGTAGCTTAAAGTATTCTTTGTACACATTTTCTTTTCTTTTCTTTTATTGCCAAGAAGAACGTTTGCCAGAAAAACACTTCAGTTAATAAATAAGATATAAAAAGTCTTGCATGTGAAGTTAATAGTAAGGAACGTTTTCATAGAGGTCTTGTGTGGATGGTCGAGAGGATGCAGTAAGTCTTAGTCCTCATGGACTCTCGCACCATGAAGCTTACAGAGATTTGAACTTACTCCTATTCTTAACACGAGGACAGTCCCAGAAGTACTCCACCTGACGTATATATAGCGATTTTTGTTTCAAACAAATGATTATAGTGGAAACTAGTACCCTTATAAAGCTTAAGTCTGAAGTTTGACGATGCTATGTTGTTTAGTAATTGTCTGGCAGCCATTAACAGCGAACTCTCTCAGCGAATTTGTAAACATGATAAAACTGGCCATCGTTATGTGAAACAATACTTTCATATGAAACGTCTTAGTCCAACTAATATTAAAGCTGAGCTACATTCTACTCTGGAGGAGTCTGCTCCTTCGTTTAAAAACAGTAAAAGTTTAAGCAAGGCCGTACGAGTTGCCAAGACGTACATCGCAGTGGTCAACCAAATGAGGTGACCACGCCACCTTCTCGTTTCGTTTTGGGCTGTTGCTCCCAGGCTTTATACGTGTAGGATGAAATTAGGCGTCAGGCTGCAAAATTTTACGAGAGTTTGCCATTCCATCGGATCGCCCTCTTTCTTGGGGATCGTAACCCTCGACAACGCCGCTTGAGGCGTCATCGGGTTCCCCACATGGCATGCGGGTACCGACGATAACAAAGGAGCACTCCACCAGCAGTAAAAGCAGAGCTCCTACACAATCCTTCGAGAGATGCTTGGATTCAGAATTACAATAGCAAACCCAAAATGAACAACGTTTTGGAAAACACATTATTCCAGCGATGCAAGAAGGGTTGTTGCACCCTGGTCAGCAGCTGTTGAGCATTCTTGCTACCGCTAATCGCTTCCCCTACCTCATTCTCACCAACCCCCATTCCGTCAACAAGTAGTTAAGACCTATCAAGGAAAGGTAGGTACTCTCTCTAGGGCTGCCCCTTGGTCAGCGTCTTCGTCGTGGTTTAGCAGGAACAACATTTCAAAATCAGCGTAATGACGTTTTTATAACATCATTTTAAATTGCCCTTTACTACATGATTAATTTTCATATTACATAATATATTACCGCTTTAAAGCATTTTGTTGCTTGTTTATATACATATTTTTTGGTCAATATTATTTTAAAAATCTGATGAGTTACATTCGCATGACTTTCTCTACCCTCTATCCGTTATTAGTGGGTATACAAATTATTCTTACGAAAGTTTATTTTCAATCTACTTCATTTAAATCGAGACAAACATTTCCGAAAATAGCTGCATTACACATTTCGTTATAGATACAAAGAGAATAGCGATAGTCAAATGTTTAACAACTAGACGCTATATGCTGGCCTTAAAATTCCATACTGTTTCCATGACACCGCGAGAAACAACTGAATGTCGACAGGATTTTAAAAGAGTGACTAGCATTGAACAATTCGAACAATTAATAACGGATATTTTGGAAGTGTTTGATGACACAAAAAAAGTTATTCCAAGTAAACTGCATGTTTTAAAGAAATCTACGTGTTTCGTGTAGTACGTTTTATCTATCTTTTAACGCTTACCAGTTGTACAAGCTTATATAAATTTCTTTTCTATTTCTATTCCCAGAAAAGTTCAATATATATATATTATTTATTATGCAAATATCTTGAATAGGTATATAGTATTTTAATCAAATTCGTTAGAGCCATTTTTGAGAAAAAAATTTGAAAATGTTCCATGTAAAGGGTAGTTAAGAATGGAGGTGTTTTCTTGAAAATCTTCGTGTCGCATCTCTGGAAGGTTGAACTCAACTTCAACACCAGATTTGGTATTTATCCGACATTTCGCTTTTGAGTCATGCTGTTCACACACACACACACACACACACACGGACCTTTTTCAAAAAAAGTGCTTCTTTTGGATTCAGGGGACCTTAGAACATGAACATGTACTTCCGGTGAAATCTCAATATGAAATTTTTGGGTAGACTGTAATACCTTCTCTACCTACCATGCATGTGGTAGGGAAGGTAAAAATCCGGGCACTACTCATCTTTTCCCCCCTTTGCTGGTGCCAGACCTTGCTCTGTTCCAGCGACCGAATGTCGAGGAGCGTTCAAATGAACACGCCGCGGCTGTAATGTAGGAAAGACGAACTGATGTTATCACCACATTGTGTAGTACGTGACTTAGAAAATGCGCCACGGCAACACACTTACTCCTTTACTTGGAAAAACTCTTCATTCTTTTTGTTTTCCTAAAGCTGCTCTAAGAATTTGTATTAAAATGGCAACGTTTTGTTGCCGATTCAAATCCCGTGTACTGGCCAAGCTGACAGGGGTTTTTCCATAGCTTCCCTCATTCGTCAGGTAAATTAAGCATCGGTTACAGAAACACCACCACGACCCAAGTCCCACCAACAGAACAAAGAAACAAAAATAAGATAAATTGCACAGGTAGGCGGCCGCAACTAAGACCGTCTGTCTGGCATCACAATGACCACGTGTACACTCGAGTGCATGGAATCATGCCGATACATGCAATGGTTTATGTTAGTAAGGAAATACTAAACCGCTACGCTCAGCCTCCGCCCCTTACCTGATTCTACAGGGAGGGCCAAAAAGCTACGAACTAGCTGCGGGGTGTTTTTCCTGTCCGTGTCCTCGGCGCTCGCTGCCGCCTGCCGCTATCATAGAAAGGCGTGGAACTACTTTTAAAGGCTTTATTTACCAACTTTATGAAAGGAGATGCTGAAACTGGTGCCAAAAATGTATGGACAACGACGGAGGTCAGTTTCAGCATCTCCTTTCATAACGTTGGTAAGTGAAGCCTTTAAAAGTAGTTTTAAAAATGAATGGTTTCATCTGCGCCTTTCTATGATAGCGGCAGACGGCAACAAGCGTCGAGGACGCGGACAGGAAAAACACCGCGCAGGCGGTTCGAAGTTTTTTGGCTCTCCTGTAGTACTCCACTTAATGTTTGTCTTACCCCTAACTTTTCCATCGCTCCTGAGCCTGAAGCCGATCTGTGTTCATAAGTTAATGTTTAAGCGCCAGACTTCTGACATCAAACCAATAAGACACGGACGCATCCAGCGGCTGGTGTGTACCGCCATTGCGAAGCATGGCTTCCAGCCACTCAGGTGAAGTGTTTCTGTACTCTCCACTTTCGCCGCTCACCTAGGCCTTATCTTTGTCCATAGGCTAATGCCTTGAATTCAAATCAATAAGAGATTGACTCACCCAGGGTTGGTATGGAATACACATGATGAGTTGCTGCCAACATTAAATAAAGGAAAATATATAGGAAACCAATAGCATCGGCACGTTCGACTGTATATATCCACAATATAGTAGTTTCACGTTCACACAAGTCCATTTTCCTATTAAAATAATAGCAATAAAAACATCTGAAGCCGTAATCATAAGTTACACGAGCAGATGGTTCAGACAGGCGACTACGCAAGTAGGACTATCTGTTGAACTTCACAAAAGTACATGTAAGTGCCCATGAGAACAGCAATCCCACTCTCACAGACGTTCACCATACCAGTGATTCAGTAATATTAAAATGTATGGCATAAGAAGGGAAGTATGCAACTGACCTCTATTTTGGGGGGTGTATAAAGTTGAATAGTTTTGAACTCCTTATTTTATTTGTGTTTTAATAAAACTTGGAAGTTATTATAAACTTATCAGTCAACTGACTAAGAACTTTTATAAATTCTACCAGCAAGTTACTCAAGCTGATGGTACAGGAGGGCGACTACGCGACGGAGGCCATCTGTTTGGTACACATTGAAGCATGTGTATCAAAACATAACCCAACGGAAGCGTCGCGATTTCACCTGTAGCTAAAAGCAACATTAAATAAGAAATAATAAAGACAAAATAAACTTAAATTTTCCGTGAAATGCAACTTACAGCTTGTCAAGATTTTATTTTTGCTTCTTTTTGTTTTTAACTTGCCCTAAATCTTACCTAAAGCAGAGGTACTACGGCATTCGACCCAAAAAATCGGTCCCGAAATTTCACCGAAAATACATGTTTTGAGGTCTCCTAAATATGAATTATGAAAGAACAAAACGCATTTTAGACAGAGGACCGTGCGCGCCTGTGTGTGTGTGTGTGTGTGTGTGTGTGTGTGAACAGCATAACTCAAAAATGAGAAGTGGTATAAATACCAAACTTGATACTTCAGTCACGCTCCTTCCAAGGACGCAAGGACAAGATTTTCGAGGATATATCCGGAATAACAGTTTACACGGAACATTCTTCGCTATTTTTTGTTTTTTTAAAAATGGCTGTAACGGTTATTATTACGTACCGTAGGAAGTACTTTTTTCCACTTATAAATTAGATAGTTATTTCACCAGAAACTCACATTTTGAAGTCCCCTGAATCTAGGAAAGGCTTTTAGAAAAAGGTTTGTGTGTGTGTGTGTGTGT
Organism: Deroplatys truncata; assembly: GCA_030765065.1. NCBI lineage: Eukaryota > Metazoa > Arthropoda > Insecta > Mantodea > Mantidae > Deroplatys > Deroplatys truncata. The sequence continues at coordinate 28,688,867 of CM060986.1, forward strand.
GTGAGAGAGAGAGAGAGAGAGAGAGAGAGAGAGAACAGTAAGTACAAATCACCTTCCGTGAATGTAATATGAAGATTTCAAGAAAATCCCCCCACCCGAAACTACCCTTCTAATTTTTTTTAATTTTCTCAAAAACTTCTTTATTTTGATTAACTTGTCATATGTTTAAGATACTTGCATGATCAATAAAATGCAATTATCTTGATTTTTCTATATTCGCGAATATCGTATGGTCTTCTACATTGGGAACTAGTTTTGTATAACTGATAAAGCATAAGAGACAGATAAAACCTTCAACGCGAAAAATATAAATTTGTTAAAACATACAATTTATGTAAAGTAATTTTTGTGTGATTAACCACTTCCGAGATATTCGTTACTATTGGTATGAATTTTTTAATAGTTTATCACACATTTTTAAAGTGCTAAGTCAGCATGATGAGTGGAATTTCAAAGCCAGCATATAGCGGCCCCCGTTTCTAAAGATTTAATTGTATCTCCCCTTTGTACCTGCAACTAAATGTGTAATGAAACAATTTTAGTAAAAGTTTATCTCCATTAACATGAAATACACTAAAAAAATAAACGTCTGTAAACTTAGAATATATAAGTGATATAAAAATTAACGATAATGGGTAGAGAAAGTCATTGGAATGTAACACATTGTTTTTAAAACAAGTTGTGATTGAAATGTGACATGAAAAAATTAATATTTTGAATTTTCTATGAATACCACATGAAGTCCTCTTCGTTTCTACTGAATTATCTGTAGCTAGGAAACAGTAAGAAATAAAAATTAACCTGCTACAAGAAAATTATAGATGTCATTAAGATATACGGTTTATACATTCTTTTTCGTAGCATTACCATTTCAGAAATATTTGCCGTTATATTTTTGTTTTACTATACAATTTTAAGTAGGTAGTATCAAATATAATTTATAATCTGCAAGATAATGGGCAATATCGTTTGAAGTATTAAGATTCCGTTATTTTGCTTTTCTTGAGCTCGTGCAAAGTAAGGCTGGCATTTATCGATCTGTTTTATTCAAAGCTGCTGTTGTCTCAGCCTCCTCTACACCCTTGTGTACCTACAATAATATAGTTTTTGACTTCGCTTCAATAGCGTATTTATTATGGTTAACAGAAACAGATAAATACTTTTGTATCAAAAAGATTCAGGTTTGAAAATAAATAGTAGGCAGAGAAAGTCCTGTGGCTGTTACACAACAGATATTTTCTCTTTTAATTGTTGCAGCGGTTGCACCACGTTTAGGCATCAATTTGAAACTGTTTTAGACCACGCACGTAATGGATGCCAATTTGCGGGAGATTGTTTACTAGGAGTGTTCGCCCCACGTACGGTACAAACTTTCCGGTGGCCTTCGCTCCACGTTTAAGAACAAACTTTTTATTTTATTCTTTATTTATTTAAATATTATATACACTATGTGATCAAAAGTATCCGGACACCCCCACAAACATAGTTTATCATCTTAGGTACATTGTGCTGCCAACTACTGCCTGGTACTCATTATCCGCGGCCACAGTAGTCATTAGACATCGTGAAACAGCAGAATGGGACGCTCCGTGGAACTCACGGACTTCGAACGTGGTCAGGTGATTGGGTGTCACTTGTGTCAGAGGTCTGTACACGAGATGTCCACACTCCTAAACATCCCTAGGTCCACTGTTTCTGATATGATAGTGAAGTGGAAACGTGAAGGGACATGTACAGCACAAAAGCGTACAGGCTGACCTCGTCTGTTGACTGACAGAGATCGCCGACATTTGAGGAGGGTCGTAAAGAGTAATAGGCAGACATCTATCAGATCATCACACAGGAATTCCAAACTGCATCATGATCCACTCCAAGTACTATGACAGGCGTGAGGTGAGAAACCTTGGATTCCATGGTCGAGCAGCTGCTCATAAGCCACACATCACGCAGGAAAATGCCAAACGACACCTCGCTTGGTGTAAGGAGCGTCAACATTACACGATTGAACAGTGCAAAACGTTGCGTGGAGTAACGAATCACGGTACACAATGTGGCGATCCGATGGCAGGGTGTGGGTATGACGAATGTCCGGTGAACGTCATCTGACAGCATGTGTAGTGCCAACAGTGAAATTCGGAGGCGGTGGTGTTATGGTGTGGTCGTGTTTTTCCTGGAGGGGGCTTGCACCCCTTGTTGTTTTGCGTGGCACGATCACAGCGCAGACCTACATTGATATTTTAAACACCTTCTTGCTCATTGATATTTTAAACACCTTCTTGCATCCCACTGTTGAAGAGCAATTCGGGATGCGATTGCATCTTTCAACACGATCGAGCATCTGTTCATACTGCACGGAATGTGGCGGAGTGGTTACACGACAATAACATCCCTGTAATGGACTGACCTGCACAGAGTCCTGACTTGAATCTTATAGAATACCTTTGGGATGTTTTGGAACGCCGACTTCGTGCCAGGCCTCACCGACCTACATCGATACCTCTCCTCAGTTCCGCACTCCCCAAGAAACCTTCCAGCACCTGATTGAAAGTATGCCTGCGAGAGTGAACGCTGTCATCAAGGCTAAGTGTGGGCCAACACCATATTGACTTCCAGCATTACCGATGGAGGGCGCCACGAACTTGTACGTCATTTTCAGCCATGTGTTCGGATACATTTGATCACGTAGTGTATATATGCCTCGGCTTCGTCAGTAGTAATTTGCAGAGCACGTATCTCTTAGCAGGGCTGGTTTGGCTAAAGAACAAGGCTTACATCAGGGCCGTATTTAGAGGGGGGTTTCTAGGGTTCAAACCCCCACCCGAAACTTCTGACAGTTTTATTTATTTAAATTAATAGCAAACCAATATGGGAAAATGTTAGATAACAGTAGGTCTATTGCTAGTAGCACGTTTACAAGCAAAGGGGAAACTTAATATCGTCGCCTTACATAGGTAAGGTGACCATACATCCTAGTTTTCGAAGCAGTCTCCATGTTTTGTGCTGTAAGGTGGAATATCTTCATTCTGGTGAGTTTTTCTTGTCTATATAATGTCTCCAAGCAATTAACTTATCCATGTAACGTCTATAGGTATATTACGGGGAAGGTACATGGTAACCGTGTGGGGTACTGTTAAGTTAGATCTACTTGTGGAAAACCCTCCCCGAAATTTTTTTCTTGGTACGGACATGGCTTATACAAATTATAATTGTACTTTTTAATTTTTATTAATGCTTCACACAACTAAATAATACGTCACTGATGTATCCTACTATAGAGCTGTGAGATTATTGTTAATTACACTTTTTAACACGTAAACTTTATATTATTCTCACCGCAATGAATTTTCATGTCTCACACTGAACCCGTACCGAACCAAAAACTGCTTGGGTATGCTTTCCTGTAGCGTCTACCACCTGAATTTGTAAATTTCCTCTATTTCAAGTCTCTGATTGGCTAAGCCTACTCCAATAGAATACTTTTATTTAACTTAAAGCTTTTCTAGTTTTTGATTGGCTATTTATAAACTGTTTTAAATATTACATTATTATTGTTCTAAGAACTATCAGTAACCTTTTTAAAATTTCTAATTTATTGTTGTCTCAAGGTTACCTCATTGTTAGCTGCTTTCGGCTTCTACTTTGTATTTCTGTTTGCTACGGAAAGCAGCTTGCTTCTATTCTCATAGCTCCTACATTGTTAAACTACGTAATACATTAACATAACATTTTATACATGTACATAATAAAATAAATATAATACAATGACTGTAATATACACTTTTTATATATTATATTATACATATATTGCTTAAGGCGGGCTGTTATTAAATTTTATATTATATAATTAGACTGATATCATTTAAGTGATAAAAATATTGCCTCACTGTGTAGTTGCATATTCTGTCCTCTCTCTTTGAGAAAATACAAATAATTTTGGAAGGCTATACGCCTATCATTTACTCTGCATACGTTGAAGATGTTGAGCATTAGAATGGACTGAAGGAACCGAAGGCAGGCAATTGCCATTCCTGGCGGGTGTTCGCTACACGGTATGGGTATTTGCTGATGTAATGCGGTAAGACCGCGTGGGAGCAATGTCGCCAGCAACGCTTCACTGAAAAGACAAGCAAACGCGTTTGGAATCGCAACAACGTTTCACACAAAGCATCGGCCACCATTCTGTACGTTTGACACGTTCATTGAGGTTTGTAGCTTCAGTTTTGGAAGGGAGGCTGACCCTGGCGTGATCTATAGCATACGTGTTCAACCTCAGTTGTACCAACGTCAAAAGTTGTTTTAAAATATTAATGTAATACTTCAGGGGCGTATATAGAAGTTTATTATGGGAGTAGGGGCCGAAAATAACTAACCTGCATCATCATCATCATCATCATTTTTCATGGTTTAAGCCCTTTGGCTTGTTCCGGTCTCATCATTTAATCTGTAACGTCCATCTTCTTTTAGGTCTGCCGATGTATCTTTGGCCTTTTGGTGTATATCTTAAAACCAACTTCGTATAACGGTTATCATCCATCCTCTTCACATGTTGTTCCCAATTATTTTGATTTTCTTTAAATTTTTCTAGTAATTTGAAAATTCTTAATTATTTACGTATGTCTTCCTTCTTCTGTCTTTTAAAGTATATCTTGCTACATTTCTAAAAGCGCATCTCTGCTACTTCTATCTTTCTTTCCTTTTGTTTGGTCATTGTCCAACATTCGGATCCATACTTTGTTAACACTGGAACAGCCATCACTTTGTAAAATTATATTTTTGTATCTTTCTTGGTATTTTTTTAAGTTTGTTTGATGGTGCCGCATATTTGGTTGAATTTATTAATTTTATTTATTACGTCATCATTTTTTAAGTATGAGACGTTACAGCCTAAATAATTAAAACATTTTATTTGTTCTAATCTTATCTCTTGTATTAATATTTTTGCTCTTAATGTTTCGTGTCCTCTGAAAGCCAATGTTTTACTTTTGTGTGGTGATATTTTTATTTTGTAGTTTTGGCTTATTTAGTTGATATAGAGCTTTTTGCATATTTAATTCTGAGCCACTTATTAAGACCAGATCGTCTGCAAATAACATTACATCTAAAATAATATTATTTATCTTAAAATGTGCATTTAAGCTATTCTGCCATTCTCTGACGATGTCATCTATAAATTAAAAATTTGGAACACTTGCAAATGGGACATAGACAGAATTACTGATTGTCAAGAGCTACTGTTCTGAGCCAAAAATCTACACTTTCTGTGTGACGTGTCCGTGTAAATATACAGATTCCTACAAAGTGGATTTTACATGTCCCACAGGTGTTAACATATTCTCAATGTAAAATTTTAGAAATAATTTTAAAGTACAACCTTGCAGGCTATGGGCAGCCCGAATGAGTGCAGCAAGAGTATCTGCCCGTGTTGGATTTAAGCGTGCAAGAATCGATACCATTCAACAAACAGTCCATTGATGAAACCAGCAAAACATGGAGAGGTGCGCAAACGGTTTAATTTTAGGAAATCAATGAATAATGTAAATGATTTAAGAGGGATGGGTACATAGGAGAGAATAATTAAAGTGGCAGAGAGAGATAACTCAGGTGTAACGTCTGTGGCCCGCATTCGGGAGCTCATGAGTTCGATTGCCGCGGCCGACCTTCCTGACGCATGGGTTAGCGAACACTGGGAAGGTTCATTACATCCCCCGAAATTTCCTGTCGCTCCATTTCACCTCCATTGTCATTTCATCTTTCATCTGCTTGGTCTCTTTTACTTGCTTTAACGAGATCTACATTTTTTGTGTAGTAAGATTTTGTCTTATCTCTTACGATTTACCAACTACAGAAAAACAATTTAGAATGAAGAGCACTTCACAGGCTATTCCCAGAAAATTCAGGATATACACTTCATTTATCTGAAAGTATCTAAACATATGGTATTTTAATTGAAATCATTAGAGCTATTTTTGAGAAAATAAAAAAGTTCGAAAAATGCCCCATGTAAACGGTAGTGTGCATTAGGGGTTATTTTCATTAAAATCTTCGTGTCGCATCCTTGAAAGATGCTGAACTTGAATACCAGCTTTGTATTTAACGGACTTTTTCTTTCTGAGTTATTCTGTCAGATACACAAACAGCGTGCAGAACTTTCTCTAAAAATGCTACTTTTTAAATTCAGGGAGTATCAAAACGTGTATTTCCGGTGAAATCTCGGTATCCAGTTTTTGGGTGGAATGCAATACTTCCTATAGAGAAAATAAAAACATGTACTATAAACATTAATGTATGCATGTTATTTGTTTTTTCCCCACATACACTACGTGATTAAAAGTATCCGTACACCTGGCTGAAAATGACGTAAAAGTTCGTGACGCCCTCCATCGGTAATGCTGAAAGTCAATATGGTGTTGGCCCACCCTTAGCCTTGATGACAGCGTTCACTCTCGCAGGCATACTTTCAATCAGGTGCTGGAAGGTTTCTTGGGGAATGGCAGCCCATTCTTCACAGAGTGCGTAACTGAGGAGAGATATCTGTGTAGGTCGGTGAGACCTGGCACGAAGTCGGCGTTCCAAAACATCCCAAAGGAGTTCTATAGGATTCAAGTCAGGCCTCTGTGCAGGCCAGTCCATTGCAGGGATGTAAATGTCGTGTAACCACTCCGCCACAGCCCGTGCGTATGAACAGATGCTCGATCGTGTTGAAAGATGCAATCGCCATCCCCGAATTGCTCTTCAACAGTGGCAAGCAAGAAGGTGCTTAAAGAATCAATGTAGGTCTGCGCTGTGATTGTGCCACGCAAAACAACAAGGAGTGCAAGCCCCCTCTAGGAAAAATACGACCACACCATAACACCACCACCTCCGAATTTCACTGTTGGCACTACACACGCTGGCAGATGACGTTCATCGGGCATTCGCCATACTCACACCCTGCCATCGGATAGCCACATTGTGTACCGTGATTCGTCACTCCACACAACGTTTTGCCACTGTTCAATCGTGTAATGTTGACGCTCCTTACACCAAGCGAGGCATCGTTTGACATTTTCCTGCGTGATGTGTGGCTTATGAGCAGCCGCTCGACCATGGAATCCAAGGTTTCTCACCTCACGCCTGTCATAGTACTTGGAGTGAATCCTGATGCAGTTGGAATTCCTGTGTGATGGTCTGGATAGATGTCTGCCTATTACTCTTTACGACCCTCTTCAAATGTCGGCGGTCTCTGTCAGTCAAGAGACGAGGTTGGCCTGTACGATTTTGTGCTGTACATGTCCCTTCACGTTTCCACTTCACTATCACATCAGAAACAGTGGACCTAGGGATGTTTAGGAGTGTGGAAATCTCGCGTACAGACTTCTGACACAAGTGGCACCCAATCACCTGACCACGTTCGAAGTCCGTGAGTTCCACGAAGCGTCCCATTCTGCTGTTTCATGATGTCTAATGACTACTGAGGTCGCGGATAATGAGTACCAGGCAGTATGTGGCAGCACAATGCACCTAAATTGAAAAACGTATCTTTGTGGGGGTGTCCCGATACTTTTGATCACATAGTGTAACTAAATGAGTTATTTTTTATGTAAAAATAATATCGAAACTCCATTATGAGCTTTCAGGGACACAAGGTTAATTGATTACCCCAAGATGGCTGCACGGAGACAGTGGGCCTATTCTTATAATGTCTACATAAGTCTCTACATGTACATATTAAAAAGGTTTGTGATGATATGTATTATCTTGACAGAAGTTAAGTGAGGAAACTAAACTGCAATAAGGATGATAGCTTTCCTTACTCTTTTGAATAACATAAGGACATTGTGCACAGCGGCTATGGCCCAAGCTTATCAGCAGGTTAGTACCGGGCAGTTTGAGAGATAAATAGAGATAAGTAGACGTGGTAGCGCCCTTGCCCAGCGTAAACACCAGAAGCGGTTCGACAGAAACAGAATTTTCTGAAAGTTTGCGTTTTTTCTGCCTCCAGAACATTCTAGAATGATGTGTGGAGATTACAGCTGCTATATAAGCTAGCGCGTTTGCGAAGTGAGTTACTGAGTGCATTTCTGGTGCGACATAAAGAGTGTTCTCCGAGTGAGGTTGTGACGTCAGTTGCGGCATACTGTGAGTACTGATAGAGCAAAGGATTAGAGAGGTCTTGTGTCCGACTCCCCAGCGGGTGAAGCGGACGGAAGAAGATGCGGCTTTGCACCTAAGTATTACATTACGCCTCTACTTCGCGAAGAAAAGTGAAGTGACAATGAGAACTAAGTGAAGTAACATTGAAAATTGAACTAGATTACATTATTGCAGTGACAATGAAAACTTAATGAAGTGACAGTGAGAACTGGACAAACCCATAACATTAAATTCCTAATTAAATGGAATATGTTATGTAATTTCTAAGAAAGTGGCATTTTCTTATTCATTCGGAACTGTAATCTCGCCTATGGCTCGGTAATAACATGCAAGTACTTCAGCATGTGAATCTTAACATTCGTACGATGCATACTCCCAATTCAGCATCCTGTATATTGCACTAAGACGTCTTTGCCTGCATGCAGTATATTCTTCAGACGTGACATAGTGAGGTCGTGGTAGAGGTTTGCGCCAGGCATCTTACAGTTATCACAAGTATCGTGAGAGTCGCCGTTCGTTAACCCTATGGGATATTCATACAAAAACAATAGACAAAAGGGATTTCCCATCATAATACCCTTGGCATTGTTTCCCGGTGAGAGACAATGGCTCGGGTACTTCTGTTCCCTAGCAGGACAACGGCAATATTTCAATGATGTACACGCCACCACCATCATAGAAGGGTCCGGGCTTCGAATGCTGAGAGGAGCAGACTGCTTTCTTTTGTTTTAATCGCTGCTCGCAATGCAACCCAGAGCAATTAATATTCTACGTGCTCCGGGCAAGAGTTAACACGACGTAGAGGCAATAACACGAAACGTGACAATGCAGTTTTATTACAGAAATTCAGAAGTATGGGCTGCTATAATACTGATGCTGTTATTTCGGCTGCTGTTATTATATTACTTTCTTTAATATCTACCTATAGTAAACAGAGGAAGAATTGCATTCCACTCAAAAGTTCGTTAACGAGATTTCACCAGAAATACACATTTCGAGTGCCCTGAATAAAAAAGAAAGGCATTTTTAGAAAAAATCTGATGTGTTTACACTCACATGACTTTGTCTACTCTTGTACAAACTATTTTTACAAACGCGTATTCTCCATATGCTTCATGTTAATCGAGAGGTTAAACTTATTGCTAATTTTCTTATAGGTGCAAAGGGAATATGGTAGGCTATAAGCGATAGTCAAATCTTTTAAGAGCTGGTTGCTATGTGGGGCATTCCATTCTCTTTGCATGTCCAGGACATAAAAAATATTCTGATGTGTTACACTCACATGACTTTCTCTACTCTTGTACAAACTATTTTTACAAACGCTTATTCTCCATATGCTTCATGTTAATCGATATATCGAGATATCAATCTTATTGCTAATTTACTTGTAGGTGCAAGGGGAATATGGTAGGTTTTAAGCGATATTCAAACATTTTAAGCGCTGGTTGCTATGTGGCGCATTCCATTCTCTTTGCATGTCCAGGATATAAAAGAAATCTGATGCGTTACACTCACATGACTTTCTCTACTCTTGTACAAACCATTTTTACAAACGCTTATTCTCCATCTACTTCATGTTAATCGAGATAAACATTTGCAGACTCTATCTTATTGCTAATTTTCTTGTAGATGTAAGGGGAATATATATTTACAAGGGCAATATAGAAATACAGTAGCCTTTAAGCATATACATATCTCTTAATAGCTGGTTGCTAGGTGCAGCACCATTCCCTTTGCCACAGATTAATACTCTTTGCATATCAAAGACAAAAAAATGAATAACGAATTCCCTTTTAAGAAAATAAGTATTGAAAAATTTAAGAGAATAACAAGCAATATCTCGAAAATGGTTCACTCAACAAAAAAATGTATATGACATAAATTGTGTATTTTAACGCGATGTACATTCTTTGTGTAGTAAAATTTTCTATATCTCTTATGGTTTACCGGTTATGCAAAAGTCGTTCACAATGAAGAACACTTTTGGAGACATTCCCAGAAAATTCAAGATATACGTTTTATTTGTCATGAAAATATCTCAAACATATGATATTTTAATCAAAATCATTAGAGCCGTTTTTGAGAAAATTAAAATTTTCGAAAAATCTTCCATGTAAAGGGTATCCTGGGGTGGGGGAATTTTCTCGAAAACCTTCGTGTCGCATCCCTGGAAGATACTAAACCTAAATACTAAGTTTGGTGTTTATCCGACTGTTCGTTTCTGAATTATGCTGTTCACAGACAGACAGACACGCAGACAGACACACGGACATGTTTCCAAAAATGCTTTTTTTGGATTCATGGGGTCTCAAAACATGTATTTCCGGTGAAATCTTGGTATCGAAGTTTTGGGTGGAATACAATACTTCCCCTACTTACTCTACGTAGTAGAGAAAGTAAAAAGAACTCTCTCGATATGTGTGTGTGTCGCTGAACATAACTGAGAAAACGAAAACACGGTTAAATACCAAACTTAGTATTTAAGTTCAGCGTCTTTCAAGGATGCTGCACGAAGGTTTTCAAGAAAAATCTTCCCACCGAAACTGGCTTCACATAGAAACAACGTTTTCGTAATTTTTTTATTTTCTCAAAAATGGCTCTAACAATTTTGATTAAAATACCTGCAGCTACCTCGGTATTTTTCCGCTGCGCACCAGTGGTGAATGATCCACACAAGGCTATGTTTATCAGCTGTGTTATACTCGTACTGCATCGGTTGCTACCTTCTGTTGGTGCTGTAAGCACTAGAGTTTGTGTATTGTGCATCTCAAAGGTGAAGGCTTATTCAAGACTTCTGTGTTGTGTGTATGATTTTATTAAGAGTGTTCTTGTTATTGTTGCCGTTCTTGTCTTGTTATTATTCCATGAAATGCCTACCAGCAGATTCAACTAGAACAACGAATTTTTATGTACGACACATACTTAAAAATCGAATTGTGTAACAGGTGTGTAAACAATTTCAGGAGAAATTTCCTGGTTCCAGTTCCAGATAGAGAAACTGTCAGACATCTGGTTAATAAGTTTAGGACAACGGGATTGTCAATCGCTAAACCTAAGAAGCGAAAACGAAATGCTCTAACGCAGGAAAACAATTGACAAAATTGGTGAATCATTCGAACCCTAAAAAATAAAGTTTATTGGAAAACTCCCCACTTAAGGACAATATAAGAAAGAAACTATGAAAATTACGCAAGAAGATTTTATGCGTATGAATGGAAATTTCATAAAATGCTAGGAATGCCTCAATGCATATCATCGCTTTCAACATCACTTATAACAAGGTTAGTACTCATTATAGTGAATGTTGCTATTATTCGTGAGTAAGTAACGCGGGGGATTTAGAAATAAACCCTCCAGTGTAGCGATTTGCGGCCTTGCAATATAGCGAACGCTATGTATGTATTATTTCGTCTCCCTGTGTCTCTTATCTTGTCACTTTCCATCATTACTGGGCAATGGTGTTCACCACCTTCTATCTGTTCTTTTCGAAGCATTAGCTCTTGCTCATTTGTATTTTAAACAATACACTGTCAGGTGCCGTACATTTTTGTTTCTCCAGAAAGGATCATTTATATCAAGGCAGGCAAAAACAAAAGAGAGGCTGTCACATCAGCTTTTGTACGCTAGAAAATGTATACCGAAACCACATCTATCAACATTTGTCATGATCAACAAGAAGATAAAAAAGCAAGCTTTTGTATGAATTAAGTGCAGAACAGATATGAAAATGAATAATAGTGGATAGAAAAGTCGAGTAGTCATAACACGTTGTATTTTTTAACACCAGTTGAAGCAACAAAGCGAACTTGTTGATGGCTTAATGAATATTTCAGATGCTCTGCTTTCTTTTGTATCTCCAGAGCCTGTCACTACACCTATATGAATATTAAAGCATGCCGGTGTGCACTTATGCTATTTTGCTTATTTTTAAATTTATTTACGGAGGCTCTTTAACTGCTATGGCTCTCAGTGGGTTCTTGGTGTGAAAGACCGGAAATTATGCTCAAAGGCCCCCTTATCAGACTTGAGGTCCTTAAATCTACGACGCGGGACCACCGGCTTTACTTCCCTTACTATTTTGCTTAGCCAGTAGTATTTGGATCACTACAGATTAGTGTTCACCAATTAGTGTTCTTCTCCATATATATAAAAACATTTTCAAGGAATTCAAATTGACTTTCTTAGTGTTCAAGGACTTAGGTTCGTGATAATCTTACTTGGAGACCACAGGAGCTCACATTTAAAATCAGGAATAATAATAATATACAATGATATTGCAATCAAAACATTCTGGTAATTTACATATAGTAAATAGGGGAAGTATTGTGTTCCACCCAAAGATTCGATACCGAGATTTCACCAGAAATACATGTCTTGAGGCACCCTAAATCCAAATAAAGCATTTTTGAAAACATATCCGTGTTTGTATCTGTGTGTCTGTGAACAGCAGAACTCAAAAACGAAAAGTCAAATAAATACCAAACTTGGTATTTGAGTATCTTCCAAGGAGGCGACACGAAGATTTTCACTCCTCCACCTCCAACATGAAAATTTTTTTTCTCAAAATTTTGATTTTCTAAAAAAACCGCTAAGGACTTTGATTAAAATACCATATATGAAAGATATTTACATGACAAAATGTACATCTTGAATTTTCTGGGAATAGCCTAGGAAGTCCTCTTCATTCGGAAGGAATGTCGTATAATCTCATTTAACTTATAAACGCTGAGCGATAGACGAAAACGTACCACAAAAAGTAGATCTCTTTAAAATACACAATTTGCTTTAAATAATTTTTTGTCGCATAGGTCGTTTTTGAGATATTCGTTATTAAAGGTTGGAATTGCTCAATACTTGTTCTTTCGAAGTCCCATCGTTTTCAATTGTTTCTCGCGATTGCATGGAAACAGTATAGAATTTTAAGGTCAGCATATAACGTCCAGTTGTTAAACATTTGACTATCGCTGTTCTCTTTGTATCTATAACGAAATGTGTAATGTAGCTGTTTCTGCAAAGGTTTATATGCATTAAAATGTAGTAGATAGAAAAATAAGCTTTAGCAAGAATAATTTGTATGTTCACTAATAAAGATAGAGGATAGAGAAGGTTACATGAATGTATCACATCGGATTTTTTTTTTATTTTGGACGAATAATGACTAACTAACCCCTTAACATTAACATTTTTCTTTGTTCGCGCGTGCTCATGCGTGTGCTACCCAAGAAGCTCCAGACTGTTATGAAATGTTATACATAGCACATCTTAGATCCCAGTTATGGTTCCAATGGGCTATATGACATCTAAATTACCTCTCCAAAAATGGAGGGATCGAATGAGGAACGAATGCAAAAAGTCGAAATAGCTTGTGCTTATTGTTCGGCTTTTTGAAAAATGTTAAATTGTAAGTATAACGTTTCTAACAAGTTTTATTATTTACAACATTTCTATACGATAAATATCTTTTGGTCAACCACACCATAAAACGCTGATTACATGTGATGTAAGTGAACTGTTGTGGCATAATACTTCAGCGTCTCATTATGATCTCACTCGGCGGCGCCTTCCCGAGGACGCGGGTTCAAACCCGGTGGGAGGGCGATGGACTTTTTCGGACGTAAAAAAAGTGGCTTCGTTCGGAAGGAAAGTAAAGCCGGTGATCCCGCGTCGTAGATTTACGGCACGTAAAAGAACCTCAAGCCTGATAAAGAGGTCTCTGAGCAAAATTTCCGGTCTTTCACGTCCAATATAGAATGGGAAGCTAAGAACCATACTAGTCAATAAAACTCAATTTATTTTTCGGCGGCGCCCGCAGCTCTCCTATCGCCCATACCTTTTAACACCTTCAAAGCAGCAGTCCAAGATGGCAGAAATGGCTGGCGCGGGTTTAGAAAACCCAACACCGCCGGAAATTGAGACACAGATTTTGAGTGTTTACAACAGTTTATTGCCGCAAAAACCAAGGAAGCGATATTCCAATAAATTGAGTTCAATTTATGTTGCTTTCACGTTACCTGCAAAAAATCAATAAATACGGCGTGGACTCAACAATGCTGCCATCTGTTGTACTACTCGCAAACACGCTGAAGGTCCTGTCATCCGATCTCCATTTAATTACACACGATTAACAAGGTAAGGTCCTTTTGTAAAAACTCAACATTTTTGAGCTATAGTGTGGTCGACTAAAAACAGTCGTAGGCAACTTGACTATGGGGCAATTAAGACGCTCGTATGAAAATTGTGAAATATACTCGCGTCTTAATTACTACCATTATAGTCTTGTTGGACAGTATACCATAAGAAGTCAACAATTATTGTGTACTAGGGAAACACTATAATTTCAATCGCATAACAAGCATGAGGAACAGGCACAGGTTTCAGTGTTGCTAAACCATTGACTTATATTCTCATTTTGTTCACCATAAAAAAACTTAACAACAATGATTTTCAAAACCTGACTGACACCTACCAAATGCACACAGACACATAGGAAGAAAGAGGGGCAGAGAGTGCGAGGGAAGGAGGAAGAGGGATGTAGAAGTTGAGAGAGTGAGAGAAATGTGGTGACGGAATGGGATAGAATGTTATAGGGAGCGGAAATAGAGAGGAATCTCCGCAGTTATAGGCGAATAGAGCTGCAGCTTCTGCTGATCTGTTAATAATAGCGATGATTAGTATATTATAATGACAATAAGAAATAAACAATCGTAATTATGGATTACATGAGTGATGGTGGATTCTTCCTCCTTGCCAACGTCCTTGTATGTGCATTACATAAATTGTTTCAACACCCCTCATTATAAGTTGCAGCTGAAATAAATCTTCGTATTTTAACAAAAGGATTATGACAGCTTATCGTGACTGTCTTATTTCCCTGCGGTGCTGCATGACGTGGCATAATACTTTTATCCTCGGAATGAAAACATTCCCTCAGATGATTTTCAGCAGTAGCGGCTCGGGAGCATACGTTTTGGATGTTCACAACATTTTAGCTTCAAATAGAATGTGAAATAGCATTTGCTGGTAACATTACGAATAAATTAATACAACTGCAGCCACCACCACCAATAAATAAATAAATAAATAATTAATAATAATACCTACATAAAATTGCCTGACGAAAGAATGGATTATTTTTGTGGATGTCTGTTGTTGTGTATATAATTAAGTACAACGTTTTAGGGCAAAAACGAAGTAATGTGTAACTTGGAGGAAGTTTCCGCGCTTGTGCACATTACCCACTTCTGCCGTAGTGAGCTGAGTGCTATCACCCAATGGCATTGGCGTAAAATTATAGTGGTATACCTTTTTCACTATAAGCTGAAAGGAGAAGTAAACAGAACTTAAATGTATCACTCAGCTGAGCACATGGCAACACCACGTGGGGGATGACGGGAACTAAGTACCCATGAGAGGAAATTGCTTCATACAGAATGCGAATACAGTATATTGCACAGCTTGGGGATCATTAGGTTTTAAACATTGTATGTCTTATTCCTATATTTGCCTTAAATCATAAACTTCTAACACATAATGAAAGTTGTAGCTGAACAGTTTGGCATCTGTGATTACAGGTGCTGGATTAAACTGTTCTTAACTTTAGGCTTTAGAAATCATTCATTTGATGAGTAAAATCAGCATACCACCTTTGCTTTAACCTTTTATGAGTCAACAAGTTAAATAACGATTAGCACTATAGGTTAAAACACAACAGAAAACAAACGCGACCCAAGCAACAATTCTTCATCATTAACAAAGAAGTTCAATTATTGCTAAACAATGGCCAACCATAATCATTGTCGATTAAAGGTGGGTACTTTTCACAGAATTTGTTAAAAGCATTTAACACAATTGTCTTCTTTCCATTTCCCTCGTTTATGTTTTCCACAGTAGCAGAAGATTCTCAGCCGGAAACGAACTGCATAGCCTCTTAAACCCTCTGATATAACGGTTCATTTAGTTATAGGTGAATCTGGACAAACACATTTAGTTTCATAAATTCAACTGTTACAATAATGAGTTTTTTAAATTTCTCTGCACGAGAATAACCACAAAATGTTACGATCTGAACCGAACTGTTTTTGTAGAGGAAGAGACGACATGCTAAGCGGGAAAGGTTGTAATTTGTCCACCAGCCAATGAGGTGCTGTCTTGTCACGTGGTTTTGTTTACTTCTTTTTTCAGCTTATAGTGAAAAAGGTTTAGTATGGGAACAGAGCGCGGGAGATGCTTGGCGCACGCGCAAGTCAAGATGTGCTAGCGACCCTGTTGCCAAGTTTCATCGAGTTTAGAGGAGGATTTACACGCCATATATTTTAAACTACCGCGTATACGTTACGTTTAATAGCATTCAGAGAAAAACAACCAACAAATCCTCAAGATGTCAAAAGTTAGGGTGTGTACTTTCACGAAGTAGCCGCCGCTGATTTTCAGACTAGACTATATAATTTCGGTACATACAAAAGAAATCCTTTGGATTATTTGTAGTTAAATTATCTCATTTTTGAAAATTTTCTCCGACAGAGTTTCCAGAATGCGTTTCTGTTGAATGACTGCAGTAAGACTTCCAGGGACATAGTCCTAAAGCAAATAGTTTCAGGATACCAACTTATTGCTAGAAAAATATCCAGAGCTCGACGTTTAATGGCGATAATATATCACAACGTCGTTATGTAACTCTTTGGAATAATTTGAACCATCCTGCAGACTACACCGATGCTATCAAGATGTTACTTCAATTAAAATTAAGAAGAACAATGTTATAATAGTATATTATGCAACAAGAATATAGTGGCAGTAATTAAGACACGAGTATGAAACGAGCGGTAGCGGAATTCATACTTTTTATATGAGCGTCTCAATTACCATTATAGTCGAATTGCATACGACCACATTATAATTTCAAACCTTTGAGCTTTTACAAAAACATTTCAATTGTTAATCGTGTGTAATTAAACACTGGTCGGGTGGCAGCACTGATGGCAGGGGCTTGAGCGTGTTTGCGAGCTGTGCAACAGATGGCAGCACTGTTGAGTCCACGCTGTATTTAATAATTTTTTTGTAGCCAACGTGAAAGTAGCATATATTGAAGCAAAGGGAATTAACTCAATTTATTAGAATATTAAAATTATAATGAACATAATTTAGTTTTAGACACCATGACCTAAAAGTAGAACTTCTAACACAGTTCACAGGAGCTAAAATTTACATTATCACACTAGTGTGATATTTTTCATTGTGGCCAACTTTGGTTTCATGTCCAATCACATGGCAATTACTCTTTGTATTTGCACATGCTTAATAGCTCGACTTGATTTGATTAGGTTTTACTTTCCATTATGTCTCTTTTACATTATTAATTTCTCATGATGTTCGCATTACCTATTCACAATACAATTCGCTGTAGAGTTAATCTATACGTAATATTGGCAGGTCTGCTTTCTTCGATCTAAAACGTTATTCCTTTATCTAATATAACCTACATAAAGATTAAATGACGGAAATTGTGAATTCCGAAGAAACTGAAATGGAACTGAAATTACAGAAGCAGCAGAAAGATAACACTAGAAGTACTTACCCAAAAAATTCAGAAAGCAATATGATACAGCATTTAATCGCTTCGTAGGCTGGTGTAAGGTAAAACATGTTGAAAATAATTTCATTGAGAATAACTGCTAGCGAATCAACACCAAAACACCTGACATCTCCTTTTTTTAACATAATTTCTCTTGTTTCAAGAACCGTCTTCTAAACGTGATCTCTGTTGGTTTCAGGAATCAATGTAATATTAATCATATTTTACAAATTCGAGCACTGACTAAAAGAAATAGCATATGCCGCACGCGTTAAAAGTAGTTTATTTTGCTCGTAGGATTGCGCAAACATTCCTACTCGCAAAATAAAACCCTTCTTTTAACCCTTATATCATAATCTAATACTATTTTAAATACACGTATTTTATTTTTATGTGAGGAATGGATCCCAGTGGACTACTGTTTTGAAGGCGTTAAAAGTTATGGGAGAGCAAGATCAATAATGAGTCGCTGAAGTATAATGGATGCCATAACAGTTGTTACGTCACATGGAATCAGCGTGTTATAGTGTGGTTGACCAAAAGTTATATATTCAAGACTATTTCTGTAACTTTATACGAGGGCTGATCAATAAAGACTGAGACTGTTTTTTCTTCACAGTATTTATTACTCCATTTCAATGTTGACATGATATTTTTCAAAGTAGTCCCCTCCTACTTGAATGCACTTTTTATAGCGTCTCTGCCAGTCCTCGAACACATGGTGCAGGCCATTCTTTGTCAGGTCTTTGAGAATCGCCTCAGTTTCCCTCAGCACGCTTCAGTGCTCTCAAATCGAATGCCCCGGAGCTTTGCCTTTAGTGATGGGAATAAAAAAGAAATCACAGGGGGCAAGATTGGGGTTATAAGGCGGATGCAGTACGCAGGTGATGTTGAATTCCTGGACTTGATTTGCGACGTGAGGCCCTGCGTTGTTGTGATGAAGTCGCCACCCATTCTGATGAAGTTCTGGATGTTTCCTTGCAATGTGCTTCCTCAGTGTAGCCAATACTGGCGTGTAGTACGCTGCTGTAGCAGTAGTGTGAGGAAGAACAACAATCACAGCAGCTGTGTTGATGTTGACTTCAGTCATAGCAGAAGCCGAAGCAACAGGCCCACCTTGCTTAGCACAGAGGACTCGCCCTTCTTTGAAGTCCTTGAACCACCTAAACACTGTTGCACGAGGTAGTGCATCTTCACCGTATGCTTGCTTCAGCTTTTCCAAAGTTTTAGAGGCTGTATGATTTAAACGAAAACAACATTTTATTGCTCCTCTCGTGTCGAGTGGTATGCGAAATACAGCATTACTACCAACCTACCGATACAAGAGTGCTGCCGTCTATGGACATTATACATGAAACCCCGCTCTTTTCAAATATTCATGGTAGAGACAGTAAACTCTCAAGAAAGCTACAGGAAAAAATCAATCTCAGTCTTTATTGATCAGCCCTTGTAGTTAAGAAAGTTATTGCCGTTACTCTTGAAGATGAAGAAGGACTAAAAGTGCATTCATTTTCAGCCAGTAGTAATAGTATTGCTAGCCATAACTCGGTCTCGGCTCTTGGTATTGTTAACCGTAATTGTCTTCCTCCCAACAAGATGTTACGATGTTACAGAGTTTCAAATAGCACGTAGCAACTGGTTAGCGGCTTTAACAAGTTGTTAAACTTTAACCAGATGTTACAGAATCGGTGTTATTATTGATATTTACGTCTACCTAATAAGAATAACTTACTAAGTTCCAATTATCATGATGTTGTCTTAGTGTCATCCCAATGGAGAACGCGGAGACTTAGAAATGTGAGTATTTTTCGAACTATTGTTTTTAAATTGAACCGCAGTTAAAATAAAACAAGAGGTAAAGACCCTTGCATATGCTTGCATAGGTGAACAATAGACGTTCATGATTTGCCTTCAAAGAGGCTCTAATTTCGAGTTGAACCTCAGGAAATCAATGCAGACGCAGGCCTTTCGTCTTTTCTTGAAACGAGAATTAAAGGGCAGCCAATTGCAGCTATTATTATTATTATTATTATTATTATTATTATCATTATTATTATTATTTCAGAATGTGTGATTCATTAAAATGATCACTCTTACAAACCTTAAATTTCGTTACGATTAACTTTAATAATATGAGCCTTTTTATAAAACACTGAGGAGACGCGCCCTGGCTCGGCTACATCCCTGAAGATTTTTTAATTCGGAAATTACAGCAGTACAATACCGCAGGACCCAATACGCCAGAGATTCACTAGAACTTTTTTTTCTTCTGACAGCTATCTGCAAGTTCCATCAGCAGGTTTTGAAACCACGATTCTTGAGTTGCCAAAACCAAAGGCAGTAAACATTAATAGTAAAAACCTGCAGTCCTGCGGTTAGCTACGAGCTGTTTAAATGCTTACTTTAAACGTCGAAACAAGGAAGCAAATGCTTGCTCATATATTGGTGGTTTGAAGCACTGTAGAAATGGATTGCGGTCTGCAATGCGAAAATAAATTAGGCAGCACGTACTCCTGTGGCCGATTAGGTGAACCTCGCCGATAATAAGGATTATTAAAAATAACATTATTAGATACAATCAACGGTATAGCACTTCAAACTGTGTACCTACTGAGTAAATCTTTGAGCCTGACCTTATAACCTGATATGAGATGTATATACCTACTTGCTTCTTTTCTTCTTTTATCTCACCTTATATATTATAACAACGGAGGGGACACCTCGCGCACTGCAACTATCCCTAGGAGGAAGGGATGAAGTGAAGGAATCACAGGAAGCTGCAGGCCACAGACACCGGAAGTCCCTTACTCTCGAAGACCCGTCCCACTACCGGAGCTGCCCAGAGAGGGCGATGAACGACCCGTCAAACAAGTAGCTCTATAACGTCCGCGGGGAATACTCTTTCCTTGGAGCAAGCATTCGCGCCATCTATCCAGCACGCCACACACCACAAAACCTAAAATACACCTGAAAGATGAGAGGGAAACGGAATAAAAGGTAAATTAAGGAAAGGAAATCGTGGTAGATAAGAAACCACCCCTGCATTCGCCTACCGACCAAGTAAAACCAGGAAAAACCTAAAATCAGAGCGGACGGTCGACGAGAATCGATCCCGGGACCTAAATGCGAGCCTCACACTTTACCTCGAGGCAACTCGCTCGATTCTACTTCTCTATTGCATCTATATTTTCTGTTTCATTATTCTTCCCTGGTATTTTAACCATTTCTCATTAATATTTATAATTTATTTGTTCTTTACTATTTTTGCTTCTATTCTATATTGGTTCTTTTTTTCTTTTCTTTCCTTTTTTGGCGTTTTCTGTGCATTGTTTTCGGATCATCTATTTATTTTCTTAATTTCTTTACAGGCCTGTGAGAATAAATTACTGAAATTCTAGGGACATTTGGAAAACCGCTGTACCAGATTATTTTTACTAATGCTAAAGAATTCATTGTATTCCAATATCTGATAAATTAGTAAGGCGATTGGTACTGGGAGTAGTTAAAAAAATTAAAGACCTATACCAAATGAAGAAGGATATAAATATACTCCTATTACTTAATTGGATGTGGAGCAGCTTTTAATTATTGTACGACATGAATGACAGGAGTAACCTTATGCTTGCTCTTTCTTCTTTCTTTCTTTTTAAAGATTCTTTAACCGAGCAGATAATTTCGGAAGTTGAAAGAAAATGTCTTATCAGTGAGCCCAGGGTTCACTAAGTTTACAGTTACACACATCTTACCCTAATCGAGATTCGAACTCGGGCTCCCCGAAACATAAGGTAGGCGCACTACCCTTAAACTAGAGAGATGGATTCGAAAAATATTGAAAGGCTACTTGTAGCGTATTGTAATTAGTCGTAAGCCTAGCCAAATTAACATGACGTATTTTACTTTCTGCAAAAAAATAAAAAGTATTTTTTTTATTATTAGGCATAAGTCGCTCAGAGTACAACGTAATGCAAACTTTTGAGAACACGATTAAAAGTACAGAAATAAAAAACAACACAAGCAAAAATTAAAATCATTCGAACAACAAAGAACAGCAAACGAGGCGAACCTCAATCAGGTCCTCCCGGAACACAATATAAAAACATGGTGATTTATTGTATTTCAATTATATCATATTAATTTTAAACATGCAAAACAACTTTACTCATTTGCTAGCTCAAATAAACGATCTACCACATCGAACGAAGTCGTCCAGTGTAATCGGGGCTTTACGCAATAATCTATAACGATTGATATTAGCAAGCTATTATGATACAACTTAGGATACGGATTTGGCAATGGTCTACAGCAGTGGGAAACAAAACAATATCTCCATTACAACAGTGATAAACAAATCAAAATGCAATCTTTTTTTCGCGAGTTTTTATAATCAATATTTGATTTTAAAGTGTCCGTCGCATGTAATGTGTAAGATGTGAGCTAATTTGATAGCGTTTATCGCCCTTTCTTACTTAATACGGCACTACAGGCGGTGGACACTGATGTTACATGAAATGAAATGACAATTTGGGAAGGAAACGTTCCAGGCCTGGGTTTAGGATACCTCCACGGCATTTAAGAGCTATGATGACTAAAGAAACCCCGGGAAAAAAGGGGGAAAAAGAAACCTCAGTCAGTGAGGACGGTCCCAACGAGATTCGAACCGCAGACCTCCCGTTGACGAGTCCGCGGCTATCCGTGTCGGTATGTGGAGCTAAAGTCAACACCTCCTGGTACCGCATTTCTAATTCCCACGGCTACATTAAATTAATCTATAACCAAACAAGGTCTGCATCGAGATGAATCTCGTTCGATATACGCTGCACATGCTAACTGTCTCACCTTCTTTGGAGTCGATTCTCCCCTTTCAATCCACTTTTTTGACTGTTCCTTCGTCTCAGGTGTGAAGTGATGGACCCATGTTTCATCCGTGGTTATGAATCGACACAAAAACTCGGCTTTATTGCAGCAAAACATCGCCAAACACTCGACTGAAACATCCTCATGACGCTGCTTTTCTTCCATTGTGAGTAAATGCAGCACCCATCTTGCGCACAGCTTTCTCATGTCTATATTTCCAGCAGTATGCGATGTACAGCACTTTTTGAAATGCCTACGATGTCTGCTAGCAAGCGCACTTTCAGTCAACGTTCATCCAATACCATTTTGTGGATTTCCCTCATAATTTCTGGCGTGGTCACCGCATTTGGTCTTGGCAGCTCCTACGGCCTCGCTTAAACTCTGCCACCCAATATTTTACTGTTGTAAACGAAGGAGCAGACTCCCCCAGAGTAGAATCTAGCCCAGCTTTAATATTAGTTGGACTAAGACCTTTCAAACGAAAGTATTGTATCACATAACGATGACCAGTTTTATCCATGTTTACAAATTTGCCGAGAGCGTTCATTATTGATGGCTGTCAATTACTAAACAGTGTAGCATCGTCAAACTTCAAACTTAAACTTTATAAGGTTGGTACTTTCTACCACAGTCATTTGTTTGAAACAACAATCATTATACATCAGGTCGGGTACTTCTGGGACTGTCCTCATAGCTAACAAGGTTTCCAGGCCTTTAGCATCGGCTTGGAAATATTCAGTTGCATACTCAATTCAGAGGCTTTTTATCTTAACTACCCTTATTTTATGCCGATTTTAAACAAATCTGAAATGTGTCTGCAAATTCTGTTCGAACTCCTGACTCTTGACTCAGTACTTGCAGCGGTTGTCGGACCGCGTCACTCATACACGAAGGAAGGACAAAGGGATGCTGATAGATGTCCCGCAACAGCATTTGCAACATAAAAAGTAATTGCTTTCTCTACCATATACATAGCAGGTAGAGAAGATATTCCATTCGACTAAAAAATTCGATACCGAGATTTCATCGGAAATACATGTTTTGAGAACCACTGAATCCAAAAAAGCATTTGTTTCTAAAATGGTCCGTGTGTGTGTGTGTGTGTGTGTGTGTGTGTGTGTGAAAAGTCGGATAAGTACCAAACTTGGTACATAGGTTCAGTACCTTCCAAAGATGCGACACGAAGATTTTCAAGAAAATTCCTCCACGCCATACTACCCTTTACGTGGAAGATTTCTCGAAATTTTTTATTTCCTAAAAATGGCTCTAACGATTTTGATTAAAATACCATATATTGAATATATTTATATTACAAATAAAATGCACATCTTAAATTTTCCGGGAATAGCCTGTGAAGCCCACTTCATTCGGAAGAAGTTTTGTATAATCTTGTATAACTGGTAAACATTAAGCGATGGACGAAAACGCACAACACAAAAATGTGGATCTCTTTAAAACACACAATTTATTTCAAATAACTTTTTTGTGGCATCAGTCATTTCGAGATATTCGCTATTAATGATTTGAATTGTTCAATACTTAGCATTCTTTTGAAGTCCTGCCGATTTTCAATTGTTTCTCGCGATGTCATGGAATTTTAAAGCAGGGTAGCGTCTAGTTCTAAAACATTTGACTATCGCTATTCTCTTTGTATCTATAACGAGAAAGCTTTCTCTCTATTAAAATCCAGCAAATAGAAAAATAAAGTTTCGTAAGAATAATTTGTATATCCACCAATAAGCGCTAGAGGGTAGAGAAAGTCAGGTGAATGTAACACTTCAGATTTGTTCTTTCTTTTTTCTTGGGAACCTCAACTGCAGATCTTGCACACTTTAAGTCTCAATTGAGCATATTTCTTAAATACAGAAATTAATACGAAAAAGGAAGCAGTTTCCTTTATTCAGTGAAATTAGCATAATCATAGATTTTACATGTTCCATTATGACATTTAAAATAAATCAAGTCCGTTTAAAATCTGAATTTTTGGTAACGGGAAAATAATCACACTGTGATCCTAATGACGGATGTAATTATTTTTATACTGTCAAGACCAAATTCATGACTCATGTCTCAGTCACAGTAAAATGTGAATTACTCATTTGGAGGGTTCTTTCTACCCTTTTGCATATAAGTTTGGGATGAGTTGCTAACTTTATACACGGTGCTAAGACCGTGTACTGGAAGTAACAGGAAAGCAAGAATGAAGGAACATAATCATGATTTCATTCAACAGTTTTACTGATTCATGACCAGTTAATTTTATACAGGATGAATCAAAATAACATAGAATAATTTTAAGACGCCATTGAGGGGTTCTATTTTAGTGTTTTGTTTTAGGGAATATTTGTCCGTAAACGTTTTGTTATCGAGCTGGAGGACATTAACATTTTTTTAAACATCGCGTCGGTTTAGATGAAATTCCGCCGAATAGTTGCTATGCATCCTTTGCTACAAGGCATTGGGAGAGTTTTGGAATAAGAGTAGCCGGTATCTTTAATTTTAAACAATACAAAACTCTCTTAAATTGATTTAGTAACTTGTGAGTCTTTATTTAATTATATGGCACTAAATTCATGTGCTCTGAAGCAGGTCAAAACTTTTTAACGTATCTGCAGCTGCGAATTCAGGTTTTTGTCAATAATATATGCAAATAATGCCATTGTTGGTCAAATTTTCTCCACCATCATACAAACTACTTGAGAAAAGTTTAAAAAAATGTTAAATTATGCAAACATATGTTTTTAGAATGCTTCCACCACAGTTAAACTAAGAACAAACAAACACATTGAACAAGTGCATAAGTGTTTATAAAGTATACTCAAAGTGCCAACCTTTAACTGCGAGCAAAGTTGATAGCTTTGTAATGATTGCCGACTTCTTCAAAAAATACCTGGCATATCAGAAATAGCATTAAATGGCCATTAGCTCCTCTTCACTATTAACCGGCGTCTCGTACGCAAGAGTCTGAATATGTCCGCAAAGAAAAAAATCTGATGTGTTACACTCACATAACTTTCTCTACTCTTGTACAATCTATTTTTACAAACGCCTATTCTCCATATGCTTCATGTTAATCGAGATATCGAGATGTCAATCTTATTGCTAATTTTCTTGTAGATGCAAGGAAAATATGGTAGCTTTTAAGCGATAGTCAAATATTTTAACGCTGGTTGCTATGTGACGCATTCCATTCTCTTTGCATATCCAGGACATAAAAAAATGAATAACGCATTTGAGAAAAAGTATAAGTATTGGAAAATTTAAGGAAATAACAAGCAATATCTCGAAAACGGTTCACTCAACAAAAGAAATGTATATGACATAAGTTGTGTATTTTAACGCGATCTACATTTTTTGTGTAGTAAAATTTTGTCTATCTCTTATGGTTTACCAGTTATGCAAAAGTCGTTCACAATGAAGAATACTTTTGGAGACATTCCCAGAAAATTCGAGATATACATTTCATTTCTCGTGACATTACCCTAAACATATGATATTTTCATCAAAATCGTTAGAGCCATTTTTGAGAAAATTAAAATGTTCGAACAATCTTCCATGTAAAGGGTAGTCTGGGGTGGGGGGATTTTCTTGAAAACCTTCGTGTCGCATCTCTGGAAGATACTGAACCTAAATACCAAGTTTGGTGCTTATCCGATTGTTCGTTTTTGAGTTATGCTGTTCATAGACACACACACAGACACACACACGGACACACACACGGACATGTTTCCAAAAATGCTTTTTTTGGATTCAGGTCTCAAAACGTGTATTTCCGGTGAAATCTCGGTATCGAATTTTTGGGTGGAATGCAATACTTCCCCTACTTACTATACGTAGTAGAGAAAGTAAAAAAAATCTGATGTGTTACACTCACATGACTTTCTCTACTCTTGTACAATCTAATTTTACAAACGCCTATACTCCATATGCTTCATGTTAATCGAGATATCGAGATGTCAATCTTATTGCTAATTTTCTTGTAGATGCAAGGGGAATATGGTAGCTTTTAAGCGATGGTCAAACATTTTAACGCTGGTTGCTATGCGGCGCATTCCATTCTCTTTGCAAGTCCAGGACATAAAAAATCTGATGTGTTACACTCAAATAACTTTCTCTACCCTTGTACAACCTAATTTTACAAACGCCTATTCTCCATATGCTTCATGTTAATCGAGATATCGAGATGTCAATCTTATTTGTAATTTTCTTGTAGATGCAAGGGATATATGGTAGCTTTTAAGCGATAGTCAAATATTTTAACGCTGGTTGCTATGTGACGCATTCCATTCTCTTTGCATGTCCAGGACATAAAAAAACTGAATAACGAATTTGAGAAAAAGTATAAGTATTGGAAAATTTAAGGAAATAACAAGCAATATCTCGAAAACGGTTCACTCAACAAAAGAAATGTATATGACATAAGTTGTGTATTTTAACGCGATCTACATTTTTTGTGTAGTAAAATTTTGTCTATCTCTTATGGTTTACCAGTTATGCAAAAGTCGTTCACAATGAAGAATACTTTTGGAGACATTCCCAGAAAATTCGAGATATACATTTCATTTGTCATGACATTACCCTAAACATATGATATTTTCATCAAAATCGTTAGAGCCATTTTTGAGAAAATTAAAATGTTCGAAAAATCTTCCATGTAAAGGGTAGTCTGGGGTGGGGGGAGTTTCTTGAAAACCTTCCTGTCGCATCTCTGGAAGATACTGAACCTAAACACCAAGTTTGGTGCTTATCAGATTGTTCGTTTTTGAGTTATGCTGTTCACAGACACACACACACACAGACACACAGACACACACACGGACATGTTTCCAAAAATGCTTTTTTTGGATTCAGGAGGTCTCAAAACGTGTATTTCCGGTGAAATCTCGGTATCGAATTTTTGGGTGGAATGCAATACTTCCCCTACTTACTATACGTAGTAGAGAAAGTAAAAAATGAATAACGAATTTGAGAAAAAGTATAAGTATTGGAAAATTTAAGGGAATAACAAGCAATATCTCGAAAACGGTTCACTCAACAAAAGAAATGTATATGACATAAGTTGTGTATTTTAACGAGATCTACATTTTTTGTGTAGTAAAATTTTGTCTATCTCTTATGGTTTACCAATTATGCAAAAGTCGTTCACAATGAAGAATACTTTTGGAGACATTCCCAGAAAATTCGAGATATACATTTCATTTCTGATGACAATATCTTAAACATATGATATTTTAATCAAAATCGTTAGAGACATTTTTGAGAAAATTAAAATTTTCGAAAAATGTTCCATGTAAAGGGTAGTCTGGGGTGGGGGGATTTTCTTGAAAACCTTCGTGTAGCATCTCTGGAAGATACTGAACCTAAATACCAAGTTTGGTGTTTATCCGACTTTTCGTTTTTGAGTTATGCTGTTCACAGACACACAGACACACACACACACACAGACACACACACACACACACACACAGACACACACACGGACATGTTTCCAAAAATGCTTTTTTTGGATTCAGGAGGTCTCAAAACATGTATTTCCGGTGAAATCTCGGTATCGAATTTTTGGGTGGAATGCAATACTTCCCCTACTTACTATACGTAGTAGAGAAAGTAAAAATCTGATGTGTTTCACTCACATGACTTTCTCTACTCTTGTACAAACTATTTTTACAAACGCTTATTCTCCATATGCTTCATGTTAATCGAGATGTCGAGATGTCAATCTTATTGCTAATTTTCTTGTATATGCAAGGGGAATATGGTAGGCTTTAAGCGATAATCCCATCTTTTAAGCGCTGGTTGCTATGTGGCGCATTCCATTCTCTTTGCATGTCCAGGACATAAAAAAATGAATAACGAATTTGAGAAAAATTGTAAGTATTGGAAAATTTGAGGGAATAACAAGCAATATCTCACCCAACAAAAAAAAATGTATATGACATAAATTGTGCATTTTAACGCGATCTACATTTTTTGTGTAGTAAATTTTTGTCTATCTCTTATGGTTTACCAGTTATGCAAAAGTCGTTCACAATGAAGAATACTTTTGGAGACATTCCCAGAAAATTCGAGATATACATTTCATTTGTCATGAAAATATCTTAAACACGTGATATTTTAATCAAAATTGTTACAGCCATTTTTGAGAAAATTAAAATTTTCAAAAAATCTTCCATGTAAAGGGTAATCTGGGGTGGGGGATTTTCTTGAAAACCTTCGTGTCGCATGTCTGGAAGATACTGAACCTAAATACCAAGTTTGGTGTTTATCCGACTGTTCGTTTCTGAGTTATGCTGTTCACAAACACACAGACACACACACACACACACACGGGCATGTTTCCAAAAATGCTTTTTTTGGATTCAGGGGGTCTCAAAACATATATTTCCGGTGAAATCTCGGTATCGAATTTTTGGGTGGAATACAATACTTCCCCTACTTAATATATATAGTAGAGAAACTAAAAAGCAAAAGGGTTAGATCTGGTAAATGCACTAGTCATGGTTTCGGTGCTACTCTATCGATCCAGCGATCAGGATACGTTACACTTAGGAAATCCCTTACATCACCGGAAAATGCGCAGGTGCCCCTCACCTTGGAACCACATTAACTGGCGTATTCCTAAAGGAACATCTTCCAGAAGTTCTGACAAAGTACGTTGTGAAAACTGTAGGTAAATATGGCCCGTCAAATGTGGAGGTAATAAATAGGGCCCTATGAGTGTGTCATTCACAATGCCAGCCCAAATGTTCAATGCAAACCAGTGTTGGTAATTTGTAACTCTAATAGCTCTAGGGTTTTCCTGTGCCCAAATGTGACTGTTATGTGTGTTAAACATGTCCTCTCGTGTAAAAATCTTGTTGTCGTCTACAATCTTGTTTGATCAATGCATTTATAAAGAAACCACAGGACAAATTGTAGTCGGGGTGGAAAGTCATCTGGTCCCAGTGCTTGAACTAGAGTGAGATGATACGGATGTAATTGCTGTTCGCGCAGAATTCTAGCAACCTAAGACTGGCTTGTATGCATGGCATGCGCTATTGCTCTTGTGCTTGTGGACGAGAGTTATGGACCTGGCCAAGAACCTCCTCTTCTAGAACACTGTTCTTATATTTCTTTGGGCTCACGAAAGATGCATTTGTTTTTTGTAAAGTTCCTGTTAGTCGCAGTCGTTGAAGTACGACAATAAAGATGCTGTGATAAGGCAAATGTCTCCCTGGGTTAAGTTCAGCATAAAGATCTCGAGCTCTTTCCGCATTTCCCCAAGCAGCACCATAAACGTAATGCATGTCTGCTATTTCTATGTAAGTAAAGTGGAACATTTTATAATAGGCTGTAAAACAAAGTCCTTGCAATAAACGGAGCACTTTCGTATACCCTAATAGCTGAGATTGATAACCTGTGCCTCTTGTAGGAACCACAAAGTGCTGTATAATAGGCGACGGAATCCCTTACCACTTAAATGACAAAACCAGGTTTGAGGTTAATGGTGATATAAACAATGTTAAAAACAGAACACAAGCGATGTTCCAAAATGCAAAAACAAAACATACGCGATATTCCAATGTCGTGGGGGAACAGGGATCTGTTTGACAGAATGCCATCTAACTCGACGCGACGTTTGAGAAACGTTAATGTCCTCTAGCTCGATAATAAGGCTTTTACATACATACGTACATTCCCTATAAGAAAATACTAAAATATAACCCCTGAAATACCCTTGAAATTATTTGGTGTTATTCCGACTCGTTCTGTATATATTTTTTTATTTATTCTGGTTTTGCATCAGTATAAATTTCTCTTTTTTTGTGTTATGCCTTAGCCTATATCAATTTCTTCTATTTTTCTCTGTATTGTTTTGACCTATCTATAATTTCACATTAAGTGAATTGTAAGTGCATAAACCCTACAAAATGCTAAGTTTCTGATTTCAAAATGTTAAAAAATCATCGCCCGTAGCTATTATACATATAGAACTTCATATATGTCAAAGGTAGAGACGGTGATTTCGCAGACTGTTTCTGACGCGTAGTAGACATTAGCATTAAAGGAGGTTACGGACGAATGTGACTTGTTTGCGTGCAGTTGAAAATTGAAAGAGTTAGTACTAAGTAACGTCCAAACAGCTCTCGCCAAAACATTTCTATTTGCATGACCATTCACGTCCCTGAAAAACTTATCCTCAGGAAGTCATTCTCACTCCCATCGTTTATCTTTTCAATATTATTTAGTTATTCAGCACCAGTAATAGCACCTACTTTGCACAAGGTCGCAAAGTAAATAGCGCCATTGCATATCACATGTTTGTTGAATATTCGAGACAGGAAAACTTGGCTCTGAGATTTCATCACACACCACTCAGTTAATTTGGTTGAAATCGGTATAAAACTATAGTTGAGACAGAGAACCTCCAAATCGAGGCTAAAAAGCTTTGAAATTTTGCTAGCTAAAACACAAATCTGAGGATTACGTATATATACTCTCTCTACCCTCATCTTTTATTAGTGGATATACAAATTATTCTTTTGAAGGTTTATTTTTATATGTACTTCATTTTAATCGAGATACACCTTTGCAGAAATAGCTACATTACACATTTCGTTATAGATACAAAGAGAACAGCGATAGTCAAATGTTTAAGAACTGGACGCTATATGTTGGCCTTAAAATTCCATACTGTTTCCATGCAATCGCGAGAAACAACTGCACGTCGTCACGACTTCAAAAGATTGACAAACTATTCAATAATTCGAACCATTAATAACGAATATCTTGAAATGTCTTATGCTACAGAAAAGTTATTTAAAATAGATTGCGTGTTTAAAACGTTTTTTTGTGTAGTACGTTTTGGCCTATCGTTTAACGTTACCAATTATACAAGATTATACAAATCTCCTTCCGAATAAAGCGGACTTTACAGACTATTCCCACGAAATTCAAGATATACAGTTTATTTATCATGTAAATATATCTAATATGTGGTATTTTAATAAAAATCGTTATAACCATTTTTGAGAAAGTATAATATTTCGAAAAATCTTCCATATAAAAGGTAGTTAGGGTAGGGGATTTTCTTGAAAATCGTGTTGCATTTTTGGAAGATATTGAACTTAAATACCAAATGTGTATTTATCCGGCTTTTCTATTTGATTATGCTGTTCACAGACACACAACACACGATATCGAATTTTTGGGTGTCGTCCTCCGTGGTGTAATGGTTACACGTAGCCTCTAGTCCCCGAGGTCGCGGTTTCAAACCTGGCGGAGGGCGTTAAAATCCTTAGCATGGCTTCCTTCAGAAGGGAAGTAAAGCCGGTGGTCCCGTGTCGTAGATTTACGGCACGTAAAAGAACCTCAAGCCTGATAAAGAGGCCTCTGAGCAAAATTTTCTGTCTTTCATGCCCAATATAGAATGGAATTCTAAGGGCCACAGCAGTTAAAGAGCGTCTATAAATAAAACAAAACAAAAATTAGGTGGAAGCAATACCTTATCTACCAACTATGTACGTCATAGAGAAAGTAAAAATGCCTTATGCTTGTGCAGAAGGCATAATTAAGGGCGTTCAGAATCCCTGTCCGAAAACAGAGGGCAGTCCCCGAAGTACCCGACGTGGCGTATAGATAGCGGTTGTTGTTTCAAACAAATGACTGTGATAGAAAGTACCAAGCTCATAACCAGCCGTACGTGCTGCCAAGACGAACATCGCAATGGTCGACCAAATGAGGTGACCTCGCCAGAAATTGTGAAGAAAATCCACAAAATGGCATTGGATGACCGTAGACTGAAACTGCGCGAGCTACCACACATCATAGGCATTTCAAAAAGTGCTGTACATCGCATACTAACTGAAAATTTAGACACGAGAAAGCTGTGCGCAAGATGGGTGCCGCGTCTACTCACAATGAAAGAAAAGCAGCGTCATGAGGATGTTTCAGTCGAGTGTTTCGCTGTTATAAAGCGGAGTTTTTGCCTCGATTCATAATCATGGATGAAACGCGAGTCCATCACTTCACACCTGAGACGAAGGAACAGTCAAAACAGTGCACTGAAAGGGGAGAATCAGTTCCAAAGAAGGCGAAAACAGTTCCATCTGCAGGCAAGGTCATGGCGTCAGTTTTTTGAGATGCGCGTGGGGATAATTTTCATTGATTATCTTCAAAAAGGAAAAGCAATCAATGGTGGGTATTATGCGAACTTATTGCAGCGTTTGAATGATGAAAACAAGCAAAAACGGCCCATTTAGCGAAAAAGAAAGTTCTTTTTCATCAAGGCAATGCACAAGTTCACACATCCATTATCGCCATGGCCAAAATGAATGAGTTAAAGTTCAAATTGCTTCCTCATGCACCCTATTCGCCAGACTTAGCCCCCTTCTGATTATTTTCTGTTTCCAACGTTGAAGAAATGGCTCGGTGGTAAAATATTTGCCAACAATGCACAGGTGGAGTCTGCAGTTGATGGCTATTTTGCAGAACTCGACGGTTCTCACTAAAAGCAGGGTATCGAAGCTATTGAACATCGCTGGGAAAAGTGTGTCGAGCTGAAAGGAGACTATGTAGAGAAACAAAGATGGTTTTTTTCCCCAAAATTTTTGTGTTTTCTTTGTTAGGTCGGGTACTTCTGGGATAGTCATCGTAGTTACACATTTAGAGGGGTTCTTCCAAAAGCCATGCACGGTGCGTTACAGTTGAAATGAAACTTGCAGCTAGATGTGGAACGGGATTCTCCGGACGAGGAAAAACACCAGGAAGAGAGAGACGAGTTGCAAACAGGATACGCTCGGTGAGAAATTATAACTTGACAACTGAAACAGAAGTGAACCGCGTTGGTCTTTGTCCATCGAGGATACAGAACCGGTTTTAAATTGAGCAGTCCCTCCACTTGGTTTCTGAGACTGCAGTGGCTGATGATGTTTTTGTGGCATAAAAAGTAATTAGGTATAGCACATAATTAGTGCAACTTATACGGTACTTGCACAGGCTACAAACAACCATCCAACGGGAAGTACCTACTGGCAGCAGAGTTCAAACAGGGAATGGTTTTCCCAAAAGCTACTTTGCTGGATACGTTAATCTCAGGATGAAGCTTAATTAGCTTAAAGATATCCACAGGTGACATTTCTAAATATTGCATTTTTGTCGCATGCTACTCTGCCACAATAATAAGTGTCTTTTGAATTTCATGCAGATATCTTTAATAGCTTTTGAGAAGCAACACATTTTATTTTACTTTAATTTAAAATTTTAAATATAATTACTTTCTCTACTACGTATAGTAACTAGGGGAAGTATTGCATTCCACCCAAAAATTCGATACCGAGATTTCACTGGAAATATATGTTTTGAGACTCCCTGAATCCAAAAAAAAGAAGCATTTTTGGAAACATATCCTTCTGTGTGTCTGTGAACAGCATAACTCAGAAACGAACATTCGGATAAACACCCAAACTTGGTATTTAGGTTCAGTATCTTCCAGAGATGCGACACGAAGGTTTTCAATAAAATCCCAGATTAGCATTTACATGGAACATTTTTCGAAAACTTTAATTTTCTCAAAAATGACTAACGATTTTGATTAAAATATCATATATTTAAGAAATTTTCATTACAAATAAAATTTATATCTTGAATTTTCTGGGAATGTCTCCAAAAGTATTCTTCATTGTGAACGACTTTTGCATAACTGTTAAACCATAAGAGATGGACAAAATTTTACTACACAAAAAATGTAGATCGCGTTAAAATACACAATTTATGTCACATATATATTTTTTGTTGTTGAGTGAACCATTTGTGAGATATTGCTTGTTATTCCCTTAAATGTTTCAATACTTATTTTCTCAAATGGGAATTTGTTATTCATTTTTATTTTCTCTACTACGTATAGTAAGTAGGGGAATTATTGTATTTTGTCTTGGATATGCAAAGAGTATTAATCTGTGGCAAAGAGAATGGTGCTGCACATAGCAACCAGCTATTAAGAGATATGTCGATGCTTAAAGGCTAAATACAAAACAAGGGGAACATAGTAAGCCTTAAGCGATAGTCAAATTTTTTAGAACTGGTCGCTATGTGTAAAATGTAATTCTCTGTCAAAAGATCGTTTCTGCAAATGTTTATCTCGATTAATATGAAATAGATGGAGAATAACAGTTTGTAAAAATAGTTTGTACAAGAGTAGACAAAGTCATGTGAGTGTAACATCAGAATTTGTTGTAACAATTTTTCTCAGTGGTCGAATTAATTATATCATATATTAAACAATTTAAAAATGTAGCAAAAACAATTTGCCAGTTTTTACTTTCTCTACTTAGTACAGCTTAGGTGTAAGGTGTATTTCACCTAAAAATTCGATACCAAAATTTCACAAATAAATGTTTTGAGACTCCCCGAAAACCCCCCCAAAAAGGTTTTTTTAGAAAACGATACGTGTGTGAAAAGTTTAACTCAAAAACGAAAATTCGGTTAAATACAAAACTTGGTATTCATATCAGTATCTTCCAAATATGTGACAGGAAAATTTTCAAGAAAATCTACCCCCAATACCCAACTGCCATTTACATGGAACATTTTTCTAAATTTTTTATTTTCTAAAAAAATGGATATCTAAAGATGTTTGCGTGAAAAATAAAATGTATATCTTGAATTTTCTGGAATAGCCTGTGAAGTCCTCTTCATCCGTATGGAATTTTGTATAATCTTGTATAACTTGTAAATGTTAAGCGATAGACAAAAACGTAATCACAAAAACTGTAGATTTGTTTAAAACACACAATTTATTTCAAATACGTTTTTCTGTGGCATCAGCCATTTCCGAAATACCCGTTCGAATAGTTCAATACTTTATCATTGTTTTAAAGTCCTGTAGATTTTCACCTGTTTCTCGCGATGACAATATTATTACAACTACATCGTATGAAGTATTCTTAATGCGCAAAGGCTTACACTTTTCAAAGTCGAGTAAAAGGTTTTGGAAGTAAATGCAGGCCATTAGGTCGTGTACTCGTAGCCATTTAAATGACCACTCATTGAAGCTTTAAAAAGTCTCTGAGTGCAAAAGCCATCGTATGCAATTGAAACTAAAGGTTCAAAGTAGTTTTTGGACATAAAAAAACTAATTTTTAAATTTATTTTGAAAATTTTAACCAAATTTCAGCTGTGGGTACCCTTAAACACATTGGTTAGGACCAAATTATTTCGATTAGCGTTCAACGCACGTTTGCCTGCGAATACCAGATGCATAACAGCAGAGTATTGTGAGTTGCCTATGCAGCAGGCGTTCATACCTACTTTGCAGAAGTCATTCCTTTTCTTAATATACAGTGATGTAAAGCAGACTGTTGCCATGAGCTACCTATGCTTTTCCTAATAACCCTGGATAATTTAATGAATAACTCATGCAAAAAATAGGATTTCACGTTTACTGAAGTATCTAGATTTTGCAGACAACTTCAGCATAGTGGCTCAGATTCTTATTAAATACACAGCAATGGCATATGCTGATCTTCAAACACAGTCTTAAGTACTGTCTTAAAAATGTAAGCACAATAAATAAAAACTATGATCTGAAACACTAAATTATACAAAACAATAGCAGCAATATAATTGTTTAAATTTACTATATCTAAACACAGATATAAACAATAAAACAAAAAATCCAGAGGGGTTCTGAAGTAATTAAAACATAGCATAGCATAAAACAAGCAAAATTTCACAGTTAGGGACTCAAATGAAGCTCATTATATGGATTTAGAATATAAAAACTAAAATGAGGAATAAACAAACTTTTTCTCAATCGGTGCGAGGGGTCCCGAGTTCGATTCCCGCCTGGGGGTGGGAATTTTTCTCTAGCCAAGATTATTCCCTATCTTCCCCAGAGTCTGGAAGTATGAAAGAGACTGTGAATGTGAGTGTGATCTAATGATTAAAATTCCCAAAGTGCAAGAACCCCAACGACAAGAGAATATGAATTAACACCATTGCTAATAGGCATTAAATTCCAAAGGAAAGGCCGTCAATATGAACCAATGTAGTTAAAGGTGGTGTATAAACAGAACTAAAAAACAATTAAAGAAAAAATTATTTATGCTAACTTTCACGTGTACTAAACACAATGATCCAAATTTAACAACAGTAAAAAGTTGTTCAAAACTATCTCCAGCAAGTCAATAAATTAAGAAAAGCAAATAAGAGCAAAGCAAACCACAAAATATAATCGATAATGCAGTGGAAATAACAAGAAAATCAATACAGGATGGTTGGAAACAACCAGAAAGAAATGTGTGTATATATAAATCTGATGTGTTACACTCACATGACTTTCTCTACTCTTGTACAAACTATTTATACAAACGCTTATTCTCCATCTACTTAATGTTAATCGAGACAAACATTTGCAGACTCTATCTTATTGCTAATTTTCTTGTAGATGTAAGGGGAATATATATTTACAAGCGCAATATAGAAATACAGTAGCCTTTAAGAACATACATATCTCTTAATAGCTGGTTGCTAGGTGCAGCATCATTCCCTTTGCCACAGATTAATACTCCTTGCATATCCAAGACAAAAAAATTAATAACGAATTCCCATTTGAGAAAATATTGAAAAATTTAAGGGAATAACAAGCAATATCTCGAAAAT
This sequence comes from Deroplatys truncata, assembly GCA_030765065.1. Classification (NCBI taxonomy): domain Eukaryota; kingdom Metazoa; phylum Arthropoda; class Insecta; order Mantodea; family Mantidae; genus Deroplatys; species Deroplatys truncata. Next base: position 28,726,065 of record CM060986.1, read on the forward strand.
GGTTCACTCAACAACAAAATTGTATATGACATAAATTGTGTATTTTAATGCGATCTACATTTTTTGTGTAGTAAAATGTCTATCTCTTATGGTTTACCAGTTATGCAAAAGTCGTTCACAATGAAGAATACTTTTGGAGACATGACATTCCCAGAAAATTCAAGATATACATTTTATTTGTCATCAAAATATCTAAAACATATGATATTTTAATCAAAATCGTTAGAGCCATTTTTGAGAAAATTAAAATTTTCGAAAAATATTCCATGTAAAGGGTAATCTGGGGTGGGGGAACTTTCTTGAAAACCGTCGTGTCGCATCTCTGGAAGATACTGAACCTAAATACCAAGTTTAGTGTTTATCCGTCTGTTCGTTTCTGAGTTATGCTGTTCACAGACACACAGACACACACACGGACATGTTTCCAAAAATGCTTTTTTTTTGGATTCAGGGGGTCTCAAAACATGTATAAAATCTCGGTATCGAATTTTTGGGTGGAATACAATACTTCCCCTACTTATTATACATAGTAGAGAAAGTAAAAATTGTCTGTGTGCATTATCCTTTATTACTTTCTCTACTACGTATAGTAAGTAGGGGAAGTATTGTATTCCACCCAAAATTTCGATACCGAGATTTCACCGGAAATACATGTTTTGAGACTCACTGAATCCAAAAAAGCATTTTTGGAAACATGTCCGTGTGTGTGTGTCTGTGTGTCTGTCTGTCTGTGTGTCTGTGAACAGCATAGCTCAAAAACGAAGAGTCGGATAAACACCAAACTTAGTATTTAGGTTCAGTATCTTTCAGAGATGCGACACGAAGGTTTTCAAGAAAATCCCCCCACCCCAGACTGCCCTTTACATGGAACATTTTTCGAAAATTTTAATTTTCTCAAAAACGGCTCTAACGATTTTGATTAAAATATCATATGTTTAAGATATTGTCATGACAAATAAAATGTACCTATATTTCGAATTTTCTGGGAATGTCTCCAAAAGTATTCTTCATTATGAACGACTTTTTCATAACTGGTAAACCATAAGAGATAGACAAAATTTTACTACACGAAAAATGTAGATCGCGTTAAAATACACAATTTATGTCATATACATTTCGTTTGTTGAGTGAACCGTTTGCGAGATATTGCTTGTTATTACCTTAAATTTTCCAATACTTATACTTTTTCTCAAATTCGTTATTCATTTTTTTTATGTCCTGGACATGCAAAGAGAATGGAATGCGCCACATAGCAACCAGCGTTAAAATATTTGACTATCGCTTAAAACCTACCATATTCCCCTTGCATCTACAAGAAAATTATCAATAAGATTGACATCTCAATATCTCCATTAACATGAAGCATATGGGGAATAAGCGTTTGTAAAAATAGTTTCTACAAGAGTAGAGAAAGTCATGTGAATGTAACACATCGGATTTTTTTTATCTCCCATCTGCAAACTAATCTAACAAACGATTATTTTTCTGTCTGCTTCATGATAATAAAATCACCATTTGCAGATATGGTTTCAGGGCACGTTTTGTTGTAGGTATGAGTGGGATGTGGGAGGTTCAAGTCATAATTAAATCTTTAAAAAACAGGTCATATATTATGCTGGCTGTGAAATCTCACTCTCTGTATGAAATTGCAAGAAGCAAAATCATAATCATTTTCATGGTATAAGTCTTAACGCCTTATTTCATTTTCACAAGGGATTGGTCTGACCATCTTATTATAGATCTTCCCATGTTTCTTCCCCAACAGGTCCACAATTCCGTAGTAGTTTTGGAGTTCTGTTTGTATCCATCCCTTCTATGTATTTCTTCCAATACTATCTATATATTATGTATAACTGTGTCATATTCTACTCTATTCTCAGTTCTTTTTAGATACCTTCATTTTTTTTCTGTAAGCTTATAGTCTGCAATTGTAAAAAAAAATCATTTCAGCAAGTTTTACTTTAGTTTTCTTCTTTCTTTGGAACTTAGTTTCTATCCAAATTTCACACTCGCACATCAGAGTTGGAATTCCATTTCTTTGTAAAGTTTTAGTAGTGTTACTTTTTTAAAATTTCTAAAATGTATTTCTATTGTGCCACATTTAGTTTGAACCTTGTTTAGGTTCTTGTTTATGTCTTTATTATTCATATACGACAACCAAGGAAATTAAAATAACTTAGCTGCTGGAGAGGTTCAGGGTCATTTTTGATCTTAAATGATGTGGTCCTATAAAAGCCAATAATTGAGTTTTTTTCAATGATATTTGTAGACTATATTCCTTTGAAATATAATTTCATTTACGCATTGCTTTTCGTAGCTTATCTTCTGAGTCTGCAATTGAGCATCTGCAAACAGTAATGTGCCCAAGGTTTTTTTCTGTTGATTTTAAAATGAGTTTGAGTATTACAATAATGGTTGAAAGAGGGCATCCCTGTCTTGTTTTCTGCATATTTGTCCATTTTAAATGGGCTCCTTATTACTTTATCAAAAGCTTTTATATAATGTTAGGTATTGGAGTTGGCATGTTAAATTCTCTTTGGTTTTTCTCTTAATTGTGTAACAGTAAAGACACAGTCACTACTAGAGTGTCCTTTTCTAAATCCATTTTAGGAGCTAGAATATTTTCTAGGATTACATTGACTCTATGTACAGTTGTCTTTGCATATACAGGGTTATTCAAAAAGAAGGAACAGATTTTAAATATTCATTTTTAATGAACGACAATAGATAGCAACACATATGACACATCATTAAATAGAGGAAAGTTCAAAGTTTTAAGCCCCACCTATTAGTTTCATTCAATGCCTACAGTGGCACTGTGTTTGTTTACGAGAAAATGGTGATGCCACTGGAAAAGTCGTTTTGCGTGCTGTATTATGCAAAGAGTGAAGCCATGCATTTTGTTGTAAGGTCAACAACCTCGCCATAAAAAATGTACAATTGATACAATAAATTTGTATGGTTATGTATGCACACAGAAAAGCACTGGTCCTCCTCACATAACAAACGGTGCTCATTTTGAATACATAAAATAAAATGTTGAACTTTTCTTTATTCAGTGATGTATCGCATATGTTGCCATCTATTGTCGATCATTAGAAATAAATATTTAAAGTCTGTTCCTTCTTTTTGAATAACCCTGTATTTTATTTCCTGAATACAGAAGACTAATTCCTGTATAATTGGTACAATTATTCTGACCACCTCTTTAAAGATGAATGGTATCAGAATATAGTCCCATTCCTCTGGAATGTATGCACAATTCCAACATGCTTTAATGACATTTAATAATGGAATATGCATATCCTAGGAAAAATGTTTAAATAATTCTTTGTTTAACCTGTCAGCTCCTGGACTTCTGTTTCGTTTTTAAAACTTATTCAGGGCTTCTTGTAATTCATCCAAGGCCAGGAAGCCAAGTAGTTGGTCAAAACACATTACATCAACAATTAGTAAAATCCGCAACCGCATTCATTAGCTGAAGCATTTAATATCAGAGTCATCACCGCTCTCTCTTCATAATAAATATCTACTATATCTTTTGCTAATAAAGTCAATCTGGCAATGTGGTTGTGCTATACGGGACTCTACTTCATTCTCACAAGAGAACAGAATTCTTAGACTCTTAACTGATGCTCCATGGTACATACAAAGCACCTCTCTGCACCGCAACTTAGCATTTCTGAAGTGACTTCTGTTCTTTGCATCAGTTACACTAGGCTCTACCGGCGCTTACTCCAACATATGAATCCTCTGCTGCAGGGAATACCTCACAACAAGCCACCTGACCGGCATATAAGAAGAGTGAAGAGAAAAAGGCACACAGATCTATACATAGACACCTAGGCATTTAACCACTGCACCTTCGGGCTTATCAATGGATTATGTCCTGAATACATGTATCATGTGAACTACTATGTACTCTGTTAGCAAAACTATAATGTATCTTTATACGGCAAAGTTCCCATTAAAAAAGGCTTGGAGCCCAGACAATTTGTACGTGGTTATAGTTAGTTCTAGGAGAAATATTGTATAAATCTTGTAAATCAAGTAATTCATCCAAGTTTATTGGAATCACACTATCATTAATATTTATCATTAGAGGATGTGATTCTTCTAAATCTGTCCATAATTCCCTGAATTAATTATTCCATTCCTCATTTAAACTGGGTTATATTGTGAGTTATATTTTTCATTTTTATTCAGATATTTTAGTGCTTGTGTTCTCTTTCCCATCTTTCATGTAATTCATGTTGCAAATCATTTTTTTTTCCAGCCTTTGTTTTATTCTTCTCACCTCCCTTCTTGTCATAGCATTTACTCGTAATTGCTTATATTCTATTATGTTTTCTGTTATCTGATAGCTTATCATATAACTTTTTCTTGTCTGTGATAGTTTGTGTAATCTAATCATTCCTGATTTTGAGATCTCTTTTATTTTTATACCTTTCATTCCTTGTACCTAAGCCTCAGAGGCAGAATTTGTCATCATCACCATCATCATCTTGATATCTTCCCATTCTTGATTTATACTATTAGTTGGAAGTACTTCTTTCATATGCAGGTTATTTCATTTTTTATGCAGTTTTATGTTTACGTTTTTCCATGGACAAATACTTGTTTGATCTCTACTCTAGTTACTTTATTTTTCTTCCATATCTTGCTGATGTTAATATTTTTGGCATCAATATGTAAATCCTGTATCCAAGTGTCTGATACAAAGTGTCTAATTTTTCTACATTTAAACATTGTATTTAAAAAATCCAGGGTTTTACAATTACATGACTCTCTAGCCATAAAAATTAAGTTTCATTGCTATTGTACAAATCGTTCATAAAAAACCTTTTTACTGTCTATTTTATCTTAAGTATGGTAAAAGTTTTAGTCTGAATGACTTCAATGCATGTTTTACTCTAGCTATACAAGAGCATACAGGAGTGTAAAATGGGAGTCAAATGTTTAAAAAAAGCAGGATGGCCTTGATATTGCAAAAGTTTTGCAAGATCTCACAAGAAATAGACATGTCGCTTCAGATCAACAAACAGGAAATCTCTCGCAAATGGATAAAGATGTAAAAGAGTTATGTAACACAAACTGCATATTACAACGAGTTCTACATTTTTTCTGTAGGGCTGTGGTAGCTCAGTGGTTTCATTCATGGGTCCGTGGTTCGATTTCCAGCTCTGGAGTGGCAATTTTAAGACAATCCTATCCAGACCTTCTCCTCTGAATAGCTTATGTGAAGTATCCCCAAGATCCAACATGGTTTGGAGTCCATGGTAAAAGCTGTAGGTCCTCTCTTTCCTTCACCATTTTACCATTATCACTCCCTCATTGGAGGTAACGGACTCCAGCCTCTGGGTGCTCCCAGTTATGAAATGGCATCCATGCATTGCTTGGTGGAATGAGGTTTCTCCAGAGGCACTCGACCATATGGGAAGCATTGTAAACCAACTTCTTTTTAATTCATCAGTTTTAATCAACCAATGAGTTCAGTAATCACTGCATAGGAATAACTTAAAATAATGCAAGTGTGATCATCTCTTCCCCTTATTTAACTACTGCAAAGTGCAAATCATAACTAGGAAGATTCTAATGCCAATTTTATGTCCTCTGTTGCATATGACCGAGAACTGAGACCTTAAATCAGTGAGAGGAAGACAGAAGGTTCACCTCCAAGGTAGAAAAACTGGAAAAATCATTCAATCTATGCCAAGAATGTTATTAATACTTAGTAATAATTAAAAACTGTTAATATTTTAACGATTGCATTCAAAACTCATTGATCTTTGTATATACTATGAGGCAGTATTTTTAACACTTGAATTATATAATATGTAAATTCAATAACAGGCCGCCTTAAAACAATATGTATGTAATAATTTGTAAAAATGTATGTAACAGTCATTGCATATGCTTATATTATTGTAAACATGTTTAATAATGTTATGTGAATACATTACATACTTTGATAATGTAAGAGCTGTGAGAATAATAAGTTTAACCTTGCTAACAATGAGGTAAACTTGAGGCAATAATGAGTTTGAGAGTTTAAATACTACTAGTCATGATTAGAGCAACGATAATGTAAATTCTGTGACAGTTTAAAAATAGCCAATCAACAGCTAGAAAAAGCTTTAGTAAAATGCAGGTATTCTATTGGACTAGGATTAGCCAATCACAGACTTGAAATACAGAAGCTTACGGGTTTTGGACAGTTGAAATATGTTCAGTTGCTGGCAGACCTTGGTAGTGACTGGATGGAAGATGTGTTCTCTAAAAAAATATTACGTATTCATGTGAATCGTAAAATTAACTATACGCGTTAACAAAGTACAAGTTTTAAATTAAAGAATCTCACAGCTCTTAATATCAGTGTAGTGCTATTTAATTTGTGCCAAGAATTAATAAAAAGAAGTGAATTTAAACTTAAAATCTGTGTAAGCCTACATTCTTGTCGTACCACGCCCTGCCTAAGAAATACGTGACTGTAAAACAATACTGACGCAGCCGAGGCACAAACAAACATAAATAATACTTATAGAAGCAGTTTAATAACAAAGTTAAGTTAATATTTTTTAAACTTGGAGTGTAACAACAAAAATACATCTTCAAATCGGTTTCTCATACATAGCAGCATATTACGTAACAAACAATCTTTCTTCAAAGTATACCCAAAATGTGGTGCAAAACTTCAACAACAGTAACTATTACATAACAAACAATCTATTTCAAAACTGACATTCATACATGGAGCTGATTAAATAAATAAACTTCAAGACAATAACTACTTCAAGTTGGCTTCCCAAGCGTGTGGCTAACAACAACAGTAAAACGGCAACAACAATAAACTTCAACAGTTGAAGAACATAATTTCTTCAAGTTTGACATCCATACGTGGGGCAAATAAACTTTTCTATAAATAATGTTTGACATTTCCCAAGTTGTATTAATATGATTTGAGGATGAAATAAATCACAATTACAATTACAACCAAAATCTTTTCTGCAGTAAATTTCTGTCTGTCTCACGTATTTTCCCAGTTGTATAAAATTCTTTAAAATTCAATGGGAATGAAGTGGACTGATTAGTCACAGATAATTCAATATATACATTTTAATTATCATTCTGGTATCTCAAATGTACAATATTGTGATCAAAATGGTTAACACTTTTTTGAGAAAATAAACTTCCTGCTAATAGCTTCCTTTGCACCGGGAAAATACCTTTTGTATAAGATATGGAGAAGTAGAACTGACTGATGACTAGATTGAAACAGAGGTTTTGGTCAAGGATAAAACATAAATCCTGGTTTGTTTAATCAATGTACTGATGATATGTTAATAGGAATAAGCAAAAACAATGTACATATGCCAAATATAAATATGAAATCATGAAATCCAAAGATTGCTGATTATAGATGACTTGGTAATGGTTCATTCACATTAAGAGGTTTAAAATAGTTATAGAGAAAATTGAAAATTACTCCGGGGTTTAAATGTGAACCAAGAAATAATTCAATTCTTGGTTTTCAAGAAAGGTGGTAAATTTAGTAAACTCAAAACATGTTTAAAGGTAGAAAAGGAATTCAGAGTAGTGTGAGACTATATAACTGGGTATCAAAATTGGGAGGAGCAAAAAGCATTACAATTGGGAAAGGGAAAAGTAGCTATATCAGAAATCAGAGGATATCTAAGTAAGGTACTAGAAATGGAAGTTAAGTGGCTGGCGAGAGTATATAATATAGTGGTAGAAGCTAGAATGTTACATAAAGCTGAATTAGGGATTCACGACCATTGACTTTGTACATAGAATATTTTGTACAGAAGTGCTTGGGTTGCTGAGAACAACATCAAAGTTACATAAATGGAAATGGGACAGCTGACAAGGAAGGATTTCAAAGAGTATAAAATATTGCTATAGGATACTGAAATTAAAGGAAGGCTTTAAAGAACATTAAAAGAATGTTTGAAATATCATGAAAGTATGCTAAGTAAAAGTGGGTGAATAATTTATTGCATAGCAGCTTGAAATACAATGGGTTGGTGCAGGAGATATGTGGAGAATGAGTGAATATAATATGAAAAGTTTCTGGAATAAAGTAAGAAAAAGATTTTGAAATATTGAAATACAAAACAAATTCAACAGAATAGAAGGTAAAATATTATAGAGATTTGGAAACTGAAGGGACAATGAAAGGATTTTATGCACAGTCATTGTCCATTGTGCAGAGTATAGAAGATCTAAAGCACATAATATTCAAATGTAATAGTACATACTAATAAATGGAGTACATTAGAGATAAATGGTAAAATGGACAGAGAAGTTGCAATAAAATAAATGTTTAGCAAAGACTGTATAAAATAAGGCTGTTCTTGTACAAGATGATAAATAAATGAAAATGGACAGTGAATTGGAAGAATAAGGAGTGAGCATAGGGCCAGGAGCCGTTGCTCACAGAGAAATATACAACTAGTAACATGCATCCCAGTTGTAACATATGTATAGTTGATTATTTTATGAACTATAATGTAGGATGATATTTATGACAAATAAATAAAACAAATGTAACAGCGAAAAAAGTAAAAGCTAACCAAAATTAGACATTTGCATTGGGGATACTATTTTGGAAATTTTTGTGTTGTATCCTTGAATTATGCTGAACTTAAATATGAAGGTGCTCGGGAGATTTCAAAACGTGCATTTTGGTACAACTTTTATACCAGGTTTCTGGATGAAAATACTGCAATACTTCCTATATTTACTATAGATAATCTGCAGAGAATGTAAAAATGATTTACTTTCATTTAGATTTGTGCCAAAAACATTCCATGTTATGTATGGGTATAATACCATAATATAATTTTATGATTATAGATATAAATATAGATTATAGATATTACTATTCACTCCAAATTAACGTATACTTTAATGCCTAATCATTCCAATGGTTATTTTCTGCCTCATGTTTGTCCCTCTAGATTCATTAATCTATAGAGGTTGTGTATGCCACCAACACATGTTACAAATCTCTAGTTTGGTGTGATATGAATGAATGATCCTAGTATAATGAATGTTAAAATGAAGTAATAAATACAATGAAGCATCACACATTTATAGACATGTGGGCACATATGCCTGAATTATGTCAAATTTAAAAATCCAATGTTTCTGGGAGAATTTGCACCATCGACCATCATCAGTGGGTTACTGTCTGATATGATATTCCTTGCTGGTGCAGTTGGTTAGCTTTTCCTTTGGGAAATGCACTGCACTCTGTCTTAATAACTGCAAGTCTCATGATGCTATCCGCTGGCAGGAGTTCAAAGCTTATAATTTTGTCCTGGTTTTTTATAATGAACATCTTTTCCCATATCTTGGGTTCTAGTGACTTTTTTATGTGTTTCGGTAGTTTGATGTCATGTTGTGTATTGTGATTGGAAGTCCATAAATGGTGTACTAATGCCTAGTATAATCAAATAGCAAAATCTGCAATAACACACCATTTTTGGACTTCCAAGCACAATTAATAACACATCAAACTACTGAAACACATAAAAGCAATCACTAGCACTCAACATGCAGGACTCATTATAAAAAAACGAGCACAAAATGATAAACTTTGAAATCCTGCCATCGAAAGATGTCATCATGCCCACATTTATTAATGCTGGTAGCAGTATATCTCCAAAGGAAGAGTCAGCCAACACCACCAGGAAGGAATACCAGTTGACATTGATGACCAACTAATGATGAGGAGAATCCTTCCAGAAACGCATCTTAGATTTTGAAATTCAGTGTAAATTTCAGCACGTGTCTCTACATGTTATAAAACATTTTACAAAATACCCTAATATAATTTTACAATCAAGAAGGAAATATGATAATTTAATACCATATATTACACAACAACAAATAGTAACTAAATACAGATTTTCATCTTTAAGAAGTTGCCTTTTGCTACTGAGTACATTTCAAAACTTGTGAGATGCAGCAGATATGGCTCAAGGTTCAACTATAATGCCAAACAGAACTGCAGTATCGGCAGGTAAACAGAACCTTCTGGAAGCTTTAACTCTTCCCCTCCTCCAGAAAATGTATCCAAATAGTTCTAGAACATTCGAGAACCTTGTGGAAAGATTCCACTACTATATAAGCGAGCGGTCTCGCGGAAGGCAAGGCGAGTCAGTGAGCTACTTCGGTTGCGTCAGATAGTCTGTGACCTGATAGTTGGTGAGCACGTTTGTAGTGCGATATCAAGTGCGATTCTCTGAACGACGTGAAGCGAGTGCTACTGCAGAGCGAGACTCCAAGTCTTGTGTTCAACTCCCAGCACGTGAACCGACCGGAAGAGGAGAAGTGAACTAGTTCACCTTAGTGAAGTCATAGTGTGAACGAATGAACTCCCAGTGAAACAGTGACAGATAAAAACTATTTAGTTACAGCGAGAACAGAAAGAAGTGACAGTTGAAAAAAACTGGACAAAGTCACGCTTGAATTCTGTTTTTGATCTGTAATTCTCTAGCTGCTCTAACTTGGCATGTTTTGCATCTAAGCAAGGTGGCAATATGTTAAAGAGCAGCAAAAACAGAGCCTTTGTTTAGATGCATGGCCAACCTAACTACGCTTTTCTTGGCACCAAGAAGCACGAAGTTTGTTTATGTAGTTGGATATTCATAGCGACTTAATTTCAAGCACATAGATATGATGTCCTTGTACCGCCCACACTTCCTTCACACTTTTTAGGAAAATTTGTATTAATGTTCATGGTCATGAAAATAAAACCATGTGAGCCAAAAGAGCAATCGTTAACATTATTCAACACCCATTGTGGAATTTAGGTCTACTCATGTTATGCATGATTGCAGTTCCTAAACTATAAGGTTTTAATTTTAAAAGTTTAGTGGCATTCATGGCTGAGTTTGCAAAATTCCTGTGCAAGCTTTCTCATAGATTTCCTTGGACTTCATTCTAACTTTTCACTTATGTCATCAAGTTTTTCCTCTATAAAAACACTGCAATTAATTTTAGTTTCTGATCAAGAAGAGATCACATTTCCCTAAATCTATTCACAAGATTATGAACTGTTACTCTATGAGGTGCATTAACAGCAAGGAATTATAAGTTGCTGTCTCACTTCTCTACAAGAATTTGTTGTCACCGGAATCACACATGAAGATTCTGTGTGCTAAAGTATGGCATTATAACAGCACTAACACACTGTAACAGTGAAGCATGTGGTCACAACGTATCAAACTCTGTAAAGCACAGAATTTGCATCAGCGGATTAGCTGACACATGGAGAAGAGGAAAACTGGTTAAAAACAGTGCAATGCAGGGCAAGAAATTCCCTGTAATATGTCAAAATGAAGGCTCTATAGAATAAAATAATTTATGTATATACTTACACATAACAGGCACATTCCAGAATGCATGATGTGAACATTACTATCGCCACTCCTTGATACAGCAATTCTGTACCATAGCTGTCCACCATGCAGCCTCCAAGCAGGCAACCACAACCATAACCTATGGTCCACCATGCACTTGCAGCTTCACTGTTCTGAAAACTATCACTGCAGCCCATTAATAAACCTAGAAGTATTAATGTCCAAGTAGGATGTAGATACGATGCTCCTAAAGAGTGTAGGCAGAGTGCAGCATGAGATGCAATACTCCACAGTGCTCTAGTTTTTCTTTCATTAATTATGTGTTCCTAGAAAAGAAAGATAAATAAATGTAACCAAATGTAAAGAGTAATTAAGGTGTACAAGCTCTTTGTTATACAGAGAGAGCCAAATAACTACGAACTGGCTACGTGGTGTTTTTCCTGTCAGTGTCCTCGGTGCTCGTCATCTGCCATTATCATAGAAAAGCGCGGATGAAACCATACAACATTTTTAAAACTACTTTTAAAGGCTCTACTTCCCAACTTTATGAAAGGAGATGCTAAAACTGGCCACCGCCGTTGTCCATACATTTTTAGCATCTCTTGAGGAAACTATCTATCACTTGCCTTAATTCTTCCGGGGTGTGTGGGTTTGTGTTGTACACTTTGTTTTAAGTTACCCCAGAGATAGAAATCGCAGGGGGTTAGTTCAGGGGACCGAGAGGGCCATAAATCTCTACTAATAATTCTGTCTTCAAATACACTTTCATAAAGTTATTAAGTAAAGCCTTTAAAAGTAGTTTTAAAAATGTTGTGTGGTTTCATCTGCGCCTTTCTATGATAGCAGCAGATGGCAACAAGCACCAAGGACATGGACAGGATAAATGCCGCGCAGCCGGTTCGTAGTCTTTTGGCTCCCCCTGTATTACCTCATTATAATAATAATAATTTTATTGTCATTAAGCTTGTACAGCATTAGACAAAGTCAGTTCCACATTTACAATTGATGATTACTTTATGCTATTATTTACACAATACAGTATATATTTAGTCATTATCTAATTTCCTAATTAGCCTATTTAGTCAATATGATTTACAAAGAATTCACTTAAACCATAAATAGGATTTTCTATTAAGTAGTCATACAGTTTGTGTTTAAAAATGTTAAGTGATTTGTTAGATATTTCAAGGGTGAGGTTATTGAAAAGTCTGATTCCTAAAACATCATAACTGTTTGTTTCTTTAGTTAATCCATGATATGGTATATCAAGATGCCATTTGTTTCTTGTATTATACAAATGTACATTATATCTATGCTGCATATCAGGAACCTTATCTTTAATGTATATCAAGACATAAAATATATACATATTTACTGTGTTAAGTATCTTAATTTTCTTAAACAGAGGTTTGCAGTGAGCTGCTTTAGGTGAGTTTGTTAATATTCTTATAACTTTCTTCTGTAGTAGTAGAAGATCCTTAACATAGGTACTGTTTCCCCAAAGTAAAATACCATATGCAACTATGCTTTGGAAGTACACAAAATATGCAGACCTTATATAGTTACAAAGTACATGCTGTTTAAGGCACCTTATCAAATATATAACCCTGGACAGTTTACCGGTGATATACTTTATGTGTGTTTCCCAAGATAATTGGCTATCAATAAAGATACCTAAGAATTAACATTCTCCTTATAATTTTCAATGTGGGTGCCTCTCAAACTGAATGATATTTTTTGCACTTTATATTCATTTAATAGAAAACCATTTGCATTGAACCACTCTGAGGCCAGATGTAAGGCGTTCTCACTAACACCTTTAAGCAAATTAAAATCTATGCTAGAGTTAAAGAAGGTAGTATCATCCGCAAATAGAATGGAGTGAACCATTACATACGTTGGCAGGTCATTTTTTTTTTATTACAGTGCCACAGATTTAATAAAAACAAATAAATTAAATAAAAGTTTAAATAAATAAAAAACTGAATTTACTATTTAGAGGCTAAATGAAATCTAAGTCAAAATAATTAATCTATTTTGTTGATTATAATGCTGCATATAACAGATAATTTTACATTACTTCTTTTACATTGCATTTACATTAAGTTTACCTTAAATATCATTTTCACTTTACGTTGCTTTACCATGTCTAAATTCATCTATACTATAAAATTCATTTTCTATTAAGTATTTCTTTATTGTTTTCATCATTACATTTGGCTGGTTTATGTTCTTTACTTCTCTAGGTAATTTATTGAATAATTCTCTTCCTCTAACTTCTATGGCACGATTATTTAGAGTTCCCCTTAATGTTATTGTATAATAATCGTTATTGTTTCTTAAATTATGGTTATGTACACTGGAATTTTTTTGCATATTTATATTTATCACAGTTTTTATGCATTCATATATATACATGGCACTGTTAACAAGTTTTGATTCTTAAACACCCCCCTGCAAGTTTGTTTGTTTTCCATTTTGCTTATTATTCTAATGGCTTTTTTTTATGCAGTTTAAAGACTTTATCCATTTCTCTTGCTGTAATATTTCCTCATAACGTAATTCCATATCTTACATGCAAATATATAAAAGCATAATCATTATCAAAAACAATAGTGGATACATTCACAAGCACTTCCTGAATGAGGTAAGTGTAAGTTTCCATATAAATAGGAAAACCTTTCAAGAGCATTGCAAACGAATTATGCAATTGAGAAATTAGACATGTCCACTGAAGTTTTTCACCAATAAAAAAAAAACTTATTGTTTCAATTAAGTAAATACTTAAAGTTTCAAAACTATGCTTTATGTAGATGCTACGTTAAAGACTGTCTTCTCTGGATTTGAATGGATAACCTTTTAAATCTCAAAGGATAATTTAATTAATTTAATTTTGGTACCTCCTCCCATACTCTTTGTGAACTCATGTACAATGATCTAGATTATGTTTATGGTTAATTCTTCCCTTTATCCCTTAAAACTACAATTGTGTGAATTTTCCATGATATTGCCAATAACAGATGAAAAATCCCTGATATTCATGGAAATGAGTTTGAAATATTGGTAGAACTTTTATTTCTGATGTCCTTAGCCTCCCCCTACACCCAAACTTTAGAAATGGTGTATACTCTATAGGTAAGCATCCTTTAGCATTCAAGTAATTATCAGAATAGTTGAGTAAGTTTTAGATTATAACACAGGATTAAGTTTTTAATGCTATATGTTCACTTTGCTCCCATAATTATTTAATATCACAAAGGCTCCACAGTTGTCACATGATACAAAAACCCCTAATAAAAATCTTCAATGAAATAGGGGAAAAATTGGTAAATATGAAGATTCCCTACACCTAGTCATTCATTTAAATATTTTGAAATGGCATATAGAATGTAACCATTCTCAGTTTTTAGTAATAAGTACCTCTCTTGAGTTATGCTGGATGCAGTTTTCTCTTGTCAAATACAATTATTTAGCATACAATGGTAATGAACTTGACTACAACATACAGAGAAAATGCAGCAAAACTTTCTTACATAAAGACCATTAAAAGGTTATAGCATCCAGAAACTTCATTACATATAGCTGTAGAATTAGAATGAATGTTATTCTGAGGTTTTAATGCCAAAATCCTGTATACATCTGCAGTATTTGAATAAAATGCTAATTAAAGAAACAGGTGTAGCATTATAAACAGATAAACTTTGATATTGGACTATGGCCGGTATCACTATACACACGTGACACATGCATACACTGCACAACTTTTATTGACTTCAAAACATCATTGCATGTAATAAAGAACAAATAACATGGTGCTTTAGTCATTTTCATGAATAAATGGCATATTTTGTCACTTTTGTTCCATATCACTGACTCAGAAGTTGCATTGCATGCATCTCACCCATGGCATTATGGGAACATTGGTTGCATTGTGTTTCCGCTGGCAACATTTGAAATCCCAACATAGCTGAAAACATGATTGAGGGCCCTCATCCTCAAAGCATAACCGAGGAATAATTTTTATGAGAGGAGTGGAACAGTTGCAGCCGAAGGTGAAGAGAGCTTAGCTGAGAGATCTGTGTGTATAAAACTCTAATGATTCACGTTGGCAGCAATTCCTTTCAAAAGTCGCCAAAAACGAATATATTAGAAAGGCTGCATAAAAGGGAGGGAGGGCAATATATCACATCCAGAGCAACATCTCCTACACCAAAACATTCCTCATTAATCAAGAGCTATTGTGGATAGCAAAAAAAGCCCCGATTTCTTAAGTTAAAAATCTTCTATTTTCAACATAATCCAATATCAAAGTAGTATGTTATAAACGATCCAGTTGTCTTTTTGTTTTGCTGTGTCCTATGTTTTCTTAGTTGCCAACTTGTGACCATCTTTGTATATTGCTAGGAAGAAATACACAGCTTTTGTCTTATTTTCACAAACATTTTCTGTTGAGTAACAATTATTATCTAGTCCATGATGACATTCTCAATGAAAAGTCAAAGCTTCTTCTCAAGTGTGTATTTTATGACTACAACATGTTTGTGTTCTAGTATCTACATCCTGAAAATCCTTTTTATTCTTTTGTTCATTTGGGAATTGAAATTAGAATCTGCATTATAGCTTATGATTTTGGAAAAAACAGTGCTTTTTAGTGATGAAATACTTATCAACATCAGCTGAGTGACTTCTGAGGTTACCTCATATACACGCATACATAAATCTTCTATCGTTACATTATTAGCATAGATACTGAGTTAAAATTGTTGTATAAAATCAGCTAAGTTTGGAGATTAAAGTGTTTTGAAATCTCTAAATAAATCTTATTACTCAACTTTATTAAAAATCTCTGATGTGATACATTCTCATAACTTTCTCTACCCTCTATCATTTAATAGTGGATATACAATCTATTCTTACAAAAACTTATTTTTCTATCTACTACATTTTAATCTAAATCAACCTTTGCAGAAATAGCTACATTACACATTTTATTATAGATACAAAGGGAACAGCGATAATCAAATGTTTAACAACTGGACGCTATATGCTGGCCTTAAAATTCCATACCGTTTCCATGCAATCACAAGAAACAACTGAAAATTTATGGGACTTGCAAATTGTGTGTTTTAAAGAGTTTTAAATTTTTTGTGTGGTATGTTTTTATCTATAGCTTAACATTTACAAGCTATACAAGATAATACAAAATTCCTTCTGAAAGAATATTTTCTAGGCTATTCCCAGAAAATTCAAGATATGCATTTAATTTTTATGAAAATATATTTCATATATGGCATTTTAATTAAAATTGTTAGTCATTTTTAGAAAATCAAAATTCTAGAAAAGTGTTTCATGTAAAGGGAACTGGGGTGGGGAATTTTCCTGAAAATCTTAGTGTTACATCCTTAGAAAATACTAAACTCAATTACCAAGTTTGGTATTTATCCAACTTTTCGTTTTTGAATTATGCTGTTCTGAGACAGACACGGATATGTTTCCAACAAACATGTTTAAAAAAAATGCTTTATTTAGGTTCAGGGCACCACAAAACATGCATTTCTGGTGAAATCTCTGTATCGAATTTTTGGGTGGAATACAATATTTCCACTACTTACTGTACGTAGTAGAGAAAGTAAAAAAAATCTGATGTGTTACACTCACATGACTTTCTCTACTCTTGTACAAACTGTTTTTACAAACTCTTACTCTCATTCTACTTCATATTAATCAAGATAAATATTTGCAGAAACGATCTTTTGACATGCAAAGAGAATTACATTTTACACAGTTCTAAATATATTTGACTATCGCTTAAGGCCTACTATGTTCCCCTTGTTTTGTATTTGCAAGGGCAATATAAGCACAGATATATCTCTTAATAGCTGGTTGCTATGTGCAGCACCATTCTCTTTGCCACAGATTAATACTCTTTGCATATCCAAGACAAAAAAACAAATAACAAATTCCCATTTGAGAAAATAAGTATTGAAAAATTTAAGGGAATAACAAGCAATATCTCGAAAATGGTTCACTCAACAAAAAAATGTATATGACATAAATTGTGTATTTTATCACGATCTACATTTTTTGTGTAGTAAACTTTTGTCTATCTCTTATGGTTTACCAGTTATGCAAAAGTCGTTCACAATGAAGAATACTTTTGGAGACATTCCCAGAAAATTCAAGATATACATTTTATTTGTCATGAAATTATCTTAAATATATGATATTTTAATCAAAATCGTTAGAGCCATTTTTGAGAAAATTTCGAAAAATGTTCCATGTAAAGGGTAATCTGGGGTGGGGGAATGTTCTTGAAAACCTTCGTGTCGCATCTCTGGAAGATACTGAGCCTAAATACCAAGTTTGGTGTTTATCCGACTGTTCGTTTCTGAGTTATGCTGTTCACAGACAGACAGACAGACAGACAGACAGACAGACAGACAGACAGACAGACAGACACACACACACATAGACATGTTTCCAAAAATGATTTTTTTAGATTCAGGGGTCTCAAAACATGTATTTCCGGTGAAATCTCGGTATCGAATTTTTGGGTGGAATGCAATACTTCCCCTACTTACTATACGTAGTAGAGAAAGTAATAAGACTGGCAGACTTATTAATTTATTGTTTATTTTATTGACTGTTACAATCTTCTATAATCATTATCAAACATTTTTATTGTTTGTAGTGAGTAAAACCATAAATCTGGAAATCTGCAGCATTTCTTGTGGAAAAAAGCCCTGAAATTTTCTCAGGTCATCCATCTTTTGTTGTTTATAGATAACAGGCAATGAATTCTGGTGTTTGTGATCAGTAGATGGTTCAGCCAACACATTAGATGTTTTTATGCTTTCTGGCTATTACTATGTCTTAATGTTTCATAAAATAATGAAACTGGCTGAATTCAAAAACCATTTATTATTGCACGGTACCCTTTTCCCTAGTGTTTTTTTAGGATAATAAATTATTTCTGTAATTCTTGTCAAACATGTCTTTCTGTGCTGGGATATAAACTTAAAATTTAACTTTAAGCTGATCCAATTATAACTTTTAATAATTCTGCAGTAAGCAGGGCACTTTTATTTTACAACTTTCTAGACTGCACAACACTTAGATGATGATGATAATAATCTTTATTGTAATAAGCCATGTACAAGTAAAATACAAGCACTATGACTGCCATTCAACCCTGGCTCTTTACCAGTCATATTCATATTACAATACTTCCTTTACTTCCCATTTCCTTAATCCTATTTAACCATATTTGCTGATCTGTTCACTGACCAAATCCACTTGTTTTTAACTTTACTCAAGTATTGCCCTATATTCTTACTATCTTATTGAATCATTTCAATTATAGCAATATTTCTATCTACCTTAAACCATTTCTTTTTAAGACACTCTTTTCTCCAAATTTCTGTACCTTTGCACTTAAATATTATATGTTCAACATCTTCATTTCTACCACATATGGGACATTGGTTTTGAGGTATACCCTTCCTTAAACCCCTTAGCATCCATGCTCCTGTTCTTAGCCATGCAATGCTTTCTCGCTCGTCCTTATTTGCATTATCTACATATTTTTCTCTTCCCTATGTGTTTTTTTATAGGTATATAAAAAACTAAGGATCTCTTTTCGGCTATCATGCTAAATATGTTTTGTATTTCTATATCATCTAAGCTCTTTCTTACCACTTTCCAAAAATTATTCACATTATTTTCCCTACTTCTCCATACCTCTCCTAACCCGTTGCTCTCCAAATTGTACCTCACACTATTTATCCATCCACTATTCCCTAATTTTTTTTCTTGGTATTCTAAGCATTGTCTTAACACATTTCCTTTATCCAAATTTAAGATCCTAAACCAATATTTCACTGCTCTTTCCATTATCTTTCCCTTGCTTGCCATCCTGCCCATTTCTATTTGAGCTACCTGTCTTGCAACTGCATTTGGTAGCCCTACCATTCCTCTACAAAACATCCTATGCACCTCATCTAAACTTTCCCATCCTCCTTCTAATCCCCATATTTCAATACTGTACATCATTTTTGCCTCTACCACCAAACTGTATACTTTCTCCACCCATTTAATATTCATCCCCAATATCCTCTTTGATTTCCTTAACCATCATAGTCAATTTGTCACACAGTCGTTTTTCCATTCCTTCCACTTTATCCATTTTTCCATTGAGATTTCCCAACAATGTTTGAATATCCTTGGGTCCCGGATTAACTTCTACTCCCCCAAAAATCTACAATATTGTTAGTATACTCCCAATGATCAATATATTAATCATTCCCTTTCCAAAATTGTTTTCTTTTAACACCAGAACTTTCATGCTCATGAACATTCCAATTCTCATTCTGTACACTGCAACATTCACACCCATTGTCACTTAACCCCTTCTTCCTTCACATTCACGAGCTACTCATACACATAACCTTCCTCTTTCACTGCTGGCTTAGCACTCCCCTTAGATATTAGCTGTTTCCCCAAAGTATCTCATCAAGAAAATATGTGCCATCTATCCATGATGATGTCATGCATTCAAACTGGCTTCAGAGAAAGTCTGAATATTTTATTAACTTGTGTGCTTTTATGCAAGCAATGTAGAGGTTATTTTTTTGATGTGCTGGGTAAATTCAGAATGAATTTGTTTGTTGTTGTACAAAAATAGCATATAGCTTTAACAATACGTCCTCTCTTTGTTTCTATTGTTTAAACAAACAGAATCTACATTCTGCATACATTACTTCAGTAACAGCAGGGGTGTTTTTTCTTCTTCTGTCCTTCTCTCCCTCCTGCACAACGTTAATGCTTAATATCTTTTATTCAGGAGGTCATATCAGATATGAATGGGTGAAATTATTGAAATAACGCTCAAATGGGCTCCCTAGAGCTTAAAGTTACCCAACATTTGTCTTCTTAGAATAAGAGAAAAAGCTCCAAAAAAAATAAAAGCTTATCCAGGTAACTTGGCCTAACCAAGATTCAAACTCAGTACCTTTTGAATGTGAGGCAGACATGCTACTGCCACACCATGGAGGTGGGCGTTTGTTCATGTTGTGTTTTCTCAACTGTTAAAAGAGCTTTTTCCAAGATGTCAGTAAGAATTAAAATGTAATAGGTTCAATATTACACAAACTCGTGCTTGTTCCAAACTTGTATGATCCTACACTTTTCCATGGTCACCAAAAAATGACTATAAAACATCCTGAATTTTTACATCTCAAATATTAACTGCTTTATGAATACAAATAATTACTAATGAAAAGCTGGTATAATGTCTTAAACTATTCTGCCAATATTTTCTGTAAGTAAGGTTTTGTTGTAATATTTTTAAAAAAAGCTCTATGATTAGTTAGATGTTTCAATTTTTTCAGATGCATGCATACATACATAGGAAGCCCCTAAAATCATTAGTCCAGTTATGTATATAAAATCAAATATAGGCAGAAAAGAAAAAATTTCTTACAATTTTATAATTATGGATAGTAACACTGTTTAATACAATGTTTTTCTTCAATTACTTTAAGTTATTTTCTTGCACTTAATTAGTAATTTGAATTATACTGACTGCTGTTCCACTCACCTCTTGCCATTGTTCTACTGATGGCTGTACAGATGTTTGGGCTATAGCCCTCAAACTCAGATAGCTACAGAACAGCAATTGGTAATTGAATGCAAAGTTCTGTTGCAGATCTATGTGCCAAAATATGAATTCAAAATTACATGCTGTTCCAAAACCAGAAACCAGTACCAAAATGTTGCTGCCAATACTGCAAATAACAAATATATAGATTTTAAATAAACTAAAAAATGCATTTATTTTTGTTCTAAATTAATAAGAGATATATATTTTATACATCAGTTCTTTGAAATATGCATGCTTTCTCATTTTAACTAATGTTTCTCAGAAAATTAGCAATTTTAGATAGAGGGATGTTTTCCAGATATTCTGTATATAGGTATCTCCTTCCTGGATACTCAGCCCTAAAGGATCCTTTAGAATTACCTACAGTTTACAAATAAAATATGCTATCCACCAATATGTCAAATTTATTTGTGTTACTTTTACTTTTATGCAGATTGTGAAGTTACTGACAAGGAAAGTTGCTACATTAATGTTCTGAGCTCCACCGTAATGTGCAAGGCTTGCACTTGGGGGATCTTGGGTTCGATTCCTGGGGTCAACCACTCTGACCATCAGCATTTCGTGATTTTCCCTGCTTGGCAAGGCGAATGCTGGAGTGGTTTCTTTTATCCCACAAATTTCCTATCATTTTGATTCCCCTTTCATGCTTCAGGTAGGCTTAGGGGCTGTACAGTGTCGGTGATACCTGCTTGTTGGAAATTTCTTCTTGACCCTGCCAAACAGCTGCCTTCTCTAAGCCACCTCAGGAGGATTGAATTCTCCCCAATTCCACCAGAGGGAAGCCTTCCCTGAGCAACCTGCTGGTGTAACCAGGTCCTCAAGCTTGTAATTGTTAGGGACCTCTGTGTGTCTCTGTAGGCCGGCCTTCCTGCAACCTATAGCCTCCTGAGGTTTCTTCACCTCATCCTTGGGGGTGGTAAGCATAAAAGATCTGCAATGGCTTGAGGAGCAAGATGTCCCCTTCATTCCCTAATCATACTCACTCATATCACATTGATGAAATTCTCTTATATGGGAACTTTTTCTCCAAGGATATATGAAGCATAAAAACTGAAATGTATACTGAAGTCGTTAAGGCATGGACTCATGAATGGGAGGTCTGCAGTTCAAATCCCCCCAGGACTGTCCTCCCTCATCTAAATTTAGGCATAAAATGTTTCCTTCTCAATTATCATTTAATTTTATATGTTGTTAGTATCCACTGCCTGTATGCCATATGTAGTAAGAACCAGTGGTGTAGCATAAGGGTAGACTTTGAGGCTGTGTCTACCTAAATAAATTGCCAAGAAAGTTAGTAAAATTTTAAACATATAAATAAACACAGCCTCAAACAAGTGACGAAAAACTAATTACTACAATCACCTTCACCGCTGCTTACACCAACGCTCACTGCTAAATGTCAGATTGTAGCGCTGCGTACTTAGGCAGCTTCAAATCTCATGATGAGGCAGCAGATTCGAGTAGAGACAGGGATGAATGAGTGAGTGTAAGCCTCATCAAGAGTGGAGTTATATAGCTTTTCCCATTAAATTTCAACCTCTTGTTGTGCATTAAGGGCATAAAGGTGTACCTGCTCTCTCGAAGGTCTGGAAACAGGACATTAGGGGTTGGAGACAAGAGTAGGGCAAGGCAGTGTAACATAAATAGTTTATTCCTCAGTTATTGGTGAACCAGCATTATGTGCATGCAGCTGTGCAGTGTTAATTTTACGTAAACCTGTGTACTGTTTTCATGGTATGTGTTTTATTTATGATTTTACAAATATGGACAATTCCATCGATTTAGTGGATTACTTATTTAAAACTCACTTTTCGACTCTATCTAATGAGAAAACGTGCGAACTTAAAAGGCAAAAGACCAATTCCTAAGCTTGGCATTGTCTTCCAGGAAAAGAACCAAAAACGGATATTTCAAACATCCTGGTACAGTAAATTTAATAGGTTAACTGGCAGTTACATTCATAACAAAGTGTATTGCTTTGTATGATTGCTTTTTGGCGGGGAAAAGGAATGGAGTGTTGAAGGAATATGAAATACTTAAAATATTGAAAGAAAACTTGCAATAAAAATCGCCGACTGTAGCTTATATACAAGAAAATATAAGTGGATACCTACATTGTTTTCATGATTTACAATCATACAATGGTTTGTCAGCATTTTGTAAAGTTACACCTAACGCTATATTTTTATAATCTCTTTAGTTTAAAATGTATGTTTAGTCAATTTAAGCAATTATTAGTGATGTTAATGATCACTAAAACAACAACTAACAATAATAATAGTAACAATAATAATTGATATGGGCAATTCACACTATTTTATGAGACACTAATGTATGGGAATTTGTGCATCATTTAAAACATTCTAAAATCAATTTTTAAAATCTAGTATACCCATAACACAGTATCAAGCTATGCCACTGGTAACAACAGGCATTAAACATGATGGGAAAAAAAAGAAGATGAAATGCCTTTGTGTTTGTCTACAAAGGCATCTGTTTTTCCAGAAAAGAAATTCTTTTCTTATATACATTGTAACATTCAAATCAATTAGAAATATAAGCACCTTGATAAATTGGTTGTTGTTGTTGTTGTTGTTGTTGTTGTTAACTGTTGGAATGTTTTAAAACATTCTGTATGTTATTTGGTAATTTGAGTTAATTTTTGTTACACTGGTCAAAAATATTAAAGAAACCAGAACAGATTGTTGCATCTTATATAAGTGAGAAACACAAAAGACAGACAAAATGTTGCTACATAAAAATTGTAGAACTCATTAAAGTATACTACTTATGTTAAATAACTATTTTCTTACCATTAACCTTTTAAAAAATATTCATTGTCTGTTTAAGCTTTTCTGGGATGATACTTTCTGTAGTTTACCTTGTATGTAACATGCTTGATAATGTGCAATTTTACCTGTTTTCTCCATCAGCTAATTGCTGACACAAATCTACTTGTTACGTAAGCAGTTGAGTGTCCCCACTTCTTGCATATTGTCTAATTATAAACCATATTGTGATTAATGTAAAGTGGACAGGAGAATTACTTTTTATATTATTTGAGATACCAAATGAATTGGTATTCCAATTGAAACAGTACTACAAATGTGGATATTTTCTTTGTGGTATAATGCTTGTAGTAAACAAACAAAATAAAGGCAAACTACCAAATGCTGAATAGCACTTATTAAAAAATTCTGTGTTATCAATGGACATCAGATTTTTGTGCAACTAGATGTTTATTTTGTTTTTACTTGTGATATGGAATTAAGTTTTGGAATATGTTTCATATTCTTCTATGCTTGTATGCAAAAATTCACAGTGTATACGATCATATATTTCTGATGTTGCTGCATACCTCATCATTTTTATATGCATCGAGCATATAATACTTCTCCTTCAATGAATTACCCTCCCCTTTGGAGTACTTACAAACCCAGCAGAGGGCAATGGAATTTTTCAGGTGTAAAAATCCTTAGCATGGTTTCCTTTGGAAGGGAAGTAAAGTCGGTGGTCCCGTGTCATAGATTTACAACATGTAAAAGAATTTCAAGCCCAATATAGAATGGGACACAAAGGACCACAGTAGTTAAAGAGCCTCTATAAATAAAACTCAATTTAATTTACTAACTTACCAAGCCAATGCCTTAAGTCAGTAGCCTTCAAAGAGCAAGCAAACTCTGTATCATAGCATATCCAGAATGCATGATCAGACCAATGCCTGGTATGGCAGTGAAGAAGAAGAAAATGAAGTGTAGTGATGAAAGGGATGATAGGAAAATTTGTAGATCAAATTAGCCAACTCAGCATTCACCTAGCAACTGAGAAAAACTGCAAAAAAATTCAGACAGGTTGATTGGCCCCGGGGTTTGAACCCTAGACCTCCTGAATGTGAGTCGCAAACATTACCAAAGTGCCACCTCGCTCAATTCAAGAATATAATACACATATTTTAACATTTTTAATTTTAAAATGAATATTTAAAATATTCTTAAGGTAGTCTCTCCAAAGGGATAGTGTCCCTTCCCTCGCTACCTCCAGGTCAAACTGGCCTGGTGTGAAGTACCTGGTTCAGGGTCCCTTACACAGGGTTACATGTGAAGACCTCAACAGATATATCAATGTGTGGAAGAGGCGCCCTTTCTGCTGGGAAAATAATAAACAGACCTATATCCGGAGTAACAAGGATAAAGTCCTTAACGGTCCAATCAGAGAGCAGAGGAGGCAACCCTTCCTTTGGGGAATACAAAGGAAGGCTATGATGTATAACCTAAAGTTGGCAGCCCCAACATACATCTTACCCTGCAGAACTTTATTTACGTGCTCAGGGGTAATTAAATTACTAAAAGTCTCATGAGACTGGAACAAGCCGAAGGGCTTAAACTATGAAAGATGATGATGATATTTAAAATATTTGTGACAAAATAATAAAGTCCTTGCTATAGAGATACCAATATGGAGGTTCAGAGCAAACTTGAGAGTGCCTGTTTAAAGTATGCAGAAAAATTATGTGGTAAATTATGCACTGTTTAGGAGAGAAATCCTGAAATTAAAGCTTTTATGTTTTTGCATAAATATATTTAAGGTGAAAACATAGTAATTCCTGGAGGAATGTTCCCAGTGTTAGTTAGCGCTTTCAAATTTTGCCCAATAACATCTGTGGACGTGGAAAGATCCTACTCAGCCTAAAAACTTCTGTTAAGCAATAAACGTCATAAATTTACACCTGAACACGTGGAAAAAAGATCATTGTGTGCTGCAAATCAAATTACAACACCTGAAATGATGTCTAAGGAAAAATGTATATTGTAAGTACCAAAAAGTATTAGCTTAAAATCAGCAATTTTAACACATGCTTAGTACATATTTTCACAATTATAGAGTGTGTTTTTAAGATTTTGGCAGCATGAATGCATATTTTAGAATTTTTTGGTGCATACAAATTTGATGTCTAGTAATCACTACACATTAAATATAACTTAAGGTCAATCAAAGATAGCTGTTTGTGAAACATCTACATTAATTCTTTGTGAGTCAAGTTTAAAATACCTTAATTTATTCTAATAATGAAGATGTCACATTGACTTCTACCTTAATGCTAAAAACCATAAATGCGTAAAAGTATTCCTCACCTGGTCTTGAACTTTTTAAGCTTCAATGGCATCTCTTTTGAGGTTTTGTGGGATATTGGTAACATGAATATTATGAGAGGTGTGTTTATGATTAAGAGAACTGCAGCTAACATAAAGAACACCCTTGGCTGATAGACACATGTTACTTTTATCACTATTGCCATTAGCAGTGGACAAATCACTATACCCCAAGTCTTCATACTGCATTGCTGAAGCCCAAAATTAAACACATGTGGATCCACTGCTGCATTCTCTGTGCACATCTTTTTACAAACTGAGGTTATACCTTTGCTGAATATTTCTGCCAGAATAAGCAAGAAAAATGCAAATAAAAATGTGTAACTATCATTTGAAGAAAAATTAAGAAATTTCATAATTTTAGTACCATTATCAATTTCAGTTCTAGATATGTAACTATCATTAAAATCTTCAACTGATTTCAGATTTCTCAAGGTATAATATTTGATTTCTATGTCAGCTTTGCTTTTTGATGTTCTCACTCTTTTATTTTGCCATTTGTGTGTGCTGTGTCTGTGTAAAGTCTTTAAATCATGTGCCTTAGGTGTTTTATGAACCTGTTTCTCGGATTTAATGCTTTTAGAATGCCTTTTAGATTTATGCTTTATCTCTGGCTCCTGTATTAATGAATGAACAGGATGATTATTGCACTGCTTTTTCCAGTATGGGTAAGTGCTGCGCAGTGTCTTTTGTTTTGTTAAATGGTTTCCTAGCTTTTCTCTTTTTTGCATGACATGGCTAGTCTTCTCTAAAGATGTCATTTTTCTAAGATCCTCCTCATCTTCATCAGAAACCTGGCCTGCAAAGTGTACTTTGTACCTGTTATCTGGTAGGATTGCTTCTAGAGGTTTAAATGAATTGTGTTTAGTATTAAATGAGGAAATAAACTCTGGCACCGTATTAGAATGCTTTTCACCTACTCCAGTTCCACTAATCTCATTCTCTTGCTTCTTTTTTGAGGAAGTTGCATAAGGAGTATTTATAAACCTGTTGGGTTTTGAAAGAGCTGCAGAGTATGACATCTGATCATTCAAATAGTCATTTGAAGATTCTGTTAACCTCTGACTTTTGTCGTGTGAGGAAGGAACATTATCACTGCTTAATTCTTTGTGCCTATGTGAGACTAAGTCCAAAATTGGTTTAAATTTATCAAAATAGTGCTCATTTCCATTCTTCTCTTGTGAATATGAATTTCCCCGAGCAGTCTCACTGTAATACTGATTTATGTCATTCACAGGGACTTCATTGATGTAAGTTTTTTGTTTTTTTCTTCCAATTTTATGTACAGTTGGTGTATGATGATGATTATTTATAAAATAATGATGCTGTAACAAATGTTCTGTATTAGTTCCTGTCATTTTCTGTTTTAACTTTTCAGAAATTATGTTATTATTATGAAGTACTTGTTTTGTCTCTGATGGATGATAATTAGCAGGTGGTACCGTAAAAGTTCTTACAGGAGTTTGTGGCATGTCTTGTTTTTCTTCAAAGCTGAACAATGGCCACTCGTGTTTAAGAAGTGTTTCCTTAGAAATGCCACTGCTTAGGTTCTTTGAAGACTTGTTGTTAAACTCATTCAAAGAATCTATAATTACAGTGCCTGCCTTTGGTATTATAGTTGTATTAGATTCATTTGGTTCTGAGTAACTAGAAGATTCTTGACTATAGTTGCTAAGTGTTTCTCCAGGCAAATCTTTTAAGTTTGTTAGAAATGATGAACTATATTTTAGAATGGTAGTTTCTGTGGGCAGCAATTCTGCTTTGCTTGATTGATTAAGTGTACTAATATTATTGAAATGAACAGCTGCAAGTCTCTGTGTACCCTTACTAATGCCATTCGATGATGGTATTGAATGGCAATGGGTTACATTTCTCAATACGCATGACATGGAGTGTGGAAAGAATACCAAGCTCACATAGAGACCAATTAGAGCTATTACACAAATAGTTATTACTATTCTTCTTCCTTGTGCTATCAAATGTTCTTTTGTAAGCAACATCCATACTGATACCAGCAGTGCAGATGTCCATATTTGACTTGCCCGAACAAAGCCAAGATGTGATGGAGAAAAATTAAGATGCTGAAGGAACAAAGAATAGAAAGAATTAGTAGAATGTTGTTGCACAAGCAGTATAATGAGAAGAATATTTGTGATGAAGGTGACTCCTTTAGCAGCCATCTGTATGCCAAGAAAACTGACAGCTGACCACGCAAGTGCATTGGTGGTCCTCAGAACAGCATGTGTGAACTTGTTCCAGTTTGTTTCCTTGGAGATGTAACAGCAAACTTTTCATCATTAGTTCTGAAAAATATAAAAACAATATTAACTGTAAAATGAATTAACCTTAACATGAGCAGAGTAATAGTCCCACAAATACTCCCTGAAAATTAAAAAAAATTGATATGATACATTCACATGACTTTCTCTACCCTCTCTCTTTATTAGTGGGTATACAAACTACGATGTGTGATAAAAAAGTTTCCGGAATGACGTCATAAATACTACACAACAGTTTGTTTTGTCTAATCTGCACTGTCACCCTCGAAGTAGTCTTCTTGGGAGTTGATATATTGTCCCAGTGCTTCTGCCACTGCTGGAAGCACCTCTGGAAGTGCTCTTCTTTCAACATGTTCAGAGCCTTCTGCGATTCGCGATGGATGACATCAGTGTCCTCAAAACGGTGTCCTAGGAGCCGCATTTTAAGTCGTGTGCCAAATCTGGAGAATAGGTGGGATGGGGAACAGTATTCTTCCAATTTTTATCCAAAAATTGTCATGATGCAGGAACCAGTCACCACTCCTCCATTTCTCCGGCCGTTTGCGTCGCACATTCTCCCTTAATCTTTGCAGCACTTGTTTGTAGAACACTTGATTCACTGTGTGACCCTGTGGCACAAATTCGTTATGTACAATGCCTTTAATGTCAAAAAACACAATCATCATTGACTTCACTTTGGATCGAATTTGTCTGGCCTTTTTCGGGCGTGGAGATGAAGGACTCTTCCATTGTGAAGATTGTTGCTTCGTTTCTGGATCGTACCCATAAATACATGTTTCATCATCAGTAATAATTTTCTCCATAAACTGTGGGTCATTTTATAGCTGTTCTTTAAGATCTGTGCAGGCAATCACACGGCTTTCCTTTTGGTTATTTGAAAGCAGGCGGGGCACGATTCTTCTCATGTCCAAATTGTGTTCCAAAATGCTTTGAACATTTCGAAAGGAGAGTCCTAATGAGTCAGAAAGTTGTAATGCGCTTATCATTTAAGACCATTTCCCTTACTTGATTGATATTTTCATCAGTTTTGCTGGAACAGGGTCGCCCCGAACGATCTGCATGTTTAACTGATGTCACACCACTTTTAAATTTCGAAAACCACTCAAATGCTTGAATTTTGCCCATAACTTCCTCCCCATAAGCTGTTCTTAACATTTCATAGGCTTATGTTCCAGTTTTACCGAGTTTAAAGCAAAATTAATCGCTCTTTGTTCTTCGTACTCTGACATTTTTGCTACGCGGAAAAATCGCAGCACATGCAAAACACGTGTTCACTTCAGTGCGTCTACCTCGTCATTGCATGGTCACAGGAAGTCAGGTGACTTCGCATTTTTATCGGGAAGGAACGCTACATGTACAGTCTGGGTAAGAATTAAAGAAATCTCAGCGTCAGCAGTGTTGTGAAGCCATTCCGGAAACTTTTTGATCACACCTCGTATTCTTACTATAGCTTATTTTTCTATCTGCTACATTTTATTCCAAATAAACCTTTGCAAAAATAGCTACATTACACATTTTGTTATAGGAGTAGATACCAAGGAACAGTGATAGCCAAATGTTTAAGAACTGGACGATATACACTGGCCTTAAAATTCCATACTGTTTCCATGCAATCATGAGAAACAAGCGAATATTGACAGGACTTAAGAAAATGACTAAGAAATGAACAATTCGAACCTTTAATAACAGATGTCTCAGAAACGGCTTATGCTACAAAAAAAACTAATTTAAATAAATTGTGTGTTTTAAAGAGATCTACGCCTTTTGTGCGGTACATTTTCATCTATCACTTAACGTTTACCAGTTATACAGGGTGGATCATTTAAGTACAATATCTTCAAAACTAAGCATTGTAGAAAGAAATGTCTTGGATGAAAGTTGCTTAATATTATGTTGGAAAGTAAATGCCATTAGTTGCGTTTTATTTGGATGTTGTGATGGTCATTTTAGGGTCAATTTAATTTTTTACTTTCTCTACTACGTATAGTAAGTAGGGGAAGTATTGCATTCCACTCAAAAATTCGATACCGAGATTTCACCGGAAATACACGTTTTGAGACCTCCTGAATCCAAAAAAAGCATTTTTGGAAACATGTCCGTGTGTGTGTCTGTGTGTGTGTGTGTGTGTCTGTGTGTGTGTGTCTGTGTGTGTGTCTGTGTGTGTGTCTGTGAACAGCATAACTCAAAAACGAACAATCGGATAAGCACCAAACTTGGTATTTAGGTTCAGTATCTTCCAGAGATGCGACACGAAGGTTTTCAAGAAAATCCCCCCACCCCAGACTACCCTTTACATGGAAGATTTTTCGAAAATTTTAATTTTCTCAAAAATGGCTCTAACGATTTTGATGAAAATATCATATGTTTAGGGTAATGTCATGAGAATTGAAATGTATATCTCGAATTTTCTGGGAATGTCTCCAAATGTATTCTTCATTGTGAACGACTTTTGCATAACTGGTAAACCATAAGAGATAGACAAAATTTTACTACACAAAAAATGTAGATCGCGTTAAAATACACAACTTATGTCATATACATTTCTTTTGTTGAGTGAACCGTTTGCGAGATATTGCTTGTTATTCCCTTAAATTTTCCAATACTTATACTTTTTCTCAAATTCGTTATTCATTTTTTTTATGTCCTGGACATGCAAAGAGAATGGAATGCGCCACATAGCAACCAGCGTTAAAATATTTCACTATCGCTTAAAACCTACCATATTCCCCTTGCATCTACATGAAAATTATCAATAAGATTGAATCTCGATATCTCGATTAACATGAAGCATATGGAGAATAAGCGTTTGTAAAAATAGTTTGTACAAGAGTAGAGAAAGTCATGTGAGTGTAACACATCAGATTTTTTAAATGGGAACCTACCTTTTTTATGTTTTCTCACTCCTCATAAAAAACTAAACAACATTTCTATAAAACACTTTGCAATTGTTCTTACACCAACACAAATAACAATGAAAATTCTCAATGGCTGTGTAGGAAGAGCGCAATGAATGGTTGAACCATCCATGGATGCTCATTTGAGGGTCAAGTTACATTTCGTAATTGGGAACCAACAATTTTTATGGTTTTTTTCCCTTATTCCTCATCAAAAATATACAGCTTCTTATAAACCATTTTCTACATAGTATATGGTTCTTTCACTGGTGTAGACAATTAAACGTTGATGCAAGGTAGATGCACAGAGTATCACCACCTACCTTAGGGTAATATAAATGTTCAAAATGATGTCTTCTACCTCAATGCATTTTCCAACTCTGTGAATGAACGATTGATGTGCCCATAAAAAACACGTTTCTTTCAATACTGGCACAAGCATTTCGTGGGCGTACCTTCATGTTATCCAGAGTCGTTGGTCAATACACTTTTCCTTAAGTTAATCCCCTAGGAAAAAGTCTGGTGATGTAAAGTCGGGAGATCGAACTGGCCAATTAATGGGACCTGCGCGTCCTATCCAACGATCATGGTAATTGTTATTCAAAACCTTCCTAGCATAGTGCGCAGGGCATCCGTCGTGCTGGTACCGCATTTGCGACTTGGTTTGTAATGGCACATCTAACAATAACTGCAACTCCTCCGTTAAAAAGTTTCTGTACTTTGCACCTGTTAAGGTGCCATCAGTGAAGTACAGTCCAATTACCTTGTCACCAAAATCCCACACCACACATTAACAGACATTAACATCTCTGATGCTCCACTTCTCGTAACCAATGTGGATTTTCCAAAGCCCAATAGTGCATATTGAGTCGATTTACTTCACCATGATTTGTGAAAGTACACTCATCACTAAACAATACGAACTGAAAAAAAGTTGTTATTAATCCGCAGTCTGTCTTGTGCCCACCTGCAGAACTGTTCAGAAAATCGTTACCATGGTAGGGATGGAATTTATGCCGTTTCAATATTCTGAGCGCACTGTTTTAGATATTCCCGTATTGGTTGCTAAGTCGCGAGAACTGATATCAAGGTTGTAATTCACTGCAGCTAGCACCGCAACTTCCCTATCTTCGTCCGTAACTGTTCTTCCGCGCCTCCTTTCCTTTGGCTGGACATTGCCTTCTTCGGGGAATTGTTTTATCACATGATAAAATGAAACTCTTGGTGAAGTTGTTCTATCAGGAAACATCTCCATGTACAGAGAATAGCCTGTTTCACATCTCTCCTAGATTCCCCGTAAATGAGAGTCATTTCCACTTTTTCTGGTTGAGAAAGTTGGTCCAATTCAACCAACAGTCAACTGAGTACGCTTCAAATATTAAACGACTTGACTGGAACTGATCGCTGATAGCTAATTGTAGGTACAAAGAACGCCAAAGAAAATCTCACTGCACCTCGCGTCTATGTCACATTATTTATCGTTGTACGTGACCTTGCGAAGCCGTGGTCACATCATTGGTTGCTTTAGGTCACGGTGCAAGGGTGCGCCACTCCTCCTGCTAAATATTTACACCAACAACCACAACAAAGCTTACAAAATGACGTAGAAACAAAATATATGTTTACGCTCTCCATATTGGCTAAAAGAGAAAGAGGTAGATTGAGTGCATTCAGTTTGTATACAGACCTCTTATCGTGATTGGTAGCCCATACCTTATCGGCTAGTGCAGGACACGTCTTTGAAAGGGTTAAAATCTAAGGGGAAAACTTGATGAACGCCCAGGTTAGTGAAATGTAGAATGTGTAATGTGAAAAGATTTTCAGAGGGTGCAAGTTAAAGTTTGAATGGTATTCATTAAATACATAGCAAGGCAGCACTTTATAACAACAAATAAACAGAACTGTATTCTCACAGTGATATCAATGCTTGTTGCTGTATAGAAGCAAACATAACTAAATAATAAATAAATAAATAAATAAAGCAGCATGTTTTCCTCTAATTCAAACTATAATAGGTTAATACACCTTTATTAACACTCTGCTGATCATAGGAATACAACAGGATTATAGACAAAAATATAACCCAATTTTATTGCCATATGTATGTATGTCATATTCGGTAAACATACACATATTTATCTCTGTTTTTAAACATGATCAGTCAATTATAACAAAAGAGGAATTTGCATTTAGTAAACGAATATCATCATCTGCGGATGTTTTACAGGGAGTGCCCAGTTTCTGACGAGAATGTAGACCGTATTCCCCACTTTCCTGAAATATTTTATCTATTAATTTACTATAAAACACTTTTATGCACTACCGTTGCAATTGCTGTACCAGTGCGACCAGCCTCCCACATACACACGTTACGTCCACGAGTATACGGCATGACTGGTTCTAAGACAATAAACATGTTTTGGTTTCAATAACACCAGAAGAAGCAAAGGCATCAACCTCTCCTCTTCCCCCCCCTTATTGCTGTGTTATCAAGCCACCATGTTCTGCGATAGGTGGACACCCCTCAAAAGAGCCCAGAAAACGATACAAAGTCCGCCGAAGATTTTCTTTGGCGCTCTGTGTACGTACTATCAGTGCTGAACTCGAAGGGGGCTGCAAGTACACTAATGACACACAAAGAAACCGTCCTACCGTGGAAAGTAAACAAAACAACGGATACAATGTCTCATTGCCTCCTCGCTTACTGTTATTATGCTGCACTGTGTTAAATGGGTCCAACCTTCATTGCGCTCTTCGTACACAGCTATTCAGAATTTTCGTTATTATTTACGTTGGTGTAAGAACAATTGCAAGGTACTTTATACAAATTATGTTTAGTTTTTTTATGAGGAGTGAGAAAACAACATAAAAAGGTAGTTTCCCATTTAAAAAAATTAATTTACCCTAACATGACCATCACAACGTCCTCCAAATAAAACACGACTAATGGCACTTACTATCAGTACTCAGGAGTTTAGCTACATCCTTGTGGTTGACGTAAGCGAACCTGAGCTAGCGCTTCATAGTTCTTCCATCTCGCTCTATTGTTTTACACCCTGTTCTAAAGATACTTGTCCATTCTTTCCCGGAACAATAAATATTACGCGAAGTAGCATCAGTAATACATTATAATGCCGCATCAAACAAAACAATTACTTTCAATAAGTAAACCCGTAAAGCATGCATACATGTAAAACAATATAATTATGACCATGCACTTGTGAAACATTATCTGGACTGCAACTGTTGACAATGCTTTTGAACTACTGGAATAACGCTATTTGCATAGTAGGCAAGAACCTCCCTAGTCCACTGCACGCTTGCCTACAGTCTCAATTTAAATGGTTCACCCTGTATAAAATTATACAAAATTCCTTCCGAATGAAGAGGACTTCCGACGCTATTCCCAGAAAATTCAAAATACACATTTTATTTGTCATGCAACTATCTTTCATATATGATACTTTAATCAAAATCGTTAGAGCCATTTTTTAGAAAATCAAAATTTTCGAAAAAATGTTGCATGTAAAGGGTAGTTTGGGGTGGGGGATTTTCTTGAGAATCTTCGTGTCGTATCTTCAGAAGGTACTGAAACTAAATATCAGATTTGGTATTTATTTAACTTTTTGTTTTTGAGTTATCCTGTTCACAGACACAGGCATACATACACGGACCTTTTTCTAAAAATCTGATGTGTTACACTCACATGACTTTCTCTACTCTTGTACAAACTATTTTTATTGCTAATTTTCTTGTAGGTGCTAGGGGAATTGGTAGGCTTTAAGCGATAGTCAAATATTTTAAGAGCTGGTTGCTATGTGGAGTATTCCATTCTCTTTGCATTACCAGGACAAAAAGAAAAAAAATTCTGAAGTGTTACACTCACATGACTTTCCCTACCTGTACAAACTATTTTACAAACGCTTATTCTCCATCTACTTCATGTTAATCTTATTGCTAATTTTCTTGTAGGTGCAAGGGGAATATGGTAGGCTTTAAGCGATAGTCAAATCTTTTAAGAACTGGTTGCTATGTGGAGTATTGAATTCTCTTTGCATGTCCAGGACATAAAAAATAAAGCATTTTTGGAAACATGTCCGTTTGTATGTCTTGTGTGTCTGTGAACAGCATAACTCAAAAACGAAAAGTCGGATAATGTGCCGTGGCCCCATCTTGTTGAAACCACATGCTTAACAGTTGATTCAGTGGCATACCATCCCGGAACTCCTGTAGAGTGGTGTCCAGCAATTCCCCATATGTGTGCTGGTTTACATTTCCATCAAAGAAATGTGGTCCAACAACCATATCACCAATTATTCCACACCAGATCATAACTTTTGGAGCACCAGGGTCATTTGATTCTCGCATCCAATTTTGGTTTTCTCTGGACCAGTATCGTGCATTTTGTGTATGAGCTTGCCCATCCATAAAGAATAGGCATTCATCACGGAACAGGACATGCTGAAGTAAGAATCGATCAACACGTAAATGTTGCATGATCCAGTTGCAATATGTTTGCTTCTTGAGTGGTTAAACACCAAACTTGGTATTTAGATTCAATATGATCCAGGGATGCGACATGTATCCAAAAAGGGCATTTTTAGAAAAACCTTGTGTGTATCTATGAACAGCACAACTAAAAAGCGAAAAGTCGAGTAAACAACAAACTTCGTATTTAGGTCCAGTATCTTCTAAAGGCGTGACACGAAGATTTTCAAGAAAATTCCCCCCACTCCAAACTACCTTTTACATGGAACATTTTTCGAAATTTTTTATTCTCTAAAAATGGCTGTAATGATTTTGATTAAAATACTATATATTAAAGATATTTACATGACAAATTAAATGTATATCTTGAATTTTCTGGAACTAGCCTGTGAAGTCCTCTTTATTCGAAAGGAATTTTGTATAATCTTGTATAACTGGTAAACGTTAACTGA
Source organism: Deroplatys truncata (assembly GCA_030765065.1). Taxonomy (NCBI): domain Eukaryota; kingdom Metazoa; phylum Arthropoda; class Insecta; order Mantodea; family Mantidae; genus Deroplatys; species Deroplatys truncata. The sequence continues at coordinate 28,762,379 of CM060986.1, forward strand.
TAGACGAAAACGTACTACAAATATACAATTTATTTCAAATACTTTTTTGTGTAACAGTCAATCTGAGATATCCGTTATTAATGCTACGATTTGTTCAATACTTGGTCATTCTTTTTAAATCCCGTCAATTTTCGTTTTCTTTATCGCGATGTCATGGAACAGTATGTAATTTTAAGGCCAGCATATAGCGTCCAGTTGTTAAACATTTGACTATCGCTGTCTCTTTGTATCCGTAACAAAATGCGTAATGTATCTATTTCTGCAAAGGTTTATTTGGATTAAAATGTAGTAGATAGAAAAATAAGCTTTAGTAAGAATAGTTTGTATACCCACTAATAAGCGATAGGGGGTAGAGAAAGTCATGTGAATGTAACACATCAGAATTTTTCTGTGTTTTTTCCTTAACCTTTTAAAACAAATGTCAGTCCCAGTCCAATGGATCCTGTGTTCAATTGAGCATCAATCCGCCCATTTCATTCACAGTGTCTGTATGTGTGAATTTTTAAAGTGTGATTACCACAATAAAATAGCTCACCTCCATGGTGTGGGAGTGGTGTGTCTGTCTCTTATTCTGAAGATCCCGGTTCATATCTTGCTTGCATAAATACCAAATAACTCTAAGCTCTATGGACACTGGGCGCATTTGTGCATAACGTTTTGGTTACATGCGAAATGCGGACAATGCTCAACTGTTTATATCAAAAGTCGGTTTTGTTATAATTGAACCCATGGGATGGAAAGGGGAATCACACATTTTAAAACAAATTGCAGTGCAACAAAACAACTTCAATCTAAACTTAAAATTAACAATAGGTATTCCAGAAACGATAGTGAGGTCTACATTTTTCAAGTAAGAAACTTTTTGTCTTTCTCTTGTGTTTCCTCAGTCAGTCATATAAAACGTAGTACGTAAGAATGAAGAGGACATCACAGATTATTTACAGAAGATTCAAAGTATCCAATGTATTCGTCAACCCAATATCTTCAACATGTGATGTTATAATCAAAATAGTTAGGGCATTTTTGAGAATCCCAAAACAAATAAATGAAGCTAATTCCGTGTAAAGGATGACATGGGTTAGGGAAATTCCACAAAAATCTTCATTTTCCATTTTTAATTCACACTGGACTTAAATGCAAAACTAGGTGGGTATTTGCCGACCTTTTGCTTTTGAGTTATGCGTTCACACACACACACACACACACACACACACACACACACACACACACACACACACACACACACACACACAGAGGTCTTTTAGATCCATAGGACTGGAGTATTTCCGGTGAAATCGTGATATTGGCATTTTTGAATACCTCATCTACCATAGATAAACGAGAGAAAAAGTACAAATTAATCCCAGAATCTTAATTCTCGAGTTCACGTAGAAAATTCGAAAAATATCCCAGTATACATGAATATCGGAAGTTCAAAATGTTCAAATAAAGCCATTGGATTTTGTAAATATACCCGAGAAATGACACCGAGATTTAGTATATTCGACAGTAAACCCGCGAAAATATTGGCATGAAAAATACACTTAACTGTGATCCCATATCTCACATTAAAAGCGATTAAATCATAATGGTCGTACTAAAACTTAAGTACTTTTCATAACAGCTGAAATCGATAAGATAAAACTATTGACACGCTATAAATCCTGATAAATTGGGAAACATGTAAGATTTTTTATGGCCCAAAACTTTTTTTTTCTACGATTACATTTCTATCAGGGAATTCGCGCGTATTGATAGTAGAGATGCCAAGGGTCATGAAGCTACCGATTAATAAAGAAAGCCAATCTTCTTTAATTGTAAGTGAATATTTAGTACTTTAATACTTGCAGGTGAGTGGGGAAAATCACACTTGAGTAAGATCTGACCCGAGCGGGGCCGACGGCCCGCCGTAAAGTACAATGCACGCTGTTTTTCCAATACCGCTGTGATGTTATTGATGCTTTACGGGGACGATATTAACTTTGACAATGTTATTTAATCCCCAAGACAGCTCTTTCGTATAATTTCAGCGAAATGTTCGATGTTTAATGACAGCAACCAAAAGTGAAACACCCTTGTTTAAGTTTGAATGGAACTACAAAATAAAAACTGTTTTAACATAAAGGTTTCCTTATTAGGCGCTTTATGTAAAAACCATATAGCTGCAGCACTTCAATAACTACCAGATACAAAAATTTCGGATCGAAGCATTTAGTGTGGATAAATGCAGTAAAATAAGTATTTTTATTTAACGGCTTAAGGAAGTGCCCAAAATTGTATTGCTTTACCTAGGATAGAGAAAATGCCGTATTCTAAACAAAAATTCGATATCCATATTTTACAGAAAATCTCGTTATGAGGTTCCATAATTTCAAAAAATCATTTTTATAAAACGATCGGTATGCTCGTCTGTCAGTTTCTCTCCGAACAGTAGGTACAACTCAAAAACGAAAAGACAGATAAATACAAAATTTCATACTTAAGTCGCAGGGCGATGATTTTCGAGAAATTCTTATTTTTATAATATCTTTGTAAGTTTTTATTTTCTTAACAAGTTCATAAGCGTTGCATTTCAGGTGCATTCGCAGCAGTTTGTGTCGCGCTCTGATATTTAGTAACATTTTAGAAAACAATTATAAAAATCTGACGTGATACATTCACATGACTTTCCCTATCCTTTGTCGTTCATTAGTGGGTATACAAACTATTCTTATTAAAGCTTAATTTTCTATCCATGTAAAATTTGTAGAAATAGCTACATTACACGTTTCGTTGTAGATACAAAGAGAACAGCGATAGTCAAATGTCTAACAACTGGACGCTATACGCTGGCCTTAAGATTCCATAATGCTTCCATGCAATCGCGAGAAACAACTGAATGTTGGCAGGACTTAATCAAGAAATGAATTCGAACCTTTAATAACGGATCTCAGAAATGGCTTATGCCACAAAAAAAACTTATTTGAAATAAACTGTGTGTTTTAAAGGGATCTACATTTTTTGTGCAGTACGCTTTCGTCTATATCAGTTAACGTTTAACAGTTATACAATATTATATAAAATTCCTACCGAATGAAGAGAATTTCATAGGCAATTCCCAGAAAAGCCAAGACATACATTTTATTTGTCTATAGATAACATATCTTGAATATGTGGTATTTTAATCGAAATCGTTAGAGCCATTTTTATAAAATACAAAATTTCGAAAAATCTTCCATGTAAAGGGTGATTTGGGGTTGGGAGGATTTTCTTTAAAATCTTCGTGTCGTATCTTTGGAAGGTACTGAACTTAAATTCAAAGTCTGGTGTTTATCGTACTTTTCATTTTTGAGTTATGCTGTTCACAGACACACGCACGGACCTCTTTTCTAAAAAGGCGTTTTCTAAATTCAGGGGGCCTTAAAACATGTACTTCCGGTAAAATCTCGGTATTGAACTTTTTGGTGAAATGCAATACCTTCTCTGCCTACCAGGTACGTGGGAGAGATAGTAAAAATAGCACATATTGAGCAGCCTCCCCGTATAAACTACTTTTAAATGTATGCAGTTTTCAAACAATTTATATATGGTTTTTAGCATGTTAACATCCTAATTTAACACTTTCAATTGTTCTCTCGTCACCAAAATAATACCAACATAACCCATATCGTTTCATTACATACATCAGTATGCAGTCTGCATTTTGCAAACTTACCTACATGAATGAGGTTTTATCGTTACGTTGTGTATAGGATGTTTTGTAAATCTAAGAGATTCCTTAAGGTTTTTTTTTTTACTTTTAATAACACCTTATGTATTGTATATCTTAAGGGCTGCGCAGGCAAACTTGACATTTCCGGGTGCATACCGACGGTCCTGAGATGTTTTAAAAGGCTCACTCCATGGTAGTAAATTTAGTTATGTCCTTCAGTCGAGTTGCAGATATCTGAAAATATGTTTAACCAGTTTAAAGCTTAATAAGGTACATTAACATGTCAATATCCTGTGTGGAATTGATCCTCGTTCTCACACGCATAAGAGAGAGCACCAGCCATTACACCACACAGCAACTGTTTGGAACTGTTTCGGTCACTATCCTATGTTTCATTATTATTGTATTCCACTTCTAATGACAATAACAATTAAAAACATCTGATGTGTTACACTCACATGACTTTCTCTACTCTTGTACAATCTAATTTTACAAACGCTTATTCTCCATATGATTCATGTTAATCGAGATATCGAGATGTCAATCTTATTGGTAATTTTCTTGTAGATGCAAAGGAAATATGGTAGCTTTTAAGCGATAGTTAAATATTTTATCGCTGGTTGCTATGTGGCACATTCCATTCTCTTTGTATGTCCAGGACATAAAAAAATGAATAACGAATTTGAGAAAAAGTATAAGTATTGGAAAATTTAAGGAAATAACAAGCAATATCTCGAAAACGGTTCACTCAACAAAAGAAATGTGTATGATATAAGTTGTGTATTTTAACGCGATCTACATTTTTTGTGTAGTAAAATTTTGTCTATCTCTTATGGTTTACCAGTTATGCAAAAGTCGTTCACAATGAAGAATACTTTTGGAGACATTCCCAGAAATTTCGAGATATACATTTCATTTCTCATGACATTATCTTAAACATATGATATTTTAATCAAAATCGTTAGAGCCATTTTTGAGAAAATTAAAATTTTTGAAAAATGTTCCATGTAAAGGGTAGTCTGGGGTGGGGGGATTTTCTTGAAAATCTTCGTGTCGCATCTCTGGAAGATACTGAACGTAAATACCAGGTTTGGTGTTTATCCGACTGTTAGTTTTTGAGTTATGCTGTTCACAGACACACACACAGACACACACACACACACACACACACACACACACACGGACATGTTTCCAAAAATGCTTTTTTTTGGATTCAGGAGGTCTCAAAACATGTATTTCCGGTGAAATCTCGGTATCGAATTTTTGGGTGGAATGCAATACTTCCCCTACTTACTATACGTAGTAGAGAAAGTAAAAAGTAAAGAACAGCCAATTTATTTCCTTCCCCTGTTTGCAGTAAATTATACACTACTCATGGGCATATATCACTTAGGACATAAATCTCTAGCGTTGTTTACTTGTGGCCAACGCAACTTCTACTCCTCTTGTGTATAGCGAGTATAGGCGCGTAAATGTTGTTCTGTTTTCATTGTGCAAATGTACATTCATACTATCGCCTTTCCCCTCACTCTTCATGGATGGCAAGCCTTGACGACGTTACGCATTATCAACAAAACTGTGGCGCCCTCCTCCAAATGCACTCCTATCGTCACCGACTACTATAGGCTAATATATATATATATATATATATATATATATATATATACCGTTTACGCTTTTCTATTACTGTATACTTCAATGAAAAGATCCTATAACAGCTCAACAATTCATTTGAGAAAAAATGTTTTAATAAAAGTTGCTTAGTTTATTGAGGGAAACCAGAATATAAAAATAAGTATCATGTTTCCATTTAAAATTCTGAGGTTAGCCCCTGTGCTCCACAAGGGGCCCCGTGCAAATATTTTTCGTATCATAATTTGGAAGACCCCTTGCTCCAATAAGATTTGGAATTCTTGGGGTTTGGTTTTATGTGGACCACCTTATATAAAATTGCAGTATTTCTTTTAGCTAGCAATTCCAAAGCCTTCAGCCTCGATTCGGAAATGTTTAGCTACAACCTCAATTCGGAGGCCCTTAATTTTATGAGGTGTTTTTAAAGCATTTTGCCGCTGCAGCGTTGCAGTCGCGATCACTTCTTCCATTCATTAGGAAGCCAGGCGTAGATGTGATATCATCACTTTGTATTTTCCTGTTGTTAGAGCGTTTCGAAATATCCAAAACAATCGAACGACCCGCCAACTGTGAAGTTCAGCTCGGTGATTCGTTTTTTGAATGCGAGAAATGTTATGCCAGCAAACATTCATCGCGAATTGTGTGAGGTTTATGGGGAAACAATGAGTGACACTGCCGCTACACACAGCCAAACAAACTGAAGATTTGATAGCATCATTGGATTGGGAACAATTCTACCATCCTTCCTAAAATCTGGATTTGGCACCAAGAAATTTTCATATGTTTCTTCATCTGAAGAAATTCCTTGGTGGAAAGCATTTCAATTACGATGTGGAACAAGAAGTGCAGACTTTTTTCATCACAGGCGGCACCATTCTTTGACGAAAGTCGTCCTCCGTGATCTAGGGGTACCATGCTAGCCTCTAGTTCCCGAAGTCGCAGGTTCAAATCCGGAGGAATAGGATGGAGGTTTTCGGGCGTAAAAATCCTTAGCATGGCTTCCTTCGGAAGGAAAGTAAAGCCGGTGGTCCCGTGTCGTAGATTTATGGTACGTTAAAGAACCTCAAGTCTGATCGTGAGACATCTGAGCAAACTTTACAGTCTTTCACGTCCAATATAGAAAGGGACGCTAAGAACCATAGTAGTTAAAGAGCGTCCATAAATAAAACTCAATTCAATTCATTCTTTGACGAAGGCATGCAAAAACTGGTTTCCCGTTACGATAAGTGCCTGAATAACGGCGGAGACTATGTGAAGAAGTAGTGTAAGGTAATGAATGATAATTAAGTATTTGGAAATTAAAGTTCTGTCATTTTTTTAAAAACATTATCGGTACTTTAAAACACGCCTCATATTAATTTCAACCAAATCTGAAAAGTATCGACAAATTTTCCTCAAACTCATTTGAAATCATAGATGTAGTGGTTCGCTTAAAAGTTGAAAATGTGTAGGCGACTCTAAATCTAAACTATCCTTAATATTTTACCGATTCCAACTATATTTGAAATGTATCGAAAAACGTTCTTCAAACTCCTTGCCTATATAAAACCCCAACTCCGTAGGCACTTGCAGGTATTGGCTACTTATTTCATGCACATAGACGAAACTAGTAAGAGTTCCACAGTAGCGTCCACAACTAAACAAGATCTGTGTGTGCATTCATATAGCTTTCCCTACCCACTCTTCTACAAACTATTCATATAAAATCTTATTCTTTTTTCTACTTCTTATTAAACGAAATAAACTTTCACTACGCATTTTCTACATTTCTTGTAGGTAGAAGAAGGATACAGTAGGTTAAAGCGATAGTCAATTTTTTACTTTCTCTACTACGTATAGTAAGTAGGGGAAGTATTGTATTCCACCCAAAAATTCGATACCGAGATTTCGCCGGAAATACATGTTTTGAGACCCCTGAATCCAAAAAAGCATTTTTGGAAACATGTCCGTGTGTGTGTCTGTCCATCTGTGTGTCTGTCCGTCTGTGTGTCTGTGAACAGCATAACTCAGAAAGGAACAGTCGGATAAACACCAAACTTGGTATTTAGGTTCAATATCTTCCAGAGATGCGACACGAAGGTTTTCAAGAAAATCCCCCCACCCCAGATTACCCTTTACATGGAACATTTTTCGAAAATTTTAATTTGTCCAAAAATGGCTCTAACGATTTTGATTAAAATATCATATGTTTAAGATATTGTCATGAGAAATGAAATGTATATCTCGAATTTTCTGGGAATGTCTCCAAAAGTATTCCTCATTGTGAACGACTTTTGCATAACTGGGAAACCATAAGAGATAAGACAAAATTTTACTACACAAAAAATCTAGATCGCGTTAAAATACACAATTTATGTCATATACATTTCTTTTGTTGAGTGAACCGTTTTCGAGATATTGCTTGTTATTCCCTTAAATTTTCCAATACTTATACTTTTTCTCAAATTTGTTATTCATTTTTTACTTTCTCTACTACGTATAGTAAGTAGGGGAAGTATTGCATTCCACCCAAAAATTCGATACCGAGATTTCACCGGAAATACATGTTTTGAGACCTCCTGAATCCAAAAAAAGCATTTTGGAAACATGTCCGTGTGTGTGTCTGTCTGTCTGTCTGTGTGTCTGTGAACAGCATAACTCAAAAACGAACAGTCGGATAAGCACCAAACTTGGTATTTAGGTTCAGTGTCTTCCAGAGATGCGACAAGAAGGTTTTCAAGAAAATCCCCCACTCCAGACTACCCTTTACATGGAAGATTTTTCGAAAATTTTAATTTTCTCAAAAATGGCTCTAACGATTTTGATTAAAATATCATATGTTTAAGATAATGTCATGAGAAATGAAATGTATATCTCGAAATTTCTGGGAATGTCTCCAAACGTATTCTTCATTGTGAACGACTTTTGCATAACTGGTAAACCATAAGAGATAGACAAAATTTTACTACACAAAAAATGTAGATCGCGTTAAAATACACAACTTATGTCATATACATTTCTTTTGTTGAGTGAACCGTTTTCGAGATATTGCTTGTTATTTCCTTAAATTTTCCAATACTTATACTTTTTCTCAAATTCGTTATTCATTTTTTTTGTCCTGGACATGCAAAGAGAATGGAATGCGCCACATAGCAACCAGCGTTAAAATATTTGACTATCGCTTAAAAGCTACCATATTTCCCTTGCATCTACAAGAAAATTACCAATAAGATTGACATCTCGATATCTCGATTAGCATGAAGCATATGGAGAATAGGCGTTTGTAAAAATAGTGTGTACAAGAGTAGAGAAAGTCATGTGAGTGTAACACATCAGATTTTTTTGTCCTGGACATGCAAAGAGAATGGAATGCGCCACATAGCAACCAGCGTTAAAATATTTGACTATCGCTTAAAACTTAACATATTCCCCTTGCATCTACAAGAAAATTAGCAATAAGACTAACATCTCGATTAACATGAAGCATATGGAGAATAAGCGTTTGTAAAAATAGTTTGTACAAGAGTAGAGAAAGTCATGTGAGCGTAACACATCAGATTTTTTTTTAAAAAGGCGTGTCGCTATGTGATGGATTTAAAATTCCATGCTCCCTACTGGCCACGAGAAAAAACAAATAGCCTTACCACTTTAAAGAAATATGCGCATTTGAAAATTGAAACCAACTACAAAGAATATCTCGGAAATGGTTAACTCCACAAGAAATGTTATTTGACGTGGATTGTATGCTTTAACCAGATACACACTTTTTATGTAGTAAGATTTTGTCTATCTGTTACGGTTTACCAGCTACACAAGGCATTCGTGATGCAAAGGACTTCCAAGGCGTACCCAGAAAATTCAAGATGTTATACTTTATTTGTCATGCAAATATCTTAATTATATGGTGTTTTAATCAAAATCGTTAGAGCCATTTTTGAGAAAATCAAAAGTAACGAAACATTTTCGAAGTAAATGGTAGTTTGGGGTGAGGAATTTACTTGGAAATCTTTGCGTTACATCCTCAGAAGACGCTGAACTTAAATACAAATTTTGGGTTTTAACCGAATTTTCGTTTTGGGGTTATACCTACTTTTACACACACACACACACACACACACACACACACACACACACACACACACACACACGCGCGCGCGCGGACCTTTTATTAAACATGACTGCTTTTTTTTATTAGGGAGTCTCGAAACGTGCATTTCCGATGAAATCTCGGTATCAGTTACTTCTTCTTTGCATAGGTAAGTAATAGAAAAAGGAAACTAATTCTCCATTTTGACTAAAATGTTGATAGGGATATTGGAATGATGAACGAAATATAGGTTATATCTCGAATCATTTGCAAATAGTCTATTAATTCTTTTTCACTCTCAGTGAATGTTATATCCCTAATTATTGAGAACCTTGAGAGACATACAAAACTCACAGTACAGGAAACATTTAGCTCTCGTTAAGATACACAATTGAAACACTGGGAAGGATAACGGACGGTGTTACGATCTACTAACTTTGCAGGAGGAACAAAAGCGCCATATGTACGTTCATTTGTGCATTTGCTAGCGGTTGCGTAACACAGACCGTTACTTCACAAGTTGTTTCCTGTGCAGTTATCCTACACGTAGTAATATGTATTAGGTATAGATATTTATTAATACAAATCAAATTAGGGACAAAGCTAGGTTTGCAATATTATTTGATTCTGTAGAAATGCGTCAAGTTCCACAGATTCGGACTCACTGTATAAAATTAGTACAATAGCAATATACCAAATGGAAATGAGTGATTAAAATAAACGAGTAAATGAATGAGCAGTTACATAATCATATTAATTAATCCCGTGATAACTGACGTAATTCGCATCATAACGATTCCATTTATTTTTGGAGGTGCATACACTTTGGAATCTCGAAGGCTGAGAGACATTTTGCACAAAGAAGGAGTTTATATCTTGTGGTCTCTGTATACAAGAAATGACTAGAATAAAAAAAGAGAATGCGTTGCATTCACATGACTTTCTCTATTCGCTCTTCTACAAACTACTCTTATAACAGATTATTCCTCGATCTACTTCTCGTAATTGAGGTTAACGTTCATTACATATTTCGTTGTAGGTATAAGAAGAATACAGTAGGCTAAAGCGATATTCAGATTATCAAAACTCTGATGAGTTACGTTCACAAGACTTTCTCTACCCTGTATCACTCATTTAGTGGGTAATCATACTGTTCTTATGAAAGTTTATTATTCTATCTACTTCATTTTGGACGAGATAAATATCTCGCTACATTACACATTTCGTTATGGATACAAAGGGAACAGAGACAGTCAAATGTTTAACAACTGGCCGCTATATGTTGGCCCTAAAATTTCATATGTTTCCATGCTATCGCAAGAAACAACTGAATGCTGGACTTTAAACGAATGACAAAGTATTGAACAATTCGAACCGTATATAACGAAAAACTGATAAAGAGACCTCTGAGCAAAATTACCGGTCTTTCAAGCCCAATATAGAATGGGACGCTAAAGACCACAGCAGTTAAAGAGCATCCAGAAATAAAAAAACTCAACGTATATAACGAATGTCTCGAAAATGGTTTATGCCACGAAAGAGTTATTTGAAATAAATTGTGTGTTTTAAAAAAGAGATTACAATTTTACTTTCTTACTACGTATAGCAAGTAGGGGTATTATTGTATTCCACCCAAAAATTCGTTACCGAGATTTCAGGAAATATATGTTTTGAGGTCCCCTGAATCCAAAAAAAGCATTTTTGGAAACATGTCCGTGTGTCTGTGAACATCATAACTCAGAAACGAACAGTGGGATAAACACCAAACTTGGTATTTAGGTTCAGTATCTTCCAGAGATGCGACACGAAGGTTTTCAAGAAAATCCCCCCACCCCAGATTACCCTTTACATGGAACATTTTTCGAAAATTTTAAGTTTCTCAAAAATGGGGAACGATTTTGATTAAAATATCATATGTTTAAGATATTTTCATGGCAAATGAAATGTATATCTCGAATTTCCTGGGAATGTCTACAAAAGTATTCTTCATTGTGAACGACTTTTGCATAACTGGTAAACCATAAGAGATAGACAAAATTTTACTACACAAAAAACGTAGATCGCGTTAAAATAGACAATTTGTCATATACTTTTTTTTTGTTGGGTGAACCATTTTCGGGTTATTGCTTGTTATTCCCTTAAATTTTCCAATGCTTATACTTTTTCTCAAATTCGTTATTCATTTTTTTTGTCCTGGTGATGCAAAGAGAATGGAATACTCCACATAGCAACCACCTCTTAAAATATTTGACTATAGCTTAAAGCCTACCAATGCCCCTTGCATCTACAAGAAAATTAGCAATAAAATTAGCATGTCGATTAACATGAAGCACATGGAGAATAAGCGTTTGTAAAAATAGTTTGTACAAGAGTAAAGAAAGTCATGTGAGTGTAACACATCATAATTTTAGAATTATATTTATTACTTTCTCTTACTTACTACGTAGAGAAAGTAGAGGAAGTATTTGCATTCCACTAAAAAATTCGACATCGAGATTTCACCGTGAATGCATGTTTTGAGCCCCCTGAATCCAAAAAAGCAATTTTAGCAAAAGGCCCGTGTGTGTGTCTATGAATAGCAAAACTCAAAAACGAAAAGTCGGGCAAATACCAAACTTGGTATTTAGGTTAAGTATCTTTTAAAGATGCGACATGAAGATTTTCAAGAAAATCCCCCCCACCCCAGGCTATCCTTTACATGGAACATTTTTTGAAGATTTTAATTTTCTCAAAAATGCCTCTAACGATTTTGATCAAAATATGTATCAAATATTTAAGATATTTTCATGACAAATAAAATGTATATCTTGAATTTTCTGGGAATGTACCCAAAAGTCCTCTTCTTTCTGAATGGTTTTTGCATAACTAATAAACCGTAAGAGATACACAGAATTGTTCTACACAAAGATGTAGAGCTCGTTAAGACACACAATTTATGTCATATACATTCTTCTTCTTTTGACTGAACCATTTCCGAGGTATCCTTGTTACTTCTTTCAATTTTGCAATACTTTTCTCAAATGGAAATTCGCCATTTGTTTTATTTTATTATTATTTTTACTTTCTCTACTACGTATAGTAAGTAGGGGAAGTATTGCATTCCACCCAAAAATTCGATACCGAGATTTCACCGGAAATACATGTTTTGAGACCCCCTGAATCAAAAAAAGCATTTTTGGAAACATGTCCGTGTGTGTGTCTGTGTGTGTGTGTGTGTGTCTGTGAACAGCATAACTCAAAAACGAACAGTCGGATAAGCACCAAACTTGGTATTTAGGTTCAGTATCTTCCAGAGATGCGACACGAAGGTTTTCAAGAAAATCCCCCCACCCCAGACTACCCTTTACATGGAAGATTTTTCGAAAATTTTAATTTTCTCAAAAATGGCTCTAACGATTTTGATGAAAATATCATATGTTTAAGACAATGCCATGAGAAATGAAATGTATATCTCGAATTTTCTGGGAATGTCTCCAAAAGTATTCTTCATTGTGAACGACTTTTGCATAACTGGTAAACCATAAGAGATAGACAAAATTTTACTGCACAAAAAATGTAGATCGCGTTAAAATACACAACTTATGTCATATACATTTCTTTTGTTGAGTGAACCGTTTTCGAGATATTGCTTGTTATTTCCTTAAATTTTCCAATACTTGTACTTTTTCTCAAATTCGTTATTCATTTTTTTTATGTCCTGGACATGCAAAGAGAATGGAATGCGCCACATAGCAACCAGCGTTAAAATATTTGACTATCGCTTAAAAGCTGCCATATTCCCCTTGCATCTACATGAATATTACCAATAAGATTGACATCTCAATATCTCGATTAATACGAAGCATATGGTGAATAAGCGTTTGTAATAATAGTTTGTACAAGAGTAGGGAAAGTCATGTGAGTGTAACACATCAGATTTTTTTTAATGTCCTGCACATACAAAGCCGGAAAGCTCCACATAGCAACCAGCTTTAAAATATTTGACTATCGCTTAAAGCCTACCATATTCCCCTTGCATCTACAAGAAAATTAGCAATAAGATAGTTTCTGCAAATGTTTAGCTTGATTAACATGAAGTAGATGGAGAATAAGCGTTTGTAAAAATAGTTTTACAAGAGCAGAGAAAGTCGTGTGAGTGTAACACATAAGATTTTCTTTATAAATCTTGAATCCTCCCAGGGTGGTTCAAGACTTTGGGCAAGAAATCTGCAATGGTGTTAAATTCTTGGTGCGTTATAGATGACTAAAAAGTATAAATATTTTGGAAACCATTCAACCAGTTTTGATCTTTCTTTCATCGTTGAATTTTTCCGATGGTCATAGACTGGGATTGGAAGTTAAGAGGAAACTTTCATATTTTTCACTTCATATGAACTACAACTTAATGACATGTTAATATCAGCGCATACTTTTGGTCTCTTATTACAACTCTGTCTGATCTATAAGGCATTTGAGGTCTAAGAGTAAAAGGGAAGTCTTAAAATCTAAAATTGGGAGGAGCGCATCACCGAATTTGTCTTTGATTTCGTTGAACTTTGATAGCGAGGATATTTTTTGGCATGATTTGCGCCAAACTTTACGTAGGTACTTGGATTTTATAACCGGCTGCCTTATGATGCAGTAATTTGTATCACAAATTACTTAAATGTAAAGAATGATTGTAATATGAATATGCATTTTTATGTGACATTGATTTGAGATGTTTGTTGATTGTAATTATTGTTGAGAAGTAAGTTTATACGGCCTTACTGAAACTGATAATAATAGCGTGCAATAATGCAGCGAGGGGGTGAGCTGTTTATCATTATTAGAGACGAGGAAGTTACGTAATGTTGGCGCGTTTTTCTTAGAATTTGCTGGAACATTTTTCCTAAAGCATATGTATTCATAATTTTCATTGGATATAAAAATAGACGCTAATGTTGGCGCGTTTTATTAGCCAATAGCAACTCAGTTATAATCTTTAGGCATATCGGATTGTAGGAGTATAAAAAGGGCTAGGTTAGAGATTATATTCCGCCCAGGTTTCGATTGCTGGATTGCTGGATAGACCCCTTCAGTTCACCGAAAATATTTGTATGCTACACGTCGCCTTCAGTCCGTCAGTTCACCGAAAATACTTGTAAAGTACACGTCGGCTATCGATTCACAAGTTACGCGTAGCAGAGTTATGAAAAATCTAAAGTGTTGTAAAGTTAATTATACAAAAAGTTGAAGTACGCGAATTAGGAATGATCAGTAATGAAGTTATTATAACAGTTTCAGTTTGGTGAGTGTCAAGATCAATGTGTAAATTTGATAGTGAATGTGTTCGACAATAAGAAGTGTAAAACAAATTCCCTCATCAGTGTTATCTTTGGATAAAAGATTCCTTTCCGTTTACACAACCTGTATAAAGAGAAGTGCTCGACTAAAAAGATCATAGCTAGCCGGAGGACAGAGAACCAAAATTAAATAAAATAACAGTAGCATTCTTTAAAACAAACATTAATACTGCCGTAAATTGCTAACACCAGATGGAGCTAACAAACCTAACAAAGAATCACGTCACAAAATGCCTTCACCACGTGGAGTAAACACAAATACACAAACATTATAAGTAATACCGGCGCAAATTGGCTACCACAACGTGGGGCTCAACAAATAAATATAACTTAACAAGTTTACCGCCGCACTTACAACTTTTAATTGCTTTACCTACTCTTATTTCCAACCCCTTGCACACAAATCAATACTATTTCACCTATCTGGACAAAACGTATACATATATAATAGACGGACAGATAAAAATTATAAGCTATCTTACACGCTGAAAGAACTACCCTTACTCATATGCTCAACCCCCAGAAATCTCCATTGCTTAACCTAACTGATCTAAGCAGTGCGTACTTACGCTATACGAACCAGCAACATTAATTATGTGACTTTTCAGCTTTTAAAAACAACCCCTTTTCGTTACTACCTTCTCTACATTCTTGCCTACAGTAAGTAGAGGAAGCAGTTTTTCTACCCAAAAGTTCAATGTCGATATTTCACCGAAAATACATGTCTTGAGACTCCTGAATCCAAAAGAAGCAGTTTTAGAAAAAGCCACCTTTTTTCTTTCTGTCTCTCATCTTCTCAAAAATGGTTCGAATGATTTTGATTAAAATGCCATATATTTAAGATATTAACGCGACAAATGAAATGTATATCTTGAATTTTCTGGAAATAGCTTGTGAAGCCCTCTTCATCAGGAAGGATTTCCCTCCCCCATCCTTTATATGCCGCCTTTAACACCCAAAGGTCATATCGGGAGCTTTGCCCCCTTTTTTTTTAAGTTCCATTTATACCCCGCTTATAACAGCAATGGTCTTATTGGCGACCTTTCCTTTGGAACATATTGCCTATAGGCAATGGCATTAACTCCCATTCATTTGTCGTTGGATTTCTGGTAAACTTATTCATTAGATCACACATACATTCACACTCACACTTCCAAACTCTGAGGAGGATAGAGAATAAGCTTGGCTAGAGAAAATTCCCACCCTACGTCCGAGAATGGAACCCAGGACCCCTCCCACAGCAGACAGGTGCTCTACCGACTGAACTACGGGACCAGCCGGCTTAGCCTTTGAAACAATTGCTCATCGGCAACGATGTTCGCTCGTTTACTATGCTATTAATCTTTGGGTTTGTTTACGTTGTTCTCTTTTATGAGGATTAAATTCATCCTCTCACTCATACTACTAAGACTCCAGGGAGGACGGGGAATAATCCTGCTAAAGAAAAATTCTCACCCTCCAACCGGGAATCGGACCCGGGACTCTGGGTTTGGAAGCTAGCATGCTAACCACCAAACCACTGAGTCAGTCTGCATAATTTTGTATGACGGACAACCATAATAAATAGACAAGGATAAAACACAGCTTATTTAAAATAACTTTGTCCGTGACATCAGTCGTTTCTGAGATACCCGTTATAGTTGGCTTGAATTTTTCAACCAATCATTTTCTTAAAGTGATGTCGCTATTCAGTTGTTTCTGACAGTCTCATGGAAAGAATATAGAGTTTTAAGGACAGCATATACCGACCAGCTTGCTTTTTAAACACCTGAGTGTTGACTCGGTTTCCTCTGTTCCCCTTGTGCCTACAAAGAAATACGTAATGAACATATTTCTGCAAAGGTTTATTTCGAGTAACATGAAGTAGGTAGATAGAAAAGTATTGTAAGACTAGTCCGTAGAGGCTACATAAAAATAAACGATAGTGGGTAGAGAAAGCCATGTAAATTTAATACATCAGAGATATTATATTTTAAACTCTAGGATACTTTGCAATTTAAACCACTGCTACCGTTATTTACAACCCCTTACACATTAACTTACGCCGTGTGAACCATGTGGACAAAACTTGTCACTACTATGCTTTAGCACATGACAAACATTGTGTTACCTTAACAATCCCAGAAAAATACCATACTCATATTTTCAGTACTTTGCACACAAATCTGAACCATATTTTGTCAGATTTGGACGAAACTTTTAATGCTCGGGCTTTAGGATGCGGTAAAACTAGCTTTAAAAGTTATCCCCCTTCACAAATATTTTAAAACCCTTACATACAAATCTAAAGGGTTTACCGATCTAGAAACACCTCGAAAACGTGTATACTTTAAGCCCAAAACGAATTAATAGGAAGTAGGCCGTCAGTGCATTTTTAGTGCCCGAGGCCCAATGTTTTGTTTTGGTTACATTTACTAGCACATTACTAAAGCATAAATGACAATGAGCATAATAAATCAATAAATCACTTGAAAATACACTTTTTTATAATTTAATTTTAAATAAATTTCGGTATCCCTATCTGTGTTTTCTATATGTATAAGTTGAAATATACTTAAAATCCACCTGTGTAACGCTGAACAAGACAGCAAGGAGGAGTTTGAAAATACATATATTGAATACATTTCAAAAGTTATTTAAATTGGTACAGAATTAAGGGTAATTTATACTTAAGGTCTCAAAATTGTTTCAAATTTTAGGCAAGCTGTGACATTAACTGCTTGAAATATTACACTTGAGGGATATTTGTGGCGCACTTCAAAATTGTTGAAATTGATTACAGTTTGTATAGGCAGCCTCTTAAAAATTTACGATTTTTAGGTGATAGTGCGTGATCTTAGTTCTATATTTACTTTTTTTAAAAATTAAAGATAGTTTATATTATGAATCTCTTAAAATTTACAAAATATTCACAATATAAATACTACAGCATTATTTCTGCCACAAAACTAGCACGCCTGAAATTTAATGTTTGTAATACGTATGAACGGTCCTCATTTTTGTATGTTAATGCAATATTTCTAGAATTGGACATAGCAATCGTAATATCCGCCAATATCGGAGTTATATGTTTTGAATATTCAACAATAATTTGTCAAATATATTCCTAAACTTCGCCTAAACCACCTCAAGCAGGTAACTGAGAGCTATGTAGGATTTTTCGTACTGCTTGAAGTTGACTTCTAAAGATACATCACAGCATAAAGGTTAGCGAAGTATTGCGTAGGTACTATGAAACGATAAACTCCGTTTCCTGGCGGAAATAGAGGCAGGAACTATTACTAAATGTGACAGATAAGGCAAAAGTTCGTCACAGCTGAAGTCAAATTGTTAACTGCTGGTTTTTTTTCGCTATAAATGCCTTTTTTTTGTGCATTAAACAATCACGAAGTGATAATGGTACTTAACAAATTTAAATCTAACCTGTAGGTATTATAAATTCAAACATTTCCGTAAAAATTTGCTCTTTCCATATAGAACATAACCTTGGTAGACATATTTAAAATGATACTGTGTGTTTATGTTTTTCTTTATAAGTTTGAGATGAAACGCTTGTTTGTAACATAAAAATAATTAATTTTTCCTTCATAAAGAGGGTGCCCAAAGGATTTGCAGCTGGAAGACAAGAGTATACGTCTTACACTAAGTACATAGCTATTATTTGCAATGAAAAACGTTTTCCTACCTTATGTTTAAATGTTTAGTTGTTAAGAAAGATAACTATAATAAATGTAGGAGATGAATATCATGAAAACTCACTTACACGCTTTAAACGTCACGCCGTCACGCCTCGCGCAATCCGTGCAGTGCTAGTGACGCTTGCCGCATGTTGGCAGTATACGGAACTTCAATCAACTACAAATCCAACAAGGATGACGTTACTTTGCCACGATGGCTGAAGCCGGTGTAAATAATTCGATAGCAAGTGTCGAAACAAGGACTTTAACGCAAAATGAGGTTAGTAGACTGATATGTAATAATAAAATGTTGCACTTGTATTGTCGAATATATGCAGACAATCAGCCTTATGCACGTAGTAGTTTAAAAGCAATAAAACCAAATTTGGCGATTAGGTCTACTGGCAGAAAAGTTGTCATTCTTTTTTAAATTAAGGATTAATTAACATGCTAGTACGCCATAGCTCCACCACTGTTAATACACAAGGCCTTAACGTAAATTATACAGCGACATAATCGTTAGGGAATGACAAACTGGAGGTTGATATTTCTATAAAGAATAACCTGTACGAGAAAGTTTGCCACATTGGTTATGCTTGTGTTACAGAGCCCAGGACGCACTGTGGTGTCAGGAATTGAATTTCAGGCATCCCAGGTAATAGAACGGTTGGAAGAAGCAATAGAGAAAATAGAAGATGGAGGAGGAGGAGGAGGAGGAGGAGGAGGAGGGGGTCCTTCTGCTGGTCAGTCATGGAAAAGCTCTCATGCCTGTCTTCCTATTCCAAGCAAATCAACAACAGAAATTGTTTCAGCCGTTGAGGTATTGATATAGGTCTTTCTTTGCTTTGATAGTTCCATTCTTTTCTAGCTGTAACTTAATCATGGATACTCAATTCTTATCACCTATAGTATCCTGATTAAAAAATGGGTTATCACTCTTAACTTTGAGCACAGAGGTCTGACACAAGCTAAATTATCAGGTTTCTCTTGAATATGTTGCTGCCAGTCCATTGTCGCATGGCACTGTCATATGAATCCGTTTTTGCAGTAGTGGCGGACTGGCCCACCATTTCTCCTGTAGAAAATGCTAATGGGAAAAACAATATGAATATGTAATGCTTACGTTTCATTATAAAAGGATTTGGAAATTATCCCCCTCTACGAGTATACAATTCTGGTACCTGAAGAACACATCAAAACACTCAACAAATTTCTATATTCAAAATATGGGAAAAAACATACAGGATTCTGTCTTCTAATTTGTTGAGTGTACAGGGATTTGTTGCATTAACCTTATGTGTAAGCAGTCAATTATTCTGTCATAAAAAACACATTGTAATGCGGGGCTGCAATTTTCTTGGACTTCTTTTCAGGACAGCCCTTATCTCATCTAATTTTTCGTTGGTCAGAACTGTTGACAGTGTTTCCTTTTTGTCCAAAATGGACCCAGTCTGCTTACATTTTTCTAACCTATAAATTATGGAATTTTTAGCGATAGTGACATCAGGAAATGCCTGAATAAATTCAAGCTTACAGTCCACATGTGACTCCATTTGAGCAAAACTTAAGAATGAACACATTAAATTCTGTAGTATACACTATAATAACAGCATACAGTAAGTGCAATTGGTAGACAGTTTGGGTAAGTTGCTTTTAGGTGGTCTTCAACAGCGATGGAAGTGATGTCTTATATGTCTTACAGACATCACTCTAAGTCATTCTCTAGCTCTAACGCAATGCTGGCAACATATGAATAACTAATGCCAGTAAGATACTCTGCCTCAAAGCGTAGCCGAGGGATGTTTTTTAGAGGAGAGGAGTGTAGCAGTTGCGGCCAAATGCTGCAACTGCAAAGCGATGACAGGGCATAGCCGAGGGATCTGTGCATTAAAACTCGGAATGATTCACTTTTGTAGAAATTCCTTATTTTGCAGATTTCACTTCTTATTTAGGTTGGCACTTCCCATTCAGCGTCTGTTTTAGCTGGAAGATGGCTACGTTTGTTGTGTTTATATCACAATTTTCCTATAAAAGTGAAACACTTCAAACGGGCGGACAGGTGGACACCAGGTATTGACAAGATCACATTCAAAATTAGTCAAAGATCACATCTACTTATAAACTCACTCTTAAGGTAATTTACTCCATTCCTTCTTGCTTTTTTCAGTTTTCAATGAAGACCACCTAAAAGCAAAATAGCCGACAGTTTTACATAATGGTATTCCCAGCATATACCATGCTAAAAATGTTAGGCTGAACTGTAGATTCTGTTATCCTCCATAGTTGTGTGGTCTAGGCTGCCACAGAGAGGTCATTCAACCCACTTGCTATGAGTCAGACTCTGTGACCACCAGTTTACTTCATTCAAGATAAACCACTAACAGTAATGTACAAGAAACAAAATGCGAGCACTTTCTAACGTGTTCTGATATTAGTACCTCCATATATGTTAGTCTAAAGTTATCATTCTGCATAACTTGCAGGACATGATACTACATGAGGATGTTGGCAATACAGGAGATTCACCGGAAGAGGAAGAAGAGATAGGTCCAATGGTTACACCTCTGCCTGTGTTGGACGACATAGCTAGAATGGCTATTGTAACACATAGCCTTGCAGCGTTTGCAACTGGTTTAGAGCGCTCTCATTTGCAGCGTCTTAGCACCCGTGTAGCTTCTGACACTGCACGGTGGCTTGGACATTTATTTAGGTAACCATACTTTCATGTATTGCTGTTGATGTTCTCCAAACAATAGTAAATGCATTCTTGAATTAGAATTATTTAAAAACTTTTGATGATTGCTAACATAACTAATGGCATGTGGAAAGCTTCAGACTTAATTGTAGTGGCAGTTGAAAGATTGCAATAAGACTGAAAACCTATTTTATGAGGAAAAATATGGTATATTGTGTAGTTTTACTCAAAAACAAGATTTTTTTTACTTAACATTTCAAATATTATTTTGATGCTGTTGCAGTAATTAGACAATTTACAGATATTGTGTTCTCTCTTAGCAAAATTCAAATAGTTTGATTTGTTTCTTTCTTTTACCTAATGGAAAACATGATTGAAAAGCGAGTAAAAATCTGATGTGACACGTTCACAAGACTTTCTCTACCCTCTTATCGTTTATTAGGGGGTATACAGACTAGCCATACTAAAGTTTATTTTTATATATACTTTGTTTTAATCCAAATAAACATTACATATTTTGTTATAGATGCAAAGGGAATAGTGATAGTCAAATGTTTAAGAACTGGATGCTATACACTGACCTTAAAATTCCATACTGTTTTGATGGAATCACAAGAAACAATTGAATGTTGACAGGACTTGAAAAGAATGGCTAATTATTGAACAATTCAAACCATTAATAATAAATATCTTGGAAATGGCTGATGACACAAGAAATTTATTTGAAATAAATTGTGTGTTTTAAAGAGATCTACATTTCTTGTGCAGTACGTTTTTGTCTATCGCTTAACATTTACCAGCTATACAAGATTATATAAAATTCCTTCCAAATGAAGAGGACTTCAAAGCCTAATCCCAGAAAATTCAAGATATACATTTTGTTTGTCATGTAAAGAGCTTTAATATATTTTTACGGAAAATCAAGAATTTCAAAAACTGTTCCATGTAAAAGGTAGTTTTGGGTGGGGGAATTTTCTTTAAAATCTGCTTGTTGCATCTTTGGAAGGTACTGAACTTAAATGCCAAGTGGTGTTGATCCGGCGTGAATTCCTTTAAAACAGAGTTAATTTCAAATAACTTTTTGTGGCATCAGCATTTCCGAGATACCTGTTATTAATAGTTCAATATTTAGTCATTCTTTCAAAGTCCTGTCAATTTTCTAATGTTATGCAAAGAGTCTGGAATTATAAGGCCAGCATATAGCGTCCAGTTTTAAAACATTTGACTATTGCTATTCCCCTTGTATCTAGAATGAAATGTGTAATGTACCTATTTCAAGAGAGCTTTATCTTGATTAAAATGAAGAAGCTAGGAAAATAACTTTTGTAGGAGTAATTTTTAAACACTAGAGGGTAGAGAAAGTCACGTGAGTGCAACGCATCAGATTGTTTTTTCTTATTATAAGTGATATTATCTTGTTGAACAGGTTTCTAGATTGCGCTGCATTTTTCCATGATGATATGTTGGAAGGAGTGGTACGAATTACCCGAATGATGCTACACTACAAGTACCCCAAGTATCTAGAGGATGGATTTGATGCTCTCAGTCCACATACTCCAGTTATTTACAGCAGTGTGGTCTCACCATTGGGTGTGGTGCAACACATATGTCGACAAGTAAATTAGTAATTTTTTAATTGTTATTTTCCAATGACACATTTTAATGTCATTCTTCTCTGTTTCTCAAATTAAAGATCCATTGGTATAGTGCTACATCTTTTTGTGTTTTTCTGTAGTTGATCCTACTTGTCCAAAACTTTATTATTTTGTGTGTAACGTTTTTTTATCTCATAAATGTAAAAGGGTTATATAACCACGTTTTCAATTGCATAAAACTTTGAAGCCCACTGTAATTTAAAACCAATTAATTTAATTATTTCATTATGTCACCTGAAAATTTAACCAAAATGAAACAAAACTTTCTGCATGGAGCATTTTTATATTAAAAATTGCTGAAAAAATTAAAAGAAGCAAGCATTTAAGTTACATGAATCGGTTGGGGTTTGAATATTCAGTTAACAAATCCAGTTTTGGTTCTGTTGCTTCACTTACCTAGAATGTTCTAGTTACCTTAAGCAATGGAGGGTTAAACAGCTTTCTTAGCTGTATAAAGATTCACTGTGTTTAGCTCCTCTTTTATTTCATGAAGCATTTGAGTTGGTTGATCATATACCTACATTCTTCTGATGCTACTCGACAGACAGATTTTTATATTTATATATATAATTATTTTATAACACGTTTATTTTATAATTTATACTTTCCTTTCCTACTATCTGGATACTAATACATTAATTATGCTATTCTAGGAGCTGCTTGAGATAGGATCATATACATTTAACACCCTGGTTGTTTGTGTATATGTGCCCTTCATTTTACTATATACATTTTCCAAAACTAGCAATTTTAATTAATCTCTTCATCTATAATTTACCTATATCATCACTTCTGTTATTATAATCCTCTTTTTCTTTAATAATTTTCCTCCACCATTTCTCTCTTACCTTCCCTGTATATTTACCTAATTGTTTCAAAAATTCTGGCCACGATTGCCTCACTGAACATCTCTACAAGATACGATGCCTACCTACACCCAAGTGCACTCTCTGTGAAGAAGATATCATCCTGAAGAAACAGCATCTCGCCAAATGCAAAGGCCTTAAAAGTGGTAACTTACAGACTTTATATTGGGAAGCCAGAGGGAAAATGATACAGATCAATTAATCCCCAGTGGTGAACAACAACAGTTTTGTAACATTAAAAATGGCTGAAAAGCTACAAATTCCACAGCATGATCAAAATTAATACCTATTATTAGTATTAGTATTGTTATAATATTATATTAGTCACCCAGTCGCTGACGATGAGGACGAATGCCCTCGAAAATGTTTCTGTTTTATATAACTTTTAATTAGTGAAGGTGAGTGTAAAAAGGTGTCACTCAATCTACATCATGTATTACCAAGTTATTCATTTATGTATGTTCTATGTCAATGTAACACCCACTTCATTAAAGATAAGTGATGTGTTACGTTCACATGACTTTCTCTATCTACTGTGATTTATTTTTGTTTAGCTTCCACAAACTATCGTTACGAAAGTTTTTTTTTAATCCGCTTCAAGTTAATTGAGATAAATCTTTGTAGAAATAGTTTCATTACACATTTCCTAAAGTACAAGGAGAATACAGGAAGCCAAATCAATACTAATTCAAAAACTAGTCACTATGTGCTAGCCTAGACATTCTGTACTTTTTCCATGACAGCACAAGAAACAACTGAATAGTGACAGCACTTTGAAGAAATGACAAAAATATTGAAAAGTTTCAAATCAATAACAATATCAGAAATGACAAATGCCATCAAATAAGCTATTTTAAATAAATTTTTGTTTTAAAGAGATATACATTTTTGTGCAGTGAGTTTTGTTTATCTCTTATGGTTTACCAGTTATACAAAATTCCTTCCAAATGAAGGGCTTATTCCCAGAAAATTTAATATATACATTTTATTTGACATTTAAATGTCTTAAACATACGTATGGTATTTTAATCAAAATCGTTAAAGCCATTTTTGAGAAAATTTCTAAAAATCTTCCATGTAAAGAGTAGTTTGTTGTGCCACATCTTAGGAAGATACCAAGTTTGGCATATATCAGACATTTCGTTTTTACATTATGCTGTTCACTTGCGCGCGCACACACACACACACACACACACACACACACACACACACACGTGAGCCTTTTTCTAGTAATGCTTTTTTGGGTTCACAGGTCTTCAAAACATGTATTGCCAGTGAAATCTTAACATAAAATTTTTTCATATTTTAAAATTTTTTTGCATTAATTTCTGCAAATGTTTATCTGAATTAACATGAAGTAGATAGAATAATAAGCTTTTGTAATGATAGTTTGTTGAAGAATGGGTGTAGAAATTCAAGTGAATGTAACACCAGATTTTATCCCCTATCGCTTCGACTATTGCTGTTGAATGCTCCAAGTTAAAAGGAAAGCTAAGTAATTTAAATGAAAAATGTATACTCTAAATTTGTGCAAAAAGATAGCCAAGAAAAGGTATAAAATCCCAAACCATTATCTGTTTTTGTATCTTACTACACTTCTCCAAGGTATTTTAAATCTCATTTTTCACTTCTTTTTTTTTCCCCATTCTATCCTTCTTATTTTTCATTTTTTAAAATTCATTTATTACTATTTTTTCAGGCATTTAAGGAGATGTTAAGGAACATTTATAAGTATATGCATCTGAATTTTCTGCTTAATATGAATGTGGTTTCATTTATTTCTAGCTTGGTCTGCCCATGTATTGTGTTCGCCCAGTGCCCTGCAACACACTTTTTGGTTCACAACAGAAAATTGATGTGGCAGCCCTAGAACGCCTTATAGACGAGGACAAGACTGCTGGCAGAGTTCCACTCATTGTGCTTGCTGATGCTGGTACTTGCTTTTACTACTTCTTGTTTCAAAATAACAATCTCATATTTCCTATATCTTTCTTAATTCCTTTTACCTAATCCCACAGTAAGCTTTCCCCTCTCATACAAAAATGGTTGGTGTTTGGTGAACAGCAATAACAATGGTAATTTTATTTGTCATAATTACTATATACATGTTAGTAAATTGTATATTTCTCTGTGAGCAGTGGCTCGTGGTTCTATGCTCTTTCTACTGCATTTCCATCTCCATTTTTTGTAGAAAAACCCTAAGTTTATATTAATCTTTGCAAAGCATTTCTTTTATTGCAAGTTCTCTGTTCATTTTAAAGTATTTATCTCCATTGTATCTGTTTCTCCATTCAGTAGTGCTATCACATTTAAATTTGTTTCAGATCTTATCTTCTTCCACACAGTTATTTTGACTTAGCATATTCTTTTTTTGTTCCTTTCAATCTCCATGTCCTTGTTCTTAACCAGGCTAACCCTTCCCTTTCAAGTTTATTCATCTTATATATATCTATCCCCATCCTTTTTATATCTGTTTTTCACTTATATAAAATATTAATGATCTCTTTTTTTAAGTAAATTTTGTATTCCAATATCTTCAAATTTGTTTCTCATTTCTTTATAGAAACTTTTCACATTATTCTCCTGTATATCTCCACATACGAGGGCGAATTGATAAGTCCATGACTTTGATGAGAGATAGCATTGTAATCACAGGTTTCTTGTTTGCACCCAAGTCTTATATCTTTCTGGGTATAATCGCAGAAATTCGTCATTTGTTTCTTAGAACATTGTTGAGAGCGTCTAAAATAAGCAGATGTGTGTTGCTTTGTAGAAAATGCAGGAAAGTGAATTTCATGTCCTGATAAAGCACTACTTTTTGCATGTTAAGATGGTGAAGGAAACGGAAGAAACGATGAACAAGTATTATGGGGACTCTGCTCCATCACATGGCATGGTTCACAGAATTTTGATGTGGCTGTTCGAGCACAAGAGATGCTGTGCGCACAGGACAGCCAGTTGAGGTCACAACAGAAGAAATGGTAAACAAAGTTCACAATATTGTGTTGGAAGACAGCCGAGTGAAAATTCATAGCCAAGACCGTAAACATCTCGAGTGAACGGGTGTATAACATTCTGCACAAATTTTTGGGTATGAGAAAGCTGCCAGCAAGATGGGTGCTGTGACTGCTCACAGTTGAGAACAAGTGGAATTGTGTGACCATTTCACAGGGATGTTTGAACATGTTCCAGCGCAACCCAAATGAGTTTTTGCAGTGTTATATCACAGTTGATGCAAATTGGATCCATTACTATCAACCTGAAACCAAACAACAATCAAAGTAGTGGATTTCCTTCGGCAAACCTGTTACAAAGAAAGCGAAAACTATTCTGTCTGCAGAAAAAATCATGGCAGCTTCTTTTGGGGATTCACAAGGAGTGATAGACATCCACTACCTGGAAAAGGGTAAAACGATCATATTATGCCGCAATTCTGTATCAGTTTGACAAGGAATTGTTAAAAAACGACCCTGTTTGATAAAGAAAGGTTCTCTTTCACCACGATATATACACCTGCACACAAGTCAGCCATTGCCATTACAAAATTTGTGGAATTGGGCTACGAACTGCTACCTCACCCACCATATTCTCCAGATTTGGCTCCGAGCGACTTCTTTCTCTTCCCAAACCTGAAAAATTGGCTCGCTGGGAAGAAATTCAACTTATAAAAACATTTGTATATATTCTATGGTTTCCTAAACATATAAAACTCAATGAGAATGAAGTGGACTTTGCATGCTATTTATGGAAAATTCCCAGTGTATATTTTATCCATTATACCAATGAATCCAATTTCTATTTTAATCAACATTCTTAAAGCTTGATTTGTTGAATTAATTCATACATATTTAGGCAGTACATTTTGAAATGTTAAGTGACTGTATTTTCTTTGTTTCTCGTGAACTCATGATTAGTAATAACAGCTTGTTTTTTTTTAAACAATTAACAGTCAAGTTAACATACTGCATTCAGTAAAACATATTTTACTAATTAACAAGAAGGAAGTAGAAAAATAAGATTTGTTAGTTTGTTAGATAGGTGCGAAATGATAATCACTACAGAGTATTAGTGTCTATTCATAATGAAATGTAAGTGCAAATGCAATATAAGTGCACGAATTTGCACCCATATTATTTAAAAGCAGCATTCACAGAGAGTCATGCAACGTGCTATGCAACACAAGAGTTTGCAATCTCCAAACTTTATGCTTGCATTGCATACATAGAGGAAGAATTCTCATTTCTTTCTCTATGCATTATGTGCTATTCGGTAGCAGAGGATTGCAATGTGAGATTGTCTAATGTATATACATACTGCTCTTCCATTTGGCAGTGCCACAAATTGTTTCCCTCGAGAGGTTATGGTAGTCTCCTTATTGAATCCTCATTTGTTTTAATGTATGAACCCACTATCTGCGCCTAGATTTCTTGGCTGTCACAAATTGTAAGGTGCAAAGAGATAATGCACATTGCATTAATATAATTCTGTGCAGCTATATCATAACATATATAACTTGCTGCAGTTTCCGTACTTGCACAATAACTATTTTCAATATTTTGGTCAAACAATCATGATGGCACTAATGCTGTGGGCATCAGTTGTGCTTTTTTTTTTCTTAGTGTTCCTTTTTTTGCCTATTTATTTATAAAATATTGAGTGAACTTTATTTGATATTGTTGGTTATATTATTCAATATGAAACTTGTGGTACATTCAGAAGATTTCCACAATTAGTTTAAGGATCTAGAAGTCCATGCCAACTTCTTGTGTTATGCGTACACTGCGTTATGGTAGTGCTTGCATTTTATTGTGAATGGGCACTTATCTTTCAGAAATATTGAAGCATCATATTTTATACATTATCAGCAACAATAGTAGAAATGACATATTGATGTAACAAAAAAGAATGTAATCATAAATTTGGATAATTTTATTTACATTTTCTTACAGGAACAATAATAGCAGGTCATGTAGATAACATACCAAGGTTGCAGGAGCTCTGCAGGCAACATGACATTTGGCTTCATTTAAGAGGTCATAGTCTTGCAGCTCTATCAATGGTTTCTGTCCCAAATGTAGTAAGTAAAATACTATATGCCCATTTTTATTTTGTAAATTTCTTAAAGTGGTTACTTCACATAAAACGGACACAACATCCAGTAAACAAACTATTAAATGAATTGAAAAAATTAATTTTGCTATATTCTTACCTAAAGAAATTATAATCAAGATAATGGATAGTGGGAGTGACAGAGTTAGTGAAAGTAGTAGCAGTAGCTAATGCTGTAATTTCTGTAGTTTGGTATTAAAAGGAATACCTAGCATGTCAGAATGGGGATGTAATCACATCATATTCAATTTTCAACATCAGTACTGAGCTTATGTGCTGCTTTACTTATGGCTGACAGGTAGGGTGACCACCTTCTCAAATTTTGTAGGGCATTCACACATTTGAGTTTTTTTTAACCCTTCCTGTGTGGAATTAATTTGAGTCTCCAGTTTAAAACTTGTGCTAAAATTGAAAATATTTTGCTATTTACATTTATTCGTGCACATTATAACTAATATTGTGTAGATGTAAGTGACCATATCAAACTTTATGCTGATTTTAAAAAAAATTCATTAAGCAAAAATGGTCTTGTGCTGAAAGCATATAAACATTGGTATTATGCACACACACAATTTCAGTCTAAGTAGGTTTTTTTTTTTACATTCGAAACACTTATATGGATGGAAATGGGCTTGACAATTAAAGTGATAATATTGGTAACAGCATGCATTGTCTGTGAATCTGGGCACTCATCAATCAAAATCAGGTCACATGAGCTGTTATTAACACCCAGCTTGCTGCAGGGTGGCCTTTATATCACCTCCTTCTGAGCCAAATAACTTGAAGTAAGAAGAATTGTCACTGAATTCATTGAACATTGAGATTCTTTTGCTGTCTGTCCATTTGTTTGTTTTGAGTACATCTTTGCATATCATGCCAAAAAAACCTAAAACATGGAACTACGCACACACACGCACGTATATGTACATCATCATAAATTTGTGCCTGGGAGTCCCACTTAGATGTGTTTTAACGGGCTATGAACTGCATTTTCTTTCTTTCTTTCTTTTTTTTTTTTTTTTTTATTTATGGACACTCTTTAACTGCTGTGATCCTTAGCGTCCCATTCTATATTGGGCGTGAGGCCTCTTTATCCGACTTGAGGGTCTTTTACGTGCCATAAATCTATGACACGGGACCACTGGCTTTACTTTCCTCCCAAAGGAAGCCATGCTAAGAATTTTTACGCCTGAAAAATTCCATCACCCTACGCCGGGTTTGAACCCACGACCTTGGGAATTAGAAGTTAGCATGGTAACCACTACACCACAGAGGACGACATGAACTGCATCCTTGCATACTGCTGACATCTCACAATGATTGTATAAAACATTTGGTAGTTTCAACTAGAAATGCTCAGTAGGTAACTAAGTTTACTTCACCTTCATATGCTTTTGCAGTTATACCTGCATTCTGACCTCGACAGCATTACTGCATTTTTGTTAATCTTTGCCTTCTTTGTCTTTAGTCAGATTTTTTAATGTTTTGACCACCGATAAATATGCTGTCCATCATATAATGTATTTACTGAACAAACTTTCAGCCAGATAAAAACGTCATGGTCAAATATTAGAAATAGACTTCACTTAGAGTATAAATATTAATTTTAGTATGGCAGTTAAAGACCCTTTCTGTGTTGTACTCTAGCATGACAAGAAGTATATCTGTAAACAGAAATAATAAAATTCAGGCTTGTTATGTACTTCCAGAAATAAGTTCAAGGCTAGCAAATAAAAAGTTTTTATCTTTGTAGTTTTTATTGCAGACACAATTATTTGTATTTTTTTAATATTTGTGAAATATGTGGATTGTAGCAAAAATAGTGGCAACACTCTTGGTAGCAAAACAAGAGGGAATTATTTGTTGCTGCTTCTACCAGTGTATGTCCAACCTCCCCTCCCCCCAGTAAATGGACTCTTCTGTCAGACTTAACAGTGCATGCACTGTGGAGAGAGGAAGTTAGTCTCCTTTTAGTTACTGCTCTAAGCTGTTGTGTTTTGCCACGTTTACAAAGCAGGAACAGTGATCTTGGCTGGAAATTCAATGTGCCCATGGTCGTACAACATGACAATGTAATGAAGGTCTTGTTGAGGCATGTGGGGAGAGGGCGTTACTATACAACTGGCGAGGTATATTAAAGCCTCCAACAGGGGCCTTATGGCATGGAATACATGACTCAGACAGGTTGTCCAAGTGTTAGTGAAGAGGACATGCACTACTGGACACCAATCAATGACAGACGGTATGTGAGAGCCCTGGAGATAGGAATATTACATATGAATGTGTTTCGTATTCTAAAGAATCGCCTGAGAATGTGAAAAATTACATCTCAGTGGGGGTTTCTTGGGATTTGATGAAGGCGTAGCGATGGGTATGATATGACTCCACTGAGAGTCACTTGGAGCTTTATGGTCGTAATGGACATGCCTTCTTACGGCACTCTGTCACGCTTGATGAGACATGGGCCGGGTCATATGAACCTCTACTTAAGCGCCAATCCAATGAATGGCATTATTACGGGTCTCCACGCAAAACAATGGTGCGTTGTACCCCTACAAAGTGAAAGCTATGCTGATTCATGCATATGACTGTGATGGCATCATCCTAACTCATACTGTTCTGCAAGGACAGAATGTTAATACACAGTATCTTCGTCATTTTTTGGAGAATAACCTGAAACTAGTGTTACGAAGGAAGTGCCCACACATTCTGCAGAACAATGCTCGGGCACACATGACACACCCTGTAGCTGATCTGTACCATTGCTGGGGGGTGAGAAGTGCTTTTCCATTCATCGGACTTAAACCCCTGTGATTATGAATTGATCCCAAAAATGAAGCAACCACTTTGCAACGATCGATTCAGGTCTATTCCTGAGATTCTGCAGACAGCCCAGCAGGTGCTGCTACAGTGATACGATGACTTCCACATCACTGGCAACGAGTTGTAGACAATGCTGGGTACTACATTGAAGGACTGTAGAAGTTTCACAGAGGTATCACTTGTATACTAGTAATAAATAAATTGTTGCCACTATTAAAGTTACAACCTAGTATTTTTGTAGCCCTGGCGCCAATTTTTTTCTTTCATTATAATATGCTTTTTGTGGTACTTTCTAATTTGATAATGCATTATAAAGCCGTGAAATACTGCTAATTTTTCACGTTGCACTGTCTCCCTCAAAATCCTAAAATCTGACTTTTTTTGGCACTCCTGTCCCTCATTGCTGTCTTATGAAGTGGTCACCCTACTGACATGCATGTTTTATGTTTTCCAAGGAGGGGAGCATTTTCAAGTAGTTTGTGGAATCAAATTTTATCATTACTACTGCTTTTATTTTTGAACAAAATTATCTTCAATCAGCCATTTGGTTAAAGCAACTGAGTTTGCTACTAAGCATTTGCAATATCTAATTGAACAGCTGGAGTTTAAGCCAGTGGTCTTGAAGTGTTTTCTCACCAATTTATTTGTATTTGTTTGAAGTCTAGATCCTATTTAATTGTCTTTAATTGCTTTTTAGCCAACAAGAATAGCTGACAGTTTTACATTGCCTCTTGGAGTGTGGTTGGGAATACCAGCTCTTCCTGTAGTGGTATCCTTTTTATTAATATGAATGTTGTTACTGTGTTACTTCACATTTTGTTCTCTAAGATAGAATACCTCATGAAAATTTTCTTGAGTAAAGTCAGCATGCACTATGTTGGAGAGCTCAACTGCAATTTACTCGCCTAGGTATTACTATAGAAGTAAGAGTACATTACTTGTAGAGTATGTTTTGTTTGCTCAATTGTTTGAGGCGATCATAGATAGGATTGTGTGTTTCAGGTGTGTGTTAGTAAAAGAGGGTGGAATGTTTGATGGTAGAGATAATAAAAATTGTGCAAAAAAACATGATGTTAAGATGCTGGCTAAAAAGAAATTCCTGGAAAGTCATGACAGATGAGTTTAATCAATGCCCTCTGGCATTTATTTAATGTTTCAAGCAATGGGAAACATACTGAAGAGCAGCTTAAAATTCTTTGGAAATAATGTTCTTAATCTTCATATTTGCATTGCAGATCACTTGCATGTTGATAGAGAAATACCCTTTTTGATTTCAGAAAAGTTCACCATTGTCACCAGATGGACACAAAATAGGAATGGGCATGCGTCAATTGCACCAATAATATGTAGGAAACTTGCAAAAATGAAGAATTGCCTTTTATTTTCTGAACACTTACAATCATTTATGGACTTATGTACTTGTCATAACCTCAAAAATGCTCTAACAACATCATGACCAGCAGTCATACAGTAAACGTTTATTAGATCGCCTGCAACTATCTGAAATGTTCCAGTACCAAACTCTTGCAGGGTGCACAACAATTGCAGTTTGGGTTATATAGCTGAATCCCTTTCTGAGTTATGTTGTAAATTATATTCAAGTAGGTTCAAAAGGAATGTAACGCAGTATTTCCTTATACTGAAACACTCTTTGAACTTTGTCTCTCTCTCTCTCTTTACAAGTATCATATGGATCTTGTCTTTCCTGTACTATACGCAGTATCACATTCCCATTATTTTCTTTATCAAGATCGTCTATGAAGCTTAAGTTTAAAAATCTAATGTGGTGCAGTCGCATAGCTTTCTCTACCCATTGCTAAATCATAGGTATAGCATATATTTTATAACATTTATTAAAAGCTGATTACTCTAACCATGTTAGTCTGTTCATGATATATTTTTATCCAGAAATGATTTCAGAATAAACAATACTTACTTAGTTATACGAGGTCTGTTCAAAAAATTCTAGAATTTTATCCACAACATTTTTCTAAGCTTACCTTTTACTTATTGTGCATGGTCTCCTACAAAATACTCTCCTCTACAATTGATACACCGCTCCCAATGCCGTTTCTACTTCCGGAAGCAGTCTTGGTACACCTCTTTCTGGATCACATGAAGCGTTATCTGCGAATTTTCTTTTATCTCGTCTATCGTTGCAAATCTTCGTCCTTTCAATGGGGTTTTTCAACTTAAATGAAAAAAAAGGTCCGTAGGGACCAGGTCTGGAGAGAACGAAGGATGAGGCAACACAGTGATATTGTTTTTTGTGCAATAGTCAAGCACCAATAGGGATGAATGTCCGGGCGCATTATCGTGGTGCAAGAGCCATGAATTGTCTCACCACATTTTAGGCCATTTCCTTCTCGCAGGTGTCACGACACGTCTTCGATTGGCATGCACAATTTCATTGACGTTCCTGACATGAGTGTCGTTAGTAGACTCGAAGGGTGTCTGAACGAGGGTCATCTTTAACTTCCATCTGGCCATTTTTAAACTGCGTGAATCATTTCTAACACCAAGTACAATGTAAGCACTCATCACCGTAGGCTTCCTGCTTCATTTGGTGTGTCCCTGTAAAGGTTTTCTTGAGTTTCACACAAACTTTAATGCAGACACATTGCTCCTCTAACCCTGCCATCTCGAAATTCGCAAACTGTGCAACACAACGTTCTAATCAATACAGCACTGAACAGTAACTAACAGACACAGAATAATGAAACTTCTGGCAGTTACACATTAAACACAGGTGTGTGCAAGGATGCCAACCGTAATACGCTTCAACAGTCCATTGGCGCAAAATTACGAATGTTCCAGAATTTTTTGAACAGACCTCGTATGCACCACGCGAAAACAATTTTCAAATGTTTATTGGAAGCACAGAGGAATAAATTCAGAAGTCATAGTAATGATTTCTTGTGAAGCAAAAGTAAAAAGATGAATGGGAAAATTTGAGGATCTTTCATCAGCACATGATGCTCTTACATTTGAAACATACATCATGTTTACTTCAGAGTAAGGTTTCAAACTCAGGTAAATAGCAGTTCCCATGAAATTCCCAATTAGAATTGCCTTTATTCTTGTTTGACACTGTAAAATTTGAATTAAGATGACAGTCATGTTCACTCAGTGTAGAAGGGTTGTGTGTTCGTCTCTAGTATTGGTTGAGCATGCTCATCGGCCTATAGAAGAAAAAAAGGAGAGGTAATTGTTAAACACATTTGAGAGAGAGAGAGAGAGAGAGAGAGAGAGAGATTTTTTTGGTTGATGAAGGTTCAGATAAATGAGCTACTGGTTAAAATGTCATTTGTAAGAGAAACTGCAATGTTGAATCAAGTACACTTTCACTTGTATAAATGGAAATTTGCACTAATGATGTTGCTTCCTTGACATTTGAATAGACACTGTATAGGTTATTTGATAGCAGTTCTAATCGACAAGCACGCCAAATGTCTGCTGTTGGTGTGCCGCGGGAGAGCACGCTACCCCTTGTTGCAGGCCTTACTGTTGATCACTTCACCCGTCGACTGAGTTCTCTTTCACTTTGGGCTGCTCTGCAGGTAAATATTCCTATTTAGTTGCATAAGCAAATAATAATAATTACTGGCAAGCATATTTACTAGAAGTAGCTGAATGTTTTTGTATTTTTTACTTACTTAAAGGTCTTTATCATAAAGATTGTAAACATCAGTCTTTGCTTCCAGGCATTAGGGAGAGAAGGTGTGCAAGCAAGAATCCAGCAAGCATTTGAATCCACAGAATTGTTATGGAAGAAAATTTCCAAATATCCTTGCTTAAGACTACTGGTAAGAAACTACTGCTTTACTTGTTGTTTGAAATACAAGCTTCTAGTTCAAGCAAGATAATAAATAATAATATTAGGGCATATACTAATGTTCTATAAAAAGCAGAATGTTTAGACTTGCAGTCAAACATGAAAGATAATTGAGTGAAATGAACTAGTTTTTAAATTTTTTTTATTAGAAATATGGAAAATTTGCAACTTTCAAATTTAAAAAAAACGATTTTTTAGGACAATATTAGATGTATTGAATGGTTTTCTGCTCATGTGTTACTAACAAAATTTATCTCCACTGTTCATTTTTACCTTTATTCATGAAGAAAAAGAAGCTTTCTAAACATTTATATAATTTACCCCTATAAAAAAGAATTGTAGTTATGAAGCAATATGAGTTTCTTAATGTTTGTTATACTGCTTAATGACTTTCTATTCACAGCAGTCAGCAACACTTGATATGTGAGTATTAATACAGATAACAAGAAGTCATTGCCAGTATTTGGCTCCCTTTGGTACGTTTAAATCTAAATACCAATAAATTTAAAACTGTTGCTTTAGTAGTGTATAATGCCGATTCTTACTACATATGGCACCATAAGGCACTGGTGATACATGAAAATAAATAATAATTGGGAAAGGAAGCATTCCAGGCCTAAGTTTAGGGTACCTCACCAGCATCTTCCTGATATGAAGGCTGAGGAAAACTAAAACTGTTCCTTCAGAGTATATTCAAATATTGTAGTAATTAACCTAACATTTCAAGTTTCTAGGTTTGATGGTTTCATGCCTTTTATTGCTCACGTAACTCATTTGTCCCTCTTGCCCCTTTTTTATAATTTCTCAGTGTCTCACTTCTGCAGCACTCCACTTGCTATTAAATGCTTGTTTTACTCCCCTGCTGTATATCGAAGCTCTTTATTCCAAAGCAGCCAGCACCACAAGCTATTGTTTATATATATACCATAAATTTGAGATGTTTCTTCCTCTCCTCCTCCCAAATGTTTTGGCTTTTGGAAGCTTCCATTTTAAGACGGCTTCTTTGGTTACTGGGTAGCTTTGGACATTCCCCTTCCTCACTTCACTATAATCTGCAATAGTGAACTTAAGTCAACTCATTGTCACAATAGGTTATTTTAAAAACATCCTGTGAAGAACAGTCACACAAAAGAGGTGCTGGCATTGTAAACTATCATAATGCAACATGAAAAAACTAAACTTTTCGATATTATTATCGTGTTTCAACTACATTTCACTTCCTAGATTTTACTAGGACATGTTTCGCAGGAAATTGCTCACATATTAGCTAGCGTTCACTGCCAGATCCAAAGAGCTATCCAGCTCTGATGCTGGGTTTAGGAGCTTGAAGGTTGAAACATCTTCTGGAATGCCAAAATTCATGATTCATTTTTTAATGTTAATTTTCTCTCAAATGTTCAATTCATTCACATTGTTTATGTTTGGCTATCAGGTCATCCCCCTTTTTGCATCCCAATATTTTTTTACTGTGTTTTCAGAATTGCCTAGAGCTAGACATACAGTAGGAGAGGTACATCCATCACAACATTCTTGAGGCTCAGAAGGGCAGTTTGCCAACTTCTTAATTCAGATTTTGGGCTATGCAATTATGTACAGTCAGCAGTCTTGAGTTCCAGCACAGCTGCTCTTCAAGAGTGTTCTGGGATCAAGCCTTATGTTTTCACCACCTCCTCCAATATATTCTTCGATTCCTTAAGATTTCCTTGATAAGCTGTTTTACTGATCCAAATAGTAAATTGCCTGTAGTTTTTGTTATTATTTTTACACTTTTTGAACCATCAGTTATTTCATTTCCATGCAGTGTGAAAGAATGCATTGCATTGCTTTGTTAAAACTGTTAATGAATGAATAAGCAAACAAATAATATTCTTCTGTTGTTAAGCTTATACAATGATAGCAGTAGATAACATTTACAAGTTAATAGAAAAGAAATATTCCAAATAAGAGACTAATATAATAGGACAAAACATATTACAAAGGTACATGATTTTTCAGATTTCTTATTAATATATGACTCTTAGTGGTAACATAGTTGATAATGTAGTGTCCAAGACAGTTTGTTGTCCATACTGCACAAAGAATTTTACATACATTTAAGTGTTTTCTAAGGAGATATCTCGTAAATATGTTGAGTTTTGCTATTAAGAAACCATTGGCTTTAAACCATGTATCAGATTTAGAGAGGGTGTCTTCTGTTAGTTTTGAAGGCTTGATAGCTGGAGCTGGTGTTAAGAAAAGTGATACCGTCTGCATGTAGTTACAAAGATATGCTATATACCTATTTAGTTTGTTTTGTTTGTACTTCACTTGTGCTACTATTAGCTTGTATTGCTGCTCCAGACACTGATAAAATAAATGCCTTACTAAATTTAATTGTCTATAAATCAACTGTTGTATGGCAGTCTTTATAGCCTCTTATTTCCCAAACAAAAGTTGTGAAAATTTGTCCTAATTTTTTTAAAAACAAAACCAATTTGCAGTTACTCATGCCTTTGCTCATGTGCACTGTCTCTTAGAGCTAGAAATTTGTCTGCTTGTGGGCTTTCTTGAAGTCCTCTGCAAAAGATAAGTTGTAATTAATTATATGGTTTAGTGTTTATTTGTAATCTTTCAAATTTAGTCTCTTCTTGATTTCCTTTATTTTCTATGTGAATACCGTTTTAAAAGATTTTGTGGTTAAACAAAAATTTCATACAAATTTATGTTCAGTAAACTTGTAATTTTTTCAGACAGAATTACTGCTTGTTGTTTTAGGTTTTTGTAATCATTGTTATAAATTAGGATGTACATTGGTTTATCAATGTGGAATTAAACAGTTATGGCTTTTACTGCAAAAAGTTTAAATTTTACCCAATGTTTTGAGTTGACACAAGAACTTTAAAGTAGTTCAGAATTTTCCAGTTTTCTAGCATATTAAGAATTTTATTCAACATTACAACAATAAGATTCATTCTTTGTAGTATTTGAGCAACTGTAATGCTTTTAGTGCAAAGGAGAAAAATACAGTTAGTGTGAATTATGTATGACAAAACATTTTTCAGAGCCAGCAGCCTGGTGGAGAAGCTGGAACTTTTACTGTGGCAGAACTTGTTTCTAAACCGGTTAGCACAACAGTAAGTATTTCATTCTCATTCAGAAATGTTTACATTTCTTAAACCAGCAGTACTAAAAGTATGAAGCATGCACATTTCGCTGAGGGGCTACCATAGCTTGATAGAGGTTGTGACATTGACACTACCTCAGTAGTGATAGCCAGTGTTGCTAAATAAAGTGTACATGCCAGCATATTGAGTTATCATCTTTCTATCTTATATAGTACAAGGAGGACAATTACTATTTCAAGGTGTAAAAAAAAAGGGGACAAAAAATTTGAGAATCACTCTATTTCATAGGCATATTATGGACAGCATATCAGTAATCTTCCAGACATGCTGTACATAACACAAAGATAGGTTATTAGCTGCCAGGAAGTATAATAAAGGGTAGTTAAATTATATTCGAACCCACTCGCCTCTCTCTACTGCGTGAGACAGCCGACAGTCACCGGGGAAATTACGCCGGCAGAGGCGGACTAAAATCCTTAACTTATAATAGATGCTGGAAATGTTGACCTTCTGTTCTCAAACAGGCAGCATATCTCGGGTAAATATTCCCGCTTACTCTCCGAAGCTCAGCAGCAGGAATTCTTGTGATTTCTTGCACAATGTTTTCTCTAAGTTCCTGTAGTGTGCGAGAATTGGAACAATACACTTTGTCTTTTAAAAACCCCATAAATAAAACTCACAACTCGTTAGGTCAGGAGAACGAGGGGTCACAAATCAACACTAATTATTCTGTCATCAAACACCTCTCTTATTGCATGCAATGATTCGGCAGCCGTAAGTGCTGTTGCAGAATCTTGCTGGAACCAACCATACGATTTCTCTTCTTCTGTCAAGCGATCGCAAAATGGCCTCAGAATTAACCTCTGATATCGCTCTGTATTTATTGTTTCATCAAAGAATATGGGCCCTATTATTCTTCTAGCACTTATCGCACATCACACTCCAATTTTTTGATCATAATGAGGCGTTTCATCCAGTAGCACAGGTTTTTCTGAAGCCCAGTATCGACTGTTGTGAGTATTCACACGTCCACTTAGATGAAACCAAGATTCTCAGTGAAAAACAAAAGCTGTGGGTCAATGAAACCCCTTTCTATGGATTGGAAAAACCAGTTACAATAATTCACTCATTTAGCGGGATCATTTGGCTTTAATGCTTGCACTCGTGTGTAGCGATAGGGCTTCAATTTCAACAGATGTGTAGCATTTCTCGCAGATCAAGATACACCTGTTTGCTGCACTAGTTTTCTCAGTGATTTTCAAGGCGAACGCTCCACAGCGGCATTAATGTCATCCAGTTTATTTTCAGTTAACACTGACCTCTTCCTCGAATGTTTCTTGTCCAACACCGAACCCGAAGCTTCAAATTTATTTACGATCACATGTACGGTTGACCTTGCAGGTGGTACAGAGTTCGGAAACTTTTCAAAAAACTCCCTGTGCACACAGCGAGCAGATCCATGCTTGATGTAAACTTTACAACTAAACACATGTTCTTCCACAGATAAGTGACGCACCATGTTTACTGCACGGCAGAGGCACCCTGAATGATTGCACCTGATGCAGCAATACTAATGAGAGTTGTCACCAGCGCACTTTTGAGTGGGCATTGCCAGTCCAAGTCTTGGCAACTGGCGCAGGAGTAGTGAAGGAGAGAGAGGCTGTAAATGGGTTCAAATATAATTTAACTATCCTTTATAATTGCTTACTGTTTGCTCTCTGATATCTAGCATGTAAAACCTAAAGTTTATTTTTACTTCACTAGGTTCTTCTAGAAGTTGTGGCATGTACAGTGGTGTTCCAGTTTGTCCCAGAGAATAGGGAAGGCGATGCTGGAGGTCGTGTTCCATCATATTACGACAAACTGAATTCTTGGGTAAGTTTATAATGCGCTATAAATAACTCAGGCTATCAGTTTTTTTTTACTTTATCACGTACCGAGTAGATAGAGAAGGTACTGCATTCCACCGAGATTTCACTGGAATACATATTTTGAGGCCCCCGAAATAAGAAAAACAAAAAAAAAACACATTTTTAGAAAAACAGGTCTGTGTTGTTTTGAAAAGCATGAGTCAAAAAATGTAGTCGGATGAATACTAAACTTAGTATTTAAGTTCAGTACCTTCCAAAAATGTGACACAAAGATTTTCAAGAAAACTCCCCCCACCCCAAACTACCCTTTACATGGAAACTTTTTTTATTTTCCAAAAAATGGCTGTATAACGATTTTGATTATTATACCATATATTAAAGCTATTTACATGACAAAATGTATAACTTGAATTTTATGGGAACAGCCTTTGAAATACTCTTAATTCAGAAAGAATTTTGTATAACCTGCTAAACGATAGGTGAAAACATACTACATCAAAAATGTAGATTTCTTTAAAACATATGATCTATTTCAAATAAAAGTTTTTTGTGGCATCAGTCATTTCCAAGTTATCCATTATTAATGGTTCGAATTGTTCAGTACTTATTCAGTTCTAAAACATTTGACTATTGCTATTCCTTTTCTATCTTCAATGAAATGTGTAATGCAGCTATTTCTGGAAAGGTTTATCTCAATTAAAATGAAGTAGATAGAAAAATAGATTTCCGTAGGAATAACCACTAATAAGCAATAGAGAGGGTAGAGAAAAAAACGTGAATGTAACACATCAGATTTTTAAATTAATTGATAGCTTCATATCATCCTGAAGATTATTTATACATATTGGAATTTGAATCAGATTTGGAAAGTTCATTGTCATGGTTGGGACTTGAATCATGACTCTTTGGCTTACTATGCCAGTGCTGAATCATATATCCCAGAGTACCTTGGCAATATCAAACAAGCATTTTTCTTAATTTCTAAGCTTCTAGATAACCATGTTGTTTTAGCAGAGTTTCAAGTCCATTCTCATATGGCGCATAAGCAGGATGGTTGGAAAGTTGAATCAGATTCAAAACATTCAGTGCCATGGTCAGGGCTTGGACAGATGATCTTTCCTTAGCATGCTGATGCTCTGCCACAGAGTTTTCTTGACTATTGGCATTGAACGAGACACATGTACAATGTGCTATCCAAAAGTTCCTGTAATACACCAATAAATAAAATGACACTTTACTTCGATCTTATTCACCACTGTCACATTCAAAGTAGTCCCCTTGGGAGTGTATACATCACTCTGAGCAATTTTTCTATGAACTTTCAAGCTCACTGGAGTGCGTTTTTCATGAGCCTGTTTAGCATCACTTGCGATTCCATTTGAATCTCCTCAACTGTGTGAAATCTTTAGCCTTTTAAGTTGAGTTTCATTCTGAGGAATTAAAAAAGCCACTCATTGCCAGATCGTGTGAATACAGCGAACGAGGAACAACTGTCATTTTGTTTTTCACCAGAAACTCCTGGATAATCAATGCAGTGTGAGATCTTGTATTGTCATGATTGAGGAACCAATCGCCCATGTGCCACTTTTCCAGATGTTTTGTTCTTACATTCTCCCTCAGCCGCTTTAGAACACTGCATGGATGGACTTCTTATAGACAACTCCTTGCATGTTAAAGAAACAGATGAGCATATGGATTTCACATTACTCTTCACTTGCTGGGCTTTCTTAGGATGGACTGTTCCAATGTGATGACTGCTGCTTGGTTTCGGGGTTGCACCCATAAACCCAGCTTTCACCACCAATAATAACTTTCAAAAGAAAGTCTGGTTCACTTTCAAGCCTTCCTTAAAGTTCTCTGTAGACTTGCATGCGATGCTGTTGCTGAGAGCTCCTGGCATAAAATCCTCTGACACATCCCATACGACAGCCCCATAATATTGCATACATCCTGGATAGTCTGCCTATGATCTTCCAGCACCGTATTCCGAATAGCAGCGACATTTTCAGAAGTAATGCTGGTTGACAGCCGTCCTGACCTGGGATTATCGTCAAACAATGTTCTGCTATCTTGAAAACATTTAAACAAGTCATAAGTTTGACTGTGACTGAAAGCGTCTTCCCAAATGCTTGCTTCAATATGTAATGTATTTCTGCAGTGGGTTTTCCGAATCTGAAACAAAAGTTTATTCATACACATTGCTCATGGACACCCGCCATCGTCTTCTGGTTTGTAGGTTTCTTTTTGTCTTTCTTATGCAAGTTTTGTCACAGTTATTGCAGTATGTCTTGCATCTTACATCCACTATGAGGAAAACAAATTTGTTAAGGATGCTATTAAACAGTATTTCAAAATTCGCTGTCATTATCACTGTTAATAATGAAGTGTGAACTGCAATATGAAGTGTGTGAACAAGTTTTCTTTTAGTAACCTTACTGTAGCTCTATTGTTTATAATAAGGATTCTCTTCCAATTCATTAATTATTTGTTTCTACTAAAATGGTTTGATAATTCATTTTAAAACTTTTGCTTTTTGATAAGATGCCCAAAAATGTTCTGTCGCATCTGAATTGTAAACTTCTTAATATTTAATATCTCAGAAATGCACCTTAAAATGCTTCCTCGTCCATTAAAGTGCCAATGTCATAGTTAAGATAGAATATGAAATGTGAAAACTAATAATTATATTCATTTCAACTTTTGTAAGGCTGTATAGAATTTTCAGATTACTACATGAAAAATAAATGTTTTTGTTTGGACATATAATTTTTTCTGTTTCTTACTTTCATTTTTCATCATATACTATCTTTATTTATTTTATCCAATGGCAGAAGTTCTCATTGTAGTGAATTTTAGCATGGAGAATGATAACAAAAATAAACGTTTGTAGCTGGGCCAGATTCTTCAGCGAGATGCACCTCAAGTCCCATTGGAAATGTGTGAGCTAGAAACAAGTGGTATTGTGCTACGCTATTGTCCATTTGAACTGGCTGGGGAGAAGACGCCGTCCACAGATGATATTGAGCAGTTTGTTACTTGTCTGGAGCAACAGTTGGTATGTATAGAGTTAGGTATACTGTAGCAGATAAACTGTTTATGTCTTATAATATGTGACAGTGAAGCAACACAAATATTTATTGTAATTCTATTATAATGTTTGTTTCTTGCCTGTAATTCAGTTGTCAGAGACCAGAAATACATCCGAAAATGGCATTGTCAAAATAAAATTACATATTTACACAAATATGTGGATTAGATTACAACACAACATCTACATCATATTCATAAATTCAACTGAATGTAATGGTCTGTTTATAAGCTACATCAGAGTCTTTGGTATAAAAACTGACTGCTTGCACAGGATTTTGCATCTGGATAGCACAACATGCCACAGCTGGCTGTGCCACTGCTCTTGTCTTTGCTTCTTAAATCTGTACATGAAATATAACAAATTAACTCTTACCTCATAGCAAATGCTATATGTGTAAAAGTCGCTGAAACCCCAACTTGTGCTAACTTCGATAATGATTTTTGAGGTGAAGGTTCAAGATTTTCGCCAGTTTCTTCCATCAACACTGTAACTCTTTGCATATGTTTCTTGTTTTACACTGAACCAGTCATCTCGAATTGAAGTTCTTGAAGGAGGCAATTGTGCAGCAAACTTTAGGTTGAATTCTTCACAAACGCGATGAGTTAGTTTGCATACAAATATACATTGTTCTAAAGATAACTGCCTTCCCATCTTTGCAAATGAACTACTGATGCCATTGACTATGTGGTAGATTAAGGAACAGAAAGCCTGTCATGAGTGTGGGGAGTGGGTAAGCCAGCTGTCATTGGCTGTGACGCACAACACCGTGCGAGCCGTCATGTTTTATACCGAAGACCCAATAGTTGTGAATATATGTTTTTAAGTCTACTAATTGAAACATCTCTAGCTGCCTCTGGTAGTGTATTAATACCATTAGAAAAACAGGCTTTTGAACTAAGAGTTAATCTACATCTTGGATAATCTAATACAGTGGTAGCCGGTGGTCCCAAAAAGATGGGTCAGTGAACAGTGTTGGCGACCCCAACGCTCTTGCAAATAACTTATCAATAAATTTAAATTTGGACTATTTAAGAATATACTGTCAGAAATTAGTCATTACGTATCAAATTAATTTATTAATGAGAAAATTAAATAATCTACATAGGCATGTGAAACGTTGCAGGCTTACAAAAGCTATGCTAGTTTCACTTGGTTATGCTTGTTGAATTTTTATAAACAATACAATTTAAAATGTCATAAGTTGATCAAATATCTTTCAGAGTTCAAATAAACTAAGTTCCAGAGAGCCAACAGTACAAATACGAGGGCAATCTCAGAAGTACCCGACCTGACGTGTATATAATGGTGGTTGTTTCAAACAAATGACTGTGGTAGAAAGTACCACAGT
Organism: Deroplatys truncata; assembly: GCA_030765065.1. NCBI lineage: Eukaryota > Metazoa > Arthropoda > Insecta > Mantodea > Mantidae > Deroplatys > Deroplatys truncata. Next base: position 28,807,166 of record CM060986.1, read on the forward strand.
TATAAAGCTTAAATTTGAAGTTTGATGATGCTACATTGCTTGGTAATTGTTTGGCATCCATTAATAGTGAACTCTCTCAGTGAATTTGTAAATATGGATAAAACTGGTCATCTATATGTGATACAATACTTTCATTTGAAAGGTCTTAGTACAATTAATATTAAAGCTGAGCTAGATTCTACTCTGGGGGAGTCTGCTCCTTCGGTTATAACAGTAAAATATTGGGTGGCAGAGTTTAGGTAAGGTCATACGAGCTGCCAAGACGAACATCGCAGTGATCGAACAAATGAGGTGACTACGAGAGAAATTATGAAGAAAATCCACAAAATGGTATTGGATGACCGTCGACTGAAAGTGCGCGAGCTAGCAGACATCATAAGAATTTCAAAAAGTGCAATACATCACATATTAACTGAAAATTTAGACATGAGAAAGCTGTGCGTAAGATGGGTGCCGCATTTACTTATAATGGAACAAAAGCAGCATCGTGATGATGATTCAGTCGAGTGTTTGGCAATGCTTTGCTGCAATAAAGACAAAGTTTTTGCGTCGATTTATAACCATGGGTCCATCACTTCATATCTGAGAAGAAGGAACAGTGGATTGAAAGAGGGAGAATTGGCTCCAAAAATAGGCGAAGACAGTGGCATCGTTTTTGGGATGCGCGTGGGGTGATTATCTTCAAAAAGGAAATGCAATCAATGGGGAGTATTATGCAAACTTATTACAGCATTTGAATGATGAAATCGAGCAAATAGGCTGCATTTAGCGAAAAAGAAAATTCTGTTTCGTCAAGATAGTGCACCAGTTCACACATCCATTATCGCCATTGCCAAAATCAATGAGTCAAAGTTTGAATTGCTTCCTCTTGCATCCTATTCGCCAGACTTAGCCCCCTCTGTTTATTTTCTGTTTCCAAAGTTGGAAAAATGGCTTGGTAGTAAAATATTTGCCAACAATGAAGAGATGGAGTTTGCAGGACTCGACGGTACTCGCTATTGAACATCGCTGGGAAAAGTATATCGACCTGAAAGGAGTCTATGTAGAGAAATAAAGATGTTTTTTCCCAAAAGTTTTGTGTTTTCTTTGTTAGGTCGGGTACTTCTGGGACAGCCCTCGTAACATTCGTTATTGATTTTTATTTTAGCTGAAAATCTGCCAATTTAAATCTGTATTTCATTTGTACTGAGATAAAGATAACAAAGATAGAATTGGTGCACACATTTACAACCTTAAGGCACACAAAGAAGCAGCATTCAACAGCATGACTTATAAGACTAATCAACATCCCCCTCAACAAAACTGATTGTGACCATTTCATCAGATCTGCAGAAGAGAATGGATTCAGCCAGGAAATGGTGGATAGGAAAATATTGATTTTCCAAAGACAAAAACGCTTCAATCAGGTCACAACACAGCAGAAAAGATCAACTTCTGAAAATTAACTCCATCCGGGTCTCTCTCATAAATTTCAGAAAATTTTCAAAAACCACATCATCATTGGCACCTTACAACAAATACAGTATCAAGAATCTCATCCCATACCCCAGAAGAAAAAGTCCAGAATATATCAGATCCAATGTAAATAGTGTGTGAAGGAAAAGTGTGGGAAAACTAAAACTAAAAATAGGCTCCTGCTTCAACGAATACTGATGCTGCATCAAAGTCAAACAAATAAAAAAATCAGCAGTTGCATCACGCTTGCTGGGCTTAGAACCACGGAATAGACACCAACATCAAGTTGCTGAAGTCAGCCCAGAAACCAGAGATTTCGAAATATGGGAGAAGGTTTATAAAAAGAAATTCGAAAACCAGATCATGAACTTCAATTTGCCACAGACCCTTATTTAGGTTCATCCACAGCCCACTAGGGGACTCTCCAGAGTTGATCCAGCAGTCAACAGGTAGCTGACGATGTAAGCTCATGCTCACGATACATGTTCTGCATAATAAATAGGTGAGTGTTCAAGTTGACTCCACTTTCATTAAGTGTCTTTTATGAATTGCTACACTGTGTTTGATTCCAACAATATTTTGGATAGAAAATATTTTATTTTCCATTTTCTCAAAAATTTCTCAAATGATTTTTAATAAAATACCACATGTTTAAGTTATTTCCACGACTAATAAAATCTACATCATGAATTTTCTGTGGATAAGCTGTGAAGTCTTCGTATTACTTATTGAATTTTGTATAACTGGTAAACCATAAAAGATAGACAAAATCTCACTTGCATGAAAAATGTAAACAAATTGAAATACATAATATATATCAAATAAGCTTTTATGTGGCATCAGTCATTTTCAAAATGTTACCTGTTACATTTTAAGTTTTCCCAGGTTGAACTGTCATATGGCATCTATTAAGCATCTTATGTGATTCTTCTTTCTTCCCTCTTGGGTTTCTGGGCTGGCTTCAGCAACTTAATGTTAATGCCTTTTCTGTGGATTTGAGTCCAGAAATTTTGAAGCAATTGCTGATTTTTGGTCAGTTTGAATTTGATGCAACAACAGTGTTGCTTGAAGCTGGTGTCTATGCTCCTTTTGGTTTTCCCAACGTAAACCGTCATGCAATTTTTACATTGGATCCGGTAGATTCCTGACTTTTTCAGTCCTGGGGTACGGAATCAGATTTTCTTGATTTAGTGAGATTCTTGATGCTGTATTTGTTGTAAGGTGCCAGTTTGATGTTGTGGTTTTAGAAAAGTTTCTGAAATTTATGAAAGAGACCCCGATGGTATGTAAATTTTCTGAAGTTGATCTTTTCTGCTGTGTTTAATGTGTTTTTGCCTTTAGAATTTCAATATTTTCCTATCTAACATTTTATGGCTGAATCCATTCTCTTCTGCAGATTCGAGGATGTGTTTATATTCCTAATACTGTATCCTCCTTATGCCTGCAAGAATGTGTAATATAAGTTTGTTAATTAACAAAAAGTATGCATAAGAATAAGCTTTTGTAAGAATAGTTTGCAGAAGAGTGAGTAAAGAAAGTCATGTGAATGCAACACATCAGTCTTCTCTCTTAATAATGAATTTCAAATTGTAGTTTTTAGTATGCATTTCCATTGAGTACTAGGAACTCCCAATTAATTGCAATTTAAATTTCATATAAAATGTTACTGATTTTGACATTTTTCACATAGGATATACTGTTAGCCACTGTGCAGCACAAAGAAACATTTCAGCGCCTTGTAACAGCTTCACCACGACTGCGACTAGTAGAAATGCCAGGATGGGCTGGACTGGGTGGTGTGCGCTATGTTCCAGAAGGGTGGGAGCAGCTCATGACGGACCAAGCAAAGGAGGAATTGAATCGCCTGAACATGCAGCTAGTTGAACAGCTTCGTAACACTGATGCCGCTTTCTCTTTAGGTAATCATTTAATATGTATTTAATGGGCTGTATTCATAGATTTCACTTTGGTCTGGACTATATCCAGACTAATTTGGTCCGGACCAAGAAAGGCCGTGGATCAGCAAGGAGAAAATGTTACACGACGAAGAAAGGTAGTTCTGCGCATGTGTGACTTCCATAGAGCAGTAAACTAACCACTGTTACTCCCTAGTTTTTTTAACTTTCTATGGTCATTTCACAGCTGTTTTTTTTCAGCGGTTCAGTGCTCTTTCCTCAACCTCAGCAAAAAATGAAGATAATCAAGAAGTGTGTGTTAAAATGGTCAGAAGAGGAAAATATGTTTTCCTTAATAAAACAAATGCTGAATATTATTCAAAGCAAATCGGTTTCTACAAATGCAAACTCAAAAAAAGAGGAGGCATGGAGGGAGATAATATATAGGCAGTTTTGTGCATGATTCTAATCTATTGCCACCCTCTCCCTTTTTGGAAACATTCTTATCCACCAGATAAACATTTTCATGGCATTGTTAATATTTCAATAAGAATTTAACTTGCTGGAATATTAACTTTTAAACTTAAAATTACAGAATGAAATTGAATTTAAATAGCAAGTAACATTTGCTATTATTAAAATGTATCTCACCCTGGATCTTAACTAAATAATTAAATACTGTATGATAGTAATTATACACAAATAATCACCTGAGGAAATGTTGATATATCATAAACCTTGTGGGAATTTTAATCCTTTTCTCCTCACTGGGAAAACATAAATAAAGCCTGAATTACTTTGAACTTAACCCAACGCATTGTAAGGTGAAGATCTTGCACACTGTATTAAATAGAGCTATTTAGAGTGATGATGGCTTGTGTCTAAGGGCGCTCAACTGCTAGGTCATTAGCAGATCATGGAAAAGGACACACAAACATCAGTACAAAATATCATGGCAAAGACCAGAGAAAGATGAATATATAAAACTAAACCAAGAAGTATGTAACACTTAAATTCAACATGACTAAATCCACATTTGGAAATTAACCTTTGACACAAAATTAAAAATCTTATCAACCGCTTGCTTGTTATCTGCTAACACCTCTTCGAGACTGGCCGGCAGTTGCAGAGAGTCCTAAAGATGTGCTAGAGCAATACAATAGAGCAACACATGAGGGACTGATATACCTTCACTACAAAATGGACAAATAGGAGCTGGGTCATCCTTAAAAAGATAACCGTGCATAAAGTTGTAGTAGCCAATATGCAACCAAGCCAAAATCACTTCCTCACGACAAGATGCATGAGAGGAAGTTAACCAGTTTATCTGAATGTCCTTCACTACTCTAAGCTTATTTCCACAGAGAGCTAAGCACAACAGCACTGTTTTCCGCACAACAAGTCTAAAGTCTTCCGACGTTACTCGAGATATTATAACACTAGGGTGTGTGGTTGCCGCCTTAGCTGCCAAATCCGCAAGTTCATCCACCGGCAAGCCAACATGACCAGGTATCCAAGCACACTCCACATTAATGCCAGAAGCATATAAAACATGGAAGGCATCCTAGATTCGCTGAACAATGGGGTAGTAGTTGTACAGCTCACAAAGGCTCTGAAGTGCACTAAGGGAATTTTTCGATGACGCACATACAAAATGGCTCGGTATATGGCATACAGCTCTGCACTGTAAATGGATGTGCTATATGAAGATCGAATGTATGGGATTCGGTTCCATGAACATAAGCACATCCAACGCCGCTGGGCACTTAGATCCATCAGTGTCTTCAAAATTCGGTGTGGATACTAAATGTAGGCATCATAAACTTTTGGTACACCGCCATTCCAAGGTCTACATGAGATATCGCATGCAACCAAGGGGGGAATACCTTTTCCCCCTTAGCAAACGTGCTAGACATTTCAATGTGCTTTGTAGGAAGCTCCCAGAAACAAATACCTGCATGGATTATGTTGAAGCATACATTTAAGCACACAGCCATCATTTCCTAACAGACATAACACCGTTATCGCAGAGGAGGTTCTGCTAATTTGGCGTAAAGATTCATAACTGGGCTACTGGGATAAGCACCAATAGCCACTCGAATGCCCTGGTTATGGACTGCATCTAATCTCCTCAGCACAAATAGTCGTGCTGAGGAATAAATGATACACCCATGGTCTATTTTTGATCGGATCAGTGCACGATACAGTCGCAACAAAACTGTCTGATCCGCTCTCCAAGATTTGCCATTTAATATCCCTAGGATTTCAGAGGACAGTCACATCGTGCATTCAACTGTGCTATATGCGATGACCAGCTAAGTTTCCTATGAACGTCAACCCCAAAAATCTCGTTGAGTCTGCAAATGGTAGTAAATCTGCACCGAATCAGAGTGAAGGTGGTAATCGTCTCCTACATCGCCAGAAGTTCACGCAGATTGACTTCTCAGTTGAGAAACGAAAGCCGTTTTTAGAACTCCATTCTTGGAGATTATCTAAACATACCTACATATAGCATTCCAAGAATGGTGTACGCAGAAAAATACAATAAATGGCAAAGTTGTCTACGAATAAGCATGACGATACCCCTGGAAGAACACATTACAAGATAGAATTAATGGCTATAGCAAATAGTGTAATGCTTAGTACTGATTCCTGAGGTACTCTGTTCTCTTGAACAAAAAGGGAAAAAACTGAGCCGATCCTTACTTGGAAAACACAGTCCTTCATAAACTTCTGGATGAACAGTGGTAAGCCTCCAAGTATGTTCCAGGTGTGTAGGGAATGTAGTAATACTGCTCACCAACACGTATCATAAGCCTTCTCAAGGTCAAAAAATACCGCAACAGTTTGACAATTCTTCATGGATCCGTCCATGATCTGTGTTGATGACTCAAGGTGATCTATTGTTGAATGGTGTCTTCAAAAACCACACTGGGTTTTGGTTAGCAGATTGTGAGTTACCAACCGTCCATTGATCATGCGTTCCATCACCTTGCAAATGCAACCTGTGAGAGAAATAGGAGGTATCTGGATGGAAGATGATGGTCCTTTCTAGCTTTCAAAATGGATGGCCTCCTGCCACTTTTCTAGAAAAGTGGCATCAACCCAACATGATTACAGACCTTAAGTAGGAAACCCTTACCTTCAGGAGAGAGCTGTTGCAACATTTGTACGTGGACATGATCTGGTCCTGGTACTGGACCAGATCATATGATAGTTGCGAAGATGAAAGAGCGTGTTCTAACTCCGCCATGGTGGAAAGGCGATTGCAATCTTCAGGTTTCCTGAATGAAATCAGAAACCTTGAGATTCCCCTGAGTCTTAACAGGAAGGAACTCGGACGAACAGTTATCTGAGCTAGACACTTGAGTGAAAGCACAGCCAAATGTGTTAGCCACGTCAAATGTATCAACAGCAGCTCCTGCAGATGTTTTAAGATCGGCAATTTGCATTTTGGTCGATTTTCTGTAAACGACAGAGGAAGGTGTATGTTGATTAAATGAAGCTACAGACTTGCTCTAAGATGTCTTTTTGCTATCCTTTGTAACATGTCTGGACTTGGCATGCATTTTCTTGTATTTGATTAGGTTATCTAGTGTGGGATGATGCTGGAAAACCCTAAGAGCATGCCTGCAAGCATGATTGGCATTTCAGCCTTCTTCCGTCCACCAAGGGACTGAAAATCGACAGGGATTGGCAGTCGTCTGTGGAATAGCTTGCTCAGCTGCAGAAAGAATCTTCTCTGTGAGATATTCGACCAAAAAATTCACAGAGTCATGCTCATTGTAATTAAACACAGCCAACTGGGAGTAAAGGTTCCATTTGGCAAGATCTAAGCACCATCTAGGTAGGCATGTGGAACATATATCTTGTGTTAACAGACTAAGACATGGAAAGTGGTCACTAGAGTGTAAATCAGAGAGGACATTCCATTGTAAGGAAACTGCCAACTGTGGTGAACAAACTGCAATATCAAGGTGTGAAAAAGTGTTGAAGGAGTCTGAAAAAAAATGTAGGCTCTCCGGGCTTCAGAGAACTAAATTATAACTGTCCAAAAAATCAGCAGTTAATTTACGTCTCGCACAAGCCCAGGGTAAGCCACAAAGAGGGTGATGGGCATTAACATCTCCCACCAACAGAATAGGCATTAGTAACTGGGAGACTAGATCTTCTAAATCCATGAGCGAGAGATCATCGGAAGCAGGCAGATAAATGTTACAAATAGTAAATCGGACGAATGGCAGTTCAATACTTACAGCCACTAATTGGATGTCAGACTGTATGGATATTCCACAAATATATCATATCTGATGAGCATCATAGTGCCCCCATGCGCAGGAATATCCTCTTCCAGTGTAAGATTACGTCGTGCTAGGCTATATCATCATAACTTGAAAGCTGACTTGCGGACGGAGTTTAGTCTCTTGCAAACATATGACCAAAGGCTTATACTTGTTGAGCAAAAGTTCAAGCTCTGGTCGATGTATTTTAATTTCATGGATGTTCCATTGTATGATAGCCATAATAATTATAACAGTATAAGTTCTTAATCGTAAAAGTCTACTACATTATGGAAAACGGTGGTCGAATCAATTTTCCCTTCTTCTTTGGTGTCGGGCTAACACTTTTAATGGAGGATTTATCCTGCCTCTTTTTCACTATCATTCTGGCAGTGTGGGCAGGAGCCTCCATGAGGGAGACCCCTTTCCAGTAGAGAACCTACCAATTGGAAGTTGAGATCAGCGAAGATGTTGATCATCAATCTGAGTGCTTCCCGGAAGATTCCTCAGAGGAGGATCTCCGAGGAGATGCTTATGGATCTTGTTTCCCCTTGGGTGTTCTGGGTGCAGACTTATCATTTTCCTTCAGGAAGTCAGTTCTGACATAACTGGTCCTGAATTTTATTGGTGATGCATTATATACAATAGGCTTGCCAGTCTTATTATTTGAGGTCAACAGTTTTGCTGGTGATTAGACTGGTGTGATGTTACCAGTAATGGACTTGGCAGATGTTGATGCTGTCGTGGGTGTTGATTTTGAAGGCTTTGGCTGCATTTTAGCTACGAGAATCTTTTTGGAAATGGTGACCCTTGATATCGCTGGTCTAAGTTGTGATTTCCTAACTCGGTACCAGTTTAACTGCAACTGAGCTATAGGTACTGGACTTCAGGACAGAAGGTTGGCAGATATGCAGAAGTTTTCGGACTTCCAAGGACACTTGCTAAACCGGATCTCCTGGATTGCTCTTTCCTCTGCAAAACAGGGGCATTCTTGGGAACCTGATGGGTGTTCACCACTGCAGATACATGTACTCCATTGTGAGAGATGTCTCCGCAGTTAACGCATGTAGATTCACTGTTACAAAATTCGGTAGTGTGTCCAAAGTGCCGACACTTATGGATCATAGCAGATTCGGTATATATGGCCTAACTTCAATGAATTCATACCCTGCCTTAATCCTTTGATGGAGATCTATCTGATCAAAGATAAGGAACAGGGTACAAGTAGGCACTAGTTCACCTCTTTCTTTCCGCTGAACCCGTTATATGGAAGTAACACCTTGATTCTCTAGATTCTCTTGAATCTCCTCATTAGACATACCATCCAATGCACGGGTATTTACACCACCTGAGGAGTTCAAGGTCCTGTGCACTTCAATGCATACAGGATAACTTGTTAACATATTCGCTCTAATTATTTTTACTGCCTGGGATGCTGAATGTACTATGAAAGGGTTCACCAATGAAAACCTTTATTTCCTCTGTTCTATTTATGACTAAATAGCTAGGACCACAACACTCAACTACTTCTTTTACACAGACTTTTGAGGTTTTTTTGGGATTTTTTTTAGACCCATAGCAATAAATTCCTCCACCATTACAAATGTGTCTAATGGCATACTCCCATCCTGGGCACCACCCCAACTTAGGTGAGAGGGACCTTGCTCACCTTAGGGTCTCGCCTCAGAATTTATAGATAGAGGGACCCAGTTGCCTCCAGGAGTGTAGCAGCTCATGTAATGGCCCCTCCCCGGGACAGACTTTTATCAGCGGATACGGACACAGTCTTACAAGATACTCAGGGGCTGGGAGTTACGCATTACCCAGTCACCCTTTGTGACTTCCGTCCTGCGCAGTGTTATCCGTCAAACTGTATTCAGGGAGGTAACTGCTAGTTGGTCAAACACACTTGTGGACCAAAGTTGGTTGGGCATTTGGCACAAGCCATCTCGCCTCGGAACTCAACTGAGTGTGTGACTCGGGATCCCGGGAGCGCCAATCCTGTACCTACCGCCTCGGGGCGGAGCTATTTAGGGTTCTTAACATGGCTTAATTTAACTTAAGAGTTTGGCAATGTCAAACTTTTCCTTCCCATTATGTCAAGTTTAATGTCTCATGGTAATTACAATCAATTAGCATGAAGCAGGAGTATGAAGTAATAAAAGAACAATCGATTAAGTTTCATTCCCGTTACATTAATTGCATCCTAATTAGACCTTTACTTTTTTTTTTTTTTTTTTTTAGAGCGCCATATAACCCCAGGGGAGAAAAACCCCCAATAAAACAGACAATCTTAATCTTAACATATGTCCAAATTTCCTTACCAGCTATGCTGCTCTTTTTGCCTGGCACCCTGGCCTTCTGGCTCCTCTAAACATTCCTTACTACCTTTTATCCATATTTGCCCATCTTCTCCTTCCTCCATTTGCCTTTCTACCTTTCTTATCTCTCTTACTTTTCTACTCCATTTCTCTTTTACTTTCTTTAAGAACTCCCCCATATTCTTACTTTGCTTTTCTTCTTTTCTCGTTAGCATTTTAATTGCTACTATTTTCCTATCCATTTTTTCCCATTTTTCCTCCCATACTTCTTGTCTCCATTCTGCTAATTCTTTGCATTCTGACATATAATGCTCTGTGCTTTCGCTATTGTCGCATAATTCAGAAATTCCATTTTTTTTTTCCTCTTAACCCTCTCAAATACATTGCTCCTGTTCTCATCCATGCAAACGCTTCTTTTCGTGCTCTATTACAATAATCTACATACCCTTCTCTTCCCCATTTCCTTTTTACTAATCTATAGAACCCTAGTGACTTTTTATTTTCTAAGCTTCCCCAAATCTCTTGTCTTTCTATATCCTCCACTCTGTTTCTTACTGCTATCCAAAATCCATCGCTATTTCTTTCTCCTATTCTCCAAATATCTCCCATTCCTATCTTCTCCATAATTTTTTCTACCCCTGTCCACCAGCTATTTTTATTTTTCATACTCTTTTGTTGTTCCATGCATATCTTTAAAATTTCCTCTTTATCTTTTCTCAAGCACCTAAACCAAAATTTTAATATCCTTTCCAGTATCACTCCCTTTCTTCTTGTTCTTCCTAATTCCAATAATGCTACTTCCTCTGGTGCTGATCTTGTTAGCCCCAATAGCTCTTTACAAAACATTCCATAGCTCTGGTCTACCTTTACTTTATCAGCATTTCTTAACTTTGCGTTGCATCTCGTCATGTTACATAAAATTCATCGTAATCCTGGTTTAACAAGGGGAAGTCTAGCAGTGGCACATGAAAGATTAGTTATAATGTGGCTTACTGATGCCTTACCAAGGTCAGTAGTGTTTTCTTGATACCCTCCTCTTGCATTATATGGAAGTGTTATTAGCATTTGCGTATCATTTGAGATACTCAAGCCTTGGTTATTGTCTCTGTCATATAGGTTAGGATGAACCAGTTTTATCAGCCTTCTAACTTTTGCTTTGCGAAACGTGTATTTGTTTTGAAGTTTAGGCCGCCATACTCTCCGATTATGTCTAATCTTGGTAGATATTTTTACTCCACTATCTCATTTTGCGAATTCTATGTACAGCAGCCTGCCCATCACTCCATAGACATACATTTTGTAAAAATGATCTGCCTTTAATCTACCCCTCTGAGGTAGACCAACGCAAGTCCTGGTTTATGAATAAAAAAAAATCAATGATCTGCTGTAAATTTACTGGAACTTGCAAGTTGGTTCAGATCAAGATCGACTATGAATACTGCCCAATATCAAAAAGGGAATGAGAATAAAAAGTTACATTAATTACTTATGCGCTTGGAGAATTTGTGATCAAGTATCTGCAGAAGCACATAAAAATTGTTATAGTGCAATATTTGATGTATGGAATGGTTTTCCACCTGCATAGTTTACAAATTTTAGAAAATTTACCTCCATTCACAAAGTTTTACCTTATTCAGAGGAAAAACAGAACATTTCTGACAAGTTTATGCAATTTACTCCTCGTTCTCCTATTTGTTAATTATGAAGCTTTATTTTAATGGTCTGTGAACTTACTGATTTTCTGTACACATGGATTAGCAACTAAAAACAAATATGCGTGTTATTATAAAAGAGGGTGAAATGTACATACCATAAAATGCCACTAAAATAATTCTTTAAAAAATACTGAACATGATATTCTGATATATTAAATTATTTTAGTTTATTTTGTTTCACAGCACTATATAAGGTAGAAATATTTTATAAGTGATGACTACAGCATTTAAATGTTTACTGCATTAATTTCTTGTCTTTGGTGGTTCTATATCTCTAGAACTTGCATAACCAAGTTTTTTCACCTTATGCAATTCCTTATTCACACTAAGATTGAACTGAATAGATTTATTTCTGTCTTTTGTTTACTACATTTAAAAATCTAGTGCATCTATAAACTAGCTCTCCCATACTTTAATCTCTAGGTTGTATGTATGAGTTAGCTATAACCTCTCTTCACTTTGCAGGATGTAACCATTCTGTTGTTCCTTCGTAGGCTCCTTGTCCCCTTATCTCTTTTATTTCTTAAAATTTTCCCACCATTTTAATTGTTCCTACCCTTGGGTTTGCCAGCATTTTAATTACTAGTACTACTTTGTTTAAGGGAGAAGTAAGTATGTAGACATATGAGATCAGTTTTTGCTTACACCAATTAATTACAGAAGGCTTTTTTTTTAAAATAAAGAGAGTTGAGGGTTGTTACACTACATCACTAAATATATATATATATATATATATATATATATATATATATATATATATAGAAGGCTTGCTTCTAATTTGTTCCTCTGTGTGTACTAAGTAAGATAGGTTGAACAAAGTCACTTTTAGATGAATGCTTATCATTTCTATCAGTATTCAATACTTCATGAATGAACTACTTCATTTGAATGACTCATAATGTGTATGGATCATTGAAGCAATAATAGAAATCAACTGGAAGCACTGATTTGAACAAGGCTTCTGATTTGTAATGCCAGTTTATTTATATTTCATTACAGGGGAAGGTTCAGACGGATTGGTATGTGTGAGGTTTGGAATGGTAACAGCTGACACAGACGTTGAAGAGTTGCTTGGCTTAGTGGTATCAGTTGGACGAGAAGTGGAAGAATCATCAAGATTTCTTGAGACCATGACCGAGATTGTTAAGAGGGGGATAGAGGCAGCCACATTGGATCTTCAGAAAGAAAATGAGGAACGATTGTGGCAGGAAGGTATCTTACGTCATGTTCCTGTGTTTGGCACGTTGGTCAATTGGTGGTCTCCTCCAAGCAAAGAGGGCGGCATTAAAGGACGGAGCCTCAATCTTACAGCAGGTACATACTTATAATTTGAATCTCTCAGAAGCATTGTGGATAAACTGTTAAATCGCAAATAACTTTAAGGGGAACTTTAAGTAATCGTGCCATAGAAGTTAGAGGAAGAGAATTATTCAATAAATTACCTAGAGAAATAAAGAACATAGAGCAGCCAAATGTAATGATGAAAACAATAAAGAAATACTTAATAGAAAATGAATTTTATAGTAAAGATGAATTTAGACATGGTAAAGCAATGTAAAATTATAAGCTGTACTTGTTAAATTATTTTATATTTGTAATTGTATGTCTCCTTTAAATGTATTTAAAAGGATGATGATAAATAGGATACAGGTCACCAACATGGACACACAGATTGTAGCATAAAAGCTGACAGGAATAAAATATCTGACTATCAATAAATAGAATTTTGTAAGATATCTAATTATTATGGAAGAAAATGGAAAATTCATAAGTGCAGAAGTATTTAATAGAAGATTCCATATTATAAACAAATATCCATTGTGTTTTAGCTGCCAGATGGGCTGAGTAAAAATCCTCAACTGATTTTCTTGATTCATGAGCACATCTGCATAATCAAATTAAGAATCAGTGACAGTAATGTTCTCATCAGCATCAGTAGAATTTATGTGGAAAACACCCATTGAATGTTTAGGCTACTTTTAGTCTTGCTTGCAAGTTAAAATTTGAGTTTTCTAAGGATGTTCTACAGGCAATAATTATTCATGATGACCTTAGTTAGAAAACAAAAGTAGATGTAACCAAGCTTATTTTATAATAAAACAATATGCTATAGATTATATTGTCTTAAGGTTAAACTATAATACTAAATAAATTAATGATAATTCTTCTTCTACACATTGCATGTGTACGTTAAACTCAGAAAGAAAGAATCAGAGCCACAGCCAGGATTGAACCATGGATCTTTGGATTTCTGTGCTGTGGCTCTAACCACTGAGGTAGCACGATGACATGCCGGTAGGTCACGTTTTCATTTTCTCTACCACGAACCTAGTTGGTAGAGGTATTCCACTCAGAAATTTGATATCAAGATTTCACAAGAAATACAGTTGTGAAGTTCCCTAAATTTAAAAAAAGAAAGATATTTCTACAGAAAGGTTGGTGCACACACGTGTCTGTCTATTTGTCAAAATTGTTGATATTCTCAAAAATGAACTTGAATTTTCTAGAAATAGCCTGTCCTCTTCATTTGAAATGACTTTTGCATAATTGGTGAACCGTAAAAGATAGAATAATCTTACCACACAAAAATGTAGATCTCTTTAAAGCAGATACTTTATGTCAAATAAAATCTTATGTAGTGTTAACCATTTCAGAGGTATTCTTTGTTATTGGTTTGAACTTTCAAATACTCATACTTATTTCAAGTTGTTCGTTTTTTCTCATGGTCATGCAAAGAGCATGAAATTTCATATAGCGACCTGCTTTTTAAAACATCTTGACTATTGTTTTAGCCTTCTTATACCTTCATCAATATGTATCAAGAGCAGTAGAAGAGCGAGTAGAGAAAGTCTTGTGAATGCAAAATATCCAAATTTCTTTTCAAAGGAAACGCAATATTTTTATAACTAACAATAAGTAGTAAATAAAAATTGTTGTGATTGTTAAGTGTATTAATTAGTTCTATAATAATTCTTCTCAAAACCTACAAACAGGGATGGTTTCTGGGGTAGTGGCACTACTTGTGTCAAAAGGAAAGAAAGAGAAGTGAATAGGAATTGCGCATAAAGCATTGTTTCCAAGTATGTATTCTCTCATTTGAACAGGTGCGTTAAGCAGCGTGCGCCCTGCTGGTAGTTTTCTGAAGCTTGGAGTCAATTCCAAATTGGCACTGTCTACGGACATAAGCACTGTGTATAAGGCTAGAGCATACGTTTCTATACAGTTCTTATGGGAGAGGTGGAGCCAAGATTGTTCCACCTGCTAGAGCACACTAAAGCACAACCTACTGACAATGGTAGGATACACATTATGCAGTGTTACCACCTTACTGCAAGTTAATGCTGATGTGTTTGGAAGCGCAAATTAATGTTTAACTCGAATGCAGAAATAATACACCAAAATATCCTTATAAATAAAAATGTATGAGTTGTAATGTATCAAGTATATTCACTATAAGCTGAAAGGAGAAGTAAACAAAACCACGTGACAAGAGAGCACCTCATTGGCTGGTGGGTAAACTACAACCTTTCTCGCTTAGCATGTCGCCTCCTCTTCTACAAGAAACAGTTCGGTTCAGATTGTAACATTTTGTAGTTATTCTTGTGCAGAGAAATTTAAAAGACCCATTATTTTAACAGTTCAATTTATAAAACTAAACATGTTTGTTCAGAATCACCTATAACCAAATGAACTGTAGGGTTTAAGAGGCTATGCACAGGCGCTGCAGTTTGTTTCCGGTTTCTGGGTGAGTTGCCAGTGTACTTTTGCAACCTGATAAGAAAATATTACTTTTTATTGTCATGGCTAAGAATTCTCTGCCACTGTGGAAAACAAATGCGGGAAATGGAAAAAAGATAATTGTGTTAAATGCTTTTAACAAATTGTGTGAAAAGTACCCATTTTTAATCGACAATGCATATGGATGGCCATTATTTAGCAATGATTGAACTTCTTTGTTAGTGGTGCAGAATTGTTGCTCCGATAGCTTGGGTCACATTTGTTTTCTGTTGTGTTTTAACCTATAGTGCTAATCTTTTTTTTTTTTTTTTTAACTTGTTGACTCATGAAAGGTTAAAGCAAAAGTGGTAAATTGATATTAGTCACTAAATGAATGATTTCTGAAGTTAAGAACAGTTTAATGCAGTACCTTTAATCACAGATGCTGAACTGTTCAGGTGACATTTTTGTCTACTCTTAGCATTATATGCTAGAAATTTAGGATATAAGATAAATTATAGGAATAAGACATACAATGTTTAAAAGCTAATGATCTCCAAGCTACGCATATACTGTATTTCCTCTCAGGGGTCTTAGCTCCCGTCATTCTCTGCGTGGTGCTGCCATGTGCTTGGTGGAGTAACACATTTAAGTTGTGTTTACTTCTCCTTTCAGTTTATAGTGAAAAAGGTATAGGTGTTGAGCATGGATTTATATAACAGTTTTACCTCTACCTCCATGGTGTTGAACACCTTTTTCAAAACAATTGTCAAGTATTTCTGTCTATGTTCATGAAGTAACAGTTCAGCTCAAAGACTGGTTCACTGTGAAGTCAGGTATCTAAAGCAGTATAGAGTGTTTTCTCTAAGTGAATATTCAATTGTATGTGAAAGTTACAAACATGAACAAAACAAGTGAATTATTAAAAACTCCATTTAGTGGCTCTCAGTGAAAACATTGAGTAGGCCGCTCCCAAATCTGAATCTGCAGCAGCAAACAAAAATCAATGTGGTAAGTTGAATCCAGAAATTTACCAAAAGAACAAATGGATTTGTGGTTGTGAGGAAAGCAGTGCTTCTTTTTTGTTTCTCTCTCTCTCTCTTTCTTTCTTACATATTATTTGGGAGAGATGTCCATTGTATAAGACTGGAATAACTGCTATTGGACGCATCATTAATTCATGTCAATTGCCTAATATGTTCGATGCTGCTGCACGACATTGGTAAACATATGCTTGAGGGATTTTTCCTTTTTGGCACCACCACTGCCTATAAAAGTTAGGACTTATCTAGACTGATTTCTCACCTTCAGAAGTTACTTTCCAGTAAACTTTTATCAAAAGTGTTTGAAGTATGGAGTTATTTACTGTAAGTTCATTAACAGCACAGGAAATATAGTTGTTTTTGTTTCGTTTGATTTTTCCAGGTGTTGTGGAAAGTACTGAAAATATATATAGGTATCATATGCAGCTACAGCAAGGAGCCAGCTCCCCTCCTGGCTCACGCAGTCCACCACAACCTCAAGTTCAGACTCCTGTTGCACCATCAGGGAAACATTCCCGTTCATCATCTCACAGCTCGCAGCAGTCGCAGCCAGCAGCTAGTCCAGAGGTAGTTCTAGAGCCTGTCACCTCGTAGCCTTCATCATTTTAATTTGTCATTTTGTTGCTTTTATATTTGTTGTTTATTTTAGTTCCTATATTTAAAATGTATATAGTTTGTCTTCCTAACAGTCACATTCGGTATTCATGCCTCTGACAAACAGATGTATTTTAATGAAATATAAGTATCTACAAGTTTGTCTCTGCATTTAGCTTAAATTATTTTTCTTATTTATGAAGAAAACACAATATCTGCTATGAGTTACCCAGTATATAATTACAAGCATTTAAGAATAATAAAAGAGTTGATCAAGTATACCATGCCTTTTATCTAAAATTCTGTGCTCACATAATTAGAAGAGTCAAAAGGTCAGTCTATGAATGAGTTATTTATAGTTAAAAATAAAAGGTGCTGGTCTTTTCCCCTGAAAAAGAAGTGTTGGAGGCTTGGCTGGAGGTAGAGAACAATTATCCATTTAAAATTTATCTAGACTTAGTTTTTTCTGTAGTGGAAAACAAGTTTCAATTCTGAGATGTCTTTTTATTTTATTAAGTCTGCCACTAGACAAAAGGCATTCCTGACTGTATCAAGTATAAGACAATTTGTAGCATCTCAAATAACTAGCAAGTTAGGTATGGTGTGAAGCATTAGGTTGATACAGGTTCTATAGAGTATAATATTTTGTCAGACAAACTAAGATTGTGCTAAGGCATTTGCTTGTTTGTGTTTTCTCCAAGATTATTAACAAAGCTGCACCCTCTAGTTTCATATTTCTGATTGTGAAGGTAAAAGGGAAGAAAGGCTAATTCACAATAACCGAGAACAGTAACCAGAATAGAACGAAAAATTTAAGATAAATGTAATGTGAGGTTCACAATTAACAGAAAGCTTAGTCAAGTCTTAACTTTCTCGTTCTAGTTCCTGGGCATGGCAAATTAGATCCATATTGTGCATAGGAGGGTGACACTGAAAATTTTTAGAAAATCAAACAAGGATTAGTTTTAAAGGATTTAAATGATTTTATTGTTTTTCAAAATATTCCTCTTTAGCATTCGATGAAACCAGTCCTTAAAGCAATGATGCCACTCTTCCTGAGGCACTTCAGAAACCAGGTTTTTACAATGTTCCACTGCTTCATCTGATGACGAAAAAGTGATTCCATGCATTTTATATTTAATTTTTGGAAAGATTAAAAACAGAAGCATTATTAACAGTGAAGTATTCATCATGATGTAGATTGAGTCACACGTTTTTACACTCACCTTCACTAATTAAAAGTTATATAAATCAGGAAACGTTTTCGAGGGCATTCGTCCTCATCGTCAGCGACTGGGTGACTAAGGGTCGCTTTCTCCCGTGTCCTCTGCTTCCTCATCCTGCGAATTCTGACCCTGTTGCCATTTGGTGTTGGGGGCACAAAGTTTTAACACATTGCTTACAGGCGGGATTTCAAAATTAATGACGTTGCTGTTTTTGATGATGTGTATTTTTTCCCAGATGTTCAATTCTATTGGTGTGGTGAGGGGTTTTAACAACTTTATGCTTTGGCCAATGTTGTGGTTTTCTGTCCAAAAATGGTGTGATACAGCGGATTTCTCTATTTGTTTTAGTTTTATGTTTCTTTGGTGTTCCTTAAGTCTGGTCACCAGACTTAAGGAAACTTCATCAAAAACAGCAACAACATTATTAATTTTGAAATCCCGCCTGTAAGCAATGTGTTAAAACTTTGTGCCCCCAACACTAGATAGCAACAGGGTCAGAATTCGCAGGATGAGGAAGAAGAGGACACAGGAGAAAACGACCCTTAGTCACCCAGTCGCTGACGATGAGGACGAATGCCCTCGAAAACATTTCCTGATTTATATAACTTTTAATTAGTGAAGGTGAGTGTAAAAAAGTGTGACTCAATCTACATCATAATTTTTGTAAACAAAAATAAATCACCAAGTGCTAGGTCAGGGCTCTATAGTACTGACCTTTAGGGTATCCAAATACTCAGTTTTGCGTATGTGACAATGAATTGTCATGATTTAATATTACTTCTCCTTTTGGGTGTTTTTCACAAACTTTTTTTAAAAATTTGCAGTAAGCAAACATTTGTATACAATCTGCAGTAAACAATATGTCCATTTCTAATGCTATGGTAGCAACAAGGCCCATTTTAGGGAGAAAAAAGGACTAGCAACCATCTTCTTACCAGCACTGCGAATGTGTCAGACTTTTGCAGGCTTAGGTTCTGTTCGAAAGAGCCATTGAGCCAATTGACTTTTCAGGATCATAACAGTAAATCTAAGATTCTTCACCAGTAATGATTTGAAGTGCCGCCTTGGAGTTTTTCTTCAATCAATGCATTCTTGTTTTCAATTGGGAGTCAGTCAGTTTGTTTTCTCACGTGTAACTGTTGATGTAAAATGTTTTTAATTTGACTCCGCCCAATGTCACCTGAGTAAATTCATAAGGTGTCGATTGCTCTTCTTCCAACATTGCTCGAACAGTGGCAGTATTTTCATCAGGAACAGTAGTTCTTGGGTGCCCTTCACGAAATTCATCACCAAGAAAAAACTGATCTCCCTTGAATTCACTGTACCAATTATAAATTGTTGCCTTAGATGTGGCCTTTTTGCCAAATGCATTTCTAAGCAGATCTTCACATTATTTAGGCGTTGATGACAATTTAAAATTAAACAAAATCATAGCCTGCAAATATTCTTCAGTCAGATTCATTTTTGGGTGAATACAAAATCTTTAAATGATGATAATTAACAAACTATTAGAGCAAGTTGAAGAAATCAACTCCCAAAACATTAGAAAGTAGCTGTCAAATATAAACAAATTTCATTTGTCTTTGGAAAGATGGCATTCTAAAAATTTTCAGTGACATGCAACAGTCACTACAGCTCTTTCTAGTTGTAAGCTGGAAAAATTGAACTGGAAGAAATTCTAGCAAATGTGTATCCTACTCTCGGATTGGTTCCTTGAGCAAAAGTGACATCTGTAGTTTGTTATGCAACTCAAAACTGGCTATTGTCTCAAAAAGAATAGCAAAACCTGACAGAAGCTAACAAAGAACACCAAACCTCTTTACTGTACGGTATTAATAAAGGAACAAAACTTGGTAAAATTAGAGGTATTTGGAATCAGGTGATAAAATATTGGTCGGTTAGAAACAAATGAAATCCCAATGCACAAAATCAACTTTCGACTTTGTTACTGATATGGTCATCGATATTCATTCCCGTTCTTGTTACGGATTATTGTGAATGACAATATGTATTCTCGGGTTACTGTGAACCAGCCTTAAGAGCAATATTTTCTGCCAGTGGAACTTAGTGTTTAAATGCATTAGGAAGAGACTGTTATATCTAAAGTGAATTTCTCTGTAGGAATGGATGTAGATCAGTTCATTCAAGAATAAGGTGCAACAATGGCTTCCATTTGGAATGTTTGCATAGCTTTTTAAGAGAAAAATGTTTCTGATGTGTTACATTCACATGCCTTTCTCTACACATTGTCGTTTATTTTTATGTAGCTTCTACAACTATTCTTACAAAAACTTAATTTTTCTGTCTGCTTTATATTATCAAGATAAACGTTTGCAGAATTCGTTTCATTACACATTTTATCACACTTGCAAAGGGGATGTCGGAAACTGAAGTGATAGTCAAATGTTTAAATGCTGGTTGCTTTTTTATAACAGCTCTTCAAAAAATAAAAATATTGAAAAATTGAAACTAATAACAGGAAATATCTCAGAAATGGCTAATGTCACAATAAAAATTATTTGAAACATTTTTATGGTATGGTTTTGTCTATCTCTTATGGTTTACCCCATTATTTAAAATTCCTTCAGAATGAAGAGGACATCAAAGGCTATATACATTTACTATATACATTTTATTTGTTATGTAAATATTTGGTATTTCAGTCAAAATTGGTGCAATCATTTTTGAAAAAATTTCTAAACATTTTCCATGGAAAGAGGAATTTGGGATGGGAGGATTTTCTTGAAAACCATGTCGCATCTTTGGAAGATACGGAATGTAAATACCAAGTATGGTAGTTATCACACTTTTTGCTTTTGAGTTATGTTGTTCACACACACTAACCTTTTTCTAATTTTTTATATATATTCCTGGGGCGTACTAGATACATGGTAGAGAAAGTAATTTAAGATATAACTGTTATGTGGCATAGGATCATTGTGTGACAATGCACTGAATCTTAAATGATAATAGAGGTATATCTGGTGGAAATGAAATAAGTGTGCAGATTTTACTATCATATTCCTTTGGTTGAATGTAATACCACAGTCTAGTATTTACAGTCGCAAAGTTCCATATGTAGAGAAAATGCATTAGTTCAATACTACGCTCCTTTTGGCTAGCTACCAGTATCATCTCAGCAGATAACAAAATACATTTTTATGTTATGTTCTTTTGGAAAAATAAATACCTTCCTCTCATTGTTTCAACATTATAGTGCATATTTAATAATGAATTTCTCTAAATATTAAGATATGAGTAATAATAATAATAATTATAATTTTCAGGTAGATATGATTACTGTAAATATGAACCAAGGGCATTTCTCCCTGGAAGCATTTGAATCACCCAGTCACCTATTTTTTTTGAATAGCCTACAGGTTTATACTTTATCTTCTCATTTATTCTTCAGTTATAAAAAAAATCCATGAATTGTATTTTTTGTAATCAAATTGCTCTCTTTGTGACCCGCTAGTCAATCATGATACTTCATTGGCAATGATGGAGTTTCAAAATGGGAAAGCAATCGCATTACAGAGCATCATAGAATGGCACGTAAAGAGCTTGGTGGAGTGGGAAAGTATATTTGGTTGTCATGACTACAGATGCGTTTTTTGGTGAGAAGCTTTTTTCCGGAACAGTCAGTGTTCTCAACACAATACAGATTTTTTTTTCCCTTCACATTTTCTCATCTATGTGAAGTGAAATAGATTGGGAGATGTGGCAGATTGAGTTGAACCACTATTGTTTATTCGGTTGGCATTGTGTGTTGAAACTTTTTTTTTCTTTCTTTCTGTTTTAAGTGATTAGGTAGTGATACATGTTTTATGTGAAGTAAAGGATTCTAATGTAGGGGATTTATAATGAATTCAACAAACAATTTGGTGTGTTGCATACTCCAGTGTCACCCTCTTTTATGTGGAAAGACAATGAGAGCACCAGTGTTGTCTTTAAATCAAAAAGGAAATCAAAATCTTGTTGGTATGAAGAATATAAATGGTTTTGTGGTAGTAGCTATTACCCAAAATTGTACTGCTCCCCATGTTTGCTTATCAGCGTTACAAAAGATGCAAAGAACAACAAATGATGTAGCAGATTTGAACAATATTACCCGAGCTGAAAACCTGAAGCTTGTTTAGAACATTTCAGCGGTTGTGTCTGATTAAAGGAGCTAGAAAAAGCACTTAACAAAATTTTATTGCAGACAGAAAACTCGACTGGATGTGTAAGGAGTAAAGTTAGTCTTATTTTAATGATGTAATAGTTGACATAGTAGTCAGCTGCAATTTTTCTTTCAATTTTTGTGTTGTGATTATTCAATCAATTTAGTCTCTGAATTTGTGAGTATTTACTACTGGTCCCGTCCTGCTTATAGTTCAACTGTCACCAAATTCAATACCATTCTGCACTCTTATGCAATGAATAGGCAGTTGTTGCCTACTTTAAACTGAACACGTGGAGCAAATAATAATAATAATAATAATAATAATAATAATAATAATAATAATAATAATAATAATAATAATAATAATAATAATAATAATAATAATAATTTTTGCGGAATGGGGATACTTAGCAAGTCACCTGTGCAATTCATCCAGAGCCACACCTGCTATGAATGGTTGTTTTCATTCATAAATTGTATTGACCACAACTGGTTCATTAATACCTACAATATGTTTACATTTTAACGTAGGTAGAATGTCTTACTGGATCTTTTGGAAATTACAAGGAGGATAAGTGTACAACAGTAGGGTTCAGCTTTCTCAATATCATCATTATCTGAATTACAAATAATGACAGCACAGTATCTTTAATGGGTTAAGATTGTTAAATACATACTTATTAGCAGACGGCAATTCATGGAAATCCTCATTTAAATAGCTGATTTAAAAGCAGGAATTTATTTAATTCAGTTTTGATTTTTTGAAAATTGTTTCTTTAGATGAGGGTAAATTATTGTCTCCCCTCTCTTGGTTTTAGTATAATTCAGTATACTACTGACCAATCCAAACCAGAGTTCCCTCTGATGTAAACAAAAGCACATGCTTCTGCTTGTCACGAACCCAAGAACACACTCTTACGCCAACATAAACAGTTTCTTAATACATGTATTGTATCATGAAACATTAGGGCAGGAAAAGTATAGAACTGCACATTTTATTGCAGTTATCATAAGAACTCATTGCTAAAGATAACGGATATATACCAACTGTTAAGAGATTACAAAATATGATTTTCTTCTGCTATTGCCTAACAGCGAGAGTATCTTGCTTGTTAATACCAACTGTATGCATGACTGCCATTCTCTTACATATACCAGAAATGCAACCATGAATTCCCAGAGGTGCTATCTGAGAACCGAATAAACACTTTGCGTAACACAGGAAATATGACAAGCGAACAGTTATTCAAATACGCTAGCACACGTGTGCTCAGCTCAGGTCAAATCTTGTGATTTAGTCAGTTGGTATTTAAGTTCTCATGGCAGAGGAAGGTGCATGTAGTGCAAATAAACTGTTCAAACACAAAAGCGAGAAACAGTTAAAAAGTGGCGAAAAACAATCAATACTTAATATATTCAACTCACTATTACAAAAATACCCGACACTTGCATTAGTGCATATTGCGAAACTAATATCTGATTTTACAGGCATTTCAGTGAGAAGTGTAACCAAAGTGCACAGGGAATATAAACAGACATAATAGAATAGGAGAATCAAATGTGTGAACTTGTTTTGTGTGCGACAGTGCTGTGGAATTGTGGATAAGCTTGTCATTATTTTGGAGAGTAGTTCTGATCCCATGTGGCAGTTGAGTCATCTTCGGAGGATTTGGATTTGGGTGTTGCACTTTTGCATGAGGATTGTGATTAATGTAAGTAAACTATTCATTTCCGCATACTTATAAAATCGATTGTTACCTCAGGTTGCATTTTGAACTATGATTCTCACGCAGGGTGCCTTTTCATAGATAGAAACAATGTTCAACAAACACGTGAGAGGGGAACAAGCAGCCATTAGGGGCGTGGATTGTGAACTACTTTCGTGCGGATAATGCAAAGAGTTTGTTTACAGTGAAAGGCACTCTGGTTTGGAATGGACAGTAGGTCCTGCAACAGTTGATCATTTTCAGAATTTGCACCGCTGTATAATGTGGATCTCATTGTGTCTGCAATGCTCGAAATTCTTTAGGTTGTATGGAAACTTATCTTCAGATTGTGCTCAAGTTTGACATTTTGAACACACCAACGTTTTAGCACTCAAGATGAACTGCATGTTTTCATGTGGCTCATCTTAAAACTCTCAAAAACTCCAATGATCTTTTTTTTTATCATTAGACAATAAGCTCTTGGCAGAATTATCTGTTGGGACTGTAATTCTTTTGGCATTTCTGCAATGTATGTACATCAGTTCTAAATCTAAAAGAAATCCTCAATTCAAAAATCTGTTTGCAAACCACTAAAAGTGTAGTTCAAGCTTGCAGCTGCTTTGCTGTCCTATAACGAGTTTGCCATATAAAATTTACAGTCTTCATTGCACTTGTTTAAATGCATCGAAACCATCCCCTTTATATGCCTGATTATACTTTGAGGTCAGTGTTAACTGAGTGGGAGAACTGCTAAACCTAAAGGGATGAAGATGATAAAATCAAAGCAGAAGGTATGCAAAAGAAAGCGAGTCTTACTCTAATGAGAAGGTTAAAAAATTGATATACAACATATACCTTCCATTTAAACACTGAGAATACTCTAAGTGTTATTAATCGATGGCAAAAATGTTGAAACAGACAGAACTTAAATCACAGATCTTTGACACTCTGTACTGATGCCCTTATCACTGAGCTACCATGGCTTATTTATGCATAAATACCCACACGTGTTATTTCAAAGTAACTTTTCTGTCATATGCTCAATATACAGCTCCACCCCATTTACCACCAGAATACAGTTACCTGGATCTGGTGCAGGCTGCAGTACCCTGAATAACAAATTGAAAACAACAGAATGTATGAAACAAAAGTATAAAAGCTCTCCTGAAACCTACAAAACAAATATTGCTTCTAATTGTCTGTCAAAGTGGAAATGTTGCAGCTCCAGAGCTCTTAAGGACAATTGAGCACCCTTAAACACAAATCATCTTACAGACTCACATTAGTGACATGCAATAGACAACAGCCATGAAGACAGGTGAACATTATTGACCTCATGTTACTGTAACCTATTATTAGAAAAACCCGGAAAATTTGTGTATGGATTGCCATGTGGCGTAGGATTGTCGGTGTTGCTTTGATATGGGGAGATGCGCAAGCATGTATTTTGGCTGTATGTTCTTGGCCTCTCATGAGTTTGTTCCCCTTTTCAGTGGTGACAGGATGTTGGACAGGGGAAGGATTCTTATCTCAGGTTTTTTCAAGCAAGGAATATTTTGGTAGCAAGTAGACGACCTTGGCTGTTGGTCATTTATTCTCACACTAAAAAAGGTGACACCTGCATTCCATTCACATGCTTTCCCTCTATCCTGTATACAAGGCACAAGCCAATTTCTACTCCAAGTTGTTGGAATTATTATTTTAGCCACTGTCAGCTATCCTACGCCCCACTAATGAGTTCACGCTCCTAACCACAAGACACTGATTTTTGTGATTTGCTCACTCGCTTGCACCACGCTATATATTCATCTTCACAGCTCCTACCTCATTCCATCTAGGAGTTTTTCCAATTTCACACCCATTTTCTAGGCGGCTTGGTCCCCTAACCACGTGATTTATCACATCGATTATTTGCTGCTTTATTTTTCTCACTTAATTTTTATTGGAGGCTTTCCTACCAAGACTAGTGCAAATTTCTATTTTGCGTTTGGAAAGTTTTATGGCATATCATTCATTTCTAGCATTGGTTTCTACTATCAAATGGTTTTGGAGATTGATTAAGCGTGTACATACTGGTGCCTGTATGTCGCGTTGAAATTTTAGATTTTCTTTGCGAGCTACATCGTTTGCCAGAATTTAAAGGCAGAAGACCTTTTCGATGTGTCCCGTTACAGCCTCTGGCTCTCTTAACATACACTTGTTTTTAGAATTCTACCCTTCTGCAAGCTTTAGTCCTCGTGAAATTATTTCCTTATACTACTGTATAAATATTTTATGTGTATATATTATATACATAAGTAATTATCCAGTACGTGCTTCTGCTTCACATAAAATTCTTGATTAGCTCTGATAAAATTCTGTGAGTAAAACTGACTAAAATTGTAAAGTAAAAGTTGCAACTAATTTGATTTTACATAAAACAGATGTATGCTATTAAAGGGAAAATAAAAACAATTTTTATGTATTATTTGTTGTGTTTAATAATATATTTATAATGCCATAGTTTATTACATGAATAAATTAATTCCATTCACTATCTTTTTGTAAAACAAATTATATAACTAAAATGAAAATAAAATTAATATTGTCTAAGTAATTACCATAAAGTGAGTGTCTTTTGTTTTTGTGATGTCACTGCATCTATGGAGAGTTACTATGGCAATTGTATTAAACAAATGCCATAATTTAGCAAAAAATTATAACAATTTTGATCATCAATGAAGGTTGTTTATAATGTTGGTATGCAAAAAAAAAAGTAATTTGCTAATATCATTTATTTATGTTTCATATTATCAAAATATTGAGACTGTTAATTTATCATTTTTTGCACTTTTGAGGGTTCCCACAAAATATTAAAGGTAGGAGTGCAAATGTAAATTATGGAAACTACTACATATCTAAATGGTATAGAGGGCTTTAAAATTACAAGAGTACACAGATGTTGCTGATGATTCTAGCCAGAAACAAAGGGAGCTGAATGCTGATGACATTTGTTTATTGCATTTTTAACATAATTATCAACAGCTCAACGAATTCCTGTATATAAAAATGATAGTGGCACAACAAAATCCTACTTCTCAAGCTATTTTATAATCAACTTTATATTTAATCACTAAATTGCATATAATGTTCAAAAATGTTCTTTATTCTTTTTTTTTTCAATGAATAAAGCTAAAAGTTTGTAAATGGAGACACATTTTCAAAATTTGCAAGTAATTAATGAGTGGAAAATCACTCCATGTGTACATTATTGCTGTACAAATGCTTTTTATGTACTTTTCTGCAGTATTCAAGGATTTCTGCGAATTTCAAAGTCTCTACCTATTGATACAGTTCAGTCTGCATACTTATTTAACTTCCATTGTTTATAGTCATGAACACTAAGTAAATGTTAGTTGAGTAATGAAACGAACAAATGGAGTACCGAAAATTAAAGCTTTTAGTTCATAGTGGATATTTCTTTTATTGAGGATTTCTATAACACTGTAAAACTGTAGTGGTACTGTAAGAGGGTGCTAAAAGAAACACACAGATAAACTAAGTAATAAATAGATTACTTGGGAGTTGCATAGTAAGCAGGCCAGTAAACAAGTTAAACAGAATCCTGTGCTGAAAATTTAAAGTTAGAAGTATCAATAAGACCTGCAAATCTGAGAATATACAGAGCATTCCTTGGGATTCTTTATGGCACTAGTTGGCATGCGGTGCCCGCATAGGCGCCCTCATTCGCCAATGAACGGGGTTTGCTACAGTCGGCCATTAAAAATACAGCTTTCATATTGTTTACTAATCTTGACTACAGATGATGTTGACAGTGGTGTCCATCTACTACAACACATTTACTATAATTCTCCTGATTTCTCCCACAACTCTGCCTTTTAACTCCAATATATCCCCATAAATAGAAATTGCAGCCCAATAAATCAGGGAACCTAAGAGGGCCATAACCCTCTACTAATAACCCTGCCCTTGAATATTTCCTTCTGAATTTTAATATTTTGGCTGCTGTATGAACAATTGCTGAATCCTGTTTAAAATAAGCACTCTGACACTCCATATTGGTTAACTTCAAAAAATGGGTTGAGTATTGCTTTTCTGTATCTCTCACCATTGATTGTATCATCAAAAAATATAGGACCTATAATCCTATGTGCAGTTATAACACATCGTATGTTAACATTATCATATAAAGAAGTTTCATGAATGAGATGAAGATTTTCAGTACTCCAGTGTGTCTGTTTTATGTTATAACATGGCCATGTAAGTGAGACCATACTTCATCTGTGAATATAATAAATTTAGGATTCACAACACTTTGTAAAACCCAGTTACAAAAATTCAGATGACTCACATTATCTGTAGGGCTTAAATTTAAGAATTTTAGTGGCTCTAAAGGCTGTTTATGAAACACCCATTTCTTGTAGAGGTGGCGGAGAGATTTTCAAGCAGAATGTTCTAACCTTTCTCTAATCTCATTGAGTTTTTCCTCAGGAAGTACACTTGGGTTTCTCTTTCCACGTTTATTCTGAACTGGTCCCATTTCTGTAAACCTGTTTTACAAGGTTTAATATAGTGATTCCACTTGGAACGGGAGGAATAGGAAATTTTGTTGCATAATATCATCGCACTTTCTCACAATACCTCTTTCTGGTGTAATACTTAAAAATATAAATCCTTTGTTGTAATATAAACCCTTTTCGTCGACCACACTGTGACGTAAATGAACTAGAATGGCATTCATTGTACTTCAATGACTCATTATGATCTTACCGGCGATGTGCACAACTTTCCCATAACCTTCAAAGCAACAGCCCACTGGGATCCACTCCCCAAATTAAAATGGAATATGTATTAAATTCTGTTCATTGTAATTATAATAAATTGAGTTCATTTCCTTTGCTTTAATATGTCTTGTTTTCATATTACCCACAAAAAATTAATAAATATGGCATGGACTCAATAGTACTGCCATCGGCAAGCATTTAATTACACACAATTAACAAGGTAAGATCTTTTTGTAAAAACTCAAAAGTTTTGAAATTATAGTATGGTCAACCAAAAACAGTCGCATGCTACTTGACTGTAATGGTAATTAGAACACTTGTATGAAAATTATGAAACTCGCTACTGCTTGTCTTAACTACTCGCAAATTAACTACTGCCATTATGATCTTGTTGCATAATATACTATTGTGGTGCTATGTTAGGCCACAACTAAGATGTACACCAGTCACAACTTAATGCAGAGACTGGCGCATGGCTCTAAGCTGCCCATCCTCAGCTCTAACCTTGCTGATGCAGGAACCGCATGCCGCCTAATGCCATAAAGAAACCCAAGGAACTCTCCATACATTTTAGTCTGCACACTTATTTAACTTTCATTCTTTATAGTCATGATCGGCGTGTAAATGCTAGTTGAATAATGAAACTAGCAAATGTAGTACCGAACATTAAAGCTTTTAGTTCATAGTGGATATATAATTTATGGAGGATTTCTATAACATTGTAAAACTGTAGTGGTACTGTAAGAGGGTGCTAAAAGAAATACACAGATTAGCAAAATAATATGACTTCTTGGAAGTCACGTAGTAAGCAGGCCAGTAAATAAGTTAAACAGAACCCTGTGCTGAAAGTTTAAAATCATAAGCCTCAGTAACACCTGCAAATGAGAGAATATAATATCACAATTTCACTGTTTCTAATTTCAGAAAATGTTAATTGTGTCCATTTGTTACACTTAGCATCATTTTATGCTTTGTGTGTGTGTGTTTGTAATCCTAAATGTTTTTATGTCAGTAGCTGATTTGTGTGGTGTTGCCATTTATCACACATTTACCTTGGCTTCTGATACACCTATAAGTGAAATCATGTCAAGTTTCCCCCTGCTTAGCAACATCATTTGAAAACCTGAGAACAGTAAGTGTGCTATGAACCAAAAATCAACATTAGAAAGAATAAAAGTAATATTTTATTAATTTTGTTTTTCATTTAGTTTAATAAAAAATATATTAAAATATATAAAAATAAATACATTTTATTAATACAGGGTTATTCAAAAAGAAGGAACAGACTTTAAATATTTATTTCTAATGAACGACAATAGATGGCTACACGTCAATGAATAGAGAAAAATTCAAAATTTTATTTTCTGTGTTCAAAATGAGCGCCATTTGCATATGCAACCATCTTCTACGAATTTATTGTACCAATAGTAAATTTTTTTTTGATGAGGCAGCTCGTTGAACTTACAATGAAATGCACGCTGCAATGAAACAATGGACTCACTCTTTGCATAATGCAGCACAAAAAACAACTTTTCCTGTCGCATTGCCATTTTCTCGCAAACAAGCACAGTGCCACTGTAGGCGCTGAATGGAACTAGTAGGTGGTACTTAAAACTTTGAACTTTCCTCTATTCAATGATGTGTTGCTATCTATTGTCGTTCATTGAAAATGAATATTTAAAATCTGTTCCTTCTTTTTGAATAACCCTGTATTCTAGTAGAACTGTCCTCAGCTTTGTTTGCATTAGAGTGTCTCTCCCACTGCCTGTCTCACCCTCTCTGTTCCTCTCAGTGATATTTTGAAAGGTAGTAATGAACCTTTTTTTTTGGTAGGGGGATGTTAAAAGTTTAAACAAACTGGAGGAAATGAAGATTCCCTATTGCAAGCCACCAATTTAAAAATGTTGGACATGGCACATAACCTGTAATCATTGACAAAACAATCTACTTAGTTGTTAATTATAAATATCAATTAGTAATTCTTACATAAAAGTTGCTAAAAGAATTTGGTACCGAGAAACTTCTTATACATATTTAGAATTACAGTAAAGGTTACTGAGATTTTAATATTGACCTCACACCTGCAGTGTTTAATAAAATGCAAATTAAGTAAACGTAATATTTTAAAAATTGGAAGCACTATTAATAGTGAAGAGACTTTTATATTAAAGCTGTGCTTAGTCACTTTTTTTTTAGCAAAACTTACTTCACTTATCATTCAATGTGAAAACAGTAAATATTTTTAGAGATGTTCACCCCCATCTTCAGTTACCCTGGTGACAGAAGGTCATATCTTCTTTCTTCAGTTGAGAGCAGCCCTGCTGACATCTGCTGGTAGGTTTACAAAATTGTATACATTTGTTGACTGTGGGATCTCAAAGTTTAAAACTTCTTTATAATTTTTAAAAATAAATATATTTTCCCACATGGTTAGTTCGTGTGTAGAACCGACAGTTTTTATTAATTTGATATTTTATCCTGTTATTATTGTCTAACCATGGCATGCTACGGCTGACTTATCTGTTTGTTTAAACTTCGTTTCTTTGGTTTTCTTTCAATCTAATATTTAAATTTCTTTTTTCTTTTCTATATAAAATGTTTCACATTTTATTTGGTAGATACCCGACTTCAATTTATATGGTATAGTGTTCTTGAGTGGTTTATTCAATAACTTGTTCAGGCTATATTTATTCATGAAGCTAATCTGATATTAAAATTCTTAAAAGACCTCAGAAGGAAAGTGAAACTTTTTTATGTCCAGTTCTCTTCTATTTACATTAAAAATGTCACTAGGTTTACTTTCCTTTTTTTAATATCTTGTTCAATCGTTTTAATTATGGAAACAGGCACAAAAAGTAGACTTTAGTATGTCAAGAATGTTGTGGTATGCATTCAAATATTCTCTTTCCCAATGGAATATTAACTCTGATTCACAGATGAATGATGGGGGCGAATGTCCCCAAAAATGTTCCTACTTTAACTTCGAACAGTGAATGAAGTAAGCTTTTTAAAAAGTGCTTAGTTTAAGCACAGTATTAAATAAATATCATATAGTACCATCATTAGCAGGATCCTATTTTCTTTTGTTTTGCTCTGGCTTATGTTTGCTTAGCCATTACATTATGGACATCTGTGTACACCGCATGGAATAAAAATATATTATATTCAGCATTTGTTTTCCTGCTTTGTGGAGTAACAACAAATGTAAAATCAGAGCCATCTTAACAACTATATTTTATTACGACTAACACATTCATATTCTAGCATCCAGGCCTTGTAAACCCATTTTTAGTTTTTAAATCACATCTAGAACTTAAATGCTTTTAAGAATTACCATTTAAAATAACATAGAGGTAAATTTTTTGTTCAATAAAAGATATTCACTTTAGTTTTACATTGTTAGGCGTGGGTTTGATTCAATAAAAAGGTGAAAAATGTGAAAATTGGTGCATAGCCCACCTGTTGTTCTCAGAATGGTTGCTATATTTTGTTCTTAATAGTTTAGGAAAATAAATATTTTCATTTTAAAAAGCAAATGTTATTAATTAGGGATTTTTTGCATGCATTTTGTTTTGTAAAATGATGGTTCTTTTCACTGACTTAATACACATGTTTTATTTTTCTAAGTTGCTTGATGCAATGAGTGTACAGATGAGCACATACTGGACTGAATCATGTACTCAAGTGCTCACCCAAATAAGCCAGTATAAGTTAGCATTGTAAGCATCAGCAGTCAATTTCTATAGTATATTAAGAATAAATATTGCACATATGAACATGAATCTTTATTATTTTGTAGTATGAGAAACAAAGATAACTGGAATTCATGTTTGGAAACTGTGAGATTCTCATAGAAATAAAATTTGTTCAACTGTTTTATTTGTTTCAACTTCACAACTGATGACCTCAGAAGTAATCTGAAAAATGATTTTGCTAGATAGTATAAAATAGTTTACAAGTATGGTATCCAAATAAGCATTAAAGAATTCAGCTGCAGCATTCACACTTACAGGATGTATGTTCAGCCAAGTATTTAATAAAATTGAAATATTTTCTTCACCTTTTTGTTTATACGTTAATTAGCCTAAGAGGTCTGCACAGGCTGAAATTCTTTGGCCCCACCCAGCCCGAGAATAGGTTATACTGTTATCACCTGAGCTGAACCCAATTGTCTAATTTTTAGGGATGAAAGCTTGATACTCTCGATGCTCGGTGGTATTAAAGTATGTCTTAACACTTTGAGATAAACTTTGGATACTTTTTCGATACTTTAAAATGTTTAAGTTTTGCATTATTGAAAGTTGTTCCATTTAACTTTATGCTGCTAGAGAAGGGATGAAAGGAGTTGAGACTTCATGTTATGGCCTAGCTTGTGTCCCCAAATAGTTTCTGGACTATAGTTCTTGATAGACCTTGACTGTGATGAATGTAACATTCCGTAGATTCTTGTGTCTTATGTGAAAACAATGGGGGAAGGAGCAGAGGTACTTGTGTAACATTAACTGTAAATGAAGCTGATTTAGCTGACGCACTAAATCACGTTTCTGCAATAGCCTAGCTTGGTGACTCACTCTCAGCCATTACATTTGCCTACTCTGGCAGCCAAAATCTGTGAATCCAGTAGAAACAAATCAACTTAAGATGTGAGATAATACAACGAATGGAAATATTTGTTATTTTTAGTTGTGTGGGTTTCATATAAAATATATATTTATTTATATTTTCAAGATTGTAGAATAAAGAAGAATTTTTAGTATTCTTAAAAAGCTAAAATATGGTTACATAAAAAAGCAAAGAAATTATTACCATCATCCTAGACTAAAAATAGGGATACATAACCTGTGCATTATTAAGATAAAAAGATTGCTGCCAATTAGAGAATGTCAAACAGCAACAATTTTGGAATTAGCATATAATACAAAATTGGTTATATGCTTTTATACACGGAAAACTACTTAGGACATAACTGAGTAAACTTACAGTTTTTTATAAAGTGAGTGTCGAGTATCGGTGATTAAAAATCAGTACTGGTATTGAGTATGGAGTATCTTGAAATAATGGTATCATCCCATCACTACTAATTTTGTTTCAAATAAAAATATTTTTGAGTTATTGACGACATTATTGTCATCATTAGCATTTCACAATGCGCTGCAGCCTCAGGTTTGGTTTCCTGTACCAGTTGGGAAGTTTTTCCCTTGCTGGGGTACTGGTAGGGGATGCACTTCAGTCTTGGTACAAATTAAAGAACCACTTTACAAAAATAGTAGCGACAGAGATTCTGGAAGTGGCATGTTGATAGCATACTGCCTTGTTGACTACATGCTGTCCCCAATTACTGCTCTCTGCCAAGGATATCCTGGGTGTGGGTGGAGTGGGGGAGCGCAGTTGCAGTGCTGTTGTAACCTTATCCATAACTGGCCAAAGTGGGGATATATTTATTACTACTACTGCAATGAATGTGTACAATTGTCCTTATCTGGGCATCTCAATATCACAGACCAAAGAATGTGATAAATTAAGTATTTCATCTTCATTTCTCCTTTACACGGAAAAGTTTTTGTTTTATCATAAATCGTGCTAATGATTTTGCGGCCAATCTGGGTCCGAGCCTGTGCAGACCTTACCAGGTTTCCTAGGATTTCCTGTATTGGAGGCTGTGGGAGTTTGGTTTTTTTATTGAGCTCATACAAGCTTATACATACTCTCGACAAGCAGTAAATGATTTAAGTTTGTACTTTTGCACTATAGAACCATTGTAGAAATATATCAGTTAGTGTGCAGTACTGTGAAATGGAAGCATTTTTCCAGTTGAATACTGAATGCATACACACATCCCTATATTAAATCACTGCATTAGAAATGCAGTGCTTTTCTTTCACACTGTGGCCACCAAGCTCGGACTCCTTCTGAAAGAGTTATAATATTCCCCCAACCACCTTACATCATAAGAGATGTTAGAAATGCCCTTCTCTATATACATATTTCTGGCATCTTCTGTGGAGAGTTCAATATCCAAAAGTGAGTGAACTTCTTGCCTGTTTCCTTTTAGTTCTTCCAATGTATGGGATTTGTTGCACACACCTTATTTTGCAAATTCCCACATAGATAAAAATCACATGCAGTTAAATTTGGATCATGAGGGCCATAATTCTTTACTAATTACACTATCTTCAAAAATTTCATGAATTAAATTTAATGACTCATCATTTTACTTTTTATTTGTGATACTACATGTACAAATTCTTGATACAAACAGGATAATAATATCAACATAAACCATAAACAAGCTTTACAATTTAATTATACATTGCCTCTACAAAGAGTTGCTGTGACCCTGTGGTTGCCAAGCTATTGGGTCCTACTTACAGCTTAAAATTCGATATCTATAATTATTTAATTTTCTTCTTCCTTTTGCCGACTAATTTTCCTCAGCTATTTGGCTCTTACTCTCCCTAAAAATTTCCAACTTCTATTATGTTTTTCCTTGATCTTACATTCATAACCTTTTTTCCCCTGAATTTCCTTTGGTAAATTTGACCACTCCTTTATTCCAAATCTCTGTCTAAGTATCTTGGTTTCCTCACAATCCAGAATTATGTACCAATTATCTTCTTTACTGTTACACAAAGGGCATTTCTCTATATCGTTTCCTATTCTTAAACCTTTCAGTTTCACAACCCCTGTTCTAGCCCATGCAAAGCCTTCTATCGCTGCTTTGTCACAAATGTCAACATGATTTTCCCTGCTCCAGTCCATTTTCATTCCCCTGTATGTTCCCAAAGAACTTTTCAAATTAAAACTTGCAAATATTTCTTGTTATCAATATCTTCCAGTCTCAGTCCAATATCTTTCCAGAAACCATTTTGTAATAGATCCCAATCTTCCCACATATCTCCAAAACCTGACTTCGCCATAGCTTTATCTTAATGAGCCAAGTATCTTTCTTGCTAAGCAATGACTCATCAACTCTACGTGCAATAGCATACAGTGTGTCATTTAAATAACCTGAGACTCCTGACAGATCACTTGAAGTGGAGAAGTAGGAGAGCTGCTTTGCTACGGTGTATTAAAGCACCTGTCAGTTGTTTAGCAGTGCGCCGAACAGCAAAAACCTCGCAGGGATTTAACAAGTCTGATCTGGCTAGAGCTAGGATCATAAACTACATTGGAACTTCTTCAGTGCATAAAGAAGCTTAAGAGTCCGATATCTTTATTTTATTCCTAATATTTTGCATTTAAAATACAGAGCTCTATGTTTATAACACATATGACAGCTCTGCCATGCCAAATTGATGCAGCAAACATCTAAATGTACAGCATATGAAATAATATATAATTTTCTATATATTTTGTAGAAAACTCTCTAATTAGGATCGATTTAGCTCAAATTACTTTCTAGTTACAGTGAATTTCTATTACTACTACCACAACAAGCCTTACTACAATAATTAAATTCTTCACGTTCATGGTGATGACAGGACAATTCCAAGAGACAAGTCAGTTTCTTCATCAACAGAAGAAGAGGAAGACGAATCGCTGATGTAGACATTTATTTTTACCTATGCCCTTGTCTAAATTTCCTTCTTTTTCCTATTGTTCTTCGACAAGTCTATTGCTATGTGATACCACAGCCGCCCAATTGTCTAACATCATCTCCTCTATTGCTTTCACTGTTAGCTGCTGCATTTTGGTGGTGATGAAACTTTTGTTTTTGGCAGCGTAATCTTGTATGTATTGTAACGCATATTGTAGGTCTTCCTCACTTGCATGGTGGTTAAGATATTTTAAGACAATACTACAATTGATGCAATACCTGGCTTTTACATGCACTTATTGTACATTTAAGGGCTATTAATAACTGCTATACATTGCTATTCTCCTCAAACACACCACTATTCAAAATAACGAAAATAAAGGGAATACAAATGAATGCTAGTAAGCAGTAGTAAACCATGTGCTACAGTGTAGTATAAAAAACAAGTTACCCCTTCAAGTTTAGCTTCTAGGTGAAGAGAAAGGAGAGTTAAATTAAATCGAGTTTTATTTATGGACAATCTTTAACTACTATGGTCCTTAGTGTTTCATTCTATATTGGGCATGAAGGACCCAGAAATTTTGTTCAGAGGCCTCTTTATCACGCTTAAGGTTCTTTTATGTGCCATAAATCTATGACACAGGACCACCGGCCTTACTTCCCTTCCTAAGGAAGCCATGCTAAGGATTTTTATGCCCGAAAAAATCCATCGCCCTCTGCTGGGTTTGAACCTGCGACCTCAGGAACTAGGACAACAAAAGGAGAGTGCTGAAACCTCACTAGCTAGAGCAACAGCAGAGGGGACATTGCATTGGAAACATACCCCTCCAAGAAATGTCAGAAGTCTCATGTTGTTTAAATTCTACTATAGTCTTGTTGGAAAAATCTAAACTGACATTCAACATCTTCAGCTCTTCAAAAAATACAGGTTCTATTCTTCTGTATGGATTTACTGCACATCAGTTTACATATCATGCAAGGGAATCTCGTGTATAAAATCGGGTTTCTCTGTATTCCAATATGCCATCTTACAATGAAACATAGCCATACAAATGGAATCATGCTTTTTCAAGAAGAATATTAAATGTGAGTCAATTACTCATTTTGCAAAATCCAGTTACAGAAAGTTACCCAAATCAGATGATCACATGAAAAATAAGGTGTATGCCACAAACCCCCAAACACTGTAAGAACTAAAAGAAAGCATCAGCAGTAGTCCGAACTGCAGTGGCCTTAATGTGAAGGAAAAGCACTGTAGAAAAAAGAATGCAGTTAACTCTTACACACACATTAATGGTACTTTGTTTCAGTTGTCATCTTTTATGAATAATAGTGTTTGTAAATTTGATTTCCTTAGTGTTCAGCTGTTTATCATTGACTTTTATTATATTAATTACTTATTAATAATGTTGTCAGGTCTGAATGCGTGGTTTTCCTCTACATAAAACATATAGTATATGTGTACTTCTATATTTTGGGTATATGTATTACTTGTCTCATTTGTTATTAGCCACTAAATGTTAACCACTGTCCACAGGGTTGTATCTTATGCTACTTTTTGACCATTCCATCTCCTTTACATTGGTTGATGAATTATTTTACAATTCCAGAGTACAGCAATAAAGAACACAAACAAGCCATACAGGAATATGCAATTTCCATTATGGTTTAGCATAAAAAACTAAACAAGTGCATAAGTCACTGACAGAAGTAAACTGTAACCACAATCTAATACATTTTACACATTAGACTGTGCTTTAGCATGAAAAAGAAGAGTATTGAGTAACATATAATACATTTGATTCAAGTTCCGTACATGCCGACAAGCCATATTTGCTATTCACATTCATTATGTTAATTTTTAGCACTTTTGTTCCTTATAAACAAGTTGTACAAAACACATCCAATATGATATGGGAATGTTGCTTGTGTTGTCTTGCTACCAACATTGACTATCCAAACATAGCAGAAAGTACGGAATGCTGCCAACACAGAATTGGATTGTTGCTATTTATTTAGCGTTCTAAGCCACAAAGCATAGTCGAGGGATTTTTCTATAAGTAGAGGAGTGGCTGCAATTCGGAATGATGTCAGGGCGTAGCCATAGGATCTGTGAAGCGAAACTTCTACTTTAGTTCCACAGCATTTTCATGTGTTGCGACATTCATTTAACAATCTTTAGCCCACTCTTTTGACAACCTATCACTATCTTCCACCTTAAAATGTCACCAATTTCTGCTATATAACTGAAGTTGCTAAAGCGGGCGGATGGGTGAGCCAAATAACTTCTACAGGGCAATATCTCCTCCTTAAATACTTCTTCATTCATTCAGGATTATTGTGGATATTCATCTTTCTCAATTTGTAAGTATTTCGGTTGTTTCCTTTGTCATCATATGCAAAACTGAAATAACTACATAGGGAAGACTTAAGCTGATAGTATAGTCTACTAATGCTTGTTGGTTTGTTGCAAAGGTATTTTTCATGAAAACCCCTTTGGAAAGCATCTTTAAGAGTAGATTAAATGCCCTATCCCACCAATGTTAAATTTGCAAAATTCATTACACATTATCTCAGAAACCATAAAGTTATTAGACTGTAATTTTTACAGGATATAGACCTTCTTAGTTCACTAATATACTGTTATATGATAAGTTTGTTGATTAAGGAAGATATCGTTAGGTTTTTAATTGTACAATCTTTTGATTAAAAGTTACCAGCATTTTTTGTTTTTTAATAACTAAATATATTATTAACACCAAAGTAGATTCACATCACTTAGAGGTCGTATTTATCATCTTAAGCCTTAATTTACCTATCTTAATATAGTTTCTGAGAAAATGGGCCATTTATACCAGAAAATGTCGTTCCAAAAAAAAAAAATTCTGGTGCAGTACATTCACATGAATTTCTCTACCATCTATCATTTATTAGTGGGTACACAAAACTATTCTTACTAAGGCGTATTTTTCTATCTAGGTACTCCATTTTAATCCAAATAAATCTTTGCAGAAATAGCTACATAACACATTTTATTACACATTCAAAGAGAACAGCAATAGTCAAATGTTTAAGATCTGAACGCTATATGTTGGCCTTAAAATTCCAGTTTCCATGCGTTCATGAGAAACAACTGAATGTTGACACGACTTTAAGACAGTGACCATCAAATGAACAACTTCATCCTTAATTAACAGATATCTCAGAGATGGCTTATGCCACAAAAAAAACTTATTTAAAATAAATTGTGTGTTTTAAAGAGATCTACATTTTTTGTGTAATATGTTTTCATCCATAGCTTAACGTTAACTAGTTATACAAAATTTCTTCCAAATGAAGTGGACTTCACAAGCTATTCCCGAAAATTCAAGATACACATTTTATTTGTTATGTAAATATCTTTGATATATGGTATTTTAATCTAAATTGTTAAGGCCATTTTTAAAAGCTAAAAGATGTTGAAAAATGTACCATGTAAAGTGTAGTTTGGGGTGAAGGGATTTTCTTGAAAATCTTCGTGTCGCATCTTTGGAAAGTACTGAACCTAAATACCAAGTTTGTTATTTATCTGACTTTTTATTTTTGAGTTATGCTGTTCACAGACACCCATACACACACGCACCGTTTTCTAAAAAGACTTTGTCTTTTGGATTCAGGGGGCCTCAAAACATGTATTCCCATTGAAATCTCAGTATTGAATTTTTGGGTGAAATGCAATACCTTCTCTACCTACTATGTACAAGGTAGAGAAAGTATGGAGAAAACAAACTTGCATATATATGCAAAGAAAGCAAGCACATGGCTTGAGCTCCCATAAGCTTCCATATTTAACAGTAGTACCAATTTTTAGAACAAAACTTCCCCTAAAATGGGATAAATGGCAGATGTAGTACCAGTTTTAAAAATATATTTGAAATATAAGTATTGTGCCTGGAATGATAAAAATGTAACAAATTAAATAGGAAATTAGTTATTAAGATACTGCACAAAACATTAATCCTTTCCAGCTTGATTTATTTTCGGTTTAAACTGGGTTTGAAACCAGAGAATATACTGTGGATATTTGTGCCCTAGGAAACCTGATCTCTGTATTTTGGCTCAGTTAACTAAAGCACTGAACATCAATGGCGAGGATTCCCATATCGGATGTTAATTAGGTTCCAATCATCCCTGTCATGCTACCAAATCTCTGATAAAGAATGGGGTGGACCCACGTAAAATAAACAGTGATTGGCATGCTTGGATGTTTAAGGGACTTCATTAACACTCAGAACAGAATTGTTGCATTTACATAAAAATATCAATAATTTGTTCATTTTTATTTATTTCAAGCTTCCAACAAAAGATATACATAAGGATGCAAAATGGTACCATTGGGCTGGAAAGGGTTAAAAATGTAATATTTTGACACTTTTTGCTATTTAGTCTCCCCTTAATTTATAGTGTTTAAAAGTGCCATCTGAACACATGCAAATTTGAACACATTGCAGTAAGTATTGTAGAATACAATCTTGTGGGCAGTGATGTTGCCATAGCCTTTATAAGCTTTCCACAAATGCAGAATGGTGCATAAAAGCAGTGTCAACAGAACCAAGCTTATTGGCATACATACTAGTCGGCCACGATATGAATGCGCTTGGAAGAGGGTGCCACTTTTTTGTTGACAATCAAGGCTAGGGATCAGAGGGGAGTGAGGGGCAAGGCGATAGGGAAATGTACAGTTGCACAATGAAAACAGGACTACATTTGCAGACCTTTGCCTCACTAGTAATGCAACTCAGAACTGCAGATGTTTTCTTTATTTATGATTGCGATGTCCTGCCCACTTGTTTCATAACCGTTTCTGTTCCCACCACATGCACTCATATCATGGCCGACAACTGGTAAATGTTATAGAAAGTGGAAGTGTCGACATATGTACATTCTGGACTTCCTGGTTGTGTCTCGTATTAGCATTCTCGAAACCTGTTAATCCTAGCTGTAATCTTTAAGAAGAAATTAATTTAGCTTACACCAATAAT
Organism: Deroplatys truncata; assembly: GCA_030765065.1. NCBI lineage: Eukaryota > Metazoa > Arthropoda > Insecta > Mantodea > Mantidae > Deroplatys > Deroplatys truncata. Next base: position 28,848,625 of record CM060986.1, read on the forward strand.
GTACCAGTGACTAACACTAGAAAGCAAGAAAATTTGTTACTTCATTATTAATTTAGCCATAGACAACAGATATTATTTATAATATGTCTATCACTGCAGAGGTCGTCGTGATTTAGTTTATTCACCTACAGTGTATACAAATGATTGTCAGTAAATGTATGGTATTTACCATATATTTTCAAATAAGAATGTTGCCATTTCACTCTTTGTTTATATAATACTTTTGCGCATTATAGCCAATCTTAGTTTTCTCTTTGTTCAAAATCCTGGACAAAAAGAAGACGAATTATCAAGAATGTAGTATCTGAGAATGTTTTTCTAAGTGGTTGACAGTACTAGTCTGTAGCACTGAATGTACACAATACAAGCCTTACATTTATTTGTTATGTATATACAAATATTTTTGTCCTGTTTCTCTCTCAACATTTGTATACTACATTTGTGGTACAGAAACATTCCACAGGCACAAAAATATATCCAGAATGAAAAAGGGTAAACTAAGCAATAAATGTATTCTTACTACAAGCACTCATTATAGACTTAATCATGTTTATTATAGCATAAGATAAACAAACATTCCCCTCCATAGCTAAAAAGGAACTGATCACTACATTCATATTCAAACATACCTCAAAATTTTTCCTTTATCATCTATGTGCTATGAGAAGTCCATATTCCAAAAATGAGGCTGCCATTTTCAACTGCTAGCACCCAAGATCAACCCTGGAAAATAATGGGTCAAAAGGGTGGGCACACCAGCATTTGAGATAGTTTGAGATGATTGCTGTCCCTGTTAGTATCGTGCAGGGACAAAAGTGATTGATAATGATACAATGATTAAAACACAGTTCTTTCTGCTCCTCCACAGCAAATAATTGTGTCATTTTCACATATTCTCACACTTGTTTGTAGACAGAACTTAACAGGTACCATGTGAGAGAAAATGTAATAAATAAATTATTTTATTTTCAAAATACTGTCCTACTGAAAAACTTCAAAATGAATATTCTCATTAGCTGTTGAAATTTCCCTGTGGTGCTGGGGGAAATCTACATCAGTCCAATGGTTTTTGCTGTTGTAATTGCAAGCTGCTGGTCAAATTATTCTCCACTTGTATCAGGTGCCAAGGTTAGACAACCTTAGCCTATTCTAACCTATCTTCGCAACACTCAGGCCATCCTAGTTTCCTTTACATGGATTGTTCTTATTCTAGCCTTGTTTCAAATGCTCAGGGTGCATATCTCAACAGATCCTAAGCCAATGCTAGCCAGCTTCCTTTACCATGGAATGTTCTTATTCTACAGGGTGATTTATGAATAAATGACACATTTCTTTCTTTAATTATTCTGTTCAAAATTCACCCAATGCCCCAATTTTAGCACCAAATTAAGCAGAATGTTCTGGAGTTTCCGATTGCCTGTCACTAGATGCACAGATGTTCATGTTTTATTCGTAATTGTTAAGTTTTATTGATGGCAACTGTTTTTGAGATTTTGTTCTAGTCAAAATGGAGTAAATATTAAATGAACGACTCTTCCTTGTAAAGCAATACTGGATTACGAACTCAATTACAGCTACTCAAAGGGCATACCAGAAAGAATTTGGTGTTCAGAATCCTCCCCAAAGAAACACAATACTGGGACTAGTAAACAAATTGCAAACAGTTGGATCTTGGTGAGTGAAAAAGGCAAAACTCGTTCATCTAGGCTTCCCACGGTTGTTGACATAAGAGTATGACTGGATCAGTCACCCAAAAAATCATTAAGACATTTATCGCAGGAGACAGGGTACAGGTATTCAATGTGTCAGAGAGCTGTGAAAAGTGCAGGCCTAAAGCTGTATAGGATTATGGTTGTCCATCACTTACAGGAACCAAATAAGGATAGACTACTGAATTATTGTCGTTGGTTTCAGGCGTTCATTGTGCAAAAGCCTATCATATTGCCCATCACATGGTTCACAGATGAAGCATGGTTCCATTTATCCAGCTATGTGAACTCAAATAACTCACGCTATTGGGCCAGCGAAAATCCACATGTTATTCATGAGGCACCTATGCAATCTGTTAAAATCAGAGTTTGGTGCGCAATATCTGCACACAGAATAGTGGGACCAATTCTTTTTAAAACAATGTGAACACTGCAGAGTACTGATGGATTTTCATGGAGTTTGCTGAGCAACTAGACGATGTAGAGCTGAATCAAGGATATTTTCAGCAGTTTCCTGTAGTTTCAAAAGCCCAGGAAGCATATCCTTAGCCAATGCTAGCCTAGCTTTCTTTAACATGGATTGTTCTCATTCTAGCCTTGTTTCAAATGCTCAGGAAGCACATCTCAGCCAATGCTAGCCCAGCTTCCTTTAACATGGGTTGTTCTCATTCTAGCCTTGTTTCAAATGCTCAGGAAGCACATCTCAGCCTATCTTTAGCCAATGCTAGCCCAGCTTCCTTTAACATGGGTTCTTATTCTAGTTTCAAATGCTCAGGAAGCATATCTCAGCCAATGCTAGCCTAGCTTCCTTTAACATGGGTTCTTATTCTAGTTTCAAATGCTCAGGAAGCATATCTCAGCCAATGCTAGCCCAGCTTCCTTTAACATGGGTTCTTATTCTAGTTTCAAATGCTCAGGAAGCATATCTCAGCCAATGCTAGCCCAGCTTCCTTTAACATGGGTTCTTATTCTAGTTTCAAATGCTCAGGAAGCATATCTTTAGCCAATGCTAGCCTAGCTTCCTTTAACATGGGTTCTTATTCTAGTTTCAAATGCTCAGGAAGCATATCTCAGCCAATGCTAGCCTAGCTTCCTTTAACATGGGTTCTTATTCTAGTTTCAAATGCTCAGGAAGCATAATTCAGTCAATGCTAGCCCAGCTTCCTTTAACATGGGTTCTTATTCTAGTTTCAAATGCTCAGGAAGCATATCTCAGCCTATCTTTAGCCAATGCTAGCCTAGCTTCCTTTAACATGGGTTCTTATTCTAGTTTCAAATGCTCAGGAAGCATATCTCAGCCTATCTTTAGCCAATGCTAGCCCAGCTTCCTTTAACATGGGTTCTTATTCTAGTTTCAAATGCTCAGGAAGCATATCTCAGCCTATCTTTAGCCAATGCTAGCCTAGCTTCCTTTAACATGGGTTCTTATTCTAGTTTCAAATGCTCAGGAAGCATATCTCAGCCTATCTTTAGCCAATGCTAGCCCAGCTTCCTTTAACATGGGTTCTTATTCTAGTTTCAAATGCTCAGGAAGCATATCTCAGCCTATCTTTAGCCAATGCTAGCCCAGCTTCCTTTAACATGGGTTCTTATTCTAGTTTCAAATGCTCAGGAAGCATATCTCAGCCAATGCTAGCCTAGCTTCCTTTAACATGGGTTCTTATTCTAGTTTCAAATGCTCAGGAAGCACATCTCAGCCAATGCTAGCCTAGCTTCCTTTAACATGGGTTCTTATTCTAGTTTCAAATGCTCAGGAAGCATATCTCAGCCAATGCTAGCCTAGCTTCCTTTAACATGGGTTCTTATTCTAGTTTCAAATGCTCAGGAAGCATATCTCAGCCAATGCTAGCCTAGCTTTCTTTAACATGGGTTCTTATTCTAGTTTCAAATGCTCAGTAAGCACATCTCAGCCAATGCTAACCCAGCTTCCTTTAACATGGGTTCTTATTCTAGTTTCAAATGCTCAGGAAGCATATCTCAGCCAATGCTAGCCCAGCTTCCTTTAACATGGGTTCTTATTCTAGTTTCAAATGCTCAGGAAGCATATCTCAGCCAATGCTAGCCCAGCTTCCTTTAACATGGGTTCTTATTCTAGTTTCAAATGCTCAGGAAGCACATCTCAGCCTATCTTTAGCCAATGCTAGCCCAGCTTCCTTTAACATGGGTTCTTATTCTAGTTTCAAATGCTCAGGAAGCATATCTCAGCCAATGCTAGCCCAGCTTCCTTTAACATGGGTTCTTATTCTAGTTTCAAATGCTCAGGAAGCATATCTCAGCTAATGCTAGCCCAGCTTCCTTTAACATGGGTTCTTATTCTAGTTTCAAATGCTCAGGAAGCATATCTCAGCCAATGCTAGCCTAGCTTCCTTTAACATGGGTTCTTATTCTAGTTTCAAATGCTCAGGAAGCATATCTCAGCCAATGCTAGCCCAGCTTCCTTTAACATGGGTTCTTATTCTAGTTTCAAATGCTCAGGAAGCATATCTCAGCCAATGCTAGCCTAGCTTCCTTTAACATGGGTTCTTATTCTAGTTTCAAATGCTCAGGAAGCATATCTCAGCTAATGCTAGCCCAGCTTCCTTTAACATGGGTTCTTATTCTAGTTTCAAATGCTCAGGAAGCATATCGCAGCCAATGCTAGCCTAGCTTCCTTTAACATGGGTTCTTATTCTAGTTTCAAATGCTCAGGAAGCATATCTCAGCCTATCTTTAGCCAATGCTAGGCTAGCTTCCTTTAACATGGGTTCTTATTCTAGTTTCAAATGCTCAGGAAGCATATCTCAGCCAATGCTAGCCTAGCTTCCTTTAACATGGGTTCTTATTCTAGTTTCAAATGCTCAGGAAGCATATCTCAGCCAATGCTAGCCTAGCTTCCTTTAATATGAGTTCTTATTCTAGTTTCAAATGCTCAGGAAGCACATCTCAGCCTATCTTTAGCCAATGCTAGCCCAGCTTCCTTTAACATGGGTTCTTATTCTAGTTTCAAATGCTCAGGAAGCATATCTCAGCCAATGCTTGCCCAGCTTCCTTTAACATGGGTTCAAATTGTAGTTTCAAATGCTCAGGAAGCATATCTCAGCCAATGCTAGCCTAGCTTCCTTTAACATGGGTTCTTATTCTAGTTTCAAATGCTCAGGAAGCATATCTCAGCCAATGCTAGCCCAGCTTCCTTAAACATGAGTTCTTATTCTAGTTTCAAGTGCTCAGGAAGCATATCTCAGCCAATGCTAGCCTAGCTTCCTTTAACATGGGTTCTTATTCTTGTTTCAAATGCTCAGGAAGCATATCTCAGCTAATGCTAGCCCAGCTTCCTTTAACATGAGTTCTTATTCTAGTTTCAAATGCTCAGGAAGCATATCTCAGCCAATGCTAGCCCAGCTTCCTTTAACATGGGTTCTTATTCTAGTTTCAAATGCTCAGGAAGCATATCTCAGCCAATGCTAGCCCAGCTTCCTTTAACATGGGTTCTTATTCTAGTTTCAAATGCTCAGGAAGCATATCTCAGCCAATGCTAGCCTAGCTTCCTTTAACATGGGTTCTTATTCTAGTTTCAAATGCTCAGGAAGCATATCTCAGCCAATGCTAGCCCAGCTTCCTTTAACATGAGTTCTTATTTTAGTTTCAAGTGCTCAGGAAGCATATCTCAGCCTAAGTTAGTCTAGCTTCTTTTTCCGTGGGTTGTTTTTATTCTAGCCTTGTTTCAAATGCTCCGGTTAGCCTATCCTTAGTCGGTGCTAGCCTAGTTTCCTTTAACGTGGATTGTTCTTATTCTATCCTTGTTTTAAAGGTTCAGGTCAGCCTACCTTAGCTTAGATTTCCTGGTGATGTGCTACTGGTCAGCTTGTTCCAACCGTGTATAAAGCCCTCAAGGTCAGCCAATCTTGTTCAATATAATATGCTACCTTGGCATTCTGTATGGTTTTATTTTCTATTTCATCTTCAGCCTTTATTAGCATATTTACTGATAATGTTAAATAGTAAAATGGCTTCCTGTAAGCTCAACTCAACACTATGCTAATCTACATTTGACAACAATAAGTTTTATGTATGTATTTATTTAGTATATACAGTAAAACCCATATTTAACTAATCTCAGGGGGAATTAAAATGTTTTCCTTAGATAGGGGATTTTCCTTAAAAGGGGGTTTAGCATAAGGTTGAGCATTCAAATGCTAGAAATGGTATACAAATCATGTTTTTAAGTATTTTAATAGCAAAACTTATTTTTTTCAGAAATTTTAAATAATGTACACATTTCCCTAAGAAAGAAATTTAAAGATTAATGAACAAAATGCTACAGTAGCTATAAATTTATACTAATTTCAAAAACAGAAAACATTAATATTAACACTGCTTCATTGTCAGCCATTTGCACTTAATCTGCGACAAACAAAATAAAAGTGAACATCAAATTTACATATTTATCATTGGATATCAGTGTGGACTGATTCTTCAGTATTACCCAGTAAAGAGACAAGACAGTAAAGTTACTAACCTTCATTTCTTAAAGAAATCCAACAGAGTAATCTGTTTCCTCCTGCCCAGGTATCTGGCACTTAGAATCCTGTGTTCAATGTGATTAACGCTGAGTAAGTCCTTCATCAACAGGGAAGGAGCATAGGTACTGTCTCACGACATCCAATCCTTCCACTGCTGCCAGAAATGTTGGTACTGCTGATTTCTCTTCATTGCATAGCTCAACAACATCCACAGTGCTTCTGAGGTTAGGACACTGTCGTCACAACTTGCAAACTTTTCAAAGGTGTGTCCCTCTGTAGCATCTCCCACTCTTCATACATACAAATTTCTTTGGTATCATTGTCCTCGTTGAAGACATCGGTGCAAGAACCAAACCCAGATTTCCCAGAGCAATGCTGGGGTGTAACTGCCATGCAGCCACAAACAAATGCATATCTTGCTTTCTTTGTAGGAAAGAAATAGCTCATTGCACCAGAGGTTTCCTGTACTTTGCTATAACAGAATGAATAATTCCCAAGTCTAAAGGCTGCAAATGGGCTGGTAAAAAAAACCTTTATGTTCCATAAGAATGATGGCTCTGATGGATGGGCTGCACATTTGTGTATCACCAGAGCAATCTGTCTTCCCTTTCTTGGTATCCAGGCTTCGTAGATATTTTTCAAATATTTCCGAAGTCATCCACGAACTTTTCTGGAAATCGTATTTGCAAGGAAGTGTACGAATGTTTTTGAAGTACCTCACATTTTTTAATTTTGCTACGATTAGCGGAGATAACCTTTCAGTTTCGTCACTATTTGCGCACAGCGGAACTGTGAATCTTTCTTTGCTTTTTTTACCACAGACTGCATAAGTCTTGTTGGGTAGCAAGTTGAACACTCCCGTTTCGTCTGCACTGAAAATGCCCTTCGCACTGCAGCCATGGAGTCAAGTTTAACATCCGCACATTCTTTGCCATGAAAGGTTATCTTCCTGAAACAATTAAGCCAACCGTTTGGAGCGCAAAAGTTGTCCACGTGTAAAGTTAGCGCTATTTGGCTAGCTGTTTCTTTTAGGATGTTTCCGTCGATAGGAGCATTGCCGCTTCTTTTGGCTTCAAGCCATTTAATTAAAAAAAAAATCGACTTTTTCAAACGGAGAGTTATGAAAATTCTTTTGCTTCTTCACCGCGGATCTGCACAGTACTTACGCGGCCAGAATAGCATTTTTCTGTGCAACGGGGAAGGATCCAAATCATATTTCTTCGCCAATCGGTCAAAGAAACTGCGCTGTTGTTTGCCACGTCTTGAATTATTGTAATCTTGTCGTGGGTGGTAAGCTTCTTCGTTTAGCAGCCATATTTTCCAATGACAAATACAAATCACTATCACAAAGGCACCCCGCCCGGTGAACTTCAAAATAGAAGCGGAAATCAAACGAAACTCGGAAGTTAACAGGTTCGAAAACGTGACTGCAGAGCTACCAACGTTTGCAGTTTAATGTGAACTAACGCAGAACACGAAGTGACGCGCGAAAGCTAATAAATTTGGAAGCATCCAAAAAGGCGTCTAACGTTGCCGATTATAGCCGACGTAACGTTAGCTGCGTTCTGAAAATCGTAATGCACTAATTACGCAGAAGCTGCGCGATCGCAAATTCGAGAAAAGTATTTTCGTTAACGCGGGATGAGTAAAAAGCGAGTTTACACAACATTACATTTACGGGACTTTTGGCGGGGCTTCCAAAACGTTCGTTAAAACTGGGTTCCACTGTAATACACTATGCTTCGTGTTAGCATATGTCAATATTAGAGTATTTTTTTCGTCCCTCCAGAACCTCCTCTTTCACAAAAATGTAATAAAAGAGGACCTTTTTGGCATGCATAAATTTTATATTTCACCCATTATGGAGAAAAAGTGAAGGTGAGGATAGAATAACAATGTTACTCATTGTATCTTAAGTTGTTAAACTGCGACAAAACACCAAGGAAAATAATTCAATGCAAAAAAACATTTTTAAAATATTTTTATTATGACTTACAATTTTATTACTCCATCGTTTGACATAATGACAGTATAAAATGGAAAAATCATAATATGAAGAATAATGTAGAACATTTCATTACAACATGTTTTCCTCTTCATTCACGATTTATGTAGAAAACAAAATGTATGTGAGCAATAGATTTTTTTGCATCAAAGTTCAATCCTTATAAAAGTAAGAGATGGTTGTGCCCAAAAAACCTATCATTTTTATTGTACTGTGAGGAATGTACAAAAAGAAGTGGAATCGTGAAGGGGATTTTGCCATTAGATTAGTTTGTGCCATTTTATCATTTAGCAGCTTCTATTACAAGCACATTCTGAAAATTGCATATAAAAATTAAACTATTATCTAGTGTTAGTGACTATGTGCACTAATGGTTAATTAGTTACTGAGGCTAATCAATCCATATAAATCTTGCTGGTTACCATTAAATTTTCGGGTAAGTTGCTCTTCCGGGGTCCCCGACAGCAATGGAAGTGATTTCTTATATGTCCTACAGATGTCACTCTGTGTCGTTCTCTAGCTCTAACGCAATGCTGGCAACAAATGAATAACTAATGCCGCCAAAGCCGGTAAGATACTCAGCCTCAAGATGTAGCCGAGGGATTGAGGGCCCTCAGCCTCAAAGCATAGCTGAGGGATGTTTTTTTAGAAGAGGAGTGTAGCATTTGCAGCCGCGAAGCGACGACAGGGCGTAGCCGAGGGATCTGCGCGTCTAAAACTCGAATGATTCATGTTTGCAGAAATTCCTTATTTTGCGGATTTCACTTCTTATTTAGGTTGGCACTTCCCATTCAGCGTCTGTTTTAGCTGGAAGATGGCTACGTTTATTGTATTAATATCGCAATTTTCTCCTATAAAAGTAAAACACCTAAGAGGGGCGGACAGGTGGGCACCAGGTATTGGTGAGATCACATCTAGTGATTTTCTCACTCTTAAGGTAATTTATTCCATTCCTTCTTGCTTTTTTCAGCGTTTTCAATGGGGACCCCAGAAGAGCAAAATAGCCAAATTTTCTATTTCAGAGTTTAGCAACTATTAACCAAGAAGATTTGAGTATTCTGCATCCTAAATAAAAACTAAGTGTCCTTTGAGGAGGAGTTTTATTGACTATTTTCTTTCCTAGTGCAGAGAAACAAGTGGATGAGGAACCACATTGAGAGGGGGGTGCAATGAAAATATTCCCTTGCTACCTATATGATCCCGGTTATTAAAACAGATTAGTCAAAGATTTTGGGACTGATCAAACTACAGTTTATAAAGTATCGAGAATTACTAAGAAAGAAACATAATTAAGTTTTCTCTGATACTTTGGAGGAAATGAACACAGGACAAAATCAGAAAGCTTTTGAACTCCCACTGTGATTGGTACACTGGACTTCACCTATAAAGAAAAATAAATCAAGATAGTATGACATCAGTTGTAAAGGCAAAGCAACTCTCAATGTGTAAGTAGCATGTGATAACAAAGAGAATATTACTAGTATTGAGGCAGAGTGGCCAGATGGTACCCATAGTAACAGAATATGAAGACTGTGTAATACAGCTGATAAACCAGTTCAATAGATCTTTGCTTTGATTAATTAACACCCTTTAACATAGTAAGTCTTATTGGACAGTGAATGAACAAATGTTAAAATGATGTTCAAGTGTGCGCAGGGTCCCTACAGCTTAGAGTTACCCGGATAAGGGAAAGCCCGGGGAGAAACCTTATCCAGGTAACTCGCCCTAATCAAGATTCAAACTCTGAACCTCTTGAATGTGAAGCAGACATGCTATCCCCACACCATAGAGGTGGATCTTTGTTTGCTTGGAGATTCCAGGTATGGTGTTACATCTAGATCACTAACACCTTTCGAAATTCACAGAATGAACCAGAGTGAGCTTTTAATGGTGTTCATTCCAGAAACAAATGATAATAGAAAGAATTTTAGGGTAGTTTAAAGAGCATGTGTAAATTCTAGCCAAACATGTGAGGACTTCATTAATGTTCTGCATATGATATTTGCTTTTTAATGCTGCACAATGTAGCAGATGGAACAAGTGTTACAAATACGAGATGCAAATGTGGCATAATGCTCTGCATTCAACATATAAGAGTATTCGATCTTCACCTATGATAATCAGTAACAATATACAGCACATTAATAAACAGTGGTTAAAAAAAACAATATTTATTCATTCCACTGGCAAGAATTTCAGATAAACTGAGAAGTGAACCGCATTTTTTTTTTTTCTTTCAAAGTTTAACCATTTAATTGACCCCACTTTTCTGTACACACATACTTATGATTTATACTCAAACCTAGCTTCTAGACTAAAAATCCTTGAAAAATTAAATGACTTCTAAAATATACATTAATTGCAACTTTGATTTTCTTTAATTTAGCCTATGTTTATATACTTGAACCCATTTGCCAAATTTAAAGTCCTAAAAATAAACTTCCATGTCCAAAAGCAGCAGTTAGCTTTCAGAATTGCACCAAAAGAATGGAAGGGAGAACACCATTGTTCTTTTCGAACAATCTATAACTTTAAGCATCTAATATCAAACTCTTTTGTCAAAATGTGCCCTACCAACTATCTGCTTATTAATAAGGGTAATAACCTTCACTAATTACCAATGTACAGCCAAAGCAGCTCAGGGAGTTTACTGTTATTTGCTGTATTCCTATGGAACCAATTGTCAATACTAAACTTCTTTCTATGGTTGGGTGGTACTAAGGTTATTAAAGTTCCAATCCACAGTCAAAACCCCAATCACGACCACTTGCTGAAACTTGACAGCTGTCTTTGTACAACAGGGAAAAAAAAAAATGTAATTCATGTTTTTAACACTTCAATTAGGATCAGATTTAAGTCTCTCTAAACTTGGCTTTATGTAATACTGAATTTCTTATTTGAACAAATTTCTGCTAGGGAAATAAATTCTATAATCTTCTGTTTAAAAAGTCAGCTGCCAATTTCTTTAAAATGCACAACATCAATGTAAAGGGAGGAATAATACAGTAAAACATTTATGTAAATATTAAACTGAAAGGTTCATTGATTAGCACTTCTTTGTCTTTTTATCTGCAGACACTAGAACATGTATACCACAATTTATCTTCACTAACCATTATTTCACAGTCTTCATTTCGTTTCATTGTAATTCTTGTCTTTGGCAATCAGCTTTGAGAAGAAATATATTAATCATTACATTTAGAAGTTCAATTCAAATAAAGCACCACTACCAAACCACAAGGGGAAGCAATGACATTGCTGCCAACTGCCCACAAATATGGTGTTGCACACGCGCAGCAATTCCTCTTTCTCACAAAGAAAAAAACTGGACTTAAAACAATTCTTAAAGAACTATACCACAAATCCCTGCTGACTACACTGTCCACATGGCAAAGATGCTGTAAAATCAATTATAAGTTGTTTTTTAATCCTTTTCTTTTGGAGCTGTTTATTAGCTGGATCTTATGTTAGTATAGTGATTCTTATGTTTCTTAGAAGAACTATAACAAACCCAGAGTTCAAAGATATTTAATAAACAAATGTTAACATTTCGAGTCGGGAGTTACTAATTCTGGGTTTATTTCTTTGATTTTTCAATGCACATGAGTCAGTGTTTCCTTACCACTCCTCATTTTAACAGGTACTAATAAAAATTCTTTGTTTGCAAGACAAGGTGGTTGCGTTTACAGCTTTAATGAAATTCATTTACATAAAAAGTTGAATATTTTCTAATAAGATAAGTGATCACTATGTAACGTCACTTTTTTGTTCCCTTCAATATGCTTGAAAAATGAAAGTTTCTTGTTGTTGTCGCTGCTGGTATCAAATAGTTTCATAATTATTACATAGTAATACAGATTTAAATTTTATATACAATAGATTACAGCCTAATTTAAAAAAAAAAAGTGTCACTGCAATATGGTGAATGATGTTTAACAATGTTTCAGCACTAATTTCAAACATAAATTCTATCTGTCACACTGAAGGAAGGTTCAAGCAGAACACTCAAAGTTAAACATGTTCTTTGCTTCCCTGTAGTAGAGAAAATTGAAGTATGTTCAGGGATGCACACATGAGAGTAAAGACAATGAATGGTATTTAAATAGTACTTAACACTTGTTCATATTACATATGGCACCACAGGTGGTGACACTGGTGATGCAGGCAATGAAATGATATTTGGTAAGGGAAACATGGGAATGAAAACTTTCCAGGCCTAAATTTAGGGTACCTCCCAGGCATTTGCAGTTATGAGTACTAAAGGGAACCTTAGTCAGGAGGTTGGTCCTGGCAGTATTTCCTAAAAAGGTGCCAAAAAGGTATGGACGATGACAGTGGCCAGTTTCAGCATTTCCTTTTATAAAGTTATTAAGTAAATCCTTTAAAAGTAGTTTTAAAAATGTATGGTTTCATTCGTGCCTTCTATGATAGCGACAGACGGCAACAAGCACAGAGACCCGGAAAAACATCGCACATCCGGTTTGTAGTTTTTTGGCTCACCCTGTAGTTGAGTAGCTGAGGTAAAAACAGGGAGGGGGGTAATGGTGTCCTACACCTCAAAGATACAGATGCATTTAATATTCACATGACCACAGACAGAGTTGACACAGAGATAAGTGTCAAGACAGGTAGCCAAGGATTTTAAAACATGAACAGGGGGTCTGTAGTTCAAATCCCACCAGGACTGTCCTCCCTGATTGAGATTTAGTTCCTCAGTCCTGCATAGCTGACAAATGATGGTGAGGTACTAAACTTAGGCCTGGAATGTTTCCTTCCCAATTATCACTTCATTTCATTTCATCTACCACCATGTCCATCCTTGAAGTGCCATCTGCAGTAAGAATAGGCATTAAACACTACTTTTAAAAAAATATAGACGGAGCTTGGCAAGGCTGCCAACTTGATATTCACATATTAGATAAAGGAGAGACACATGGTCAGTTACAAACAAATGAAATGGTTCTTGGATCATGAGCAGCTATAGAGAGCATTTTATATTCTAGAGTGCCTGCTTTTCCCAATCTTCCAGCATCTGACAGGACTTAAAATACATCTAATCATCGTTCTAGATTACACTATTCACTGCATTTATAATGCTACATTTGGATGCAGAAAGCACCTTTATTTGTGCATTCAATGAAATCAGAAGTCAGGACAGCAATGTCATCAAGTAAGCACTGCTTTTCAGAATGCCTCCCTTTGAAGTCTCAGCTTTTATATCTCATTCTTATCACAAAACAAGGTAATCTAGATCTACAGCACTATTTTAACTTCACATATGGGACAACAATTCTTTGTACATCAAACTTTTGATTTCATTAAATTTATACTCCATATGGTCCCTTTAGCTAATGATCTTATCACTCTATTGAAACTGTAATTTTCATTCCAGCCAGACATCACAGGTGAAACATTGTTAAACTATTTGCCCACACAGCAATTCCAGCTTTGCTGTTTGTAAAGCAGCACCTGGGATTCACATTTAAAAAAAAATGCCATATTCTGGTACATTCACACAGAAAAGTTTCCATCAAGCTGCACCAGAACTTGAACATTCATACACTATCCTATACATATGCACAATGTACAGAAATACTCATACGTACCAACACACTATGTTTCTTGGGTGTGAAGGAAATAGTTATCCATTTGCTACACGTGGGATACCAGTCCCTTATATACAACTAGAGGAACATCATTGTCAACATAATTTTCAAAACAATCTCAATGTGTAATGCACTAATATCATTTCTGGATGTAGCTTCAAGAAAAGAAATGGCAAGCTATAACATTCACAATAATTTATAATATGAAATATTGTTCAGATGGTAAGACTTTTTTCAGCGATAATGTTTTTTGATTCACTTCCCGTTCATGCGTCTTGATGGATTTCCTGCATTCAGCACTAGTAATCCAACCTACCTGCATGTTTTGTCTATTTTACTGCATGTGTGTGCATAAGCTATATTAAATCCCCTAACTTCTTATATATATATATATATATATATATATATATATATATATATATATATATATATATATTACTGCAGACATGGGATTAATATTTGATAGTTGAATTTTATCATTTAAATCTTACCTGGGTACTTACTTCCTTTTTATTTGTTAAAATTTATTAAGGTTTAATTCATGCAGCAACTAAGTATGGGCTGCAAGAAAGTCAACAACCAGGCATGGATAATAAGCCATTACCAGTTTGCAACCAAGATTAATGTTGGTGACATTGCTATTAGAACCAATGTTCAACAGCTGTTAGTAATTAATTATATTTTCATGTAAGTACTATATCATTTACTATTGTCGAAAAAATAGTATGCAGTACACATGTGTTAAGTGCATTGGAGACAGCCTCATATTTTCAAACTTTTCCTTGTTTTCCAATGATGCACTTACTACACTTGTATCACAATATCTTGTTGTTGTATTTTGAAACATTATTTCCAACACAGATGTTTGATGTTTTTCTTAAATGGAAAGCAAGAGAAGAACAGTTAAAAGTTCTATCAACAATAGTGCTACGCAATTGCCAAAAATATGTGAATGCAGAAGAGGATTGTTATAAGTATATAAAACAATCTCTTCACAGAGGAAACATAACCTACAAGCCACAAGGGAAAAGGCGGTTAGTAAGACTATGTTGATGGAGACAACAATCTCCGAAATATGTTCAGTAAGTTTTTGGTAAAGACGTGAAGTGAAGTTAGAGCGATTAAAAACTAATTTTGAAAATGTAATAGTTTAATAAACTGCAGTATATTTTCCCAAAAACAATGAAATCAAATCTGATCATATTCTTAACTCACAAATAAGAAAAGAAGTTAGCTATCATTCGACTGTTTTCAAGTAACTTCAAACTGCTGATTTAGTTTTGTACATTTTTATATTTAACAACTGTCAACCTTCAAAGTTTGTCAAACTTACATGAATCCTAAGTGACTCTGGCAATTCTGGAAATACAATTTAGGTACAGCAGATAAAGAATTTTTCCAAAACGAAATGAAACGATACAATTTTGTTTACTCCAATATTTTGGGTGTCAAACTGAAAAACAAAAGCTGCTTTGCAGCAATAATACTTATTTTCATCATACAGCATTAAATATCCAAAAACAGATTTCAGAGCACTACACAGTGAGCAAAGACACATACTAGATACATTCCAATGGAAAGGTATTCAGTTCTTGTAGCATTTTATATTATTATGCAAAAAAGCTCAGCATAACAAAATAATTGCCCATTGCTTGATAACTACAATGACACATTCATGGCCAGATAGCTTACTGTAATACACTGAAGAACCAGAGGTAATATGCAAAGAAAAGAAAGGGAAAAGAAAAAAGAAGACATTACGCAAGCATACACTTGTCCAATTTTAGAAAAAGGAATTAATAATAAAGTTACCAAGAAATAATACCAATTCATTGGAATATTGAATAATATTCACTGACAGAAATTAAGCTGTGGTTAAATCAACACAACAGAACTAACTGTAGAGCCTGTTTGCACAGAATGCTTCTTCTTAGAGCCAAAAGTCCTTCTATATACATTTATGTAATCAAGGAAGGCAGAGATTCCCTTGAAACAGTATCATACTATGACATTATTGTCCTTTGGTCCTTTGAAAATATCCTGCTCTTTGCAAAGAGCTACTAAGCAAAAATGAAAACTGCCATAATTAAAAATAACTGATTTTGCTGCAAATAAAATGGAGGTACAACAAACGAAGGAAGTACTTCATGGTTACTCCTTTCCACTGCACAAAATTTTCATCCACGAAATCATTGTTATTTAACTAATAAATAATCTCTGATGGAAACTGGAGAGTTGTTTTACCCACCAATGTTGTGGGCAAATTAGAGCAATTAAATAAATTGGCATAATACTGATAGGGACATGAACAACAACACAATGTGTTACATTTAAGTCATTCTATATTCCTCCTACAGATTATATTTCCACATACTTTGTACTATAAAATGGCCTAGGTTTGATTCTTGTATTAATTAGATTTTAGCAATGATGAAATGCTTAAAGAGTTTATAAAATGCACACAGTTTCATATGTACTTTGACTTTAAATGCTAGATGCACTCAAGAGATACTCTTACTATTCTGCAGACTCTTATTTTGATGGCTATTATACAAAGGTGAACATATCTGTGGGGGCAGCGGGGTAGCTCAGTGTTTCACTTGCTACTCTTGTGCTGACGGTCCATGGTTCAATTCTTGGCTCTGGAGTGGTGATTTAAATATTTTAAATTGCCCTTCCAAGCCTTCTTCTCTGACTAGCTCATGTGAAGTATTCCCAAAACCCAATGTGGTTCGGAGTAAAAAGCTGTAGGTCCTCTCCTTCCATTGCCATTTACCATTTTCATCCCATCAGAGATAATGGAATCTGCTCTCTAGAGTCTCCAGTTAATAAATGTGGTCCATATATTGCTAGGTAAAACAAGGTTCCCCCAGAGGTCACAGACCACATGGGGAGCATTTTATCAATCAACTTTCAATGTGTTCCAAAAGCTCTTCTAGCGGCATCTGGAGGTGAAATGAGCATAAAGTTGATCTATGTTTTAACTATTTCAGCTATTTGTGTATATATATATATATATATATATATATAAAATGGGCTTTTATGTTTATGTTTTATTCTGAAATTCCATATATAAATGAATGCAGAAAATTCTAGGTATACATTTAATTTGTCATATCAATATCTCAAGTATATTGTATGTATCTGAATTAAAAATGTGTAAATCATTTTTAAGGATATAAAAAAACTTAGGTTTTCCATGTAAAAGGTTATTTGGGATGAGTGGAATTTCATTAAAATCATCTTCTTGAAGTTTGGTATTTCTTTCTCTTTCTTCCTCTCTCCTCATGCTCATGGTAATAGACCCTTTCCCCCCCACAAAAAATAAATAAATACAAGTTTTCTTCTTTTTTGGAGGGCAAAGGAGCTGAAATGGAGGACCTCAAAATGTGCCTTTCTGCTTGTTGACATCATAGTCATATTTTATACCAAATTAGATTTAAATACAGTTTTTGTTGAAATTTTATATATTGCAGATCAAAATGTTTAGTTTTTATTAAAGCACTGCATATTCTGAAAGAAGTAGCTATATATAAAAGCTGTAATAGACAGAACTTTGCTTGAGCAGAAATTGCTTCCTTTGATTCTGGGTAACTTCTTTGAAAACAAAAAAATGGGAAACTGGAATGTGGTTGGAGAAAACCTGCAGAGAGTCTCTCTTCACTGGGGAAAACCTGTCTATTTTCTAGTCATCTTATGCCAGACATTCCCACTGTTTTAGACTTGCGAGGACCTTTTCAGAATGAATTTGAAGGCAGCCCTTTAGGCCTACTCTATGTCTTACAAGCTAATAGTGTTTTGGAACACTATGGTTTCAGAGAAGGTATGAAATTCAACTTGGCAAATTTACGTTCAGAATATGATTTCTAGCTTTCATACTTTGATTTACTTTTTGTTTCTTATTCTTTAATGTCATTAATTCTTACTTATTTTATATTCCTGGAACAAACACAGAGACTCTGGGATGTGCTTGAGGATCCCTAAGGGCTCCATGGAACAATGGTTGGAAATATGCTATGAAATCTTAATGGTACATTAACACATTGGATATCAAATAAATTATAGCCTAGGTAAGTTTGTGTGTTTGTTTGATTTTCTTCCATCCCCCTATGTGTTTATGTTAGAATCAACATGATGCCACTTCCTGTAATATTAAACACTTACTGTGGCCAAATTAAGCTTTCTTCTCCAAAACAAACAATCAAAAAGTTGCATTAGGGCATTATTCAGCAAATATTACATGTGTTTTGAAACAGATTGATTAACATGTGATAAACTAAACAATTGGAAAGGTTATGTATTCAGCATATAAACTATTTCATCCTGTGTTCATAACCTTACTGTATGGCATTGTTTCTTTATTGATAACTCAATATGCTTTTAATGGTCTTTATCAACTCTTCTGGCTAACATTTAATTTCTTCCAAAGTACATTAAACTGCAAAAATTCAGAGTAGCAAAAACTTTTTCTGAGTATGTCCTGAATTATGCACGTTTGGGTTTAGCAACACACATGACTTTCTGAAGTTAACAGCTAGGTATAATTATTACTTCCATTAACTTCTGCATCATAAACATTTGCATCATAACCCTTTCTACAAGTTAATAAGAAATGAAAGCAATACATAATCTTGCTGCATCTGCCACGATTTTGTTTGTAAAAGAATTCTTTAATGACTTAAATAAGAGCATTAAAAATCTTACCTAAAGCTTTTAGTTCATGGTCTGGCCAGTAAAAGCTGCTTTGTGGCTATATTAACTCATGCAGTTGATCCTGAATAGCTGCCAACATTAGAGAGACAAGTACCACAAGATTGAAATTTAGCCCAAGGTTAGGCTTAGGACATTTAGATTAGTAAGCGTGCATGGAGATGAATTCTTATGAAGGTACTTAGAAAAATAAGTAGAAACATACTATTTTATTGGAATACCGTTGGGTTGGCAGCTTCTTCCACAGTAACAAAATGGAGTACTTTGTTTACTTTTTGCGATAATTTTGGTGTAAAAGAAAGAGAATTAAAAAGGGAGGTTGGGTGGATTAGGTGTCTTCTAAATGCTCACACCTCCTAAAGCTACCATCATATACCTTTTTGAACATCTTAAGTATAGAACTGCTACCATTCCTTTTTCAGGGCAAGGAAAAACTGGTAAAACATTTTACTGAAGCTTCAGTCCTATTTAGGAATGGAAGCTTACTTCATATTGTTATACGTGCATGATGTATATTTAAGAAGCAGAAGCAAGTTAAAGTATGTTAATTTAAATAAATCTGACACCAGAGCAAAGAATGTTACTCTGCAGACACAGCATTTCTGATTTAATGAGTGCATCCAGCACACAAAATTTCCAAACAGTACAAGAAACCAACTGATGCGCACTTCAGTTTTGAAAATGTTTAATATAGGTAATGTCATCGTATATTTCTGCCATGATTATTAAACACTCCACATTTCCTTTAGGCCACTGACATACACAAGATATTCCAGAAAAGCTTTACCTACACCATTCTAGAAGGTAACAATGTGCTGGTTAAATGTCCAAGTCTTTGTGCTTTTTTATGATCTACAATACTTTGATCTGTGATTCAGTGTTAGCTTTAGTGACCACTTCCATATGGCAACATACTGTTCAGAAATGCATTTAAAAGGCAACCCACAATTTTAAAAAGGTGCATTTGTTTTTAAGTACCTCCAAAAATATATAGTCTAGTTGATTCAAGGATGCCTAGGTAGCTCAGTAGTTTCATTTGTGGCTCTCATAGTGAGGGTCCGTCCTTCAGTTCCCCATTATCGGACGGGATAGCTTGCCTGTATTTAGGCCTTTATCTCTGACTAGCTCATGTAAAGTCTCCCAAAGCCAACATGGTTAGGCATTTACGGTAAAAGCAGTAGATGTCTTCATTCCATCACCATCATCAGTGTCATATCAACGCCACCCACTAGGTATCTCCAAGGTTCTCCCCAACGGTAGTAGCAGACCATATAGGGGGTGTTGGAAACAACATCATAATTTCAAAAAATAGCAACTAAAGATAAACTTGCTTTAAAAAATCTTAATCCAATTTTATAATATGTATGCAAGATATGCATTTTTAGCAAGAATATGTCTGATGTTTTATCCCATACTACTGAGATGTAATGCTTCCTCAATTAAATGCACAAGCTGCTTTTAGTGCTCAATTTGATTATAATGCTACCATAAGTATACAGTGATGCAGGCTGTGTAGCTCAGTAACCACAGTGCAGATGTACAAGGAGGCACCCAATGACTAGTTGAAATTTCATTTCTTGTATATTAAATGTTGCAATGGGCTACAGTGTGTTTTATACAAAAAGTAACTTGTAAGAAACATAATGTCAAGCATTATCAAGCGATGTAATTTCTTCTTAGTTTTACAATTATTTATGTTTGGTCACAGTATTTGCATTACCATGATTACACGCAACATTTTTGAGTGCACATCTTATTTGAATTTGTTATATTGGAAGCATTGCTTTTGACTTGTATAGTCCTACACGTGTATTTCTGGTATGCGAGCGCATGAAATATAACAGGGTTAGCGATAGAACCAGCATCTGCCTTTGTTTGTCTACGTGATAGTTCTGAATTAGGTATCATTCATTCTTTGTGATCAATTTAAAAGTTCACACCTCGTCGGACTTACAAAAATGAGTACTATAAGATTGTGTTCATTCACTGCTGCGGGAAAATTGAAAATTATCTAAGAAGCAGAAAAAATAGGCAATCGTGCTGGAGGAAGAAAATTCAATGTTTCTGAATGTTGTGAAAGGGATTGGAGGGAAAAAAAAGGGCAAGCATAACCAACTGCAATAGATGGATGGTCTTTCCAAGGATTGCCAGCCAAGTATCCAGAAGTGGAGAATAGACTTGGAGCCTTCATACTTTGATGCCAGTTTGGTGATGCTTTGACCACAGAAATAGCCAGCTTCAAGTAATGAATATTGCACAAGAGATTGGCATTGCACAGAATTTCAAAGTAAGCATGGTCTGGGTTCTACGCATTTTTCTAAATATTTTCTAAATAATAAACATTAATCTTGTATGTATGAGTTTGTGTTTGTAATGCTTATACTTCACTGCAATTTGTTTTGGGGGGAGGGGCCTTGAAAAATTGAGTGCACCTTTCTTAGGACCTGAGCCCATCAGCAAAAGCTCTGGTTGCACTGCAACCTAAGTCCTGTGTCCCTACCAGATTACACAGCCCAGTAGAGTGTTGGGGTAGTAGTCCTCTGGTTCCATAAAAAATTTCCCATGCCTTATTCCTCTGTGCCTAGTACATAGTAAGTATGTCTCTATTTCCTGCCGCTTTCTCTACCTTTGGTTTTTATCTACAAGGTGTGTCTGAAAAGTTTGGTGAATGGTCCAATATATGAAAAACTGCACTGGCTAGGATGAGACGCATACGCATTGAGGTACATAACAACTGTCCCCTATCGTGCAAATCACAAAAGTGAAGCAGTGGTAAATGCTGCGATCAAGCTAACGGAGTCAGTGTGAGAACTCGTGTCATAGCAAAATGGAGCAATTCGGTAACATGAGTTTTGCGATGGAGACTCATGGAATGTTAGGTCAAGTGTACAATGTTGAAGTAGTGAGTAAAAAGTGTGTGTTTGGGTGGTTTAAATGCTTTAGAGATTGAAAGGAAGGTGTCGAGGATGAGCCGCAATCGGGTCAACCACCAACAAGCACAATCCCAGATAACATCGAATGACTGCGACAGATGCTTGTGGATGATCAGCGGCTGTCTTTAAGAATGATAGCAGAAGAGTTGAAGATAAGCACAGACAGTGTAAGCACTATTGTTCATGAACATTTGAAAAAGCAAACGATTTGTACCTGTTTTTACAGTACATGCTGACAGACTAGTAGAAGTGAACTCGAATGGAAACGTCTGGAGATTTCATCAACATGTCTGACTGGAATATGCAGTTTTTTGAAACCATCATTACAGGAGATGAAACCTAGTGCTACTGATATGATCTGGAGACCAAGCAACAGTCAATGACTTGGTGTTTATCATCTTCCCTGCCTCCCAAAAAAAAGTCGGCTGACAAAATCCAAAATTAACATGATGTTGATCACCTTTTTCGACAGCAAGGGCTTGATCCATCGTGAATTTCTATCTGAGGTTCTGTCAACACTGAAGTTTACCAGGGAATTTTGAAACGGCTGCTGCAATGTATCCGGAGGGTTTGGCCAGAACTGTAGCAGAGTAGACAGTGGAATTTCCTCCACAACAATGCCCATCCGCACACTGTGATCCATGTGCTCAACTTTCTTGCTCGACACAAGGTGACTGTTCTTAAACAACCTCCTTATTCTCCAGATTTGGCACCGACAGACTTCTTTTTGTTTCCCCATCTTAAATTAGCCCTGAAAGACTTATGCTTCGCAGACACAGATATCCAACAACACGTCATCATGGTGCTTTGAGCAATTCCACAAGAAGTGTTTGCTGATAGTTTCCAACAGCTTTACAACCAATGTCAGAAGTGTGTTGTAACTATTGGCAATTACTTGAAGGCCAGTAAAGGTATTTTGTTTGTAATGCTTGTTTCGTTTATTTTCTGAGACCATTCACCAAACTTTTCAGACACACCGTTTATATGGGTTGGACTGTGATATATCATTGCCCTACAGGCAGAATACACAACTTAATAAGTAGAAAACAAAATACACACTTCACCTATTTTTTCTAAAATAAATTCACAAAATTCACAATTTAAAAACTGTTACTCCCTCCTTTTCTTCCTGCCTTCCTACTTCCTTAGCAATTATTCATGAAAGCTGAAGACTGACAATGGTGATTATGGAGAAGAATTGATTTGACCTTCCTTTGTTGGCCCCTTGCCTTAGTGAGGTTATGTGCCAGTGGCCTCTTCTTGGCCAGGGTTTCCCAGTTAAGAAACAAAGGAGTAAGTCAGGTTATGTCACACACGACCTACTGTGTTGTGCTTATAGGTTGACAATAGTTATTTAACACATGAATGTAAAATCACTAATTAATATTAAAATATTAAATTTGTAATTAATTAGGATATTTATAAACAGCTTGAGAGTCATCTTTGGGTTACGACACAGTAACTATACAAGAACTGCAGTAATATGCGTTTTTGATGCCAGTATAACTTATCTTATTTAAATATGCTGATAAGCATGCTATCTCTGCTGACTGTTGATATAGTTCCTATTGCTTTCTGTTAGTGCAGGGTGAGGTAAACAAGCCATGCCTTACACTGACAGCAGGCCAATAAGAGCATGTCAACATTCGGTAAAGTTAGTATGCTTATCAGTAAATGTAAACAAGAAAACAATACATCTCTAAATGTTGACTGTCTGTGTGTTCCCTGCATACGTGATTGTAACTAAATGTATGCTAATACCTTGCCATTGCGAACTTCACCAGATCATGTGCTATATTGCAATATTAAAACTATTTTCTTACAAAAACCAGCACATTGTACATTACTCCTTTTTCTACAGTGCTAACAACAGATAACATAATAGTTTCAAGTTATGTTGATTTGTTCCCATCAGAGTTTGGTGACCATAGGAGTTGCTTGATTTTGTTTAGTTTTCTTGTGCACAGCATCAATGCTACTAGCACAAATTAGAGCTTCCATAATTATTTTAACAGCTCTTAATAACCTCCATTTCATTTCATTTCGTTTTACATGTCTTTTGAAGCAGTTACATTACACTGGACCTTGCTATGACTCGCTAGTGCAAGACCCTCTCTACAATTCTGTGATTTGGTACGGATTACGTTCTGGCACCTCACATCTGTTGTCTTGGGTCCCTTCTGCTACTGCTGTTGGAGGAAGCTGGTGATCTGAAATCACACAGGGTTCCACTTGTCCTCCCACGATGACGTTACCATAACTGGGCGATCGCGTAGGAGGAGTGTGCTCAGTAGAAGTCTGAGGACTCGAGGGTCTTGCACTGCTTGCTCAGAGTCGCGTACTGCCCATGGTTGGGTCCAAGCATTGCAGAGGCTCCGGAGCTCCCGTAGTGGTCTCCCCCACTGCCATGGTGGAGTCCCGACTCATGATGGGAACTGTGCTGGGACTTTTCCTCGCGGGGACTCCTGCCATCTCTGTAATAGTCAAGCCAACAACAATAAGCACATATAATCATGTAAATATTTAAAACTTCATGCATAAAAGAATATCACATATTTTCAAAACAGAGTCATTACATAGCTTGGCTTTTTCAGGAGCTGAGTTACAATTTTGCTGAAAACACAAATTCACCAGTCAAAAGTTTTAAATACATGATAATAGCAAATGTGAAATTTGTGAAAGAGTGCCCTTAATTTCCAGGGTAATAATTATAAATGAGACTTCTTTTCAGTAATTTATCAAAATATATTACTAAAACTAAACAAATGCATTCATTTCCTGCATAGTTTCCTGTTATTTGGAAGTGGATAAGGAGATCTGCAGTAAAGTAAGAGCTGAAACTTCCTGAGAGATGCACGCTCCTGCAACCACTTGTACACAAGCTCTTGTATCACATCATCCTCAAAATTTTGACCTCCCAATCCTTGTCCTGTTGACTAAAACACAATATTTCCTTACATTGTTTGTTCATGATGTGTAGTGAATTTTCTCCAGTTTTACTACATGAGGATATATGAAATTATTATTATGCAGCCCAGGGTTTTAACGAATGGTTGCTTGGTTAGGGGCATAGCAAGGGGGCGGATTGGATGAATAAACCCCCTCCATCCCCTGAAATTGGATTAAGGATTTTTTAAAATTTACTTTAGTCCTTGCCTTGATAAAACCATCAACAGTAATATACAATGAATAATGAATTTAATTTTGTACTAATACATATAAAATGTAGTGTTACAGTTTTAGTGGATCATAAAAGGTGAATTTTAATTACACTGATAAACTGCAGGGAGTGCTTCTTGACTGGAAATGGAGGAAAAAAAGTTCATATCAACATGTGACTAGAAATGCACAGTAGATGGCACTGACGTATTGTGGCATAATAATTTCATTGTCATTACCATGTACTGTTGTGCTTTATTGTTGCTACCAGACGTAGCATTATTGGGTCTCTTTAAATATATATTTTGAATTAACGGTCTTTCCTTTTGGCGCGGACCATGCCAAAGGGAAAGATCTGTTTGAAATTGTCTGGTGTGTTACAGTCTTTGGCTAAACACAGTTGGTGTGGGGGAGAAAGATAGTGTCACTTGAGTGGTGTGGTCATTGGGAACAGATGTGTGTGTGGCTGGCCTACGGTCTGTGGCATCTCCCTCCATCCTGTTTCCTTTGTTAATTATGTAGAGAAGCCAAACATTTTTGTGAATAAATCCCAGATAATGTGTGTTATGTAATCTTCCAATATAATATAAACCCCATGCCTTCCCGTTAATTCTACACACCAAGGTCCCAGACTTTTTGCTGCCAGCGAGTTGTCTCCCCATGTGCGTGTTGGGGTGACCTAAACTAATAATTTTCTGGTAACCTTTTTGGCCTTCACCCCAACATGTAACAGTATGACATTGTCTCTAACCACTTGCAGTGTGTTTGTATGTTGTTGCAGGTTGTGTGGTTGGAGCAGAGTACTTTAAAAGCAGAATGGTCCAGTATTCATTCCAGGAACAAGCTCAAATGGTGTTCATATATAGCCAAGGAGATGGATGTACTGAGCCAAGTATCCTGACAATACCAACCACAACACACAACATTTGGGTCATTTTTAGGCATTTGTGAGAGAATGGGCACTTTCAGACAGACGAACATGAAGGGAGGCCACAAAATATGCATACACCAGATCTGGAGAAACATGCTCTACAGGATATTGAGACTAACCCTGGTACAAGTTCAAGGCAAGTGGCCTGCCAACACAGTGTAACTCCAAGGACGTTATGTGTCTCCTGCATGACAACTGCTATTATCCTATCACCCGCAATGCATGCAAGGATTGATATTAGCAGATTTCCCTCCATGGGAAAGATTTTGCCACTGGTTTTTTCACCAGGCCACAACCATAAAGGGATTTTTGCCATCAGCCCTCTTCACCGATTAAGTGACCTTTACCAGAGATGGCATCATCAACCTACAAAATCATCATCTGCAAGCATCTCATCAGCAGTGGTTCAGCATCAATGTTTAAGCAGGGATTCCTGGTGACCATCTACTTGGACTAGTTATTCTTCCACAATGCTTCAACGGACAAACATATCTGACTTTGTGCATAACACCTTGCCTCTTTTGCTTGAGAATGTGCCTTTGGTAATATGACAGGTAATGTGGTTACTGCACGATGAGCACCACTCCACTTCTGCATTACTGTTTGCCCACACCTCAACATCTTCCCCAGACGTTGGATAGGATGCAGAGGCCCTGTTGCATGGCCTGCTTGATCAAAGGACTTAAACCCCCTGAGTTTTTACTTCTGGGAGGCATCTGAAAAGTATTGTGTATGCTGAGCCAGTTCCTGATGTGCAGGCCCTTCAACAGCATGCCCACGTAGCCTGTGACACTATTTGGACACAGACTGGAACATTCAAAAGAGTGAGGTAATACATGACACAAGTGAAAGTTTGCATTGCATTGCATCCCATGGAGGCCACTTTGAACATCTCTTGTGACTGGATGTGATTCAGGTCATGTATTGTGTGCCGGGACAATTTGCCGTACACACACTATCCATTTCGGAACATATGTTTATATGACCTTCTTTCCGGTCAGGAAGCACTCCCTGCGGTTTGTCGGTATAATTAAAAATTACCCTGTATACTTATTTATTGCTTTGAAGCACTATAAATCTGAAATCAGTGAAGTTTGACATCAATGTATAGAGTTTTCTGATGTTGGCAAAACTAGCGGTACAGTGCTGATTCTGAGAATAGGATCTGAAAGGATAGAAGCCAAACTTGGAAATGCAACACAATGTTGCCAACATGTGTGTACAAGAGGTCATTTGCACAAGCACACAAATAACACAGCAAATACAACATAACTAATTACAAGTAACAAATGACAAGGAAGTCAAAGTCAAGAAACCAACCTTTGCAATAAATGTTAACACCTTGTTGTTTAAAGCAATGACTTAAAAGTTGGTTTTAATAATAATTACAATTCCATAATTTTAACTTATTCTTTTGTTTTAATAAGTCTCGCTATTATTGCTTAAACTTGATCACTCATCTAAATGATATCTTCCCCAAAAGTGTTTAACTATGCCCCTGACCATAGCTTATGCCACTATGAAAGAAATTCCAGTTATCTTTTCATTATAACTTATTCATACCTCGAAACAGAGATTATGAGTGAAATGGATGTTTACTGTTCAATGAAGTAGTTGTCTTTTGAAGATAAGAAAAATCCTATACAGACAATTCACCCTTACCAAGACTCAAACTGAGGGCATCTGGCAGTGATGCTACTCCACAGAGGTGGGCTTCAAATATTATGGTGTGAGATTCAACTGCAACATGGTTGCAAAAACCCAAAATGTATCTCAGGGACATTCATTTTTGGCTGTTGCTGACTGCTTGCATTTCTAAATGCAGTATTTTGCGACAATCCATATCACTGGTAGACATTTTCTTAGCCTACCTTAGATTTCACCTGGTTGTATCCCTCCATCATAAGAAACTTTATGATACATTCCAAAACAAAGAATAGATCTCAGTTATTGCTGTTCAAATGAAGGGCTGGCAAGAGTCATGTGAAGGGAAGCGAGTTAAAGAATCTATCATCATCTAATGCTACAACACTCTGCACCTTTTTGGTGTGAGAAAGAAAGTCTCCTTTATATTTGATTCACACTAGTATTTTCTCATGAATGCCGTACTATAATGATCTGAAGAAGACATAAAAAACGTAAATAATACCACTGTGACTGTTGGGGCAATCACTGCATGGTTAAAATTGAAACAAATCTGGAACCAGTCCCAGAAAAAGCCATAACTCAATGAGCCTGCATACATTTCAGAACCAAGATTCAATTTCAGTATATTTGTAGAAGATATTATGTACATTAAAGAACAAAATCCTTACAAATCCATTAGTTTCTTAAACATAAGTAAAGATAATTATATTTTGAACACAGGGATTACACTGTTATGTTAATAGGGCTACTAAAACTTGGACATGTGCTTTGTTTAATATGCATAACATGCTGCACATGCTGATCTTTTAAGGTAATGTAAGTATGTATACAAAGAGTACTACAGAGCCTTCATTTGGATGCATGGCTGAATTACAGGGAATTGCTTGCCCTGCACTGAGCTGTTTTGAACTGGTTCTGTCCCCCCCCCCTACTTCACCTCTTCTCCATGTGCTGGCTAATCAGATGGTATAGAGATTGATACATTGAGAGCCCACATCTTTCAATGTGTTAGTGCTGTTATGTCAAAAAGTCTGTAAACCTTAGCACACAGAATTTTCATCTATGATTCCTATGTGACAAACTCTTGAAGAGAAGTGAGTTGGAGCTTTATAGACAGATTCCCTGCTATTTGTATGCTTCACAGAGAAACGATTTGTAATCTTGTGAACAGATTTAGGTAAAAGGAACTGTTCTTGATGAGAAACTGAAAGTAAATCACTGTGTTCATACAGAGGAAAAACTCAATAACAGAGAAAAATTAGAATGAACTTCAAAAACATCTCTGACAAAGCTTGCACTGGAATCAGCAATTTTGCGAACCTCGTCTTGGAATGCTACTAAACTTTTAAAATAACCGTAAGATAACCGTAGTTCAGGAATTGCAACCACACAATATGTGAGTAGAATTAATATCTGTAACGGGTGCTGAATAATGTTTATGATCACCCTATTTTCTATTGACCTGTGTTTATTTTTCTATTTTTTGATGAAGCATAGTTTTATTTACATGGTAATGAAGAATTAATGTGTTACTGCAAATTAAAAGATGTGAGAGATGTGTGGTAGTGCAAGGACATCACATTATTCAATCTTCATCTATAATGAAGGTAGTTATAATTTGCATGAGAACTCTATGAGCTTGAATTTTAAGGGGCTATGAATATCTGACTCTGCCAGCAAACAGTGTGCTTTCCAGTGCCAAGAAAATTCCTGTTACTGGCCACAAATGAAAGGCTCTGTATAATTTACTGTTTATGCCAAAATACAGGAATGCAACAGTTCCAGACTCTGTTTGTCTGGTGTAAAGAAGGAAGCAATAAGTAGGTAAACAATGGTGGCAGTGAAGTCGCCTGCATGCTATCACTCAAGTTCTATCATGCACTGTACTTATTAGTTTTTGCTTTCTTTCTTTTATACCTAAAATTTGTTTTGGTCTTTGTACAAAATTGTTGCAACAACAGCTGTATTAACAGTTTTAAGTGTTCTGTAAGATTTAAATAAATGAGAAAAGTGATGGCCTGTAGCCTTCCTTGAAATGGTGATGTTGCCAAAACTGAAGAAAAATGTCAATCAGGCTATTAATCTGCTATCTCACCCAGCAAGGATTGATAATACTGGATTGGTGCCTATTGTCCAAGACAGAAGGTAAATCAGAACAACAATAATTTGACTTCAGGAAGGGATGCATTGCCATTAGGAATTATTGAATGTTCACTCAGGAAAATAAGGAAGTTTATGCAGCATTTTTGGACCTGGTAAAGGTACTTGATAGAGCGGACTGCAGAGAAACTTATGGAAATTCTGAAGAAAGTTGGTGCGGACTGGAGAGGAAGAAGATTTCATTAAATCTGTATTAAGCAATGAATTAAGAGGATATGTAAGAATATAAGAGAAGCAGAATAGGAAGAAGGAAAAAGTGCAAGACAAGAATACCCTTATCACCCAAATCATTTAGCATCTACTTGGAGAATTTGGTGAAGAATTGATTGCAGAACAAGTAAAGAGTGGTAGCGAGAGGAAGAACAAAATGCATACATTTGCTGATGATATGATGTTAACAGAAGAAGCAAAGATACTAAAAAATATGCCTACAGAGCTGAATCACCATTGTAGGAGTAGGAGATGAAGATAAATGCAACATCTTATATGTTACATTCATACGACTTTCTCTGACCATTCTTCAATAAAGTATTCTTACAAAAGCTTATTCTTCTACCTACTTCATGGTAATCGAGATAAACGTTTGCAAAAGTTGTGTTATTGTATACTTCCTAGCAAGTACAAGGGGATAAGAGAATATGGTAGGCATTACACAATAGTGAAATCTTTTAAGAGTGAGTCAGTATGTCAATGGCTTTGAAATCCTGTTCTCTTTGCATGAGAGAGAGAGGTGGGGGAAATAGTGATTTTCAAACCAATAATAAGGAATATCTCAAAAATGGTTAATATCAGAAAAAATGTTACTTGACATAAATTGTATGCTTTAACGAGATCTACATTTTTTTGTGTAGTAAGATTTTGTCAATCTCTTATGGTTTACCAATTATGCAAAAGTCATTCAAAATGAAGAGGACTTCAAGAGGCTATTCCCAGAAAATTCAAGATGTAGATTTAATTTGTGATGAAAAATCTTAAACATATGACATTTTAAACAAAGCCATTTGAACCATTTTTGAAAAACTCAAATTTTCAAAAAATGTTCCATGTAAACGGTAGTTTTGGGCGAGGGAATTTTCTTGAAAATATTAGTGTCGCATTCTTGGAAGATGCTGAACTTAAACAAACTAAGTGTGGTATTTAATTGATGTTTTGTTTTCGAGTTATGTTATTCACAGACATGAGGACATTGACCTAAAATGCTTTTTATGGGTTCAGGGTGCCTCAAAACATGTATTTCTAGTGAAATCTCAGTATTGAATTTTCACTTATTGTAAGTACCTACGTAATAAAGAAAGTAAACATGACAAAATCTATGGTTATCAGAAAAAATACAAAAGATATTTTATGAATTTGGGATAAGGTAGCGGGAAAAAGCAGACTGCTTCTAATACTTAGGATGTGTAATAAATAACGTGAGCTGTTAAGAACTGAGGACAGGCAAAGAAATGTTTTAATACAAATACATTTTCTGTGGATCCTGGAATAAGAAACTAAGGAAGAGATAAGTGAAGTGCTTGGAAACTGCAACAAAGTAAGAAAACATGATTGGAAGCATTTTATACGACTATAACTACAGAGAAAAATAGAATTTGTGTAATGGACTGACAAAATAGGTAATGAAACTACTCTGTAGAGAATGGGCTAAGAAAGAACAATACTGTAACTGTTCTAGAAGAAATGGAATGAGGAAAACATATGGTACAGAAGAAGATGCCAGATGATAGTCAACATGAACATAATTAGCTTATCTGCAGAGAAAAGCATAAAATAGAAAGAACCTATTCTTGGTCAGATAATTGTAATCGAGATGAGAAAGCAACAAAGTTAATTACTTTACTGTTGCTATTAACAATTTAAATCAGGAGTACAAATGAACAGGATTTGAATCCAGAACCACTTCTGTTAAAGAAATGCAATTTAAAACTATGCTATTTATATATTCAGATATACTGTAGTGTTTGAAATACAGATGAACACACATCCAAAATTAGAAATTTTCTTCTTTTGGAAGAAGAAAATGTGTACTTAACTGCCCTATAGAACTATGCAATTTATTATTGCTATAAGATCATTGTAGTCAAGTAACATTAAATAAAGTTATCAATAAAAATGATATTGGGAGTAAACTGGTATGTACGCTTCCAATACTATTAATACAATTACATCCAAATCCCAAGACTTCTTTTTGCAGATGACCTAGTGGTAGGATCTATTATAGTAAGTGGTTTAAAACAATAATTACAAGCAATTGATGTATATTGTAAAGAATGGAGGTTAAAAGTGAATCAAGAGAAAACACAGATTGTGGTATTCAAAAAGGGGGGAAAATTAAGCAAATATGAAAAGTGGAAGGGAGAGAATAACAAAGATTACAGGGTGGTGCATGACTGTATTTATTTAGGAGTAAAAATAGATGGAGGTAATAAATGGGAGAAACAAAAGAAGTTTGCATTGGCAAAAGGTAAAGGGGCGATGGCAGCAATTAGAAGCTGCAAATATAGAGTAATATAAATGTTAAATGGCTGGAAAAAGTTTATGAGATGGTTGTGCAAAAATTATATATGGTATAGAAATATGGGGATTAGATAGAGGATGAGAAAGTATAGATGAGGTGCACAGGATGTTTTGTAGAGAAATACTAGGGTTACCGAAGGCAATTGTAAGACAGGTAGCACAATTACAGATGGGCAGGGTGGCAACTAAGGGGAAGATAATGGAAAGAGCTTTGAAATTTTGGTTCAGAACTTCAAATATAGAAAACAGTAATATGTTAAGACAATGTATAGAATACCAAGACAATAGCTTAATGAATGATGGATGAGTAAGTAATTTACGGAACATTTTGGAGAAAAATGGGTTAGAAGACATGTGGAGAAGGAGAGAAAATAACGTGAAAAATGTTTTGGAAAAAGGCGAGGAAAAGACTGGAAGATATAGAAATACAAATCATGTTCAGTTTGATTGCCGAAAAGAGCTCATTAGTTTGTTATAGGCCAATAAAAAATACATGGGTAGGGAAAAATATATAGACATAGTAAATAAAGAAGAGAGAGAATCTATTGCATGGGTAAGAACCGGAGCATGTAGGCTAAGAGGGTTAAGACATGATATTCTTCAGAACCAATGTCTGATATGTGGTGGTAATGAAGACATTGAACACATAGTATTTAAGTGCCAAGGAAGAGAAAATTGGAGAAAAGAATTTTTTAATAAGAAGTGGTTGAAGGGGGATAGAAATACGCTTATGATTGAAATGATGTGCAAGGACGCTAGAAGCATTGGACAGTTTTTGTGTAAAGTAAAAAATAAATTGCTTTGGACAGTGGATAGAGAAAAGTAAGAGGTAGCGTATCTTACTTTGAATGGAAAACTATAGTGAATGTATGATGGTTAAGTAATCAATAAGTGAAAAACAAGTGGAAATGGGACATGAAAAAACTGAAAATACAAGATAATTTATTGACGAGAAATTGTAAAATGTAAATAATCTGTAGTGATTGTCTACAGAATGTGTTGATGGGAAATTGTAAAATGTAAATAAACTGTAGTGATTGTCCACTGAATGAGTGGCCAGGGTTCAAAGTGCAGTAGACAATCAAATTGTAAAACTCTTAGCACAATAAATACAAAATATACAAAAAATATTAATACAATTCCTTTAATCAGCCGAGATTTCACATAAAAATACTATTACTTAAGTAATAACATGAACATTTGAGGCAGTTCAGAGAAGACTACTATCTGGTGGAACTGGGGAGAATTGGGTCCACCTGAGGCAGCTCAGAAAAGGCTTCTGTCTGGTGGAACTGGGGAGAATTGGGTCCACCTGAGGCAGCTCAGAAAAGGCTTCTGTCTGATGGAACTGGGAGAATTGGACTCACCTGAGGCAGCTCAGAGGTTTCTGACTGGTGGAACTGGGAGAATTAGACGCACCTTAGACAGCTCAGAGAAGGCTTCCATCTGGTGGAACTGGGAGAATTGGACCCACCTGAGGCAGCTCAGAGAAGGTTTCCATCTGGTGGAATTGGGAGAATTGGGCCCATTTGAGGCAGCTCAGAGAAGACTTCTATATTGTGGAACTGAGAATTGGACCGACCTGAGGCAGTTCAGAAAAGGCTTCCATCTTGTGGAAGTGGGAGAATTGGACCAACCTGAGGCAGTTCAGAAAAGGCTTCCATCTGGTGGAACTGGGAGAATTGGGCCCATTCTCAGAAAAGGCTTCCATCTGGTGGAACTGGGAGAATTGGATCCACATGAGGCAGGTCAGAGGTTTCTGTCTGGTGGAACTGGGGAGAATTGCACCCATGTGAGGCAGCTCAAAGAAGGCTTCTGTCTGCTGGAACTGGGGAGAATTGGACCCACCTGAGGCAGCTCAGAGAAGACTTCCACCTGATGGAAATGAGGAGAATTGGACCCACCTGAAGCAACTCAGAGGAGGCTGCCACCTGGAAGGGCCAAGAACAACTTTCCAATGAGCAAGTATCTGAAACATAATAGGGCAAGTGACATGACAGGACACAAGGGAAAGGAAATTTGTGGTAGAGGAGACACCATTCCAGAATTTGCTTTGTCATCCAGGGAAAACCATGAAAAACCAGTGGTCAGAGCCACTTGATGGATAATGATACTTAGCTGATAAAAACCATGAGAAATACGAAGAAGATGGATCTATGAGAGAAAAGTTTCATCAAGAAGCATGAAGATCAAGTTATGAACTTCAATATTCTTACAAATGTGGATAAATATGTGAATTGTATAAGTCTCTGCCACCAGGGTATCTTTGGCAAGCCATGAGCGACCTAGATGTTTGAACCAGTCGACTTCAGCTGACAATGTAGGTGACAACCTATGAAAGTATGTTTCTGCATTATGCATATAGTAGGTGTATCAAGTGTTTAACCCAATTTTTACATTGATTTCCTCTCTTCGACCATCTCCTCATGTTGGACTGGATGGAACTCAAACCAGATGACTGGATCTATTATAGAGCTTGTCTGGGTTTGAAGGAAATGATATCAGCAGATATAATAGCAGTAACGCTACACAACTTTCTAAAGATTTTGTATTGTGTCTGAATCTGAAAAGTTATTATTCTATGATTATAGCAAAAACATTTTTGTTCATTAATTTCTTTTCCATGTTTATTTTTCAATCTTGTTCTCTACAGTAAAATGCTATTGAACTTAAATTAATTTTAGATTCACTGTAAATGAAAATTCACTATTCTGCACTATAACTGTAAATAAATAGTGTTAAAGAAATTAAAGTCAGTTTTTAGTACGCACATGGTCATGCTTTGCTGGTAGTGCACAGCTAAGACAGTTCTGTGTGGTATTTGGCAGGCTCATGTACTAAAATTGCACTTATGGGTGAAGAACTATGTCATAACTCATAAGAATACTATATACAAGGTAGAAGATATTTTATGAGGCACAGCCTATGTGGCATTTAAAGAATAAAACAAGATACTTATACTTTTACTTTTAATACTACTATGTGCAATGGGTTTGCTAAAATGAAGGACAGTATAAATCTTTTTAGACATATTTCCTTTTAAAATCTTTGTACATCTAACATTATTCACTTAAAAGATCATGTGCAACATAACTAAAATTTGGAAGAAACAAATATTGGACCCTTGTTTACGAGAAGTGGACCAACATCCCACTTCTTAAGAATATGCTTGTATGATGACTATAGCAGGTACATTGTGTCTTCACTCAAAGATATATCACACTTTAGTTATAGAACTTGGTTGCTCATGTAATGACATAACGACTCTTCACTGGGACTCGATCAGCAGTCAGGTAGCTGCATCATATTTCGCACAATTTTGAAATTGAAACGCTTCAGGTAACGGTGCTAGGGAGGTGTAATCTGACAAAGATAGTGTATTTAAGTGTCATGATCTAGGTCAGGTCTCTCTCTGCCAGCCTGAGTGCATGCATCCACACCAGCCAGAGCCTTGAACTCCGGAATTTAAGTTTGTGCATCAAGATCTACTAGAACTCCCCAGGTAAGTCAAAGTTTAGTTTACTTTAAACCCCATGCACTCAGCGGCCATCAGGGGACCCCAGCTCAATTATATGTAATAAATGGCATAGCCAAACAGTTTTTTTTATAGAATCTGGTGTTTCCATGACACCCTCTCACCCCAGCCTAGTTTTCTATCTATCAGAGCTTACATACCCCCTGCTAAAGACCCCAGGGTTGACCCCCTGGGGGGTTGCATTTGAATAATGGCTACTAGAATTGCAGAAGTTTCTTAAGTTGCAAAACCACAATTCATGGTGCTGTGAACAAATTTGAATCTGTAGGTTCAGTGTCAACGAAAAAACACAAACAAAGCTGTACAGTTTTAGCAGAAGAAAAAAAAAATTAGTACAAATCTTGTTCATTTGATATATATATATATATACACACACGAGGGTTGGGCAAAAGTCATGGCAACTATTTTTTTACTTGTAGATACGTGAATGGGTCACAAATGTATATGTGTCGTGTGGAAGTTCTGCAGGCATAGTGTGTATGCAGAACAACAGATGGCTCTGTGATAGCTGGTAGTAAGACAGCAAGGGCTGTGAAATCATTCAGTTATTGACTGTCATGTTGAGCAGCGCGCTTACATCAAAATAGCCATTCTCCAAGGGAGAAATGCGATGGATGTCACAGTGAATTAGTGGAAGCCCTTTGGAATAATGCCCTACCATACTGTACAGTAGCACGGTGGGTAGGAAAGTTTCAGCAAGGACGTGTGTCAACCAGTGATGAGCAACATTCGGGACGACCTGTCAGTGTGCGGACCGATGTGACATGTGCCGTCATCGAGCAGCTCCTGGATGAAGACACACGATGGACGCTACTGGAGTTAGAGATGGCAAGTGACATTGAGATACGCACCGTCCACAGGATATTGCATAATGAGCTGCAACTATGCAAAATCGCATCACGGTGGGTACCGTATGCACTGACGGAAGTTCAAAGGTGGGTGCGCTATGCAATATTCTCCGACCACCTTGCACGCTGGCAACAGGTCGGCGATCAATTCGTGTCACGAATAATCACCATTGATGAATTTTGGGCCAGGGCATATGAACCAGCACTGAAACTTCAGTCCGCAGAGTGGCAACATGCTGGATCACCAAGGAGGCAGAAGTTCCGTCAGAATCCTTCCCCAGTCAAATTGATGGTTATCGTCACATATGACGTCAGGGGTGTCATTGTTTGCCACTTTGTTCCACATGGCAGAACAGTGACCGCACAGTACTACAGGGACTTCCTGGTGTGACAGGTACGACATGGCGTTCGGGAGAAACGTCCGGATCTTGTGGACTGTGCAATAATCCTGCATGATAATGCAAAACCACATAAAGCAGAGTATGTAGGGCAGCTACTGTTACGTTGGGGATGGGAAGAATTGGAGCTCCAACCGTACTCTCCCGACATTTCGCCCTGTGACTTTGATCTCATTCGAAAGATTAAGGAAGCACTACATGGTAGGCGGTTTGCAACACGAGAGGACATTGCTAATGCTGTGTGCAAACAGGTGAGCCGATTCACACATGGTGCGGCAAATGCTGAGTCAGATGGTATTCAGCGGCTCCCACATCGTTGGCAGCGTGTGGTGACAGTAGCAGGGGATTACTTTGAGGGTCTTTAGACCCAGGTTTGTTGTGTCAACTGTATGTGTACTGTGTTGTCATTCTTTTGCACCATCAAGGCCATACTGCCGTTACTACCGTAATAAATTAGTGTGTTACGTATTTCAGTGCTATTCGTTGTCCACACATGTAGCTAACACCTTGTCCTTTCATCTGTATATGTCACATTTTCAACCGGACTGGTATCTTCAAGAAAATAAATAGTTGCCATGACTTTTGCCCCAACCCTCGTATATATAAATAATGAACAATATATATATATTGTCCCTGAATTAACATAACTGGCAATTTTTATTTTCTCTGCATAGAAAGTAGACAATTATTCAATATTCAAACTGCAATGGGCTTCTTCCAAAATGATGCTACTTTTGCAAGTGGTTTCTTTGATCCCTGGCTAAAGTTTTAATTCAACCATAACTTTTTTTCATACCAATTGTGGTTTCAATTTAATTGCCATTCTAAACATTCCAAAATCTCGTATTAACACCTGAAGACAGGCAATTAATGCTAGTATATTGTCCTCTCGATTCCTAGATGTAAGAGCATGTGTTTTTAAACCACCCTTAGTTTAAAACAAAATGAAGAAACATAAAATCTTATTGAAAAATTCAATACCATAGTCAGGATTGAATTTTTCAGTGTGATTCTACCTTTCCAATTTAGCCTACACACAGCATGTGTGAAAGAACAGTTAATTATCAATAAATCTTATGTGCAACATTCACACAACTTTCTCTACCCATTACATCACAATAAATGTTTCTCTAAAATGATTTCATATTAAGTAATTAGGTCTTATTTGCATATAAATTGTGGAAACATTCAACTACTTATATGATTGGCCATAGTAATGAGCTCTTATGAAGGAAAAGATAAATGAAGAATCACTAACTTTGTAACCTAAATTTTCAGATGACTCTTATACCAGGGAAAATGAAAACATAGAGGAATATTTTCGAATTATAAAAAACATTACTTCACATAAACTGTGCATTTAATGAGCTCTACATTTTTTTCTAGTTACTTTTTGTCTATCTTTTCCAAGTAATATAAAATACATTAAGACTGAAGACAGGCTCTACACAAAAATTTTAAGATGTGTATTTAATTTGTCATGACAAGATCCCAAACATGATATTGTAGCAACCCAGTGCTGGGAATGAACCCCAGATATTGGAGTGAGAAAATGATGCTCAGGAAAGTGTTTAAATTAGGGTACGTGATGGATCTAGATTAACAGAATGCTGTCACCTTACAGTATAGGGTATTTAAGCTGGCCAAATTGAGGTCACAGGCGGCAGACCATTGACATTTACTACACTTCTCCATGCCGGTCATGGTCACGATGCATATTTTTATAACTTATGCTTAAGAAGCAACTTCACCCCGACCAGCTATGTATTAAGCTGAGGTACTTACAAACTGGACTGTAAGGGCTCAAGGCAGAGGCAGTAACTATATGTTCAAATAACTAATACACAAGTGATTATGCTGACGATACTACATTATTATGCTGGAGTAATTAAATCAACAGTCTAAAAATGAATATGAAACATGCAGTGAAGTGTCTTTCAGACTTCTTTGAAGCTAATAACCTTGAATGTAATATAAATAAAATCAAAATAATGCAGTTTTTCTTGAGAAATAAATTGTTACAAGAAAAAGTTTGCCTTCAGATTGAACATGATAATATAGAAGTATATGAATATAAAATCTTAGGAATACATGTACATAACAGATTAA
The DNA here is from genome assembly GCA_030765065.1 of Deroplatys truncata. NCBI lineage: Eukaryota > Metazoa > Arthropoda > Insecta > Mantodea > Mantidae > Deroplatys > Deroplatys truncata. The sequence continues at coordinate 28,887,388 of CM060986.1, forward strand.
CATGGGCTAAACATTTAGACATCTTATGTGGCACAATTAGTAAATCAGTTTGTTTATTTATTAAGATATTTTAAATCGATATTAGTAGAAAGGCATTTAAAACTAATATACTATGGAGTCATTTACCCACATATGATATACGGAATAGAATTATGGGGTGGCGCAGCAAAAATACATGTAAACAGAGTATTTATTTTGCAAAAAAGGATGCTTAAGAATAATATATAACCTCAAACCAAGGGAATCATGTAGAGAAACATTTATCCAGAACGAAATGTTAACTTTATATTCGTTATATGTGTACCATGTTATTCTCCTGGTTGCTGATAAACATTAACTAAAAATAATGAAATCCATTCTTACAATATTCAAGTGAAAAATGACTATTATAGATCAATCCATGTTAAAAGAATATCAGATAAAAATTACAATGTGATGGGAATCTATCTATATAATAAATTACCAGCAAGATTAAAATTATTATCTGGCTCCACTTTTAAGTGTCATCTGAAGAAATTCCTTATTCAAAAATGTTTGTATAATCTTACGAAGTGTGAATCATAAGTTTTTTCTGTTTACTTATACTTTTATCTTATACTATTTATAATACTGACAAGGCTAACATTCTGTAATGAATCTACAGCTAATAAAGAATTGAACTGAATTTGGAGTTCTCATTGTCACTGGAACCTTCTCCAGCATTCAACCCCCCCCCCCCCCCCAATGAGTGCTCTCCCTTTAAGTTACATCACCTGTGCAGCACCTGGAAACTCCCCAGATCATTGCAATACTTTAATCAAGATCTTTAAAGTCATTGTGAAAAAATAAAAACAAGGGTTATTAACTTATTAGGAATTGAAGGGGGCATTGTGAAAATATTTGCATTACATTCCTTAGTAATGCTGATCTTACATTCACAGTTTGGTATTTATGCATATTTTTGTTTTTGAGCTATGCTGTTCATGGACACAGCAGGCTTTTTTCTTGGGGGAGGGGATTTCAGGGCTCATCAAAACGTGAATTTCTGGTAACATTTCAATCTGAATGTTTGGATCAAAAATATATTTTCCCTACATGAGTGGTAGAGAAGGTAAACATCCTTACACAATGATAAACACTAAAAATGAAATTACAAACATCATTGCAGATGAACTTAATTATGTCAACCAGAATATTTTATCATGAAACAGTGCATGTTTAGTGTAGGAGGGACCAAATTTCTAACATCCTACATAAAGATATGAGCTCAAACAGTCAAGTTGAAGCACAGGTGCTGAGCGAAATGGGAAGACCAAGTTTCATAAGTAAGGTGTTATATATGTTGCACAATTGTCTATTTATTTATTGTTTAAATGTTCAGCTATACGAATAAGCTATGCCTCATAAAAAATAAAAGTATACTGTAAAGTTTTCTGAGCCAAGTAACATTATACTTATGAACATATATACATATAAACATTACAGTTCCATGATAGTTTGTTGATGTATGGTATTGTAAAAAAAGGAAATGTACCTTTAGGTTTTTGACACCAAACAAAAGGTGGTTTTGTTTTAACATTAATATTTACAGGGAACTGTAATGTTCTTTTAAAAATATTAACTTATGCATGGTTGGTGATCAGGAAGAGAAGAAAGATATTGGAAGGAGCAGGATAATGGATTAGGAACTTCACAACTTAACCATGCTGAAAACATGCCTCAATGCTATAAAATGTACACATTCCACATTAAAAAATACATAATTCAACACATTAAGTAATCAAAATTATGGCACAATTAAGGATGTAAAAAAGTATTGTATAAATAGCACAAGCTCTGTTCATATCATGCACAAAGCTGCATTATGCAAGTCCACTGCTATCCATAACCACATCTTGCAAGTACTTACATACAGGATACATTGTAATTTTTAAAGTACATATGTAATCACAAAATGCATATTTATATTTAAAAAGCTCATATCAGAAGGTAAACAAAAACTTGAAGGATTAATGTTGTATCAGGGCTGTATTGTAATGGCGTTCTGACTGTCATGTGCAGTAAAATCAGGTTCACTGCGCAAAGATTGTCCTAATGTTTTTTCCTAGGTGCTGTGGAAGGTAAAAGGCAAGAAGAAATTTAAATGCATGGCTCATTTGCATCATTTATTCATTACATTCACTGTCTATAAGAACCATTGCAAATGACATTGAACTTTAAATTATTTACAAATAAATGACTTAAATGTAAGCAAGATTAAGCATAAAAGCTATATAAAACAGCATTTCTGGAGGTGCTGAACTGCTGTGCGCAGCATGCCTTCTAACCAAATAGGTAGTTTTGCTGGGCAGCAAAATTCAAACATAAAATGGAGCACCTTTTGCAAATGGCCAGAAGCTTAGAACTTATCTGCCACATATTGCTAAAGGAACACTGGTACTAAGTTTTAACAAATCTGAGAGATGTTATTCAATTATTTCCATAAATTAACTACTAATCAAGTTTGTTGTGTGTAAGCATAACAAAGGAAATCACTTAAAGTTTTGAAAAATGTGACAAGCATGTTTATAACACAAGAAACAGGGATTGTGAAATTATTATTACTCAAAAATTTCACTATGTTGTATAACGTATTACCCATTCAGTATAAAAATATTACCTCAAAGGCTATGTTTAAGCATAAAGTCAAAACTGTAGTGAAACATTGCTTTTACTCAGTACATGAATTTATGGAACAAATTTCTATATATTTTTAAGTTAAATTTTATATTTAACGAGATTTTTAAGTGATCCAAAAACAAAAAACTGAAAGTCATACACAGTGAAAAGCAATTTAGTATTATGAAATATTTAAGTATTTGTAAATGTTGTATTTTAAGCATTTTGAACATATATGACATCTATATACTTTCTTTTATTCGAATTGACGTGTCCCAAATTTTTTAATGTTACTTATGTAGTAAATTCTTAACTTTTTATGTAGTTACATAACACTGTAAATAGTAATATATATATTGTATTTGACAAAGCCATGATATTGTACAAAATTTCCAAATGGTGAATAAAGAAAGTAAGAGTATAAAATTTGTATTAAATTGGACCAATATTTTCAGAGTTAAAACATTATTCATAAAATTTTGATATGCAAATTTATGATATAAAATGTTCTGTACACATTAGGTTTTGGCGAAGAAAACTTATGTTTTTGTACTAGGCATTCTTGTATATAAAGAAAAAGTAGAGAGATACTGGTGATGAGCTCCTTATTTTGGATATACACAACTATTTAGTATGTGCTACATTGTTTCAAGTTTTGCTTGTACATTACCTAAAACATTAATATGCAACTTCATAGTAGATATGTTTTGGAACATATGAAAGAATATTCACTAAATTTGATGAACATTTCATATGCATAAAGCATTTTTTAACATTAAAAATGCAGCTTGTGAGAAAAACGTTCTTTACTCAAATGATTTGCTATAGCAACAGGCAAAGCAATATTTAAAATAATCTGATGTTATATTCACATGACTTTCTCTACCCTCTAACATTCATTACTGGGTATATAAACTATTTTTACAAAAGCTTATTTTTTCTCTCTACTTCTTTTTAATCAAGATAAACCCTTGCAAAAATAGCTACATTACACATTTCATTATAGAGACAAAGCAAACAGTGATATTCAAATGTTTATGAATTGGATGCTATATGCTGGCCTTAAAAGTTCCATACTCTTTCCACTCAATCACAAGTAACAACTGAATATCGACAGGACTTGGAAAGAATGACTAAGCACTGCACAATTTGAAGCTTAATAACACATATCTCAGCAATGGCTTATGCCACAAAAAAAGTTACTGGGAATAAATTGTGTGTTTTAAAGAGATCCACATTTTTTGTGCAGCAAGTTTTCATCTATCACTAAACGCTTAGCAGATATACAAGATTACACAAAATTCCTTCTGAAGGAAGAGGATTACATACCTATTCCCAGACAATTCAAAATATGCATTTTATTTGTCAGGTAAATATCTTTAATATGTGGAATATTGATCAAAATTGTTAAGACCCATTTTTGAGAAAATAAAATATTTAGAAAAACTTTTACATAAAGGTTAGTTTGGGGTTGGGGATTTTCTTACAAATCTTTGTGTCACATCTTTGGAAGATATTGAATTTAAATATCAAGTTTGGTATTTATCCAACGTTTTCATTTTTGAGTTATGCTATTCACAGATGCACATGGACCTTTTGCTAAAAATGCTTTTTTCTGAATCAGGGGCCTCAAAACATGTATTTCTGATTATATCTTGATATCAGATTCGGTGGAATGCAATACCTTTTCTACCTACTATGCACATGGTAGAGAAAGTAAAAATGCCTCTGGTCGAATATTGAACCTTGAAGCTGAAAAGTTTAACACAGCTTCCTGACATTATAAGAAGTACTACTATTGGGGAAAAAGTTAAATCTTGACTATTTTGCACTATAAACTCAAGCTCTGGTGCCTAATAAAAACCTCCCACATAAAAATAATTAACCTTTAAATTATATCACTATGATACATAAGAAGGCCCTAAAGTAGCTACTTTTTATTGCAAGAAACATATCTAAAATAAAGTTTAACCTGAAATAAAAACAAAATATATATAAGGCTCTTCAAGCATAACTGCACCTGTCTGCAATTCAAGAATTAATCCTGTTGTGGTTACATGATCATCACAGCAAAGATTAACATGTATTGAAATTTGTACCATTTCAGTACTTCCAACATTGTTTGCACATACACAGACATAATTATGTTTTTTATTTGTATGTGTGCATGTGCATGTAAATATATACAGGGTGGACCATTTAAGTTGAGACTGTACAATATCTTCAAAACTAAGCGTTGTAGAAAGAAATTTCTGGAATAAAAGTTGCTTGATATTAAGGGGGAATGTAAATGTCATGTTTTATTTGAAGGACGTTGTGATGGTCATTTTAGGGTCAATTTAAATTGTCCCTAATTGTAGGTTCCTATTTAAAAAAATTAAATGGACCCTAAAATGACCATCATAACGTCCTCCAAACAAAACATGACTAATGACATTTAATTCCCTCATAATATCAAGCAACTTTTATTAAAGACATTTCTTTCTACAACGCTTAGTTTTGGGGATATAGTACAGTCTCAACTTAAATGGTCCATCCTGTATATATATATATATATATTTTTTTTTGAGAGAGAGAGAGAGAGAGAGAGAGAGAGAGAGAGAGAGAGAGAGAGAGAGAGAGAGAGAGAGAGAGAGAGAGAGTTTAATGTCCTTTAACCATAAGCCAATAGGATGATGTATCACTGAATGAATGAAGTAATGCTCAAATCATTGTGCTTAGAGTTACCCTAACCCAGATTCAAACTTCGGATGTCTTGAATGTTTCAAGATACTCAACTCCTACATTGTAAATGTGGGTGTGTAATTCTAAGTTTAATCAGGCTAATACAATGCTAGTGCTAACGAGAAGGCCTAATAGCCTTGCACTAAAAGTCTAAAGTGCCTTATGAATGCTTCATCTCTGAGCCTAGGTTTAAAAATTGCATAGGAAAAAAATCTGACTATACTTTCGCATAACTGTCTCTACCCTCTATCATTTATTAGTGGGTACACAAGCTTATTTTTCTATCTACTACATTTTAATCCAAATAAACCTTTGCAGAAATAGCTGCATTACATATTTTGCTAAAGATACAAAAGGAACAGCGACGGTCATAAGTTTAAGAACTGGATGCTATATCCTGGCCTTAAAATTCCATACTGTTTCCATGCAATCACAAGAGACAACTGAATGTTGAAAGGACTTTAAGAGAATGGCCAAGAAATGAACAATTCAAATCTTTAATAATGGATATCTCAGAAACGGCTTATGCCACAAAAAACTTATTTTGAATAAATTGTGTGTTTTAAAGAGATCTACATTTTTTGTGTAGTACATTTTCGTCTATTGCTTAACATTTTGGAAGATATTGGGCCTAAATACCAAGTTTGGTATTTATACAAATTTTCGTTTTTGAGTTATGCTGTTCACAGACACACTCGGACATGTTTCCAAAAATGCTTTTTTTTGGATTGAGGGCACCTCAAAACATATATTTATGGTGAAATCTTGGTATCAAATTTTTGAATGGAATGCAATACTTCCCCTACTTACTATACGTAGTAAAGAAAGTAATAAAGGATAAGAAGCAGTGAAGTAAAAAGCTATACAAGAGCATGTTTTTAAAATGTGTTAATTTTTATTCCTTTTTTCTTATTTTCTATATCAGCTATGCATTTTATTTACTTGGCTGATTTATAATCTTAATGTATTTTTATTTTCTTACAATAATATGACAAATTTGAACATGTTATGCAAATGATTTTTTTGAAAATCATAACAGTTATATGACATATGCTTACATATACGAGGGTACTCAATAAGTAATGTCCTGCATTTCTTTTTACCAGCCAAAAACAATGTTGGGAATGTGATACTGGGAGTGAATTATTTGAATTTTTCCCCGCACATGTGCAGCTTCATCCTAGTGTAGCTGCAGAGTGGTGTCTGTGAATGATATCTGTTACAAATAATGTAAGCTCATTAAATTTTTCATTGAAGAGCAAGGAATGGTGAGGAATATTCACAATTGTTTGTGTAATGTCTAATGGAACATTTGCAGTCAATAACAGTACAGTTGGTCACTAGACACAGTGGATGAGGGTATCAGAAGGCGGCAGAACTCCAAGATTTGCTGCAGGTGGGGAGATCCTCCATTTGGTCACACCGGACTTGTTGCAGAGGATTAATGCATTATGATTCTGCATTTGACACTGTTGCTGGCAGTCAGCAAAGGAAATATGAGCAATTATCCATGCTCTTAGATACTCAAAGATGTATACAAGTTTGGTTCAGCAGTGTGTTACAGTGGAACACAAATTTCAAAGAAAAGACATTTATTCTGATTTGCTGCAGTGTTTTGAAGCTGGGGGGCAAGTTTTCTTGTCCTGGATTGTGACAGGTGATAAAGCCTAAACCAAAGACAATTGTTGGAATTGCATCATCCTTACTCTACACAGAAGAGAAACTTCAATGACTCCTTCAACCATTATGGCCATGATCACAGTGTTTTGGGACTGTGAGAGTAAGATTCCTATCGATAATGTCAAGAAGCTATGTCAACACATTAACCACCCTTAAGAACTACCCAGTAGGCATTCTAATTCAATTTAAAATGAAGAGAGTTGAAGGTTGTTACAGTACATCACTAAATTGTTCTTACTTGAACACGTTTCGGGAGACAGTTTGCTCCCATCGTCAGCATGTCCTCAACTGATTTTGCCAGCCATTGTCTGGGGAATGTGTGTGGCTAGTGGTGTTTTCTGGTGCTGGGCTGATGAACCTCCAAAGGCTGTTGGGTGGCGGCAGTTTGAAGTTCATTAGGTGATTTCTGTGTTTGACGATATGTATTTTTTCCCAGATGTCCAATTCATTGCTGCTGTTGATCGGTTTTAAGAGTTTTATGTTCGGAGTGATATCATAGTTTGAAGACCAGAAATGATGTGCTACTGCTGATTTATCTGGCTGTTTTTGGTAAATGCATCTCATATGCTCTCTAAGTCTTATTTCAAGATTTCTTTTGGTTCTTTCTATGTATACCAGGTTACAGTCATTACAACCAATTTGATATATACCAGCTGATTTATCATTGGGGATAGGATCTTTAGTTCTGTTGCATAGTAGTTTCTGTATATTGCGGTTATTCTGTGGAGACAGGATGATGATATATTTCTTGAAAATCCTTTGAAATTTATGATGTGTCCAAGGGTGATAAGTGAATTTCCTATATGCTTGTGGTTTTTGTTGTCTGAGTAAAGTAATCATTTGTTGGATGTATTTCTGTCTTTCAAACGTTTTTACCTTCTTATCTATTGTTTTTTTTCTGGTATCCATTCATAGTGGCTATGTGGATTTCTGGTATTCCTCTTTCTCCAGATAAATCAGCAGTAGCACATCATTTCTGGTCTTCAAACTATGATATCACTTCGAACATAAAACTCTTAAAACCGATCAACAGCAGCAATGAATTGGATATCTGGGAAAAAATACATATCGTCAAACACAGGAATCACCTAACGAACTTCGAACTGCCGTTACCCAACAGCCTTTGGAGGTTCATCAGCCCAGCACCAGAGAACATCACTAGCCACATACATTCCCCAGACAATGACCGGCAAAATCAGTTGAAAACATGCTGACGATGGGAGCAAACTGTCTCCCGAAACGCGTTCAAGTAAGAATATTTTAGTGATGTAGTATAACAACCCTCAACTCTCTTTATTTTAAATTATGACACATCACCGTTACTAACTTCTAAATCTTCAAAATTAGTCAATAATTCTGATTCAACACATTAAAGGCTGGTTCACAACAACCGAGAACGGTAACCAGAATGAGAATGACAAAATTGAAACACACATATTCTAATGGGAGCATTCACAATTGACGGGAAACTTTCCTGGCCCTGGGAATGGGAAAGAAGACTTGGCTAAGTTTTAACTTTCTTGCTCTCATTCCCAGGCACAACATATTGGATCCATATTGTGCATATTAGGCTCTTCACTGTAAAGGTTATTGTAAGCGGCAGTGACATAAAGAGCCTCTAGTGCTCTCTATAGTCACAAGCTGGAAACATTAAACTGGAAGAAATTAGTAGCATACGTGCTTCCTAATCTCAGATCCTGACACTTGCATTGAGCATTGATTCTTCTAGTGAAAGGGTCATCTGTAATTTGTTTATATGCAACTGGCTATTACCCTAAAAACAATAGCAAAAGCTAGAAAGTGCAGCAAAAACTGATAGAAATTAACAAAGAACTATAAACAACGTTAATGTATGCCATTAAATCAAGAAATAAAAGCTTGATAGGACTGGAGGAATCGAAAATGTAATGGATCTGCATTTAGATAATGTTTATTCTAGCAAATTTTTAAGTTGGCGAACCTGCGTTATGTTAGCTGAAGTGGAAGCAGGTGAAAAACTATCATTGGTCAGTTAAAATCAAATGAAATCCCAATGTGCAAAATAAACTTTCCATTTAGTTATCAATATGATCATCAATATGCACTCTCGTTCTTGTTACGTGGCTGTTGTGAACCAAAATCTTGTATGGTGCATTGTTTCCTGTTCTAGTTTATGTTTTGGTTACCATTCTCGGGCTCTTGTGAACTGCCTTAACACTCGCCTCACACAAGTTTGAGGACTTCTAAACACATAATAAAACTGGGTTGGATAGTTTATTCCATCTGTCCTACAGCATTGACTGACTCCCTTGGACTTCCACTTGTTTGGGCCATTCAAGGATGCCATCATTTAAGACATTTTGAGGATAACAAGGTTGTGATTTCTACAGTGAAAGCCTAGCTCTGCAACTAGAGCATGGATTTGTATTGACGTGGATTGTCTCTTGCTGAAGGAAGGCCATTAATGTAAAAATAGAGCATGTAGATAAGACATTCTTTCATATGTAAAAATTGCATTTTTGTGGAATAAATACTTTTTGAATAAAAAAATTTGGGACATTACCTCAGAGAATATTGAGTAAAACCATGCAACACAAGTATATCATTTACATAAAACTCAACCTCAAAGTCTGCCAATACCTACAGAAATAAAAGCAAAAGACAAGAGTAAAAAGAATTTGTGAAATAGAGTAAATAATAAGTTAAACATAACAAGATTTCCCCCCCTATTCTCCATTATACTTATTATAAACCTCACCTTACAAACCAGCCTAAGGTGCTGCTCTCATGTTCTTTCCTTGGCCATAAGAGGGAAGCATATTCTTACATTTTCAGTGATAAATGCACTGCTTTTTTCATATTTTATTCAAGAACCATTATTGTATTCAACATTGTTTACTCTGCTTGTAGTAAGCAGGTAAAATGTGTATTTTGGAAAAGTTATATATTAAAAAAAATCCCTAGTTACTTACTTAACAGTTGCATCATCCATTTTCCTAGTTTTATACACAATTGGCTGAGATATACAGATAGTGTGATTCTTTTTACCGTGTTTTGAATGATTTTTTTTATCAAACTTGGTCAGACCTTAGCTGATATAAACTTTATGATCAAAATTTTATGAAGTTTTTTCTGTTTATCTGCTAAGCTGAAGCAAATAAAAACAAATAGCAATGACATCTTAAGTCTGCATGGTGCAACAATCAGCATTGGCTTTTCATTTTTCTGGCATTTTCATTTAAATAGTCTAGATATTTATGGCAACCAGGCAGAATGTCCTTATCCACACGTAAGTCACAGACATTCCTACTTTCTGAAGCTTAGGTTAGCTTATATCAGCCTGCAAACCTGAGGTACTACACTTTTGTGGCATTTTGTACTGTAAACGTCCACAAATGTAACTTATTTATGTTTTATGTTTCAATTTTAACGACACGTTACTGTTCTGATGCCTTTTTTTGTTGTATGAGTATTTTGTTAATTTTAAGTCAAAAGGCTTCCTACATACTTCCTGAGATTTAGCACAGATATATTTCATCTTTCCTGAAGATTTCACTGGATGTTGATCATGACAGCAAATTGGAAAATGATTCATTGATTGTGGGTTTCATGTAAGAGACTGCTAGTCATGAAGTTCATGGACAATAATTTTCTTATTGCCCCCCCCTTGACATCTTCATATCCACATCCTTCCTCAAAATAGTCACTGATGATGACCACCATGCATGTCTGTCGCCATTGTTGGGAGTTAAGAGAAAGAAACTGTTTGGTGTAAGATCAGGCGTATATGAAGGGCATAGCAAAACAAGCATCTATTGTTGTGCCAATCCTTCATGGACAAGCACAGATCAATGATTGCTCTGGTGAAGCTCAAGGTGCTTGTTTATAGTTGCTCCTTCCTTCTGGGATGAAACCCCATGTGGACAGCTCCAGATGAGTCAAAAAATACTTCAAACATGGCCTTGACTTTTATTATGATTTGTAATGGTTACTCCATTTGTGGCAATGATGGCAATTTCAGGTGACTGAATGTTGATTAATTTGAGGATCATTGAGAAACATACATACAATTGTATCAACTCTTTACTCGGATCAGCGCAAGCAATCCACCATATGATCATTACATTGGTCTTGCATCAAGATTTTTGGAACATACTAGGTGATCAGCATACAGCAGAACAGGTTTCATGGCTCTCAGGTGGCCAGTGGTGAAGCACAAGGCTTCAGTGTGAATTGAACTCTTGCAAATGTAGCACGTGTTTGTTAGCTGACACAATGCAGTGCACATTAAAATAAATGGCTCTATTCAGGTACTGGTATTTTGTTCCCCAAAAAGTATCCACTTATGATTCATACATCCATACAGAATCTGTGAATGCTGTAAGGAGATTATTTCAAGAGAGATTTCCTGATGTTCAAGTTCCACTTGTGTTACGATTCTAGATTAGTAAATACATTACGTGAAACGGGAAGTCTTCTTGATAAGAAACATAAGAAACCATGTATCGTACTCACAGAAGAAACTTAGATAACATTGGACACACTTTGGGAAGGTCTCCTAGAAAATCCTTTCCCGCAAATGGAAATTTCCTATGGCTCTGTTCAAACAGCTACAAAGCTAAAGTTAAAGCCCTATAAAATTACTGTAGTGCAAGAACTTAAATTGGGTGACCCTGAATTAAGGATGTGATTTTGTGAATGGGTTTTGAATCAGGTACATGACAGTCAAATGTACCCTAATCTAAGTTTCTTTTTGAGGGAATCATGGTTCTACCTAAGTGGGTACATTAATACACAAAATAATCATTATCGGAGTGCTGAAAAGCCTAACCACCTTCACCCTTACATGATAAAAAAGTATATGCTATTAGCAGTGAGAGAATAATAGGCTGATTTTTTTTTTTTTTTTTTGCAGAAACAATTAATAGTAAGAGGTAGGTGCAAAACATTTTGCGGCCATTCGTTGGCAAATTAACTGACAGGGAAAGAAGATATGCGACTTTCCAGCATGACTCTGTGACTGCACATACAACCAACTTCTCCTTACAGGAAATCCATGAAGTATTTGAAGATAAAGTTATCATTAACAACATATGACCCCTGTGTTCCCCTGATTTAACCCCCTATAATTTGTATCTGTGGGGGAGGAATTAAAAAAGAAAGTTTACAAAACAAATCCACACACTTTAGAGGAGCATATAAACAACTTTTGTCAAGAAATTGTTGCCATTTCTCAGAGGTAACTACAGTGTGTAATGGCAATTTCCAAAGCAGGTGCCAGAAATGCTTCAACAATGAAGGAAGGCACTTCCAACAACCTCCTAGCTTGATATATGAGAGTACTTTTATTTTTAAGTGTTTACTTTCGTTTCTTTGTCATAAATAACTTACACGACAAACCATAGTATATTTACTGCGGACGTGCTGTCACCCGCTCAGTGTGCATAGCAAGCAGCAGCACCACCAGCCGGCCAAGAGCAGTGAAACCTATTCTGCTCTATGCTGATCACCCAGTACAACATGTTCATATTATCAGACACAATGTGATACATACCATGGCTAACCCCTACAGATGCTGCAAGATCACCTACCAAATGGGACCAGTTAGCCAGCACCAACATTGCAACTTCTATCTTGGCTTCAGTCCAAATTGTTAATGACTAATCAGCTCATGTATCATCCTCCAAACTCACTCTCCCCAAAACAAAATATTTGTGAATACAGACCATAGCTTCATTGCTGTATGCCTGTTTAGTCAGTGAAATGTTTAACTTGTTGGTTTGCGTAACTTTTGGCAGAATTTCTATTGCTCAAAGTGGAACATTCTTGAGTTTTACCACTTGCATTTAATTATCCTTAAAAACAGAGACCAGAAGTTGCCAGTTTTAGCTAATTCCAACCACGTGCTTTAGTTTTTGAGTTCTATCATGTGAGCACAGTATAATTGGACTTTGTGATTTGCTCTGATAATTTGTTGTTCTCATTGTTTGTTATCTATTTGTTTTACATACCTATATTATACTTATATATGATAAGAGCAGTAGCAATTTATTATGAATTTGTTATGATTCACAGAGGATAATCCTTTGCATCGAGGTGTGCAATATCCAAGCACAGGAATTGCCTCGGAGGAAACATGCACTTTACGAGCAGGAAAGGAGTATGGTGATCTCTCTCTTCCTGCTAACAAAGTTATAGAGCAGACATTGAAAACCTGAGTAAGACAGAAAGCAGCATTATCAGCTGTTGTATCAACTTTCAGCAACATCATAACTGCAGCATAGCTAACTTGATGCACTGATGCAAACTGTCAAGGGCTAGCTTATACTGCTGGGGGTATAGTTCTTTATACAAGCATACCAGCCTAGAAATCATCATCTAAGTGACATTAAGAAGAAATTATGCTGAATATGGGACTGAATCGAAAATATAATTGTCATAAAATTCTATAAAATAGTGAAGTATTTTAAATCAGTCAAAAATGAATACACAAGCACATAAAGAATATTTAAATATTCACTTCAAGTTTTTTATATCTGTTTAAAAGAATGCTAGACATCACAATGCCAAAACATATCATGCAAAGTAAAACATGCACCAAAAAAACGGTGCTATTACATCCATGATGAGTCGAGTATTCACATCACAATAATTCATGCCATAAAATATGATAAACCATTCATTTTAACTTGCTTAGAAATTAAATTACATTCAGCATTCTTAAAAAAAATGAATATCCTGTTAAAATTACAGAATATGATGAGCACACAATCAACATGCAAGCATAACTCAACTAGGGCCTTCTCATTTGCTCTAAGAGCAACATACATTCACAGGAGTTTTGGTTGAATCATCTCAGCCATGTTATTCACTGGAACCAAGCAACAAGCTGAGTTTCACTCGAAGCAGATATAGTTATTAAAGTGAAGTAGCCTGTGATGATGCACAAACAAAATAAAACGAAAAGGCACACATTATGTTTCCTAGAATATTACATGAAAGTTAATCATTAAACTCAAGTGTTTCAGTGAAAGAATAAAATTCACACTGCTGAAGTACCATAATGTTCATGTTGCTGCTATAAGTGCTGTAGTGCACAATTTCTGTGATGAACATTTAAATATTTCAAATGCCATTATTAATATTATAGTTTTATCTGTTTGAAGAGAGCAGATGAGCACATGAATCAGTTGTATGAAACACATTATTACCACCTATTTTGTTAACATGTAATAATGCAGCCAAAAATGTTCAAATATTATACAGGGTCTTCCATTCGTGATGCAACTGGATGCCAAATGACTGACTACCTTCACCAGCAACCAGAAAGCTGAGTTTGTGGTTCAAAACCACAAAATATAACTTCCTAGCAGATGCTCAAAATGTCAAACTTCTGCTTGTAGGAACACTTCACCCTTCAGAACATGTTATTGTAAAAATAGCAGAGATACTCCTGTGAATTATTTTCCACTTCTCAGCAGATATTACTCTTACGCTCTTTGAGAGTATAATGACTACTTTTGTTCAATGCAACTTTTAATCTTGTGCATAAATAGAAATATGGTCTTTTAAATTATACCCGATGTTTTAAACATAAGCTGTTAACAAATAGACGCATTTCACTCTCACTGCTGCTGAAATTAACAAGTGGCAATAGCTTGCTTGGGGAAAGTGGAAAATTTCTACCATCTATTGCATTCCCAATGGAAGACCCTGTAGCTCTGCCTTAACTTCAATGTTACTGCTCTCATTTCGGTACATGAATGCATAAGTATGCATGATTAAATGAGAGAGCTTGCAATAGCTAGATAATATTTCAGCATAAATTACCATCATCCATTTCCACAGAAATAAACCACTAGGAGCTGTACAAATGTTAGAGCTAAACCACTATATCAATATGGAGTTGAACACTGATATCACAGTTTTGCTTACAAAGTATTTTTCATCAAAATAAAGCCAGACTGATGTCTTGGCTTCCACCCATTTAAAATTACCATCCCCGTCATCAATCTGCATGAAACAATTCATGATTTACTACACATTTAGAGTCAAAATGTAATATTATAGGAGTTTGAAGAAAATTTGTTGATAAGTTTCAAATTTGATTGAAGTTGGTGCAAAATTAAGTTTAATTTATATTGTCACATGTACTGCCAAGGGGTGCATTAAATTAATATGAGGTGTATTAAAATAAAGACTGAACTTTTGAAATAGTGTATCAACCAGTACAGCAAGCATGCTGCGGCTACTGAGCACACCTAGTAGCAGGTTTAAACAAACTACCAATTGCCTCGTTTCGCTATGACCGTTAGTTGCTACATCCGTTGAAGTGAGCACGTGCACAAGCTGCTCGTCAGATTAATGACCAAGTAACAATGAAAGAGCTTGAAGCACAACATGTGTGTGACAGTTTAAGCATTTTGAACATGGCAGAATGTTGGACATGAGGATCCCAGGCCTGGACGATCTTCCACATCAACAGATGTGGACCATGTTGAGATCCATCAGGAATTTGTACCACATGGTCAAATGGTAAACAAGGAAGTCTACCAGGATATCTGAGCACGATTGAAGGATGCTGTGTGCAGGAAGAGGCCTGAACTGTGAAAAAACCAGTCTTGGATGTTGCATCATGACAATGTACTGGCTTATGTGTCGCTCCCTGTCCGTAGCTATCTGGCAAAACATCAGACTGCAATTGTGCCCTATCCACCCTATTCTCCAGATCTAGCCCAGCAGACTTTTTCCTGTTTCCAAAGCTTAAAACCATGTTGAAAGAACGTTATTTCCAAACCATAGAGGAGATTCAGGACAATGCGACAAGAGACCTGCATGCCATCCCAGAAAGTGAGTTTCAGGAGGCTTTCTAAAAATGAAAAGAACATTGAGAACAGTGTATTGCCAGTAGAGGGGGGTACTTTGAGGGGCACAGCACTTAAAATGTTGTACAATGAGCAATAAAGATATTAAAGCAAAAGTTTGGTCTTTTTTTGAACATATCTCATATATTGTTGGAATTATCAAGAGAGACTTTAGTTTACTTTAGATTCTGTATTTTTATAGTTTTGTATAACTTATTTGAATCACAAAATTATTAAAAAACCATTTGGTTTACCATTTATGATGACTTAGAGTAATTTTACTGTGACATCGTCTTCTGCCCACAGAATCATACTGAACTGTCACATAGTCATATTATACTTTAAATCAGGTGTTGGTTTATCATATTTGGCATAAATGTGTCATAAGATTGATGGGTCCCATAGGCAACCGAGAAATTGTATAAGGTATGGCTTAGCCAACACATGCTCTCTCTGACACTGGGCTCACTTGGATGCTAACTGCCGTGACTACATCCTTGCACCGTGACATATTCCCCATGGTAAGAGGTGTGCATCACTTAAATAATCATGTTAATCAACCCTAGTTATTAGGCCGACATTTGTGAGAAGTGTTACAAGGATTGTTTGCCAACTAGTAAGGATCCTCATATTTGTAACATCAATTGACTTAATTAATAAAAGGCATGGGCACTGAGTCTTCTAATTTTATGTAAAAACTATAGCTACAACCCACTTGTTACATTTGGAGCAACGTGACAATGTACAGAAATCCTGAAAATTAAAGGCTTTTAGGTGAACTATTTATTGTACAGAAATGTTATGTACCAAAACTTGGAGAATATTTCCAATGTATTTCAAATTTGATTGAAATTGGTACAAAATTAAGGGTAGTTTACAGAGACAGATACTTAAAATGAATGATTTTTGGATGAAGTATATGAAATTCAAATTTTTTATACACACAAGTTTGAACAAAATTTCATTTCAAGGTTTGCATTCAGCACAGAATTAGGAACATAACTTTACGCAGAGTTTAACTTTTATGTACAATAAGTATATTGTATTGAGGTGAGGAAGAACCCATTGTAATATGGTCCATAGGATGTTTTGTAGGGAAGTATTAGGCTTACCAATGGCGGTGGCAAAAGAGGTAGTGCAGATGGAGATGGGAACAGTGTCAAGGAAGCATATGATTACAGAAAGGGCACTGAAATATTGGTTTAGGATCCGAATTTAGATAAGAATAATTTGTTAAGGCAGTGTGTAGAATATCAGGAAAAGAGTATTAGGAACTTTGGATGGACTAGTAGCATCTGAAAGAATCTGTAAGTGAATGGGATGGGGGAATACTGGAGGAGAGGAGAGAATAATCATAATAAATTTTGAAAAATAATAAGAAGAGATGTTGTATCCTAGAAATCCAAAAACTTTTTGGTGGGATAATGGAAAAAAAAGGCCTCTGGTACACTATATACTAATGAACGAAACATGGTAAATGGAGGCATGTGTTGATAAGGTAAATAACAAGCAAAGGGAGGGAATAGCATGGGTAAGAACTGGTGTTTGGAGATTAAGAGGAATAAGAAAGGACATTCCACAGAGTCAGTGTCCCATTTGTGGAGGGGAAAAAGATCTGCAGCATATAGTATTTTAATACCAAGGAATGAATCTATGGAGGAAGGAATTTATGGAGCAGAAACCAGCTAAGATGGATAGGATAACAGAAGCTTAGTTCAGTTTTTAAGTAAAGCTAAGAAAAAATGGAACCGGTGTGTACAAAAGGAATCTGAGTTTACATAACTTTTGTTAGCTATTAATGCCCATTTAATAGCTACAGAAAATTATAAAATGTATGTAGAAGTAATTATATTGGGTAGGTATGGTTGGCAAAGAGCTTGAGCTGAATGCCCTGTCATACTCCAATATGTATTAGCTTAACACAAATAAATAAATACAGTTGTAAGAAACTGAGTTAGTGAGTTTTGCTTGTAGGCCAACATATGACAGAACTTCTGTCACAAAATGAATGTGTGTGAAATTTAATAATGTACACACATTTTAATCCTATTTATATTTCTAGCGGATCAAGTGGATACTAATAAAAACAGTGAGACATACCTATATTACCAGTTTTTAAATTAGCTATCAATTAAAAAGAATCATACATTTTTGGTCACTCTGCTAAATAATGAGTTTGGAAAAAGACAAATGCTAAAACCAAGACACTTCTCTCTCCATTTGTGATGCACCTTTATAAAAAATTTCCCAAACAAAACTCTGATATCAATGTGACAACCTTTTCTAATGATAAATAAAGTTCATTTTTATGCTGCTAATCTGCAATCAAATGCAGAATTTTAATGCTTAATCGTTAGAAATGAGAACAGTAACCTTGTTTTGAAGAGAGATTTATTAGAAATTTTCTCTGCTCTTCTAAGTAATTTATTCATAAGTTTTTGTTGTTTTTGGAATGCAAAAAAAAATAATTAACTTAATGACTAAAATTAATATCTTCTTTACAGGAACATAAAAAAAAAATGAAGATTAAAAACATGGCATTATTTACCACCTTGCCATCCATTTAAGGATGTGCACACCTGAAAACAAACAAAAATAAAAATACAATAGCTACTTCTACACTACAGGCATCAACTTAACCATGCGACGTACAGCGTTCCAGGGTAGGGCGGCGTGGGTGGGGGGGTGTGGTGGTGATAGTGGTGAGGGGAGTGGTGATGCCGGAAGTAGCCTGTGCTGCCATACGACCCTTGGCTGCGCAGTGTCCGCGCGGCGATGGCCTGCGATGCGGCCGACGGGGGCAGGAACGGATCCTGCTCATCCACCTGCAGGTAATCACGCCTGCAACACATGCACCAAACAACATGGTGTCAAGTGTCGCTGCATATGCTGCTTTCTTCACCTCATCACTTAAAATAAATCTGGGCAGTATTCAAACTGAGGGAGGAAAACTTAAGCTGCAAAGTAAATGTGTACAGGATTTGGAAATTTCTTGCACCTTAAAACAAGGTCAATGTCATAGCTGATCTGGGAAATCATGCATCCATTTTAAAGCCAAGGCTAAATGTATGCTGACAATACTTAATATTAGACAAAATAAATACAAACATTCCTTTTATAGCATAAAGGTATTTTATTACTTCTTTTCCCAAACAAAACCTGTTCAAAAATCTAATTATAAATTCACCAACTAACATTTAGTGCAATTTTAACAAACTGTATGGCAGAAAATTACAAGCTCTTCAATGCTTTCCTTCTGTTTGTGTATACTTTAGATATTTTTTCTACTCTTTAGTAATGATGCAATTCTGAAAGTTTCTTTAATTTCACTTCACCTTATTATTTCCATTCCAGTGTTTCACCTATAGGTCCAGAATAAAAAATAAAATATTGGGCAATATTGAGTTTAAAATACAGATAACAGATATAGAGCATTTCATGCTTAAAAGACACTGTGGGAATAAATGGAATATTTACTTCTCTCATATATGTGTTTTACAGTTTCCTTAACTCTTATCTACTTGTGTACTAGTGGCAGTTTTAGTGAAAAATGAACTTTACTAATTTAAGGCAGTAATTGCACAATCCTGTACAGAATTTTCTATTCTTATCAGCTGGTTGCAACATTAAAGTGGTTTTCATTTAACAAAGGATCACAACTGTATACTACTATGCTTGTTTATCTCTGAGGATATCTTTTACATCATGAAAATGTAACAACGGATGGATCAAACAAATAATTTTTTCTACGTTTTGTAGGATTTGTACAGCCTTTGTTTGGATGTGTGGCTGTATTAAGGAGAATTGCTTGCCCTGTACTGCACTGTTTCTGAAAAGTTCTGTTTACTCTCCCTTTCCCGTGTGCCAGCTAATCAGCTAACGTGAAGTCTTTGTACAGAGGTTGATATGTTGTGAGATCATGTGTTTCAGTGTTATACTGTGTTAGTGCTGTTATAATGCCCAAAAAGTCTGTATATTTTAGCACACAGAATCTTCATGTGTGATTCCTATGTGACAACAAATTCTTGCAGAGAAGCAAGAACAACACAGGTAATCAAGGTTATTAAGGTACAGACTTCATGAATGGGAGGTCTGCAGTTCAAATTGTACCACAACTTTCCTTCCGTAAATGCAGGGTAAATTAAAGTTAGGCCTGGATTATGTGCTTCCCAAATTTCCTTCTCCAATTATCATTTCATTTCATGTATCATTAGTGTCCACCGCTTGTAGTGTCATATATAGTAATAATGGGCATTACACACTACCAACAAACAAACAAAACAAAAAAGAGATTAAAGTGAAAACAGTGACTTATAGACAGATTCATGGCTGCTTGTACGCCTTACAGAGAAATGGTTTATAACCTTGTAAATATATTTAGGGAAATAATTCTTAATAAGAAACTGAAAGTAAATCACCGTGTTCTTACAAAGGAAAAACTTGATGACACTATAGAAAAGTTACAACAAAGTTCAAAGAAATCTATGAGAAAGTTTGCACAGGAATCAGGAATTTTGCAAAACTCAGCTTGGAATGCCTCTAAACTTATAAAATTAAACCCTATAAGTTAACTGTAATTCAGAAACTACAATTAACTCTAATGTGAGTAGAGTTAATTCTGCAATTGGGTGTTGGATAATGTTAATGACCACTATTGACCTGCATTTAATTTTGTTTTTTACAGATGAAGTTTTTTACTTATATGGCCATGAAGAATTAATGAGCATTAATGCAAATTTTCTTAAAAGGTATGAGAGATGTGGTGGTGGCAGCCCAAGGACATCATTTCCAGTGCCTTCTATGATGAAGGTATGTGGTTACAATTTTCCTGAGAAATCTTATGTGCTTGATTCAAGGAGCTATGAATAGCAACTCCACCAGCAAACAGTGCGCTCCCTATGCCACATGTCCAACAAAAGCTCTGTAGAATGCATCTGACACAAATAGTATCTTTCAACTTAAATGAGTTATCATTTTCTGCACTATATATTTTGTGAACAATGCTGCACACAAAAAAATTAGCAAGAAAGATTTCAGTTGTTGACTGAACACGAGGTGCCCAAATGAGAAAGGGATTGTTGAGACAATATTTTTAAAGAAACTAAGAGCTCTGTACACAATGCATTCCTTGGCTACTGTCAAAATAAATTGCTGTTGATTCGACTACCATGGAGAACAAAAAGCCTCAAAGACTGTAAATGTGTATAAGCTTTAGTTTAAAAGACTGTTTTGGTGTTATGATATTTGTGTTTAAGCATAGAGATATACTGATACAGTTAAAAAGAAAACAAGGCCTTTTCATACAAAAGCTGGTATTTTAAAATATTACAAAATATATTTGCATCCGTTTGTTCATTCCTTGTTCTTTGAAAATATTGTGCTCTTTCATACGTTTGAAGTATTTAAGGGTAGAGTTAGGCAACATTTTTAAATTCTATATTTATGAACATAAGTGTTTTTAAATTTATACTGCAAGCAACATACCAAATCATTAGCATGTCTACAAAATTTCATTACAATATCTCCAGTAGTTTTCAACTTATTAATGTTTAATTATTTTAATAATAAACAAAAATTATACATAAGCTGAAAAAATTAAAATTTGACTAATATAAATATCTATTTTGATGCTAAAGAATATTTAAGAAAAAATTTGCAAACAGATTCTTTATTGATGTTTCAGTTTTTGAGAAAAAAAAAATAATAAACCTATAAAAAAACAATATTTTTCATTAAGTTTAGGCATTAATTAGATATTCTAATTAATATTTCTCCAATGATAACCAAACAAGAAAAATCACTCCCAAAATTTTTATAGTTATAGTTTTGGGTGCTTCTCTATGAAAATGGAAGAAAAGTGAACAAAAATAATATCTTGTGGAACATTTTGGATGTGCAAAAATGCAGAAAAAACAGAAAGCAAGAATAAGACCTTTAAAATTCTTAGAAGCTATCTGACCTGCAGGCATATTTAAAAACTCGTGCAAAATTATTTCCAATAATCAATAATAGATACCAATATAGATTATAAAACTAGATGATTCATTCTTAATAATATACCTATAGACAAAAATGGACTTTTTGAAGGATTTCACTGAATTTTCCACTATATGCAACATTAAGAAAAACTGAAGTAAAAATATTAACTAACAATTAACGCAATTTGTAATGGCCTCCATGAAATCCTATGTGCATACTAAGTCTGGCAATAGTGTACTCCATTTAACCTGTACTGCTTTAAGTATCAAATGCTCTATAGTTCTCCCAGTATAACCTGATCCTAAAGCATTTATCAGTGGAAGAAGAAAAAATGAACTATATGCCTTGGCATAATTCCTCAGTAGCAACATGAGTAATTACCAATTAAGCTTCATTAGTGTTCTTAAGCTCACCATTTATATTTATGTTAATAATGTGTTTAAAAAATTAAAAAAGTAATTTTCAGTGTAAGTTTTCAGATATTACAATTTCTAGCAGGGTAGCTATCCATAATCCCATGAACAAACAGTGTACCAAGTCTTTTTTGAACAAAAAATAAGTTCAACAATGCAACATATCGATTGAAGAACCAAAATCTTTTTCAGATATACTATGAAAGTGTACACTGTTGTAATACAAGTAAACCAAGCATTTCTGTGACTACCCTGCTATATAATTTGGACAGTAAATGTGACAACTCTCACCCAGTCCAAGGTTGCTGTGCAATCAATCTAGTCTTAACTTTAGATCTATTGTAGATTAAAAGCTGCCATGATGGTAATCCTCTAACAGAACATGCTAAAATGAACCAGCATGTTGTCACAGTAGCTCAATGGTTAGAGCAACCACACGGAGAGCGGGAGAACCGTGTTCAAATTCCGGCTGTGGCATTGAATTTTTCAGTTGACTCTACATTAAAAACTTGCCAAGACCAGGCTAAGGTGTATTAAAAGTATAATTAATTTATACAATAACAACAAAAAATGCTGGAAATATACTGAAAATAATAATTGATTTTGCTCCATTTCATATTATTTGTTCTGTTTGGAAAAGTTACGCTTCATACCTCAAAAATCACTTGTTATATTGCCTCCTGAGAAGAAAATCGGTTCACTAATTCTATTATGATTAATACTTTATCAGTTGTATTGTAATTGCATATATAGTGTGTATATGATATATACAACTATTTGTACAAAACCTGTCTAGAATGTAAAGAGAAAATCAATTAATGGAGGCAATATATGAAGTCTTGTATCTCCTAAATTTAAACAATTCAAATTCACATAAAAAACTGCCATTAGCCTGCTTTTACAAAATACATTGAAATATGCAGTTCTTAAAAATAATAGAAATACAGAAATAAATAGCAATGAAGGTTTAATTTTGCTGACACAAAACTTAACTTGACAAAGAACTTAAAAGTAGAGTTTAAACAAAACATTCAACACAATGTTTAGGAAGCTAATTTTAGAATAGTAAGAAATGTTTAATTATTTTCCTCCCTCTTCAGTTTGAACACTGCATTTAAGTCACATTTTTGTTTCAGAACTAACATTCATAACTAAATTTCCACATTTACGTTTTTACTGTTACTCAGTCCTGTAAAAACATTTTCATAATACAAGCTAACTAGGATTGAAAACAACACACTTACTGCATATATATGTACTATTATTAGGGATCTCTGTGATTTTCAACATTAACAATATTGGCAGCTGCCTCTTTCTGTTGGTGTTGGAAAGCATGCTTTCAATTTTAGATCATGTCCCAGCTAATTTTTAAAAATTACAATGCTTCCAACTGCTTTTATGAACATTTGCATTGTTGTGATCCCTGTAATTTAAGTATACATGCAGTTTTTGTTCTTCTTTACTTTAAGGAATTGAGGGTTAGGATATTCTGGAATTCATAATGCATTTTCAAGTCTATACATCTCTACATTAGAAATTATATATGTAAAAACAAAAGAAACATGTTTTTGAACATTTCCCAAGGCCCAAATATAAAGAAATGTAAAAAAAATAGTGTTTGAATTTGTCAAACATCTGTTCTAGGCAAAACCACCGACTTTGTAATGACGTGTAACTCTTAGTTTTCATATTTGCCACAAAATACATATAAAGCCGTATTAAAAATTATTTCCAGGAATTTATTTGCACTTAAATATACAACCACAGAGGCTTGATCCTACAAAGTTTCAATAGATAGAGAGTTTGTGGCCGAGTGGTTAAATTACTTGCCTCCCATCAAAACAAATTAATGGGATTCATCAGCAGGATGTAAGATGAACAAATGGTACACATCCATATCGTCATAGTTATTCTTGTGATTATTTAGTTTCATCATCCATTCATTCCATCGATTCTACATTATCTTCAATTTCATCCAAAATCATCCTACTGCAATTCAGTCCATTTAAAGTGTGCAAGCTAAAGATGGACTATACCATTGCTCTGTACCTCTTTAATAGGAATTACAATATCAGATTAAAAACTGAGTTGATACTGGATGGTACTACTTAAGTTTCAGCAGCTGCCCCCATAAATTTGCAGTTAACTGTCCAGGATATTGGCCACAGGGAGATGAAGTAAACTCAATAGGTGTTCTGCACAGAACACTTCTCTATATTGCAGTCTAGAAATGTTCAAAATTTGAAATAAGATTATCTACAACTTAGCTTAAATGTTCAACATGGCAAAAAAAAATGTACAATTAAAATATAAAAGAAAAAGAAACAAAGCCATGTCCATTGATATTTCCTACTTCCCGGTATTGTTTGTTATGTGCTCATCAAATGTACCACAATTACATTTGCAAAACAATGCAATGAAGCCAAACAATTCTACTTCAATTCTACATCACACTCTACGTACAACACATGGCTTACAATAATCTGCTGTGCTTGATCCTGTTCAAGTTTACAGGCTATTGTTTTCTAAATTCAAATCAACCTATACAAGTCAAAACTGAAATGTATGCAACATTCAATAATCACTCTGTTGTTTTGAGTCTATTATATTTTAAATAAATATACTGTTGTCTTCACTGGTTATTAAAAGCCTCATATCTTCATCAAAGCTGATCATATGAGAACAATGATGTGTTTATTGTAAATAGTTTCAAAGAGAATGAGAGAAATAAGAAGATTAATCAAAGAGAGACTATGTCAATGCATTAGCATTCATAACCTGTTTTACCTGCAAGAAGCCTTAACCCCATCTTTATGAATGTTCCATGCACGATTGGCAACAGCATTAATTGTGCAAAAGTGTTGTACTAACATACTCTATTTAGACTATTCTTTATTATATGCCTAATGGAATAAATGCAATACACCCTCTGTACGTTATTACCCCTGCATCAGGCTCAACATTATTTATATTTTGTTTTTTTTTATACAATAAAACTTTGTGCGCTCATAAAGCCAGCCAACCTATATTGTTACAATGCAAAGCTTAACAACTTCTTTCCCCTCTCTAACTCTAAATGAGATAAATATGGATGTTAAACCAATAAATGTACAGAAAGTTAAAAATGCAACTCTACACTATAATACCAACTAAAATAGCAGCAGCTTATGAAGAAGCCTTACTTTTGATGAAGAATTATACAGAGCCTTCATTTGGATGCATGGCCACATTATGGGGAATTGCTTGCCCTACACTGTGCCATTTCTAACTGGTTCTGTTCTCTCTCCATGTGCTAGCTAATTAGCAAGCGCAAAGTCTTTGTACATGGGTTGATATGTTGTCACACTGCATGTTTCAGTGTTGTAGTGTGTTAGTGATATTATAAGTGCCAAAAAGTTTGTATACTTTAGTACACAGAAGCTTCATGTATGGTTCCTACGTGACAACAAACTCTTTTAGAGAAGTGAGACGGCGATTTGCACACAGACTCCCTGCTGTTCATGCGCCTCACAAAGAAATGATTCCCATTCTTGTGAATAGATTTAAGGAAACTGGATCTATTCTTGATAAGAAACAGAAAGTAAATCCCTGTGTTCTTAAAAAGGAAAAACTTGATGAGATCAGAGAAAAGTTAGAATGAAGTCCTAAGAAATGTTTGAGAAAGCTTGCACTGGAATCAGATATTTCGCAAACCCTGGCTTGGGATGCTACAACTTTTAAAAATGAAAACCCCATAAGATAACTGTAGTTCAGGAATTGCAACATTACAATAACTTGAGTAGAGTTAATTTCTAAAATTGTGTGTTAGATAATGTTAATGATTGCTCACTGATTGATGTTTAAATGTTTTTTTACAGACCAACTATGGTTTTATTTACATGGCCATGGAGTGTTAATGCAGATTTTCTGAAAAGGTATAAGAGATAATTGTACAAAGATATTTCCAATATCTTCTTTGAACAAAAGTATGTGGTTATTGTAGTCGTAATTTGCATGAGAAATTTGTGCACTTAAAAATTAAGAGGTTATGAATATTCAACCCCACCAGCAAACTTTCAAAGTGCCCAGAAAATTCCCATTAAGCCAGCCATGTGTCCAAATGAAGGCTGTGTATATTACTTCCTTTGTTTACACTGTGTCAAGAAATACTTCTATTCTGTATGACTAAAGTTTGTTTTGTATGGACATATCTGAAACTGAAACCTAAAGGATGACAATGGAGCATATAAGTATTTGCTCCATTATTACTGCTTCATTATACACTAATAGATAAATTTTGATTTCCTACCGGTTGTATTTATGTGAGAGAATCCAAGCAACCACCTGGTTGCTTTACTCATGTGCTTAGTTATACACAATTATTTTATGAAAAATAAACATAAATTGGCATTACCTTAAAAAAAATACAACAGTTGGTATACCTACAGCTTCTGTTTCATTCAAAAAGAAATAGAATATGTGTATGGGCACAAATTTTAACTTGCCAGCTGGGATTTAGCAATGTATTGGAGTGGCAAAAGGGCTGACAGCAAAAACAGAATAAGAATAAAGGCACTCTAAATTTCTAGTACTTATTCAAATGTATTTGTACATTTCATGCCAAAAGAAGTATAATACAGTTAAAAATTTTTATGTGACAAATATAGCAACTGTTTTTTATTTAGGAACAATTATATTAGTTACCATAGCTGTCTGAAATCCTAGATGTATTTGTTAATTACCAAGTTTTGCTGCACTAAAGCAACACATTGTGGGTACCTACTATTGTGCTCATTAATATTTTCCCAGAACTAAACAGATCAATTTAAAATATAGATTTTGTTAAAAGAATATCAAAGATATGCTTTTGTGAAACACTTGTTCTGTAGCTTTGCTACAACATTCGATATCATGCATTGAAATTATGTATGAGCCTACGCATAATTCTGAGCTTCAGTAATATTAAAATCATGTAGAGCTAGTTTCCTGGGCCATTGCCCGTGTCATCAGCTGCTTGTAGCATCTCTATGTCAGGGCGTTGTACAAAACAAAACTCCTTTTTCACTTAATTTATTTCAATTTTAGTAACTCATTTGAGTGATTTTACACATCATAGAAAACATTAAATATTTGAATACAGCTAGTATAATACTCTAAAGAAATAAAATTAGCATTATTATAAAATTCACATTTGCAAAATCTCACATGTTTACAAAACAAAATAGTTAGATTTTTTAACAAAATCTTCATGTTAAATAACATGTAATTATATATTACTTCAAACAGTAATTAGAAGAGAAAAATTAAATGGAAGGTTATAAAGGCCAACACATCATAATTTCAGTTTGGATTGGCACACTGTTCCAATGATTGCATTTCAAGAGCAACTTGAACAAAAGAGATGTAGAAGCTTCAGAATAGTGCTATTAAGTTCAGAATTTTTGGAAAAACCTATGATACCACATATTTATTATTTGTTGTAGTATGGTTTGCACATAAAGCTGTCAAGACTGGTTCACAGTAATCAAGAATGGAAATTGGAACAAGAATGACAAACTTAAACTACATATATTATAATGTGAATGTTCACAATTAACAGAAAACTTTCCCAGGTCCAGCAGACGGGAAAGACTTGATTAAGCTTTAATGTTCTCATTCTCATTAACAGGCACACAATATGTTGTTGTTGTTGTTCACCAATGGCACTGGGGTTAATTGATGTGCATCATTTTCCCTCTGGCTTCCCAATATTAAAATCTGTAAGTTATCACTTTTAAGGCCTTTGCATTTGGCGAGATGCTGTTTGTTCAGGATGACATCTTCTTCACAGAGAGAGTGCGCTTGGGTGTAGGTAGGCATCGTATCTTGTAGAGATGTTCTGCGAGGCAATCGTGGCCAGTTGCCATCCTAAATAAGGCCACTGCAGTTTTCCTTGGCATTTTTTGTATATCAACTCTATCTTTAATATTCTTATAATCTTTATCTTTCAATTTATCTTCTTCATCAAGTCTCTGCTGTCTTTTAAAATTTTGTTTAATGTTATTTAATTGTTTATTTATTTCTATTTGCCGTATTGCACCTTTCTTTGCTAATTGATCCGCATGTTCATTGCCCAAAAGTCCGACATGAGATGGGGTCCATTGTAGAGTGACATGATTTCTAGTTTCAACAGCTTCTTATTTCTTTAATATCTTTTGTTGTTTTATTATTGTAATTTATTATCCCATCTGTCTGATTTTGAGTCTGATAAGATGACTAGTTTTTGTTTTATGTATGGTCTGTATAAAATGTTCTGTAATGCTGCTTTTATAGCTCTTAATTCTCCATCATAGTGGTTTGACGTTTCATCTAATTGTGCAAAATGTTTATAGTATACTCCTGCATTGGCATTTTTTTTTTATTGATGAGGGATTCATCTGTATATATTCGGAGGCATTGTTTTTCTGGGTATCTTTCATTTTCTGTAGCTATTGTTTTGCTTGTGTAATGTATATATCAGGTCATTCTGATATCCAGGCACAGAATATTAGAGCCATATTATATATATTAGATTCTTCATTGCAGAAACTATTCAAGGAGGGCATAACACGAAACAGCCACTAGGATTCTCTCCAATTGCAAGCTGGGTAAAGGAAATTGGAAGAAATTCTAGCAAATGTAGAACCTGACTCCCTCAGATCCATTGAGCATTGGCTCTTCTAGCAAAAGCGTTGTCCATAGTTTATGTGCAACTCAAAACTGTATTCTGCCTCAAAAAATATATAAAAAACTACAAGGAACAGCAAAACTGGTAGAAATTAACGAACAACAAAAAAACCCATTAATAAAGGAATGAAAGCTTGGTATGACTAGAGGGATCGCAAATATTAATGAAAATGTTTGACTCTATAAAATTTTGACCTCAGCTACTGCATTATATTGGGTGACTGGAAGTAGGTTAAAAAATATCATCGGTCAGTTATAAAGAAATGACATCTCAATGTGAAAATTAACTTTCCACTTTGCTATCGACATGGTCATTCATATGCAGTTCCATTTTCATTGCCCAGGTATTGTGAACCAGCCTTTAAGTTTGCCATTTAGTCTATTATATGTTACCCATCTACATGCACACATACTTATTCAAAATTGAGTGTACAGTCATTTAATTTAATTCCTCCTCCCCCCCCCTCCTCCTTCTTCTGGCAATCAGCTCTTACAGTCTAGCTAGTGTCTCCTGAATGATGTGATAGCCCATTCCTCTCTATTTTATCCATCTTCTAATCCCCATGCTATGCAAACCCCTCTCCACACAATCCAACCATCTTAATCTTGTTCTTCCCCTATCTCTTCTCCCTTGGTTTGCCTTCAATCTTTTTAACAGATCTACCCCCATCCATCCTAATCACAAGCCCAACTCATTCAATCCTTTCAGCTTTAACAAGTGTTACTATTTAGGTTTTTTTATATCGCAGATATAGTTCCATATTTGTTCATATTCCCTAACCCTCTTTATCCATTATTGGTCCATAAATTTCTTCTCAATATTTCCCTTTCCCATGTTTCCAACTGTGATTTTATACCTTCTGTCATCACGCAGGTTTCACATCCATACATTACAGCAGGTTTAATTATTGTGTTATAGATCTGTAGTTTAGTTTGCTTCAACAGATATGGTGGTTTCTTAGTTTTAGCCAAAGCAAAGAAACACCTATTACCTGCAGCTATTCTCTCCTTAATGTCTTTTCTATAATCATTATCAAAGTGGCCAGTGAACCTAAGTATTTAAATTTATCAACTTTGTTACATATTACATCATTTATTACTATCTCATTATCTTCATTTCTTGATTTTACTTTAGATGTTGTCATATATACAGTTTTTCCACATTAACTTCTAAACTTAATTCCTTTGTTGCATTTGTTGTTTCTTCATTAGCCACTTTAAGTGCTGATAAAGATCCAGCTGTCATTACCAGGTCATCTGTGTAGGCTAAATATTGTTTGGATCTATTCATAATAGTTCCTCCTGGTTAATCTGTATACTTCTTACTATTTTTCCGAGGCTAAATTGAACAGCAAAGTCAACACAGCATCCCCTGTTAAATGGCTGGAAAAAGTTTATGAGATGGTTGTGGAGGCAAAAATGATGTATGATATAGAAATATGGGGATTAGATAGAGGATGGGAAAGTATAGATGTGGTGCACAGGATGTTTTGTAGAGAAATACTAGGGCTACCGAAGTCAATTGTAAGACAGGTAGCACAATTACAGATGGGCAGGGTGGCAACTAAGGGGAAGATAATGGAAAGCTTTGAAATTTTGGTTCAGAACTTTAAATCTAGGAAAAAGTAATGTGTTAAGACAATGTATTGAATACCAAGAGAATAGCTTAATGAATGATGGATGGGTAAGTAAATTACGGAACATTTTGGAGAAAAATGGGTTAGGAGATGTATGGAGAAGGAGAGAAAATAACGTAAAACATTTTTGGAAAAAGGCGAGGAAAAGACTGGAAGATATAGAAATACAAATCATGTTCAGTGAGATTGCCGAAAAGAGCTCATAAGTTTATTATAGGCCAATGAAAAATACATGGGGTAGGGAAAAATATATAGACATTAAATAAAGAAGAGAGAGAATCTATTGCATGGGTAAGAACCGGTGCATGGAGGCTAAGAGGGTTAAGACAGGGTATTCCTCAGAACCAATGTCCGATATGTGGTGGTAATGAAGACATTGAACACAGTATTTAAGTGCCAAGGAACAGAAAATTGGAGAAAAGAATTTTTTAATAAGAATGGTTGAAGGGGGATAGAAATACGCTTATGATTGAAATGATATGCAAGGACGCTAGAAGCATTGGACAGTTTTGTGTAAAGTAAAAAATAAATGGCTTTGGACAGTAGAAAGAGAAAAGTAAGAGGTAGCGCATCTTACTTTGAATGGAAAACTATAGTGAATATGTGATGGTTAAGTAATCAATAAATGAAAAGTGAAAAACAAGTGGAAATGGGACATGGAAAAAAAAAAAAAAGAGCAAGATAATTTATTGACAAGAAATTGTAAAATGTAAATAAACTGTAGTGATTGTCTACTGAATGAGTGACCAGGGTCAAAGTGCGTTAGGCAATCAAATTTGTCAAATTTGTAAAACTCTTAGCACAATAAACAATATACAAAAGTAACATCATCTATGCATTGCAATAAGTAACCCCTGCTTATACATAAGCAACAAGAACATAGCAGTCAAAAGTAGCATTGGGTTTTACCATGAATGTTGTTGTAATTTGATTTTGACATAAGCAATGCAAATCCTGTAATTATTATGTAAATACTTTTACAGTGGTATTATAAAATGACAGGTATCAAATGTAATTCATTTATCTTTACTTCTGAATTATTAGATTATTTATCTGGATTAGTCTTATTAAAAGCATCTGACAATCATGTTTTCTGGAGATTCTTAATGTATGATATAAATTGATTTGCATGCTCCTGGGAAGCTTTTAATGAACACCATAGTACTGTAGCAAAAATAAAAGCTATGAATATTAAATGGCAAAAACTTACTACAGAAGCTTATAGTAGTAGCAATTCTATTAATTCTTTCATTCTATTCATACCTATTAATATACACATTTTTCCTGTATAAACCAATGTCAACTCTATTTAACTCTGTTTCCTGAAAAGAAAAACTGTTGTGGCTATGAGACGAAATTTTTAGATGGGTAGTTTTACTGTGCTACAATTTTTCATTGTTTATAAAAGTCTCGTTTTCCGCTCCTAGCTGTTAATGATTATGCCAATGAAAGCTATTTGTAAATCAGACTACTAAATAGCACTTCTTTTATAACATATTGCAAATCCTTCACAGGCAGAGATTTTTTTATATTTTTAACATAATTTAGTTAAGGCACTATGCATTAAGAATATAAGTAAAAAAGAAAAAAACAAAAATCTCTAACCTCTGAAGTTAAACTACAGACATATAAAAATAAGTGCATCAGTAAAGATAAGCTATTTCAGATTTAGAGAAGTTAGTAATATTTAATAAAAAAAATTGGAAACATTGACTTAGTAGCATTTGAAGTGTTAACATTTTACTGAAATCATCTGGAATTTAATTCAACTTACCTCCGTCGAATGTAAATCCAGGTATGAGAGTCGACCCATACCAGAACTGTGAAAAACAGACCTGCAGCTATACTGGCTGCCAGCATAAATGTCAGCCCATACCTGTTAGAGAGCAAGCACAATTTTAGTACCTATACAATGTTAAGTTATATGAAATTATATAAATTTAAATACAGTTCGATAATTTTTAAAGGAAAATTTAAGCACAGAGAAGAGGTAGTAGCATTTAATAAACTGGGTATTCTACTCATTCGAAACCTCAATTTGTTACTTTCTCTACAAAGTACTTACAGTAAGTAGAAGTCTGTATTCCATCCAAAAACTTGATATCGAGATTTCACCAGAAGTACATGATTTGAGGTCCTCTGAACCCCAAAAAATTACTAGAAAAAGATGTGTGTGTGTGTAAACAGCATAACTCAAAAATGAAAAGTTGGTTAAATACCTTCCAAGAGTGCGACAATGAAGATTTTCAAGAAAATCCCTCCAGTCCAAACTACCCTTCAAATGGAACATTTTTTTAAATTTTTTAATTTTTGTTAAAAAATGGCACTAATGATTTTGATTAAAATATCATATATTAAAGATATGTATATGACAAATAAAATGTATATCTTGAATTTTTTGGCAATAGCCTGTGAAGTCATTTTGTATAGCTGGTAAACACCTACCAAAAGCTAAAAAATGTGCTACACAAAAAATATAGATCTCTTTAAAACACACAATTTATTTCAAATAATTTTTTTTGTAGCATAAGCCATTTCAAGATATCCATTATTAATGGTTTGAATTTTCAATAATTTGTCATTCCTTAAAGTTCTGTCAGTATTTACAAGTCCTGTCACAATTGCATAGAAAGAATAATGGAATTTTAGGGCCAGCATATAGCATCCAGTTCTTAAACATTTTACTACACTATTCCCTATGTATCTATAATGAAAGATGCAATGCAGCTATTTCTGCAAAGGTTTATCTTGATCAAAATGATGGAAAAAATAAGCTTTAGTAACAATAACTTGTATACCCACTAATAAACGGACTCTTGAGCCTGCCTTTTTGAGAGATTTCTCAATTATCATCATTATCATCATCATACCCACTAATAAAGGCTGGTTCACAACAACAGAGAATGATAACCAGAACAAGAACACAAAGTTGAAATACATACACTCTAATGGAACCATTCACAGTTGACAGGAAGCTTTCCTGGGCCCTGGGAACAGAAGGAAGACTTGGCCAAGTTTTAACTTTCTTATTCCCATTCCCAGGCACAGAATATTAGACTTCACTTTAGAGGTTGTTCTAGGTGGCCGTGACTTGAAATGGCCATTAGTGTTCTTTATAGTCACAACCTGGAAACATGATACTCGAAGAAATTAGTAGCATATGTGCTTCCTAACCTCAGATCCTGAGACCCGCAGATCCATTGAGAATTGGTTCTTCTAGTGAAAGTGTCAACTGTAGTAGTTTGTTTATATGCAACTCAAAACTGGCTATTGCCTCAAAAACAACAGCAAAAACTGGTAGAAATTAACAAGAATAATAAACAACTTTAATGTATGCCATTAAATAAAGGAATGAAAGTTTGGTGTGACTAGAGGAGTCAGAATATAATGGATCTGCATGTAGATAATGTTTACTCTATTGAATTTTGACATTGGCTAACCCAACTTATGACGGCTAAATTGGAAGCAGGTGGAAAAATATCATTGGTCAGTTAAAAACAAATGAAATCCCAATGCGCAAAATCAACTTTCCACTTTGTGATTGATATGATCATCGATATGCATTCTCATTCTTGTTAACGGCTTCTATGCTGCATTGCTTCCCATTCTCGTTTCCATTTTCAGGCTATTGTGAACCAGCTTTAAATGATAGAGGATAGCAGTGTCATAGCGTAAGGGTAGACTTTGAGACTGAGTCTACCTAAATAAATTGGCAAGAAAATTAGTAAATTTTTAAACATATATATAAAGATAGCCTCAAACAAGTGATGAAAAACTAATACAACCACCTTCAACGCTGCTTACCTCAAAGCCCCAACCCCTACTGCTACTTCGTGTCAGATTGTAGTGCCGCGTACTTAGGCAGCTTGGAAATCTCATGATGTGGCAGCAAAGTCAAATACACTGGGATGGCTGAGGGAGTGCAAATCTCATCAAAAGTGGAGTTATATAGCTTTTTCCACCAAATTTCAAGCTCTTATTGTAGGAAGACATGCCTATATTTTGTTGTGCATCAAGGGCACAAAGGCAGCAGCAGAGACTTAACACGTTTAATGAGGTGTTTAGTCTCTGTGTACCTGCTCTCTCGAAGGTCCGGAAACAGGACATTAAGGGTTGGAGACAAGGGTAAGGCAAGGCAGTGTAACAAACATTTCATTCTTCAGTTATTGATGAACCAGCATTATGTGAGTGTAGTACAGCGTTAATTTTACGTAAACCTGTGTAGTGTTTTCATCGTGTGTGTTTTATTTATGATTTTAGAAATATGGACAATTCCATCGATTTAGTGGATTACTTATTAAAAATTCAGCAACAAAGTTAGTTTTTTAGAGCTATTAG
Organism: Deroplatys truncata; assembly: GCA_030765065.1. Lineage (NCBI taxonomy): Eukaryota > Metazoa > Arthropoda > Insecta > Mantodea > Mantidae > Deroplatys > Deroplatys truncata. The sequence goes on from CM060986.1 coordinate 28,922,323, forward strand.
ATTATGTTACTTGGTGAGCAATAATTTGGATGATGTGTACACAGAGAGCTCTAAATAATTGCGACTATTAGTGTTAACATTGCCCGTCCTACAGCCAGCATTGAATGTAGTATGAGCACGCTTAAAAGAATTAAAACTTATTTGAGGAACTCTATGGCAAACCAAAGACTCTCATGTTTAGCGACATTAGCAATTGAAAAACCGTTATTAAGTAAAATGTGTTGTGACCGTACTTTTAAAGAACGTGTGATTGACATCTTCACGGAGAAAAATAATCACGAACTGCAGTTTATATAGGTACAAGAAAATCTAAGTGAGTACCTACATTGTTTTCATGATTTACAATCATACAATGGTTTGTGAGCATTTTGTAAACTTACACCTAACGCTATATTTTATAATCTAGTTTAGTTTAAAATGTATGTTCAGTCATTTTCAGTGATGCAATGACTACTAAAACAACAACTACCTAATAATAATAATAATAATAATAATAATAATAATAATAATAATAATAATAATAATAATAATAATAAAATTGGTATGGAGAATTCATACTATTTTATGAAACATTAATGTATGGCAATTTGTGCATTTAAAAAATTCTAAATTAAAGTTTTAAAATCTAGTATACCCAGAACACAGTGTCAAGCTATGCACTGGAGGGTAGAGAAAGTCATGTGAGTGACACATGATTTCTTTACAGAAGCTATTACCAATTGTATACAGAAATTATACGGTTTATATTGAATATGACTGGCTAAGAGTCTGAATGCCTTGTAATATTTGCAATAAATAGACTGTGCAATCTACTCACAGGCCAAGATCACAAACACTGCGAGTAGCATTGAGGTACTGGCGATGAAGGCTCTTGCAGTCCAATAACGTGGAAAGCCCAGAAGCCAACTTATCTACTTGGTTGATGTCTGTTGTGAGGACATCCAGCTTTGGATGAAGTTCTGCGGGTTTATAGAGCTCCTTGGCTATGCGAGCTACAGTTACCAGATTGGAGCTCATTGCCTTCACAGCTCGTTGGCCCTGTAGGAGCCGCTGGAAGAATGGATTGGTTCTGGATTGGTCACAACGTACATAGTAACTTAGTATGTCTGCCTTCAGCGTCGAGGAAGCTTCTCTCTCCAAGAAAGCATCAGGAGCCGTGCAGAGATCACCCAGGGCCTGGGACAAACATCACAATATTATAAACACAGATTATGGTTTTCAAAAAGAGGGGAAAATTAGGCAAATATGAAAAGTGGAAGGGAGAGAATAAAGATTACAGGGTAGTGCGTGACTGTATCTATTTAGGAGTAAAAATAGATGGAGGTAATAAATGGGAGAAACAAAAGAAGTTTGCATTGGCAAAAGGTAAAGGGGCGATGGCAGCAATTAGAAGCTGCAAATATAAAGTACCTAATATAAATGTTAAATGGCTGGAAAAAGTTTATGAGATGGTTGTGGAGACAAAAATGATGTATGGTATAGAAATATGGGGATTAGATAGAGGATGGGAATGTATAGATGTGGTGCACAGGATGTTTTGTAGAGAAATACTAGGGCTACCGAAGTCAATTGTAAGACAGGTAGCACAATTAGAGATCGGCAGGGTGCCAACTAAGGGGAAGATAATGGAAAGAGCTTTGAAATTTTGGTTCAGAACTTTAAATCTAGGAAAAAGTAATGAATATATTGAATACCAAGAGAAGAGCTTAATGAATGATGGATGGGTAAGTAAATTACGGAATATTTTGGAGAAAAATGGGTAAGGAGATATATGGAGAAGGAGAGAAAATAACGTAAAACATTTTTGGAAAAAGGCAAGGAAAAGACTGGAAGATATAGAAATACAAATCATGTTCAGTGAGATTGCCAAAAAGAGCTCATTAGTTTATTATAGGCCAATGAAAAATACATGGGGTAGGGAAAAATATATAGACATAGTAAATAAAGAAGAGAGAGAATCTATTGCATGGTTAAGAACCGGAGCATGGAGGCTAAAAGGGCTAAGACAGGGTATTCCTCAGAACCAATGTCCGATATGTGGTGGTAATGAAGACATTGAACACATAGTATTTAAGTGCCAAGGAACAGAAAATTGGAGAAAAGAATTTTTTAATAAGAAGTGGTTGAAGGGGGATAGAAATACACTTATAATTGAAATGATATGCAATGACGCTAGAAGCATTGGACAGTTTTTGTGTAAAGTAAAAAATAAATGGCTTTGGACAGTGGAAAGAGAAAAGTAAGAGGTAGCGCATCTTACTTTGAATGGAAAACTATAGTGAATGTGTGATGGTTAAGTAATCAATAAATGGAAAGTGAAAAAAAAAAAAAAAAAAGTGGAAATGGGACATGAAAAAAAAAACTGAAAAAAAAAAGAGCAAGATAATTTAGTGACAAGAGATTGTAAAATGTAAATAAACTGTAGTGATTGTCTACTGAATAAGTGACCAGGGTCAAAATGCAGTAGACAATCAAATTCGTAAATCTCTTAGCACAATAAATTAACACAATATTATACTTCACTGTAATAGCTACCTTTTCACATAAATAATATACTATGATTAGATTAGATCTTTATGGACTAAAATAAAATAAAATCTGCAATAGACGTCCTGGCATCTAGTTCCCTATACCAGGACATATATTGCAAACCTTATAATTCATTTACCACATTTAATTGTTATCATAAATAATTATTTTACAGATACAACTTATATACTAATAACTAAAATAAGTGAAAAAAGGTAATAAAGAAAGGATGAAATATATGAAATAGGATAACATAAAATAAATTAAAATATACATATATAAATGTAAAATAATAATTCCCGCTTGCACTAAGTCAATTACTATTAGTTACTGGAATCCAGTAACATAAATAACTGGTAACAGTTATTAACCTATATAACTATTTCTAAAATTAGCTAAAACCAATAACCTACACTACTGGTATCCAGCAGAATCTGCACTGGTAGCCAACACAAATTTATTTTGTGTGTGTTTTCTCAATACTAACTATTCATTATAGTGAATTATAATTAAAATCATTTAGCTCCAATTATTTACCCTAACTAATATCCCTTCAACCTTCTCTCAAATATATAGTTCATAAAATCCATTATATAAATTAAGTCATTTGATTACTTTAACAATATATAATTATTTTATTATATTAATTCCAATTATATATGCACAATAGTATTTGAACCTCTTAGTCCAAAGCTATAAATCAAAATTTTAATTCCTCTTCCCAATTTTTAAATACTTCTGTTTTAATCTATAACAATCATTGCCTTAAACTATATTTATACATTATACCTTTCATTACGTAATTCAGATCACTCTTTTTCTCTTTTTAGTCACTTCACTTAATCCATTATTTATTAATTTCACTAACACTTTTGATTTTTTATTTAATTAATACACTTTCACTTATTACCATTAATTCATCAATCACTTTCTTCAACATATATGTATTAATAATTATAACACCTACATCCTTATTCTACTATATACACCAATCACACTTCTATTTTCCTTTTAACACTACACAACACTTCAGCAACACTTCCTTATCAATTTCCTCTACCCCTGGCAGATACTATTCTGCGTCCAAAATGACCAAACATTTTCCTGCATTTCACTCCTCCTCTGCTTCCACACTGCTCTACATCGGCACCTTCTTCTACACCTCCCTCTGCCCCGCACCATCTTCTGTTATCCTCCATTTATGTTCAGCATAAATTTTCTATTCTCTCCTTCTCAATATTATCCTCCCCTGTTCATTCCATTTATTATCTTCCTAATAAAATACAATAATATCCCCTTATGTTTGTGTAGTTTTAATTTTCAATTTTTCCTTCCTCTTCCACCTCCTCTTCACCACCTGCTTTCTCTTCATTTGGTATTGTTTGTTGTGTATTATAGTTATCCATCAGTGTATCAGTTATTAAATTTATGGATAAATGGTTTTGAATTCTTTCGGATCTTCTTAATTCTTCATTAGCTTCTTGTGTACCAGTTATTATTTCCACTTGTTCAATTTTCTCTTCCCAGGTAATTTTACTAATTATGTTCACTAATTTGTCTAAATAAATATACAAGTCTTTGTTTCTTAATATACCCACTATTTGATGGCCAATTAATTCAGTTCACGCCTCAGTTACTTGTTCTCCATATCGTGGACATTCAAACAAAACATGTTCAGGTATACCTTGTTTGTTACTGATAGTACAAATATCATTTGATGTTTTATTGATCCTTTTCCAATGTATTTTATAAGGTCCATGTCAGGTAATATAATGAATTAGTCCTCTAGTAGGTTGAATGTGTTTGAATCTTAATCTTTTGACGATGATATTAAATAAATTACGTACTCTCCTTCCTGCTTCCATGGTATCCCACTCTTGTTCCAATTTAATTTTAAAAACTTCTTGTTTTCAGCTACATTTTCACATCTTCTTCCAATTATGTGTTATTATTCCCATTTCATTCTAGTTTAACCAAAATTTTGCTCCCTTCAGTTTAATTAAAATATCTATTGGCCATATTCCTGTCATGACTAGGAGGACCATAGTAGGAGTGGTTTTAACTGCTTCAATATATCGTAGCAATTTGTTTTTTCTTTAGTTACTCCTTAATAAACTCATTATTTGGACATCCTGCATAGAAGTGGCCCAAACACTAGCACCATATGTTATAATGGATGCAAAAATACTATTATGGTATGTTGAAGTTGTAGTTGTAGTTAATGGTATCTTAAAATTCAATTGCATAATTCTAACCAATTTTATCATCACCGTTTCGGGTTCATTTCTTATGTACTCAGTGTGCGTCCTAAAACTTAATTTCTCGTCCAAATGTATTCCAAGATATTTGGCTTCCTTTTGTCTTCTTATAATTGATTATTAAACTTGATGCTTGGATTACATTTTAAACTACCCTTCAAAACCATATAATTTTATTTATTTTGTGATATTTATATTTCTGAGTTTGTGCACCAGTTGCTTAGTTGTTTGATTTACATTCCAAACCATTCCTATTTTCACCCTCAATAATGAATAAAAAGATCGCCAGTATATGCAATGGTGTTTGAATATTTGCGTCTTTATGGAACAGGAAGATATACAATATGTATATAGGACTTCATCAGAATTTACACACAGTAGAACCTTGATTATCCATCACTCGGTTAACCATTCAGCTCATTAACCGACATCTCCCTCTTCTCTCTCTCTTTTTTGTGTGTTCTGGAATGAAAGTAGCAAAAGTTAACTTGTTTTGGAATAAAATTCTATGTCACATCACTTCCCATGCAAGCAGTGCAACAATTACTATGTTTCAATGGGGAATTAAAATCGATTTGAGTTCACATTCCATACTGAATATGATCTGTGTTTCCATGTTAAATTCACTATGTATTGAGATCGATTAATATGCAAACTGGATTTACTTTGATGAAGGGCAAACCTGTTAAACATAATATTAGTTTGTTGTTCTGTGTCTTAGGTGATGGTATTGAGTAGGGATGGGACCTCGATACTCTAGATCAGAGGTGGCGAAAACGTGACTTGCGAGGCATTTTGATTCGCGGGCGCACGTTCCCTCTCTGCAACTGTCCGTTTGATTTACACATCCTGCTGAGTGATGCAGTGCGTGTTGCATATTTGGTGACTCGCGGAAGGAAGTCATTTTTGCCACCCTTGTTCTAGATACTGGATGGTATCAAAGTATGTCTAATACTTTGAGATAAACCTTTGATACTTTTTCGTTACTTTTAATTTTTTAGGTTTTGCATTATTGGAAGTAGTTGTGTTTAGCTTTATGCTATGTATATAAGCAATGAAAGCAGTTGGAACTTCATGTTACTACTTCATGTAACATGAAGTCCCAACTGCTTTCATTGCTTATATACACAGCAGTCTCCAAAGAGTTGCTGGACTATACTTCTTGAGAGACCTTGACTGTGTTGCATGCAACATTCCATAGACTCTTGTGTCTAAATGAAAACAAGCAAAACAAGAGGGGAGGAGTAGAGGTACTATGTAACATGCAGTGTTAAGTCATACATGATTTAGCTGATGCAACTAAATCACATTTCTGCGATAGCATGGCTTAGTGACTCACTCTCATCTATTACATTTACCTACTCCGGAAGCAAAATATGTGAATCCAGTAAAAACAAATCAGAACTTAAGACGTGAGATAATACAGCGCATGGAAATTTTGTTCTTTCCTTCCATCTGTTAGTTTGTGTTTATGCAAGTCAAACTCAGGTCACAAGCATAGCTTAAAACTATACTGTACAATTGATTTCCATAATATGGATAGAAAATCCTTTCAAAGGAAGTTTTCAGTATAATATATAGTTACTAAAATAGGAAGGAAAGAATTTATCATCATCATGGACTTCAGCAGCATTATCATCATTATTATTATTAGCCTTGATAGCAATAGGGGGAATGTATTATAACCTATGGCATTATCAGGATAAAAAAAAATGCTGCCAATTGGAGAATGTCAAACAGGAACAATTCCAGAATTAGCATACAATGCAAAATTGGTTACATGCATTTATACACAGAAAACTACTAATAACAACATAATTTAGTGAACATGCTGTCTTTACAGTTTTTTTATTAAGTTGAATATCGAGTATTGGTGCTCAAAAATTAGTATTGTTATCAAGTGTCAAGAAATAGTGGTATCGTCCCATCACTAGTTTTGAGTTAGTGTGCTATGGTTTTGTAAAGAATATATGACGTTAATATGAAAAGGTAAAAGCCACCCTGTTGTGTCAATTATTGCACTAGTTTCTTACAGGTTTACTGTTCCTTCACAAAAAGTTGTAGCATGAATGATGGGCATAACAAAAGAAAACTGTAATTTTCTGGCAAAAATTATAGACTAAAACTTGTACTTCATAACATTGCTTCAGAATAAATGGGCAAAACATGGGTCTGTAAGTTGGGTTAAAGAAAGAAGTAAACATTGGTAGGAATGTGTAGTTCGCTTTCATTTTAAGGATGAAGATTGGCTAGAAAATTCTTCAATAAGCCATACCACCTTTAAATTCATATTCCAGTGACTTGAACCATATTTATAGCACAGCAAAAGGTTCAATCAATAGGGAATGTGTACTCATATCAATTTCAATTTCCATAGAAACATGGCAAATGTTAAGAATTAAATGCAGAATGAACATGTACTCTTGTCAAGAGATTGTTCTGATGCCTTCAGCTGTGTACTACATTAGTTTTAATTTCAAATCACAAAAAGGTCATGCAATATGACAATAGTAGTGATCATAATGTGCCTACTGTTGTCGCTTGGTGATGTACCTATAAAATTGACAAAAAACGGATGCAATGAATATGTGCACGCACTCATTTTGGTTTTATGGATCAAAAATAAGCTACCTCTTACTGTGCAGTCGTGCCCCATGGATAACAATCACCTTTATTGTCATTTTTCTAAATATACAAGAAATGTAACGTGTAGAACTCATGTGTTTAGTGAGCTTTTTTGTGTAATTGCTTATTAAACCTGCTGTTTATACTAAGCAAGATAGATGATCTTCATTTATGACTGTCAACCCCACACCCTCCAACATAACAGATTATCACTGTTCTATGGTATACTTTACAGTAAATGTACACACAGTTTGAAGTAGAATTGTTCTTGGAGTTTATGTTTTGATGTTACTGCCCCACGTATGGGAGGCAACTTGAAGTAATTGTTTCTGTTACGTAATATGCTGCTACGTATGAGAAGCCGATTGTTTTGAAGATGTATTTTTGTTGGTACGCTCCAAGTTTAAAAATATTTATTAACTTTGTTATTAAACTGCTTCTATAGGTAGTATTTATGTTTATGTTTGCCTCGGCTGCTTCAGTATTGTTTTAGAGTCACGTATCTCTTAGACAGGGCGTGGTACGACAAGAATGTAAGCTTACACAGATTTTAAGTTTAAATTCACTTCTTTTATTAATCCTTGGCAGAAATTATATAGCACTACACTGATATTAAAAGCTGTGAGATACTTTTATTTAATATTTGCACTTAGTTAACACGTATATTTAATTTACGATTCACACGCATACGTAATATTTCTTTAGAGAACACATCTTCCATCTGGTCACTACCAAGGTCTGCCAGCAACTAAAACATATTTCAACTGTCCAAACCCGTAAGCTTCTGTATTTGAAGTCTCTGATTGGCTAATCCTAGTCCAATAGAATATCTGCATTTTACTAAAGCTTTTTCTAGCTGTTGATTGGCTAATTTTAAACTGTCACAAAATTTACATTATTGCTGCCCTAATCATGACTAGTAGCATTTAAACTCTCAAACTCATTATTGCCTCAAGGTTACCTCATTGTTAGCAACTTTAAATTTATTATTCTCACAGCTCTTGCATTATTAAATTACACAATGCATTCACACAACATTATTAAACATGTTTACTATAATAGAAGCATTTGCAATGACTGTTACATACATTGTTTTACAAATTATTACATACATATTGCTTCAAGGCGGACTGTTATTGAAATTATATATTATATAATTCAATTGAAATTATTCATGTGTTAAAAATACTGTCTCAAGTTGAACTTCACTTATATGTTATTCATTTGTATGTCTTTCGCAGATATATACTAAATGTTTTAGGCACCAAACTTTACCCATTAATATTTAGTTCAATTATACATTTTCTCCTTAATATATCGCATTTTTCTGGTTCCCATATATGAAATATATTAATTTACATATTTATCTATGTTTATGCTACATTAAGATATACTGTGTATGGTTTCTGTATAATGTGCCCTTCCTGTCAACATAATAAATATATATAAATAAAATCTGTATATACTATCCCGGCACCTAATAATGGGCATGTTGGGTGAGGCATTAATATTTTCAGAATGCATTATTGCTGTGCATGTGTTAACAATAGGATCAGACAAGGCCATTCTTCCCCATGTTGTATCAGATGATACTAATGATGACAATGACAAAGAAGTAGGCCTAAATAATGAAAGTGTTCCCAGTGTGCATCAAACAACTGATGCTCTCGAAATTACACAATCATTTCTATCTTTGCAAAGTGTAAATGATGACAGCATTTCTGTGGTTGGTGCATATAATTATCTAGTATATGACTGTGAAAAACTCAGACAGCAGGGATTTTTGTTTTGTTTTGTTTTGTTACCAGTGTAAACCAGGACTCTGAGTTTCTCTATTTAGTTTGGAATGTGAACAACAGTACTAGTATGCACACAAATTGGGGCACTAAATAGTGTACTATGTTTATTATTTATGTATTTGTTTTATTTATTGCTTTCTTATATTAAATAATACATAGTTTGAGTAATAATCTAAATAAACAGTTTCAGTTCCAAAAGAAAAATCACTTTTATGTTTTCTCATTTATGCATTATTTTAGATGTCTCTCTTTGAAAATCTTCAACTGAGGTTACACTGTAATAAATACTTGGGTTACTACATCTAAATCTACACAACACTAAATGTTACACTATAATGACCATACTATAACAGAAGTAATGAGTGTACTATATCTTAGATTGTGGAAAATTATTTATATTATAAAATTATTAAACACAATCCTTGCACTTTAAGCTTGAAAACTTTATCCAACAATACTTTCAAACATCTAGATGTCTTATTGTATAAAGTTACTTCTTTATGGGATATACTATTAACATTTCTAATGAGTTGATAACACTATAATGCATAGAATCAATAGCTCAGTCAGTGCTGTGCAAGGGGTCCTGGGTTCGATTCCCAGCGGGAGATGGGAATTTTTTCTAGACAAGGGGAAATACCACAACTACAAATTTTAATAAAATATTTATACTACAAAAAAAGCGATCAGACTTCTTGGTAACCTCAAATACAATGAATCCTGTCATGAAACATTTAAACAGTTGAAAATTCTAACCCTACCCAGTCTATATATCTATCAGACTATACTACACTTAAGAAAACTCAACTCTCTTCCTGAAAATAATTCTGATAGGCACAACTACAACACAAGATGTAAAGATGACTTAGCAATCCCCAGTCATCGACTACGGCTTTTTGTAAGGTTGTCTAGTTGTATGGGAATAAAATTCTACAATGAGCTATCTGAGAACATAACACTGTGTACAAATGATAAATTTAATGTGTTGTTAAAAAGGTTTTTAATAGAAAAAGCATATTATAGCATAAATGAATTTGTAAATAAATGAATGTATATATGTGGGTGTGATTGTGTGCATACTTATGGGTGAATGTGTATTTCTTATGTGTGAGTGTGTATGAATCTTGACATTGTACTTTTGTGCTCGGCCACTGTATTGTACAGCAATAAAATAAATAAATAAAAAACCAGAAATCCAATGACAACTATATATGAGTTAACACCACTACTGATAGGAAATATGTTCCAAAGGCAAAAGGCTGCCAATATGACCATTGTACTCTAAGGTGGGTATAAATGGAACAATAACAAAATTTCACAAAGTAATCTTAGATTTTAATTTCACTTAATATGCTCCCACTAACAATGCTATTCTATTTATTTTACTCTTTAGATAATTCTGCAATTTTATCCTTTTATTATGACAATGAATTAGCCACAATACAAAACAGTACAATTTATTATTCAAAATTACTATACATAAATTAGGAAACCACCGAGAGACACAATGAACTACAAACCAACTGTGCAGTGTTTTTACATTGGGTGTGTTGACACGTGTTTTCTGCCACCCGACGCTGGCTTTACTCTGTTCTGTAGTATTGCATTGATCATGATGCAGTATAGTTCAATGTGAGGCAGTGTTGTGTGGTTGTTACCAGTTATTTATTATTCTGTCCTGTATTTAGTCACAATTATGGCTCAGTATATGTTTACTATTGCACAGCATGTATTTAAGCATGATCCATCAGCTCGTCAAGTGCAAATAGGATTTGCAGAATAATTCCCAGGAGTAAAGGTTACAGAGCATACAACAATTCATAATATGTATAATAAATTTCAGTCCACAGGTAGTTTTCAGTCTAGAAACTTAACAGAGAGCATAAGGTTCTTACTGAAGAAACATTAGATGACATCGCTCATCATTCAAGACTTCCCTCAAGAAATAACTTTCATAACAGCCATTTTGTATGGCTCTGTGCAAAGAGTTACTCAATTGTTGAAGTTAAAACCATAAAACAACTGTGGCACATGCTCTTCAACCAGGTGATCCTGTACGTAGGCAAGTTGAATCTCAGCGGTGTATACAATGGTGAACTAGACCCATATTTAATGCTTTTCTCAGACAAGGCCTGGTTCCACCTTCATGAATTCGTGTACACAAAATAATCATTATTGGAGCTCTGAAAAACCTAACGTTGTTCATGAGGTACTCCTCCATGATGAAAAAAATTGGTGTATGATGCGGAAAATTAATTATAGGGCCCATATTTTTCGAGTCAACAGTTGATGCTCCCATATACGTGAATACAATTTTGTCTCTTTTCTCTTCTTTAATTAATTTTTTTAAATTAACAGACAGGGAGAGTGTCTTTGCTTTTTTTCAACAAGATTCTACAATATTTTGATAGAACAATTAAAGTGTGTTTGAGGAGGATAGAATTATTAAGAGAGATTTGTGGCTGCCTTGGTCCCCCGACCTAATGCCCTGTGACTTTTATCTCTGGGGTAAATTAAAAACGAAGTACACAAGACAAATCCCCACACTCTAGAAATATTTGCCAGGAAATTGCTGGCATTTTGCAATGTGAACAACAGCAAGTGATGGCTTGTTCCTTAAAGAGGAGCCAACAATGTATGGACAATGACAGTGGCCAGTTTCAGCACCTCTTTCATAACGTTAGTAGTAAAGCCTTTAAATATACTTAAGGAAACTGTTGTATGGTTGCATCACTCTATGGTAGTTGCAGGCAGTAATGCGCGCCACCATCACGAACCAGAAGAACACTGCACAGTCAGTTCATAGCTCATTGGGTCTCTCTGTAGCTTAAAGTTTAAATCTGATACATATTTCAGCAACATTCACCTGATGAGTGCCAGTTTTGAAAGACTCATGAATCTATCCAACAATGGTGGATGAGACGGTCTTTAGATGAGGTGGAAACTCAAGTTCTTTTGTTCTGCAGATCATTATTGCTGGACTGGCTGCCCAGAGCAGAGTAACAGAAGTATATTATTCATTGCAAGTTTAGTCATCAGTAAGGTGATGTAAATAAGTTAGGTGTATCTATTTAGTTAGGCAATTCTAACAGGGTTTATGATATAACAATACAGACATAATTGAATAATATTCCTACATTCAAACTAGTCTCCCTCTATGTTTATGATAAATACCATGTTGCTTCAAAATAATGCTATTTTTTGCTGACCAAAAAGGAATAACAATTCCACAGAAGTACTGAAAATTGTCGCTTTTGAGAGCATAGTGAAAGAATATGTTGCTGTAACTGACTAGCAGTGAAGAAATTGAAAACCTTCCTTCCCACTTTACCACAAAAACTAGTAACAGCACCACTCAATCTCTATTTGTTATAGGAATTTGTACTTAATGGCTTAACAATATTTCTTTATATAAAAGGTACTGAGCTTCATAAATCTGCCTGGCAATTTTTGCTTTTTCAATAAGCTTAGCATTTCCCTATCGTCTGTGTTGTATAGAAAAAACAAATAAAAGCATAAATTGTCCAACTCACCACAGCAGTGGCGAGATAAAGCGAGGCTAGAAGCCATGAGATGATAACCGCAAACAGTCCAAATACTGAGAACCTGCAACAATAACATATTATAGTACAGTTTGTCTAATGAGTAAAACTTACTCAAGAGTGTTATAAAGCACATTTGTTTGTGGTTTCTATTGGAAGAGATTTTTAAAAGCTAGTTCATTTTAAAACTTTATTAAAAGTTTTATTCAATCCACATTAAAGTAATCTTGCAACATATTTTTTAAGATTTATTTATGGCAAAAAAAAAAAAAAAAAAAGCTATGACACTGCCATCATTTAAACATGGTAATCACGTTTTATTAAGTTTTTTTCTTAGAATTTAAGTAAACTGTAATGGTGGGTGTCATTGTTTAATTGGACTTTTCTCTGAAGTAAAACTTTACAGTAGGAAAGGAGGTCCTTGTTTATTTGTTCAAATTTTCCAGCTTTTACTTCAGGAATTTATGTTTACTAACTTGCAGAAACAAATTGCACTTACGTGATGAGAGCACATCGTGAATGACGAGCAACACCAAACAGTAACACCATACAGAACACCAGTAGGATGCTCAACACAGCCATTGTTACTGGCCACCTAAGCAACAAATAACAACAATATCTGTAATGAAACTGTAACTAAAAATAAATGTATTGCAAGTTTATAGATATCTTCCTTCTCCTTGATGCTCCATATTTGTACCTGAAAGAAAATCTGATAAAACTTGGATCACTTTGTAATAGTTTTCTGCTGTAAGTAAAACCTGCTCCATTTTTTGGGGAATTTTCTGTTTTTTAACCAGGTAGATCATATCAGACAATGATTATAAGAGCATTATACCAGAGGAAATACAAACTTTCATGTTCAGTCACATAGGCTAGAAATGCATAAAAATAAACCTACTACTGCAGCACATGAACGGTATAATAAACTCCCTGCCTATTTGAAAAATATTAATAACTTTAATGTATTCAAGAAAGAATTAAAGAAATTTTGCATAGAAGGTTGCTACTACTCAAGTGATGAATATCTTAGATAATATGGGTCAAATAATTTAGTATTGATATAATATTAAATTGTAGTAGTATATAATTGTACTTTTATTGTAAATATGTTACTATAAATCTTATCTACGTATATATAAAACTGTATGATTTTTGTACATAATTCCTTGATGATGCTTTGAATATGTATGTATTCCTTTACGCAAATAATAAATGAAATGAAATGAAATGTTCAAATCAGCCTGAGGTACATAGTGCTTACAGCTACATAACATATGTCTTCTTAGGATAAGCCAAAACCCCAGAAAAAAAACCAGGTGACTCACCTAAGATTCAATCTCAAGATCTCTTGAATGAATGTGAGGTAGACACACTACCCTCACAGCTGGGAGGTGGGCAAGTATAACATTTAATTTAAAATTAAGCAGATGGACTTTGTGACAGTGATGAGCACTAATCATTTAGAGTCCATTTTGTAACAATACATCGCTTACTACACTTAAAAGAAAAGGAAAATATATTTCTAGAGCTATTTGCTCCAGAAACATGTTTTTCTTTTAATTTTCTCTACTGCCTTAGCTATGGTAAGTAGAGGAAGTATTTAAGTATTACATTCCACCCAAAAATTTGATACCGAGATTTCATTAGAAATACATATTTTGAGATGTCCTGAATCCATAAAAAGCATTTTTAGAAATAAGTTTGTGTGTGTGTGTGTGTGTGTGTGTGTGTGTGTGTGTGGTTTGTGTGTGTGTGTGTGTGTGTGTGTGTGTGTGTACGTATGCGTGCATGCAAGTGTGTGAACAGCATAACTCTAAAACAAAAAATCTTCCGAATATGCGACATGAAGATTTTCAAGAAAATTCCCTAACCTCAAACTACCATTTTACATTTAAAATTTTTGTTTTCTTCAAAAATGGCTGTAATGTTTTGTATAAAAATACCATGTATTAAAGATATTTGTATAAGAAATAAAATGTATATCTTGAATTTTCTGGTAGTAGTAGTAGCAATAGCGGTTTGAGTGGTGCAAAACTACGGTGGTCATCAGCACCACCCTCTGGATATAAATATATTCAAGTCAGTACATCAATACAATAAAAACAAAACAAGTACAAGTCAACTCAGATTACAGAAGCAGCTCTGGTTATATAGATAATCACATTCTGATACAAAACCAATACAGTCAGAGCATTCACAGAGAGAAACACCAGGATTACAAATATAGAAATAGGAAATCAACAAATGCAAAAATGAAGCAATAGAAATCTCACAAAATATGGCATATAGAACTAACCCTGAGCAAATGTAAATGTACAATGCAATTCTACACAGTTATAAAAAACAGTAACACACGAGAAGCTTCCTTCCTTAATAATCCAATTAATTCCAATCACAAACTGTCCATGCAAGGCACCAACCTCGACACCTAGTTCAAGTAACACTTGCCTCCTCACCACACCAGCACCAAAATCACCCAAGAACATCAACGTATCCAGAAACTCCTTCACCACACTCTCACGAAAACTCTTCCCTGTCAACTTGCCCTTTCCTCCACAGATGCGGACACAGAAAGTATAGTCACATTTCGAAATTGGACCTTAAGTCTATTTTACACAATCCTTCATTAACTGGCTCTAACTCTATTAGGCTCTTCTTTATTCCCTTTGCGATAATAAATCCTATCTTGCGTAGTCCAGGCTCAGTTGATCCACAATACAGTAATGTGTAATCCTGTTTATCTATTCTTCCTTTTCCACTCCGTTTTTCTTGCAACACTACTGTCCAACCAATACCTTAAGAGTTATTTGCCACTTCTTTCATTTTTCCAGGTCATAACATAGTTTGAACATTCCAAGTCGCCAACAACAAACCATCCGTCTTAACAAGGCTTTTGCAAGTGGGGTTGAGAGCCCCATGCTTAACCCCCAACCTGGAGGACCAGGTCTCCTTATATCTGCCCCCAGGAGACAGGGTGGACTGGTTTTACTCCCTGTCACTGGGTGGCTCAGGTACCTCGGGTTCGCCACTCCCGTACTCACCCAGGTGAGCCCCTGAGGACTGAATTTTCTGGAAATAGCCTGTGAAGTCCTCTTGATTCAGAAGGAATTTTACATCTTGCATAACCAGAAAACCTTAAGCAATAGATGAAAACCTATTACACAATAAATGTCTTCTTCTTCTTCTTCAGCCAACACCCGTCCTTGGCTGGTCTGGCATTCGACGCCTTGCCTCCCAGTACAGCCGTGACGTTCCTTCCATAGAATCTCCAACTATAACAGTCTGCAGGGCAGTGCAGGAGGCCAAATGGTCAGCAGTGCCTTCCTCTTGCAAGCAGAGGGGACAAATTGGGCTATCAACCACACCGATTCTATGCAGGTGTTTTTGCAAATAATCGTGCCCTGTAATCATCCTAAAGGTAGCTACTGCCAGCTCCCGGGGCAGGTTGTTGGGAATGGGGTTTGAAGCAAGCATTTCCCATCTTTTACCAGCTACCGCTACCTTCCGAGAGTCTACAATTGCTCCTTTGATTCGAGATGTTATGATGCTACTGATGTTTGAGTATGTCATTGGTACAACTGGCTGCTCCATTGAGCACCCTTCCTTGGCTAAAGCGTTGGCTTTCTCATTTCCGTCAAGGTCGCAGTGGCCCGGGACCCATTGCAAATGAACTTCTGTCAATTCTTGCAGTTTATACAGTCTGTCTTGGCATTCAGTGACCAGATCGTCCTCATGTTGGTTTCCTTGCGAGCAGAGAGCCTGAATGGCTGAAGTGGAGTCGGATAATGTAGATCCCTTTACACACAATTTATTCCAAATAACTTTGTTTGTGCCATAAGCCATTATTATTGGTTCAAATTGTTCAATACTTTGTCATTCTTTTTAAAGTCCTTTCAATATTAAGTTGCTTCTCGCAATTGTATGGAAACAGTTTGGACTTTTAAGGCCAACATATAGTGTCCTGTTCTTAAACATTTGACTATTGCAACTCCCTTCGTATCTATAACGAAATAATGTGTAATGTAGCTATTTCTGCAAAGGTTTATCTCAATTAAAATGAAGTAGACAGAAAAATAAACTTTTGTAAGAAAAGTCTGTATACCCATAATAAATTATAGAGAGTAGAGAAATTCATGTGAATGGAACACACCAGATTATTTAAATGTAATACATGATGTAGTTGGAAAGGTAGAATCAGACGACTGAAAAATTTAATGCTATAACCAGGATTTGAACCATGGATATCCCGGTCTCTGTCCAGTTGCTCTAACCACTGAGCTACCATGGCAACATGTTGGCATGACATTAAATTCTCCAGCAGCTGGTTTGCATTTTTCCCGGTAAACCACAAGGAGATATCAAATTGTATTGAGACCTTGTGGTTTACAGGGAAAAATGCGAATCAGTTGGAGAATTTAATGTCGTGCCAGCATGTTGCTATCTCGGCCATGGCATTGAATTTTTCAGTCATCTCATTCTACCTTTTCAACCTTGTCCAACGGACACCTTGTATGGAAGGACAGTTAATTCCAAGTGATGTAGTATTATAAACTTGACTCGGTAATTACTCTAAAAGTAAAACACTAAGTTATTATAAGGGTTTATAAACAGCGCAACTTGTTAACATAACTGAAATTGTGAGTGGATTGGTGACACTTTAGTTTTCACTCAGAGCTTGTTTGGAAGAAGATTTCTCCATCAACAGTTTTAATTCCACTGGCATCTGGAAGGCGTTCCCCTAATAGTTGTACTGCCATCTGGTTGTCTTGTGGATGGAAGATTTCACTACGTCATCATCAAATTTCAAAATTTATTACATTCTATGCATGTGATAACTTAGTAAGTGAAACTAAAATGTCACCACACACAATCTCAATTAGATTTGTTGAAAATTTATAAAATAAGTACAGTAAAACCTCGTTAATGTTTACTAATTGGGGCTGAGAGTTGCCCGTATTAGCTAAAGTCCGGATTAACAGAAATAAAAGAAAACAAATTCAATTTCGTGAATAAGAACATTATATGTATGTACTGTAATAACTTTAAAAGTACAGTACAAAGCCCTGAGAGGGTTCAATAGCACAAGAAAGGGATGGGGAATATTATTGCAGTATTGTTGGTACACAACCCATACCTAAGGACAAGGATGCCATATGCCATTAGGCTTAGGCTTCTAGGAATACGAACTACATAGTACATACATACTTGCTGAGACTTAAGTGGCACCATGCGAGAATACTGAAATTTGCTTTCAAGTTTTTGTGTCAAATTTAATTACATACAATTACTATAAATGTTTGTCCGGATGAAGCGATATCCGATTTAACAGGATCCGGCTTAACAGGGTTTTAGTGTACTTGCTTTTGTATCTAGTGAAAGCACTAGTGAAAGCATTAATACCATATTTATTATTAAAAAATAAAATTCATAGCTGGCTTCTAGCTGCAAAAATTTTAATGTTTTTCTTCATTTCTAAATGAAAATATCTTAATCTTGTGTTATCAAGGTAAAGTGAAGGACAAAAAGAAGGTGGGGTGTTATCTCATCCTGTGATAGATTTTAGTATTTTTATCTTAACTGAATGGAAATGACTAATAATGGCACAAAAGATTATTTTCGCTACTTATTACTCTGTTCACCTTGTTAACAGTTTGCAAAATCCACTTAATATATAGGAAAGAAGCTTAATGTAATTATTGTTGCCAGTCATATTTTTAGTTTGCTATCTACTTACAATATCAACAAAAAATGGGACATGGGGAAAAAAAACTGAAAAAACTGAAGAAAGAAAAAAAAGAGCAAGATAATTTATTGACAAGAAATTGTAAAATGTAAATAAACTGTAGTGATTGTCTACTGAATAAGTGACCAGGGTCAAAATGCAGTAGACAATCAAATTTGTAAAACTCTTAGCACAATAAAATACTCAATACTCAATACAATCAAGAACTATGACCAACAAGCAAATCAAATTAGAGAATTGAATCAGACGTGAAAAATTTAATGCCGTGGCAGAAACTCAAAACACAAGTTTTTGGTTTTCCATGTTGATCCCCTACTGTTGAGCAACCAAGCCTGAATATGCATTAAACCTCTTCATCCAATTTAAATATACACCAGTAAACCTTCCAAGTGATCTCAAATTTAGCCTGAACACAGTTAGTGTGAAAGAGCAATTATCAAAACAAGCAAATAAAGAGTTATTTTTGACATTTCCATCCATTCCCAAAGCTTGGCACCATATCTAACACCCACCTTGTTGACAAAGAGTTAATAAGAACTTGGATTGATGGAGCATCCATTTATCTTCTATGGTCACAGCTCAGAATCTGATTATTCAAAATTTGAATTTTTGAGTTACTCTAGCACCCTGCTTCTTTTAACAGTATAACTGTTGTATCTCCAATACTTCTGTGGTATTGAATAAACATGATATGTTGGATCTTTGAAACATTTTGTCTGTTTTCACGCTCAATTTCTCAACCTTCTCTTTAGTACCAAAGGTGTATATGCAGTTGATTCTAGAGCAAAATCTTGGCATCTTTCAATAGCACGATTCATTGCAATCTAATTTAAAAAAATCTGATGTGTTACACTCACATGACTTTCTCTACTCTTGTACAAACTATTTTTACAAACGCTTATTCTCCATATGCTTCATGTTAATCGAGATGTTAATCTTATTGCTAATTTTCTTGTAGATGCAAGGGTAATTGGTAGGCTTTAAGCGACAGTCAAATCTTTTAAGAGGTGATTGCTATGTGGAGTATTCCATTCTCTTTGCATTACCAGGACAAAAAAAAAATGAATAACGAATTTCCATTTGAGAAAAAGTATAAGTATTGGAAAATTTAAGGGAATAACAAGCAATATCTCGAAAATGATTCACTCAACAACAAGAAATGTATATAATATAAATTGTGTATTTTAACGCGATCTACATTTTTTGTGTAGTAAAAGTTTGTCTATCTCTTATGGTTTACTAGTTATGCAAAAGTTGTTCACAATGAAGAATACTTTTGGAGACATTCCCAGAAAATTCGAGATAAACATTTCATTTGTCATGAAAATATCTTAAACTTATGATATTTTAATCAAAATCGTAAAAGCCATTTTTAAGAAAATTAAAATTTTTGAAAAATGTTCCATGTAAAGGGTAATCTGGGGTGGGGGGATTTTCTTGAAAACTTTCGTGTCGCATCTCTGGAAGATACTGAACTTAAATACCAAGTTTGGCGTTTATCCGACTGTTCGTTTCTGAGTTATGCTGTTCTCTCGCACGCTCACGCGCATGCGCACACGCACACACACGGACATGTTTCCAAAAATGCTTTTTTTGGATTCAGGGGGTCTCAAAACATGTATTTCTGGTGAAATCTCGGTATCAAATTTTGGGTGGAATACAATACTTCCCCTACTTACTATACGTAGTAGAAAAAGTAATTATCAGTAATCAAGTAATTCTCTCAGTTGAGAGAAAATGCTGACGATGGGAACAAGCCGTCTCCCGAAACGCGTTCAAGTAAGAATATCATAGTGATGTAGTGTAACAACCCTCAACTCTCTATTTTAAATTATGACACATCACTGTTACCAGCTTCTAAATCTTCAAAAGTAGTCAATCAGTAATCAAGCTCCATAATTTGCATTTTATGCCAGAGTTGTTCTTGAAAATGTATGTTTTCAACTGATCTATAGCTCTAAAGTACGTTTTCTCACTGGTAAAGTTAGCATTCTGTATTTGTTTTATTTTTCTTTGAGAAGCTGTCATTTCCAGGCATTCCACACTAGCACCAGCAGTCAGCAAATACAATTGTATGTGAAAGTGTTAATTTCCTGCCTGGCTAAGCTTTTGCCTTATGTTATTATCTCCACTTTCCTTAAGGATAACATATATTTCAGTAATAGAAACTTTTGGTGACTGACATGCTGGAGGAAAACGCTGGGCTGCTGCACTAGGATTTCTTACATTCAGGAAGATTTGCTTGGACTAAATTTGGTTAAACTGCAATACAGAAAATGTATTTTTGTTTGTGTTTTACCTTCTCTGCCACTTAAGCATGGTACATAAAGGAAGTACAAATTCCACCAAAAAGCTTGCATGCTTATACGTACAAGATGTGACCAAAAAGTAATGGGAATGTTTGTTTTTCTTAAAGAATTTTTATTTAATCATCGACATCAATTTTGTCCCCTTCAAAGTAATCCCCCTCAGATATAATACACTTGTGCCAGTGCTTTTTCCAATCTTGAAAGCACTTCTGGAACTCACTTTTCGTTATGGTGTTCAGCTCCTTCAACGATTCTGTTTTTATGTCATCAATGGTGGCAAAACGTCATCCTTTCATGGTTCCCATCAGCCTCGGGAATAGAAAGAAGTCACAGGGGGCCATGTCTGGTGATTACGGTGGCTGAGGCAGCATAACAGTTTTGTTTTTTGCCAAAAAGTCATGAACAAGCATTGAGGTGTGAGCAGGTGCATTATCGTGATGCAATTTCCACGAGTGGTTTTGCCGCAATTCTGGTTTTCTTCGGATTGCTTCACACAAATGGCACATAATTTCCAGGTAGTATTCCTTATTGACCGTATGATCATAAGGCAGGAATTCCTGATGCAGTATTTCACTGTAATCAAAGAAAACAGTGAGAAGAACTTCACATGTGATTGAACTTGTCAAATTTTTTTCGGTCTTGGCTCTTCAAGTAGTTTCCATTGGGAAGATTGGGCCTGAGTTTCGACATATACCCATATATGCATGTTTCATCACCTGTTATAACCTTCTTTAAAAGTTCTGGATCATTTTCAACTTCATTCAGCAATTCCTGAGCGATATCTACACAACAATGTTTTTGGTTGAAATTCAACAATTTTGGAACAAACTTTGCTGCCACACATTTCATGCACAAAACATCCAAAAAAATTGCTTAACATGAGCCAAAGGATATGCCGACATCATCAGGAACCTCTGTGATGGTGATTTGGCAATTTTCCAGGATTACTTCTTTCACATTGTCGTCAGTAATTGATGTGCTAGGGCGTCCAGGGCGATTGTAGTCTTCAACGTCTTCTCGGCCCTCTTTGAAACATTTATACCACTTGTAAACTCTTGTTTTACTCATAGTAGATTCGACAAAAGCCACAGTGAACATTTTGAATGCGGTGCTGCACTTTAATTCATTTCCAAGCAAATTTAATGCAAATTCTTTGATCTATCTTTTTCAAAAGTAAAAATTTGCAGACACTCGAAAACATGTATAACTTTTTCGACTGTCAACAATAAACTAAATATTCAAAACAGCTGAAAATACAAACATACATCAGGAACATGTATACCAACAAGATAAAACAAAAGTTTTGAACATTGGATGTATAAAGCTTCAAAATTAAAAAATTTCCATTATTTATTTATTACACCTCATATGTGTGTGTGTGTGCATGCCCCTTACTATCCTTTACATGGAAAAATGTAACCTTTCTTATTTTCTCAAAAGTAGCTCTAACTACTTTTTATTAGTAGCTTCGATTAAAATATGCACCACTAATAAAATGTATATGCTCAACTTTCTATGTATAGCTCACAAAGTCCTCTTTGCACTGACTGCATATTGTGTAATTTTAGTCAAGCTCAGAAATTTGAGATAGACAAAAACTTACTATAGATAAAATATAGAGCTCATTAAAATACAAAATATGACCATCAGCTGTTTTCAAAATATTCTATGTTGCACGTTACATTTTTCCAAGTGTGTCATTCTTTACTTTTCCACACAATAGCTGCTATCTTCTTTAACTGATACCCACCCTGTTGTAGGAGGACTTAAAGCCAATGCCTTGGGTCAGTAGCCTGTCGAGGAGTAAGCAAACTATGTGATCATAGCATATCCAGGATGGGTGATCAGCCAAATACCTGGTATTTTGGTGAAGAAGAAGAAGAAGAAAATGAAATTTAGTGATGAAAGAGATGTTAGGAAAATTTGATGATCAAATTATCCAACCCACATTCGTCTAGTAACCAAGGAAAATCACAAAAAAAACATTGTTCAGATTGGTTGATCCCAGGAGTTTGAACCTGGGACATCCCAAATGTGGGCCAGATTTTGCCGCCTGAGCCACTGCCTCATATTCATGACTATTTGAATGCTGTTTCTGCACGTTATGTGTAACTAAGCACTTAATTTGAAATCATTCCTAGGCAAAAACCTATTCTAAACAATGTAATGTGGATAGAAGAATCACTTTTTATATGAATACTATATGTGTGAATTGCCACGGATGGAAAAACTTGTGTGATGTAACACATTCTTTTTTTTTTTTTTTTAATTTTTTTGGAAGGTATGGAAAGAGAAGATCAAGGAGCAATTACAAAGATGACAAAGAGGAACTTCCTTCAGTTCATCTCATTTGCATTCACCAAAAAAATAAGGTGGTTGTATAAACAAACAGCCTCAAAACATTAAGACAATTTTTAATTTAGAAATTTCAAAGCTTAAAATTTAACATAAGATAGTCCTGAGTGATCAGTCTAGTAACTTTAACAGTGGCATTAAAATTAGTGTCAAATATTTGTTCTTCTAATTTAAAATTTATCTAATTCAAAATTTGTATTTTAAATATGGAAAATGGAAACTAGCAACTCAAAAGCTTTATGTAGAAGATGCAGGAGAGCGATTGAAAACAGTATCTCATTTGCTGTGTGACTGTGAAGCTATCACAGTTTTTAGGGTTAAACACTTTAATCAGAAAATCATATAATGACAAGGATTTTAAGAACTGCTTAAGAGACTTGTAGACTTTGCAAAGGAGGTAAAGATCTTAGGAGATTAAGTGAAGGGAACCACAATAGATCACAACTGGTCGCAGTGCATAGGGCATTTATAGCCCTTCCTTCCTTTCTTTCTAATTAAGACAAAACCTCAAAGCTTTTAGTACCTGGAAACATAAGCAAAGCTATACACATCACTACAAAAAGAATTAAAATAAATAACTTCAAAACGAAGGCAAGTTAAGTTTTCCGATACAACCTTGCATTTTAAAACACAATTTTAACAGCAGTACAACATTTTAACTTGGTAGCAAGAGTTAGCACAATAATTATAAAAAAGTTTTAGTGAATATTCCAGTTACCTGATAGTTTCTGCAGTTTGTACTATATGCACTATACTGTGCAAGCTAACCCCTTCTAGAGGTTTGCTGATATCTTGTATGCTGTTTAGGGCAGTAGTTGTGTTGCTTGTGACAGCCTTGAGCGCGGAGAACACCATATCTCTGGCAGTGAGATTGGCTACTGGGTTATCAAACACATCTCTTAATTCTGTCAGTAGTGGCTCCACTTTCTGTGTGAGAGTGGACTCGATGGTACCAGTCTAAAAAACATTTAATTCATATTTATGAATAAAAGCATTGTTCATTTACTGCTTATAGGAACATTAAGTTATACCTAGCTGTGGTGGGAATGCCCTACAAATCCATTGGTTTTGTATTACAGTCATGAGAGACAGTATGGAAATTGTTTAGGATGTGGTAAGGATAAATGGAAGTGTAACACTTTGAAATAGGCTGAGTGGCTTCCCATCTTTCACCCACTATATCTCACCAGTCACATATGCATGCTCTCAGGAAGGTGTGATATGCTAAAAACTTACTTAAGTGCATTTCTAACTTGCTGTTAAGTGTCAAAGTCTTATTACTGTCTGTATATATCTACGAGAGCAGTCCCAGAAGTACCCGACCTGACATATATATACAGCGGTTGTTGCTTCAAACAAATAACTATGGTAGAAAGTACCACCATATAAAGCTTAAGTTTGACGGCGATACGTTGTTTAGTAATTGTTTGGCAGCCATCAATAGTGAGCACTCTCAGCAAATTTGTAAACATGGATAAAACTGGCCATCGTTATGTGATACAATACTTTCATTTGAAAGGTCTTAGTCCAACTAATATTAAAGCTGAGATAGCTTCTACTCTGGGGGAGTCTGCTCCTTCGTTTACAACAGTAAAATATTGTGTGGTAGAGTTAAAGCGAGGCCATACGAGCTGCCAAGATGAACATCGCAGTGGTCGACCAAATGAGGTGACCACGCCAGAAATTGTGAAGAAAATCCACAAAATGGTATTGGATGACTGTTGACTGAAAGTGCGCGAGCTAGCAGACATCGTAAGCATTTCAAAAAGTGCTGTACATCGCACACTAACTGAAAATTTAGACATGAGAAAGCTGTGCGCAAGATGGGTGCTGCGTTTACTCACAATGGAACAAAAGCAGCGTCATGAGGATGTTTCAGTTGAGTGTTTGGCAATGTTTTGCTGCAATAAAGCCGATTTTTTGCATCGATTCATAACCATGGATGAAACATGGGTCTATCATTTCACACCTGAGATGAAGGAACAGTCAAAACAGTGGATTGAAAGGGGAGAATCAGCTCCAAAGAAGGTGAAGACAGTTCCATCTCAGGCAAGGACCTGGCGTCAGTTTTTTGGGATGCATGTGGGATAATTTTCATTGATTATCTTCTAAAAGGAAAAGCAATCAATGGCGAGTATTGTGCAAACTTATTGCAGCCTTTGAATGATGAAATCAAGCAAACAACGGCTGCATTTAGCGAAAAAGTAAGTTCTGTTTCATCAAGATGATGCACCAATTCACACATCCATTATCGCCATGGCCAAAATCAATGGGTTAAAGTTTGAATTGCTTCCTCATGCACCCTATTCGCCAGACTTAGCCCCCTGTGATTATTTTCTGTTTCCAAAGTTGAAGAAATGCCTTGGTGGTAAAAGATTTGCCAACAATGAAGAGGTGGAGTTTGCAGTTGATGGCTATATTGCAGAACTCTGCAGTTTTCACTATATACAGGGTATCGAAGCTATTGAACATCGCTGGGAAAAGTGTATCAAGCTGAAAGGAGACTATGTAGAGAAATAAAGATTTTTTCCCAAAATTTTTGTTTTCTTTGTTAGGTCGGGTACTTCTGGGACAGCCCTTGTAAAATACCTGAAGTGGGCCTCTGAAAGGTACAAACCTTTGGTGCATGTTGTGTCTTGCAAGTCTATAAGCAAAGCTGAGAGCCATATTTCATTTTCTTATGCCAATTATTATTTTCTGATATGCACAAAATTTCTCCAAGCTTGCATAAAAGCCCCATGTATCACATTCTTACCGGTATGTATACCTGCTTTATTTGCATACATTTTTCTTATAGTTGCATTCATATTGTACTAACTTGTGGCTTTAGCATCTGTAAGCTAGCCTTTCACGTATTTGCTCATATTCCATAAATATTTCAATGGCTGCCAACAAATCACTCTCAGAAATACAATTTCCTTTAGTAATCTTCAACTCTTGCAAGACAATACCAGCACTACAAAGCATAATCCCACATATTTAATTTCATGCTTGCATTTATTAAACATCTATATAATTATAAGTATAATTATTTCCATGCTTTAAGCATGGTCTTGATTGATATGCAAGTCTTCATTTTTACTTTCTCTACTGCTTTAGTACCTCAGGTAGAGGAAGTATTGCATTCAACCCAAAAATCTTGTATTGAAATTTCATTGGATTTGTGCATTTTATGGTTTACTGAATCCAAAACAACAATGTTTTAGAAAGACCTGTGATAATTTTCAATACACTCTCCCCATCTCAAACAATACCTTATATGAAAAAATTTGTGTTGGTTTTTATTGTCTCAAGAATACCCCTAATGATTTTGATTAAACATCATTTTATTTGTATGAAAAGCAAAGTGTGCATCTTGAACTTTGTTCTCTGAATAGCCTGGAAAGATCCCTTGTGATTTCTTCTGCATTAATTACATACTTATAGACATTAACACCATTAATAAATACCAGCACAGTTGTTAAGCTAATATAAGAAATTCCTAAATACAATAAATACACTCCCACACTAACTACATAACCTATGAGTTGCACACTAGTTCAGCAGCCCAGTGGGTTATCGCACTACTGGGTCCACTTTACCTAAAACTTGCATCTATTTCCAAAGGCTCTGATTCACATAATTTGCTTTTCCCCATCCATTTGATTTTTTTTTTTTTTTGCTTTCTCTGTTTAACCTCCTCGTATGTAGGACTTACACCCCCCAGGACTTACAGGTGGGTGCCTGGGGTCAGAGGCCCGTCGAGCAGTTAGTCGTTGGAGCAGTTAGTGGAATGAATGGCGGGGGAAACCAGAAAACCCGCCCAGACGCCGCTTTTTCCACCACAAATCCCACATGCGGGTCCCTGGGATTGAACCCAGGCCGCCTCGGTGAGAGGCGAGTGGTCTAACCACTCGGCCACGGCACCATTTGATTTTTACTTTATTTAAATAAGTATCAATATCCTTAATATCATTATCTGATTTTATGTTTACAGCCCATTCACCACTATCATTTTTGGTAAATTAGCCCTCTCTCCTTAGTTTTTCCCTCCTATTTTAGTTTCTACACATTCAAAAAAAGTATGCCAGTAATTATCTTCCTTTCCATTTTTTTTCAGTACGTTCCACTACGCAACATAATACTGTATACTATTTTTATATTACATCACTTACATGTTTACAGTACAATTTTCCTTAAGTAATATAGTCTGCTCTATACATGCAATACTTCTATTTACATTTTTATATTGAGAGTTCACTTTAGGGCATCAAAGTCTATTGTTTTGACAAATGTATTAAAAAAAGCCTTTGATATTTATTTATTAGAAGCTCCTCTGTGACTGGCCATTTGGTTTTCTGGAGCCCTATAATGTGTTTCAGGTCATCCCTTTCCTTCGTAGTTTTGGGCATCTGTAGATGAAGCGCTGTATTGTCTGTTATTCTTTCCATGTATTGAATATTCATCCCAATCCCTTCTCCCTATTAAACCATTCAGTTTCATTACACTTGTTCTGGCCAATGCAATTCTTTCCCTTAAGAGTCCATTTTATCGCTCTTTTTTACATAATTTTCCATGAGACAAATCAGATGATAAAACTGTAGCAGTAAAAATGTTAACAAGGAAAAAGGAAATGAGAATTGGAAATATGGGAGATTTAAGGAAAACAAAACAAAAATGGACCAGGAAGGTAAGAGATTTAAGAAAAGAAGAATGACAAAGAGAAGAAAGGGGAAATAAAATAAAAGGTTAAGGTTGAACAAAAGATTACCCAGCACAGCTACAAGACCTGGGTGCCATGCAAGCTGAGGTAGCATAAAGAATAACCAGACAATTTGTACATAGTTTATGCTAGGTATAGCCATAGGAACAAGTTTTGTATAAAAAGCTATGTAAATTGAGATGTGCAAATAAATTCCATACATAACCTAATTTTCCTTCATTATCATTGAGTTCTGTATAATAAGGAAGCCATAACATTTGAACCAAAATGTTATGATAAAAAACTTACAATAAAAAAATGCAAAACTCTATAAATATACAGTGCCCAGTGAGAATATTGGGAGAAAAAAAACCTGATGAGAGACACAAATGTGCCAGAAACATGTTCTGATAAAGATTTTGTAAGTACAATACACATCTGTGCCATTAATATTCTAGCCAATGTTCATCAGCTTATAAATGCATTTATTTCATACTTAGTAGATAATAGCATTATATGATTTTTCTAACAATCACAAATTTATTTTTTAATACACAAAAGATAAAAGTATATGCAAGTAAGGCACAACAAACACAGCTTTATCATAAACCATTCATTTACATCATATCTTTATTTGTGCAGAAAAAATGTATTTGCTTAAAGAAGTATTCAGAGAGTAATTTAAATGACAGGTACCTGATTTTTCACTGCTGTAATTATGTCATCCATATTCTGTGTAGCCACCACAAACTGCACCAGACCATTGTGAACATCATCATTTCCATACAAGCCAACACCAATGACTGCACTGCAACACAATACAGAATAGCTCAAATACTGTTGGGAAGAAAACAGTGAAAATACTTAAGATGTTAAATAGGTATGTAGGCTCCCACACCGTTATCTAATCCAGAAACTTAGCCTACACCGGAGGCACAAGAAGTTTCTGCAATACTAGAGACGTTCTTTTACTGCAACGTAAACCTTTTCTCCATTTAACAAAACCGTGATGGATAGCAATAAACAACTTTTCTTCTTTTTTTTTAAATAAAGAGAGTTGAAGGTTGTTACACTACATCACTAAAATGTTCTTACTTGAACGCATTTCGGGAGACGGTTTGCTCCCATCGTCAGCATGTTTTCAACTCAAACAACCTTCAACTCTCTTTATTTTAAATTATGACACATCACTGTTACTAGCTTCTAAATCTTCAAAATTAATTAACTTTTCTTCTGTGTAATTAAATACACAGTGTATTAGTTTTGTTCTATGTTGTAAGAATATGTTACTTAAATTATCAAACCCACTCTAATGCTTCCATCAATGAATGCTTAATTTCAGTCATTAAATTACCAGTGAAAAACATTATAAACTTTACTGTATTAAGATTTAAAGCCCATTCTACAACTCAGTAAAGAGCTAAGGAACAAGTGAATGTGAAGGCTTCCACAATCAATGTCAGTGTTGTTATTAGACATTGGATTAGTATGCACCAAAACATCTAAAATATGCATGCATTTATGCTGTCAAACTTTAAAATATGCTCTATAATTTTGGAAATACACACTAAGCATCACTGAATTTGTTAACTTTAAGCTAACATCTTTAGTACTACAATGTACATTTTACCTTCCACATCACTCTGGTCATTGTAATTTGATTTCTGGTATACAATGTTCTTTTCTCCAAATCATCAGGAGTAAGTTTATGATGTTTATCAGTTAACACAAATTTCTATGCTGACAAGGACCTTTCCATGTGGTCAGATATTATTGAGCAACATTTAAAACCATTTACTAACTCCAAGGAAATTTCTCAGGAAGCACTGAAGATAACTTATTCACAGAACACACTTAAATGACAGGATTTCTCTCTAAAACATTGCACAATTTACCACTTAATTTTCCTGTATACCTTAAAGGGGCACTCTCAAGTTCATTCTGAAACTCCATATGGGTGTTTCCATAGTAAGGACATCATCATTTTGTCTCTAATGTGTTTAAGTTTACTTTTAAAGTTACAAATAAAACATTTAAATACGAGTACAGGAGAACATGAAACACATTGCAAAACTTAATTCCATATTAAATTAAAAACAAACTAAGTATGCATTTGCATATGAATCCAATGTCTCATTATTACCTTGGCCTTCTAGTGTATACCATGTCTATTTTCTCCCCTAGCTCATATCAAAGAATGGGTGAAACATCAGCTAGGATTAAAAATAAGATTGGCCTACATAGGAAGACCAACATAATTAAAACTAAGGAACAAAGTAAAACTATTAATTTCCAATGAATATATTTTAACACTTCATTATTTATATAGCATTACTTAACATTATTTATTATATATGTATATATTTAAAGAAACTCTCATTTTGTATTCATGCATAAGAAAATTCAAACTTAAAATTAGCAGATGCTACTTACCAGCAAAGAAGTGTGAAAATGGCCAGAGTCCATTTTAACACCACAATGCTGTGCTTCGGCCGAGGTTTTCGGTCACAACATCTTGTCAGTAAGTAAATGAGCAGCACAAGTAGGGTTAAGATGAGCCATGCTGCTGGTATTGAACCTAGAATCCCCAGTGACTGAAACAAAATTATATGATAATTACTGATTTAGTAGCGTAACAGTGAAGGAGCAGATGACAAATTTATAGTTTTATATGTGTTACATTCTTTATCTGTTTTCTACTAGCACAGCTTGTTAATTTTATGACCTATTTCAGCTTTAACTAGTTTACACATTTACATTGGAGTAAAGAAAACCTACCAGTTGCTGAAATGACGTCAGTGTTACTTTTGGAAAATGAAAGAAGCTAAATGGGCAGTGACAATGTCAATGTTTAAAGATGTGTGTGAGATAGGTAAACAAAGACCATCTCTGCAGTCAAAAGGCCAGAACTTTTTTGTTCTGTCCTTAATAGATTTGTAGAAAACTGCCATGAAATGCAGAGACTCTTGACAAAGCATGCTTTCCCTTGGGTGGGAAAACAACACTTAATGGTTAAGATCATATCCACTACAATGTAGATTCTCACTTTTCAGATACTGCTGCAGCATTATGGAACTATGTTAACTTTCCTATTGGTGTTTGACCCTTAAGACAAGTTCTTCATGTATTTTCATCAACGTTTTTAATCTTTAATTTAAGCAATTAAAACTGAAACAATTTTGTTTAAATCTTCAGTAAACAATAAAAGAAAATAAACATTTAAGCTTCCATTTAGTGTAAAAACCAAATAGATACAGTAGGTACCTTACTCTCTCAGATGCAAAGAAGTTCAGGTGCATAGCAAAGCATTTGATGAGAACAATAAAGTAGGGTGGTATCTTTATTTAACAATTTAAGGAAATGCAATAAAACAAAGTAAATTATTCTATTTAAATCATTAATAAGGGAAACTAACAGCTGAACTATCTTATTTTTACTTTCTCTACTTCTTACCTATTGTAAGTAGAGAAGTATTACATTCCATCCAAAAATCTGATACCGAGATGTCACTGAAAATAGACGTTTTGAGATCCCCTGAGTCCAAAACAGGCATTTTTAGAAAAGACACATGTGTCTGTGCACAACATAAGTCAAAAACTAAAAGTCTTTTAAACACCAACTTGATATTTAAGTTCAGCATCCTCCAAGGGTGTGACACAAAGGTTTTCAAGAAAATCTCCACCAAACTACGCTTTACATGGAAGGATTTTCGTTATCTTTTTTTACTCTCAAAACTGGCTTTTAACAATTTTGGTTAAGATAACATATGTTTAACATATTTGCATGACAAACAAAATGTATATCTGACATTTTCT
The DNA here is from genome assembly GCA_030765065.1 of Deroplatys truncata. Lineage (NCBI taxonomy): Eukaryota > Metazoa > Arthropoda > Insecta > Mantodea > Mantidae > Deroplatys > Deroplatys truncata. Next base: position 28,953,982 of record CM060986.1, read on the forward strand.
GGGAAGTCCTCTTCATTCTGAATGAATTTTTTATAACTTGTAAACTATACGAGATAGACAAAAACTTTCTACACAAAAGATGTACATCTCATTGAATCGCATATTGTGGTGCAATAAAATTTTTTGTGGTGTTAATCATTTCCAAGATATTCTTTATACTTTTTCAACTGCAAGTGTCACTATTTTTACTTTCTCTAATACGTATATAAGTAGGGGACGTATTGTATTCCACCCAAAAATTTGATACCGAGATTTCACTGGAAATATATGTTTTGAGACCCCCTGAATCCCCCACATCTCCGTGTGTGTGTGTGTGTGTGTGTGTGTGTGTGTGTGTGAACAGCATAACTCAGAAACAAACAGTCGGATAAACACCAAACTTGGTATTTAGGTTCAGTATCTTCCAGAGATGCGACACTAAGGTTTTCAAGAAAATCCTCCCACCCCAGATTACCCTTTACATGGAACATTTTTCGAAAATTTTAATTTTCTCAAAAATGGCTCTAACAATTTTGATTAAAATATCATATGTTTAAGATATTTTCATGACAAATGAAATGTATATCTCGAATTTTCTGGGAATGTCTCCAAAAGTATTCTTCATTGTGAATGACTTTTGCATAACTGGTAAACCGTAAGAGATAGACAAAATTTTAGTACACAAAAAATGTAGATTGCGTTAAAATACACAATTTATGTCATATACATTTTTTTTGTTGAGTGAATCATTTTCAAGATATTGCTTGTTATTCCCTTAAATTTTCCAATACTTTTTGTCAAATGGGAATTCGTTATTCATTTTTTTTATGTCCTGGACATACAAAGAGAATGGAATGCACCACATAGCAACCAGCTCTTAAAAGATTTGACTATCACTTAAATACTACCATATTCCCCTTACACCTACAAGAAAATTAGCAATAAGATTAACATCTCAATTAACAAGAAGCATATGGAGAACAAGCGTTTGTAAAAATAGTTTGTACAAGAGTAGAGAAAGTCATGTGAGTGTAACACATCAGACTCCCCTCTCCCCTCATGATCATGCAAAGAGAACAAAATTTCAAAGCTATCACATAGCAAGACATTCTTTAAAAATTTGAATATCACTTAAACCTACTGTATTCCCTCATTACCCTTGTTCCTACAAATATGTAATAAAACCATTTCTACAAATGTTTATTTGATTAACATGAAGTAGATAGAAGAATAAGCTTTCGTACGAGAATGGGTAGCAAAAGTCATGTGAATGTAACACATCATAATTTTTATTTAAACAGTTAACTAAGGAAATAAAAATAATCTACAATGTTGATAACAATGTTGATACTGAAGATATGATATCATGTGATAAGTGAGCAGGCAAGATATCATAGCAGTGCGTGTGGTCAGTCATCCAGCTGTTGTTGCAATATAACTTCAGCGTAAATTACGATTTGCACAAAACAAAAATGGCAAAACAAGGAACAAAGTGGGCTAGCTCGTAGCTCAGTCAGTAGCAGGGCCACCCATGGGGGGAGGGAATCATGGCACAAGTTGCACCATCAGAAACATTTTGGCGGGGGGGGGGGGGATTCAACATTTTGGGGAATACAAAAATACTGAAGTAAATTAAAGCCAGTAATATAAATACATTTATTACAATTTTTAATTGTATACTATAATTGTTAACTCTGTTTGTATTTTTAAGTTTTTGAAACTCAGTATGCTGTATCCCCCTAAAATAGTAATGTTAAGTACCATTCACATTGAATGGTATAATGTGACATATCAAATTATAATTTTTGGAAATGTATAAAAGGAACTATAACATTATGTAGGTATGCAGTTGTTCAAAACATACAGCATTACAGCACTTACTACATTGGTATATTTAGATGTATACAATAAGACACGTTGAAATGCCAAATATTAAAATATACCACTTGCCAAATACTTTTGTTTGTAATTTTTGAGGTAAATGTTAAGATTCTTTTATTGATTTTAACTTTCCAATTATTCGTTTAAGCTTTTATTGCACCCTGGTATCACAATAGCTACTATAGTGCCTATAAGACAACCCCTTTATGAAGCTTTCCAGCAATATAGAAAAGGAAATAAATAGTTTAAATTGAGCTCTCAGAAAAATTGGGAGGGGGTTGTGCCATAGCCTTTGGGGAGGATGGGCACCCCTGGTTGGTATAGCACCTGCCTGTTGTGCGAGAGGTCCCAGATTCAATTCCCGGTTGGGAGCTGGGAATTTTTCTCCAGCCAAGATTATTCCCTGTCCTCCCTAGAGTCTAGAAATGTGAATATGTGTGTGATCTAAGAAAAATCAGAAATCCAATGACAATGGTAGATAAGTCAACACAAATATGACCATTTCAGTTAAAGGAGGGGTATAAAAGGAACAATAATGATAAAAAAATCTGATGTGTTACACTCACATGACTTTCTCTACTCTTGTACAAACTATTTTTACAAACGCTTATTCTCCATCTACTTCATGTTAATCGAGATAAACATTTGCAGACTCTATCTTATTGCTAATTTTCTTGTAGAAGTAGGGGAAAATATATTTACAAGGGCAATATAGAAATACAGTAGCCTTTAAGCACATACATATCTCTTAATAGCTGGTTGCTAGGTGCAGCACCATTCCCTTTGTCACAGATTAATATTATTTGCATATCCAAGACAAAAAAATGAATAACGAATTCACACACACACACACACACACACACACACACACACACACACACACACACACACACACACGCACGCACGCACGCACGTTTCCAAAAATGCTTTTTTTGGATTCAGGGTGTCTCAAAAATGTATTTCCGGTGAAATCTCGGTATCGAATTTTTGGGTGGAATACAATACTTCCCCTACTTACTGTACATAGTAGAGAAAGTAAAAAAAGGAACAAAGTGAAGATATAAGAAATGAGATTAGTTAGATACTGTTCTTATCATATACTTCAATAAGGCTTGCCTTAATCATTCCATACTTATAATGCAATGAATACTACCAGAAAATATATTTTTTTCACTTGAAATAAGGATTCAGAGATTAAGATAGTATTACAATTTTTCATTTTTTACTTAAATACAGAATCATCTCCCAAAAAATAACATCTAATCCCATTCCACCTGATGTGGGGGAAACACACCCACCTCACATTCAGGATACCCCAGGTTTAAATATCGGTTAGAGCATTTTAACTACATAGTTTTTTTGTTTTTTGTTTTTTTTTCAAGGTTTTCCTTTAAACCTCAGGGGACTAATTTTGGGTACTCTTAGTTCTATGGACCTAGAGCTCATATGATCATAATTTCACCCATTCCATTCACTCACTATGCAATATTACCTGCCCCATTAAAGGACACTGAAGTTACATGCACACATCAATTTATTTCCTTGCAGAATGAGATATAGTATCTGTTACAAACTTTGTTTTTAAATTACAGAGGGTTGCCCCACTTAAGCTTGGACATTTTTGCTTATGTTTTTTCATGGCGAGATTCCCTTTCACCATCACCTATTGTGTTCAATGTGATTTCCACAGGCTTTAACTATGGCTCTGCAGCGCAATTTCCATTAAACAGGGCTGCATCTAAGAACAGAAAGGGGGATGTTAGCCCATTGCTCCTGGCAGGCTTTCCATAATCCTTCAATTGTGGTGGGATGTCGAGAAGCAAGGTGCTGTTTCAGCAGACCAAATCCGCAAAAATCCATTGGCGAGGCATCTGATGACTTCACAGGGATCCTTTTAAATGGTATCACATTGACACCTGTTTCCATAGCCTTCCGGTGGTAGTAATGCTGGGAAGACCAAGAGGTGCGACTTTATCCATGTAGATTCAAACATTTGGGGCAACCTCACCATACAACCGACGAATCTCTTCATCAAAAATTGGGTCCATAACATTCCTTTGATAGTAAGGTGCATTAAGTTTTACATTGTTGGCAACTCTGTGAATGCGAGTTTCTCCCTAGAGCAATAACCTGCAACCACCATGAATCCCTTGGAAAACTTTTCCTTGTTCTCCCGAATAAAGTTGGACCCCCCTTTTGGCCCACTTGATGGTAATAAATGGCTCGGGCTTTTTTGTGTCACCTAGATAAACCCATGCTTCATCTAAAGAAACCAACCATTGCCACTTTTCACCTGCCAGGTGGTGTTCATAGAGTTTTCTTGCATTGGTGAAGCGATCTCTGATGTGCCGCTCTTTCAAGGCGTGTCCACATGCTTTATGTCGCTGTTCTAAACCCAAATTGTTGTGTATTACCCAATAGACGGTCCCTTTGAATATTCCAATGTGGCTGGAAATGCTTCTTTGGGTTGGTGAGTTTTGTTGAGTCACTGTTGCACTCACCTTGGCTACTACTGCTTTAGGTTGTGTTGGTTGTGACCTTTTCCTTGCTAGTTTTTTTGCACATTGAGTCTCAGGCGGGAATCCATTTTTATGCAGCTGTGCTATACGCCCCACACAGGACTTACTTATGGTAAGACCTTTTTGTATACGCCTTTCCACTATCATTGAATTGTTGTAAACGGCATCGGAAAGCCCAACAATGTATCCCTGCTGCAAGTCAGCAATTGTTGAAGCCATTACGAGTAAACTTTGCCTCACACTGGCCTAGCAGACAGCTGGGATTCGCAGTGAACTGATGCAATAATAAGCATAAGCAGTTTGACCAATGACAGAGTGGGAGGGTGATTCAAAATCGTCCGAGCTTAAGTGGGGCAACCCTCCGTAATATTCATTTTATGATAAAGCTGTTATTTTGAATGGAATGTTATAGTGTGCTCAAAATTTCTAGAAGGTTGTTTACATGGTGCACTATGCATGATCAAGAAGTATGTGTACAAAAAAGTACATGGCATGTATAGCAACAGCAACTATCACAAAACAAGCATTTTTTCTTTTAGACTTAGGGGCAAATTCTACTACAGCTGTATAAAAAGATTACTATTTCTTTCCTTGCTCTATTACACTTTTATCCAAGCTAAGGGTGGTTTAATGTCTTTTTCTTTGTGAACTGTTTAATTTGTATAACCCCCTTTAACTTATATGTTCATATCAGGGCTTTGAACTGAGAAACAAATAATGGTGTTTTTACCCACTGAACTGTAATTTCTTAACATTGGTTTTTATTACTTTTTGCCCTTAAACACATTCACATTTATTCCCATATTCATACTTCCAGATTCTGCGGAGGATAGAGGGATGATTCTGGTTGATGAAAAATTCCCTGCCCTAGCCAGGAATCAAACCCAGAACTTCTCGGCTTGAGAAGACAGAATGCTAACCACTCGACTACAGATGTCTTTTGTTTCAGAAGAAACACAACATGCTCTTCAAAGAAACACCCCTAGATAGCAACATTTGAAGTTTGTGATGCATTAGGTATCTGGAAAACTAGATGTGATAGACAGAGAATGGGAATGGCGCATAAGACTTCAATAGATAGACAGACATCCAGGGAATGTGTGTAAGACTTCACTAAGCAATAAGAAATTTACAAATTTGTTGTTTGCAGAGGTCATTGTGATAGCGTTCTTGAACAGGGGTGAAGTCCTGTTTGTTAATTTTATGGTAGAGGCGGGGCCACCCACATTAATTCTAGGCTCCTAACATATCACAATGGTACAACATTCTTTCCAAGTTTGTCATAAAGTCCTACATAATTTATATAGTGTTTTCTGACAATATCTTCACACATACACAAAATCAGAATTATTGTTACATTTTTGTATTTTTTTTTTTTGGTAAAACATGTTTGAATAACAAGATTTTAGAGAGAGTGAATGTCTCCATATATTTAGGCTATAGTCTAACATTTGAAGACAACAGATATAAAAAAATTAAATTGTAAAGTATTCCAAAAATATGGGAATAATCAATAAAGTAATGATGCCTTCCCTAGATCAGTAAAGTACAAGGTTATGTCTATATAAAACACTAACAAGGCTAGTACTGTGTTATGCTAATGAAGCATGGACACTAAGACGGATAGAAGAAAGCAGAATAACAGCAAATGAAATGCGTTTTATGAAACTACTTGGTCTGGAGCCTGTTCTGCATTTTATACACACCTATCAGAACAACTAGATGAGTCATTTAAGATGAATGAGATTCCACAGAATCCTTAAAGCTATGCTCCATTACCAACACCATGGGAAGAGATCTCTGGAAAGTCCCAAGAAGAGGTGGGCAGAAAATTCCTGTTTTATGAGACTGTAACAGGCCATATAACCTAACACTTGTTTGGATGATGGCAATGATGATAATGATGATGATGAACAATAAATCACTTATGTATTTCTGTAATTAAGACTTTAGATATTTAATCATTTCAAATTTTGTAACATTTTTGTTCATATTATACTCATTATAGACATATTTCTCTTATTAAACTTTTATTTATATACTCTGATATATTTTCTTTGGCATAATAATAACAATAATAATATCATTATTATTAAAGGAAGTTAATTAATAATAATTTGTATGTTTTATAAATTATTCAGAATTGATGTTACAGGGCTTTCTTAACCATAGCTATTGCATATAAATTACATAAATTATGTGTAAATGCTTCTCAGAGTACTTATTTTACTTCACAGAGGGGAGCTTTGTGCCATTTATGCAAATAAAGAGAATTGCTATGAGGGGAATGTGTCCAATGTAAAGGCATTGATGTATTAATTCCCACGAAAGAACTGAGGGCCACAGAGTGACCATCACATTAAACACATCCTGCCTCCCTCTGCCCCCTCCTAATCCCCTTCCTGTCACTCAGTCATCATTATCTCATTAAACTTCAGGATCTGTGTTATTGCAACTCATATATACATATGTGAGTGGTGCGTCATTTGCTCACTATATTTGGTTATTCTCACCAGCCAAGAGTTTAAAAATGATGATTATAGATAATACTTAAGTAAAGAATACACATATTATTGCACAATCTCAGCTACAAACTTATCTTACAGTTATTACGTTAGTGGTCTCATAAAATCTGTTATGTTTCTTATAAAATGGTTTCCTAATGCTGACATGAGCATTACAAAGACTATGATATGTTTCTAGACTGCTGCTGTGATAAAATGTGCATGTGCATAGGGGTGTAAATAAAGAGCAAGAGGTACAGAGGTAAATAATAATATAACTATAAGCATGATCATGTTAGATTTGTTACAAATTTCTGATATTGTCAATCTTACACTAGTTTATTTACATTACAACTAGACAAAGACAAAAAGAAAGAAAAAAGAAATTCTACAAACACAATTATTGCTACAATTGAAATTAAAAATAAATCATACAAATCATGACATTTTACAAGTCATCTAGCTTACACAAACATTTATTGATTAGCAATATGTTTAGTGTTGTTTTAAATTTTCTACTTGGTTTCATTTGGTAGTAATTTATCTTCATTTTCATTCCCTGATTCCCCCCCAACTTAGTAGGACTTACAAGGGGTGTCTGCGGTCAGACACCTGCTGGGGAGCAGCAGACAGAACAGTCAGGAGGTTGATCAGCCTGAACCCTGGTATGAAAGTCAGGAAGGAGATGATATATGAAATGACATTGAAAGAGATTAAAGGAAAGGAGGTGATGGGTAGGTGATGAATTGTGTGGGAAACCAGAGAACCTGGAGAAATACTGCCCAAATGCTGCTTTGTCCACAAAAAATCTCATATGCAGTTCCCTGGGATCAAACCCAGGCCATCTTGGTGAGAGGGTAATGGTCTATCCACTCGGCCACGGCACTGCCTCTTGGTAGTAATTTACTCTTAGAGAACTGAATGTTTACATTTTTATCTGACATTTTCTAGTAAAACCTTTCTATAATGGTCTTTAGTATGTCTACTATAGCAGTGGAACGTTGTTTTTTCACTTCCATATTCGGTTGCAAATATAGTTGCCTTATATATCAAATGAAAAGATGTCAGCATGTGATTTTCAATGCAATCATGTTTCTCTGGATTTTAAGTTGTAAATTAATCTTAAATGTTGCTTTTTTAGTGTAAGGAAAAGTTTTGCATGAGTTTTTACTGAAATATCCCATATTTCAATGCCATATGCTAGATGTGGATGAACTACTTCATAATAGATGTTAATTAATAAGTTTAAGTTATTACAATTTTAAAATAATTTAATAGAAGATGAACAGATTTAACAATCTTGTCACACTTCTGACAACTTATATCTGGCTATGGCCCTATATTGGTAAGGTTGTCAAATGTTCCAGAAAACAGGTCAATTTCTGATTTCTAGATTGCAAAGATAGTCCTAGACAGATTCTGAATTTTTGTTTTGTTTTGTTTGTTTGGTATATACTGAAGATATTTCTTCCAACTCCAACCATGAAGTGCCTTTTTTCTGCATCCTATGAATAACATTTCCTGCATTAGTATGTACATGACACTAAAAATCTGTACCAGATCTGATTAAGTGGGAATTTCTTTTTAACAACTTTCTCTTTGGAGTTTCAATGTTCATTCATTCATTCAGGGTTGGCAATAAAATTGAACTTTAAAATTGAGTTTTGTATAGCATTTTGTGTTATCAACAAAATTTCTCAAATTTATCTCCAATTTAAAAACTAAAGTAATATGCACAGTGCTGATATTCTGAAAAGTGCAATTTTACAGGGAATACTAATAAGAGGAGTTTACAACAAAAGCAGTAAATGTAATTTTTTCCCCTCAAACTTTTATCTGAATAAATGTTTTGCAAACCTAAAACATTTACAATTGTAGTGCAGAATTCACTCGGTCTTGTTCCATGTATTTTTGTCTTTGTTTTGCAGAAGAGAATCACAATAATCTCTGCATATCATTATATGATTAAAACAGACAAAAATCACCCAAAACACACTTGGCCCCCATTTTTGCCCCCTCCCCACCAAACAGGAAGTACCTCTAGACACTTGATGATGATGAATAACATTAAGTTTATTTAACAATATTAGTAACTGCTAGAATCATATCAGTATCACTGGTGTGCTGGAATTTTGGCCCATTGGAGCTCTTTTTACATGTCAATAAATTTATTGATATAACGCTATTCGGCAAAATTAATTTTTTTTTTTTTTTTTTTTCTTACAGCTACCTTGTATTTTCATGCTACAATTTTGCTTCATAACACATGCAGCTATTTAAATGGCCCCATTTTTCTCATTTCTTTCATTCCAGAATTTGTTTTTTAAACACTTTGTACACCATAATTTTTAACTCAAATGTTAATTTTCATGAGCACTTCATATAATGAGGGTTTAAAAAACTCTGTACAGTTATCAAAAACTTTCAGTAGTTTATTTGTAACTAAATATTTCCATAATTCAGGGTCATATTTTTACTTTCTCTACTACGTATAGTAAGTAGGGGAAGTATTGTATTCCACCCAAAAATTTGATACCGAGATTTCACCGGAAATACATGTTTTGAGACTCCCTGAATAAAAAAAAAAAGCATTTTTGGAAACATGTCTGTGTGGTGTGTGTGTGTGTGTGTGTGTGTGTGTGTGTGTGTGTGTGTGTGTGTGTGTGTGTGTGTGTGTGTGTGTGTGTGTCTGTCTGTGAACAGCATAACTCAGAAACGAACAGTCGGATAAACACCAAACTTGGTATTTAGGTTCAGTATCTTCCAGAGATGCAACACGACGGTTTTCAAAAAAATCCCCCCACCCCAGATTACCCTTTACATGGAACATTTTTCGAAAATTTAATTTTCTCAAAAACGGCTCTAACGATTTTGATTAAAATATCATATGTTTAAGATATTTTCATGACAAATGAAATGTATATCTCAAAATTTCTGGGAATGTCTCCAAAAGTATTCTTCATTGTGAACGACTTTTGCATAACTGGTAAACCATATGAGATAGACAAAATTTTACTACACAAAACATGTAGATCGCGTTAAAATACACAATTTATGTAATATACATTTTTTATTGTTCAGTGAACCATTTTCGAGATATTGCTTGTTATTCCCTTAAATTTTCCAATACTTATACTTTTTCTCAAATTTGTTATCCATTTTTTTTTGTCCTGGTAATGCAAAGAGAATGGAATGCGCCACATAGCAACCAGCTCTTAAAATATTTGACTATCGCTTAAAGCCTACCATATTCCCCTTGCATGTACAAGAAAATTAGCAATAGGATTAACATGAGGCATATGGAGAATAAGCGTTTGTAAAAATAGTTTGTACAAGAGTAGAGAAAGTCATGTGAGTGGAACACATCAGATTTTTTATACTATGTTTTGTATGTTGTGTTATTCAAAAATTGAAGAAAAATACTGAAAATTCTGATAACATAATACACAAAACAATTATTTTATAGTACACCAATTTAACTTCAATTACTGCAAAAAACTGTTTTAGGATAGATATACTCCCTTTGATACAAGATGCATCTTGTGCTAGCATATCAAAATGATTAACTATTAATAAAAAAAATTAATATCTGAAAATGCGGTAACACAATAAAAATTCATTAAAATTGTGTATGTTTCATTTGCTTTATTATGTATATATGTGGCAAAATATTGAAGTTAGTCCTGGTTTGGGATCATTAGAAAGTCAGCACTTGACCAACTACGCCAGGAGTAGACTCTAGCATATTGATCACCAGACACAGGAATTCCTAAGCAGTTGGCTTCAAGTTATCTACACTCTAACCCAGAGGTGGGCAGAAGACAGTTTGTGCCGACAACACAATGCAACCCTCACAAGAAACACAGACGTAAGGCATTGCTGCGAGGGAAGGGGGAGTTACGGTTGTAAAGCTCCTGCAGTGACGGTTGATAGCAGTTTAGTTCACTATTATATTGTATTCAAGTTGACTTTCTGCATTTTTTGAACGGTTTTCCACTCTCCTTGTATATTCTTAAAACTGAGAAGTAGTTTCAGAAATTCACCCTCTTGAAAAGATTTTAGTGACAGAGCGATCGCCCAGGTAAGTACGCAACTAGCATATTTATTTCTTCTGAGACTCACTGTACAATGTTCTTTGCAGTTAACTCCTGCAATAGTTTTGCATATTTAATTCCTATAACAATAATGACAATAATAATAATAATAATAATAATAATAATAATAATAATATTATTATTATTATTATTATTATTATTATTATTATTATTATTATTATTATTATTATTAACTAGAATCACCTCCCCGTGCAACACATACTTTTAATTTCACCACATGAAGATTGACATCTTTGGATGTTACTTCCAAATATGTCACGTAACGTTTTTGAGAAAATTAAACATTTCACATTCTCTCCTTTTAAACAAAAAACCCTCATCCTCACATTCTGGATGAAATTTTCATTTTCCAGAAAATGATGGTTTAGTAGACATTGCCATCACGAACTCCACCACTGTACTGTTTACTTCCAACCACCCTCTTGTCTCTACTTGGCAGCATTGAGCAAGGCTGTGTGCACTTTCAGACATGTTACATTGTGACTATTTTGCCCATCTCTGCTCTAACCATTGCCAATGCAAGGAATATAAACAATAACAGCCAAGCGTCACTGACAGCAGGTAAACACGGTCTGGTAAGTGCTGTCAGCAAAAGCCAATATACTGTATGAGGGTATGGGGGTGGCTTGTAACCCGCAACATCACTGCATAAAATCCAGCAACAGTACAACTTCACTTCCTTTCGTCCTTGCTTTAATACTTAGAAATTCCTCTGTCTGCTGATCACTAACCTATAGCAGCATTCATTTAATATGTATAAGTATCAACAGTTCACAGAATTTATCATTAGGAGTTTCATTAAATATAACTGGCTTGCTAAAACTTGGGTGTATTGAATAATGCCTAGTTGAAGAAAAACAAACAACCATTATTTAAAAATCTGATGTGTTACACTCACATGACTTTCTCTACTCTTGTACAAACTATTTTTACATACTCTTATTCTCCATCTATTTCATATTAATCGAGATAAACATTTGCAGAAACGATCTTTTGACATGCAAAGAGAATTACATTTTAC